>NW_019167937.1:31290973-33756710 GCF_002303985.1 Durio zibethinus | reverse complement strand
ATTTCTTTATATAAACAAAATCTAATCTAATAATAGAAAAATGCAAGTGCCAATAAATTTTTTTTAAATTACTTGAGAAATAGATCAACTTCTTAATATGAAGTATATTTTAGATCTAACAATTATCCCTATTAAAAATTTCTTAAAGTTGTTCAAACTTATCTTTCAAGTGAACAAAAATTTATACAGATATGCATGTATATGTGAAATGTGATAATTAGATAATGGACCGATGAATTATTATCTTTCTCTTAGTGATGGTAACGGGTCGGGATTGGATGATTTTTTGCTCGTTTCGAATTCGATTCGATTTTAAACATATAAAATATATATTCGTATCGACCTGATAATTTTTTTATTTTTAATATCCAAATCGATTTGATCCGATATTGTATAAAATTAAATTCGATTCGATCCGATCTGAAATTAATAAAAATATTATTTTAAATATAAATATAAAATTAAATATATATAAATATATAAAATTAAATAAATAATTTATATATATATATATCGGATAAGATATAGTCGGGTTTGACTAAAACCCGACCCCATCCCGAACCTAAAATTTTTTATTATACCCGATCCAATACTCAATTTAAAAAAAAAATTAAACCTTAAAAAATAAGATCAAATCAAAACCCATCGATTTCGAATATTTTTATCTTCCTTACTTTCTCTTAAGTTTACATTAAATCAATATTCAATTTTAGATTTACATGAACTTGAAAAATCATTTAATTATTGTGAAATTTATTGAGGTCAAATCCATACTTCTGTCATGTTAATATCAATGTCTATAATATATGTAAAATAATAAATGTGAAAATTTATTTGAATTAACGGAAATAGATAATTTTTAATTAATATTAAAAATATATTATTATAATTAATTAACAGTTATATTGGGAATTATCTTTAATTAACTAAATTCTAATCCAAATTCATATACTAATAGTAATAAGATTTTAAGAAATTGTAATCTTAATATTAAAAATAGTTTTCATATATATTTTTCATTCATTTAAATAGAAAAAAATTGTCTCAATGTAAAAAAGTGTGAGATTAAAGTTGGCGAATTCATATATTTATAGGCTTAAATACAACAACGCAACCTTATAAAATATATCAATCAATGGACGGTGGCTTTCAATTTGGATATAAAAAATATGGATCACATTTTATAGCTAAAATGGTTTTTTTTTTAATTTATTTTTCTAAAAAAAACAGCATTTGTTTGCTATTTAATTTGAGAATGATGTTGATAACTCAGTACTGGACCAAGCCTTATCGTATTAATCCATTGATGGGTGTTTTTATTTTTTGTTTTTTTATGAAAAATAAAAAAAAATAAAAAAAAATAAAAAAAGCTGACAAAAAGGTCTCTCAAATTTTTATTTTTATAATTATTGATAATACTAAAAATTGTGGAATAATTATCTAAAAAAATTTACTCTAAATCCTTTATCCCCCAAAAATATAGTAATTGTTCTTAATCTATTTTCATTTTTAGATAAAATATAACCAAAATTTATGTCTGTAATATAGTAATATACATTGCAAAATGGCAAAGAAGAAGTTTTTTTTGCTTATTAATGTAATTTAATGAAACATGAAGGGCAATTAGAAAAGCTACCTGATATTTATTTATTTATTTATTTATTTTGTATTATCAACTTTTTTGTTTATTTTATTTTACTACGTTGGAAAAAAAGAAAGCCATAAAAAAATTTGTCGTGTCTACCCACCCCACCAATATTTTGATTTTTTTCTTTGATTCTTTTTTTTTTTTTATCTTCTCCTCTCTCTCACTCTCTATTTCTTCTCTGCCTTCCTTCACTGTTACTGTTTCTCATCTCTCTACACAAACAAATAAGAAAAAAAAAACCCCAGAAACAAAAAGAAAAAAAAAAAACTTTAGAAATATTGTCCTTTTACCAGTGTTAATTGACTGCTTGAGAGTACCCACTTTCTGTTTAGATTATAAACTGAAAGTTATAAAAACCCCATTATAATCTCATCTTTTTTTCTTTTTTTTTGGTTTGCTTGGGCTTCTTCAAATCGAAAGAGGCTTTGCAAATTTTGGTTTTGCTTTTGGAAATTTTTTTGGGGTTGCATTTTATAGTTGAAATGTGGAGCAAAGAGCTGTTTTTCTGGGTTCTAAAGCTGATTGGAGAATCGAGGGAGATTTGATGGAATTAGAAGAGTTAATACTTTACTTTTTGGACATTTCATGGAGGTTATAATCCGGTTTGGTTCAAGTACCTTAACCAGATTTGATTTCAAGCTTCGATTTGCTGCCGTTATATTCGAGGTAAAGCTTGGATTTCACTGTAAATTTCTTAAAAAAAAAAAAAAACCCAAACTTTTTGAATGGTAAAAGGCTATGATGATTTATGGGTTTTAATTGTAGAAAAAAATATGTCGTAGAACTCTTGGGGTTACTGAGAAAAGTAGTTTGAAAAAGGAACAGATATTTTGAATTTTTCTGTTTAATACTTTTAATTTTTTTCCTTGGTTTTTTCTTCTTATGAAAATGGAATTCATTTCGTTACTTCATATTTTTATTTTTATTTATTTATTTAATTTATTTCCTATTTAATTTCCTTTTCATAACGATTCTTTTTCTTTTTGGTTCTTTCCTTTTTGGAAGCTGTTCATTAAGGGCTTACTTGTTGGATAAAACTGTGAATTTTTAGTTTAATTAACTATTAAATTTTGAAAATTAGCTGCGATTCATACATCTACCACTTTTGCTGTTCCCTTAATTTTATAACTTTTGAATTATTTGAAGTTGAAAATTTTGGGGTCAACGCCACATCAAGTAGCTGAATTTGAGCTCATGATTTGCAAAAATTTAATCTTTTTGCTGGTATTAGCCACCCTTAGTTTGGTTTTATTAGATCCATTGTTGCAGAGTTTTTTTTTTTTTTTTGACTTGTTGGTTTTAGTTTCTGATTATGGGGTTTCTTGTCTGCGCACTTACCTTTAAAGCTAAAGCGTTTCTGGTGTCTACTGCAGATTTTATTGATATTGTTATGGTTTGAAGCTGCTACAGCAAAGTTTCGGGAACATCATCTGCAATGGGAAGGCCCAGAAAAAGGAAGTAGTAAAAACATTTTCTCACATTCATGTATTCATGACCAGATAATTGAGCAGAGGAGGAGACCAGGTCGTAAGGTTTACTCGGTTACCCCTCAAGTTTATGGGCACTCTGGTATCTCAAATAATGTCCATCGCAAAGGGAGGTCGTTGCTGGGGATTTCTGATTTGCTTGGGCATCCAAAGGATGCTAAGCAACCTATAAGAATATATTTAAATTACGATGCTGTTGGACACTCACAGGATAGAGATTGTAGAAAAGTTGGTGACATTGTGAAGGTGGGTGCTATTCCTTCCTTGGTAAACCCTTAGTATTGTAGGTATGGTCAGGTCATGGTTGTGAATCTAATGTTGGGTACTTGGTGTTTGCTTTCTATGTTTCTCTGTTGTTTCGGTTTTTTATTTTACCAGCTTGGGGAGCCTCCTGTGAGTTCTCCTGGCACACCCTCTTGCAATCCGCATGGTAATCCTCCAATTTATGGTGACTGTTGGTATAATTGCACTCTGGATGATATATCTGGGGAGGACAAACGTCGACGCCTTCGCAAGGTTTTACCTTATACATTTACTAATAAATTTGCATTCCTTTGGCCTTAAGTTAGGATTAAGCCAATGCTAACTTTTAAAAGAAATTTAATGAAGGCTCTAGGGCAGACAGCTGACTGGTTCAAGAGAGCCTTGGCAGTAGAGCCTGTGAAAGGGAATTTGAGATTGAGTGGATATTCTGCATGTGGACAAGATGGAGGTGTACAACTTCCTCGTGAATATGTTGAAGGTTTGTCATTGTAGTTCAATTACGTTGTTTAAATTACATTTTCATCTTGATTGTGGCCTTTAAGAGCACTTTCCTGTTAGGTTCATTCTTTTGTAGCCAATATCTTTATTCAACTTTTCTTGCAGAGGGTGTTGCTGATGCGGACTTGGTCCTTCTCGTGACTACAAGACCTACCACTGGCAATACTTTGGCTTGGGCTGTAGCGTGTGAACGTGACCAATGGGGCCGTGCAATTGCTGGTAGTTTCAAGTTCTCCTATCTCTTAAGGAATATGTTGCTGTTTTGTGCAGTAGAAATCTAAAATCAGAAGCAATGGTGTACTTCTGTTTTGTAGGTCATGTTAACGTCGCTCCTAGACATTTAACTGCTGAAGCAGAGACTTTACTGTCAGCTACTCTTATCCATGAGGTTTGGTGATGTTAATTTGATAAATTTGGAAGAGTATAGAGATAAATTTCCTGTCCTAAATTCCATTGTTGTTTCAATCCAGGTTATGCATGTTCTTGGCTTTGACCCGCATGCTTTTACCCACTTTAGGGATGAGAGAAAACGGAGGCGTAGTCAGGTAATTGCACAGCATTTACTATGAATATGCCCTTGAGATGCAATTTGCATAATAAATTTTGGTTCTTAATTCAAAGCTCAAACCCTCATGACTCGATCATCTTCTTTGAAATTGGAGTTCAGTTGAACTCTTAATACTTTGTATTTGTATGAATTCTTTTGACACTTGTTGCTTATGTCTTTTCACAACCAATACAAAAAGCATTCTCATATGTATATCTCTTGGAAACAATTTTAGAGCCTCACTATCACATTATCATTTCTGTGTACATTGTGCAGGTTACTGAACAGATCATGGATGAAAAGCTTGGGAGAATGGTAACTCGTGTGGTGCTTCCACATGTTGTCATGCACTCACGACATCATTATGGGGTATTGATAACTTCTTTGTCTTGCTGAGTTTTGTGGCTTTAGATTATTGAAAAACAGTGAGAAAATCAAACAAATAGTTGATGATAGTTTAATTGACAGGCATTCTCAGAAAATTTCACGGGCTTAGAGCTAGAAGATGGGGGAGGACGTGGCACATCAGGTATTGAATTCTGTCTCTGTTATTTGTGTTTCTCTCCACTCTATCTAGGTGTTGGTTGTGGATTTTTAACTCATGGAAACCATCTCAAAACTAGAGTACAATACATAATATGATTCTTAATGGAAGATGCAGCAGTTTAGCGGTTCCGTCCTTGATGTTTAAGTGATGACTTGGCTGTAGGATCTCATTGGGAGAAAAGGCTTTTGATGAATGAGATAATGACGGGATCTGTGGATACAAGATCAGTAGTTTCGAAAATGACTCTGGCCTTGTTGGAGGATAGTGGATGGTATCAAGCTGACTATAGCATGGCAGATCGTCTTGATTGGGGTCGCAACCAAGGGACTAATTTTGTTACTTCTCCTTGCAATCTCTGGAAGGGAGCATATCATTGCAATACTACCAATTTGTCTGGTTGTACATATAACAGGGAAGCTGAGGGTTACTGCCCTATTGTAAGTCATAGTGAGGACCTACCTCAATGGGCTCGGTATTTTCCTCAGGCTAACAAGGGTATGTTCTTGTTGTGTTCTTTTCTTTTCTCTCTATTTTATGTTTTTGTGGCCCTCTGAACTATTTATGACCTATATGCTCTACTAATTCTGTATTTCTGCAGATTGGAAAATCAGTCTATTAACATACACTAATGTTTGAATTTTTGAGTTACACATATAGCATTTTCAGTTTTGGTTTACATCTAAATGTTCCTAATGTGATACTTGCATTCTGCATTCAACCTAAGTATGATAGTGAATGAACTGGTTTCAAGATATGGGCTTATTATGCAATCATTCTGCACTTATCAATATTGTTGAATTTCTCATTTGGTCCTCCTTGTGAGGTCTAAGAACTTCTATTATTGACCTTTGCAGGTGGTCAGTCCTCGCTAGCTGATTATTGCACATACTTTGTGGCTTACTCTGATGGATCTTGTACAGACACTAACAGTGCAAGGGCCCCAGACAGAATGTTAGGTGAAGTGAGAGGGAGTAACTCCAGGTTAGATTTGACCTAAAAACTTTACTGGGACACGGTTTGAACTTTTCGTTTTACCTTAGACATAGTTTGAACTTTTGGGGCAATGGCTAATGAATTTTCTTTTGTGATTAAATAGGTGCATGGCTTCATCCTTAGTACGTACTGGTTTTGTGAGGGGCTCTATGACCCAAGGAAATGGTTGTTATCAGCACAGATGTGTAAATAACTCTTTAGAGGTATGGATTGGTGTTTGTGAAACCAAGTTTTGTACTTGGTAATTTTTTAGTAAAAGCAGCCTTGCAGCGTGTGAGTTTTGATAGTTGTGGGCTGTGATCTTTTCGGAATGCAGTTACTCTGGCAAATGCTTATTTACTGCACTGTCCAAATAACAAAAAAGTCTTTTTCCATCATGGCCTGGCGGACTGAAATATTCCTTTTGCTTATAACAGTAAAAGTCAAAGCGGGCGAATAATGATTTGCATATTGAACTTTAAACCCTTTCCGCCATGCAATTGGTCATTAATTTTGTTGATAATTGTTCTTTTTAGGTTGCTGTGGATGGTATTTGGAAAGTGTGTCCCGAAGCTGGTGGACCAGTTCAGTTCCCTGGTTTTAATGGTAATTTAGATCTACTGACTTTTCAGTCAATAAATTCTATCCATATGCATTAATAATTTCTTTTGATGTTTTATCTACAGGTGAACTGATTTGTCCTGCTTACCATGAACTCTGTAGCACTAGCCCTATTTCTGTGTCTGGGCAATGTGCCAATTCTTGTAATTTTAATGGTGAATGTGTCGGTGGAAAATGCCATTGCTTTCTTGGATTTCATGGTCATGATTGTAGTAAAAGTGAGCTCCAGAATTATTCTCCATTCTATTATTTAGCTATGTATAAGATAAAACTTGGTATATGAAATCTCTTCTGATCTAAATCCTTTGCAATAAACTGATGTTACTTTTTATTGTCCTTTTTGTCTTATATAATTTTCAGGATCTTGCCCTAGCAATTGCAATGGGCATGGAAAGTGCCTGTCCAATGGAGTCTGTGAATGTGAAAATGGTCATACTGGCATTGACTGCTCCACTGGTAATGTGTTTAGTTATTTAATATTTTATTTTTAGTTATTTAATTGGAAAGTATTCTTATAGTTGCTGAATAATTATTTATGTGACTTTTGGATTATACATGTATTCTATCCTTTTATTGGTTTTTCTGTAAGTTTGTGTGTTTGTGGAGGAAAAGTTGAAGGGGTTTGTCCTGTGGTGTCTTGGGAAGGACCCTTTTAAAGTGCCTTTCCCTGCATAGTTAAGCATACATATAGAAGATATGTTCTTCTTTAGTGTTCTTTCTGAAGAAGAAGAAGAATGAACTTAAGTGTTGAGTGATGTTTCAATAGGGTAACACATTCGTAGTCCTTTTAAGGTTCTCATTTCATTATTGAGACCATTTCATGCTGTGTTATATCTAATACGTTCTCATGCATACATCAGGAGATAAATACAGTCAATTAATGCCATGTGTTTTTCTCTCTTAACATTTTACTTGGAATTATATGCAGCTGTTTGTGATGAACAATGCAGCCTTCATGGTGGGGTCTGTGACAATGGAGTTTGTGAGTTCCGCTGCTCTGACTATGCGGGCTACACCTGCCAGAACAGCTCCACTCTCCTCTCTAGTCTTTCAGTATGCAAAAATGTGTTGGAGAGAGAATTGTCCGGGCAACACTGTGCACCCAGTGAGGCAAGTATATTACAGCAGCTAGAAGAAGTTGTTGTCATGCCTAATTACCATCGTCTATTCCCTGGTGGTGCTCGAAAGTTGTTTAATAATCTCTTTGGGAGCAGTTACTGTGATACAGCTGCCAAGCAACTGGCCTGCTGGGTAAAGTAGCTCATCCCTGCTCTTCCGTTTCCGAACATTGTTTTTTTAAGTAGTTGCCATGGTTTTTGTAATTTATAGTTTCTTGATAGCCAATCATGTGAGCTTGACTATAAACGCTAATCTTATATGACCAGATCTCAATCCAAAAATGTGATAATGATGGGGACAACAGACTACGGGTATGCCATTCAGCCTGCATGTCATATAATTTAGCATGTGGAGCATCACTAGACTGCTCAGACCAAACTCTCTTTAGTAGCGAGGAGGAAGGTGATGGCCAATGCACCGGCTCTGGTGAGATGAAGCTTTCATGGTTTAATCGATTGCGTAGTAGTTTATTTTCAAGTAATACGTCTTTGAAAGGAATGTCAATGTCTGTAAAATACAGGCAGTTTTAGTCCCTTTTTTTTCCCCTAATCCTTCCATTCTCCCCCTCCTTTTCTTCTAATTTTGGCTTGTAATTTTCTAGGGTTCTAATGTAGGAAAGATGGCACTTAATACTGTGCCCCTAGGTGTAGAGTTTCTTTGTGGTTGGCCCAAAATTCAAGTAGAAAATTTGGGCAGGATTAGGCTTTCCAATATGAAAGCAGCATGTAGAGAAAATTGAAAATGTATTGAAAAGCAAGGAAAAAGAAAAAAAAAAAGTGCTCTTCCGAGCTGAGTGACCAATGTCTGGCCGAAGGCCTTAAAAGGAAATGAAATGTCTCATATTTTTCTGTTTATTATTATGCTCCTCTTTCTTTTCTTAAATGGTGCATAATCTAAAGCAATTTCAATTTGGGATCTGATGAATGAATTGTCAATTGTGTTTAAATCTTTCCCAAAGTAGGCTCTTTTTTTTTTTATATATTTCACTGTCAAAGTCCCATGACTAGAAATCCACGACATTGAAAAAGAAGGGACATGAAATTTATTAAAATGCAAGCCAACCACCCCCATAAAAGTTGTGGCTCATGCCAAGCTTATGGCTTTATCTCTTCATCTTTGGTTCTTGGATTTCATTAGATTGAACAAAAAATGCATTCACGTATATACACATCATTTTCTCACCAAACAAACCAACCACAATCTTTAAAACACAAAAAAATTGCTGACTAAAAAGGCCAAACTTTTCGTCAATTTTGGACAGATACAGCAAACGATTGATTTCGATATTGTAAACTAAACATAACAATGCAATCAAATTTACCCAAGAAAGCAATAAATTCCAAATAAATGCTTATCCTAATCATGGTCATCAATCAAGATCTTGTTCATGATCCGGTTGGACAAAATGTGATCAAATAATCCGATCCGGTACAAGTCCTAGTACTTGTAGCATCATCATAAGCATAACTATAAGCTGTGGGGCATGCCTTCTTGAACATCTCTGAGTACTGTGTTGGCGGGCAAGTTTGAGGAGTTGCATGATCGCCGGTGCAGCAAAATTCTGGCGAGTTAAACGCAGCGCAGGCGCTTTTACAAGCGACAATGGAACCCGAATCCATGACCTGTAACACAGCGGGGCAATTTGTATTAAGATCCGTGACACAACCTGCATATTGGCAATCCCCTGAACCACCAACTGCCTTGACACCTAAGGCAACGTTGTAACCATCCACAAGACTAACATCATAAAAGTCTTTATCACTGGAGCCTCCAGCAATGGTGAACTCTACCAGGGTGACGGGTGGGGCACCACCGAATGTGCACTTTAGAACGCCACCACAGTCACCGGTTTTGCATTTGCCAGAGCCAGAGTTGTCAAATTTGCAGCCAGTTCGACCCCAGAAGCGACCAGACCAACCAGGTGTAGCCTGGAATTGGGCTGATGAACCAGGTGACAATGCAAAACCACCATCACCAAGGGCAGCACTATTTCCGGAGAGAGAACCGGGCCATACAGTGAAACTACAATGGTTTTGGAGTGTAAAAAGGGTTGCTGAAGAAAATATCATCCCTGAAATTGTTATTGTAAGGAAAGTTGAGTCAATGTTATTCGAATCAAAAGCTTAAAGTGGAAATCAATTTTTAAGTGGAAAAGATAAGTTTTTTGTTATATAAACTATCAAAAGAAGCAAGAAAAAAACAGATTACAATACACTTAAGTTCTCATGCAAATAAAGGGAAGACATTTACCAAAAGAGAAGAGATTCAAGAGATAAAGAAGATAAACCCCAGAGGAAATCGCCATTATTGTTTTGTGAGGAAGGAGAGGTTGAGATAAATGGGAAGGATTTGGAGTGATTTGATGAAGGAAATTGGGATGGTGAGGGAAGTTAATATAGAAAGTGATTGTATATATATTAGGGTCCACTTCCTCTACTCCATAAATTTTACTTGCAAATATATGAAATTTCTCCTATCTTTCCGTGAACAAGCTTAGAATTTTTTGTTACCTTTGAGAGAATTGAGTAAATTATCAAAATTTTTACATTTATGTTTGATTTTATGATTTATATTTGAAACACAATTAGTGTAAATACACTATCAGTTATTTCTACAATGACATTTCATAAAAAATTAATTTTAAATATATTTTTAGAATTAAATGCATTTACTTTTTAAAATTTTAAAAAATTTTAATGAATTCACTAACAATTATAATATTTATACACTAACAATATATTAAATATAAACTCTTTATATTAATTTAAATAATAAATCAAATATAAAATCTATAAATTCATGATACATGATACGTAAAATATTAAATTTTTTTTTATTTAGTTGTCATGGTATGCATAGATTATGCATGAAAACTGTCATGTATAATTGGACAGTGTTACACACGCTAAATCACTACCATATTCCACTAAAAAATTAAAGTTCAAATTATTTATATAAATAAACCAAAAAAAAAGTACTTGTCAATTCACTAATCTCATGACATAATTATAAGATTATCAATTTCCTAATCACCTTAATTGTACAAATTCATATCAATTTAGACTTTCGAAAACACATGCACTATGTTTTACCACTTCATAGTTTGCTATAGAAAGTGTTATTTAAGCAGTTTTATTCAAAAGAAATATGAGAGGGAAGATGGCTGCACGTGCATGAGAAGCATCAAGTGATGCAGAGGGAAAGGAGGGTTTAAGATTCAGGCTACTGTTGATTGCTGTTACTGCTGATCATGGTGTCGTGAAGCAACAAAGAGATTTGATCCCCCGGACGTGGCCAATATGGGCACAACCTCCGATTCTCAACACGCCCTTTCCCACTTAACCACCACCACCACCACCAGCTTGCTTCCACACTTCCACCATTCCCCATAATCTCTCTTAATTGATCGATATTCACCCTCTTAAAGACCATTTAATTACTATTTATTAACTGATGATGTCATATGAATTCTTTGTCCCTATCTTTGCAATTGATTGGATATTTTATATTTTGCAATTTGTTTCTTTATTAAAGATCGATGCATTGTCTACGAGTGAATTCGAAATAATTTATATAATATATTTTTTTAATTAAATATGTAACAGAGTATGGAGATTCAAGAGTAGATTAGAAGCTTAGAATATATATATATATATATATATATATATATAGATGCCTTTTGTTTGGATACTTAAATTTGTTAATTTACTTAATTTCAGACACATGAGAAATCCACAGCCAGAGTCTGGTCCCCTGTTTTTCCACCATGAACGTAGGGTTAGTTCTTGGTGACCAATCGAATTCATTTCCTGCAACGCTTCTATGACTATCGTCTGTGGTCACCATGTTTTTAATTGACATTAGGACCAACCATCTAACTTTTATGTAGTTTTGGCTTTTTTCAATATTGTTTACTATGATTTTCAATTATTCAAGCACAACACGCTATCTTCAAACTTCAAAGCAACAGGTAAAACTACCCGTCACTTCATATTCGCATTATCTTTGTAATTAATTGTCTTGATATACTTTTTTAAAATATTAATGATGATATTTCCTGCAATTATTTCATGGATAATATATATTTTTTAATTTTCCTTCAATCCAAACAGTAAAAACTTCTCTACCGTCCAGTTTTCTATTTTTCTTGCTTCATTTGGTGGAAGTTGGAACCCTTGCAGCCGACCAAAGCTTGTCCGTTATTGGTTGAATCGATTATTAAACTATTAAGGCCTTTATGTTGAACAAACCCAACATCAAGTAAAAAACAACAAAATCTACGCTTTTGAAGACACAGCCATGTTTGTTTTTGACAAGGAGACAGCAGTAAATCCGAACTGTGTATTTTCGTTTAACTGCCCTATAATGGCCATGTGATGGACGATGGACCTGGCCCACAAAGACTATCAATGGGCGACCTGGTTATGGATTTTAAAGAAGCTGATTCTTAACTTGAATGTATGCTTTCTTGTACAAGTCAGCCCAGAGAGTTGAGTTGAGATACAATAAGCTCCCAGGTGGCCTCCTACAGTCCTACTGACCAGTATACTGTGCCCTGTTTATACTTTGGAAGCCTCACTCATGACTTTCGAGGTGCTATTTATCCTCCATTACAGAATGTCATAAGAGGGCCAAAAAAAAATGAAAGACAGAAGTTCAAAAGAAATAAAAACCAACATAAAAATCACAGCATAGAGAATTCAAGGGCACTGCGATCAGGTTCAAAGGCAAAAAATTCATTGTGACTTGCGATTAAAATGTCTTATAATGAACAACTATTCATCTCTTGCTCCTTTATGGTAAGACGGCAGTTTAGCAGAGCTTAGAAATGGCATTGGGAGAATTTTATAATGAGTAATGTATGCAAGATATATACAAGCTAAGCTTACATATATCATATACAACTTGGAAGAAAATGTAAGATAAGTGAATAAGGTAGTCAGGGAAATTATCACTGTAAAATTCAGTAAGGACTTCAAAGTAGAGAGTTGTTCTTCAGTTCTTTGGTTAGGGAAATGGCCCTTAGATTTGAAATCTGAGAGCAACTGGTCCTTAAGCTTGAATGTATCAATTAACCAAGCGGCAGCCTCTACATTAGATGCTGGGATTTCCTTGACAGGGATACGTCGTATGTGAATGTGAACCTCTGATGGATCCACACCAAACACATTGTCCAGAAAGAAGGGGCATTGATGCTTATAAGCGATACTCAAATCATAAACTGCAGTTAAATAAGAAAATAAATGAGTATAAATTTTACAAAAAGCAGTATCAAGAGAAAATGTGGAAAAAGAAAAAGCCAAAAGAAATAGAAGCCATGAATTACTCATCCATCATATTCACAATGCCGGCCAAAAAGTTAATCCTGGACTGTATAGTCAGCAGCGGTATGGAAAATCTATGTTGGTAAGACGACATCAGGCAAAATTAAAGCATTTAAATTACTTTAAATGAACCTGCATCCAAAGAGTCCCGAAGTGTCTCTAGGCAAAGGCAAAATCCCCTTGTTTTCGGTAGCAGCACGTTTGTCAAAACTGGCAATCCAACTTCAGCTGCAAACTTTTGACTCTTCCTGCATTTTTCTTCACTGCACCAAATGGCGAACGAAATGTTAATGCGTGTCATGGAAAATTAACGAGTAGTAGGTTTTTTCTAAAAATATTATCATTTGTAAGTTTAAAATAATACAAAAACTGAAATAAGATGCAAACAACATTTCACAGACATGTATTCGCAAAGATGGAACCTAAATAAAATAGCTCTATTTATTAGAAAGTTCTGCAACTGCAACACCGAATAATTATAGTAAGTTTTTTTTATCAAGATATTTGGTAGGAAGTCATCTTTCAGATGTTTGATTCATTTATAGAAGTATCAAAGTGAGCATAGAAGACAAAAGGAATAGTGAAAGTACGTAAAATCAGTTCCTTCAGGGAAAAGAGCAAGCCATAAAGGATCTCGAGGATTCTTAAAAGTTGAAAGCATTTGGTGCAGGACATTTTCATCAGTTTCCCACTTCCTTTCTACTGAAATGAACTCCAAGATGTGAAATCCCCAACCAAGGACGGGTAGCTTCAGCAGGCTGCTCTTAAGGATATACTTGATGTAGCCCAGGCAACCCTTTCTCATTGCAAGATCCCATAGGTACATCCAATCAACTTCAGTTCTATGATTGACAATAAGTAAAACACGTTCCTTTTGTGGAACATTATCTCCTGAGAAAACCACTTTAGTCCTGTTTATTTTTTCAAAAAGAAAGGGCCACAAAGCTAGCCATAGGCCGAAGAAGAAGGATGTTGCCTTCCTACAATAGTGTAAGTTGAGAACTCTTAATAGGACAGCCGCAGGTCCTAAATAAGCTAGCAACATAAAAGCAGTAGAGAGGAACACCACTAGACATATCAGACCCCTCAAAAGCCTAAAAGGAGTCAAAGGGCGGTGCTTTAATTTATCATCAGATTTGAAGGGCCGACAAACTTCCATCTTGTTCTGGCAGCCGTCCAAAGACTCTCCCACCTATAGACAGACAGCTGCAATAATGGCCTCAGAGTCACTCAAGTTGTTCCTAGAGTTTAATGGCAGAGAAGAAAACTAATAACAAGTGAAATGAAAATCCATGACAACTCTGAAGAACAAAACGCAAATCGGATTCTAAACAATAGGAAAAACATTAACCAAACACGTCATACCACAGACCATCAAAGAGCAGAACTAAAGTGGATGAATCTTTAGAGAAATTAAGCATCTAGGACAATGATCGTCTCTGGCTGACTGATAACTCACATCCTCATAGGAATGACTCCACGCTACTCATTCCTATTACAAGTTGCAAAATGGTATATTTTGAATGGAGTAACAGCTTGATGTTGCTAATAATCCTTCCAAGGTTACAGCCAGATAGGTGTACTACTGTGGATGAGTACTCAACTACAGTTGTGAAGAATATAGACATGAATAAATCACTAACCAGAAAAGCTAAAGACAAACTAATTTCTTGAAAAAAAAAATCTTCAAAAAGATCTTGACCAGCAATAGTTAGCCTTTGAAAACAAAAGATATTCATAATGAATGTGTGGCCTCAGAAATTGGACCGTTTACCCCAGCTTTATCTTCAAAAGCTGGAATTTTACTACATTACCACAAGCTTCCAACTCTTAAAACAGATTCATTACTTTAATTGCAAGTAACAAAAAGAAATTACTAGAATTATCTGATTCTCCTTGCAAGTCAAGGCATTGGAATTAGCAGTGAGAAGCTTTATGTTCTGTCAATTCTAAGTAAAATTGTTTCCCTTTGTCATTTTCTGATCATCTTTGAATGAAGTCAGGCCAATGATAAGGCATGGCACAGATTTGGACATATATGTAACAGTAGCAGTAAAAAACAAAAAATATAAAATATTTGCAGATATTAACTCAAGTGGCATGAAGTTATTTACTAGACAACCTTTCTAGTATATTAATTATTGTGTTCTTTAATTGTATTCATTGCAATTCGAAATTTGTCCATTTGCAGAAAATCTGAACTATAATAAATCAAGAAAGAAAAAGAAAAACATATGACTCTGTCCCAAGCAACGGATTGAATTTGTGAAATTAACACAGATTATGCAGAGACAAAGATAACCCAAATCTTAAAAAATTCAAAAAATCTTATCAAATCAACAAAGACCGTAGATGAATGAATGGCAATAAAACATGAAAAAAGGAAAGTTAAAGAATCAAACTTAATAGTGCCTCCCTCGCGTCTTGAAAAGAAGAAACTGGACAGAATGGAGAAAGAGATAAGATAATGATTAAACAAAAAAAAAAAAGTCTAAATCCTCGGGGTCAATGAAACAGGGGATTGCGAATGTAAAGATTTGGAGAAGGCAAGGCAAAGGGCAATCATCAAATCTAGAAAGCGGTCGGGTGACGACGTTTTTGGGGCTGAAATCAGGAAAACGTGGAGGAAGAGACTTTGACTTTCGGCCTTATTGTTGGAACATTAAACTCGTAAAGTTGGTGGAAAACCAAAACCAGGCTTCGGCCTTGGCTTTGATGGATTGGTTTTGTGGGTGAGAGTTCCAAAGCTGTCATCAATGCTTGCGATGGCAGCAACATTCCTCTGGAACTGCTTTCCGTTCCAATCAAGGGTTCTATTGGATGTGGACTTCTTCCCTCATTCATAAACCGTCAATTGGCCCATTCACCTGCCCTACTACATTTAAAGCCCATTTTTATATTTTCACCAAATTAACACTCCAATTCCTCCTATAGTATTATTTATAGTGAAATTAATCAAATTATCTCAATAATAAATTTTTTTATAACATTAAAAAATTTTATTAACAATATCAAAATATTTTTCATTATTTTTATTAGGTTTTTCGTACAATAATTTTTGTTTTAAAAGAAACAAAATCTATAAAAAAAAAAAAATAGATTCATGAAGACAAATTGGTAATTCGTATTAACTAATCATAATAATCATGTTATATAAAAAATAAAAAAAGTAAAATAATAAATTTATAAATAGATTGATAAGAACATAATTATGTAAAATTTTAATTTTTTTAAATTTATATCATATTTATATCATGTTTTAAAAATTATTAATTTAACATTTAATGCAATTGAATGTGAAGGAAGTGAACATGAGATTGCATCTTATATCATTCATAAAATGATAGGCAATCTGATCATGATGTAGTTGGAGTTATAAATGAGAATCTAAGATGTGGCAGCTGTCCCCACCGGTCTTTGTATACCAACAAAACATATGTAAATTGGAAAAAGAAACAAGAATTTTATGTGCTTGATTTTTTTCAACCTTAACCCTTTATTTTGGGTGTTGAACAGCTGTATATTCTCCGGTGCTAATCTTGACTACCAAACCCCGATGATCAGGGAAATCTCAAGTCTATACATTTTTCTAGCTCACGTGTTAGAAAAAGAAGAATTCTTTTCAACTCATGTGCATTGCTTCTAGATAAAAAGTACTAACGTCATCGCTGTCGGATTAGGTTGAGACTTGAGATAATTGCTGACAGACTTATTTTCTAGAACTAACAACTTCAAACATGTTTTATCATTTATATTCTTTTTTTTAAGATAATACAAATTAAAATTATATACTGCTTGATTCTAATTGAATAAATTGATATACTCTAATGCTAATTTAAACTTTTATTGTTCTAAAAATTAAATGTTTTATAGTTTTTTTATATATTTATATCCATCTATATGGTAATTGTTTTACTTTTTACTTTCAAAAAGATAACCATATTAATAACAATCAAGCATAGCTTTAAATTTTTTTGGTACAATATATTATTATTCTTTTTCTTATATGATTGGGCAATGCAAGCTATTAGTATATTTTATAAGGTTCTTAGAACAAATAGAATGGTATCTTGTAAGAAACCGAAGATTGATGTATACTTGAAATGTGAATTCTTAAAGGAGGTTTTGTTGCTTTGTCAACTTCATAGAAAAGTAGCTAGGTGAGAGAATGAGCTGCCACGGACAATTAAAAATCTAAAGGTTCAAATCTTTGATTTCTATGATATCAAGGATTGCATGAAACGTTTGAAATTTTTATATAAAATAATTATTTTACGTCAATATATATTTTTATTACTATTATGTTATATAATTATATTATTAAAAAAATCATATATTTATTATATATCACATGTGATAATTAAAATGGTGATTGTTAGGAGTAACAACAAATTGAGATGGAAACATTATTCGATTTTATATTCATAATATTTAAACTCGATTTGACCTAATAAATTTATTTTATTTTTATATTTGAACCCAACTCAATATTATATAAAATTATACTCAACTTGATCCAACAAAATTTTTTTATTTTTATACCCAAATTTGACTTGATATTATATAAAATCATACTTAAATTGATCCAAATTGAAATTAATAAAATATTTTTAATATAAAAATATTATTTTTAAAGTAAATATAAAATTAAATAAATATATAAAATATATAAATATAAAATTAAATAAGTAATTTTAAAAATAAAATCCTACCCTGATTTTTTTTGTTAATATTATCCAATTTGATTCAACCAAAAATTTGATTAAAAAAAAAAAAACAACCTTATGGGATTGGATCGAAATCCATCAAAGACAGATAAGGTTGCCATCTCTAATGGTAGTTTGTTTCAATAAATTTATACATATGATATATAATAAATAATTAACTTTTTTTAATAACATAATTACATGTTCATGATTTTAATAGAAAAAAGATGTATGTTAAAGGGAAATATCTGTTTCATACAATTTTTTTTTTTTGTAATTATATTTATCATGTGGGTTGAACGAGAGAAATAATAGGTCACATGAAATTTTGTAGGAATATTCATACAAATTCGTGGTCATTGTCTCATTGATGTCAATAGATTAATTCATGTTATAAACTATATAAATAACAATAAAACGGCTATATTATTGGTTTATGATTCTCTATAATTTGATTATATTGAATAAAATATTTTTAACGTACCAATATTTTAATTTACTTTTGATAACTTATAAAAAAAAAAACAATAATCAAACAAATATATATGCATTAAAAGAAACAAATCTAATTAAATCACCTAATTCTTATTCATTCATTTATACACAACTTATCCATGTATACAGTTGCAAACTTCACAGATTGGAAGCAAGAAAATCCAAAAATGAGAAATTTTTGCCTATTGATCTCGCTGAACTAAGTATAAACTAAGTAACTATAGAACAAGAACTACTAAAGAAAAAAAAAGTGGCTGAAGAAATTCATTCACTCTTTATTTCAGACTCCGAGCTACCAAAGGAACGAGCTGAAGAAGAAGAACCACCATGTCTGCTAATGTCATCGGCATATTTCCTTCTCAAATGCCTCTTAACGTAGAAATCGAGGAACAGCCAAAGCGTTACGCCGTTGAGTACAGAATTGAAACCCCAAGCTCCCATTCCATTGCACCCACCTTTTAGAAAATGCAGGAAAAGAACCCCAAAATGGCAGACCAAGTTACACCCCAGAAACACCACCTGGCAATTCAACACGAAAGGGAAGCAGGCACTTGGCAGCCCAATTGCCGTCCAGAATCGGTACCCATATACGACTGAGTATAATAAAGTGGCTAACAAAATGGCTAAGACTTGAAACGATTGGGAGAATTCCAGCCAGAGAAAAGACATGCATAGGAGAATTGATTGGTTAGAGAGGTGAAAGAAAGTTAGTTTACGTTGGCGGAGGATGGTGAAGAATGTTCGGAAGAGGTGGAGGAAACGGGAGAGGTAAAAAGCGTATGACCAGAAGAACACGCGCCCCGAAGGGCGCGTTCCGAGTGGGAAACAGAGGAACCATTGGAATGGAGTGGTGATGGTTTTCGTGCGGCCCCAGAACCAACGCGTATCACGAATCTCGGCGGCCGCGGAGAGAAGGGTGCCGACGAAAATGACGGCGGAGATCAAGGAGATGCAAAGGCAGTGGATGGCTGGGATTGGTCCGAGAGGGACACGCCGGCGTTTGGGGAGGACGAGAGAAAGCAAGGCGTGGAGGGTGGTGGCGGCGACAACGTAAACGGCGATGGAGGAGAAGAGGAAGGACCACGTGGAACCAAACGATTGGGTTTGGCTCCAACGGAAGTTCACGATCGACGGATGCTCTGATAGCCAATATTTCACGGATTGCATCATGACCAAATCTATTTTACATTAAACCCACCAAAAAATAATCAATCCTTTTTGTTTCTGTTTGGTTGCGATTTTTGGAAGACTCAGAAACGGAAGTGAAAAGAAAAGAAAGAAAATGAATTAAAGTTTGACAGTTGGGATTAAGAAAAGAATGGCAATCGCAAATGACAAAGAAAAATGAAGAACGGCGCAGGCTATTTGTACCTTTCAGGAGACAAAACAGCAGTTGAAGAGATTGGGACTTTGGACGTCAGCGGACCATTCTTCCGGTTCCAAAGTTCCAATCTTTTAAAAGACAAGGAAGAAAATGTGAAGTAAAATAATAGGATTACCCAGTCTTCCGCCCAACTGTGGACAGTGGACCTAAGGTAGCTGGGTTGAAGGGTTACGGCCTCTTCCTCATTGGGCATACCAATTTTATTTCAGTAAAAACAAAATTTTTACCATTAAAAATAGAGTAATAACGAAATTTTACCAAGCATAATTTTTAATTTAAAATATATATTAGATTTTACTTTCTTTTTTTTTGGTTCTTTGTAGGAGCTGTTAATTTGGGTTAAATTAACTGATCCTAAATATGCCACAAATTTTCAAAGGATTTTATTGCTTTTTTTTTTATAACATAAAAGTTTATTTTTAAAAATAAAATTGTATTTAATTAAGATTAAAAAATTATTTTTGACAATTTTAAATATATAAATAAGTAAATTGTTATAAACTGCCATCATTTTAAGTACAATAGAATGATGTTGTGCAAAACTTCTAATTATGACAATAGAATGATGTTATGCAAAACTTCTAATTATGGAAGTAAAATTTTTAATTATTTGAATTCATAATTTAACTCAATACATTTTATAATCATATTTAAAATGTAATATTTAATAAAGGTAAAAAAAATTTAAAAAATCAAAAATCGATTCAAAATTATAGTGTTTAGTTCGGTTTGAATTGATTTTTTTTAATCGATTCAAATTATGTTTAGACATTAAATATATATATTAGATATGGATCGAATTTCAGATTGAAAGGTAAAAAATCAAAAGAAAAAAATGAACTAAATTATATATTTCTCTTAATTTTATATATATTTTAAATTTTTATAAAATAAAAATAATAATTTTATATCAAATTATATTTAAATATATTAAAATTTTATATTAAAATAATATATAAAATTTAAAAATTAATAAATCAAATCAAATCGAATAGATAAAATTCAATTAGTTTGATTTGAATATAATGAATATTCGATTCATATTTGAAACAAAATTTAAAATTTCATAATATTATATAATATCTTAAACAAATTAAATCAAATCAAATTCAATCCAATCCAAATCGTTATCATTTATAATATTATTTAATAAATTTAAAATTTAAATTCTATCACTTATAATTCTTTCACTATACCTAAATCATGATTTTTTTTGTAAAAAAAAAGTATTAATTATTTTTACTTTTGTGAAAGTAAACACATTTTAATAATTGATGTGTTCAAACTTTGTAAAAAAAAAAAAAAACCACATGATTTTGTTTTTTTCTAAAACAAACCAAAAGGTATTAAAGGAATGGATATAAATTATCCTTTTTTTTGTACATAATGAATTATCCTACTTTGACTAAAAAGAAATGAACTATTCTTCTAATGGTTAAAATGAGCATTCTTTTTATGACCAAAAAAAAAAAAAAGATAATATGAATTGTCTAGTGTAGCATAACATAAATTTTTGTTTTGGTTATAGAACATAGAAATTCCAGAGTGATGGATGGTGATTATTACTTGGATGAATAAACTTATCCATTAATGACTAGCTAACTTTTTTTGACAATTGCATGGCTACCACATCACATTTCTTGAATTTAATTGCAGGTTGAATATTGAATGTTACAAAATCTTAGAAAAGCTTGAAATGAATGTTCTTAGGCTAAATCAAGACCAATTCATCCACGCACTCACTCTATTTTGATTGTCGACTCTCATCTAATGTATTGTCGAAGAAGTGATCATAGTATTTTTAATATATTATTTTTTAATATATTCATCATCATTATATATGTGTAAAAATTCACGTATAAATTTTGAAAATTATATTTTTAAATAGCGATTAAAATCGTATTAAAAAAAAAAAAAGAGAGAGATTGAAAACTTTGTATTTCGGTCTAACTCAATCACTTGAGTTAATAATATTATAATTTTTTAAATTCCATTTTTATATCTTGGAAATATGAATTAAATCAATCAACATCTAGAATTAGAATGGACAACGAATTTATAAGATGCTAATTAAGGCAGAGCATTGTCTTCTCATTCTAGAGATGAAAATATGTCTATTGTCATTATCCTTCATTTTTCAAAACATTGTCACTTATTTTGATTTGTGTGTGCATCAAAATCACTTAAAAAAAGAAAGAAAGAAAGAACCAACACCCTTGGTTTTTGGCATTGACCCATATCATTATTTTGCAATTCTTGTTGAAAATGATATATGCTAACTATTACCATTATGTACTCACAAATGGATTTTTTTTTTTTTGTTAATATGAGTTCGATTTTTGTAGAGAACATTTTGAAAATAAAATTTTAAATGCATTAAATTAGAATAAAAATATATTTTTAAAATCATGAAAAATAATAAACTTAAAAAAATTTGAAAATATCATTTATCGTATTAAAAAAAAAATACCTTTAACATTATAATTGTTATAATAACTTTATTTGATTTTTTTTTTTGGTCATAAACTTTAAAATTAGTATACACGACAAAGATTAAAAAATTGTAATTTTACAAGAGGGGACAAGAAGTAAATAAATTATATGGGATAAAGTATAAGAGTAATACTTATCTTTCGCATACCAATTGACAAAATCATTGATGCTTATTTTGACATTAATTGTTTATAATGTAATATTAACGTGATGTAATCAGTGACAACTTATCATCTCAATAGTGATGAAAATATGCTCCAAATTACACGAGCTAATATATTTTGGTACTTAAAAGTTACAAATTTACTTTTGGCCCACGAAATGTGCTAATATTTTTTCATTTAAAATTATTAAGATTAAATTTTGAATTAATATTTGATATATTATGAATATAATTTTTAATTTTATAAATTGAATTACAAAAGGACACATTGATTTTTAATTTATCATAAAAGATATGTATTATATTACTAATACACTTATAAAATTAAAAAATTTTACTAATAATAAATGAAATAATTATTTTAAAAATGTAATTATTAAATTAAAAATTTAATATTTTATTAACAACATCACGATTATAAGCTATTAACCGAAAATTTAGAGACACTCCAATTACGTGCAATGGGGCTTGTACCTCACAGAAATTGGGCTCACTATTAAGAGCGTTAAGTCTACTAGAACTAGTCCATGCGGGGGTAGCGCGAGATTAAAATGAAAAGATTTTTTTTTTATTTCTAAAAATAAAAAAAAAAGTCAATAAGCACGTGCGATTTATCAACAGTCAAACAGTCAAGAGAAATTAACCAATAGCTACGTGCCACGTGGATGACAACGCCATTTCCCCTTCCCCAACGAAGAAGATTCCCCCCACTCTAAAACGCAGGAATAGGAATTATAGAAAAGGATGGAAATGATCTCTCCGTTGTAAATGCGTCAATAATAATTACTTATTATTGTCAAAAATTTTTTTTTTACGTTTTTTCTGCGATCCTCAAAATTTTCTTTTGACTTTTCTGGATTGGTCGATTGCCAGATCGATAGGTCCTTCTATCTCCTCAATCTCTTTGAAGGTCAGTAATTTCCTGTTTCTCTCTTTCTCTCTCTCTCTCTCTCTCTTTTTATTTCTTTTTAATTCTTGATTTGCTTTCTTCGTTTTTCATTATTTGATAATGTTAACGTTGAATCCCGATGCGATCTTCAAATATTTCTCGTTGATTAATCATTATGAATTTTTTTTATATTTAATGACGCTAATTTTTCATAAGAGATCTGATGTTTTTTAAATTTGAGAATATCTAATTTCTCAAAAAATTAAAGGAATCTTTAGGCTTTGATATTTATATGAATTCAGCCAAAATTTAGGAAAATATAGTTATTATGTATTCTTACGTTGAATTAAAAATTTCTGGTGAAGTTGAGATATAGTGAATTTTATATGTGATTTGATTTTTATAGGAATCTGAGTTTTGGAAGTCTAAGAAATGGCAAGTGGGTTTGGGGAATCAGCGAGCCATTCGCTCCCAAATCCATCTTGCTCCAGCAGCAATGCTAATGGTGATGCTGGTAATTTTGAGTGCAATATCTGCTTTGACTTAGCTCAAGACCCCATTGTCACCTTATGTGGTCATCTTTTCTGCTGGCCTTGCCTTTACAAATGGCTTCATATTCATTCCCGTTCTCAAGAATGTCCTGTTTGTAAGGCCCTTATTGAGGAAGAAAAATTGGTCCCTTTGTATGGAAGGGGAAAATCATCTAGTGATCCTAGGTATAAATCTATCCCTGGTGTTAGTATTCCAAATCGTCCAGCTGGACAGAGACCTGAAACGGCTCCTCCACCAGAACCAAATCAGTTTCCCCAAAATGGGATTGGATTCATGGGAGGGTTGGGAGGTTTTGCACCAATGGCAACAGCTAGGTTTGGGAATTTCACACTGTCTGCAGCCTTTGGTGGTCTTATCCCATCATTGTTTAACCATCAGGTCCATGGGTTTCCTGATCCGGCTATGTTTGGTCCAGCTGCTGGGTATCCATATGGGTTTTCAAATCCATATCATGGTGGCCATGCTCATGGATATCATCATCACCATTATCATCATCATCACCATCGTACTGCTCAAGGCCAGCAGGATCATTATCTGAAGATGCTGTTTCTATTTATCATTGTTTGTGTTATCGTTGCAATGATTTATCAATAGAACAAATCTGCTATCAGAGCTTAAATTGCTAACTTATTTTAGGAGTGTCAATCTGATGTGTAAATCTAAGAGTGCATTTTCATTTTCTTTCCTTTTTTCTTTTTGTTTCATGATTGAGGAATTGTTTATATGGTATGGTTGCCATTAATATGTGGAATGCAGCTTGTCTGCTTTAATATTTATGCATTGGAAAATCTTTTGCTCTCCTCTATGTTTGAAATGCATCATTGTGTTTTAGCAACTGCAATATCCTTTGGTTCACTAATTTGATTTTTTTTTTTTCTGTGCGTCTTGGCCTTTTCTTATAATGGTTTCAGCGGAATTATTGTCTTGAGAGTAGGCTCACGGATTTGCAGCTAAATTTTCCTAATTCTAGTCATGATATCTTCAAGTATTGGGTAAACATAAAATGCAGTAGTATTTTATGTGCCTAGCTATTTTGTAAATTAGAACTTCTTGCAATTTGAATAGGTTTTGTCTTGGCCGTCTATATTTCATGGTTACTGGTTAGTTAATGTGTCTATGAGAGGGGATAGCTAAGTTGGATTAGATGGGTGCTCAAATAGTGTTAACGTAGGTGGACTTGTTTCTCTCTTTAGTTAAAGCTTTGCTATATGCATTTTTCATAACCATACTCATAGTTCTGTTTCCACTGCCCTTTCCCCTCTCATTTGAGTCTTTATGAACAAAGGATTTTATTTATGGAGTGATAATAAAATGGCCCCCTTTCTGGGTCTGAGTGACAGAGCCATTCTTGTGCTTGCTTAGCTGTTTATGTAAATAAGTAACTAAATGTTTCTATTCTTTTAGTGATTATAGATCAATATACAGCCTGAGTTTGCAACCCAGGTTGTGATTCCAGTGTAATTGTGCATGGACTATGAATATCAACTTGAGAGATAGATACAACATTGATTGCTTTGGTTAATTGGGCTTGTGACTCTCATTCTTGATTCCAGATTATTATTTGTTTATTGAATTATTAAATTTGCAGAGGGAGGTGACTTTTTAATTGAATTTGTTTGTTGTAGCAAATTAGGTTATATAGCTTTTCTTTATGTTACAACTTTGATGTTATCTTGTATTTTAAACAGGAGGGGTATTTGATGGTAAATGTAGAAAACTAGTGTTCATTGTGCTGACAATACATATTGGCTTGCTAGCTTCTTTTTGCCTCTATCTCTATGTCAATCCATAGCTACTTCATAGTGGAACATAGAGACGGATATACTGTGGGGGCAGCTGTCCCTTTGAACTATCAAGTTTGAATCAGCAGTTATGTTACACTAGATGATGTTGTATGACCTTCCCTGTTGTCAGCACTCGTTGGTTAGAACATAGAACCCTACCACTTCGAAAAGGAAGCACCATCTTTTAGTGCATCCTCATATGTCCTGTGCGCACACGTGCCATAGCTTTTTGTTGAAGTTGGCTTTGTTGGTACTAGAAAAGGATCTATATGCTCAAAATGATGGTGGAGTCTAGTGTTGGTTTCATCCTTTAAACTACTTTCGGACAACCATCACATGATTTTGCTGTCCTTGATAGACAGTGATTAAGGATCTAAATGAAACAATGCAAAAGTTAAAAACGGAAATGAAATCAAAATAAAAGATTAAAGATTATAGTTGAAACTTCCCCTTGTAAGTTTTGTAGGTTACAAATATAATTTAGATACTTATGGGCTTGCATTGTTGATATATGTTTCTTTTATGACATGTGGTCCTAAAGTGCCTTCGTTTAATCAGCCTCCTAGAGTGATCAGATCCACCAGTTTCAAGCTTTTCGTGTTGATTGTTGTGGCCCTTAAGTTCGTAGGACAAAGCTTTAAGCACATGGGTTGCTCGGTCTAGTGCTTGGAGCCTGGTCGTGCAGATTTAAAAGTTTTTCCCTTCCTAACTTCGTCCAACTCTAGGCAGTGGCACATGGTACGAAAATGGGCGCCATTGTTGTGCGTTACGAGCTGTGCATAGGGTCAGGCTGTTTCAGTGTCTCTCTAGTATTAAGTGACAATCACTTTCTTTAAATCAAATGTGTCACGGTTCCGCTCTGTGACATAAGATCGAGAACTTTTTGCCTAGCTAGTGCGCCTCAAATGGATAAGCTGTGGCCTATGGTTACGAACTATATAGCATGTGCTAATATTGTGGACTGCACCAGACAACCACCATTCCTCGTCAAGCTTTGTTACTTGTACCTTAACCAGGATTAATATAAGTAAATGAATTTTGGGCTCAATGAATTTTCCGAGACAATTCTCTTCATTATCTACGCTTATGAAAATTTTGGAGTGTTGCAGAGTTCAATGCTTTTCATGATCCTCATAACAACAAAAAGAAAAGGAAATTGAATAAACTTCATTGTTAGTGTATGAAAACCTATGTGTTTTTTTTAGGATAAATTGATAGATAAATGTAGTAATTTGTATATTTATATTGTATTTGTTTCATAATAAATGTGTAAAATATAAAAATTATTAAGTCACAATTAATATTAATATGTTAAATATAATTTTTTTTATTAAAATTTTAAATTATATTATTTTTATATATTTTATATATTACTTTTATGTTATATTATTATTATCATATTTAAAATTATTGGTCTATCGATAAATTATACTACATTTTTGTCGAGAAAACATGATTTTTTTTTTATATCTACCTTATCAGACTAAATCGAAACGAGGAACACGCAAAAAGTACAACTCTAAAAGTTTTAATTTCTTCAAAGGGACCCATTCAACCAGTTCTTTAATTGTACTGAACTGAAACACCGAGTGGACATGTAGTTTTATTTTACTTTGGGATGACTTGGCTCCAAAAATGGACAAAAGGGTTTGAACTTGATGCGTGTGCAGCTCATTCAAGCCGACTTTTATGACCACCCTGGTTTTGGCATTGTCGGTGGCCTTGGAATCTGCTGCCAGTGTCCCAAAGCATCTAAGTTCCCATCTTCAAATTCTTTGTTTTGTGTTTCATCCACACAATAATCTCATAATTGCCATGAATTTCTTGGGAGTTGGCTGTTGACATTGTACCTCTCAGGGATCTTTGCCTTTCCCTGTTTGTTTCATGCATAACTCTATTGCTGGGGTATGTTACGGGGATGGGTCGATGATATGATTAGTGATGATGGCTAGGATATGGGGGACTGAGTTGCTCTCCATTGCCATTTCCCCGACTCCACTCTTCCATTCCTATGTCAAATTATGTTGATGACAGAAAATTATCACCAAAAAGTTCAGACAAACCTTAAAAAAGAATCTAATAATAATAATAAAATTTTCCATGTTTTTACATTAGTGCATGATAGCTGATATATAGCTTAAAGTCAAATAGTAGATCCATTAAGCAACTTGTTTTGAATGGTGGGTCCAATATATCCTCTTCAAATCTCTCTAAAGGGTAAGGATCAACCAAGATTATAATTTATGAAACGATTACTGTAAGATTAAAACTTCATTCACAAATGTCAGGGTTTAAAAATTTTCACAACAAACAAACAAGTTATTCTATATAGTTATAGCCAATTGCAGGGAAGCATATATAAAATATATTATCTTCAATTACTTGATTTAGTGATCAAAACAATTTTAAAAAAAATATCAAGTTGAAATTTTTCTTTCATTTTAATGTAGGGCTATGCTCTCTTGAATGACAATATATATATATATATATATATAACATTGAATGATAAATTTAATCAAAGAGAGTTCCCAAGTCATTGAAAATGTGAGTGAAAACAGATTTCATTTTTTATGGAAGGTAGCAAATACATATAGAAGAGAGCATACTTTGTCACAAAGCATGAATTTCTTTTGCTGGTTGCCCAACCATACATATCTGAGATTGCGATTGTCCAACATATCTAAAGAGTTAATTTCTAACGATGAGGAACCATCAACAACCGTGTTACGTGAACAAAGTTTACGACTTTAAAGTTTACGACTTTTAAAACTTTCTTTTTTCTTTTTCCTGGGATTTTCTTCTTGGAATATATGTAGAGTTCACTCTTTGCTCTTCAATATTTTACTTTTTTTCTTTTACTTTTTTTTTTTTCTATTTCCTTCTTGAATGGTCACTATTAAAAAAAGTAGAGTGCATAACCTCTCGTTGTGATTCAAATTTTAAGTTTATATAATTATTTTTAAAAAATAATATTTAATAAATATTAAATTTAAATCTCAATATCTATAATTCATGCCCTTATCTTCAAATTGAGTTTTTTTTTTTTATTTTATTTTTTTATTATGAAAGAAAACATCTCTCTTTTTCATTTCCCCTTTCTGTATATGTGGCAAAGATGCTTTCTTTTCCTTAAACTTTAATCAAAATATATGTCCACTGGGTTTCAATTAAAACTATAGAAAAAAAAAAACCAATGATTTGGATAACAAAATACATCATATTCTTAATTTGAAGTTATTGTTAAAATTTAAGCAAAAAAAAAAAGAAAATGAAAGATGATGATACAGCGACCTCATGCTATTGAACAAAAGATTCATTTTTTTAGAACTTGAAATCTCTCTCATTTAATATACTTGATACCAAAATTTAAACATTGGACGGCTACTCTCTTCTTTACGAAAATGCAAGCCTTTCCCAATAGAGTGAAATGAAAAACAGCACTTGAGAGTTGAGGGAAAAGGATGCAGGACCATAGTATGGACCCTTTTGAAATATATATATAAAACTATGAAGAGAACAGCCTTGGCCACCATTTCCAGCTACTCTCCTCTCTTTTTAAATAAAAACAAAATTAAATTCTTGATCACAAATCTAATGCATCCCCTCCAAAATCTTTCTCTCTGGTTGAGTCTTTTCTTGTATTAAAACCCAACAGGGCCAACACCCTTTGGCCTTCACCTTCCCCTTTCAACAATGCCTGAATCACCACTCTTTCACTTTCTCCTCCTCTTAGTTTTCACTTTCTTTTCCTTAGCTGCCAATGCCACCGCCGCTACAAAAATAACCCAACAATTCAAGGAAGCTCCACAATTCTATAACTCTCCGGATTGCCCTGTGATAAGTGATGAAGATGAATCAGATGGTGAAGACTCGATTTTATGCTCGGATCAAGCTGTTCATGTGGCAATGACCCTTGACACAGCTTACATCCGGGGCTCCATGGCGGCTATTCTTTCAGTGCTTCAACATTCCTCTTGTCCCCAGAACATTGCTTTCCATTTCGTCGCCTCCGCCACTGCCAACGCGTCACTTTTACGCGCCACCATCTCCTCCTCCTTCCCTTACCTCAACTTCGAAGTCTACCCTTTTGATGACTCCTCAGTTTCACGCCTCATTTCAACCTCAATCCGTTCAGCTTTAGATTGCCCTCTGAACTACGCTCGAAGCTACTTAGCCAATCTCCTTCCTTTATGCGTCCGCCGAGTCATGTACCTTGATTCCGACCTGGTTCTCGTTGATGACATAGCTAAACTCGCTGCAACTCCACTCGGAGACAACTCAGTTTTGGCTGCACCAGAATATTGCAATGCAAATTTCACCTCCTACTTTACTCTAACGTTTTGGTCAAACCCTTCTTTATCCTTAACTTTTGCGAACCGTAAAGCTTGTTACTTTAACACCGGAGTAATGGTAATCGACCTTGATCGATGGAGAGAAGGAGATTACACGACAAGAATTGAAGAATGGATGGAGCTTCAAAAAAGAATAAGAATTTACGAGTTGGGTTCTTTGCCACCATTTTTATTGGTTTTCGCTGGAAACATAGTCCCAGTTGATCATAGGTGGAATCAGCATGGCCTTGGGGGAGACAATTTCAGAGGTTTGTGCAGAGATTTGCATCCTGGTCCGGTTAGTCTTTTACATTGGAGTGGAAAAGGGAAGCCTTGGGCGAGACTTGATGCTAATAGACCATGCCCTTTGGACGCTTTATGGGCACCTTATGATCTCCTACAAACTCCATTTGCATTGGATTCCTGATGGGAAAATTTTGCTGCTGGATTACATTGGTTACCATCTTTCTCGGAATATGTTTGTCAGCTGAGAAAGGGACGGAATCATTAAGAATAGGATAGATATAAAGATTTAAGCCGAAGATCAGATAGTGGAGCTGGAGGAAGAAGAACTATGGGGAGATTTAAGTTTTTCTTATATATAATATATATAGTACTGAAACAGATATCATATTACACTTCATTTGATTTTTCTTCCTTTTCTGCAAGGTTACATTTCAAAGATGAAGAAATTTGTTGTAATAACAATAAGGAAAAGAAAATCCAGACTGAAAATAGCAATGGGTTCATGATCGTTTTCCATCTCAGGTGTATGATAACTGTAATCAAAATCTGTATAGACAAAGAGCTGTATTTTTGGGTGGCTAATTTTTCATGGATCTTTTTTTGTTTAATAAAAATAAATCTGCCTTGTATATGATCAATTTCATTCTTTCCTTTATTACTCCATAATTCTCATTTAATTTTCTAATATTCCTTAATACAAAATAATTAAGATTTTAATTTTATTGATCATAACATATATAAAAATATTAAATTCATATTTTGATACATGTGTGATATACCCTGGAAACATTGTATGGTTAAAATATTGAATGCTTGAGGTTGAAGATAATTGAAGAAACAAAGACTTTCTTCTTTGGATGATCATTGCATTCAAAGCATTATTATTAGTAGTTACTTTCATTTTTTTGGTAATTTAATGGGTAGAATTTTGTATTTTACATGGAATTGGCTGGAAAGAGATTTTGCCAGCTGATGAGACTCTTTTAAGGAAGAAGAATAAAGTATAGGTTTGACATATATACTATTGAATAAATTCATATTCCTCAAGGATGATTAAATACAGTATATATACAACAGCATATCTTGTCTTTTAATATTCATCAATATGCTTAACAATTAATGCAAAAGTAAAATGTTTGTTATTAATTAAAAGCAAACCATTTTTTTTTTTTTTTTTGTTATCATTATTGGTCTTCAATTCAATTAATCAATTATGTCAACTAGAAGCATTTCCCAAATGGCAGCCTGTTACCATTTTTTCCTTCTTGCATTCTTTTTTTTTTTTTTTAAATTCTAATTTTGCATTATGAAGAAATAGAAATAAAAAATAGTAGTATAATTATTCTAATTGAGAAAATTAAAAAAATAAAAAATGTGTTAGGTAGATTATTATGAAAGGCATGAATATTGTACGGCTGAGATCGGGGAATAAAGCCCAAGCGTGTGGGTCCTACTTTTCTCCACCCTTGATATGTCAGGCCACTTATCCAATTTTCCTTCGAATCAATTTAGAAACTGCTGCCCAAATTTGACTAAAAAATTATCTTATTTTATTTTTTCTGCCTTCTGGACACTTTCTAAAATCAATTAAGTTATTATTATTATTTGTAATAATATTTTATATTAAATATATTAATTAATAGTTAATTTAATAAATTTCTTTCAATTTATTGAAAGAAAATCATTGAATATAATAATTTATAAAATATTTTTAAAACACTTATTAACAAAATCTTTCATTTTTAATATCCGTTTTTAATTCTTTATTTTATCTCCAAAACCAAAAGATTTGAAGCTTGATTAATTTTAAAATGCCACTTGTTAGTATTTTTTTGTAGATGAATATTGGAAATTAGTCAACAATTTTCCTGATTTCCATTCACTAGTCAATTGATTTCGTGGTACTGCTATATTTATGATTTAATTATATCTATGTTACTATTCTACCACAATTCTGAAAGATTTCTGCATAAATTTACAAATCAAGGAAAAATTGGATCCATTTAATATTACATGCTAACTGAAAGAAAAGTTCTTTTGATCTGTAAAGATGGGTGTGTTTGCTAGAATAATTGATAAAAGTTTTTAATCAGAGAGTCAATTTCTTATTTGGCAAGTTGTTGTTTTGTATCTCTTAAAATATAAAATATATATAATTATTTTATTTAGCAATTTATCTCCTTTTTCACGTGGAGGTTCCTCAAATCCTAAGCAACTTCTTGGTTTCTTAGTAGATGGTGTACACCTTTCACTTTACCCACTTTGAATCGAGCTGTATAAGCAGATGAAGCACTCCTTTCTGCATATCAATCTTAAGTTTCGTATTAGAAAAAAAAATATATGCATATGTCGTCAATGAAATAGAATTAGTTTTAACTTCAGTTCTGATAAAAGATGTTTTAACTTCATCTCCAAAGCCTGACAAAAACTACAAGATGTTTAAGCTTCAAGTTTCTGATAAATGGTAACTAAAAATCAAGCGTTTCAGAAGATATACTTAGAAACTTTAAATTTTCTTTTCTGTGAAAAAGATAAATAGGGAGACGATGTGATTTAATCTTTGGTGGGATGAAAAGGGATTTTTTTTTCTTTTCTGATGGAATCTTTGAGCCATTGTTTATTTGTATCCTTAGGTGCAGGCTGCAGCAATTCCAGGATTTGTGAGATCGAGTTATGTTGAACTTAATTAAGATATAAACTACTGCTCTTTCATCTAACTATTCACTATTTAATGGCTACATTTCCCTGCTTGATCACTCCAGACAACTCACCTTCAACTTCGTAGGATTTTCCCAAGTGCCTGTAAACATAGGAACACAGACACATCCACCTCTTCCTCCAAATTTGAGAAAAGGTTTTTTTTTTTTTTTTTTCCCGGCAATTTATATAACCTGAATTTGTAGCTACTTTCTTCCTAGAAAAGTCTCCCATACTTTCTCCTCACATGACCATAGTAGTTGTGATTTCATCGTCAGACCGACAGAAAAGAAAACAGTGGCCAAGAGTGGTGGAAGAAAACGATACTTCCCTGTCGAGATGCCTAAGCTCGGTCTCCAAAGGGTGCCCACCACTCTCAGTCAGATTGAGTAGAAAGAAGAATAGAAAATCCATTTTGGTGGGAAATTCTCACAAAAGTTAAGGTGGATATAGCATTTGTTTTGCACTATTAGCCAAACAAAGATAAGAGGTCTTAAATCAATCATCTGTGCTTTAACAGTGCTGACAGTCAGGGTGACAAAGATAATGATGTTGAAGTTGCCCCATGACAACCGCCGCAATGACAACCGCCGCAATGACAGTCTGATATTTCAATTACCATAATCTTGGCGAATAAGATCCAGTCCTTTTTTGAGTACAAATATTAAAGATGATAAATCGTATTAAGTTAAAAATGAGGTGCTTAAAGATTATTGTATTAAGTATACAGAACTTTACATATGTAACTCCATGGACAGAAACATATGAAACGAGCAGTTGTTATAACCTTTGCCCATCATCAGATCAAAATGAAAAATAGGAGGGTTTGTCATAAACATCATGTATAGTTCACTGAATCTATAAGCCTAAATATCAACTTTTAATTTTGTCCACAACTTTTCTAAATTTTATTCAACAACTATCTGGAGTAAACGAATTGTAAAGGCAGTTCCTTGGCTGATACCTGTACAGAAATTTGCCATCGTGCCAGGTTCTAGGGGCTTAGCAGGACATCTACCTTGGTTCTAGGATCAACGATCACGAAGCATCATTGTAAGCTTCCAGCTGAAGACCATGAAAAGCGGTCCAAAACCCAAATGTAAAACATGGGTTTATTTTTTTTTTCAACCTTCCTCCATAGAGCAGGTTGAAAGTGTAACGCCGTTGTGTCTGATTGCCATCATCACAAAAGATGAACTGGAAGCTCTAAAGCATTTCATGCATGTTCTCTATAAGGAATGCAAGATATGAGCCCAAACCTTGAGTTTCAATGCTAAAGAAGAAAAACAAGGATGGCCAATCTTTAAAATTATTCCCGCAATAAAAGGACGCCAGAAACGCCTTAGTTGTGAGCATCCATCAACACACAGCTTCAGATATGACACTCGAGTGGTCTGATACTATCAAGTCCATTTGCTTCTGTGTGATGACGTCAAGGGACGGATACAAAATATGCATCATGTCAGGAAGCTTGGTGATCTTCTTCATATCTCCACATTTAACATCATCCCGAGCAGCCAAAAGTTTCATAGCTTTTCCTTGATCTCCTTGCTCACAAAGGCTGCTGACCAGTGCAGAGTTGGTGGCTATAGAAGTGGAAACCCCTTCATCTATCATTTTCTTGGCCAAACTAGAGGCTTCACAAGTTTTACCAACTTTAAGATATCCGTCAATCAATGTATAATAGGTAACAGCATTAGGAGCTAACCCCTTCAATGGAAGCTTATTGAAAAGCCTGCGTGCTCGATCTAGATTTCCTGATTTACACAGGCCATTGATTAGAGCATTATAAGTAACAATATTAGGCTTAAGACCCACTTTCAGCATCTCATCCCGTAACCTGAATGCTTCATTGACATTACCAGAGGCTGAATAACCATGAATCAAAGTGGTATACGTAAAATTGTCTGGATTGAATCCTCGTTGTAGCAAAGCTGAAAAAAATCTTCTCGCATCATCAATCTTCCCAGACTTGCACAATCCTGTAAGAGCTATATTATACACCACATTGTTCGGTAGAGAAAATCTTTTGGCATTTTCATCAAGAGTATTTGCAATTTTCTGAATGTTTAGGCAACTAACATCAGTCTTCAAGCTATCCAAACCCATGTGAGCTAACAGAGGATCAGTAACTACCATCTTCTGCAATAGCATATTTGCTTCATCAATCCTGCCAAGCCTGTACAGGCAACTGACTACTTTGCTGCAAATAATTATGTTGGGCGCAAACCCTTTCTCAGTCATTTCAAAGTATACACTAAAAGCTTTATTCAAGTTTCCTACATCACACCAACCGGTAATTAGAGCCCCATAAGTTACAAGATTAGGGGCCAGTCCCCTGGTACACATTTCAGTAAGAAGATCCCCTACTTTACTTAGTTTTCTAGACTTGAAAACTCCACTAAGAAGAGAATTATACATTTCAATTGTAGGAACAATTGCTTCCTTTTCCATCTTATCTTTAAGTTTAAAAGCTTCTGCAATTTCTCCAATTTTACAATACCCATCACTCAGGATTCTATATGTTATACCATTGGGTAAGCATCCTAGTTCCTTCATTTTGTCAAATATCTCTTCTGCTTCATCCATTTTCCCAATCTTACACAGTCCATTAATCATTGTATTAAAAACAATCCTGTTTTTGGAAAAGCCCCTTGCTAAAATACTTTTCCAAAGTTCTAAAGCACTTTCAACATCTCCCATCTTGAAAAACACCTCAAGCAGAGTACAACAACCAACCTCATCAGGGATCAATCCTTTTTTCAGCATCATATGCCAAAGGTGCAAAGCATCATTAAAGGCACCTGCACGACATAAACCATTGAGAAGGGTATTGTAAGTTACAACACTTGGTTCAATTCCTTCTCCAAACATCTGATCACAAAGCTTGAAAGCTTCACTCATAAGGCCTGCCCTACAATACCCATCTACAAGAGTATTATAACTAAATGAATCCGGCTTTATGTTCCAATCACCCATACACATCAACACTCTCTCTGCTTCATGAGTTTTACCAACTTTACAATACCCATTGATCAATGAATTGCAAACAAACAAATTCATCTTCAGTCCCATTTTCAACATCTCTTTTTGAATCCTTATAGCATCATCCATTTTACCAACTTGACAATAACCATCCAACAGCACACCATAAGCATATTCATCCACAACCACCAACTCCTCTTCCATCTGTTTTAACACCTTCTCTGCTTCCTCCATCTCACATTTTTTACAATAACCCTTGATCAACATCGTATAGGTAACCACATTCCTCGAAATCCCCTTCTCAAACATCAACTTCAACACCTTTTTCACTCCCTCCATATCTCCCAAGCTAACAAACCCATCAATCAAGCTATTATAACTAACCACATTCAACTGGAAACCCAAATTCTCCATTTCTTTCACAAACTCCACCGCTCTCTCCACTCTCCCTTCCTTACAATACGCATTAACAATAATGGAAGACGTAAAAACATCTGGCACAATCCCAATCCTAATCATCTGCTCATAAACAAGCAAAGCCGTATAGCTTTCCCCATTCTTAACCAAATTACTCAACAAACAATTACATGATCTTAAACTAGGGACACGACCGTACTTTCCCATATTATCAAACACATTCAAAGCATTCTTAATCAATCCTCTTTCAGCATAAATTTTCAACAACATATCGAAAACCAAGGGCGAAAATTTAAAATCCTTATAAACCCTAACGAGTTCATTCCAAATTAAAAAGGAAGAGGAATTGTTCTTACATAAACCGATCAATTCCGATAAATAAGCTCTGGTTTCATCGTACATGCGAGCTCGAGACAAGATATGGACAATTTTGCAATACGACGTGACGTTTGGTCGGAATTTTTGTTGCTTCGAAGCTAATTTGAAGAAATATAAGGAAGCGTTGGGGTTTAGTCTGAGGGTTTCGAGAACGGAATCGAGGAGTTCATCAGAGAAGTCGTAGGAGAGGTCATTGAGGGCGTTGTAACGGCCTAGGACGAGAAGCCGGGTGATCCGGGAGAGGAGTTCGGGTCGGGTGAGTTTGTATTCGTCCCGGAGTTTCCAATAGAGAGGAGAGGACGAGTGGAAGGATTTGAGTGGGTGGTGGAGATGAGAAAGTAGGGAAGAAGCGTTGGGTGGAAAGCACCTGAACATTGTTTTAAGTTTCTTAGTTATGGAATAATCGGCATTTTTGGCCGTCAGAGAAGAATCAAACATAGAATTTCCAGGTCATGACAGGGAACATGAAAATTTTTGTAGCGAGGAAACACTGCTTCTATTTCCATGCTTTTTTCTCGAAGGGAAAAGAGAGAGGCAGTCGACACTGCACTTGAAGACTTGAATTTGATTGGGTTCAGTTGGGCCGTTTGACAGGTTTGAGGGTTTAAGGCAATTGATGGGCCTGGTCTGAATTGGGCTTTTGTTGTTTTTTTTTTAATGGCTATAGAGGGTGAATCGATGACAATGACATGACCTGGGATTCTGTTGTTTTGGTTGTCTTGTTCTATTTATTTTCATTTTTAACCAGTTTCCCTCTGTTTATTTTTATTTGCCAGAACACTAGACAATAGTAAAACAGAATACATAAAAGAACAACGGCTGTTTTTTTTTTTTTTTAATTAAATTGTGGGAAAAACAGTGAAGTGGAATTGTAGAAATCAGTGTGGGGAAAGAAAATATTTCTCAGTTGTCCATTGCTGTTAGCAGACATGATTTTAAGGACAGCTAATCAGCCTAAAGTTTGGCTATAGCACTTGGGGTTAAGGTTTATGGTTTAAATACGAAACATTTAGATTTAGATTTTTATGATTTTTTATTAGTAGATGATTTATAAATTTAAAAAATTTATAAATCTTACTTTTTAGTTGATGAATTGCTTTGCTTTGGGATAAGAGTATTTATAATTTGATTTTAATTGAATTAATCAATTAAATTGATTTAATTTGATTAATCATTAATTATCGAATTAAATTTAATTGATTGTTAAAAATGATTTTAAAAAATTAATTTTTAATTAATTTGATTCGAAAATTAAATTAATTTAAATTTTAATCGAAATATAATAAATTTATATATATATAATTAAAAATATATAAAATTATCCATTTCATTTTAAGTTATAAAAAATTTTAACTTAATATTTTGATATTTGAATATTTTTATGTATGATTTTATTTAATTTATTTTAAATATAATAAATTAAAATTTAAAATTTAATTTGTTTTAATGTATTTTATTATTCCATTAATAAAAATTTAATTGGATCAATTGAATTAATTTTGATCATTTAATTTTTAAAATTAAAAAATCTAGTTCAATTAATAAAATAAAAATAATTTAATTTAATTAATTTAATTTTAAATAATTTGATCTAAAATTAATGAAATTGACTTAATGAACATTTGGATAATCTTCCTGCTCTAAATTTATTTCGGATAAACAAAAGGTTTAGCTGTACTTTGATTGTCTGTGTCCAGTCTCTGTCACGTAGAAACTCACATGAACTTTCATAGTTGCCAGGCTCTTTTCAATGTCTAGTCTTTGTTATAGCAGGTTTCAATCCTGGAAAAGGACCTGTATTGTCATTGTTTTCAATGTACTCAGGCTCAGGCTCAGGCTCAGCAGTTAGTTCATCCGATTGTCATCAGATATTGAAGGGGCGGAAATATCAATGAAACCTGCTTCAAGAAAATGAAAAAGGAAAAAGAGTCAAGAACCCTATTGTCCAAAGTCATTGGTTTATATTCACCGTTATAGGCCCAAAAGGATGGAAAAAGTGTCCCACTTTCCAAAATTTCCAGTCACTTTCCAAGATAAATTAATGAACTTTGTACAAAAAGTCGTATATTTTGGTCCCTCCCTAGAAATAGAAGCCAAGGAGCTACATGGAAACTTCATACCTCTTTCATCTACCAATCGCGCAACTTTTACGCAAGACTCGTTGTTCCCCTTGGTTCACGGATTGCATAGCAATGTGAAAATTCCTACGGTAAATTCTGACCCAAACAATTCCTTTTTGCTAGTGTATATACATGATAGAGTCCAACCTTTCTGAACAAAGTAATAGTTTTCATGGAAATTGCTGGTATTTTAAAGCCTACCAAATGGTTCTCAAACAAGGGTTTAAGATTAAGCCTTCCTCGCCTTCGCTCAAAATCCAAATCGTCGACCTCCTTGCCACCATCACCAACTGTCGTTGCAGCAACACTTGATAAAACCAATAAAGAAGAAGAGCTTAAAAAAGTTTTTGGTCGGTTTGATAGTGATGGAGATGGTAAGATTTCGAGCGAGGAACTCAGTGCTTACTTCGCATCCATAGGCGACAACATATCGAGAGATGAAGCTCAAAGGGCTATCAAAGATTTTGACAACAATGGGGACAACTTGCTGGAATTCAAGGACTTTGTCAAGTTGATGGAAGGAGATAACGAGGGTGATGATATTAAGGGAGCGTTCGAGCTGTACGAAGTTGACAAAGGTAGTGGGTGCATCACGCCGGTGGGATTGCAGCAGATGCTTAGTCGTCTAGGGGATGTGAAATCGTTTGAAGAGTGCGTTGCCATGATTCGAGTGTTTGATCTTGATGGCAATGGAGTGCTTGACTTCCATGAATTTCAACAAATGATGAGAGGTGAACCATAGAAAAAAGTAAGTGTAATTAGAGTGTAATTCCCCATGGGGCCAGGGCCTATATGTTTAATTCTGTAGCATACATTATCCTAGGCATTAGCTTGCTTTTTGTGGCTAATTTTTCCATTGAAAATATGTATGGAGGGACCTTGTGAATTTAATACTTCATGTACTAGTAAGTAGTACATCAGTATTTTTAAGTGCTTTTCTGAAGTTTTTGTGCTATTTGGTTATGGTTGTTAATATCATGAAATGTCTTATTATTATTATTATTATTATTATTATTATTATTAGTCTCTTTTATTCAAATTGTCTCTTTTTTATTTTCACAAAGTTTTAAAAAAAATTTTAATTTTAGTTTATTTAGTGTTAAAATTTTAATTTTTTTATAAAATTGATATTCCATAATTTTTAATACAAAATTTTAAAATATCATAAAAAAAATTTAGGTGTTTAAGAAAATGGACATAAGATGAGGACCTTTTTTTTATATATAAAAAAATGGATAAAGAGGATGAGTAAAAGAAAGTATTACATTTTATTTTATTTTCATTAAAGATGTTCGTGCCCGAACCAAATCGGATTGAGTTGATATCTATAGCTAAAAGGATGTGATAAATCTAGTTTCTGCTTTTGAATATGGTAATAGAAAATTAAAAATTTTATTTAATGAACCGAAGTGATCAAATGTCATGTTGGGCCACTAATAATTCCAGCCACACCTGTTTCCATATGTGGTCCACCTTCTCCTCTTGGCCCATTATACAGTAATGGAAAAAGTCGATGCTTTTGAAGTTTTTTTATTTGAAAACTGAGTCGTGACAAGAAAATACTTAAAAGATAGAAGAATGACAAAAAAAAAAGAAATCCAATGTGAAGGCAGTTGTTTGAATGTAATGGTATTAAGCAATTAAGCCAAATGAATAATAAAAAGTAAAGTTGTAAGTCCAAGAATTATTGTTACTTAACATGTTACAATTCATGATTCATTAACCCAATTCAATCAATCAAAATGAAATACGGTTTTAAATCAAATTATTCCAGCTGGTACATTCTCTTTTTTTTTTTTTTTTCTTGTCTCATTTTGTTATCGTTTTCTTTCAAAACATTATTTTAATTTGGTCGCTGTTCATCCTGGAACATCGCCTGAAGTGGTCATGATCATCCATCAATAAAAAAAAAAAAAAAACTGTCAGCTGTTCGAAACTGGCAGACAAAAATTGATGCTGGCTTATTTGGTCATGGTTGAACCAGAGACTTGACTAATTCCTACTGGGGTCGAGAATAAGCCGATCTTATCTTCCATCATTTCCACGACCAGACGGGCCCAGACCCAGAAGCCACGCAAAGGAAACGTTCCTTTTGGGCTTCAATGATGCTGAATAAAAAATACAGAGACAAGAATTACTTGAATTAGATTTTCAATCATTGAATAGTTTACTGGAAGTTGATTTAACCAAAACCTATGTCTCAGTCCACACCTGTCTGGTTTCAGGCGCTTCGTAGGGGCGGCAAAACTTGGATTCACGCTCTTATTCAGGAATGTGGATGCGTTCAGATTTTGTCATTCGATGAACCCTGCAAACAAGCTCCTATCACGGGCGATGAACACACACCACACACACACACACACACACATATATATATATAAAAGATAAGCTTCCAACTAAACAAACAGAAATGGGGTCGTAAGATTATTCCTTTGAAAAAGAAGGAAATCATTTGTTATTGAACACAAAATCAGGGTAAATCTGGAGTCATCCAGCTTGTACTTTTGCAAGAATAATTATTAAACTAATGGAGAATTGTTTTTGTTCGGAGGAAATTACAAGGAAACGTTTCGAAAATTTGTTGTAGCCAGCCTAGAGCGTTGCTATTTCAGTCTAACAAACTCTAATTTATCTGGATTTTTTATAATCCTTAAACGCGTTTATTGTTCCATTAATCCCACGATGCAGCAACCACCATTGTTCAAATTCCTTTCTCTAATCAGCAAATCATGATCTTCTTTAATGCTTTCACCATGAATCAGTTCCTTTTCTGCTTCTTCATACTGATTAATATTTTCACTTTATACATAAATGCTCAACAAAACTACTCGGGAAACTCAGCTTTGGATTGCGATAACAACGATGAATCAGGTCTTTCTTCAGCATTTCTTTACACTTGCAATGGCCAAGATCGATTTTGCCAGGCCTTTCTTATCTACAAGTCTCAACCTTCTTTCAACTCAGTTCCCAGCATTTCAGTTCTCACATCTTCGAACCAGGCAGAGATTGCTAGCATCAATAATGTAACTGAGTATGCAAAGTTCCCAACTGGTAAAGAGGTAATTGTTCCTGTAAATTGTTTTTGTTTAGGCCAGAATTATCAGGCAAACACCACGTTTCACATCTCAAGCTTCCACGGCACCTATTATACTATAGGGACCGAGGCATACCAGGGATTATCCACATGTAGTTCCCTTAAACGAGCAAATCCACAGAGCCAACACAAATTGGTTCCTGGAATTGAATTGAAAGTTCCTCTTCGATGTGCTTGTCCAACAAGTAATCAAACTAAGAGTGGAATAAAGTATCTGCTGACTTACTCTATTAGCTCGGAGGATAATATTCCAGATATAAGTGATAGATTCAATGTGAGCAGAAAGAGCATTAATGATGCAAACGGTTTGGAAGAGAAACAAACTATTTTCCCTTCCACAACAATCCTAATTCCTTTGCCATCGTTACCTTCAAGTTCGCAAACCATGATTCACAAGGACCAACCACTTGATTTACCTCCATTTGAAGAATATCACAAAAGCAATAGATCAAAGCGGAAATTGTATGAAGGAGTCGGAATCGCAGCAGCTTGTTCTTTGCTCCTTCTTATCATCATCCTGTTCACTGTTTTTATGTTCAATAAGAGAAAGGATGGAGTTCTTCGGAGTAGCAATGAAAGAAAGAAGAATTATGTATTGCCGGAAGACCTCCGTGCAGAAATTGCAAGCTTGGACCAAGGTTTAAGAGTGTTTACGTATGAGGAGATAAAGAAAGCTACACAAAATTTCAGTTCCAAGAATAGAATAAAGGGTTCTGTCTATCGCGGTGATTTTGGTGGGAAGATCCTGGCTGTTAAAAGAATGAGACGAGACGTATCCAAGGAGGTACAATTGCTGAAGAGTATCTATCATTTCAATCTGATAAAGCTTCAGGGTGTCTGTGAAAACTATGGATGTTACTATCTTGTTTTTGAGTATATGAAAAAAGGGTCTCTGAGGGATTGGCTTTTCAATCAAAGTCCTGATGAGATTGGAAGTTGGAAGAGGAGGATTCAAATTGCTTTGGATGTTGCTAATGGACTTCACTATCTTCACAGTTTTACCAAACCTGCCTATATACATGGGGATATCAAGAGCAGCAATGTTCTCCTAAACAGTGGTCTAAGGGCCAAAATCGCGAACTTCAGCCTCGCAAGAGCAGTGGTGAATGAAACTAGCAGCGATGCTTTGACAACTCGTGTTTTAGCGACTAGAGGTTATATGGCACCTGAGTATGTAGAGACAGGGCAGGTTACTTCCAAGATTGACGTCTATGCTTTTGGAGTTGTGCTATTGGAACTGATTACCGGAAAAGATGCCATCATTACCCAAGATCGAAGACAAATACTGCTATCAGCAGCCATTGTTTCCATCATGGAAAAAGAGAATGCAGAAGCTGAGCTCGATTCCTTTATTGATCCTAGGCTAAAATGTGATGATCAGACAGAATTCGCCCTACGGATGGCTCAGTTAAGTGTAGCCTGCTTGACAGAAGAACCAACAAAGAGACCAAGCATGGAGGAAGTAGTGTCAGTTCTTTCCAAAATTCGAGCAGATGTACTTAAATAGGTACCATTGTAAGTTTATTCTATGCAGTATACAGTGCTAAAATGTTGTCCTTTCGTAGATTCTGATCAATTTTAGAAGTCTAATCTAAATGCGGAGTGGGAACTAACTTGAGAAGTACAGGAATTTCTTGGAAAACAAGCAATAATAAATGCCTTATCACCATGCTACGCAATAGGTTTCATATGTTAAATCCTATTACTTCTTATATAATAGAATAGTACTGCATTCTCCATTCTTGTATTTCACAAACCGAATATGTACCTTCTACAGTAAACTAGCATAGTTGAAATTATTCTCATTTTAAGATTAAATCTATTGATAAAAATTTTTATTGCAATTATACATGAAATGGATTTTCTTTTAAAATAAAATTGATTAAATAATTTAAAGAAAACTTATAGCGGGAAACAGGATTTAAAAACTAAACTAATTTTATATAAAAATATGAATGGCAATGACAGCCACAAGGAATGAAAATTTGTAGGAATTCTAAAACCTACTGTATAGAGAGTGATATGATCCTATGTGCTTGGGGGCCTTTGGGTCTAATAGGAAAAGGCCGAGCTTTGACTCTTTGAAAGAATTGGGAAACGTGTTTGAGAATTTGGGATTTCAGTAAGGAAATCTCCCAGTCATCCGAATATGTTCAAGGGTTCTTCTAAGACCATATTTATAAACTGCCTGATGGCCTGCTCTAAAACCATCTCCATATACAGGGGAAGTGTCTGATTCAATTTGATGCTTGAAGAACTCTCCAAGCTTCCTCTCGAATTCAGGTCTTTTGCCCTTTTCTAATCTACTAGACGCAGAGGATGAAGTTGATGCAACATTGCTGCTTGAAGCAGAATCGAGCTGGGTAAGCAACCACATGTGTGCTAACACCTGACAAATACCCTCCTCGACATCCTGACTAAGAGTCCGGAAACCTGACAAACAAGTAGCATATGTTTCAATCTCTGCAGATGGGAAAATGAAACACATTTTTTCCTACATATTATGATGGAAAGGGAATGCACCTTGAAGTCGCATCCATGCATGCATCATCTCGTGTGCTAAGATTGACCCAGTCAGTAACCTACATAATCAAAAATTTCAATTTTTTATCAAATGCATCAACATTACTTAAACTTGCAGTATTAAGAGAAACATTAAAGTTTGAATCAACAGCCACAAATATGCAAGATTAGCAAAAGGGGCATAAAAAGTTTCTAGGAATTAGAAAGACAAAGAAGAGGCTATTAGGACTACAATTCTTTCATTCAGTCTCCATTGACTTCATCATCCTTTTCTGTTTTCTCCTTTACCTTAGCACTCCATTACATTTTAAACTACAGACATCATGACAACCATAAAACCTGACAGCACCTTTTTATTGATCTTTTTTCGGGGACTGCCTGCTCTTCAAGTGTGTCAAAGAATCTAGGCAATCAAGACTTCCGGTCTGAAGTAGTTATGATTAATCTAATATAGAATTTTTTTCAACTTTCCCACATCATTTGTGATTAATGGGATAACAAACATGAAATTGCTATGTGGTGAGCAAGTAACACAAATAGTTCTTTTTGTCCATTCTTCAGCATCTAATTAACCTGCACTAGGTCTTTATTTGCATGTCATTGAAAATTGTTTGATTATATGGAAACGCATTTATACATATGTGAAAGCAATTGTGGAAAATAATACAATACCTTGGCAGGCCATATAAAATGAGAATCGCAGTCACCTCACATCGACGTGTCAATTTGTAGGGCTCTGTTATCATGTCCATGGCTCGATTTCCTGTCCCAAATCTTGGTCGCCTTAGAATCTGATGATTTCAAGTTGAAGATAGTATAAATCTTTGAGCAATAAAAAAACTACTGATGAAAAATTTCAAGTTATCAAACATTAAAGCAAAATAGAATTTCAAATATTCTTACAGTGCTGACAGTTTGTTCCTCAGAAAGGCAGAGTCCTCTAGTCTCTGGCATATGATAATGGCCCTGCCCAAGACAAAATTTTTAGAATGCAATCATAGACAAATAAGGAAGAAATAAACAATTGCTTGCAAGTATTTCCACTAAGCAGTCAACATGGTATTTCCAAGATATCTAGAAGCAGAAGTAAGCCCACAGTGTTCCAATAGCAGTCAGACAAGAATGAAAACAGATGTTTTGCAAAATATCTAACATAGCTAAGGTGGAACAGTCCTAGAAATTATTTTTTGATGTCATTCTTTCAGAAATTTTGCCCTTACATTCTTTTCTCCCTCTCTGGCTTCATTCAAAGCTTGCCTTTCAACCAGGAGTAATGGAACTTGCTGCTCCACTTTCATATTCAACCCTTCATAGAACTCTTGTATTTCTAGATAAAGGGGTTGGCATTCGTTGGTATCCATAACAGCAGAATCCAGACACTCTAGGCAGAGCTTCCGTCCATCATTAAGGGCAACAAATCCTGTGTCTTGTGGCTGCATATGATGAGCAAAACTGTCATGCTTTCAAACTATTTTCTTCGTCTTCAGAAATAGTAGCCAAGGTTTTACTTTAGAAATTTAAATACGCTTAGAAAGATGTGTGCATTTCATCATACTCACTTCCATTCGCTCACAGCTGCAACATCGTGGAGTACCATCATGTTCATGAGAAGGGCAGTACTTCTGGATCCAAAAAGGATGTGCCCTATATTCAATAAGACCAGCAGGGTTTGTTGGAATCTGTCAAAGTATATATCCCAAAAGACAACACCAACTAGCAATGAGTGACGTGTGGTAGATTTACTTTCTTCTGTTTCAGAACTACTTAAAAAACAGCATACAATAGAAGACTTGAATATGATATGCAGATGCAGGTTTCCCATATTCCATAGTTCTTTTTGGAATTCCAAGTTCCCTTGTACTACTTTCCATCGTCTAAACTTGGAACTACATCCAAGGACATCAACTATGAGCTACACTTCATGCCATCATATCTGCGTAAGACATTATTACATGGCATTCATATGTACCTGTATGACCTTCAAGTTTAGGTTTATTTAGCGCTTGGAATTCATTGTTAGGTAAGAAAAAGTGAAAACCATGAAAAACACACTCGTGTTTTGGTATTACCTTAAGTTTATTGTTGACATTTAACTTTTGAAATATATATAAATGCACTGAAGTATGTAGAAAATCATATATAATCCGCCTTGAACGTTAATGCATTGAATGAATTACAAACAACACAAATTTATAATAAACAGAACATAAGCCTGATGCAAGAAAAAAGCTTACAAAGTGGTTGCAGACATCACATTTTGGATGGTAGCGCTCCTTGTAGCATGATTTATGAAAACGGTAATTCCCAGACATAGAGAACTGCAGAAGAAAGTATACATCTAAATTAGCTTATTCAACAACCAAACATCTACTGAAGTTACCACAGATGACATATGGCAACACTGATAGCCAACAAAAGGTCCAAAAAGAATGTAAATATGTACCTCACAATCAGAAATTGGAAGGTTGCAAGCATGGCAACGGAAACATTCTGGATGCCAAAATGCATTGAGGCAATTTAGAAATCTTCCATGACCAATCTCAGTATTGCAACCAGCACAAATCCTACCAAAAAGAATAATTTGGTCATGGGGGCAAAAAGGATCTAGTTGCAGCATGTTTGAGGCCAAGGAAAGCCGTTATCAGCATACAGTTGCAGGATAGAAGCTCAGAGATAAATCCACATTTAAGCCCTGATTAAATGAGCAGGTATGAAATAGTTATTGTAGCTAATGGCATATTCATGTACCTGTATCCCATTGGAAAATGGAGTGGGATAGGTTGATACGTATTTGCATTTTCATATTGGGGTGGAGGTTCAAAGTTCAAACTTTCTTGTATAGCTCTCGCAAGTTGCTCATCTTCCTCTAGTTGAGATTCATTATCTACCCAATAATTTGAGAAACTTAAGAATTCAAATTATGGCATGTTAGATTATAAGTATAAGTAAGGAAAGAAAGAAGATTCTATTGGCAACTAATCAGCTCATATCATAAAGTACAGCAGACAAGAAAATTCATGTTAACATCAGGTAGACATGCTCCTCACCTATTACCTTTCTCCCCTTCTGACTTTCCTCTTGAAGGGATAGGGCAATAGCACGATCTATCTCTTCATTCTCATGCTCCCGCCACGCATCCTAATTCAAGGTTGAGACCAAGATATAACATTGAAAACATATTGGAAGCTTATTAAACTAACTCAAATAGTCTAATTGGACCAATTTGTGCAAGAAAGTATCCTTTGATGCAACCCACGCTTCATAACTAATTTGTAACATGTCTAGTACACAACCTAGCCAAAGCCGTTAAGTGATAGGAACTTATGTATGTATCAGCAGCAGCATTACAGGTTGTAGGATGGGATCAAATCATCAAAAAGTTGAGAACATAGAAATAGAAATATAGAAAGAGAAATAGTAACAGATCTAAATACCCTTGTGCCAGATGGTCCATAAAATTGAGGATCCTCCACATAACGTCCATGATAATGCCCCTCTGAATTTTTAAGGCCACAGCCCTTAAAAAATTTTTTAATCCAATCCATAATGCAGAATGTTATCTGCTCATAATCAATAAGGTTTCTGCCTGCAAATAGAACATATATTCAAGCAAATAAACACATGGATATTGCAAAATCTAAATATTTTTTTTAAATGCAGTAAATTTAAAATATAGTCAAAAACGAGGAAGCTATACAATTCATGCTTACATAAATGGAAAAAAATGTACACTTTTAAGTCGAGAATCATCAATGAACACAGCTTGACAGAAGATTGTTAAAACTAGGGCAAATAACATAATGGGAGAAAATGCTATTAACTGTCATTTTATTGAGCCAAACCGATTCCTAAAGAATATAATCAAAGTGAATTAAAAACAACCAATAAGAGAAGAATGCTAACACAACTCTATAAGCTAGGCAGACAAACTATTTTATGTTTACTAATAGGGGTTTATACATATTAAAAGCATATCCCAATTGCCTACAATAGGTTAAATCAGTTCAGCCGCATTTGTCATCAATGCAAGCAAGTCAAACCAGGATAAACAATAGAAATCAAAATCAACCACCTGGTATTGTTCTACCCCAGAATGCTTATGCTAAATATTAGTTAAAAGCATTAAATTTCTCCCCAGACCAAGTGAATTTAAAGAGACAGAAAGAAAGAGATAGAGAAGGGGAAAAAACACAGATTCTTTCCAGTTCAGGATGCCAATAAAATTCATGACATAAAAGGACTGAATTGCAGGCTCTTAAAGAACAAAAGGTAAAGAATCAAACAAGTAGAGAAATGACTCACCTCAAACAAATCAATAACGTGCAGCAAAGGATGGAAGAAGACTGCAAAAGAGACCTAGATCAGATAAGATCTCAAAATTAACCAAAAAAGTTACAATTTTTTCATTCCTATAAAGCATGTATTCCCCCTCTCACCCTTTTCTTTTCTTTTTTTTTTTTTCTTTCTCTTTTGTTTATAAAAATGAATAATCTATTCAAGAATGCAAAGAACAAGGAAGAACAATGACACCCATTATTTCTTTGTCTCCAGAGAAGAATCTACCACACCCAAAACCCTAAAAAATTTTAAAAACACAAAAAGTTAAAAGAATTGTTGTTGAGGACATGATTGAACATGTTAAGGGAGGGAAGGCAAATAAGCTAAGAAAAGAGGTGTTCTTCAACTGTACGCAAATTCAAAGTCAAACATGAAGAAAGCGTACAAAATTGATGAATTTTTGTCATAAACCCAAAGGGATTGACGAAGATTCATCAAACCCAAATGGGCATTTCACTTTTTAATTTTCTTTTTTCTCCTAATATTTGGAAGCTTAATTTTTTTACATGTGGGGTTCTTCCAATTCTTCCACTAGAAGACCCCCCCCCCCTAAAAAAAAAGCAAGCTTTCTTTGCTGAACGCGTAAAGAAAAGTTTAAAAAGATCAAGAAAAAACAAAAAGTGAAAGTACCACTTTGGCTGGCTTATGTTGTTCAAGACTTCAAGTTACAACATGGGTTTAAAGTAAAAGTACCTTAACAGATCAACAGTTTGAAAGATTAAAACCCAACAAGAGTGAATTTTGTCTTAATTAAAAAAAATAACATGAAAAAAGAATGCACTTTTGTAATGATTCTAATGCCACTAGCTAGCAAAAGGGTAAAAAAGAATAATCTAAAGACTCACAAAGTGATTGAAAATGTTCCAAACCAAAAAAATTATGCTTTTTTCTTTTTAATTTTCTGTCTTTCTCCTTCAGTTTTTTTTTTTTTAATTTAAGAAATAAGCATTTCCCTTTTAAAAATCTCTTGACATTTATGCATGGCTTTTCATTATTAGTAAAATAATTGAATTTATGAAATCTAAAGCAATATAATTAATAAAATTCCAATTCAAAAATAAAAGTTAAAGTTATCAAGGATGGCACCCAGATGATCAGTTCAATTAAGAAACATTGTGGGATATATATATATATATTTATTATAGTTACTTTGAAAAATATTTTAATAATATATGATTTGCGTTTGAAATGTTCGTTGCACTTGCGCGTGATTTGATAAGGATTTCACATAATTGGATATGATTAAGGGTTTATTATCATTAACATCAAATTCAGATAAGGCTAAACTAAAAGTTCCCAATTGTAAAGTTTGAATTCTAGTTTAAGCATCTTTAATCTTCACTTCTGATATAAAAAAAAAAATCCTAAAAAAGGGTAAATTTTATATAATTAAATTGTCATTACAATTTTTTTTAAATTGAGTTATTAATTAATTTAAATTTAAATTTAATTGATTTATATATATTTTAAAATAATTTTTACTAAATTTAGGATTTAAAATTTTAAAACTTCTTTTCTTTTAGTTATAAATTACAACTTCTTTTATATAAAAATAAATAAATTACTAATGACACTTTGTAGATATAAATATGTAATTTCTGTTAATTAATATGTATTTGTTTGTATAACTTCTATCTTTGATCAAACAATTAACCTTTTGGGTTTAATAGCACTAATACATATCCCTAAATTAGGTTTATAATGGCATTAGCTTAAATGAGTAATGCCATGGTCAATGATTATATAAAGTTGGTAATATTTATTCTTTAAAAAATGATATTAAAAAAAATTTAAGTTTATTTTAGACTAGTGCACTAAAAGAAAAACATTATATTATTGTTCGAGTTGCAAGCGATATTTGTTAAGAAGTCAATGTCAATAAAAATGGCTTGGTTGAAAACTATTCACAAGTTTATTTCTCTTTTCAATATGAAATTAATTTTTATTTTCTGGTTTGGTTTGAAGTTTTGTGAAATAATGTTCAAACCATAGGCTCCACCAATGGAAAAGGGTAGAGGGTACCAACACTTTTTTTTTTTATATGCCTAAATGGAAGAAGTTTAAGCTGCCTTCTAGAGATGTACTTGAGTAGTTGACCATTCTCAATGTGAATCAAAGTTTTGGTTTCTAACTTCAATTTCTCAATGTACCATTACTTGTGCGTTGTAAACGCGTTACATGAAAAAGTTTGAAGGTTTCGTCACTCATCATATATATATATATATATATATATATAAATTGTCCATCCTTGAATTGTGGGCTTAGTAACCTGATTTATCCAAGAAACTGAGAGCTGAAATGAAAGCTTGAAAGTTGAACACATATAAGGGGACAAATTACAGATTCATCAGTTTTCTTTATTATCTTTAATGTCCTCGCAAGTACAAAAAAAAACGATCCAAAAGGTCAAATATCTAGCTTGACAGTAGTGTTACTGTTAATTTCAAAAGAAAGAAGAATAGATTAGTTTCCTGAAGCAATATTAGGGCAAATTTACAAGAGCAAATAGATGCACTAGGGATTTCTTTTTCCCCCTGCCATGGACATTTTCTAAGAGCTGTGACTATGATTTGCTAATTTTGAAACAAAGGTGGGCTCTCACTGGCTTATGGTCAGAACTATGAATGTCATCAATTGATTCGTAACAGTGCAAACTTGCGCTGATGTTGTCAGGATCTTCGATCTTGAATAGGATTCGATCAGTCCATGATGGAACTCTTACCTGTCAAAGTTACAAGAAACATGGCGAGACGAGGAAAATTAATGCAGAATCATATTAGGAAGATATATATATATATATCTGTTGCACATCTATCGCTTTTGAAAGATTGAATGTGACAGAGAGTACTATGATCACCTTGTAACTTGTATCGTAGTTGCTACTTCCTATATTATATTTATACGTTGGTTTGAATGTGAGTGTTCCCTCGCAATATCCATTGAAAATCTGCCCTCTTTCGGCCTCCTGAAGGAGTTGATCTTTGCTTGTAAGCAGCTGCGGCAACAAATAAACGGAAAAGTTCAGGCAAGGGCAATGATGAAAACTAATGGAAGAAACGTTGAGAAAATAGCAAGATGGACTGACTCTGTGAAGGTTTCTTTGTATCAAGTTTCTGGCGGGATGTGTATTGACGCCTCGAAGCCTGTAATTGAGGTCTCCTAACCATATGGTGATGTGGGTGGGCCTGGCGTAAGGGTTCCAATACTTGGAAAAGAGTGAGTGAGATATGTGCCTGCACTGTGTATTTCTCTCTTCTACATTTCGAGCATGAGCTGCTTACAGGACAATATCGATCAAATCATCGATGGCCCATTCTTTAAGGGCTTTGAATGATAATTTGAGTGCTATCTTTAAGGGGTCTTAAATGGGCTTTAACAAGCAATTTTATAGTAAATTATGGGCGGCCAGGACTTTGTGGACTTATGTCCTAGTAAACCCAAATCAATGAATTTTGTTGGGAACTAGGTCCAAATTCCATTTGTCTAGTTAATTGTCTTTTAACGTCGCTGATGATTGAACAAAACATGCCTTACCAGAGAGATGGCAAGTGATAAACACCATTCTGAATCCTTTGTAGTTGATACGGATTGCCACGGCTCCTTTCTTTCTCCTGAACATTCCTCCACAGCCTCCGACAGAATGCTTATCCACCTTGAGTTCTATGTGTATACAAGAAAACAAAGTTATCCCTATTCTAGGCTCCTGTTGTCTTGAAAATAAATAAAAAAAGGACTTGCACACAAAAACGACAGGCTCTAACCTTTGATGAACAAGTCTGAGTTCTTTGGTCCGAACACATATAGTTGCAGAGACTGCAAAATTGCCTTTCCTAATAGCCTGATATGCAGATTAAATTGCGAATTGACTGAAGTGTCAAAACATTAATAGCGCAAGGCAAAACATATAAAAACTAAAGGAGACAGAAAGGGTTTTGCTTACCCGTGAGTTTCAGTAAGAGCATCCTGCAACAATCGCGTAAGGTTGTCTCGAGGCACCTCTTGCAAACCAACCACAAGTAGATCAAACCTACGGTTGCTCCCAACCAGCTCGACCAGATCTTCATACGAGACCTTATAAGAGGAGGATAGTATATACACTAATGAGTGATGATCAATGGTAAAATATCAGCAACGTGAAAGATAAGTTGAGATGAATTTGCACTAGATATTTTGCAACCTGTCCATTCATGTTCCAAGTTATTATGCAAATGCAAAGGTCAGAGTTTCTTGAGAAGTCGCAAAGATTATCCGCCCCTACTGTCTTTATTCCTTCATGAGTTCCGGTGGGGTTGTTGAAAGAATCCGCAGCCGGTTTTCTCTCATATTTGAATCTTCTTCTGCAAAACATATACATAATCATAATTGATCATTGATTCCCATTGTTTTTTGGGAGAACTGAGAAGAGACACTGGTGATCTAATTAGAAAGAAGTTCCACGTACCCATTGCCAGCTTGGATTGTGTTGAAATTTCCCATAGTTTTCCTTTTTGGTTAAGATATTACCATAGCCAGCAAACTGAATACTGTGGATAAAAACAAAATTCGTGTGAGGGAGAGAGAGACAGCTAGCTCGATTGACTTGGAAACCTTATGAGAATGAGATGTGTGTGACATATAAATACAGAAATTTTTGGTTTTGGCGGTGAAGATTTGGAAAAAAAAGTCAAATGTCTGAAATCTTCTGATAAGTATATCTTCTATAATTTGAAGACCATAATTTTCTCTACGAGTTAGGTTGGGCGTTTTTGACAATATGAAAGTTACAATCAAAGTTGACAACGACCATATAAGTGTACCATATCTAACAAGCAAACCCTTGCAAAGATATCCATTTGATTGAAGAACATATATATGTTTAAACTTTAAACTTTAACGTCTAAGCTTAACAAGAATATGTGCTACAGCAGCCGATCAAGGAAGGATGAGAATCCGACATAGACCGATCAATAGAAATACTCCAACACTCCACTTGTCATATATTCCATACATCACACTAGATAGATATCATATTCCTGGAATACGATTCACTTTCAAGATGCCTTGGTGGTAAAATGGTAGACACGCGAGACTCAAAATCTCGTGCTAAAGAGCGTGGAGGTTCGAGTCCTCTTCAAGGCATAATATTGAGAATGCTCATTGAATTGGAATAAGTTCGGCAGCGGATCACGAGATCTTGAGTTAATCAACTGCTGCACTGCCGCTAAGCGCCACATAAAGCAGGCTCTGAATCCCACAAACATCAGAAAAATTGTTGTAGCTAAGAACAAAGACCGGAAGTTATAATTGTTTACGTTCATACATAGGAAGACGTTGCACCGGTAATCATGTTGTGACACAGCTTTGAGTGCAAGATGTATATGAAAAAGTAAACGTATGATTAAACTTTTGGGGCAAAAAGCGAAGTCATGATCGAGGGTCATCGAGTTATGACTTTCTTGCTGACCGTACGTAAGTGTATATACTAATCATAAGATTAGTTTATTATAAGCTGCTAGATTCATTGATTTTGAGGATAATAATTGATTGGCAAGGCCGCTCTGCTACGGCAACCGCATCTGGTTGCTGCCTTGCATTGCACTTGGCAAATAATTACTTGTCGAAGGAGAACATGGAAATTGGGAATGCTCATTTTCAATCTTTACAAGTTACAAACTAGTATATAAATTAAGTTTAGTACTAGTAACTCTTTTTATTGGCAATGGGTAATTTTCAAATCAAATTAGTCTATAACTTTTTTCTTAATTTAGAATTTAAATCAATAAATTTATATGATAACATCCAAAAAAAACTTATAATTCAAACCCTAACACATGTACCATTTTTTCTTATCTCTAAACTTGCCTCATTTGTAAAAAAAAAAAAAAAATCAATTTTTTCCTGTCATCACCATGTCATAAATGTAGTTGACCACAATGGTATTCTTGCAAAGTTGGTATTGTAGTTGAAAGGAAGACATCCATAATCATTTCACACTAAAATTAAAATTTGAATTCAAATTGATTTCCTTTTTTTTTTTTTTCATTTAAGAAGACAAGTAAGCTGTTTTGGGTTAAATTAACCAGAAAATAAAAAAAACTAAAAATTTTGAACTGAATAATTTAAATATAATACATAAAACCTTTATATTTAAAATTTAGATTTTATATATTTGTCTCATTTATTTGGATTCCCTATGCTTAACCCAACCCATTAGACTTTCACTAGGCTGAAGCCCGCGAAGGTAACCTTCATTCGTTATGGTGCCTGCACGTGTATGACACCCGCCCATAGCCCACACCAACTGGGTGGTTTTAAGGCTTCGATCTGCCCATTTGCTCTGACTTCCTGTTTATTTCTTCTTCAGGTAAAAGAGCTTCCTTTTCTTCTTTCATTCTTATTATATTCCTCTTCCAATCCTCCCCTTTCTCCTCCTGTTTTATTCCATACCCAATTCCTCTTTTTCTATTATATCAGCAAAATCTGAACATTATTTTAATTTAAGTTGCAAAGAAATACAAATTCCTCCCCCTTTTTTTTTGTTTTTTCATTACCCATTTTTTCTCATTCTTTTTCAGATTTTTTCTTTTGAAAAGTACCCTTTTTTCTACTTCAATAATACTTCAATTTTCAAGTATTATTCTTGATTTCTTTGACATTTTAAACGCCAAAACAGTATTTAATTCTTTTTTTTCCTATAATTTTAGAGTCAAAGGATTGCTTACTTTGGAGAACACTGATTTAAAGTTACATAAAGTTGTAAGCTATATCCTATTATATAAATTTCTCTTGGAAAAACTATTTATATCAGTCAAATTTATGTGTTTAAATATTTCAGATTTCGGCTGCTCGATTAGCTGAAACAAGGCTTTGATGGTTTAACCATGTTTTTGGGGAATTGAAAAGCATTGCCTGGAAATCCCTTATACAGAATGAGAATGGTAAATGTAAGTGCTTTTTGTTGTATATATATGTCAGCCTTTTTTTTTTTTTTTTTTGCTTTTCAATAATGTGGTGAAATGCCAGAAAAATAAAGTGGGTTCCTCTAGCTGTTCTGTTTCCATGTATTGAACTCAGGATTTTATGTTCTTAAATTAATGAATTAAATTTATTCAAGTTCTTTTATAGATATTGCATTTTTTAAAGTACCATAGTGTTTGTCTTTTTTGCAAAAAATAAAAAAATAAAAAAGGAAGACTCACAACGGTTTTGTGCATTTGTTCTTGGGAAACCGCATATGGTGACATTGCCTACTAATGGAATATATTCACTTACGGTTGTATAGTTATGTTTGTGTTTGAAACTCCAATATTTTATAAGTATTAACTGCTATATTTATTATTTCATTAACTTGCTTGTTTTGTTCCTTACGAGTATTTCAGAAGCAAAGAGAGCCACCAACATTGCCTAGCAAAACAGAGGCAGAGCTAGATAAGATTCTTAACTTACCAGGACATGTTACAGATCAAATCTTGTCATATTTGCCGATAAGGGATGCAGTAAGGACTAGTGTTCTGTCAAGGAAGTGGAGATACAAATGGGCTACAATACCATATCTTGTATTTGATTATCAGTGTCTTAATGTCTCTTCCCAAGACCAAACTTTCATAAAAAACAAGCTGGAAACATCATTGATTATGTACTCTGACATCGCAAGGGTCCAATACCCAAGTTCAAACTGTCTCATCGAGATCTTTTAGGAGTCGCTGACATCGATCGATGGATTCTTTTTATATCAAGGAGCTGTATCAAAGAATTCATACTGGAAATATGGAAGGGCCAGCGCTACAAGCCACCTTCTTGTTTATTTAATTGCCAGAATTTAATTCATTTGGGGCTATTTAATTGCTTGCTAAAGCCTCCATTCACATTCAAAGGTTTCAAGAATTTGAGGAGCCTTGATCTTCAGCACATTACCATCACTCAACATGTGTTTGAAAACCTCATTTCTAGCTGCCCTCTGCTTGAGAGATTAACATTGATGAACTTAACTAGTGTCACACATCTTAACATTGATGCTCCAAATCTGCAATTCTTTGACATGGTGGTAATTTTTATGATGTTAGTTTTCAGAATACGTTCCATTTAGCTCTGGTTTCCATTGGTTTGTATGTAAATGTCGACAATGATGAGAACTATGCTCGAGACAAATCTAGTAAATTGCTCAGATTCTTTGGTAATCTTCCCCATATTCGAAGTATGGAGGTTCAGAATTACTTTTTGAAGGTAATGATTTAGTGATACGTAGAGGACCAGTTTCTTCTGGGAATTTCAAAGAAAATGTACTACAAGTTTTTTCGTAAATGGTTCTTGAATCCCGATATACTTGTTCAAGTCCTTGAGAATGTACATGTGCCACCTTAATTTATCTGTTTGAGATTTTAATTTATCCTGTTGTTCTTCATTTTTCCTCTCCAGTATTTGGCTATCAGAAAAGTGCCAAGCAGGTTGCCTAACCCATTTGTTGATCTGAATTATCTATCCATTCGCATTGATTTTGATGATGTGGAGGAAAATGAAGCTGCTCTGTGTCTCCTAAGAAGTTGCCCGAATCTTCAAGAGCTGGAAATGTTGGTGCGTTTTGTTTTATTTACCCTCTTTGGTTCTTTTGGTGGTTTACGTAGTAATATCCCCATCTTTTATATTACCGTGTTTTTAGCTACACTGTTAATCTAATAAGGTTATGCATGTAATGATTCCTTTTTTTGGGGGTGAGTTAGTGATTACAAAATTTTGATGTTTCATTTAGGCTCGTGTCGAGAAACAAACTTCTGCAGAAAGATCCACTAACTTTTGGAAAGATAATCATTGGAGCTGGCTGTTTGCCCATCTGAGACTGGTAAAAGTGTCAGGCATCTCTGGTGTGAAATCGGAAATGGATTTCATCAAGTTCTTGCTTTCAAATTTACCTGTGCTTGAGCGGTTGACTATTAAACCTGCTTCCCAGGATGGCGAATGGGTGTTGATGAAGGAATTGCTGCGGTTTCGGTGAGCCTCAATATATGCAGAAGTCATTTATTTGGACCCATGATTATCTTAGTCATGGCTGCCCTGCGATATCAACGAAAAGCTGGAACATGTAAATTATCATGCAAACGATTGTGCTGTTTTGGATGATATGCTTTATCGGACGATTCTTGTAATCAATACTTTACAGTATATTATTTACGTATTAATTATCAGAATCCAACCCTCCTTCGGAGGATTGCACATCCTTTAGTTTCAAGCGTGAACCTCATAGTTTCTACTTTGGAGTCTCTAAAAATCTTTAGGGATTGTCAACTACAATTTTAAGATTCAGCCAGCCTTCCTACTGTCGGATTAGCTTGTCTATGTCTATTGATTCCTATGAATAATTGGCCCCGTGGACCGCTGTGGTCCATAGACTACGGAAGAAAGCATGGACAGCTGTTTGGTCCCATGGAAGGACCACAAAAATCACGATGATTCAGAACAAGTAACTAATAATATAGGAAATTACTACATTTACTCACTATTTTTTCTCTTTTAATAGATGAAGAAATTATAAGTACGTGGCTGTAACCAAGAAAATAAGGGTGGTTGTAAGTGAATTTCAGTTTTAATGCCAACGATTCAGACATCTGTGTTTTTCATTGTCAGCTGAAATAAAAGAAAACAGGCACATAATTGACGACGGGTGTCATGTGTCAGGCGTCATGTGGTTTGCCTAAACTACTGACCTAAATTATTTGGAACAAAATGATGGTAAGATCGTTCCATTTTTTCTTTATACTATATATATGTATATAAATTCTGAATTATTCATTATATTACTTCAAGAACATAATGAAATATTGAGAAAATGTAGGTTACATACCACCAAAATCTGTCTCTTTCTAGGTCAACTTTATATTGCATCAAGTAAAATTCATCTTTTAGAAAAATAAAATTATAATATAAAGTTGTTTGGTTGAAGTTAACCTTCTGTATGAACAAGCGTATTGTCGTGTAGTTAAGGTTTTCGTTACCAACATAAATAAGTTCAAACAACTACGTCACCATGATTGATTGAGACTGCTCAGTTTACCCTTTATTTTTTCCTTTTGTTTTTAGCCGACAAACAAAACAAGTTCCATTGCTTTTATGTCGAGTGCAATGACCAAACAAAGTTTTGGTTGCTCAAATATTTAAAGTGAAAATTTTATTATGTAACAATGACATGAAAGCACAATAACGTACAATTTTACTTATTTCTTACAACAAATGAATTTATCATTAGTTAATATAATGCATGACTCATAAATAATAAAAAATAAAGCATATTGCATATTAAAATAAAAATAATTGTTTTTTTAGCTCTCCACTATTTTGTTAAGACATAAATTTTTTTTAATTAATTAAAATTAATTTATTTTTACATGAGTTTAATAAATTCATAAAAAAGTTATTTTTTTATATTCTCTCAATTAATTTAAATAAAAAAAGAAACATATTGTTTGCCCCTTATAATCAGCATATTCATGGCCAACATCCCGAAACCTTCATGCGGGAGTTAAGATTCTCAGTGACCGCTGCAAATAATCATTGACCCAAGCATTTACTGATCAGCTCTAAGCTGGGGGCAGTCTGCCCGGCCATTTGAACCTATGAAAACATGTGGAGCCTCGTTAAGACGACAAGTCTATTTTCGCGCGAAGGTTGCTTCTTCTAAAAAATGCATGATTATCATTTGATGTTCGATTCACATTTTAATAAATGTAATTGATTTATGCGAAAAAAAAATATTGGCTAAAATAAAATCACCCTTTAACAATTGTAAAAAGAAAATTAAAAAACTAAACAAAAAATTTAATTTTCTCATATTACTTGTTGATAGGTTATATAAATTTGTGCAAGATTAGATAATTTTTTATTTAATTCGAATCGAAATTTGAACATGAATTATGTAATTTAAAAGTGATTTGAATCAAAATTTAATTTAATAATAAATTTTTATTTAATGACTATGTTTTATTCTCACGTAAAGAAAAATGATGCATAACCTGAATGACACAAATGTGAAAAAAGCTGGAAGGGATCGTATTGAAAGAAGGAAAACAAAAAAGGGTCAAATATTAATGCAGTTAATTTCATTTTATCAAACTATCAAATTTAATTCCTTAACAACCTTTCAAACAAATCGTCGACCAAAGCCCAAACCATATCTACCTTTTCAGAAGACAATTCCATTTAAACAACATCCTCATATCCCGAAATGTTCTTATCTTAAAAGATCAAATACACCCGAGAGAGGGAGAGACCCCTCATGTAGTTCACTGGCAGTGCAAACTTTCATAGAACGCGACTATGGCTGTTGACAGTGTTCCGCTTCTCAACACTCATGGTCATGGCAATGATAACAACCAATTAGAAAATCCTGTTAGATGGGTTAAGGAATTCGGACATGAGTCCAAGAGGTTATGGCGTCTTGCAGGGCCAGCAATTTTCACAGCAATTTGTCAGTATTCATTGGGTGCACTCACGCAAACGTTTGCTGGCCTTGTTAGTGAGCTAGACCTTGCTGCGGTGTCCGTAGAGAACTCTGTTGTAGCTGGTCTTGCTTTTGGTGTTATGGTAAGTTGTTCTGCTTAAGTTTTGCCATTTCTGTCTATGGATCAGGCTTTCTGCTTTTGGTTTGATAAGATTCTTTTGTTTTTTTGGTTTACAAAAGTTGGAAAGAGTCCAAAACAAAAGGAAGGTTACTCAAGACTTGGAAGAAATCTCCTTGTTTTAGCAAATATGTGCTAATTTCTAGAAATGAGTTTTCGTGTCCATTTTTAATGTCACAGTTAGGAATGGGGAGCGCATTGGAGACGCTATGTGGTCAAGCATATGGTGCTGGTAGGCTAAGGATGTTGGGGGTGTACATGCAGAGATCATGGGTCATTCTATTGACTACAGCATGTTTATTGGTTCCCATCTACGTTTGGTCACCTCCCATTCTTCAACTATTTGGAGAGACCACAGAAATCTCCAACGCTGCAGGTTGGGATTTTGCTATGTTCTTAAAAGAAAATTGACAGAAAATCCATCTAGAATCAACCCTATTTAAAAAATACGAGGAAAAATGAGATCTAGTAACATCCTGAAGGACCTGAACTTGTTGATGCAGGTAAGTTTGCTGTGTGGATGCTGCCACAATTATTTGCTTATGCTATGAACTTCCCTATACAGAAGTTCTTACAAGCTCAGAGGAAAGTCATGGTAATGGCTTGGGTATCAGCCCTGGTACTAGTGCTACATGCCTTTTTCAGCTGGCTGCTGATACTTAAACTCGGATGGGGCTTAATCGGAGCAGCAATTACTTTAAATACATCATGGTGGCTCATAGTTATTGGACAGTTTCTATACATTTTTATTACCACGTCGGATGGTGCTTGGTGTGGATTCTCATGGCTAGCATTTGCGGATCTATTTGGCTTCGTCAAGCTTTCTTTGGCTTCTGCTGTTATGTTATGGCATGTTTCATTCCTCCCTTCTCTTTTTGCTGTATGTAAATAATGGTATCAGATTTGACACTTCCGCAGTTGTGGAAAATGAATTGCAGCTTGGAGTTTTGGTACTTGATGGTGATAGTAGTTATAACTGGTCGCCTGCCAAACCCTCTGATACCAGTTGATGCCATTTCTATTTGGTAGGTGTTCGATTATTTCTTCTTACTCAATGGTTAATCCGGTGCATAGTTTTTGGTTTTGATTGCCAAGAATATGAGAAGAAACAGAGCAAATAGTGTTATTTGCAGTGGTATAAATTTCTTCAATGGTAATTACCTTCAAGTTGGTCCAGTGAAAGGTTAAAGACATCATTTTCATTTGGTTCGGTGCTTTATTTAATTTTAATGAAATTGACAATACTCTCTGGTTCCCTAGATATAAATGCTTTTCTCAAACTTTCATTTCTACTTTTTCCAGCATGAACATAAATGGATGGGATGCCATGATTGCAATTGGGTTCAATGCTGCCATAAGGTACGGTCGTCCCCCGTTTTCCATTTCCTTGTTATACAAATTATTACACGCTCGGTGCCTGGAAAAAAAAATTCACTTAGCTTTATAACCATATTGGAATCGAGAACTTACAATTGATGCTCTTGCCAGTGTGAGAGTATCAAATGAACTAGGAGCTGGAAACGCTTGGCTTGCAAAATTTGGTGTGCTAGTTGTTTCAATTACATCTGTGGGCATAGGAGTTGTTTGCATGATTGTGGTGTTTGCAACCAAAGATTACTTCCCTTACCTATTCACCAACAGTAATGCTGTTGCCGAAGAAACAACCAAGCTAGCTACATTATTGGGGTTTACGGTACTCTTAAACAGCCTCCAACCGGTCTTATCTGGTAAGAACAAGAAAAAGAAGTTTGCAGAAACACTGAATTAACTGCATGAAGTTACTCTTTGTTGATTCTTTTTCTTTTCCTATGCAATTTGGTCCCTTAAGGTGTTGCTATTGGAGCTGGTTGGCAAGCTCTTGTTGCGTACATCAATATTGGATGTTACTATGTTGTTGGATTACCGGCTGGCATACTCCTTGGATTCACATTTGGATTTGGGGTTATGGTAACTTGCCATGTCTATCAAATTATGATTTTTGGTGATTATATTTTGCTGAAGCCTTCTCCTGATAGTGCTTTGTATATTTTAACTTCTGAGTTGCAGGGTATTTGGTCAGGAATGATTGGAGGCATTGTTTTACAAACCTTAATCTTGATAGTTGTCACTTCACTTACCAACTGGAACAAGGAAGTTAGTATCCCTTCCCCTGCCATTCAGTTCTCTTTGTTCCAAAGCCCTAAACCATGCTTCTCTTCTTCATTTAGTTTGTTCAGTTCAAAGCAAACCTTGATCCAAGTCTTCTCATACATGCAGGCTGAAGCAGCAGAAAGTCGTGTGAAGAGATGGGGAGGATCAACTGGAGAGCAATGATTTTAAACCAGGGTCCGGTAATTATTGCATTTTTAACAATTTTGTTTGTTATACATCATTTACCAAAAGTTTGAAAAGCTGACTAGTAGGTTATACTTGTAGGTTATACAATAAATTAGCAGAAGCGGCTGAGAATGTCGACATCGAAATCTCATTCCATCAAGTTTAGGTCTCCAATCATCTAAAAAGTTTGATTCCGACAAACTGAGGAATTGAATCGGTTGCATTCAGGATTGATTTGAATATTCAACTTTGCTGTGCTAACCATTCCTTTTGAAATTTCCTTGATTGTGCTGAATAAAGAAATTGGACATTTCAACCATAATTTCCTGAACCACCTTCCCACCATATCCTAAACAACATGTTAACCAGTGCTATGTTAATCATGTTTATAAATTCTAATAATCTATTTTTTATTTTTTTATTAAAAATTAAATTATAATTATCAAAATTAAAAATTTAACATTTTGCGGTTGGTAACAAGTCACACAACTTTACAATAATGTATTCTTTCATTTTCTATGTATTATATATATATATATATATATATAAAAGACTCAAGAAAAACACATTAAAAAAAAATGAAATGAAATGTTGTCATCTCAAAGACTTTGAGATAATACGACGCTGCCTAAGCCCGTTTATGCTTAAGGCATTATCGTCTTTTGCTTGTACGTTATCCTTTACCTGTCTCGGACTCTCGGCTGCTCACGTTACAGTGTGTCAAAATGACCACCAAACTTCTAATTATAATCCGTTTTCCACTTAAATTAAAAAAAAAAAAAGGCTCCTTTTTTTGTATTCCCTTACGTCATCACTTTCTTCTCTATCATTTTTCTCTCAAATTTCCCAGAATCCAAAGAGCATCTCAATTACCTAACCACCGAAATCACTCTCCACTTCACCACCCGTTCCCTCTCGCTAGCCCCCACTGTGGTAGCCCGGCCCGAATCGAAACCGGTAAAAAAATCAAGAAGTACGTCAAGTTCAGGCTCCCAGTTGGGTTCGCGGCTCAGACTATCATAGGATGGGTCGCCGGAAATGTAGGATGTCAGATAAGATATAAGACGGGAAGAATATTTTTCATTCCATTTTTAGCATTTTTTTTATTAAATCTGTTATCCTACTTATACTTGCAAATCTATTTTTATTTTAATTTTTGGGAATATTTAATGAATATAAATAATATTATAATTTTAAAAAAATAAAATATATTTTTTTAATTTTAAAAAATTTATCTTATATATTTATATAATTATTAATAAATATAGTAATATATATTTTAAATAAAAATATATTAATTTTAATTAATTTAAAATAATAATTTATATTATTTAATAAAAAATTTTATTTATATATATAGAATAAGAATAAAAAACAAATGTCATATTATTTGTGTCTATTTTTGTATTTGATAAAAATTTTAAATTTAAATTTAAATTTATTTTATTTTTATAATATAATATCTATTTTATTTTTATTTAAATTAAAAATTAAAAATTTCATTAGATATAAATAAAAACTCCATCCCTATCCAATAATTTTTCAGATATAAATAAAATCGACATTTTACCCAATCCTCGAGTGGTTCTTCAGGGAGGTACCAGAAAATTTATTATTAATTACCGTGACGCCAAGGTAAACTTAGGGTCATGTTTGGGCTGTAGTGTCCTGTAGTAATTAGTTGACTTTCCGATGTTTGATAATATGTTTGTGTTGGGCAAAATCAAGTTCTAAAGAAAAATTGGGAGCCAAAGAACCTAAGAAGTCTGATTAGAATTGGCATTTTTATGCTCCGAACTTTTTTATGCAGGAGTGTCTTCAAGGGAATCCGTTATGGCTGCAGTACATAAAAGTTCCATTGGTGACACTGAGATATGAGACGAGTTACGATATATTTGTGAAAGCTCATGGTGGTGGCCTTTCAGGATAGGCTCAGTGTCATGAACTAATCTTGTATAGAGTTATAATTGAGGGTGTAGGTTATCATGAGTCATTCATGTATAAAGTCATGATCAAGTAAATCTTTTATACTAAGAAAAGTATCTTTTTTTCAAATATTGTAATGGTTAGTGGTAGCATAATTCTAAAATCTCTAAGGCTCTTTAGGGAGGTGAGTGGACAGTGTTCTGTTGGGCTGTCTCATCGGTCGCGATACGGGCTTAGCCATCCGTCAAGGGCTGCCCCTGGCCCTGGCGATGGTGGAAAGTTCTGATGTAATATCTTCGATTTTAATAAAATTCATCTCCGATTCGAATATCCCGATTGTTGTCTTGATGTGTTTTTTTTTGTCGATATAAATATACTTTCTTGTGTGTGCTTGAGATTGATCTCGATCTGAATATGTTTTATTGCGTATGTGAGGGACTAACTGTGGCTTATGGTTATTTGTTCAGATATCGAACTATTGAAGGTTGATTTGGGTGGAAGCGTCCATTCAAGTGTCGTACGGGTTATTACTTATTGAGAGAAAGCCTAGTCTGTGACACGTGATATTAGAGCACGGTTGAGAAGTGCTAAAAAATGGAGGAGATGGCCACAAATGATGGACCCAATTATCAACAGAGACTTGAGGAACTTGAGGCTGCAGTGGCCGCAGTGAAAACTCACATGGTGACTAAAGATCGATTGAAGGAGATCGAGACAACCCAGTGAGAGTTGTCTGATACTCTCTACAACGTGAGCGAAGAGGCTAGAAATGCCTTGAATGTTCTCCAAAAAGAGTTTGAGGAGCTCATAGCACAAGTGAGCATTATACAAATGGCAGTGGCCAGATCGAGTTCGAGCTCAACAAAAAAGGGAAAAAAGGCCAAAATGCCAGAGCCTCGATGCTATGAGGGGCAAAAGATGCCAATGAGCTTGAAAATTTTTTGTTTGACATTGAGTAGTACTTTCAAGTTGTATACACGGATTTAGAGGAAGATAAAGTAGCAATGTCATCGATGTACCTCACAGGGGATGCCAAGCTATGGTGGCGTTTCAAGTTTATCAATAACGAGTGTCCGATTAAAACTTAGACGGACCTAAGATAAGAACTAAAAAATCAATTTTTTCTGAGAATGTGAAGTATATGGCTTAAAAAAAACTTCGAGAATTGGTGCAAACAGGAACAGTGCGAGAGTTTGTAAGGAGTTTTTCTACCCTGATGTTGGATATTCGAGACATGTCTGAAAAAGACAAGATATTTTATTTTCTTAAGGGCCTCAAGCCTTGGGTCAGGACAGAATTACAAAGAGTGCAAGACGTGGCCACAGCTATGGCTGCAGCTGAATGTCTCCACGATTATAATGATGGCTCTTCAAAACAAAAAAATTCTTCATCAGCTGGTAGTAACTTCAGCTTTGGGAGTGGGAAAAAGATGACTAGGTTGGACCGACCCTTCAGTGGAGGATCAGACAGGAGGTCATTTGGTCGAGATAACACCCAACCCAAGACAAACAACGCAGTGACTTTCAAGCCTAGGCAATCATTAGCTTGCTTCCTATGCAAGGGGCCGTATCGGGTGGTCGAATGCCCACATAGAGGAGTCCTTAATGCCTTAAGAGCCTTGTCTCAAGAGTCCGTAAAAGCGCCAGAGAGCATTGAAAAAGTTGAAGATGAACCAGCTAAGATGGGTTCAATAAGGTTCCTCAATGTCTTTCACACCCAACTGAACACTATAAAGAAAGAGTAGGATAGAAGCCTGATGTATGTGAACTTAATGATCAATGAGAAGGCCACCAGGGTCATGGTAGACACAGGTGCAACCGATATCTTCATCACACCAAAAGAAGCAAAAAGGTGTGGTCTCCATGTTAGCAAGGATTGTGGGCGAATGAAACGATCAATTCGCCAGCCTTTGCGATCAGTGGAAGCTTCAAGAGTGTGACGACCAAATTGAGATCATGAAAAGGGAAGGTAGACTTTATAGTTTCCCCCATGGATGACTTTGATATCGTTATCGGATTGAACTTCATGATGTTAGCTCAGGTAATCCCTATCCCTGTCGCTAGCTGCTTGTTGTTATTAGAAGAACACCCATGTGTGGTGCCGACCACTATCTTGTCAAAGAATGGAAAGAAAATGATCTCAGCTTTACAGTTCAAGAAAGAGGTAAAGAGAGGGGGACCCTCTTTTGTGGTCATGTCGATTTACAAAGAAGGGTTGAAAGTGAAATCGATACCCGATGGCGTGAAAAAGGTGTTGAAAGAATTCGAATAGGTGATGTCAGGGATGTTGCCTAAGGTTCTACCTCTTCGACGAGTCGTGAACCATGAAATTGAGCTCTTCCCAATAGTTAAAGCCCCTGCTAGAGCCCCTTATTGCATGCCCCGCCAGAGTTGGTCGAACTAAAGAAACAGTTAGATGAGCTTTTATAGGTCGGGTTCATTAGACCATCATAGGCTCCTTTCGGAGTGCCAGTGCTATTTCAGAAGAAGCATGATGAAAGTTTACGATTATGTGTTGACTACAGAGCCCTGAACAAAGTCACCATAAGAAACAAATATCACATCCCTTTTATAACAGATTTGTTTGATCAACAAGGTTGGGCCAAGTACTTTTCCAAATTGAACTTGAGATCTGGCTATCATCAAGTCAGAATCGTCGAGAGAGATGAGCCAAAGACCACTTGTGTAATACGGTATGGTGCATTTGAATTTTTTGTTATGTCTTTTGGACTGACTAATGCTCCTGCCACATTTTATACATTGATGAATCAAGTGTTTCATGATTATCTAGATAAATTTGTAGTCATCTATTTAGACGACATAGTGGTATATAGCTCCACTTTAGAAGAACATCAAGAACACTTGTGTCAGGTGCTTCGAAGATTACAAGACCACCAGTTATATGTAAAAAAAAAGAAATGTGCATTTGCTTGGACCCAAATACACTTTTTCGGTCACATTGTCGAACATGACCACATTCAAATGGACATGAAAAAGGTTAGGGCCATCAAAGAGTGGACAACATCGAAGAATGTTAGTGAACTTCGCTCGTTTTTTAGACTAGCCAACTATTATAGAAGGTTTGTAAAAGGGTACTCTCGCAAGACCATGACCCTCATGGAGCTATTAAAAAAGGAGCATAAATGGTGTTGGACAAATGAATGCCAAGAGATATTTAAGGGATTGAAGGATGCTATTATGAAGGATCCTATCTTAGCTCTCCTTGATATTGAAAAACCTTTCAAAGTTCAGACGGATGCATCTGATTTCGTTATTGGGAAAGTGCTTTTACAATAATATCACCCAATAGCATTTGAAAATAAGAAGCTAAGCGAAGCTGAGAGAAAATATACGACTAGAAAAAAGAGCTCTTGGCGGTAGTTCACTGCTTGAGGGCTTGACGACATTATTTGTTGGGTTCACACTTTGTTGTGAAGACAGACAATGTGACTGTTAGCCATTTTCTTACCCAACCACGATTCACAGCGAAACAAGCTAGATGGTAAAAATTTTTAGCGGAGTTTGACTTTTGTTTTGAGCACATCGCTGGAAAGACTAATCAAGTGGCCGATGCATTGAACAGACGAACAGAGTTAGCAACCCTTAGAAGAATTACCCTAATGGCGGCTAGCAGAGTCACGACAGACATTCACAAGTTAATTGAAGACCATTTAGGGAAGGACCCGCAGGCCAGTGCCATCCTGAAGCTAGTTAAAGAATGAACGTTCAAGTACTTCTGGTGAGAAAATAGGGTTTTATGGACCAAGAGGCCCCGATTGTTTGTGTCAAGAGCTGAAGGTCTGAGACAGATACTGATGAGAGAATGTCATGACACACCATGGGCCAGACATCCGGGCTAGCAACGCACTTTGACTTTATTAAAACATGGATACTATTGGCCTTACATGCGACAAGACGTGATGGATTATGCAAAGACTTATCTCATTTGCCAATAAGATAAAGTCGAAAAGAAGAAACCTGCAAGCATGCTTGAACCACTATCGATGCCCGTTAGACCGTGAGAAAGCATCTCTTTTGATTTCATTTCGAGCCTACCCAAGTTTGGTGATCTTGAAGCTATTTTGGTGGTGATTGACTGTTTCTCTTAGTACACCACATTCATTCTCACTCACAAGTATTATACTATGAAAGACACAGCTCGACTATTATTTAAACATGTGGTCAAATACTGGAGCCTCTTTCAAAATATTGTAAGTGATAGAGATCCGAGATTCGCGAGGTCCTTCTGAAGAGAACTTTTCAAGATATTAGGGTCCCAACTTAACATCTCCTCAAGCTACCACCCTCAGACCGACGGTCAAACGAAACGGTTCAATGGATTACTAAAGGAATACTTAAGGCATTTTGTTCAAGCCAATCAGAAGAACTGGCCTTCGTTATTGGACGTTGCTTAGCTTTGCTTTAATTCCAACAAAAGCTCTTCCACTAACAAGAGCCCATTTAAGGTAATCACCAGACAATTACCAAGGCTACCCCATACTTTCTTGGAGTAATATGGAGGAAAGAATCCGAGAGCCTTCAATCTCGACAAGGAGTGGAAACAAAACACTGAGATTGCACAAGCCTACCTGGAGAAAGCATCGAAGCGAATGAAGAAATGGGTAGACAAATGTGGCAGGGTGCAACAATTTCAAGTTGGTGATTTGGTTCTTGTTCGACTAGTCCCTGAATAAACCAGGTTTTTGAGAAAGAAAGATCGTAAACTAGTGTGCAAATATGAGAGTCCAGTGAAGATCCTTTCCAAGGTGGGGAATGCTTATTATAAAATCGACCCACCAAAGTGGATGAAGATGCACCTAGTATTTCATATGAGCAATCTGAAACCTTTTCATGCAGATCCTACAGATGCTAGTCGAAGGGAGCCAACCAGAGCCACCATCACCATGAAGCCACCCTCAGAGCGTCGAGTTGAAGAGATCTTAACCGACAGGGAAATCAAGGTATCTCGAAGACTAGTTCGTGAATACTTAATGAAGTGGGAGGGATTAGGACAAAAAGAAACCAGTTGGGAAAGGGAACACAACCTCCGAAGATTCAAGGAAAAGATTGAAGAATTTCAAGCTAGCAAGTCGACGAGGACGTCAATAGAATAGGTGAGGGAGGATGTCATGAGCCAACCTTGTATAGGACCATGACTGGGGGCCTAGGTTGTCATGAGCCACCCATGTATAGGGCCATGACCCGGTAGATCTCTTGTGCTAGGAAAAGTGTCCCTATTTCAAACATTGTAATGGTTAGTGGTAGTATAGCTCTAAAATCTCTAAAACTCTTTAGGGGGTGAGCGAGTAGCGTCTTATTGGGCTGTCTCACTGGTCGCGATACGGGCCTAGGCCATCCGTCAAGGGCTGCCTCCCTAGCCCTGACGATGGTGGGAAGTCTCGATGTAATATCCTCGATTTTAATAAAATTCACCTCCGATTCAAATGTCCCAATTGTTGTCTTGATGTGTTTTTTTTTTGTCGATGTGAATATACTTTTTTATATGTGCTTGAGATTGATCTCGATCTGAATGTGTTTTATTACGTATGCGATGGACTAACTATGACTTATGATTATTTGTTCAGATATCGAACTATTGAAGGCTGATTTGAGTGAGAGCGTCTATTTAAGTACCGCACGAACTATTACTTGTTGAGAGAAAGCTTAATCCGTGACACTCAGCCAATCTCTCTCGACATTGCTTGTGCATTGCTGAAGGTGAGTGAAGACCATAGAAGCTGGTTGAAGAAAGAAGGGCTTTTGTCCGGGGACTCCAGGATCGTGGAAGGAAGAAAGTTGGGCTCAAGAAAGCTCGTAAAGCTCCACAGTTTCCAAAACATGAAGGGAGTTGGAATATACATTTTGTGTTGGTTTGTACGAAATCTTTTGTCATTAACATCTAACATCTGTTCAAGCTTCTTCTTGATGATTTCTTAAAATATTTCTAAATCATCAGAACCCTTTTTGTATTTCATTTGTGCTGTCTGCTCAAGAACATTCTCTTGTATTTCAAGTCGGGAATACTGATCCGTAGTTTTTTCACTCTTAAGTGAATAATCTTGTTAATTACATCTTATTCATTTTACTATTAGAAAAGTAAAACCATTCATGACAATAATAATGTGAGCCATACACCTTATAGGATATGGTAACAAAAGATCAATTAAATAACTAGGGATAATAATTTAGCATATCAAACAAGAAAAATGTATCTGAGTCTTATGTAAATGTATAAGGAAAAGACATGCTCTAGGCAAAAAAAAAAAAAGTTAAATTTGGAGAACAACTTTCATTATCTTTAAATTTTTTTGTAAATTATCTCCTTATCGATAAATTTTAGCTTTGTCAAGAGAAAAAAATTAATTTACAAAATGGTACATAGTGGGTTGTTTTCGAATTATATATATATATATATATAATAAAAAAATTTAAAATAAATAAATTGTTCAATAACCCAAAATAAATAGTTATAATAGATAATTATAAATTATAAATTCAAAATAACTTAAAAAATAATCGTCAACAAAATTTAAACTCAAAATTTTTTTTATAAAAAAAATAAATTTTAATAAATTAAATTAACAACTTGTTGATTGGATTTTTATACTTTTTATATCATGAATCTCACTTAGATATTATATTCAAAGACATTTGACGGAGAATATTAAAATTTTAATTTTATAAATTTGAATTCAATTTTTAAAAATTTAGAGTTTGTTTAATAGAAAGGATAAAAATAAAAATTTAATAATTTAATAATTAAAATTCATAATATTTTTAATTTTATAATTTAATTATTAAATTAAATTTTTTTTATAATTCCTACCAGACACAGCTTAAAAAAAAAAATGCTGATTTGAAGAATTGGATTTCAAGGTTGTCAAAGCGGAATAATTAAAAATATCCAACCATCACCTCTTTATTATTTATTATTTATTACACCAAAAGCAATAACGGAGAAATAAACAAAACTTTGCAGAAACCTGAAACGCACACGTTATGCCAAGTTCGACCTGTGACTATCGAAGTTAACCACTACTTTTAAGCGAGGTACACGACAGATCGTAAGCTACCCCAAAATTAAAGTCGTCATCCACGTGGCAAGTAAATCCCCCAAGTAGCACAATAGACCCCGTGCATTAGATCCTTAGTTTATTCTTCTGAAGGAAAACATAGTACAAGAAAAACACTGAATAAAATAAAAAAACTGAAATTATCTTAACGGCGTAAGAGATAACGGCATGAACGCGAACTCTTCGCCGTTACTCAAGATAAATTCTGTTAAAACAATACTTCAAAAAGAGTTTTTCTATGTCAGTCTCTCTCACCGTCGAAGCGTTTCTTGATCAGATGATCGTCACTTAAGAGCTCACTCTAAAGTCTAAACCGGAGAAGAAGCAAAAAAACTAGCTTCCGCCTCCCTTTCGCTGCTTTGCTTCTTCAACAGGCTTTTGTCGCTTTCCCCTTTCTGTGTTTTTAATTTGATCGAAACGTACAATTGAGAGCGTTTGTCTTTTTTTTTTTTTTTGGGTAATTGGAATGGGTGATTATATGAGTAGCGATAACGAGAATTATTACGAGGATTATGAAGATAATAATAATGGCGATTATTACGACGATGATTATGGAGATGATTCTTCGGTTGGATTTCAAGCCCTCGATACTGAGTTGCTTTCGGCCTACGCAACCGTCCCTAACACTAAGGTTACTCATCGTCTTCGGTTGATTCACGTTTCGTTGAAAGTCAAATTTTCTTCAAAAAAAGTGATTAATTCTTGTTTCTATTTTTAGATTAATTACTGTTAAATTAAATTAAATTAAGACATTAGCTCCAGGCTTCAATGGCTGGTTCTAATTTCTTTTCTGTTCTTTTTCCCCTTTCTGGCTAATATGCTAACAATTTTATTACTGTTAGGGTTACAGATTTAAGCACAAAATCTTTTTTCTGATTTTTTTCTCTAAATTTTGATTTTTTTTACCCCTGTTTTTCTAGGTGATCACAAAGGAGTCACTCTTGGCTACTCAGGTAAAGCCTATATTGTATCTGGAATTGCAATTTTGTCCTTTTCTTTTTATTTTTGAATGTATTGAACATATTTTAGTTATATCTGAATTTTTATAAACCATGGATACTAACAAATCTATGTTTATTGGTGCAGAGGGAGGATTTACACAGAGTAATGGACTTGTTATCTTTGAAAGAACACCATGCCAGAACATTGCTTATTCATTATTGTTGGGATGTGGATAAGGTGCTTGAAGTGCTTGTTGAGTATGGTAAAGATAAATTGTTTGCTGCAGCAGGTGTACAAATGCTGGATGATCATGCGTATTTCCCGTGCCAGTCATCGTCTTCAACCTTTGCCTGCAATATTTGCTTCGAGGATGTATCAGCTTATATGTTGACTGTCATGAGCTGTGGTCATTACTTTTGCAATGACTGTGAGTTTGTTTCCATTAATCAACCTATATGTTTACTTTTTCAATACTGTGGGTTTTCAAATATGCTTAAATATACACGTAACCTCAGTGTTTCTATTGAATTGTTCCAATGCTGAAGTATATTGTCAGAAATAGGATATTTGCCTCTTGCTGTATGGGCTTGAAGATGGTATGGAAGAAATAGATCTTAGTGTCTTATACGACCTAGAAGACAGGTTTCCATAGTTCTGAAGTTGCGCTCTTTCTTTCCTCAAAACTAATTTTCACTGTTAATTCTTATATCTGAATGGGAAAGATTTTGTTGGAATAGAAATTGACTTATGTTGACACTGTTCTACAACTTGCTTATTCTATTTAATTATAAGATCAAAGAAGAAAAGTTGATGAATATATTAAGCAAATTCTCATGCAATAGCGCAATTTTTTCTACTTATTTGGAGAAAAAATGGAACTGTTAACGTTGCATCTTATGAGTGCTTTGTGAACGTTTTGATGCCTGGAAAAGGAGGAGGCTGAAATCTTTCATTTCTGTTTCTGTTCTGTTAGTTTGGACTGAACATTTCATTGTGAAGATAAATCATGGCCAGAGTAGACGCATTAGGTGCATGGCACTCAAGTGTAATGCTGTTTGTGATGAAGAAAAAATCAGACAATTAGTTAGTACAAGGGATCCTAATATTTCAGAGAAATTTGATCGTTATCTTTTGGAATCTTATATTGAGGACAATAGAAGAGTTAAATGGTGCCCCAGTGTCCCTCATTGCGGAAATGCAATACGGATTGAGGATGATGAACTTTGCGAGGTTGAATGTCCATGTGGCAAGCAGTTTTGTTTTAGTTGTTTATCTGAAGCTCATTCGCCTTGTTCTTGTCTCATGTGGGAACTCTGGTCCAAGAAGTGCCAGGATGAATCAGAGACAGTTAATTGGATTACAATCAACGCAAAGCCTTGTCCTAAATGTTGCAAGCCAGTTGAAAAGAATGGAGGCTGCAACCATGTATCCTGTGTCTGTGGGCAATCATTTTGGTGAGAGCTCTTATCTTTGTCTCTTACAGATAATAGTTTGTGATTTCTGTTCCATTTTGCAACATAATTACAGGTATGGACATAAAGTCTTGGTAAGGAAGTTAGGACTGGAGGAATTACCAAAAAGGCCCCTCACATTTTACTTTGATTGTCTTGTTATGTGAATGGAAAAAACTCGTCTGAATGAACAGTTCAGTTTAATTGGTTAATTAGATGGATTATTCAGGTGATTTCTCTTTGTTGATACATGATTATCACTGTTGACTATTAGATCAATTGAAAGACATTTGTAAAATGTAAATTCTTTCCTGTTTATGCAGTTGGCTCTGTGGTGGTGCAACTGGTAGAGAACACACATCTATGTCTATTACTGGTCACAGTTGTGGGCGATATAAGAATGACCATGAGAAGAAAAGTGAGCTAGCAAGGCGCTACCTTGAGCACTATATTCACTACCACAATCGATATAAAGCTCATATAGATTCTTTTAAGCACGAGTCTAAGCTGAAGGAAACAATAATTGGAAAAATAAACATACTGGCGGAAAATGTATCAACATCTAAAGATTTCAATTGGATAATAAATGGACTCTACAGGCTCTTTAGATCAAGGCGAATTCTTTCATATTCTTATGCATTTGCTTACTTTATGTTTGGTGATGATCAATTCAAAGATGAAATGAGCAAGACAGAGAGGAAAATAAAACAGAATTTGTTTGAGGATCAACAGCAGCAATTCGAGGCTAATGTTGAGAAGCTTTCTTCTGTTTTAGAGGAGAAGTTTGATACCTACTCTGAGAATGACATTTTGAGCTTTAGAATGAGGATTATTGCTCTTTCTGCAACGATAGATAATCTCTGCCGAAATTTGTAAGTCTGTCATTTAAACCTTAAAGTTCTCTTCCATCTGATATCACATTTAAATGAATTGAAAGACTATAATTTATAGTAGGTTTCTTTTAATTGAACATGCGAGTTGCATACGGATGGAAGGTGTTGTTGCAGTTCAGAGTTGAGGTTTTGCTAGAGTTGATTCGTTTTAACTAGTGATAGACAGAATATTCAATGTAACTCATATCTGTTTGATCATGCATAGGTACGAATATATCGAGACAGATTTGTTGGGTTCCATCTGGCAGACAGTTCACAGAATAGCTCCTTACAGGTCAAAGGGTGTGGAGAAAGCCTCATCCTAATTGTTGGAGGACACTAAGATGCATATATGGTATGCATGCTGCAATTCTTTAGCACTATTAGTTCTTGGTGTCTTTATTCTTGATCTATTTTTGGTCACATTTTAATTTCAGGGATGTTCGGATTGATAAATATAACTGACATATCTATATATATTTTAATAGATACTAACCTAGATGAAATGATGGATCTTCTCGGCTGTTATTCGGCTTCCAGAGTCGGTGTACATTCTCTACCCAACAATCAAGCTGGAAGGGAAGAAGAAAAGCGCTGATCTTAACTTGGTGTCTGAGAAAGCATAAAGAAAATAATTGATTCCTCAGCTGTAATGTATAGAAAGCAGTTTATTAGGATAAGTTAATTGGTTTTTGCATGAATGATGGTAAGATTTATGTCTATAGCACCACGGTGGCGTTGCTATTTAACTCTTACTACTTTTAAATCATTCATCATATGATTGAACAGAGGCCCTTTTCGATTACTCTCCTCCTTTCACCAGGTTTATGATTTCAATTGTTGCGTGTGTTTTACATGCTGTTGTTATTGACGTTACAATTACATGAATATATCATCTTTGTTTGTTCATATTGTGGATTCTGCATTGATCAAAATTCTTTAATAGGGTTTGAATCTTTCTCTCAAAAAAAAAAAAAAAAACAAAGAGAATCAGGTAAGTTTCCCACAAAAAAAACAGTGAAAAGGATTTAGATAGCACTAGCAGGCCTAGCTGCCTCCTAACGAAATCAACTGCTTAGCTGGCGTCAGAGTTCCAGACTCCAGCGCCAGCAATTTTCAAATCGAAAACCCTAAACCCCCAAAATCCCAATTTCGAATCCTGACCATACACATTTATTTCCATTCTTTCAATTCAAATCTCTATAATTTTTCTAATCCTCATTCCTCGTCAATGTCCTCTTCAATCTTCAAAAAATCAGCATCTCAATCTCAGTCTAAGATGACGAATCCGACGAAGTCGGCCAAATGCGAGTTCGAGTCCAAAGGATACGAAAGAAACATGGCCACCACCGAGTCGGAATCGAGTTGACTCAGCGACTCATACGTTGGTTCGTCAAATATTCGACGCTCCTCATATTCCTTCCAGCCGCTCTGCTGCTCATTTCGAGGCCACCAGGATCGCTATAAAACCCGGATCGATCGTCAACTCGGAACTTAATGAAGTGAAGAAACCCAATTTGTCGGATAACTCAGGAGTTAGTCAAGCGAAGAAAACGAGCCAAGTAAAGAAATCAGGCAGCAATTTGAACCGGCTCGATCCAACTACTCATGTTGTGGGTGGTGTGAGAGAACGTAAGTAGAATATCACATAAATCTCTTTTTCCTTTTTTTTCAACTTTCGTTAAAGAGAAATAGGAAATTTTTTCAATTTTTGAGACCAAAATTATTGTCAAGTAGAAATATTTAGAAATATATGAATAAATGACAAAATGTTTATGGAATCTATCAGGTTTCTTGAAGCTCCTACCAGTTGAAGAACTTGAGCATCCGGATGTTCCAGTGGAAGAAGAATCCACCAGTAGTCCTGTTAAAAGATTGGCGTAAATATCAGACAACGAAACGCCTTATGGTGGAGGGAACTCCACCCTCTCGCGGCGGTCTACTAATGTCATGGATTTAATCTATTCACCGGAAACCAAACCCTTGATGAGATTCAGAAAAGCTTCAATTGTTTTTGAGTCTTGATAAAGAGAATGATGAATTTTAATACTAATGTTTGCTTTTTTTTTTTGTATTATGGATTATGCAATAATCTGTATGGAAATTGTTTGTCCAGGTGAATGAAACTGTTGTTGTACATTGTGGTTTCTTTAGTGAAAGTGGTGGTTTTAAAATATATGATAGGGACAAAAGTTATATGCAACGTTGCAAAGTTGTCGTTTCTACTAGTGCATTTGGAGGTGGAGATGATTTTGATCAGCCTATAGGAATGTCAGAGACATCTCTTGGTAAGGTTAGCATATCTGATGCAGAAGACTTACTTTTTGGCTTAGATGTTCAACATGTTGATTTTTTAATTGAATTCTGTGCTTTGCTGATGCAGGTTTGCTATGTTGCATTCTGGGACGAAATGATGCTTGCAGCACAGGAGTTACAGTGCAATAAGATTGACGAAGATGTATTTATTGGTCAATGGCATATTGTGATTGTACGTAATCTTCCTTTTGTAGACCAAAGGTTGAATTGCAAAATTCCAAAGGTCTGAAGGGTATATGTAAACCAGCAAAGACTAGGAGTTGTCCACTTTTTTATCTCCAAACATTTTGTCTTTTTGGCTGCTCGTAATTGGTATCAACTTATTCTTTGTGTTCAGGACTTATTTAAACTCCTCTTCTTCATTTGTCACCATTAATGTCTTTTCTTGTATTTGCATTGCTCATCTACTATCATATGTTGGCAATTTTAGATCATTATAGCCGTATATCCATGAATTCAGTACTTTAAAATTGATTTTGACCTTAAATTTTGTAGGTGGTCTTAGAGAAAGTATGAGCATTCATCATAATGTAATATGTGGATCAAGGGTCATTTTCTTCCCTTCTTACATTTGTTTGCTTTGATGCTTATGCATCCGTGCATCAAAATGTATGCTAAGAAATTTTATGAAGATTATTTTAATGAGTTTGTGGCTATCAGATGTTGCCCCATCGGCTCTTTCCTCATGCAAAGTATTCTATTCGGGTAGACTCAAAATCTCAGTTCAATCCTTTAGGTGTATTGGAAGCTCTAATTTGGCGTAGGAATTCAATGCTTGCAATTTCAGAGCACGGAGCTCTCGAAGTAGTTTCTATGATGAGGTGAAGGCTGCTGTCAAGAAACGCAAAGCCACACCAAAAGAAGTTGAGGTGTGAATGACTCAGTATAATCAGGATGCTCTTCCTGAGGACATAATATTTAATGGAAAGAAATGTATTATTCTGTCTTCTCTTTCTTGTTTGTGTAAAAGATATCACAACGAGAAGCAACTTTTACTACATTAAAGGTCAATGGGAGTGATGATGCAAAACTGGCATGCCTTAATAATTTCTTATGTCCACTGTAAGCACTATACTTTTCATCATTCAATGTCCAGTCTGGATTACATTGTCTGAATTCCACTGCTCCTGGCGTTTGAGGTTGCAAATTTGTTATGCAGGACTTAGAGAGCGGTATATATGCCGTTTGTTATTTATGCGTATGAAAGCTTTTACTGTCTGTACCTATATATCAATGCTCCAAACCAAGGCTTGCTAAAATTGGGTCTTGTATTCTTGCCTATGGTTCTGCAGCCTGGCTGAGTTTGGCGGCATTAAAGCTCAGCCTTGTTCCATATAATAAAACCTCAATAGTGAGAGAGGCCAGTAATTGGAAGTAAGCCTCAAGCCCTTTTGACACGTTTCTTACACAGAGAAAAAGTGAATAAAATGCTGAAAGAAGGGGGATGTAATTCCTTGAACCAAGTCCAGATAACTGGAATTTACCTTTGAACATAGTTTCCTGCAAAATTTTGATTTGCCTTTTGCTTTTCTGTGCAGCTCTAAATGAAGCCTCTGTCATTGTGAGTAAGCATACACATTTGACTAATCTATTCATTTGCCTCTGGTTTAATGAGGTTGTTCCTTTCACTTCGAGGGATCAATTGAGCTCTCCCGGTGTTCTCTGGCGGATGAAAGTGCTAAAGAACATCAATATGTTCCCAGTCTGCACACGTAAAGATCTTGTTAATAGCATGGGTCACATACGCAAGGCTAAGCCTTTGATAAATTGATGTTATTTATCTGGTTCCAGTTGAACGTCTTGACTATTACATAGAAATGGTGGGGGAATATAGGCTGTGTTATAACCTTTAATCCATTTTGTTATCTACTTGCATGTTTATAGGTGGCATTGGTGATTGGCCTTCAGAGCTTGTTATCTCTTATCCTCTTTTGCTTCATTAATTTGTTTATTATTTTACTACAAAAAATTCGATTTTTTTTGTTAGAATAAATTGCTATAGTTCTTGTATATATCTGGGTACTAACCTCTAAGAGATCTGATTGTAAAATGGATGAATCGAATCTTACATTTATTCTTACCTTTGATATAGGATGAATTGAATCTTACACTTGTTCTTACTTTGATGTGGTAGCAAAATTATTTTACCTACTCAAGGCCCACGACCAACTCAATTCCAGGAACTCCCATCGTTTCTACATGATTAGGTTTAAAGCTGAAGAAGTGGCCACCAAATTTATTTAGCACTGAGGAACAGGTTTGTTTCCATATCTAATGTATCCAACTCTAAAAAATGCTTGCCAGAATCATATTTTGCTTGGCAGTTATTTTAGCCATTCTGGCTGTTATTCTCTTGGCCTTGTTCTCACCGGAAGCCCACAAAAACCCCGTTACAAACGCCCCCAGACCTTGGCTGGCCCTGTCCTTGGACATCCAACAGCCACATATTTCAAGCTCCAGCATCCAACCTGTTGCCCAGCCAGATGCCGGAGCTTTTATCTTTCACCGAACACTCACGAAAGGACCTGAGAACACGTCCCGAGTAGTTGGAAAAGCCCAAGACTTCATTATTCCGATTGAACATTTCGCTAATTCTGCATTCAATGTAGTTTATCTCACTTTTGAAACACCTGAGTATTCTGGGAGCCTGGTGTCCAGGCCAAGCATGTTGAACATAAGGATAGAGAAGAATTAACAGTGGTTGGAGGAACTGGTTCTTTTGCATTTGCACGTGGGCTTGCAGTTGTTGCGCAGACTGATTCCCAGTCATCTGAAGCTGATCTCACTTATCATATAAAGCTTCAGCTTAGATTTCCTAACAGATCCCAGACGATTCCAGGATGAGGCAAACCCAGAATCATCTGTTTGAGATATTATTCTTTCCATTATTCTTTTTTCTTTTTCATGAATATATATATAATTTTATTGCAGAATCTTTAATAAATAGCTCCAAATTTTTATCGGCAAATTGCCTCGAGTATGAGAATCTCTGTTTCTTTCTTTAACACGCACACAATCACAATAACCAAGCAAAAGGAAGATGTTCAAGACCTGGAACTGCGTCAGGAGCCAGGATTCTGAGGGCCCAATTTCCGAAAGACATTGGAAACTTGGACCATCTTTCGATGCCACATTAGCCCAAATAATGGCAAATACATTTTCAAAAAATAAAATCCCTCTTTTGCGACAGTGTTCACAAATTTTCGTGTCTATATTATATATATATATATATATAAATAAGTAAGAGACTTCAAACCCGGTTTATCCGGGCGTATTACCAGACAAATCGGGCCGAAACGCTAATTTATAATTTTCTTCGATAATTTATAAGCCTTATATTACTTTTCTTTTCTTTTTTTGTTATTATTTTTTTTAAAATTTTGTTGGTTCGTGTCTGTTAACTGTTAATCACGCAATTTTTTCACATTTTCTCTGTCTCTCCCTCTTGGAGATTGGGAACCTGGGAAGCTCGCATCCGTTGAGGAAGGAAGGAGAAAGTCGTAGGAATACGAAATGGCGAAATCAAGCGCGGACGACGAGGAGCTAAGGCGAGCTTGTGAGGCCGCAATCGAAGGCACCAAACAGAAGGTCGTGATGTCAATTCGCGTCGCTAAAAGCCACGGGATCTGGGGCAAATCTGGCAAATTTGGCCGCCACATGGCTAAACCTAGAGTCCTCGCTCTCTCCAGTACCTCCTCTCCTTAATCTGACAATATTTTCTCTACTTTAATTTACGATGTAGTTTTTTTTTTTTTTTTTTACTTCTTTTCAATTGAAAATTTATTGATTATGCTAGAATTGTGTAAATTGCAATGTTGAACTATTGAACTAACCGTTACGATAGTAAATTGTCCCAAACTGTTAGGACAGTTCAAATTCAAGGAATATTAGCTATACTTTGTAAAGGTTTTTGAATTAAAATAATAATAATTAGATTTGAAGTGCCATGTGTTCCCTTATAAGTCTACTGCGGGGTTCTTCATTCTTGTTTGGATTAATGCTGGATTCTTGAAGCTTTTTTTGCTTGTCCTTATGAAGACCTATGGTTTATGCAGTGAAATCAAAAGGTCAGCGAACTAAAGCTTTTCTGCGAGTCTTGAAGTATTCTACAGGAGGCGTTCTTGAGGTAATTGTCCCTTATTATAATTTCAGACTATGTGTGTTAGGACAAACGGGAATAAGTGCAGAAAGATTAGCCAATGAGTTTATCATTTTTTATTGAGTAAGCCTTTTTGTAGTGTTGCTACATGGTAGCTTAAAGCTGAACGCAGAATGATTAGGGTGGCCATTGTGAGGTTTCAATTGGCTTACCTGTAATAGGTTTTGACCTCTGAGGCTGTGCTGGTCCATAAATTTTTTGTTAGGACTCATTGGTACAGTTGCTTGCCTCTCTGGCTTCATTCTGCTAATATAGTTGATTGTTGTTCATCATACATTAGGTTTATATGTTTTACCAGAATGAATTATCAGTGTGTGATTAATTGTCATTTGTGTGCATTAGTGGTGAATCAAGAGTCATAAGATGGCCATGATAAAGTGGGATATAGCTTTGTTTATTGTTCTTATGGATCACATCTTTTCCTTTTCTACTGAAGTTTGCTATTGATAAAAAATAATGAATATACAAATCACAAAGTACAGCTAGCCATTTGTCTACCTCTTCATGTGAAACACAGAATCATTTATACAATCACTTTTTGCATTACTGAGAAGAGAATATTACTAGTACAAACAAAAGGCAAACTTCTTCAATTTCCAATACAAAGGGCAGGGAACTATTTGATTAAAGATGAGGTTCTTAAGTCTTAACTAATAGGTAATCTAGTTTTATTGATTTTAGGATCATATATTGACATATGAATTACTAAAATTGTGCAGCCTGCTAAGTTATACAAATTGAAGCATCTTTCAAAAGTTGAGGTTATAACTAATGATCCCAGTGGATGTACTTTTACTTTGGTAAGCCCTTTTTTTGTTCCTTTTCTTTGGTTGTTTGAATAAGAATATTCTGTTGAAAGCTGTATGTTCTTTGATCTTTATCAACTTCAGTAGACCAAACACTGCTTAGTGACTATGTGATTTAAAGAACCAATTGAGCAGAAGTAGAATATATTTCTACCTTAAACTTCTTTTCCATGTTCTCCCTGCATGGAATTTTTTATTCAACTTCTAACTGAACTTCTTATAGGGATTTGATAACCTCAGAAGTCAAAGTGTTGCTCCACCTCAGTGGACTATGCGCAACATTGATGACAGGTAAATTGAAATCGCTCTGGATTGAAGATATCACCTTTTTGTTTGGATGTTTCTTTTTTCCCTTTTATGGTTCCTTCCTTTTGGTACTCCAACAAAATTAATGCTTATCTTCTTTTCTTGATTGTTCTTTTAACAATTGGCTGTTGTTGCATATAGTTATTTATTTCCATGTCCTTTCTTAAATATTTTTGCAGGAACCGCCTTTTATTATGTATCTTAAACATCTGCAAAGATATACTTGGTCGCCTTCCCAAAGTTGTTGGTATAGATGTTGTGGAGATGGCTCTTTGGGCTAAGGTGAGTTTGATGATTTTGTTCTTTCTGATTTCTTGAGTGTTGAATTGATACTAAATCATTTTTTTATGCAAATTATAGAATACATGAAAGTCACAAAAAGCTGTAATTATGCAGAGCATAACATAAGCTTTTAGTTGCTCATGCCTAGTGGCCAAGTTTAAGGATATTTTAACTTATAGAACCTAGTGGATTGGTGTTCATTCTGAGGAGCATAATGCCATAGTGGAGTTCTGATTTTGCTTAAAATTCAAGATATCTTATTTCAATAATTTTATCTGAAATTTTCTTTTCTCTTGTCTTTAACTTGTATGCTGTATCTAGGAAAATACACCCTCTGTCACTACTCAAAGGAATCAGCAAGATGGTCTAGTTGCAACTAGAGTAACTGAAAGTGACTTGAAAGTGACCGTTGAAAAGGAACTTGTTTCTCAAGCTGAGGAAGAGGACATGGAGGCTCTTTTGGGCACGTATGTTGTTCCTTTATTCTGATCTAAGGTTCTTCAGTGAAAGTCAGATATGCTTCACCCTTAAGCAACTGCATAGATTCCTTCTAGACTGTAAAATGCTAAATTGCTAATGCAAATTGACAGAGTAGACATAAGGCATGATAAGGGATGGCAAATCCACCCAAACCTGTTGGGTTCCAAGAATAGGATCTTTTTTTTGAAAATCGGGTTATGGGTTGGGTCGGATTTTTTTTCCCAAAGCTGAGGTCGGATCAGAGTCTAGTTTTAGGTAAATGTGACCCAGTATATATATAAAATATTTTTTATTATTTATTTAATTTTATATTTATATATGTATTATATTAATAAAATTATTATTTAATACTTTAATTGGGTCAGGTCGGTTGCGGTTTTGTACATATGCGGGTTGGGTATGAAAAAATAACGTTTTGATGTCGAGTTAGAGTCAATTATGAATTTTATAAAGTCAATTCGGAGTCGGGGCGAGAAAAAAAAAAGGCCCTAACCCAACCCATTGCCATCTCTAGGCATGAAGCACACCTGCAGTCCAATTCTTGGAAATTGATATGCAAGTATTCACTTATTGTTGGTTGTATCCAGAAATATATCAGATGAGAATGGTGATATCAATATGTTGCATTTGCATTTTGTTTTTTAAAAAATAAAATATTTATTTATCATCTGCCAAATTACTCAGATGATTAGATAACAGCTAAAGTCATAGTTCTATTTCTCTAAGGGTGATGTTGGGGAGGGGGTCCTTATCTTGGCTGCAATATCTGTCATTTTTTGGAAACAGAGCAAAAAAAAGTATGAAGATGTGGCTTGGTTGTTGTAGTGGTCATAGTTCCTTGATAGTCTATGATTCTTGATTTCTTTTTCTTCACAGTCTGTTTCATTTGCATAACTGAAAAGAAATATACTGTTTTTTTGTGTTTGGTTCGTAATGGTTGAAGCACGTTAATCTTATCCTAATGTTTTTTATCATAACATGAAATACAGCTATGTCATGGGCATTGGTGAAGCGGAAGCATTTTCTGAACGGTTGAAGCGGGAGCTTCTTGCTCTGGAAGCAGCAAATGTGCATGCCATTTTGGAAAGTGAACCTCTAGTAGATGAGGTGTTTACTTCTATTTTTGCTTTTTGATTGTGTTTTTCCTCTCATTGTTTTATTCTTATATCTCACTGGCACCATGTTGGGACTATTAAGAATCAATGGCCTGCATTGTTCCCATGCTTCACGGCTCTTCTGGTCTAGTCCCATCCCATTATGCATTAGGTATCAAACAGGCTTATCAGATATTCTATGCAGTCTTCTTTACTTGCATTTTGGGTATACTCAAGTTCACAATTTCTCTACCTTGACTTCTAGCCATTCTTCTCTAACAGCTGCTTATTTATGTTTGCCTACTCCTAAATAGTTCCAATGAATATGTTGTTGTGTTTGAGGAACTTCTGTTTATTTTCCACCTTACCTTGTGGCTTTTATGATTGCTTTATGTGTTTAGAACATTCTTGGTTTTTTTCATATGAAAATTCTTTATTAATCTTGGTTATGCTGATGTTCACCACTATTAACAATATGCTTCTTAGTCACTAAGCTTACTGTTCTGTTCCTCGTCTTTCAGGTATTGCAAGGGCTTGAGGCAGCAACAAATTATGTTGACGACATGGATGAATGGTTAGGAATCTTCAATGTTAAATTACGACATATGAGAGAAGATATTGAGTCGGTAGGGAACCTTTTGTGGACAGTCTCTTAATTGTAGGATCCTCTGTTTTCATCCTGTCTAGTCTGTCATTAATCCATCATTTATGTGCTTCTAGTTTGCTGCTAATTTTGTCCTCAAATTAAATGGTGAAGATGTAAACTATATATTCTTGACTTCAACATCTGACTTCTTCTTATGCCGGCATGTAACTCTTTTTCACAATATACTAGATAGAAACCCGCAACAACAAGTTAGAGATGCAGTCTGTAAATAATAAAGCACTCATTGAAGAACTTGATAAGCTTCTTGAACGGTTGCGTGTCCCTTCTGAGGTATATCATCCATTGCTATATATTTTTTTTTTTAGACTTTAGCCAAGGCATGTAGCCTGTATTCCCCTAACAATTTTATTATTGGTTGCAGTATGCAGCTTGTCTTACAGGAGGCACATTTGATGAGGCTCACATGCTTCAAAATGTTGAAGCATGTGAGTGGTTAACTGGTGCTTTACGTGGCCTTGAAGTACCTAACTTGGATTCTACTTATGCAAACATGAGAGCTGTATGGACTTACCACTCTCATTTCCCTCAGTTTCCACAGTTTTGTAGTTAGGCAAATTATCCAGTAGATTACGTGGCACAGGACTAGTTTAACACATGCTGCTTACTTGGATGTTCACTTAATGTTGGAGCTTTTACTTTCAATAACTTTGCAGTGGACTAGTATTGCTACTGGATCTGGATTTGTATGGTCTTTTAAGAATAAAAGTCGCTTTCTGTTTGTTGTGTCTTTATTTTAGGTTAAAGAGAAGCGGGCAGAACTCGAAAAACTAAAAGCTACATTTGTCCGGAGAGCTTCTGAGTTCTTGAGAAACTACTTTGCCAGTTTGGTGGATTTTATGATTAGTGACAAAAGCTACTTCTCCCAGGTATTGCTTTTATGTTATTTTCATCTTGATGATAAGTATCAACAGTGTGGCAAGGATTCCTAAATGTTGTTCATCTGCTTGATTTAAACAGCGGGGGCAGTTGAAGAGGCCTGATCATGCTGATTTGCGGTATAAATGCAGGACTTATGCGCGCCTTTTGCAACATTTAAAGGTCAAATCGTAGATCAACTCTAAATGTGTAAAATAGTTTGTCTCGATTGTTCTAATACTTTCGTTCCTTCTCGTTCTCAGAGTCTTGATAAGAGTTGCTTGGGTCCTTTGAGGAAAGCTTATTGTAGCTCCCTTAACTTACTTCTTCGGCGAGAGGTTGGGAATGCAGAATGAAATATTCAACTATCTAGAAAAGAAATGCCTTTTTTATTTGAACTTTATGTTTTTTAAAATGCTTGATAAATAGTTATAATTCTGTTTAGGCTCGTGAATTTGCCAATGAGCTACGTGCTAGTACAAAAGCATCAAGAAATCCAACGGTATGGCTAGAAGCTTCCACAGGTGGCAGTCAAAGTGGGAATAGTGCAGACACTTCTGCAGTTTCTGATGCTTATGCCAAAATGCTGACAATTTTTATTCCACTGCTTGTAGATGAGGTTATAGTCCGTCTGCACTATTTGTACATGAGGTACATGTATTCTCAAGTCTTAATTTATTGAAATTTAATTCCTTCATGTCTCAAACTGCAGAGTTCTTTCTTTGCACACTTCATGTGCTTCGAAGTTCCTGCGCTTGTTCCCCCCGGAGGTGTTGCTAATGGTAATAAAAGTGGATCCTATGATGATGATACCAATGATGATGATCTGGGCATTATGGACATTGATGACAATGATAGCAAAGCTGGTAATCATTTCTCTTGTGCTTTTATAATTTATGGTAATAAATCTCCCTTCCTCTAATTCAAACTCTTATAAATGTGGAAACTACTTTATTTTGCTAGGTAAAACTTCTGCAGATCTGCAATCATTAAATGAATCACTGCAGGATTTGCTTGATGGAATTCAAGTATGCAAGCATATTGGAGTCTTTTGCAGATAGATTTTCTGTTGCTCCTTGTTATGTTCCTTTTTTTTTTTTTCTGAGTTTCTGGAACCAGAATTACATTTTAAATTATGAATGTCTTCCCAAGTTTTGGTACTTTTTATTAATGTTCATCATTTTTAACTTGATTGCATATTCTTCTCATTCTTTATTTCATTGTACTTGTTCTCCTTGTTTTCCATTAGCATTTCTTTATGATGTTACTTAGCGGGCACTCCCTGGTTTGCAATCTCAATTTCCAATTTTCTGGATTACAGGAAGACTTTTATGCTGTAGTTGATTGGGCATATAAGATCGACCCTTTACGTTGCATATCCATGCATGGGATAACCGAGCGCTATCTATCTGGCCAGAAAGCTGATGCAGCAGGATTTGTACGCCTCCTGCTTGGTGACCTGGAATCAAGAATTTCTATGCAGTTCAGCCGGGTACATTTATTGAAACTGAAATTCTTATGACCTTTTGCATTTAGTATGAATCTAATCTGTTTAAGCTGCAACTGAATTTGCAGTTTGTTGATGAGGCTTGTCATCAAATTGAAAGAAATGAGCGTAACGTTCGACAAATGGGAGTCTTATCATACATCCCTCGGTAAAGTGAATGCCTTTATGAGAATTCAGAGATTGCAAATTTGAGACCAAAGCTGATAAAAATGCAAAGAAAAAAAACTAGTAGTAGTTGTTTTCAATTAATGGTTTGAAATGTTTTTGTTTTTTCTGGCATATATTTTCAACACGCTGTAAATTTTATTTCCAAAATAGCTAGGTTTAATATTCATATGTGATGCTTTATTATTTACTTGCTCATCAGGTTGGACTTCAGTTCGTTTTAAACAGTTCATATGTTCTTATGCACAGCTTTGCAACTCTAGCCACCCGCATGGAACAGTACATCCAGGGACAATCTAGGGACTTGGTTGATCAAGCATACACCAAATTTGTAAGTCCTATTTTCAGCCTGACATCCTTTTTATTTTTTGATTAGTTGAATAATGTAGTTAAACTCATGATGGACCATACAGTTTCCTTCATAATGGTAAGACTTAAGCATGTGCTAAGGTCTTGTTTTGCTACTAATCAGCACACTTTTGCATGTAATGGAGTTATAAGTCACTAAAGCATCTGCTAAGTACAGTCACCTTTCCTGTACTTTTGATGTGTTTGGCTGCATTTATTATCCTTGTTTTTCTTAATAAGATTAATCTTTCATATTGTGGTATCAAATCAGCTTTTTTTTTTTTTTGTATTTTTCTTTATGTTATTATCTTCTGAATTTATGTTTATTACTGAAAAAAATTCACATTGTAAATATTGTTTGGCAGGTCAGCATTATGTTTGTGACTCTCGAAAAACTTGCACAGACTGATCTAAAATATGCTGATATATTTCTTTTAGAAAACTATGCAGCATTTCAGAATAGGTCTGGATCTTCTTTTTCCTATTTTTTCTATGGCTATGGATATAATAATTCTCATGTTTCCTTGAGGGCAATTTTTTTTCTCTCCATGCACATTGTACAGCTTGTATGACCTGGCCAATGTTGTGCCCACCTTAGCCAAATTTTATCACCAAGCAAGTGAAGCATATGAACAAGCATGTACACGTCATATCAGCATGATAATATACTACGTAAGGAATCCACCTTGGTGGCTTTTTATTTGCTTTACCCATTATTGTTAAGCAGTGATGTTAAATAGTTGTGGAAATACTGATAAGCTTTTCAAGTTATGACTCAGTCTTTAAAATTGTTCTCTCTTTGCAGCAATTTGAACGACTTTTCCAGTTTGCTCGAAAGATTGAGGATTTAATGTTTACTATTTCACCTGAAGAGGTTAGAGTGCCAATGATAGTATTTTGTCGTGGTCTTAATTTATGCATATAGAGTTTCATCAGATAGCTCCTCAAGAGTATCTGTATCTTTCCCACTTTTAACTAAATTTACGGAACAAGGCTTAATGTGCATGGTAGTACCATCCTATCTTTAGTCATGGCCGGAATCCCATGATAAAAATTGAATCAACTTTTTTCTAATGAAATTAGTGCCAATAGTTATCATCAGACTTTGGTGGATTTGTTAACAAATGAATGATTTGGCTTTGTCCTTCAAAATTTGCAGATACCTTTCCAGCTTGGATTGTCTAAAATGGATCTCCGGAAGATGTTAAAATCCAGTTTATCTGGGGTGAGTTGATCAACAATTTTCAGAACATGATGTCCTTTAGTTTCAAATAGTGGAATCTATATCTTGACTTGTCGTACAGGTTGACAAGTCTATCGCTGCAATGTATAAGAAGTTGCAGAAGAACTTAACATCTGAGGAACTGTTACCCTCATTGTGGGACAAGTGCAAGGTAAGCTAGCTTCCATTTCAAAAACCGCTCAAGGCTTTACTATTTTTTGCCAAAGCATTTTTTGTGGATCATTAATCAATGCCAAGGGAAAGAGCATTAGAAAAACCCGGGTGAGTTGTGAGGTGAACGAAAGAGGGAGTTTGAGGTTGCTTCAACTTCTTAGGTGCTGATTGGGTGGGACATTCATTACTGGGTTGCTTACTAGTTTTATTATCTTACAATATTTGACAGAAGGAGTTTCTGGACAAGTATGATAGCTTTGCCCAACTTGTTGCCAAAATTTACCCCACGGAAACCATCCCCTCGGTGACTGAAATGAGAGAACTCCTTGCTTCCATGTAAAGGGAGAGAATTTTGCCCTCTGTATAATCTTTTGTGGCTCAATTTGGAGTAGAGAGCTTTACTAGCTTGCTATAATTATTCTTCTTGTTATTGCAATAGACAATTTTCTGCCCCATATTCCATTTTATTTGGATTTTAGCCATTTTATTCATTCATTACCGGATAGAAGTTAATATTTGTATCCTTTTCAATGTAAATTGATGTTTGCCTGCTTTAATTTTCATCTTGTGTACAGCAATTAAAGAGTTTCTAATCGACTCAAAGGTGAAAATGGATGATCCATTCGCCCTTTTTTCCCCTCTACCTATATAGCTAGGGACAAAGACGTCCTTAGCATACTTGGTTTCTTTAACCAACGGATGAAACAAAAGGTCTATCACCTATGCGTCAATTTGTCAAACAAATAGCCATCAAAACGATCGATTTTCTTCTTCTTTTCCGTTTTTCTTCCATCTTTGGAGGGCATCAGTGATGACGGAAGATAATAGTAACTTTCTCTCATTGCTTTCAAGCACCATTGAATCAATCTCTCTCTCAGCAGCTGCATATTCAATCCTTTTATTTTTTTGGGTAAACATATTTATTTTTAATTTTTGCAAAATAAGTGGTAATCTTTTATGGTAATAATGTCGGGATATTGTAATAATTCTATAATTTACATTCGATATCCAATTAAAACCATATATACCACATGCGTATATTTAAAATATCTGAACTATTATTACTACTAGTTTTAATTGGTGGGTGCACTGAGCAATTAAGTGGGATGCCAGCACAGGATTCCAAAATTTTAGAAATAGAGGAGAAGTTTACTAGGGAGAAAAGTCTTCGCCCACATCAATAAACAAATCTCTCCATATTCTAGTTCTCATCATCATAGGTTTTTTAGGTTTTTTTAGGATTCCATTGATTTACCCAACACAGAGCATAAAAAGAAAAAGTTTCCGAACATCGTCCTGTTTTTAAACAAATCTATCTCTTCTCTTTCTTAATATCCTAAGTTTTTCGGCTTTTTTCTAGGGTTGGATTTTAACTTGTCATGGCGGCTTCTGATGAGGACGATAAGCACCTTGCCCACGAGGATAGTGATGACGACTCCTATAACGACGATACGGATCATGAATTACTCCAAGGCAACAGCAGGGCTGATTATGATGATGATGATGATGATGATGATGATGATGATGATGATGAGATTGCACTCGAAGAAGATGAAACCCTTAATATCCCTAGGTTGCACGACAATTTTAGTGTTCTAAAAGAAGCAGATATACGTCAGCGTATGGAGGAGAGTATTGATCAAGTCTCCTCTGTTCTTTCTGTATCAAAAGTTGAGGCAAGTGTCTTACTCCTTCACTATAATTGGAGTGTTAGTAAAGTTCATGATGCATGGTTTGCTGATGAAAAACAAGCCCGTGAAAAGGCAGGCTTGCTTGTCAAACCATTGATTGAATTACCTGATCATGGCTATATTCTTTGTGTAATCTGTTTGGAATCTTTCCCTCGTGATGGGTTTAAGTCTACAGCTTGTGGGCACCCTTATTGCAATGATTGCTGGAGTAAGTATATTAAAACAGCTATCGCTGATGGCCCTGGAAGTTTATTGCTAAAGTGTCCCGAACCATCTTGTCATGCTGCTGTGGGTGAAGACATGGTTGGTCTATTTGTGTCTGAGGAAGAGAAAAACAAGTATTCTGGTTACTTTGTTATGTCATATATTGAAGAAAGCAAGATGATCAAGTGGTGTCCTGGCCCAGGCTGTGAAAACGCTATTAAATTTGTTGCTGGGAGTGAAAATTTTGATGTTTCTTGTCTTTGCTCTCATTCGTTTTGCTGGAATTGTACTCAAGAAGCACATCGTCCCGTGGACTGTGAAACTGTGACAAAATGGATGTCGAAGAACAGCTCTGAGGCTGAGAATGTGAATTACATACTTGCTTTTACCAAGCCTTGTCCCAAATGCAGAAGACCAATTGAGAAAAACATGGGGTGTTCGCACATGACATGTAGGGCACCTTGCAATTTCCAATTTTGCTGGCTATGCCTCCAAGATTGGAGTCGTCATGGAGCTTGTAACCGTTATGAGGAAAATCCTGAGGAGCAAAGAAGAAAAAAAGCAAAGGACTATGTGATGAGATACACTCATTACTTTGAACGTTGGGCGACCAATCAAAAATCAATGAAGAAGGCTGCTGCCGACTTGCAAAATGTGCAAAATGAGCAAATTGAGATTCTTGGTCGAATTCAAGCCGAACCTGAAGTTCAACTCAAGTTTTTAACAGAAGCCTGGCAACGGATAGTTGAATGTAGGAGGGTGCTTACATGGACCTATGCATATGGTTACTACTTGTCTGATGAAGACCCGGCTAAAAGGAACTTGTTTGAGTATTTGCAAGGTGAGGCTGAGTCTGGCTTGGAAAGGCTTCATGATTGTGCAGAGAAGGATTTGCTACCATTCCTGAAAAATCAGCAGCCATCAAAGAAATTCATCGAGTTCCGTAAAAAGCTTCTTGTGCTCACCAGGGTGACCAGAAATTACTTTGAGAACTTGGTTAAAGCTCTACAGAATGGACTATCTGATGTAAACTCCCAGGGTTCTTCAAGTGTCTCAAAGAAGCCCAAACGGGATCCGACAATGACTAATGCTGCTGCTGATGCTGTTGCTCTTATTGGAGCTAGGAGCTTCGATACAAACATAAATGAGTCCTCTGCCACTGCCCAGGGTTCATGGATTTGTGCATATTGTACCTATGTCAATGATGTTTCTGCCACGAATTGTACCATGTGTGGACGAGGCCCTTGGACTTGTGATCTCTGCACCTTCGCCAATTTGAGGACCTCATCAACATGCGCAGTGTGTTCCGAACCCCGGCAACCTAATTAGATCACTCCAAATGGGTGTGAGTTTAATTTGTTGTTCGAACTTTTTAGGATTTCATCCATAGAGATGAGCAAATAATCATTTTGGAGTTTAATTTCATGGTTTTTATAATACTAGTAGTATTGTTAGAAGAAATGAAACTGAAATTTTTCATATTTATTCTAAACAGATCTTATGTAGATTTTGTGCTTCACCAAGCCCGGGTACGAGTTTTGCTGCGTCATTATATATAGTCAGAAACCATTCTCCACCATATATAAAGTCAGTTTACAGCTTTTCCTTTCCAATTTGCAATAGATATGTTTGGCCATGATCTCAGTAAGTTTTTCTTTAAGAAAATGATCCCACTATTTAGTTTTAATGATCCACCATATATATCCATAATTTTATCCTTATGCTATACATATGAAAGTGATTTGAGTTGTGAAGCTTTTGCATGGTCATACATACATATATCATGTTAAAATGTTCTGTTTTTTTCAATAAAAAAGGTGCAGAAGCATAATTCTCATCATCTAAAAGCCTTTTTTTCTATTTTCCTTACTTACCCATAAGTTTTTCAAGGTCATTGTCATCAGAAAAGCAACAATAACTTTGGAACACTGGAAAATCTCTGTATTTAAATCAGTGCAAGTGGAAATATGCATATGTATCCCACTTTATATAAGTGCAGAGTGGATTCTTACTAGACTTTAGCGATATTTTTATATATAAAAAAGATCAAGTTCTCTTTAATCAATTGAAAAAGGATCACCAAAGGTTCTTTTTCTCTTTCTCTTCTTTTTTTAGTGAGAGATTCCTTGATGGAGTTGCTCTTAAACATAGAACTTTAATATTTTAAAGATAAGATTGAAAAGATATAAAACTTAAATAACATTTGCAAACAAAGAGCGATGTAATTATCTCTAATTGGTCAAATTTCATTGCTTGATATTTACTTGTTCGTTTGTAACATGTATATATCCGGAAAATATACATTCATACATATCTATATATATCATGTAATATTGTAACTTGAAAAAGATCCTCTTCTCTCTCTCTTACACATCTTGATTTTTTTTTTTTGTTCTTGATTCCTGAGTTCTATATGTGAGAAGATTAATTTTGATATCTCCTTGCATGAAGCAATCCATGACTTAACTAATGCAATCATTAAATTGCAAAGCATAGTTGAATATGTTGAATACAGTTGAAGATTAGAAATTCATATATATCTGAATGAAAATTTCAAACTCAAATCCTTCATTGTTCAAACAATTAAAAGAAGGGTATCTCTAGCCTAATTAATACATTTTTTTTAAAATTTTCCATGGATTTGATGCATGCATGGACACAAATTCAAGATAACCGATTATCAATGATTTAATAAATGCTTCCAATATGATAAATTTTAATAAGTGAATGACTTATTGTTACATTATAAAAAAGAAAAAGAGAAAGAAAACCCTCACTCATGATGAAGCCATCTAGGGCTAGATTGATTAAGTCGGTCCACAAGATTGTTCGAAATCCAAATCCCACACTTAGACTAGTCTCAAACCCATATGATTTCAGTCCAGCTTAATTCTAAGGTCCATCGATAGCCACTATCATCTCAAATTATTGGGCCAAGGACGAAGCGATGCATACAGTGAAGATAAGGATGCAGCTGCTCTTGAAATCTTTAGCAACTTCTCTGAATTGATGCTCGAAGAGTACTCCACCGTGAAGTGGAAAAAATAGAGTCCTGACCGAGGCAGATATTCCAAACTTATGAAGAGATTCTGTTGCAGAACTTTCAACAGTTCTTTCCACATCAAAAGATGTGTCAAGCATCAAAAGCCTGTCTTGTTAGAGCTAATTGATCAATTTCCTGATAATATATCATTATACCGAGGACTCAAGAAGGTGCCGCAGAAAATTTTGATTGTCTTGTGGCACAGCGTATCCAGAATAGGTGATTGATGGCTGTTGTTTGATATATAGTATATCGTTTTTTTTTTTTAATCTATCATCCTTACATGTACATGCCTGTCGAACTAGTTAATCATTGAGTTCTAGCTTAGTATAATTCAGTAGTTGAAATTTGGTCCTTCCAAGCTCATATACTGATATGTTGGATCGATCACGACTCAGATCTCATGTCAACTAAATGTAGTATCATCTTATTAATATATTTTAGTATGTGAAAGAGATAACCAAGCCGTAAAACTACAAAAGAATATAATTCATAAAATTGATTACCATATAGAACATGCTTCCAAATGAATCACTTGTCTCCAACCAATGTGAAAATTGATATTGGCTAATTACCAGCGCCTACTAAAGATCCTTGATGTTGAAGCTTATTCTTTTATACCTTTAAGATTTTCTTTTTCCTCATCTAATCAACAGCTTAGTGTCTATATCAGTGAGGCTAGAAAAAGAATTACTGACCAAAAGAATAAAAGGTTTGTCTCTTGATCTTCTCAATGATCTTCTTTCTTCTATAAATGTATGTATGATCGGTATATAAATTTTTCAGCTACCTATCTTCCATGCTACCGCCAACTGAAAGCTTCGAGAGAAGGAATATACAAGCTGAGGAAACAAATACTGCTCCAGCAAAGCAGGCTAGATCCAAGCTAGTAACAATAGGTATATTCTTGAATTTCTCCAAGACTCCAACTTGAAGTATCATCATCACAGCATGCCCAATTTGTGACTTTGCTTGTGAAACTGATTTCATTTCAACCCAAGCTGGAAGTGTCTGAAAGAATCATGGAAAAATTCATGTAAAATGCTCCATGGTTTTTTCATGGTGTGACAAATTTAACAGAAAGTTGAATACCTTCAAATGGAAGAGCCCAAACAAGTTCGATTTTGGAAGCGAGGGAGCACCTCCTTTCATTGTCTTTGTTCCCACAAACATGATGTACAGCCCCATCCCAAAAATAAGCATGGCGGTTCCGACCAAGAACATATCTGCAAGAATAAAACATTCAACAGTTAAACAATATTATACTCAGCTCAAGAATAATGTTGCAATATATGTAAATGACAAAGAGGATATATACCTATGGCTTCTATCAGTAGGTGGATGATATGTTCTTAATCTAACTTTTGTGATAAACTATGGAAATAGTGTAAATATGACTCCAGAATGAGAAAGCTTCCCTGCATAATGGATGTCATTTTCACAGTTAAATACGATACGACTACCATATAAAAGAAACAGAACAAAGCGTAAGGTCATTCTTTTTCTTTGAAAGCGTATAACTACCTCCATGAAACAAAGTACTGATCCAAGTAAAGATCCAGCAACAGCAAATCAGGTAAAGAATCGACAATCAATTATAACCTGCAGGCATGATTGCAGCTGATAAATCTAACTGTTCCGTAGAAATTACTCAATTTTTTCAAAAGAAATAACTAAACCTTTTCAATGACAGGGTATTGCGGGGTATTGCCGCTTTTGAATGAGCATCTGAACATGTAATTTCCAAGGTCTTGGTTTCACAAACAGCCTGATCAGCACCTGACGCATAGCATTAATAGCATTTGCAAGCAAAGAAGACAACTCTCTTCCTCAATCAACCTGTGGCTTTGATATGACCAAAGTACTACTCTCTGCTGCTGCCACGAAGCCTTCACAACCACCGTTGATTTCCTCTCACTATTCCCACAAACTTTGTTCTCCCTATCTAGTCCTCCCTTGTTTCCACCTCACAGTGTTCACCGAGGAAGAAGGCCAAGAAGAAGCAGCAGCAAAATTACGACCAAAAGGCTTGTTTGATGAACGCAACAATCTAGTGGTAGCCATTGAACTCTGGGCTTAGAAAATTGGAAGCTCTCTTTTGAAACTTATTTTGGTTTGAGAATTGGTGGCGGTGGGGTGTTTCTATTCATTTTATACCATACAATTGAACGAGAAGATTCGCAGCATATTAGTTGTAATTGTCGCTATTAGGCTACGCTTCTTTTTCACATTTTTCTTGGAGAGTATGTTTTGAATTGTTCATAAAAATTTGAAGAAGAATTACAAGGCTATATTAGAGTCACGTTGCGCTTTTCAATTTCTATGCGTGTGCGCTCAGTTTAGCTGTGATCCGCACACTTGTCAGCCCGTATCTTTAGGGGTCTGTTTGTTTTTCCATTATTTGGGACGGGGCCGATTGGCTTTGCTGGATGTTTCCTGCTTCCGTCGAGGAATAATAGTCGGCGGCGACACATGCTGATTAGCAAATTAGAGGAGCAAATAAAATTAGCATATTTCCAGGCTCACTGCCATTAGTTTGCTCTTTCACTTTGACCTTAGTTTAGTCTTTTTTCCTCGTTCTGTTTTATTTTGCAAGGGATCTTATTTTGGCCCTTGAATCTTAGGTTGCCTTTTAACTCACCACCGTTAGTTCACTTCTCACTTTGGACCTTCACTTTCAGTTTGTCTGTCTTCAGGTGTCCGTAACCAAATCCTCGAATGAACCACCTTTGGTTCACTCTTCACTCTTCAGATTTCAAATCTACGTCTTATTTGACTTAATTTTATAACAAGACATTATTTGTAAGTCACTTCAAAGAACCATCTCAGATTCTGTCCTAATGTTAAAATTAGTCTCAAGAATTTTTATTTTTTTTTAAGCTTAAAATTCTTTGAAAGAATTCTGAAAGAAAACAAATGGTGCCGACTAGTGCGAAATTTTGCTACACGCCATCCATAAGCGGTCATTGAACAAGAGCCACACCATCTGACGATGCTAGTCAAATATAGCCATTTGAGCTCCGTTAAGGGCCAACCAATCTTCTTTCATTCGAAGGCTAATCACTTGAAATATAAGTTTTGGACTTAGAGACAAAGAAGAAAGGCCCTAGAGGGTTGTTATACAGTAAGGATCCTTGGTGAAGAGAGTAGTTTGTCGAATCTGAAGCAAAGCATTTCAAGAACAAATAATATCATCAAGATATCTTTTAGTCTTGAGAGGACTAATTGCCTAATTGCCTAAAATCGAACAGTTTGAGAAACAAGTCAATAATCCCCCTGTATCAACACATGCAGATACTTGGGAAATATTCTTCCATTCAGGAAAAATAAAAAAATAAAAAGGCCATAATTAGAAGTTACAACCAATTGCATTTGAGTGACATCAAGAACTTCACCTTCTCTCTTTCTTCATTCAGCCTTAAATAATTGTATCCGCATTTTTGGCAGTTACCCCAAAATTTCTCCTGTTATGTACTTTAGATGAACATGAGTTGGGCCACGGAGTTTCATGGATACCTAAGGGGTAAATTTTGAAGATTCAAAACTAACAAAGAACTGTGGATAATAATACCACCCTTACAAACATCAATAGTTCTCTGCAACGGGTCTAGAAGGAAAAAGCCGTAGAAGAAATGTCATCAATGACCAAAGGCAAACCACAGCTACCACTTGGAAAGTTACTACCATCCCAATAAGTGCACCACCTCTCTCCATCATCTCTGGGGACTTGGGAGAGTCTTTCATCAAGAACATAAAGTTCTGAATAAATTGAGTAGCTCTGGTCAACTGATACAATCTATACACCTGCAAAATCAATTATAAAGTTGTAAATCATCTTATTTGGTCTTTAAATGGATCTGAATCCAGTAAAACACCTAATACCTCGAAAATAATAGGAACCAGGGGCCAACAAGATGACTGGCGCTTATCAAGAATCATCTCAAATGCAAGTTGAGCAGCACAGCCTACCAGGATAGGAGACACTGCAACCAAGGCTGGGAAGCCAAGCACCGGCCAAGTTAAATAGACGGCAAAGAGAGGAGCAACAACCTTGAAACCCGCTGCGAAGAAAGCTGATGTTATGTAGCCCCTGAGTCCTGTAATGAGACCCCACCTCTTGGCACTGAATTGCAAATATGGCCTTTGAACATAATCAGTCACAAGCAGGAACATCCCAAGACCAATATAGAACATCACTTCAAAGGAAAAAGAGGACACAATTTCTGCACGATATAATCATGAAAGAGAATTAATAAGTTCTTCATTTTAGACAACACACACTGCAATACAACCAATACATGGTTGTGAAAGAAATCATTGATGATTATCAATAACATATTAACATAACCAATGACAAAGCTTCCAGTCAAATTGGTTTATTGCAGCTTGAGACAAGCTCTATCATCTTTTTCATCCTAATTTTAAGTTCAAACAAAAACCTAACAGCCATAGGGCTGGCATGTTTTATCTGACCCCCTTCTTCTCTAATAATTATAGACAAAAACATCAGAATCAGGACGCAGAGATTCCACCATCCAAATACATTCAACTAAAACTTAGCAACCAGTTCACAATCTAACATTAAGGAAAGGAAAAGATCAAGTTCAATTAGAATACCTATGAGTGTCTCGTCCTTGAAGAAAGTCTCAATTGCATAGCTAAAGAAAAACTGTGGAAGGATCAATGAACAAATCAATGCAACAGGTGCCAAGACCCAAAGGAAGGATCCCTTTTCTTCTTGGAAAGGAGCTGACATCAATTTGCTCTCTTCCACTAGCTGGTGAGTTAGCCCATAAAAGGAAACAGAACCTGGTTTACCACGAAATGGTTCCACCCCACCAAATCTACTGATAGCCACACCAGATTTCTCCCTCCCAGTACGTTTCAAACTTGAGTTTGAATCAGAACCAGAGGCACAAACAACCCCCCCTCCATTCAATCTCCACAATCTAAAGTCTATATTTAACCTTTTCATTTTAGGCATAAAATACCCTAAATTTCAAAAAAAACATTTTTTTAGTTCAAACATCAAACAAGGCAGAACAAATGTTAGTACTCTAAAAATCTGAGAAAAGAGAGATAAAAAGGGTACACTTGAACACACCTCCTAGCCCAACATTTCCATTTCTTAGTACTATGTTACTTGCAGGAGCCTTGAAACTTTGATAATTGGAGACGAGAGTGAGCTTCTGGATTTGATAAAATTAATAAAAAAAAAACATAACTGGGATACTGAGGTTTAACGTTAAAAATGTAACAAACTTAGAGAAATTTAGAAGAGATTTACTTACAGATTGATTACAGAAGCGACGATGATTGGGTAATTTGAAATTTGGGAAAGGAAATCCGAGACAAACGGATTGAAGGTCCATTTCTTAGGGTTTTAGCAGAGTTTGTTAAAGTGGCTGGCTGCCACCGTTTAAACCCCCGAGTTCTCCAACGTACGAGGTCGTTTTTCAATTCCAGCCTGATCCGATCTTCAGAAAACTAAAACCTAACAATCTGAGGCCCACTCACTAGCTTAGATCGGTTTACTTATAACAATCTAGGCCTTTCTCCACTATTAACTGGGCCCAACAATTTAGACAAGCTTCCTTGATCTTCATAGTAGAAAATGAAAGTATACGTAATTTGACGAAATGAATTAGTATTTTATAGATTATCAATGTAATTTTTTAATTTTAAGATTAAAATATTGATATATATTTTATTTTTTAAATATTTTATAAGGGTTAACGTAAATTTTAAATTGTACAAAAAAAATTAATAAAATAACATATTTTATAAGGTATTTTTATACTTTGAAACATATAGAGCAATACTATAAATCTTAAAATGAAAACTAGGATTGGATGTTAACAATTTATTAAATAAGGAATCATCCTTAGGCATAAGAAACAAGAGCTAGAAAAAAAAAAAAAAAACAGAAATAGAATTCTTAAGATTGAATCTATTTTTATACATAATTAAATAACAAGATCATATTATTATTAAGATCAAAGAATTTCTTGATAAATTATAAAATAAAAAACAACTTCAAATTTTTTTAAAAAAATTCTTAACTATTGAAGACAATTTATAAAAAAAAAATCTCCTTTAAAAAGAGAAACTAAAAATAATATAAAGTAATTATCATTTTATTTTATTTATTATTTTATGCATTAAATATGACATGTTTCTTATATGATTAATGTTTAAAATTTAATTAATTTACACAATTATTTAAAAAAATTAGCAAATAATTTAAAATCTAAATTTAGCATCTCCAACCTTTTTCTTTTTGACATAGGGTTCAAAAGAATAAAAATTTAATGCATATAATTAAATATTATTATTTTATTTTTTTGGTTTCAAGGAAAAAGTCCTACGAGAGAGGAAAAGGAGAAGTTGAAATTCGACTTGAACCTTTATATTTTTTTAAAGATTTTTTTAATCATTAAATAAAAAATAGAAAATTATTATTATTAATTAATTAATTTGAAATGTGACATACGTCAATTTTCAACCACCCGAGATCATCTGGAAAATGATAGGGAATTAGTTAGCCTTTGACACAATGCATCACAAGTCCCTATATACGTGAATCATTGAATTTAGATTTCGATTCAAAATCGTTTAATCCATGTGCTCTATTATCTGTATGTAGTTAGCCTTCGACGCAATGCATCACAAATCCGTATAATTTTTTTAGGAAACCGTATAGGAATAGAGCAAAGAAAAAATTTTAGAGATTTTTAATTTAGCTGTAGGAAATTGGAAACAGAATCAAAATCAAACATTGGTCGCAATCAAATCAAAACCTAAATCACGTCACGATTAAATTTGTTTGATAGACTCATTCTTAAATGAGTAACCCTAAAATTTTTTACAAAAGACCTTATAAATGGTTCTGAGACAAAAACAAAAGGAGAGGGAGAGAAATCATAAAAGAGGGGGAAGCAAATTAATTCCAACTGTTGGAGGGTGAAATTTTTGTTGGGTTTGGATTTTGTTTGGTATTCGTTTTGGGTTTTTTTTATTGGGTTTTAATTCATACAGGTTTTGAAATTGAGTTTTTTTAGTGTTGTTGAGGTCAGTTTTGAACTTTCTGTGGTTTATACCTATGGATTTATGTTTTAATTCTGGATAGATTTTTTAATTTTGACTAGATTTCTGGGATAATTTTGGGTTTTTGTTTCTTTAGATTATAATAGATGCTGGTTTGGGTTTGAATTTATGAAATTATTGAATCTTGCTGAGTTTGAGTTTGAGTGGTTTAGGAATTATTATCTAATTATTTTAAACATGAAAATTAACTGAGTTTAATCTCTTGATAAAATGCTAAATTTTTAGTTTAACCATTAGAATTGAATTCATGACAGTTTCAAGTATTAGAAAAAAAATAATAATAATAATAAACCAAGAGTTGGCTTGCCTTGCTGCCTTGGCCCCATTGTTTATTAAACCTCCACCTACATGTGTACGGGTGTCTTTTTCTGTGTTTGGTCGAAACATAAACTCACTCGTGCATGTGAATTTCCCTGGTACCATATATAATATTCTGCTGCAACCTTTATAAAAAAACATAAGAAGAAAACAATATAGAAAAAAACAACATTTCAACCTGAGGTACTGCATTAGCCATATAAACCCACGCAGCTTTATGCAAAAGTGGATTAAGAGTCACGTGAAATTTATGTCAAACTTGGCCGGCGGTGATGACCAGCAGTAATCAGAATGATAGGTTATTTGGACTGTTGCCTTGCCTTGTATTTGAGTTTGACCCCAGCTTTTTAGACTTTCGACCCATTTTACACCAACTTTTTTAGTACTTTTTTTTGTTTTTTTACTGACTTGGTCCGTCTTGTTGAGCTGTAACGTGTACGAATTTCATGTTTTATGAGTTATGGTTTGATTCATTGATTGGGCATTGGCCTGCATGCTGGGTCAAGTGTCATCAATAAAATATAGAGCGTCAAAGGATTTTGATTGAATTAAGTATGTGATATTTTGTATGATTTAAGTTCTGTTTCCACTACTAATAGTAATATTTTTAATCAACGATATGGTTTGTTGAAATTTAAGGCATGCTTTTTAAATAAATAATCTCTTCTCACTTAAAATTTTCAATGCCAAAAGCTAGATTTTCACTTTTGTTTTGAATAATTAAGAGATGTAATTAATAGTTTTAATAATTCTAATTGTTAAATGATTCAACTTTCAATTATATAGTAAAATAAAAGTTTGAATTTCACTACATTTTTAATGCAATATAATTAAATTTATTACACCATCAATTAAATATAAATATCAATTTTAACGATGTATATTTAATATAAATTTTTTTTGAAATTTTTTTAATCATAATTACAAAAAAAATTATAATTATAATTATAATAATTTTTAATTTTATTTTTATTTTTATTTTTATCAAAATTAATCTTATTATTCATCTCAATGAATCATGAATAGAAGTGTAAATGATACATTAGTACTCGCAAGCTACTCGGGTTCGATTCGAAAAAAATTCAAATTCGGTTCGATTATTATCGAGTCGAGCTCGAGTAGCTTGACTTATCGATCGAGCCGAATTCGAGTATTTTTATATCTGATTAGAGTAGTTCGTGAGTCTAATCGAGCTTTTATATTTAAATATATTTTTATTATTTTAATTAATAAAATATTTCGAGTCCGAGTTCGAGTTCGAATTTGAGCATGAATAATCAAACTCTTGTCGAATATACGAATCGAGCTTTTTTTTACATATTAATCGAGCTTAATCGAACGAACTCGAGTAGCTCGAATTCGATCACGAATCGAACTTGAGCTTGAAAAATAAAACTCGATCGAGCTCGAACTGAGTATTGAACCTCGAATTATGAGTCGAGTTCGAACTCAAACTTTTCACTATTTGACTCAACTCGTTTCGTTTACACTCCTAACTCCTAATCATGAATCATGAATCATTCGTTCTTTTCATATAAAAAAAATCACGAATTTGATTTGGGCGTGGAATTAGACACCAAGACCAGGGCAGGGGGGGGGGTTGGTAGTCAATCAAACAGTTTCTAACTAAACCTGTTTAGGTCAATCAGCCAGACTCATTCATGGTCGGTTTATGGCGATCAACACGTGCCATCGAGTTCATATAGGAAAATGGCTAGAAATTAAAGGTCTTCTGTCTCAAATTCAGCATTAACGTGAAAAAAGCTTGGCAACAGATAATGTTTTTATCCGTTGTAAATGGAAAAGGAAAAATGTTTAAAATCTCCGTCCAATTATTTCAGCTCTATAATTGAAGATTGGGACCATAGGGTCTCCAACATATAAACATGATCCATGGCACCGATCGATAAATAAGTCTTGATGATATATAACTAGTAATTCTTTCAAGATTGACATTACCCTTGTTTAGCAAAATTTTAATTTGACGCAAAATTTAAATAAATTAAATAATTTTAATAAATTTTTACCAAACACATATGAGACGAACTTATAGAACTAACTAACTTGTATTAGTAAATTTAAAATCTTTTTGTTATGGCAAAAGTTCAGTCCATAATCCCTCTTTATAACCTTTTATGACTCATTAAATTGAGATTCTTCTTTATTTGTAAACTCATTAATTTATCCAAAAGTGATTTGATTATCAAATAAAATTTTGCATAAATTCAAAAAATTTATTACCAAATCTTTTAAGATTTAAATTAATATTCATAACACTTTTATCTCCCAATTTCCACATGTTATTAATACATGATACATGATGAGTGACCACCGCCATACGTAATTATAATACTACGAAACAAACACGTGCGCATTGAAACCGGAAAATTCTCAAGGATAATAAAAGACTTTTCCTCCACGAGATAAAATAAGTTGAAAACACATGAATAATTAAAAATTAAAAACAATTCAATTACTCTTCATTTTTTTTATTGCTTAATGATTAAAAAAAATTAAAAATACATATACGACGAGATTCGAATCTCATTATCTTTTATTTTTTATACATTAAATAAAAATACAATTGTGTTAGTATTATATTATTATTTTATACATGTCAAAATAATATAATAATAATATTTATTAAAAAAGATAAAAACTAAAAATATATATTTGATATTTTATTTGGTTATTTTTAATTATCCTCAAGTAAAATTTTGTTAGAAAAATAAAAAAAATTATTTTTATTATTTTTAATGCTTACAATTTTTTAAGGTAAGATTAATTAAAAATTTATAATCAATAAAAATCAAATTTAAATTTTTTAAAATTTTGTACAAAATTTAAATCCAACAAAATATATAAGACAAAAAATTAAAAAGCCAAAAATAAACTAAATCAACTCGAAATAATGCACACCTTTGAAGACAGGATCAAGTTATTTCGAGCTTCAAACAAGTCCCCGGCCCGGCCCCTCACCTCTCTATCCTCTGACAACTAATGTTGTTGGCCACTCCTATATATAAAGACTCGACTCTGCCTTCCACTTCCAACCCACTAACCCTGTTATCATCATTGCGGACCCATTACTTTTCTTTTTTATTATATTTCCTTTAATTCTCTATATTGGAAGAAATTACTGCTAGTTGTTAGCTGATCCTAATGGCGTCTGCTTGTTCACCTTTAACTTCTGTTCATCTGCAGGTTAATTCACCAGGCAAATCATTGTCACCATCATCGACGACTAGGTTGTCTTCTCGTCGTGTTGTTGTTCGGCGGATTAGAGCCTCAGTGTCAGAGAAACCATCTGTTCCAGCGCCATCCGTGGCGGTTTCTGAGCCTGGAGAAACCAAGCTTCCATTGAAGAAAATTCCAGGGAATTATGGAATTCCTTTTGTTGGTCCAATCAAAGACCGACTTGATTATTTTTACAACCAAGGTAGAGATGAGTTTTTTAAATCAAAAATCCAGAAATATCAGTCAACGGTGCTTCGAGCCAACATGCCACCCGGTCCTTTCATCGCTTCTAATCCAAATGTTGTCGCTTTACTCGATGGTAAGAGTTTCCCTGTTCTTTTTGATGTGACCAAAGTTGAAAAAAAAGACCTTTTCACTGGTACTTACATGCCTTCAACCGACCTTACCGGCGGTTACCGAATCCTCTCATACCTCGATCCTTCCGAGCCCAAACACGCCAAGCTCAAACAACTTCTCTTTTTTCTCCTGAAGTCTACCAGAGATAAAGTGATCCCTCAGTTTGAGGCTTGTTACACCGAGTTATTTGAAACGTTGGAGAAAGAACTTGCTGAGAAAGGCAAAAGCAGTTTTCAGACAGCTAATGATCAAGCTGCGTTTAACTTCTTGGCTCGGGCTTTCTTCGGCTCAAACCCACCTGATACTAAACTAGGAGTTGACGGTCCTAGCTTGATTAGTAAATGGGTACTGATTCAACTCGGTCCAGTTCTCTCTCTTGGTCTCCCAAAATATGTCGAAGAACTTCTAATCCATACTTTTCCTCTTCCACCGTTTCTTGTTAAAAAAGATTACCAGAGGCTCTACGATTTTTTCTACGAGTCATCTGGTTTCGTTCAAGATGAAGCTGAGAAATTGGGTATCTCACGGGAAGAAGCTTGTCATAATCTGTTATTCGCCACATGCTTTAATTCCTTCGGTGGCATGAAAATTTTTTTCCCCAACATGCTTAAATGGATTGGCAGAGCTGGAGTCAAATTGCATACTGAATTAGCACAAGAGATCAGATCAGCCATCAGATCCAACGGTGGGAAACTTACTATGGCTGCCATGGAACAGATGCCATTGATGAAATCTGTTGTATACGAAGGGTTCCGGATCGAACCTCCAGTTCCATTACAGTACGGGAAAGCAAAGAAAGATCTTTTGATCGAGAGCCACGACGCCGTTTTCGAAGTGAAAGAAGGAGAGATGTTGTTCGGGTTCCAACCTTTTGCGACAAAAGACCCGAAAATCTTTGATAGACCCGAGGAGTTTGTCGCGGACAGGTTCATGGGTGATGATGGCGAGAGGCTGTTAAAGCACGTGCTTTGGTCAAACGGACCCGAGACTGAGCATCCAACGTCGGGAAACAAACAATGCGTGGGCAAGGATTTCGTGGTGCTGATGTCTAGGCTCTTGGTGGTCGAACTGTTCAGACGTTACGATTCGTTTGAGATCGAAGTCGCTAAGTCGGCTTTGGGGGCAGCCGTGACGGTAACGTCGTTGAAGAGAGCAAGCTTTTAGATATAGTAACTTCTATGTTTGTCAAAAGTAAATTTGGCAAATGAGTAAATTTACCTCCCTGTGTTTTTTGATGAAATAAATTTACCTTCTATTATTTGTTGTAATGAATGATTTCTATTTTTCTAGAAAAAAAAAAAGGGAATTTATGGATAAAATTTATTGGGTTTTAAGTTAATAAGTGAAATTTTTTGATGACGTAATTATGACAAGAACGTTAGACAAAAAAACATTGTAAAGACTATGTATGTGTCGGTAACAAGTTTGAAGAGGCTCTTGGCCATTGGATGTTGGAACTTTGAAGTAACTGTCTGGAAGAGAAGAAACGAGGGATGCGTGTGTTGTTCAGATGGGGTCGGCAAGTGGTCGTAATCAGAGGCAGCCGTTGAAATCACTTTTGATGTGATACAGATTCTTTGGTTTATTCAGAATCACAGATTAGCCAAAAAAAAAAGTACCATTGGGTTTTTTTTTTTTTTTTTTTTTACTATAACACAACAGAGACGCTCATATCAGAACACTGATTGAACTGTGTTTTAGATTTCTGAAAATTCAACTGGTTTGAAAAACCGCTCGTTATTCGATTGACTAATTCAAAAGAGAAAAGTTGATGTCCTTAACGTGAAAACTCAGAAGCATTTGATTCCAATGTACTCCTTGCATTGTCTGTTCTAGCAGCAATTTAATGGGTTCAGTCAATTACCCTATTACCCTCCATGTCTACTTTTAATTTCAGGATCCCAACTGAATGGTGCTATGTTGTAGGAAATTAGGAATGCATAATTTACAATTCTTATGAAGTAGGAGAATTGCTTTTGCTGTTAGGAGTTGAAACCCCATGAATACGATAAATCATGAAACGTAACAATGGCGCTGAGAAAGAAAATTGCCCTCTCACGCCAGCTGTCTATTTCCAAAGATAAACATAAGATGATATATATTTTTTAATTTAAATTGATAAAATTTGAATTTTAATTATTAGTGTCATATTATTTCATATTTAATATGTGTTTAATTTTTTATAATCTTATATTTAAATTCAATCATTTTATTTATTGTCAATTCATTTTAAATTAAATATTTAAAATCATATCAAAACTAATTTTTTTTTTGTATTTGTTACATAATAGTTTTTTTTCATCTCTACTTATACGTGATAGGTGATAAATTTCTTTCATCTTCACCTGCACGTGATGAAAACTTATTAAAGTGATATTATCTCAAATTCAATAAATATATAATTTTTTATAATCTTCTATTAAAATAAATTATCTCATATCTAATAAATATTTAATGTTTTGTAATTTTATATTCAAATTAAGCCTATTTAATTTTAGCTAATTGGTTTTAAGACTATAATATATTTGATATTTGTCAAATGTAAGATAACATCATACTAATAGATGCCTATCTGTATAGATAGATATGTATAAAAAATTGATATTTATTAAATGTAAATTAACCCATTTTAATAAGTTTTCATCACGTGTAAGCAAAGATAAAATAAACCTATCACTTAATAGATTTAAAAAGAGCAACAGATAAAAATCTCAACTTTAATATCATGTTAAGCATCAAACCTAAAATCAATTGACAGTAAACATCTAATAAATATCCAATTAGTTTTAAGGCTTTAGTATATTTGATATTTATTAAATGTGTAATAACATTACACTAACAAGCCTTCATCACCTGTAAATAGATATGCATAAAAAATTAGATATTTATTATATATAAGGTAACCTACTTTAATAGATTTTTAGAAAAGTTTATCATATAACAGATTTGAAAATAGTAAAAAAATTTTTTTTTGATATGATATTATGTTAAACATTCAATCTAAAATTAATTAACAGTAAACGAAAAAACTCAACTTAAATATAAAATTATAAAAAATTATATATTTATTTAATATAAAATAATATTATTTTAAAATCGATCATATTCATTCTAATTCAATAACTGAAAAAAAAAAAAAAAAACTCTTCTCATCAAAATATAAAGATGGTAGTTGATTATGATCTTTTATTTTCTTAGGTAAAGACTTAAGCAAGCTAATCCACCTTTGTTTAATCTACTTCTCTTCTCTACATGGGGGTTTTTTTGGACGCATAGCACTTTGGGTCAAGGCATTGAATGTTTGAAGGAAAATCAAATGTCCTTGGGAAGGCTTTCTCTGCAGAGACTGTTCCGGGTTTTTAATACATGCGGGTCTAACTGAAAATTTAGAATTCAAAGATAAAACGGAAGCTTTGGTCTAATTTGGGTTCTGTCTTCCTGTTACTTGTTAGACATGAGATCTTGTTTGAATTTAATTTGGACTTTGAAATTTTTTTTTTTAAATTAGATTTTAGATTTTGGATTTTGAGTATAGAGACTTATAAAATCTACGAGTCAATTAATAAATTCAAGCTTACCCCACGTGCACAAGCACAGCAAATAAAAAAAATATTTGACTAGCAATAAAATTTTCATGTCACATTACAATATTCTTACTATCACGTATGATCATATTAAAATATTCTTTCTATCACGTATGATATATAAAAAAAAGAATATTTATATTTATAGATTCTCTTATCTTATTTTTAATCAAAATTTAAAAAAATTTTGCATCTTTTCAATTAATTACAACCGTCCAAATTCTTAAAAAATTAGTCTTTCCACGAATTATAATATAAAAGGTTGAGATGTCAACACTCGGCTTGATCCTTTTTTTTTTTTTTTCTCTTTTGCTGCTGGTCTTAGCAATTGGAAATTATGAACTGAGATTTAGATCAATGAAATTGATTACACTAACCGATCTTTGTTTATAATAAGATGAAAATGAATAAAATATTCAATAAATAGTTTTTAAACAGATTTAGTATGTATTTTTATTAAACTTAATAAATAATTATAAATAATATTTTAAAATTTATTAATTATACAGATCATAAACAATAAAATTAATTTATTTTATCCCTTTTTTTCAGCACGGCTAACCTAAAATTACCAAAGATCAAGAAAAATCAGATTCAAGGACAAGGCCCAAGGAGGTCCAAATCAACCCAAAGTTATATATATGGGTGGCCCGGTATATAAAGCAAACTGTCTACTATAATCCTAGTAACAATATATTTTCCTACATTTCAAGCTTTCATGAATACTGTTTATTTTTGGTGAGAGAATGATGTACTGTTTATTCTATAACTCATGGGTTGATCAAGTAATTGATAACGTATAATTTAATGTTAACATATCAGCATGTTTCCTTTTAGCTATACTTTTTTCGTCTGTCACTCAATTTCATGTCCGCAAGTCCGAACAACATGCATATTTTTTGATACATTCAAGCAAGAATGAGACATTAATGGGAACATTTTCAATAGTTTCTATAAACATATATATACACACTAGGCAGGAACACTTGAGGAACAAAACTGTCGTACTGCGTTGATAACACCAAGAATTAACAAGTCGAGATGAAGCTGAAATGTGAAGAAAGAGTGATTTCTGGTTAATGGGTTATACTATTCAGCAAACTACTGGATGAAGGTGAGCTTTGTTCACTCAGCCATGGATCTTGGACTGATACTGGTGAATTGTCCTTCAATTTTTCCATCAAGTTCACACAACCAACATTAGTCATCTGAAGCATAAATAGACCTCTATTTTCCAGTCCAGCCTTGTTAACTGCCATGCTTAGTGGTCGCTCGCTTAGATTGGATGAGGAGGAGCAAGGAGATACTTCTGATGAAGCTGCACAAGTATTTTCTTCGGCTGGAACCCATCTGCTTAGCCTGATTTGTTCCAATTCTAATACTACTTCCATCATTGTAGGTCTCATGTCTCTGTGAAATGATAAGCATCTAAAAGCCAGTTCTGCCACCTTGTAGATTGAAGATAACGTCCAAGAATCACTATTTGGCTCGAGATATGGATCTATGATCTCATCTAAACGCCCTTTGCTAATTCGGTCAGTAGCAACAGCTGCCAAATTAACTTCATTTGGAGGCCTAGAAAAGTCCACCACTTTTAGTGCTGTTATGATCTCTATGAGTACTACCCCAAAACTATAAACATCGCTTTTGTCTGAAAGATGGAAGTTTTGTTGGTACTGAGGATCAAGGTATCCTGGAGTTCCTTGAGGGGCTGTTGAGATGTGGGATATCTCAGTCCTTCCAAGTCTAGAAAGACCAAAATCTGCTACTTTGGACCTGAAGTTGTAATCTAAGAGTATGTTGCTAGACTTGATGTCTCTATGATATATTGGGGGATCTATAGCAGAGTGCAGATGAGCAATGGCTTGTGCAGTTTCAACGGCAATTGTAAGGCGAACTGGCCAGGCAAGTCCATCACCCCTCTCTCTTTGTAAATGCTGGCATAATGTTCCATTGGCCATAAACTCATATACAAGTATTTGTTCACCATTTTCTATGGAGCAACCCAAGAGGCGCACTAGATTTGGGTGGCTGACAGATGAAATTAGTTTGATCTCATTTATGACTTGCTCGATGCAATCAGTGTCTCTATGCTTGATCCTTTTAATAGCAACCCATGAATTGTTATGGAGTTTTCCTGCATAGACTGTTCCAAAGGCCCCTGTTCCAAGCCTTTGTTTCTCTGAGAAACTATTTGTAGCTTTCTCTATTTCCTTGTATGTATAAATAGGAATGCTGATGTCTGAAGCTTCAGATAGAAGGCGTTTTGTGCTGTTTCTGTCTATCGAATTGGAATTCCTTTGCACAAAGCAGCATATTAGAACTGCACAGATCATTAAAGAAGCTCCGCCTGCAATGCCTGAGAAAACCAACACGAAAATTACTGCCGAAAATAGAAGCCTTGACAATATGATTTACTATTAGCTATGCCTATCCTCAAATAACTGAAAGAATAAAAGTTAAATTCCAGCCATATGGCAATAAAAAATGTTCCTACCAAGCAAAGGAAACTATAGTAGTGTGTTTGATGTTAATTTATGATTACCTCCAACCAAAATAGCGACTCTAGTTGTTCCTCCACATTTGCCAGAAATGTATCTTGCAAGGTTGCAATCTGAAGATGCTGTTTAGTTTTCCATGGCAGCAACAAATAAACAAAAACAAATGGTAAGACAGAAAAATTTTGCTGTTTGTACACAATACAAGGTAACAATTGACTCCAACATTAACAAGACTATTGTACAAGGTGAACCAAAGCAGCCTGGTTTAATGAATTCATCTGCAATTCTGATTAGGTTCTAATTTCATTACTATTATTGCAAATCCAGCAATCTTTTCTTTTACCTTTACACACATTCAATTCGTTTATTTCTTTCTAACCAATTTAACTGAACAAATCTTGCTTTAAATTTGACAAAATTTGCCTCGTCTGAATTTTTCGAATAACTTTATGGGGTATAGTGCTTCATCACTTCCTCGCATAAGAAATATACAAGCTCTCAGCTTTGCATCATCAAAAGCCAAAATCCACCTAATACCATTGGATTCCATTGGTGTTGCTTTCTCCATCTTTTTCCTTGTTTGTATATGAATTATAAATAAAAAATTAGTTTTTTTATATAATAATATAATTTGATTGTGGTTTCTAGATTTCCCGATGGGGTAGTTCGTAATTTCTTCCGCGATAAACTAAAATGTTTTAGATCCTACATGCCAAAGGTCTAATGCAGTCAGATTTGCCGCAATTACTAAAACATTTAGCAGGGGGTCCCTCAATTATGTTAGGTGAAACTACCCATTTTCGGTGAATGCTAAATGGTTTGACTAGCCCTTCCCCCTTCAACAAAATGACGACTGGCCGTATAAAATTGAGCAAGACCATTTTCAGCAAGACTATTTTTGGCCAGAAAGTCAGGATATTGTGATTTGTCATCATTTAACAGTGAAGCAAGGCATCCTGTTGCTGCCCAGCAAAGCAGTTTGCATTGAACTATAATCTGCTATGACTAATTGTTGTTCCTGAGTTGACAATGCTTTGCCAGCATTAATAGTACACGTGAATCTAATTCTATTGGCTAAAGAAAATTAGAGGCAAACTCTTCATAGGGTATGTCATTATCATGTTTTTTAGCTCAATTCCTCTTGATTAATGCTTCATTTTGCAACAAGGGCACAGCACTTTAAATTCCTGAAAAAGTTGAAAAAACTGCTCAAATATATCATTTAATCATGCTTACTGTTTCTAGCAAAGGCGTGGTTATAATTGCAAAGTTTGAATGCAGCACCAAAATAAAGAAAAAATAAGTCAACTTGAATAATTAAAGTAAAATTTTCAAAGAAATTAAGTAGAACTGACCTTTCCGGCAACCTTTGCCGGCACGATATCCATCACCTCTGAACCCTTGTTCGCACCTGCAAATGAATCCTGGCTGTCTATTGAACGGTGAAATAATTTCATCACAAATTGCATTTTCAGAACAGAAGTCAGAGCACCGTCCTTGAAGCCACCACCCTAGCTCAACCACCCGGACCTCTAAGACTCCTGATTCATTGAAATGTTCAGCTGATATGGATGATAAAAAGGACTTGCAGTTGGTTGTCGTCACCTTGTTGTAATCAATGAAACCATTAATTTTGTTTTCAGAATAGCAACTGATATTGCTACTATTAGGAGAGCAAGCAAGGGCCTCAAAGTGAGTGTAAACCATAGTTGATGGTATCATGCATGGCGCTGGCAAGCTGCAGTTTTGCAGTAGAATTGCGTTTCGAGATGTTGGGGCGTAATTAGGGCCATAGAGACGGTGAAGGGCTTGAAGTGGACGATCGCAAGTGGCTTCAATACTGATTTTTATGCTGTCATCGTTTATGGTTAGGATTGGAAAACCAGCAACAAGCTGTTGGTTATCTGAGCTGCAGTTTAGAGGGATTCGGCAGCCGGTTGAGAATCCAAATGGATAAGGAACAAGCTTGTCACCACATGATCGGTCGCAATTGGATGATTGAGCTGTGAGTAACGGAAGTAGAAAGATTGCTAAGAAAAAAAGGATTGGCTCTTTGAGAATCATGTTTAGAAGATAGAACTTGCAAAGCAAAAGCAAGAATCTTTGTTTTAGAGTGATGGACGGGGAGCCTCTACAGGACGATTAAATGCCAAGGTTAAATTGATCAAAGCAGTTGGCAATTCTTTGTTCTTTCTCAGGTGTCCTACACTTATCCAAGAAAGACTTGGTTGAATAATACTAGAAATTTAATGTATGTAGTTTCTTGTGAGATTGATAATGCTGCAAAAGAAACAAATAGCAACCGTCTCGGGTTTTGATGTTGACTACATGAGATTTTGATGAGAAAAGGAAAAAACTATGGAAATGGGATTCATTATTGAGTAGAGTGAGAAATCATCTACTAATCTTCTTTTTTTCTTTGTTTTCACACTACTCTTGTCCTATTGTCCTAATTCCATGAGATAAACCCAATTTTAAAAAACCTTTTCTTCTGAGTGACCAAAGCATCCTTTGAAAGTTAACTTGGCAGAAGGCTGCGGATAAGACCAAAGATGCTGGCCGAGAAATTTCTCTCCTAGGCGGTTACTGCTAATTTGGCTTATACTTGATGAACAATCTTCCTCAGATATGATTATTTTATTTGAAGTTAAAGTGAAAAACCATTAAAAAGAAACAAAGTTACACAAAAAAATTGGTCGATGCATGATCCAATTGATAATTAACCTTTACATTTTCATGTTTCCAATATAAAAGTCCTCCCTGAAACTACTCGGTTAAATCCTGGCATGTTACAATATGTATTGTGTAATAAGGTTTATGGATCAATTATAGTTTTTTTAACTTTTAAGAAGTGAAAGTAAAGTGCAATTCTAGTGTTTGATTCACACCTTGTCACCGGCATGCATATTATGTCTGCCATTGTGCATACTCAATAATGTTCTAAAATCATCAAAATTAAAGTTCCAAAGCTCTGTTTCTTCCCCTTGTTATATCATAGATGAAATATATATGTGCAATAAAAAGAAGAATAATAATTCAGAATGGTTAGTAACGTATCTTGACTAAATGTTTACCTAAACAAAAAAAAAAAAAAGATAAGATAGTAATAAAACTTTTGAGATTTTTTTATGAAAATAGTAATTTATCGTTGAACATCTATCTTAATACTTATTTAATTGAAAAAACTATTACATGCAAAATTTCTTTGAAATCTATAATTTTTAAATGTTAATTCTAATAATTATTAATTAATCTAAACATCAGTGACAACGTTTGAGAATTTTCATTGATAATGGATGTTAATTTTGAGAAAGTGACTAATTAGGATTCAGAACCAAATGTAAAGTCAAATTGGATGTTGTTGTTTTACATCTCGTTGATTTTCCCACACACAAGCAAATGAAAATTTCTGGGTTATCTTGCAATTTTGGGAGAAATGCCCAATTATTCTATAAAAAGTCAAAATACTGAATCATCATTCCCCTATTAGCTATATTCATGGGGGTGGTTTGGTTGTGTGGGACCTTGCCCTTAGAACGACATAGGAAATAACCCGTGATGCCCAATTTGCTGTACCATACACGGCAAAGCAATCCATTATTTTTGTGCCTTACAATCATCTTTGAAAAATTGTCCTATGTACATATCCAATTTGGACCATGGCTGCTTCTTACTTTTTTATTAATCTCCTAAAACTATAATGTGTTGAAATTTGAATACGTGATTACCTAAGAATACCGCAGTATATTTTAATTTCAACTTTTGAATATTTTGCCAAAATAAAAAATTGAGTCAAGTGTTTAATGAATTACTATTTAATTATAATTAATTATATTATAATAATTGTTAATGAAATATTCCCTAATTTAGGTTAATTCTCAAGGTGTGAGTGATGACAGCAGGAATCAAGGGAATTGTTTTTTTTTATCTAATAGTATAAGAAACCATTTCCATAAAATTTCCTATATAATCTAAGCTATGGTTTCCATTGCCTCTAGCAGCTAGCAAAGTAGGGGAAGATGGCGTAGGTCACAAGCATGAAACCCGCGGAATTGAGTCAACAAAACACGGACAATTATAGGATTTCAATTTAAGCCGTGTTCGGCTCTGTTATCATGTTTTTTATTCTAATTGCCTTGCATTGGATCTTTCAAAGTAAATAATGACAATAATCATTGTCGTTGAAGAAAACTTTGTTTTTCTTTTGGCTTTTCTGCTTGATTTTAACTCTTCAATTAGATCCGCGAGATTTTATTTAATCTTCATAGATATTTGCAATGTCTAAATTTGAAGCCTGAAATTTGGGGAGTTCCCTCATTAGTCATCATGCACAAAACACTAAGGTCTGCCTGTAAACATTATAAAGGCGTTTGTTCAGGTTCCAATTCTTGAGGCCAAGTGGGGAATATAGGCAAATGAACTTCAAGCAGGAAAGCAAAGTGATACCGATGTATGTAACATTGACAGCGAAAATCAAGGTGATTTGAGACAGCAATAAGCTGGAGACGCTGTTCTGAATCTGAAATGACATATCTAATTTGGTTTTTTGACAGTATAGAAGTAAAATTTAGGGTAAAATCTTGTTTTCCTCTATAGCACAAGAATTGCTAGGCAATAACGATTGTCCTCCATCTTGAAAGCTGGTTAAATGACAGTTATATGCTGACAAAATCAATATCAATTAATTATTTTGTTTCCCCTTTCTTTTTATGGTGTGGAGAGGAGCTTTCTGATCTTCCTTTCGGGCTAAAATGTTAGATCACCACTAAACCGTACCATCATCATTCATGATATTTTTTTCCCTTCTTGTTGCTTGGTCATGAAATATGTAGAAATCATTAGCTGTCCCGATCTTTGCAATCAAATCATTAATGGGTCCATCAATCCTAGTGGACCATAAACTCAGCTTAAAATCAGGTTTTAGGTGTGAACAAACACTGTATCTTCTTGGCAATCAAGAGTCAAGACGCGAATATATGATCTTTAAATCTGTGGCCAATTCTATATTTCTGAAACAATCTTGTTGCTTCCGAATGTGAAATACTGGAAAAGTGATCCTATGCCATTGGATCTTACTTATATGCACCAAAGTCCAACGCGTTGATGTTGTTCATGTTTAATCTGTCAACGTCTATGAACAAAACTAAATGCAAAGTAGTTGAAATCAGAGAAAAAGACTGCTCATAGTAAATTGTAGTTGGATTAAAACGCCTCTTATAAAGCTAGGAATCTAATGATGATAAAGTCAAAAGGTTTCCGGCATAAGATACCATAGCAAGGCCAAAATTTTCAACTCTCTGGATGGATAAATTATAGTAGTACTAAAAGATGATCCCTTCCCAAAAATTTTAATAATTTCCTTGTATAGTTCTTAACAGAATCTATTCTTTGATTATCATTATTTTGGTAATGGGCCTTAAGACCCATATTTTGCATCCATGTACAAGCAGATTTCCAAGACATTTCGGATATGCTCACCTTCATTTTGCAGTAGATAAATAGCACATACTAAAACATACTAGATAACTGGCCATATATATATATATATATATATATAATAAAAATAAAAAATTGAGCCAATATGTCCCATTTAGATTAGTTTGAGCTAACCCATAGATTTAGGTCCAGACCTTGTTAAACCAAATCCAATGAACTTAGGTCCAGACCAATTAAAATATCTATAATATATATATATATATATATATAAAAAAAAGAAAAAAGTTACTGTGAATTATGGGGTGGTAGGGTTAGATTGGGATTCAAAGATTGATAATCTTGAATTTTAGTCGAAGGAGTAATCAGCATTGATAAGAAATTCTTCTAATTAATACCTATAAATATAGGCTTGAGTACATAGAACATAGACATGAAAAAATAGAAAATAGAAGTAAAAAAAAAAAAAAAACGTTTAGGAGTGCCAAAAACAATCATAGAATTTTTAGGATTTTTCTTAGAATTTTTGACATTTTTTTCTGGAAATTTTTTGAAAAATTTTCAGATTTCGGTGAAATTTTTTAGTGAACTTAAAGTTTTCGGTGACTTTTTGGTGCAATTTTCCAATTCTCGGTGAAAATTCAATCGAAATCTTCAAATTTAAAGAGAGAGGGGAGAAAATGAGAAAAAAAAAAGAGAAGGGAAAAAAAGGAATCTGAAAAAAAGAAGGATTTTGGCTTTTATATAGGCGTGAAACACATCGTTTTGTAGATTAAGAAAGGATCGAGATCCGTGCATTTTCTAGCGAGCAACCCGACCCGAGCTCTAGCCCGTTTCTGACTCTCGCTTGACCCCTTTACCCGCTGATCCTTGGTGCTGAGTCGAGCCATCGAGTCGCATCCTTCGAGCTTTTCTTTGTGTCTGGAGCTGAGTCGTGCCAAATCCCTCGAGCTAAGCTGTTAATTTTTTTTTAGTATTTTATTTATTTTTTTATTTTATGTGTTATTTATTTTTATGAGTATTTTTTGCATGTTTTAATTTAATAAAAATATAATAAAAATAAAATAAAAATTTTTAAATTTTTTTTTTTGAGAAAAAGTTGAAAGTATTTATTTTTCTTCAAAATAAAATTTTTAAAAATATTTTCAATTTCTAAAAAATATTTTTAAGGAAAAGTTGAAAGTATCAATTTTTTTAAAAAATAAAATTAAAAAAAAAACATTTTGAGGAAAAATCAGAAGTACCAATTTTTTTTTTTAAAAAAAAAACCTTAAAATGCTTTAAGAAAAAGTTGAAAGTATCTATTTTCTTGTATAAAAGCATGAGTTTTTGTCTGATAAAACACAAAAGAAACCTATATCAAAATCATCCATTTTTTCTTCTGTCATTTTGAAAAATTTTTAATGTTAAATGATCTGATGATGGAGCCTCTGTAAATAAAATAATAATTTTCTTGTAAGTGAGAGAATTTTCTTAATTTATTGCCAAAATATTGGAGTCAATTAATGATAATTTCTAATAATTAATTATTTGATAATTTTTAAAGCTTATTGGATAACACGAAATCGAGTTGGTACCATCTTTTTATGGGCGTTGTGAGAGTGTTATAACTTTTCTCACACGTAATCGTACTCCCGGACCTAGTTCTAGTTTTGCAAACATTGAATTTACCTTTTAGAGATACCTAAGTCAAACTTATGATTCCTTTTTAAAAGGGACAGATTTAGTTAGGTGGTCAATCGTACCTAAACAAAAAAGATTGGTGACGACTCTTCAAGTTAATGTCTAACGATAGATTTTCGGATCTATATGTTATGACAATTTGGCAACTCCACTGGAGATAACCAAAAGTCAGGCTAGAAATAAATTCATGTTATCCAAAAAGCCTAATAAAATATAGTGTACACTTAAGAGGCTAACTCTAAGATAGAGCCCTTCTTATCCAATGATAGATATACCTTAAAATTAAGACACAAGAAGGAACAAGTTGTATTTATCTAACCATTTTGATTGTCTGACTTTGTGCATTTATATCACTTTCATTTTATCCGTGAAACTAACCATGTTGTTTGTCTGAATTTGTGCATCTGCATCATTTCATTCTATGCATAATTTTCATGATCATGTTTTAACATTATCATTTGCATCATTCTCATTTCATCCATGAAGTTCCACATTCCATTCATGCATCAACATATCATACATAAAGCATAGCATAATATTTCTAATCATAATTGTAGTGCTAAAGGTTCAAGGATAGCTTCACCAAGCAACCTCACTCACCAATACAATACAAGGGCTCGAGCCAGACAGATGAAATAAGAAAAATTTAATCGTCTTGAAAGGATAGAGAAAGCCCAAAATAAGTTAAAAGGGGAGTTAAATAGGATTTTAGACGCTTGGAACAAATTAAACAAAGGGAAAGGTATAAAAGAAAGTAATAGTCAACAAGATCATCCATCACAAAAAGTGGATGACCCACTGTACCCTCATAGTTTTGGGCCACATCAAGTCTAACCCGCACAAGGTCCATCGCCCCAGTAGTTCACATATCTTATAGGGAACACATACCCTAGAATGCCATCAATTTCAAATCCATCACAGTACTAGAGCTACATAAATCTTGTCTTTATTAAGAAGGCAGTAAAACTAATATCAGTCCCTAATTTAGACGATCCATAAGAGAAAAAAAAAGCTAAGGCCAAAGGAGAAAGAGGCTTTAGAAGGCTAAAAAATTGAATAGAAAATAAACTTATTAGAGGAAAGGTTACGGGCCATAGTGGGTATTAGTTTTTATGGTTTAGTGGATGCTGCTGGACTTTATTTAGTCCCAGATGTGGTTATTCCTCTAAAATTTAAGGTTCCAAAGTTTGAAAAAAATGATGGTATAAAGTGTTTGAAAATTTACATTACTATGTACTGTTAGAAAATTACCGCCTATGTTAATAATGAGAAGCTATTGATGTATATTGATATGGCCCATAAATTCATTAATTAATATTGATTTATCATAGATTTAGCCTATGATCACCTTTTCTTGCAGAATATGAAAAAAAGGTAATTAAATCATTCAAGGAATACACCTAGAGGTGAAGGGATGTAGCTTCTCAAGTGCAACCCTCTTTGACTGAGAAGGAGATCATAGTATTGTTCATCAGCACTTTGAAATCTTTTTATTCTGAAAAGATGATAGAGAATGCAACAAAAAATTTTACTGACATGGTGATCTCAGGTGAAATCATTGAGAATATCGTTAAAAATGGTAAATTGAAACGAGAAAAAACTAAGAAGGCATCAGAAAAAAAAGAAACTGAAGCTCAAGTCATAAACTTCGATAGAAAATTTAGGGGATATCAACCCTATTCACCCCAAAGTCACTCTCCATACTATCATGTTATGAACAATACCTCATACCAGCCCATACCAGCTCATACCACAACCATCTTACTTATTCACATACCAGTCTATTTTTAGCCCCCAAGCTCTCACATACAGCCATAACATTCGACCTCCTGCAAGACCCAAAATTTATCCTGTTAGCCCAGCAAGTGGTTCAAGAGAGCTACGAGCTATCCGAAAAAAACTCATATTTGATCAAATCTCTATGACTTATACGAAGTTATACCGAAAATTCTACAATAACCATTTGATTACCCCCAACCGTGTAGGGTCACTCAAGCCACCTTATCTCAAGTGGTATGATCCTACAGCCTACTGTGACTACCACTATAAAATTGCTAGCCATTTCATTAAAAATTACACTGCTTTGAAACATAAGGTGCAATGGTTAATCAAGGATGAGATGATAAGTTTTGATCAAGAAAGAGAACAACACCTAACGTTAGTGGCAATGTATTGCCTAATTATAATGTCAATACTCTGAATGAGAATAAAAAACATGTTGATCCAAAAGGGCTTTGAAGTTTCAATAAATTAAGGGGTAAGATATCAATAAAGATCCTTCACCTGATTGCATAAGGGCACAATTTTGGAGAAAGATATTAAGGCTGATTAAAAGTTGTTTATTATTTTAAAAAATTTTTTAGAGTAATGTTAGGATTTATTTTATGCAATAAGACTTCATTTGTTATCATTTTAATAAAATGCAAGTTAATGCATTTCATTACATTTTTCTTTCATTCAACCACTGTTTCATTTTTTGTCACCTTTCATAACTTTCCATTTTCATTCTCAAATTTTAAATGATGAATGTTTAGACAATGATAACAATAATTTTAGGATTTAATAACTCATTCACATTAATCTGAGAAGATTATTTGAGTAAAAGAAGTTAGTTACTAGTAGATGTGAAATAGGTATGTCATGAAGATGTATAGTCTGTTATAAAAATCCATGAGCTTGTTCAATAGATGATCTTCAAGGAAATCATTCACATTTGAGATGAAAAATATCCATATTTCTTTTACCATTCAAAAAATCATTAATTGCTACCCCTTTGAGCCTATTATGATTTATTTTAAAGAATCATGACCAAGGATCACCCTTCACATTAGGAGACATTTTTAAAAAAAAAAAGAGGTAAAAGATCGTAAAATGTCTCTAAAAAAAAGAAAAAAAGTAAAATAAAAGAAAGAGAGAAAAGAAAAATGACACAAATAAGTTAGGGCAAAGTAATGAGAATCTTTTTGTAAGAAATGAGATGAAAAATGGAAAAAAGTAGTGAAATGAAGTGGAAATGGGCAAAATGCCAAGTTATGTCAAATGATAAGAAATAATTTTTTGGTTTTAAGCCCTTTAAACACATGTTTTGAGCCTATTTTATCCATTTCTTTCATGACCCCTCATCATGGCTTACATTACAACCCTTAAAAGTCCATTTGGATCAAATGTGAGTGCTTAAATTGAATGATCATATGTTGGCCTAAAGCATGCTCATGATGGAATGATAGAATCATGCTTTGTTGCTCTATAGATTAATGTAGAAGAGATATCAATAATGGGTGAAAGAATGAAAAAAAAAATAAAAATGAGAGAAAAAGAAAACTCAAATTGAAAACCCGAAAAGGCGATTTGGGTAGAAAAAACATCTAAGCTAAAAGTTTGATGGATAGTTCTAGCATATGAAGGATCAAGGTATTTAAGGATCAAGGTATCTGAAGATCTTTCGAAACTGAGGTAAAGTTTGATGAGCTCAAAATGATTTCAACAGTTAATTAAATGAAAATTTGAAAAAGAATCTTGGATTAATGTTCAAAATTGTCTGAATATTCATTGTTTGGATATACCATTTATTCCAATGACATGTATCCAATTTATTTCTTTCCCCATTTATTTTGTACCAAACTCGTTCTTCATTGATTACCTTTCTCGTAATTCACATTGTATTCTTTTATTGTTGTGTCTTTAGAATAAATTGAGAAAATATATAAGTGCATTATATTTGTTAGAATTTGAAATAATGATGAATAAATGACAATGTGCATAAAAAAATCTTGCATTCATTTGAAGAAAAATTTAAGATAATAAGAGAATAAGGAAGATATGGTAGAAACATAAAAAAAGATTATTTGAGAAGCCTATGATTGGTGACCAAGTGACAGAAGACATAATTTATTCTAATATGGCTAGTACTGAGGGGCCTATGAGTTGTGCTTAAATGATATAGGGCAATGGATGAAACTTGTTCTAGAATTATTAGTGCTTAAATGATATAGGGCAATGGATGAAACTTGTTTTAGAATTGCTAGTGCTTAAATGATATGGGGTAATAGATAAAACTTGTTCTGAAATTGTTAATGCTGAGAAGCTTATGAATGGTGATCAAGTGATGAAAATAATGATGATCAGTTGATGAAACTTGTTCCAAAGTGTTGAAAAGCTAAACAAGGAGAAAACGTGAGATGGTGGGGTCTTGAGAACCATATTACCACCTTTTAATTAGAATTTCATGATATTGACATTCACATTACATGCATTATGTTTGCATTGTTGTTTGGAGATTGTTTGAAATTTTGGTTTGGATATGCATTTACATTATGCAGTAGACATTTGAATATGGTTAAGAATATGGCATTGTGAGAATCTAGATTGTTGCATTGGCATTATTAAGGAAGTATTTGCATCATTGATCATGATATTTAAAATTTTGAGTCCCTTGAAAAAGAAAATTGTGAATCTTTTGATAAGAATTTTTGAGTTCTCAAATGCGAATTTTTGAATTTCAAATAAAAATCTTTGAATTTCAAATAAAAATATTTGAATTTCAAATGAGAATCTTTGAGATGTAAAACCCTTAGATTTGTCAAATGTGAATATTTGAACTCGAATAAGAAGCTTTGAACTTTTAGATGTGAATTTTTAAAGTTAAAATGAGAATTTTAAATGTTGGATGCGAGTCTTGTAAGTTACAAACGCAAATATGAATTTTTACACATCTGAAATTTTGTGAATCAAATTCTGGTGAAACTGAAATTTTGATAATCAAATTTTAGTGAATTTTTGTGAAGCTGAAAGGTTCTTGCAAATCTAAACCTTTGATTTTCGAGCTTAAATTGTGAATATGAGTTTTCATTACAAATTTTATCAGATTCAATGACTCCTTTGGACATGATTGTCAAGGAGCATTTTATTGTGGTTGTCTCTCTTTAGAGGAACATTTTATTTTTTCAAAGTTATGATTGCCTCAATTTAGAGGAGCATTTTATTTTTCAAAGTTGTGGTTACCTCTATTTAGATGAGCATTTTATTTTTTCAAAGTTATGGTTACCTCTGTTTAGAGGAGCATTTTATTTTTCAAAGTTGTAGTTGGCTCTATTTAGAGGAGCATTTTATTTTTCAAAGTTGTTAAGCCTCCATTTAGAAGAGCTTTGCTATTTTTTCCAAAAAAAAAAACAAAAAAAAAAAGATGAATGTGTTGGGATGATCATATGTAGGGTGTTTACGTTTTTGCACAATTTCCTGTTACATAGGAAATGCGCAAAGAGGGACAGCTATAAATACCCTAATTAGTTTGGACCTAAGCCCATTGGACCTGATTCAAAAGGGTCTAGGTTGAAACCTATTGGGCTTAGCTTAAATCTAGTCAAAATGGGGCAGATTGGCCTAATTTTTTATTTTTTATTTTTATTGGTTTATTATTCTGAATTTTATTTTTTAATTTTAGGAGATAATGATTAAAAAAAAAGAAAAAAAAGTTACAATGAATTATGGGGTGGTATGGTTGGATTGGGATTCAAAGATTGATAATCTTAAATCCCAGTTAAAGGAAGAATCAGCATTGATTAAAAATTCTTTTGATCAATGCCTATAAATATAAGTGTAGACACCCAGTTTTTTATAAGGTTAAAAATTAATAAGAACAGAGTTTCAATCCCATTAGAACTCTAAGATTGAGGTTTAAATTTTGAAGATGTGATAAATAGGTTTTTTTTTTTTAAACAGGGATAACAGATGTGGGGATAAAAGGATTCTAATTTTTGAATCCTCGAATAGCCCCATATAAACTGCTAGTCATCACATAGAAAAATGGGACACAAATAGAAAAAGAGTCATAAAAAAACTTCGATATTCACCCATTTCTTCCACTCTAGCAGCAGCTTAGCCTAACATTACCATTTTTTATCATTACCATCACCAGCCATAGCCCCATGTGATGCCATTGCCAAATTAAAAACCAAACTTCATATTACATTGCCATTTTCGCTTAAGCCAAACTCCACCATTGCTGCAAGAACCACTATCTTCATCCATAATCATTTTTAGCAGTATCCAAAACCAATTCTCACCTAACCATAATTTTAGATTCATCAATAAAACCTAAGCAGCTAATAGCTAGCACTCAGCCTTTCATCATCACTTGTAAACAACCCATTGAGAGTCTTTCCTGTCAATTCCATTCAACCTTTCAAAAAACCAAGTTCACTACTGATTTCGATCTACTGCTTCTGGCAATCCTCGATTCTCATCCTCGTCAAGCCGTAAAACATCAACCAAAGTCCCAGCATGTCCCTCTAAACCACTAGCCCTAACCTAGCTTTGATAGCTAGCCAAACCTAGCTCTTTCGATCATCTTTAGGCCCTAATCAAAAAATGATCTTCATCAAGAATAGCCTTCATTTTCATAGTCTCTTACACCTAAAAATCACCCATAATAGAACTCAAAAACACCACTTTTGCCATTCTTTATCTCAGCCAAATATATTATCTCCACCACCATCATCTAAATCTCTCCCTTTATTGACCATCATCACCATTTCTTTAAAGTTGATACCTAAACTGAACCACTACTCTACACAGCCACTGAAACCATCTTAGCCATAAAAATCTTAATAACAGGAACCGAAACCTATTGTGAATCCCATTTTCATCTTCATCATCCTGCCTGAAACCCATACCTGCAAATAGAGAACAAGAAAACCAGGCATCAACCCGCACGTCGATGGTGGAAGCACCAATCTTCATCGATGGCCGATCCTGTCTTCATCATCAGCCTCCGTCGAACACGCATCTCTTGTCAATAAAAGTAAAAAATGAAAGTCAACACGAAGAAACCAAAACACATAAAAAATAGAAAATAAGAATGCAACCAGAAATGGAAATAAGATTTTTCTTGGCTTTGGTTTAAACCCTCTTCTAGGGATTTCAGGTTTTAAAATATAGTGAACAAATAGCCAATACCAAGGCAAACTTTGTGGTGAGAGTTGGAGGCTAACCAGAGCCGATGGTGACCAGACAGCAGCACCTGACGATCAGAGGTAGCAAAAATCTAGAAAGGTTAGAATTGGCCAATGTTCTTAAGGTTTCTTTAGTTCCTGAAGAACTTTATAGAGAGAATGAGGATAGTATATAGCTAGAGAGAGTGTGAAGGTCTGAAAAAAGAAGAAGAAATATGAAATTTTGGTTTTTATAGTTAAACTAAAACGTAACATTTTGGAAAATTAAGAAATCGAGTCTTTTGAATAGGATTCACATGCTGCTCCACGGTCAATCCGACTCAGTTATGACCCACTTCAAACTTCAAGCCAAGCTAATCTATGAAGTCAAGCTGTTTGACCAGTTAAGCCAAACCTAAAGCCGCACCTACCAAGCTGTTTTTTATTTCTACAGCTGAATCTTTTTTTTTTTTTGCCAAACTAAACCAAGTGATTTCTATTGTGGGTATTTTTTTTTCTTATTTAGTGTATTTATTAAGTTAATATAAAAATATATTCAAAAAAAACTTCAAAAAAAAAAAAGTTTTTGAAGAAATTGAAAGTATCGATTTTTCTTAAAAATAAAAATAAAAAAAATTAAGGAAAAGTTGAAAGTATTAATTTTCCTTGAAAATAAAAATTTCAAAAAAAGTTTTGAGAAAAAATTGAAAGTATCAATTTTTCTTGAAAATAAAAATTTCAAAAAAATATTTTGAGAAAAAGTTGAAAGTATTAATTTTCTTCGAAAATAAAAATTTAAAAAAAATATTTTGAAGAAAAGTTGAAAGTATTAATTTTTCTTGAAAATAAAATTTTTAAAAAGATATTTTTAAGGAAAAGTTGAAAGTATCAATTTTTTCAAAAATAAAAATTTTAATAAAAAGTATTTTGAGGAAAAGTTGAAAATATCAATTTTTCTTGAAATTTCAAAAATGTTTTTTGGAGGAAAGGTTGAGAATATTAATTTTCCTTAAAAAATTTTCATGTAAAATAATCCGACAGCAGAGTTTCTACTAGAGAAACAGTAGTTTTCTTACATACTCTTGAGGTGAAGAAGTTTTTTTTTAATTTTCTATCAAAAGTATTGGAGTCAATTAAGAATAATTTTCAATAATTAAATACTTGATAAACTTTTTAGGCTAATGGATAACATGAAATCAAGTTGGTATCATCTTTCGATGGCCATTGTGAGGGTATTGTAACATTCCTCACACGTAACCGTACATTCGAACCTGATTCTGGTTCCGTAGACATTGAATCTACCTTGCAAAGATCCTAGGTAAAGCTTAGGATTTCTCTTTAAAAATAGACAGATTCATTCATGTGGCCAATCGCACCTAAACAAAAAAGATTGGTGGTGACTCATAAAATAATATCCAACGATAGGTCCATGAATCTATGCGTTATGACAATAGGCTTGAGTACACAGAACATAGACATGAAAATACAGAAAACAGAAGTAAAAAAAAATGTTTAGGAGAGCTAGAAGCAATCATAGAATTTTTAAGATTTTTCTCAGAATTTTTAGCATTTTTTTCTAGAAATTTTTTGAAAATTTTTCAGATTTCGGTGAAATTTTTCGATGAACTTGAAGTTTTTGATGACTTTTCGAAGCAATTTTCCAGTTTCCTTTGAAAATTTAACCGAAATCTTCAACTTTAGAGAGAGAATAAGAGAAAAAGAGAAAGAAGAGAGAGAAGGGAAGAAAAAGAATCTGCAAAAAGAAGGATTTTGGCTTTTATATAGGTATGAAACGGCGTTGTTTTGTAGATTAAAAAGGGACCAGGATCCGCGCGTTTTCTAGCCAGCGACCTGACCCGAGTGTCAGCCTGTTTTTGACCTGCACTTGACCCGCTTACCTGTTAATCCTTGGAACCGAGTTGAGCCGCACCAAATCCCTCGAGCTGAGCCATTCAATGTTTTTTTTAGGTATTTTATTTATTTGTTTATTTATGTATTATTTATTTTTAAGAATATTTTTTGCATGTTTTAATTTAATAAAAACAAAATAAAAAATAAAAATTTTCAAAAAAAATATTTTTAAGGAAAAGTTGAAAGTATCAATTTTTCTTGAAAATAAAATTAAAAAAAAAACATTTTGAGAAAAAGTTGAAAGTACCAATTTTTCTTAAAAATAAAATTTTAAAAAATATATTTTTAAGAAAAAGTTAAAAGTATCAATTTTTCTTATATAAAAGCATAGGTTTTTGTTTGATAAAACACAAAAGAGACCTATATCAAAATTATCCCTTTTTCCTTTTGTCTTTTTAGAAAATTTTTAATGTTAAATGATCCGATGATGGAGCTTTTGCAATTGAAATAATAGTTTCCTTGTATATTCTTGATATGAGAGAATTTTTTTAATTTTTTGTCAAAAGTATTGAAGTCAATTGAGGATAATTTTTAATAATTAATTATTTTATAATTTTTAAGGCTTATTGGATAACACGAATTCGAGCTAGTACCATCTTTCGATGGGCGTTGTGAGGGTGTTATAACTTTTCTCACACGTAATCGTACTCTCAAACCTAGTTCTGATTTTACAGACATTAAATTTACCTTTTAGAGATACCTAAGTCGAACTTAGGATTCTCTTTAAAAGGGATAGGTTCAGTTAGGAGGGCAATCGTACATAAACAAAAAAGATTAGTGGCGACTCTTTAAGTCAACGTTTAGCGATAGATTTTCGGATCTATATATTATGACATATACATATAAATATACACACACACACATATATATATATATATATATATATATATATGCTAGATAAATTCTTCACACAAATCCTTGATACATCAATTTGAACAAATAGTAGAAAATTACACTGAAATTTATAACTGTGCAAAAATTGATCATATGCCAGACAGATTAAACCTATACAAAATTACAATTTAAGAGCAGCAAAAGCATCATCAACCCACTTTATTTCATGGACCGAAACTTTATTACTGGTTTTCGCCGGCATCGATGAGCCAATAAAAGATTGCAGTGCGGACTTGACGTTGTTCATACGCTTACGGTGACGAATCCTCCTCAAAACCACTTCTTTATCCAGGGTTTGCTTGGAATGACTTGGCTTTATGTAGAGATGGCTAGTCACAGAATCCATTTTCTCTTGCTCTTCTTGATCATCGCCAGCGCAGTTGTTATTGTCGACCTTGATGACGATGTTCTTCTCAGGTTGAGAAGGAGGCATTTTTGAAGCTTAAATTGTGGGAAAGTAACGTGTAGATTAGAGAGAATTGATGCTCAACAGTTAACAGGAGTGTCTAAGAGAGAAACGGGTGTAAGAGCAAGGGAATTGGGCAAGAGGAGTATTTATAGAGCAGAAAGATTTGAGAATTTGTTAATTGATTCATTTGGTCGGTTTGGTGGGTTCGAGGTGCTCTTGGGAAATGTTCTGCAATTGGATAGCAGAATCCATTGTTTTTGAGGTGGTCGGTTTCAAGCTTCTAGCTGAAAATAGTAGTTTATGATGTTATTTTCATGTCAGAAATCTGGGTTTTGGCCATGTCATGTTAAGATGAACTTCACTTGGATTTGGTTGGGTCTTCTGGGAATCATTGCCATGTGCATCGTGCTCTTTTATTTAAATCAACAACAAAGCTCCATAACCAAAGAATCAGATTCCAATAATAATGCCTTGATTATGTAATTAAAGAATTACAGTAATTAGCCAATTGCTGAAGTTCAAACTTATAACAAAAGTATTAATCTAAAATATGAGCATCAATAAACGGGATTATTCTTTGGGGGCATGATGCTGGTCACTAGTCGATTTTAGCTTAACAAAAACTGAGCTTATATAACGCAATTGACTTTTGGATTGGGTCCTATTATCTGGATTGTGTTGGCCTTCTTTGGGTTTAGACCAACCCACTCTAGGTGAGCTTTGCTGTTGTGAAAAGTGATGCAGTAGGAAGAAGTTCGGACAGGCTTGGCCCAGAAACCAGGGGTGTTTCCAACAAATAGACATTTCTGTTCATCAGCCAAGGCCCAACAGCCATATGCGTAAAAAGAAGAACTCTATTCCATCATGAATGGCCATGTCACCTAAAAAGGGTAATGAAATAATAGTTAGGCTCTCTGCCATTTACACTTCGAAGCTTTTGCCTAGTGCCGGACAAGTGGCCATGTAGCATATTTAGGGGTTCCAGGAGAAACGGTCAAGGTGTAAATGACAATCAAACGACCATACTTCTGTCCATTGTACGTGGCAATTGTACAGTTGATCTTGAGATTCGCATCACACCTGTCACGAATCAATTGGATTTTTTCTTTCTTCGTCATTTTTTATTGGTTTCTTACTTTTTTGCTTTTCTTCATCACTTTAGGCAAAAACTGCAATAGACTGTGTTCCTGTTCTTTTGAGCATATTGGTGCGAGGGATTTTAGTTTAAAGCAAGCAAGTGTTTTACGATGTTATTTTTGACATACGATGGTTAATATTTTCGTTAAAGAAAATCTTTGTCTGATTTTTAGTGTTCAATCGGAAGTTGGAAAAGGACACTTGAAAGCTGAAACATTTAACCAAAAAGTGGGAAAGTACATTAATTCACTGCCTCAAATATTTTTCCACTTATTTTGCTATGGTACACAATGAAATTCTCTCCTTGAATCATTTTTCAACAGGAGCTACTATTTGTTTATCTCAGTTTAAGTTAATTAGTACAAATAAACGAAAGGGCCGATTTGATTGATAGTCATTTTCTCTAATATCCAACTGAACCCTGAGGTGTGGCTTAGCCCCCCAACATTTGGGGCAAAGCTTTCCCTTCTTCCGTTGTTTGTGAACACCATATTTGTGGTGTCGTTAATCCATCATCGAAATCAAATACTGGTGCCCTTAGACTTCATGCACCAGCAGAAAACTGGAAGCAGATCCTCAATGTAACATATCTTGGCGGGCAAAATAACATGTTTATAAAAAATGAGAATTTCAATAAGATTAGATATGAGATAAAAACATTAAAAAATCGAGCTGTAAAATTCTACGAATAAATAATTTATTGTACTAAAAGAGATTAAAAATATTTTGAATGTATATGCTTGAATGTTGAATGTGTAAATATTTTACGAAAATAATGGAGTATTTGTAAATAGTTGAGTACTCTGATGTTTGATTTGAATTTGGTAAGCATTTGCTTGATTTGAGATTGATTATTTGATTTATACTACAACTGGGATTGATTTTGAAATGCTGAGTGAATTGTTGAATTGTTGATATGCTTGTAATACTCTAATTATCTATAATTTAACTTTAGCAGGGGCATACAGGGCTTGCACTTTAGTTTTGCCTCTGAATTGTATATTCAAAAATGGAAAAATGGAATCAGTGTAAATTATTGCATTTTCCCCATTTCCTGCTTCACTCAGTCAAATCACAGTATCATCTTTTTTTTTTTTTGCCTTCAAAAATTTACTTTTCCCTCTTAGATAATTGATGCCATTATCATAACCAAAGGGAGGAAATAAAGGGGAGAAAGTACTCCAATTATTTTTCATGGCCTCATTACTCAATATGAAGAGGAATGCAATGATAAGTCTTTTACTTACCCTCAAACTTTGATTTGAGGAAACCATAAACTAAATAAATGAAAACAAACCCACATCAAGCCTTTGTTTCTCTAGCTAACTTCTTATAATATTGAGTACAAAAATGTTAAAACTATAGAACCCCACATAACTGCGAATTTGGCACTTGATGATTCGATGGTTTGATTGGCCTGAACTTTGATATGCGCAATCGATTTTCCACCTTTTCTTTTCCTTTATTAAAATATCCGGAAGGTTATCCTAAAAATAGAAATTGAACCAACCACCATTGCAAAAAGGAACAACCCAAATCGCAAGTAATAAAACTACCAGGAACGTTGTTATTAGGCAACGGACCCCGGATTCCCCGGACCCGTTGCCCCTCTTTCTATACACATTCTGGTTCGAAAACTTGTCAAAAACTGATAGCCCCAAATCTGCTCTACCGTTCCTCTCCCACTTCTATAATTTGCAAAACAATTTTATGTATGCATGCAATGCAAATGAAACCATTTCTATATCGTCTCCGCACCTTTGACTTGTTTTTCTGATATTCTCTCAACCCTCAAATCTCTCCTATCCATCTTTTGGGTCTTTGGTAGTTGGATTACAATATTGTTTTTTGGGTCTTTGTTAGTTAGATTACTATATTGTTTTTTTTTCTTTTCATTTTCTCTGGGATTGGAACGAGAGACGGAGGAGGGGGCACAATGTTTGCAGAGGCTGATAACATTCCAAGAGCCAAGTCAGGAAACATTACGCATTCTGATCCTAACATGTCCATGACTAGTCCTGGGTATGAAGATGATTTGTGCCTTCGTTACAGCAGCGCATCGGCTGCCGGCCCTGCCCTTTATGAAGCAAACAGGATGAGCCTGGAAGCCTCCCCCATGACCATGTCACCATGGAACCAAGCCACTGCTTTCAACAAACCTTCGTGGGTCCCTTTCGACGACGGTAACATTCCAACGAACAGTCTCATCGGCTCACTTACACGCGAAGAAGGCCATATATATTCCTTAGCAGCCACAAAGGATCTCCTTTACACTGGCTCTGATAGCAAGAACATTCGTGTGTGGAAGAATCTTAAAGAATTTACCGGCTTCAAATCAAACAGTGGATTGGTTAAGGCCATTGTGATATCCGGTGAAAAGATTTTTACTGGTCATCAAGATGGGAAGATTCGTGTCTGGAAAATCTCTCCTAAGAACCCTAGTGTTCATAAAAGAGCTGGAACTTTGCCAACTCTCAAAGACATCCTTAAAAGTTCCATTAAACCAAGCAATTACGTGGAAGTGACGCGTAAGCGCTCTTTATGGATCAAACACTCGGATGCTGTCTCTTGTTTGAGCTTGAATGAGGAACAAGGTCTTCTTTACTCTGCTTCATGGGACAGAACCTTTAAAGTTTGGAGAATTTCTGATTCCAAATGTCTTGAATCAATTCATGCACATGACGACGCTGTTAACTCTTTGGTTTCGACCTTGGGTGGAATGGTTTTGACTGGATCAGCAGATGGAACCGTTAAAGTGTGGAATAGGGAACAGCAGCGAAAAGGAACAAAGCATACTTTGGCTCAAACTCTTTTACAACAAGAATGTGCGGTTACAGCGTTAGCAATCGATGCCCCCGGTTCAGTAGTTTACTGTGGCTCCAGTGACGGTCTGGTCAATTTCTGGGAACTTGAAAAGCAATTATCCCATGGGGGGGTCATGAAAGGGCACAAAATGGCGGTCCTTTGCCTTGCCGCTGCAGGGAATTTGGTTTTTAGCGGATCAGCTGATAAGACTATATGTGTTTGGCGAAAGGACGGCAACATCCACACATGCCTTTCGGTGCTGACAGGGCACACGGGGCCTGTGAAGTGCTTGGCTGTGGAAAGGGATCAGGAATCAGGGAACGAGCAGCAGTGGATTGTGTACAGTGGGAGCCTTGATAAGTCCGTGAAGGTATGGAGCGTTTCGGAGCTTGCCCAGGTAGCAGCGATGCAGCAGAATCAGCAGCAGCCGGTTTATGATAAGGAGTCCATCCCATCTGATGGGAGCAATTCTTCCACCAGCAGAGCCAGCCAGAATAGGAGGTAATGATCACAAAGAATTTCGGATCTTCCCTGTTGAGATTCTGATATAATCTTATGATGCCACGTGTACATGTTTTGTAATAAAAAATTTGTTAGGTTTGACTCGTGGAATTGAGGAGGAACAGGGATCTGTGTAGTGTATGTTGGCTGCGGGAATTTGCCTAACACAGGGGGAAGGGATCATTTTGGAATTTTCCTATGGGTATTTATTGTAAACACTAATTGTTGTGGACTTTCAATGAATTGGCTATTTGAAATGGAGACAATTTTCCTAAATAAAATTTCTTTTATTTTATTTGTCTGTCAAATCTTCGAGGAAGATTGCGTATTCATCCAACATAATAGAGACGCATACAAACGAATTTGCCCCAAATGTTCATCAGTGGCCTGAATCAGTGAATCATACAAACCAGTCACCTTTCTTTCTTCCTTAATTTCAATACCTGCCACAAGAAATGACGTGATTCACAAATGAACCAAAGATTCCATATACCGCCACATAAAAGAAGCTAATTCAACGGGGGCAATTAAGTAACTCGGACAATTAATTTGAGAGTAACTGAAGTACCAAACGGGCAATTAAGTTCCAAAGAGTCGTGTTTGGGCTTCTCCAAACGGTGTTATGAGAGTAACTCAAGCATTAACATCTTGCGAACGTGACGCCAGTAGGGGCAAAAGAGTGAAAAATGGGATGAATTGGTTTTTTATCGATAATATGTTCGTAGATTGTTTTTAAAATGTCATGTTATCTCAACCTTCCCTTAACAGGTTTCCCTTAACACAATTTATTGGTGTTAATTTAGTGTGGTTTTCCAATTTGATTTCACTCTCTAGTCTCTACAAATAAATTTCCATAAAGTTAAAGAAACAATTCATATCATCTAAGCTCCCAAATACCAATTACTCAATTATCATTCAAACATCTAGTAAAAAAAAAAAAAAACCATGATAACAGAACTATCACGGAGATTTATAAGTTCGACATCCACAATATCATCTATATGCCCAACTCGTAAGCCAGGAAAATTATTTAGACAAACAAGTATAAATTTATTCGTACAGATGAGGAGGAAGTCGAGGTGTAAGAATGACTTCAAGGGGTGTGGCTTTGAGATTAGTCAAACCCGCTCCCCCAACCATGTCGACTGGCTGATCTAATGGGGTTGTAATTTCAAACGCTTGCAGCAAATTAACAAGGCTGAGTTGTAAAACTTGAACTGCAAAAGAAATTCCAGGACAAATTCTTCGACCGCTACCAAATGGAATCAATTCATAGTTTTGTCCCCTAACGTCAACGTCCTTGTGGGTTGTAAGAAACCTTTCTGGCTGAAACTCGTCTGGATTGGACCACACTTTGGGATCTCGCTGAAGCTTGGAAAGATTTATTAGAAGGCGTGTGCCTGCCGGAATGTAGTAGCCACCGGTGATGCAGTCCTCAATAGATTCATGTGGCACAGACAGAGGGGCAGCTGGGTATAAGCGCATTGTTTCCTCGACGACAGCTTGGAGGTAGACCAAGTTCTTGATGTCTGATTCTTGCACTAGCCTGTCTTTACCAACGTAGGTGTCTAATTCATGTTGGGCCTTTTTCAAGATATCCCGATGGTTAAGAAGTAAGGAGATAGCCCATGTTATCGTGACTGTTGTGGTATCTGTTCCACCTAAAATTATCGCCTGCAAAAATTAATGGCCCAAAAAGTATCAGAATTGAGCTTTATGTTTAGACTTAAATGTTCTTGGAATTTGGATGCGAAATAAAGGGTTCCCAAGTACAGTTTAAAAATCACACGCAAGGCAGGGATCAGTATTTCGGTACCCTGTGATTATGGACCAATTTGTGACCTTAGGCTGAAAACTTATTGATGATTGATTGGCTGATGAATAGGCAAATGATTTATCCAATTTTTTTGGAGTTTTTCATGTAGTTGAATTTCATAATCCAGAACCTATAAATAGTGACTAACAACCTTTTTCTCCTCCTCCTCAAGCTCGTAATTTTCTCATATTTATCTAGATTTTCAGAATTCATAATTGATACCATTTTTCTATTTAATAGCACTCGAAGATTTCAAAAATTTCTAGCATAGAGACTAGTTGAACACTTTATTTAATGTGTAAACTTTTATACATCATTTCCCATATAAATGATGTCACTTTAAATTAATTTTATGTCAAAATCATATCAACTTTATTAAAAGATAAAAAATAAAGAGATTCTTTCTTTTATTAAAATTATTTTAATTTATTTATTTATATTATTTTATATCATAATCATTAACCTCAAAATCACCTATTCATTTATTTTCTATACCTATAAAAATTGCAACTCCTTCCTATCCAGAAGTTTTGGGTGATTAAAGACGGTTCATTTATAAACGGTGTTCAAAGAAAAATATCATGGTTTCCTGTCAGGAAAAATGGGTGGAGGAAAAAAAATTCTATAGGGTTGTGACCAATATCTAATTATATACAGGACAATTATATATATATATATAAAAGAAAAAAATATATTTTATGATGATAATTTTTTAAATATAAAAGAATAAAACTTTAACATGTTAATGAAATCAGAGAAAAGCAATTCAAAGAGATCGAAGTTACCTAACTCTTACGGTTTGATCAAGAAATAAAAGAGAGGTGAAATTTGGCTAAAGTATCAACTCACCATGCAGGTAGCTTTGTTGATTGTATCAGCATCATAACTAGATAAATCTGCAGCATCTACAAGAAGGGACAACATCATGTCCATGAAGTTGTCATGTTCACCATCCATTTTGCCTGATGAATTTATCTTCTGCTTATGCTCCTCTAAGCATTCTTCAAGCAGTTGATCCAGTTCTTTTGCCGTCTTCTTCATGGCCTTCTCATGTCCTCCTAAATCCAGCCACCTTAGGAATGGCAGCGAGTCCGCAACCGTGAACGTCCCGGTCAATTCAAATAAAGCCCTTACGGCTTTCCTGCGTCGCTCATTCTCCTCTTTCCCGTGTGAATTTTCAACCTCTGAGTATCTCTTTCCTATAACCATCTTGAAAACTGTGTTAATGTTCAAGGTCCAAAACGATTTCTTCATCTCCACAACCACCTTCTCTGAACTATTATTATTCCTTCCCCCCTTTACCACTAACTCGTAAAGTTGCTTGATAAATGTTCTAATCTCGGACTCTCGAATATGTTTGAGCTTCTCCAAACGGTGGTTTGAGAGTAACTCAAGCGTCGCTATCTTGCGAACGTGACGCCAGTAGGGACCGTAAGGGCTGAACCCAAACATGGCGTAGTTGTAACCCAGGAGTTCTGCAGCAAGAGATCTTGGACGGTTGACGAATGCTTTATCGTTGGTGGTGAAACACTCTTTAGCAATCTCCCAACTGCTTATTACTAGAGCTGGTTTTATGCCGAGCCTGATGGTGAAGATTGGTCCGTACGTGTCAGCCAAGTCACCCAATGTGATGTAGGCTGGTTTCCGGCCACCTAACAGGTGAAGGTGGCCTAGGAAAGGCCTTGCACCGCTAACTTCTGGAGCTTTTATCTTCTTGCTGAAGCTTTTCTTACTAAAAGCTGATGTAAATAAAAAAAAGAACAAGGCAAAGATGGTAGCTATTGCAATTACAGAGTTTAGAAAGAGGGCTTCCATTGCTAATTAATCTCTTTTTGAGTTCTTGAATTGAAGTCTGAATGAACACTTGATGTCCCTTTAAAGTAACGGATACGCTACAAACTACCTTTGAAAAAGTAACATAATATTTAGAATTATAAAAAATGAGGTCATTTTTCAAAACATCAAATATCATTGCAAGTTCAACAGTGATTACATTTTATTGATGCTTTAGTTTTTTTCTTTTTTCTTTTTTACTCTTTATCTTTTATTTTTAATTATTTTCTTATAATAAAATAGTAATAAAGTTTATGCCAAATTAAGCTTAAAAAATATTGCACTAAATTTCTTGGATGTTACGTAATCAAGCAAATTGGTCCCGATATCAATTTGTTTTGGTTTGGAAGGAATCTTTTTCCGATTGAATTAATCTTTCCAAAAACATATGTGAGGACCAGATGGCTATGCTTTGATGCCAAATTAAGCTTAAAAAATATTGCACTGAATTTCTTGGATGTTACGTAATCAAGCAAATTGGTCCCGATATCAATTTGTTTTGGTTTGGAAGGAATCTTTTTCCGATTGAATTAATCTTTGTTGCACTAAATTTCTTGGATGTTACGTAATCAAGCAAATTGGTCCCGATATCAATTTGTTTTGGTTTGGAAGGAATCTTTTTCCGATTGAATTAATCTTTCCAAAAACATATGTGAGGACCAGATGGCTATGCTTTGTCTGTATCAGTGTAATTTTGAGGCAAATTTTCGGTTAGCATCAAAAGAAAAGCCCAATCGTTACTAGAATATACGTAAATAGTGATAATTTTTTAGCGACGTTTTACTGTTAAACGAAGTTAACTTGTGTTTTGAAAAAAGTAGGAGAGTTTTTAACTTAAACGTTACTAAATTTTTAAACAAGGACGTTTATGCAGAAACGTCACTAAACAATGACATATAACTGTATTTATGTTTATAAAGGCCACAAAATAATTTTCAAAATGATATAAAATATATTTTTTTAATCATTTAGCGGCGTTTTTCAATTAAATGCCACTATTTATAAAGCTTTAGTGACGTTTACATACAAAAAGACGTCGCTAATTAACTTTGATAATTTATTTAAGTTTGGTTTCCCCCCTAAAATCCACTGAACCCTTTTTGTTTACCCACAAACAGGCGGTCAAATACTTACAAACCTAGAAAAAGTACTCGAGATCCCGTTTCTCCGTTGGGTTTCCTTCTTTACCGGTGGCGTTGCCGTTGGGTTTCCTTCTCCGGTGGTGGCTCTTCCGTTCGGTTTCCTTCTCCGTTGGTGGCTTCGCCGTTGGGTTTCCTTCTCCAATGGTTTTATTTCCCGTTCAGTTTCTTTTCTTCGTCAGTAGGTTCAAGCTCGATTTCCTCTCTTTTTTCGCATGTTTCCTTCTCCAGTAAGGGGCCTCTCCTTCTCCTTCTTCAATTTTTGGGCTTTTGATGTAAGATGTGTTTTTTTTAATTATTGCCGATTTTCTGACTTGAAATAGATGTGATGGTTTTACATTTCTACCACTGTTCTTGTAATTTTAATATCCTTGTAATTTTCATGTTCATTTTTTATTTTTTTGTAAAAAAAAATAAAATAAGTAAATTATTAAAATTTTTAAATTAAAATAAAACATATTATATTTAATAATTTAAAATAAATAATTATAGATAGATATTATTTTAACAAATAATTATTAATAAAATTTAAATTTAAAATTTTTTTATTAAAAAATAACTTTAATCAATTAAATTAATTATTTATTAATCATATTTATTTTCAATGTTAATTCTAAAATTATGGTTTTTATTTATTTATTGATTTTATTTATCTTTATGTCCCAATGGGTTGCGAATCAAATCAGTTTAATTAATACAAAAAAAAAAAAAAATTCAAATCGGTTGCATGCAATTCTGAGAGGAACTTATTATGTTTTGAGGGATGCTTTACTTTATTGCACTTTTGAGTTATAAAACAAATTTGTATCATTACAACTATTGAATTAGTTTTTAGTTCAACACTCATCATTCCTTGTGATTTCAATCTTTCTTAAGATTTTGTGTTGACAAATGGTTCACAGCAACTCTTGCTTTCCATCTCTATTTAGTCCTTTACTATTATCCAATATGGATGAAATATATTTACTGCTAATGATAATTAGATAAAAGATAGATTAAGAAAGTTGGCGTTTTCACCTTTTTGGCGTGCGGGTCGATATGTGCTCGTGTCACGAATCGAGAGTCAAATTTTGAATTTGTGCGATTTTGAAATTCGAGCATTCACTCTTTCGACGTCTCAGATCAACCTTTCGTTACGGTTCATATCCTTGTGAGGTATTGTCCGCTCTGATCTTTTGATCTCACAGTTTTATCCTATAAAAGACATCTCACAAGATGGAGATGATGTGAATTTTTTATACCCTAATGACCTTCTTATTATGTTCGATGTGAAATTCAGGACTCTCCTTTAGATCTGTGACATTTTTCTGCATCCAATCTCGTGACGTCCTCGTCACGGAGACTGGTCATCCTGCCTACCTTCATCGAGGTGTTTGACGTGGATCGAACGGTATAAGACTGGCTCTGATATCACTTGTCACGGGTCGAGACTCAAGCTCCGAACCCGCAGACTCCGGGATCTAGGTATTCACCCTTCCGACGTCTCAGATCAACATTCCGTCACGATTCACACTTTTGTGAGGTATTATCCGCTCTGATCCACTTGATTTTACGATTTTATCTTACAAAAGGCACCTCACAAGATAAAAGTGATGTGAATTTTTTTATATTTTAATGATTTTTTTATTATATTTAATATGAGATTTATAATTCTCTTTTAGATCCGTGACAAAAGCTTGTAACTCCCACTTGATGCTCTAACTTGTCATTTGATTTGATATGTGTACTTGGTTGGATAAGTTGGGTTGATTTCAATGACTACTTTATCAAAGTCTTCGTTGCTTTCCGCAAAATAATTATACTTCACCACTCCAAATTTTCTCGACCAGAACTAGAATTTAGAAACTTAATTCCGATGATTTTTGTTATGATTCCCACTTTTCTGGCATGCGAGTTGACATGTGCACGCCTGTGGCTCCCCATTTGATGCTCTAATTTGATTTGATATGTGTACTTGGTTGGATAAGATGGGTTGATTTCAATGACTACTTCTTCAAAGTCTTCGTTGCTTTGCACAAGATAATTGCACTTCACCACTCCAAATTTTCTCGACCAGAACTAGAATTTAGAAACTTTATTTGATGATTTTTGTTATGATTCCCAGTTCATGATACCCCTACCCCTCTCTTTAAAATCATCCTTGGGAAGCTAGAGAGTTTCCTATATCCTTGGAATTCTTTCGTTCATGACACATTTCTCTTCCGATCATATGGCCTTTGTCATGGCTTTTGCTTGTAGGTAGCTAACGATTAAGAGTGTTCTATGATTAAGGATTCTTTTCTTTGCTTTGCTCTGCTCCAGCACCAAAAAATATGTGGCCCTATTTTATTCTCCTGGTTCTATATGACTTTCTCCCATTAAAAAACTACTTTTGTTTATGGCGCACAAACAGGCAAAAATTGAAGGCTGTCTTGCAAGCTTTCAAGGCCGTTAAATGAGTTGATTTTGAGCCAAATTTGAGCTGTATTGGATGACATATAAATACACTTGAACTATTGATTTTACAAGGCAGCAAAAAGAAGGAAAAAGGTTGGTTTAAGTTGCAGTTGTCATGGGCTGTTTACAAGCTGTTTTCGGTTCCATAAAAGCCAAGCAAGTTTCGGTTTTTTTTTTTTTTTTTTTTAAAGGGCTGCATGACAAAGCAAGCTGCAGGAAATTTACCGAGGCAAAATCAATGCTGCATGGAAGTCTACTTTCTACATGGAGACATTACAAATTAAATTTGAATTTCTAAATCTAGGAGGAGGTGGCGTGGTAAGGGATAAGTTTGCCTGGGAATTAATTTACGTTTGTATGAGGGCTGAGACTATATGCCTAAGTCAATCCGAAGTGAGTATGACTTGAAGTCTAAAAGCTTAAGACAACTGGACTCAAAGGTAGAGATCGAGTTCAAGCAAAATTGACAAGACTCGAGCTATTGTCGAGGATTTACACTGAAAAATTAGAGTTGCATTCCACAGAATTCACTCAATATAAAAAAGAATTGCGGATTTATGCGACAATGAGTTGCAACCACAACTTGAGGAATTGATTGAAAGGTATGTTTGTATTAAATGTTTTCCTCCAACAATCATAATCCCATCGTATAAGTATAGTAAGGATTAGGAACCATGTTTCACGTGATACGCTTTATTTTGTTGAAATAACCAAAAGCTTCCACAACGAGTGCAGAAGATGTTTCTTGTATTACGGGCATTGCAATATTTTATTGAAATGTCATATTTCTTAATTTTATTTTTTTTATTATACAAGCTAAACACATTAATCCAAACGATAAAGGTACAACGACAACTTTTAGTAAGTCAAGCACGCCTAGCTATCCTACAATAATAATTTTTTCCATTTCAGGTGGTTGTAAGGTGTAGGGCAGGGCATGCATTTGATTTGATGTCTCTTGGCCCATGTGTCACAGGCTGGGAACTTTGTGCCCTTGTGTGCGGTCCGTGACGTATGTTTGTCAGTTTATCATGTGAAGGTTTTAATAATCGAAGCATTTAAAATTTTTAATTAATATATTAACATAATTTAAAAATAATTATATTAAATTTTATATTACATGCATATAAATTAAATTATATATTTAAATATTTTATTATATATAATATTTAATTTATAAATTTAAATTTATTTAAAATTTTAATTATTTTTTATTTAATTATAATAATAAATATTTATTTATTTTACTTTTCTAAATCCATTTGATGATCTTAAGAAAAAAAAATTCTTTTTAAACTTTGAGCCAGGCCTCATAACAATATAAAATTCGAATTCCACATAATTCATCCTAATAATTGTTAAATGTGTACATAAATATAATAATAATTCTAAGTTATATGATTTGTACCCTCCCTCTCTCTTTCTTGATTTGAATTCAAAAGCTTTAATACTTGGGTTAATTTTTCCATCAAAGCCCATAGGATTCAAGATGACAACAGCATCATCAACTCTTCAATCCACCTGGCAAGTTTTTGTTTGTCTTGATTTTAATTTTTTGGGTTTTCCCTTGAACATGTTGGGTGCGCAGCTTGTTTCCAGATTTGGGACTATTGCACATAATATATATATATATATATATATATATATAAAAAAATTCTCTTTTGGTTCATTTGAGCTGATCTCGACTTTTGTATTTGATGGCTCTTTGCAATAGCTTGTGATTTGGTTTTATTTCAATTTTCAATTTTTTATATTTGGTTGTATTTTATTTAAATTTTTAGCATTTTTGTATTTATTTTTTAAAAGAAAATGGAAATTTTATATATTATTTATTTATTAATTAAAAGTTGTTACACATGAACCTAAAATGAGCGGGCCTTGGTCTTGATCTATATATATTCAATTAGGGTCAAGCTTGGAAAAAATTTGAAATCCGTATTTTTAGATCGGATCAAGATTAAATAAGTATAGATTATGTTTGATTTATAAAATAATAATGATTTTATATTATAATTAATTTGTATCTAAATAAAAGATAAAATTGTAGGGAGGAGTGATTCATAAGATGATTTAATTATCTTAAAGTGAAAAAAATTATTTTTAATCTATATAATTGAATTTAAATATTTTATTATATCTTTAAAAATTACATTAATAATTTAAAATATATAAATTTTAAAAATATATAATTTTGATCAATAAATAAATTATCATATCATAATTTTTACATATATTAAACACAAAATAATATAATGTTATTTAATTTAATATTATTTATAATAATATTTTATTCTATTCTATTATAATTTTATATACTGAACATATCTATAATGTGTATTAATAAACTAATAAAGATCAGTTGAAAAGATTCAATCTAATGGTCCATTTCAACTTATTTGAAAAAACTGTCATTTTTTTTATTGTTGAAAATGTTTTAGTTTCGTCACTAGGTTGATAGTAGAGTGTTCAATTATGAATATATTTGGAAGGTTTCAAATTAAAATAATAAATTTATATTTAATATATTATTAGTGTATAATGTTATATATTATTGTAAATTACATAATGATATTTTATTAAAAATATTAATTTTAAACATATTTATATGATTAAATATATCTATTTTTTATAAAATTTTGAAAATTTGAAATTAATTTTTTTAGAAGATTTCATCGTCTGATTTATGAGAATGTATAGCAAGATACCATATATTACTCATGTATCAAATATAAACTTTAAAATAATTTAATTTTCTTAAACAATAAAAATTTCGGAGGATTAGCTTGGAAACAAATAAAAATATTGAAAAATTATTTTGAGATATTTTATTTCTCTTTGAATGATTTTGTTTTGTCAGCGCCTTTCTAGACTCGTTCGCTTGATATTCTAGTAATTACATAATTTGATAAAATCTTTCATCAATTTGTTTTAATCGACGTCTTGGCTGTAACTTCGATGTTGATATTACGAGACAAGAGCTCTAAAAAAAAAAATCAACCAATCAGTAATTACATAATTTGATAAAATCTTTCATCAATTTGTTCTAATCAACGTCTTGGCTGTAACTTCGATGTTGATAATGCGAGACAAGAACCCAAAAAAAAAAAATCAACCAATCAATAATTACATAATTTGATAAAATCTTTCATCAATTTGTTCTCATCGACGTCTTGGCTGTAACTTCGATGTTGATATTGCGAGACAAGAACCAAAAAAAAAAAAAAATCAACCAATCAGTAATTACATAATTTGATAAAATCTTTCATCAATTTGTGTTCTTAATCGACGTCTTTGGCTTGTAAACTTCGATGTTGATATTGCGAGACAAGAACCAAAACAGAAAAAAAAAAAATCAACACTCAGTAATTACAATAATTTGATAAAATCTTCATCAATTTGTTCTAATCGACGTATTGGCTATAATGTTGATATTGCGAGACAAAAACCCAAAAAAAAAAAAATCAACCAATCAGTAATTACATAATTTGATAAAATCTTTCATCAATTTGTTCTAATCGACGTCTTGGCTGTAACTTCGATGTTGATATTACGAGACAAGAGCTCTAAAAAAAAAATCAACCAATCAGTAATTACATAATTTGATAAAATCTTTTATCAATTTGTTCTAATAGACATTTTGACTGTAATTTCGATGTTGATATTGCGGGACAAGAACCAAAAAAAAAAAAAAAAATCAACCAATCAGTGTAGTGATTATTTTAAAAAAAAATCTACTTTTTATTTTCATATAAATAAAGTCACACGCCACTGTACTACAGCAATCCTATATTTACACGTCGAATATCACTTAAATTAAAAACTTTAGTCAATGAACACTATTGATATTTGAATCCAAAAATCTTATGATTAATAATTGTTATGCCTAGTGTCCGTGTAATATTTTTATTTGTTGCATTTCATTTATTTGGAAAGACTCAAAGTTGATCAAAATCACAAAAGTACCTGCTTTGGCATTTAATTACATTAAAAATGTTATTGATGTTGTCAGGATTTAACATTAATTATTGAAATAAAAAATATAGATTTATTCTATTAACATATAATAAAACTTTTAAAAAAATTCATTTTTTAATAAAAAATATACATTAATTTAAAGATAATTAAGATAAGTAACAACTGAAACTTGTTTAATATTCAAAACCACTAATGATTGGGCGTGCCAAAGAAATAGAACGCCCACAAAAGGCAGATCGCTCTAGCTAGATAACTTCGAAATATAATAAAATTAAGTTGAAATTAATCCTATTTTATTAAGATTTCAAACTTAATTAGCTCATAGTCTCGAAATCAAAAGCAGGAAGACGTGGAGTGACGAGGACTTCGAGTGGAGTAGCTTTGGAAAGTGTCAATGCTGGTCCCTGGCGCATATCAATCGGTTCATCTAACGGGGTTGCAAAATCGAACCAGTAGAGCAAATTAGCAAGTGTAAGCTGTAACACTTGGAGTGCAAAAGAAACCCCAGGGCACATTCTTCTTCCGCTGCTAAATGGTAACAACTCGAAATTTTGTCCTTTAACATCGACATGTCTGTGGGTAGTCAAGAATCGTTCGGGTCTAAACTCGTCAGGGTCGGACCATATTCGTGGGTTGCGATGAACCTTATAAAGATTGGTGATCAGCCATGTGCCTGCCGGCACTTGGTAACCACTCACAGTGCAATCTTCGGTGGCTTCATGAATCAATGAAAGTGGTGCGGCAGGGTATAAACGCAGCGTTTCCTTGATGATTGCTTGAAGGTATACTAAATTTTGCATGTCAGTTTCTTTCACTAGCCTATTTTTACTCACATGGATGTCTAGTTCATTTCTTACCTTGTTTAGTGCATCAGGATTGTTAAGTAACAAAGATAAAACCCACGTCAATGTAACTGCTGTGGTATCTTCGGCTGCCAAAACCAGAGCCTGCAAAATCAGCCAAAACAACTTTTTAACATTTTCCATAAGTAATCTAAATCTAACATCAATCATACTATAATTAAGTAAACTCTACCAGACAGGTGGCTTTGTTGCTGGTATCTGCATGGTGCTCGTCCAAATCCTTGAGGTTAGAAAGCATCACATCCATGAAATCTTCCCCAACCTTGTACTCTCCTGACGCTTTCTTGCGCTTGTGCTCTTCTAGCCATCCCTCAGCATACCGGTCTAGTTCTTTCCCTACCTTCTTCATTTCCCTCTCGTCTCCTCCTATGTCCAACCATCTCAGAAACGGCAACGCATCTGATACCACGAATTTCCCACTTAATTCAGTGAAGTCCTTCAAGGCCTTTTTCAATATCTTACTCTCTGCATCATTATCGAAACTCGGAATTCGCTTCCCTATAATCATCCTTAGAATCACGTTAAGGGTTAAATCCCAAAACCATCTCTTCATCTCTACCAACACCTTATCAGAGCTAATGTTTTTGCTTTTGTTCCATTGCTGATATAACTCTTGCAGGGATAACTTTATCTCCGATTCTCGAACGTGCTTGAGCATATCAAGGCGGTTGTTAGAAAGGAGTTCAGAAGTGGCGAACTTGCGCATTTCTCGCCAATAAGGCCCATATGGGGCGAAACCAATCATGGAGTTGTTATAGCACATGAGTCTCGAGGCAGTAAGATTTGGACGAGTGGCAAAAGCTTTGTCGTTGGTGGCAAGACACTCTCTAACAGTTTCACAATTACTTACCACCAAAGCTCTACGCACACCGAGCTTAATAGTAAATATTGGTCCATATTTGTCTGCCATGTTGGCCAGGCTAAGGTGAATTGGTTGTGGACCTCCTAGAAGGTGGAGATGGCCGATTACGGGCCATGAGCCCCCAGCCTCTGGTGCTTTTGGCTTTCGGTTTGGGACTATTTTTGAAACCCATAGAAGGCAGAGAATACAGAGCGGAAAGGTAAACACTACTACAGTAGTTGAAGTTACCGGGAATGAATTAAAAAGATCCATTGTTGGTTTTCTACTTAAGGTATGAGCAACAGAGATTTGGAGCCAAATATATAGCAAATCCATTCTCTCTCTCCCCCTTGAGATATAGAACTCGATCCAAGGAAGATGTAGTGAATAGTAAAAAAAAATAATTTCTTTTAAGAATGTGTATGTCAAGAATGAAAAAAATGTGCAGCTGGCATTAGCATGTTGACATTTCGGCTCAAACTAGATTTTGGTCTTTAATTATTGGTGTTGCTCATATGACTTTTTTTCTCATAAAAAATATAGTATTTGTCACCGTACGCTTTCGTTTTGATTGGCTGAATTTGTTTTTTTTTCCCCGAATTTGCAGCAGTAGTTTATCTTTATGGGAAATAGATTCAATTGGGGTAGGGACTATCAGGCATTAAGGACAAAGACTCAATTATCATAGTGCTATTTATATAATACAAGGCTCTAGAAGGTTGCGTTTTTTTTTTTTTAATTTTTTAAAATATCTAAATGCTTAAAAGACTATTTTATCCCTTCCTTTGTGTCAATGAACAAATGACAAATGACACGAAGTTGATTATCTTGCTAAACGGTGATTAAATAATGCAAATCGGGAGGTTACTTTCTATTTATAGATATGAAAAACACCCATAATTGGAAAGGAGAAAACTGAAACAATCTATATTTATTACAAGAATTTATTAAAATCAACGTACAATTGTGTTAATCTTTATTATTATTGAAAAGACATTCATTTTGATTTGTTTATTAAGCTGTCCGTCGTTATTGCATGCAAATTGGGCTTGTTTTCTAGATTTTACTTTCTTAAATGGTTGGGCTATGCTAGAGCCTGGATGGCCGCCTGTCCCATCTGCCTGACTTGGAAAGATCCATGTCCCAGAAATTTCTGCCCACCAAAAAATGAAAATTTCAATTTAGGGTGATAAAGTAAAATTAGTTATTATTAAAAACTCTACATATTGTATATAGAAAACGAATCCTAAAAAGAATATTGGCCCAAAAAAATAAAAAAAGAGTATGTACTTTCAATTTAATTTGTTAAAATTAGTAAAATTTATATTAGAACATATATCTTTTAATTAATTGTATAGAATTAATTAAAAAAAATTGTAAATACTTTTTTTTTAATTTTAAAAGTTAACTAAGAATAAATAATGAATCGATTCGTTTTTTAAAATTTAATAATGACTTAATCAATTCCACTTAAAATATTAATTGAAATTGACTTATTTTAAAACCAAAATTCTATTGTATAAGAGGTTGAAATTTTGGAATGGATAGAGTTTGTGACTGACTTGTTGGATGAAAATGGTTTCAAGAAGTTTATTATGGTTATTTAGGGAATATGGAAGGCTAGAATTGAGGAATACAAAAATAGCAAAAAGCAGGATGTAAGAGTGTTGATAGTTGTCATAACGTCTAGATTCGAAGATTCATTGTTAGACTTGACTTAAAAGAGCCGTCACCAATCTTTTTTATTTATGTGCGATTAATCACCTAAAAAATTTATCATTTCAGGGATAACTTAAGTTTAAGGATCCCTAAAAGAATAGGTTCAGGTCTACTAACTAGAACAGGGTTCGAGAGTTCGATTACGTGCGAAGAAAATTATAGCACCCTCACAACGTCTATCGAAAGATGGTACCAGCTTAATTTTATGTTATCCAATAAACATTAAAAATTTACCAAGTAATTAATTATTAAAAATTATTCTCAATTGACTTTAATATTTTTAGCAAAAAATTAAAAAAATTCCTTCACCTCAAGAGTATACAAGAAAACTATTGTTTCACTTATAGAAGCTCAATCGTCAGATTATTTAATATTAAAAAAAATCAAGAAAATAAAAAAAAATGATTGCTTTTGTACAAAAAATTAATACTTTCAACTTTTTTTCAAAATATATTTTTAAAAACTTTAATTTCGAGAAAAATTGATACTTTCAACTTTTCCTCAAAAATTCATTTTTGAAAACTTATTTTTAAGGAAAATTGATACTTTCAGCTTTTCTCAAAAAAATTTTTTTGAAAAACTTATTTTCAAGAAAAATTGATACTTTCAACTTTTCCTCAAAAATATTTTTTTTTGAAATTTTATTTTCAAGAAAAATTGATACTTTCAACTTTTCTTCAAAAATATTTTTTTTGAAATTTTATTTTCAAAGAAAATTAATACTTTCAACTTTTTCTCAAAAATATTTCTTTTTGAAAAATTTTTATTTTTTGCAAAAAAAAAAAAAACTCCTAAAAATAACTAACACATAAAAAATAAATAAATAAATAAACAAATGAATAAAATACCAAAAAAAAGAATAACTCGGCTTGAGGAATTCGACGTGGCTCCAGGCACAAAGGACAGCTTGAGATGTAAAAAGTGATTTAATAATTCGGCTTAGAAACAAAGACAATAGAACATTACAGCTGGTTGATCCACAATGCTCTACAGCCACCAAAGGATGGAGCAATGTATGGTATCTTCAATGCATCAACAAATTTGATAGTGGTCATCACATCTCCATCCACCTCAAAACTGACCACACCACCAAAGCCTGTCATTTGCTGCTTGGCAATTCCATGTTTAGGATGACTTGGCAAGCCTGGATAATAGACACGTCTCACCTTAGGATGTGCCTCTAAAACTTTGGCCATCCTTAATGCTGTCAAATTTTATTACTGTATACGAGATGCAGTGTCTTCATGCCTCTGATGATCAGATATACAGCATTCGAGTTGAAAATACCTCTCAAAATATGATGCAAAGTATGAATTTCAGCAACTAACTTCTCAGAACCACTTATGCAACCAGCAAGAACATCATTGAGGCCTTCAATCTGTACGTTACGATTGTCAATACAACTTTCTACAACTGCCACCTCATCAGCGAAGGAGACATCGATGGCAGTTGCCTGAGCAACAACCACCGTCGAGAATGGTAAATCCGAAGCGGGATCGTTCGATCACGAAATAGTAACTACTTGCACGACACCGATGTTACTACAGTTACAACGAGTTTTGATGCTGAGCTGGCACACGAAGTCAGGCGAGAAACGAAACATCAGAGACAATAAACTCCCGCCATTGATTTCTCCTCCAACACAAAACAATAATGTTGTCACCCGTCGTGTCAACCCAACACGAGGCTTGTCTCCTATCGGTGCGTCAGAAAAGTCGGGATCTAAACGGTACTCGAATGGAGAATAAATTTGATTTCTGTGATTTTTTTCGTGTGTCTTTTTTTTGTGCTATTGTGTATTTTTTAGTGTAATTCGAGAGCCCTCTCCCTCTGTAATCTTTGTGCTAGTTTTTTATTACTTGCTTCAGGATTCTTTTCAAAAGTCAAAAGATGTTTCAGCAAGACATGTAGTATATGGAGCGACTATAAGTAATAACTACATTTTTAACACTACAAAGATCAAACAACGACTCAAATAGAGCCTTCAATCACAACATTCCACTATTGATCTCAGTCATAGAAGAGTAGAAACAAGATACTTTTACAGCTTCATAACTAAGAATAGGATGCACAAAACTCTACAAAGTCTTATCGAAAAAAGCTCTTGAATACCAGCGGTTCTATTGTTTTGAAAGGTGAGCTCATATTAATGAACCCAAACAGGACGTCAATATCTATGGAATAAACTGCAAACAACTTGGCAATCAAATTTTTTCTAAACTTTTGGTCATTTGGTAAATCTCAGATGCCATGTAACTTCTTAGAAAGATCAAGACAAGCACTTAGATATGTCTGAACTCTAATTTTCTTACAACTTGACTTGGCTATGTTCATGCCAACTTGATCATCAAAAGCTTTTACATTTGAAAATTCTTGGATAACCTCATGATGAGCTGTAACAGGGATTTCATGTTCTAAGTTTACAATCCTTGACCCATGAAAATTAGCAACATTCACCTTATTCTTTGAATCCATAAATGCAAGCTGATCCTCCTTATTTCTTTCCTTCTTAAGCTGTGAACACTCTCATTCCAAGTCCTCTTGTTGTTTTGAAACGTGTCCCAGTTCCTTCTTTAAGCACTCAATCTTGAGATTCTTAGCGTTTTAAAAATCGTGAACTAGCCGTACATGAGTCGAAAGAGTAACGCATTTAGCAAAAATGCCATTAGAATTCAAGGCCCCACCAAAGTCGATGGTTATTTGAAAAAGTTCTCTGTGAGACGAGTAACTAAGGGAATCAGTGTAAGATGACGATAAAAATGTAGGTGTTGATGATGTGACGATGTTGGTGGTGGTGGTCGTGGTAAATGTGGTAAATAAAAAAAAAAAGAGGCCTGTTTTGGTTAGCAGAAGAACAAAAAAGAGTGATTTTTTCAACTTGGATAAGTTCCTCCAGGAAACTCACATCCCATTCTTCCAAATTTTCTTTTGCTCATACCCTTTTTTTCTTGGTTTCTGTTTGGTTTTTTTCTTTGGTCCCATTCTCCCTCGGTCTCCTGTTGCTGTTGCCGTTTATAGGACCAGATCAGAAGAATTTTTTTATCAGATCAAAGTCTTCATTCGACTGGGTTATCAAAAACTTAAGACTTATCCTACCTCATATTAAAACTTATAGGAACTCTACAACCTCCAATTTAGGACCAAAGATATATTTTTTTATTTTTTATCACTAAATCTTGTTAAACTAATGATAAATCTAATAAAATAGATAAATCAAACTAAAAAAATTAAAGAAAAATAAAAAAAATAAAAATAAAGGCCAATTGGGCTTGCTAGTTGGATCCTAAACCTGGTTCAATGGGCTTAGACCCAAACCCTATTGGATCAAGCCCGATGGGCTTGGATCCGGACTAAATAGGGTGTCTACAATAGTTTAAAATATGGTACATCCCACATTAGATAAAAAAAGTTAATTATTGATGAATAAAATTAATTTTATTTATATTTTAAATAATTATGTTTGAATAGAAACAATTATCATATAACAAATGATCATAACTATTTGAATATAAATAAATTATTATTCATAAAAATCATGATTATATAAAAGGTTATAACTATCTTAATAGAAGTTTATATTTGTTCATTTATTATAAATAAACATCTCAGTATAACCATTTTCATTACCACATGAGATATAAAGATTTAATTATTGATAAATAAAATTAATTTTTGTATTAATTTTATTCATATTTTAAATAATTATGTTCGAACAAAAATAATTATTATATGACAAATAATCATAACTATTTGAATACAATAAATTATTATTCATAAAGGTCATGACTATACAAAAGGTCATGACCATCTGAATAGAAGTTTATATATGTTCATTTATTATAAATAAATCTTTCAGTATAATCATTTTTACTACTTCTGATTAGAGAGTTTGAAACTTTGTTATATCTTAAAGGTATAACTGTTTTTAAAAAAGTGTTCTTCACGCCTTAAAGCTAATTTTTTTATTATTTATTTTTTCTAATAATTTAAAGGCATAATTGCAAATAAGTCATCTGATTGGTGGCTAGATTCTGGTGCAACAATTCATGTTTACAACAATAAAAAATAGTTCAAGACTTTTGAAAAATGCAAGAGACCAGAAAACATCTTTATGGGAAATCATGTTCTTGCCAAAGTGATTGAAAAAAAAAACGGTTGAATTGAAATTCACCTTAGGACATAAACTAACTTTACTTAATGTTTTTCATGTTTATGAGATTAGAAAGAATCTGGTATCCGCAAATCTATTATGTAAGAAAAGGCTTTAAGATTGTACTAGAGTCTAATAAAGTTATAGTATCTAAAAATAGTGTATTCATTGGAAAAGAATATTCCAATGATGATATGTTTAAACTAAGCATTGATGAAATAAATAATGTTTCTACTTATATTGTTGAGTATTTTTCTTTTTTATGGCATGCTAGATTAGGATATTTAAATTATCAATATATGAATCATATAACTAAGCATGGTTATATAACATATAAGAAAAATCATGACATTAAATGTGTTGTGTCAAAGCAAAAATGACTAAGAAACCTTTTCCTAAAGCTAAAAGAAATACAGAATTGTTAAAACTCATAAATTTTGATATTTGTGAGTTAAATGGTTTATTAACAAGGGAAAAAATATTTTATAACATTTATAAATGATAATTCTCGTTATACTTTTGTGTATCTAATGAGAATAAAAAATAAAGCTTTTGATAAATTCAAAGAATATAAATCAGTTGTTGAAAATCAAAAGGAGAAGAAAATAAAAATTTTTCGAACTGATAGGAGTGATGAATATTTTTTAGATTCATTTTCTCTTTTTTGTGAAGATAATGAAATTATTCATCAAAAGATAACCTTTTATGCACCTTAACAAAATGGTTTAGCCCAAAGAAAAAATAAAACCTTGGTTGATATGGTAAATAGTATGTTGTTAAATGGTAAATTACCTTTAAATCTTTGGGAAGAAGCACTTTTAACAACATGCCATATACATAATAAAATTCTTTCAAAAAAATTCTTAAAGACACCATATGAACTTTTGAATCATGACAGAAAACCAAATTTGGCTTATTTTAAAGTGTGGGGGTATATTGCCTTTTATAAAATACATCATTCTCATAAATCAAAATTAAGACCTAAAGGTATTAAAAGTATTTTTGTTGGTTATGCACATAATTCAAAAGCATATAAACTTTTTGATTTAAATACTAATGTTATTGTCGAATCTATTTATGTAGAATTTTTTGAAAATGAGTTTATATGTGATACTAAAATTGAAATGGAGAAACAAATTGAAATGATTCCTATGATTGGAAATAAAAGAAAAGAAAGTAATGATTTTATTCAACTTATAAGGAGTAAAAGAATGAAAAAAGAGAATCTTTTACCTTTTGATTTTGTTTCTCTAGATTTTATAGTATTCCTAGTAAAAGAAAATAGAAGCAAAGTACTTAATAAAACACCAATTCTACTAAATATAGATTAAGATTCTAAAACATTTAATAAAGCTATGACTTTAAAAGATGTTGCTTTTTGGAAAGAAGTTATTAATGATGAAATGGACTCAAACATGTTTAATAATGCATAGGTCTTTATAAATTTACCTTCAGGTTCTAAACCTATAGGATGTAAATGAGTGTTTAAAAAGAAAAATAATACAAATGGTTCTATACAATTTTTTAAAGCAAAATTAGTTACAAAAGGTTTTAAACAAAAGGAAGGGATAGATTATTTTGATACATATGCTTTAATAGCTAGAATAACATACATTAGAGTTCTTCTAGTTTTGGCTTCCATTTATAAATTACATGTGCAACAAATGGATATTAAGATAGCTTTTTTAAATGGTGACTTAAAAGAAGAAGTATACATAGAACAATCAGGTTTTATTCTTCTAGGTAATAAGAATAAAGTTTATAAATTAATTAAGTTACTTTATGAGCTAAAGCAAGCCTCTAAACAATGGCATGAAAAGTTTGATTCAACCATAGTAGCCAATAGTTTTAAACATAATAAAACGGATAAGTGCATTTACTCAAAATTTACTAATGAATATGGAGTTATAATATATCTCTATGTGAATGATATGCTAATTTTTAGTACTAATATGATTGGCATAAATGAAACCAAAAGGTATATGATTTCTAATTTCAAAATAAAAGATTTAAATGAAGTTGATATCATTTTTGGATTTAAAGTTAAGAGATATAATAAGGGTTTCATACTTAATCAAAGTCATTATGTTGAGAAACTGCTTAATAAGTTTAAGTATCTTAATATAAAAAAAATCAAAATTCTTTTCTATTATTTCTCTTCTTTTATATATTTTTTCCAACAAGTTCATTAATTTCTTGCTCAACTAGATTTGCTTATCATATTCATAAACATTTACATGAAAGACTCAAATTCGTTTTGTTGAAGCAACACCACTTTTATGTTTATATAGGTAAAGTTTTCATTATGTCTCCATTACTTTAGACATTTCAAACTCCATTAAGAGTATAAAAACTCATCATCTTTACGTAATAGATCACACTAGTTTTTAAAATTTGAATAGATTTTATAATGTTTAATTGATACATAATAATAACTTATTTTTACCTATTAAACATTGTAATTAGATGTTACTAATTCAAAGTTAGGTTTTCTTTATTGGTGTTTAATAGTAAGGGTTTAAATCCATTCTACTTGTAGTATTACTAATCAAATATTTTAGAATTCAATTTGCTTTTATGATAATTAACCCTACTTGAGATTGAATTATATAATCACTTCAGGTTAATATGTCCAAACTTTTCATTTTGCATATCATTTATATGCTCCAAATATTGTTACCTTCATTCTTATCATTTTAAAAAATAGTTGGTTTTACTTGTGGCAATAACTTTTTATTTATTAATTTCAACAATTCTATTTTCATACTTTTATACATTTTTAATATAATTATCTTTCTAGTACAATTGGATAAACTTAATGAATAAACCAAACGATTTTAGTCCTTTTAAGATTTTTAATGACCTTTTTATGACTTTACTTTAATAAGTGTTTAAACTTATTAGCTTGTATAATTTGCTAATAAAATTATACTAAAATCTTACAACACTATGGTGGTTTGATTCTTATCACCCCTACTATGTGCAAGTATGCATTTTTTTTATTAAAAAATATCTCATTCAATTATCAATATATCATATATACTTAATCAAGTTGCTATTTCATTTATCTTTTCACTATTTGATGTTTTTTTTTTAAAGTATGAGGCTTTCAAATTCACTCTTAGTGAAAGATAATTACCTGATATCTTAATATTTCAATAAAAGTTTCAAAACTTTTATATTTTAACTAAATATAAGAGTTTATATCAATAAGTAGATTTCAAATATAATCATGTTTTTATAGCCTCATTTTAAGACTTTTATGTCAATTCATAAATTTTTATATGAATTTATTTCATCATGGACACTATTAATAATTTTTTGTTATCATGAACAAAACCATTTTCATTACCCAAATGGATCAAATAGCATTCTTTTTACTATTATAAATATTTTCAAATTCACAAGATCTTTGAATCACTCATGGCTTCTAAAGTAAATATACTTTGAAATTTTTACTATATAAAATCATAGATGATAAATCATTTATACAATCCATGAAATAGACCATACACATAACAAAAATTACTACAATGTGATCAAGATTATGACATCAATTTTGGCTTATGGCTATTCTAAGCCAACCATAATAATCCATCTCATACCAACAAATCATTTAAATTTGGCTATTAAAATTATCTTATTTATAATTATGACTTTTAGTGAAAATCAACTATCTCAAATGTTATTATGGGTTTTCAATACATATAGTAATTGCCCAATGGTCAATTCCAAGTTTATAATTATTGAAACCTCTAAACTTTTAATTTCAAAATTTTATGAGAACTTTATTTCTCCACCATTGTGTAGCCTATATATCTCTATTTTTTTTACCACTTTTAATTGGTCAAAATATTTTTGGATGTATAATAAATTCAAACTTTACTCACAGGATCAATATACCTATATACAATAAGAGTTTATAGTATATTTAACTTCAATTTCAAATACTTTCACAATTATTTTATGACCAATATGTTTATATCTAGATCACTATATCAATGCAAGTTATGAAACATGAATCCAAAGAATCATTTCAGAAAATAGTATAAATAATAATTATAATATGAGTTTTACTCATATTTCATGCAAAAATTCATGATGAATTTGCATTGGTTAAATCATTGGTTAAACTCAAAGGCTTATGACTTTCATAAACCAATATTGTTATCTAAGCACATATGTTAATATGGCATACAACCAACCACATCCGTGCCATTGTGATGAAACTATTGAAAACCTCGAAAACTTATTTACTTTTCATTTTAATAGCTTGTAAAATGTCATTTTTTCGGTACAAAAAGTAAAAATACCTTCGTTATCTTTAACCAATAATGCATTAATTGGATAATGGCATTCTATCTCCATAGTTCATATCTTTCTTATATGTACAAGAAAAAAAATTTCATCCCATTCAGTTCATTTTTCATAATATATGATAAACTGTATCAATGTTCTCTATGCCATCGCAAAGTGGAATTAAACACATGCATGTATTGGTGCCTTTGGACATTGAATTTGCATGTTCTTTTCTAATTTATAAATGCCTAATTAGACATTGATGAACATCTTTTAAAATCGATAAATGTTTCAATATTTTTTAATGGCATGCTTTTTCGTTTAATTAATATCCCATATGTGAAAAGCAACAATGTTTTTTTTTATTTTTTATTTTTTATAACTGTTGATTAACTCTTTGATGGTTTTTTATGATTTTCACTTTGTAAGTGTTCACAATAAAATTTTATTTTGTAAAATCACTTCTAGTGTAATACACTTAGCAGGTAAAATATATATCACATTGCCCAAGTTTCTGATAATAATCATTATTTGGTTTGTTATCCACCAATTAATCTATGCAATACCATATCTTAATAATAATTATTCTTATATATCAATTTAATTTTAATTGGTTTTCATGAAAATTAAACACTAATCAAATTTTGAACCAATAATAAATTTTAAAAAAATTATATATATATATATATCAACATTTAATTTATAAATGACCAACAAAGATTGAATTATACAAATAGTTTGACTCAACTTATTATCTCAAATTTGGTGCCATGATTTAATAATAAAACTAATATTGTAGCCAAATCTTATTTTTGTATATATATTCTCTACTTACATCTAATTTCTTATGGTAAATTCTTTTACCCATTTTTGATTATTTTCAGATAAACTATGGAACAATTTGCTTGTTTTATATATAACAAAGATATAACAATTAAACAATTAACCATTCCATTAAAATCTAATATAGTTCGTTACTTGATAACAAGTGATAATTCTTTTGGTCATAAATCAATTAATGTCTTTCTCTTATATGTTTTCAAGCTATTTTCTATCATAGTCTTTATAAGCATCTATTTTTCAAAAAAATATAATAAAATTCATTAAACTCACTTGTGGAATTAATTTTAGTATATGCATAAACTTATGCAATATAATCAATATTTTGCATATTGTGTTTTGACTTTATATACTAATGAAATAAATTGTTAACTTGTTATCTCATTCAGTCAATTTTTTATACCAATAATTATGCAAAAAACAAAATGCATACCTCTAACGAAAATCTTTATGAAAATTAATATTTTGATTCATAGAAACATTAATCTTTTGACACCTTGAACATTCTCTAATATTGATCTCTAAATCATGTTAATTTCTTTTCTTGTATCTTTTTTTAGATGAAATATAAAATTTTCATAATTGCTTTTAAAAAAATATTTTTTACGCTTCAGAACTAAAATTCTTTTATATTATTTTTCTTTTGTTATTTATTTTTACTAACAAAGAGTCAGTTGCACAACAAGCTCATCTTTCCTAGAAAAATTCAAGGAGGCTTGAGCAAATAACAAAAAGGAATCGAACCTGGATTACAGTTATATAGTTTGTTAATTAAGTATTATGAATCAGTCTCTAACAATCTTAATTATAAAGACAAAATCCAAAGGTGGATTCCTCCACGGTAAAGTGTCTTCAAAATTAATTTTGATGGAGCGCCGGACAATCAATGATGTGACAAGGAAGGGCAGCAAACTCTGTAGTTAAGGTGACTGCCATTGAAGCATTAGCAGCAATCAAAACAGTAGAGGTGGCAGAGTACGTGGAATGCACAAAGAATGTAGCAGAAGGAGATGACTTGACAACAATTAAAAACATGGAACGTAATATCTTCTTGCTTCCAAAGAAGGTTATTGCAAAAATTACAGAATTATAGTTTTCTTTTTTTTTTGGAAAGAAAAGGAGGACAATGCTAGAGGAGCTACAATTAGCTGGGAATCTCTTTGTTACCCGAAATTTCTCATGTTGGAATCACGCTTTCATCCTTGAGCAAATTTGGTTGGTCCTCACCCAAGCTGGATCCTTTTGGGTAGCATGATGAAAGGCCTACGTTTTGAAATGGCAGAGTTTCTGAAAATCCCAAGAATCTTCTTCTTGTAGTTGAGCCTGGAAGGGACTTCTCAAACTAAAGAGCCTTGTCGCATTTTTCATTGATTCTACTGATAATCAGGTAAAGTGGATGGTTCTAAATTAGGTATTTTCAATATAATCCGTACTTTCAATGTCTTTCGAACTAAGCGTCCGAAGATATTTTGGGATAGGCTCTTATGGTTGCTTTTGGCTCTTATGGTTCCAATATTGAATTCCTATGCATGCCTTGAATCTTGATTGCTTGGATGGCTATCTTGGATAGACTTCTCTCCTGCAAAAGGCTTTATACATGGCGTGTTGTCCCTAATGCCTCCTGTATCCTTTGTGACGAGGGTATTGAGGACAGAGGTCACCTATTCTTTGGTTGTCTTTTCTCCAAACTAGTTTGGAGTAAAATTCTACAATGTAGTGGGATTGATAGATCTGTGTAGATATCCCATTTAATCCCAGATCAATTTATATTTTAAAACAACGTTTTAAAATTTTTATTTATTTTTGATATTTTATTTAGTTTAAAGTTATTATTATTTAAAAGAAATTCGGGTAAAACCAAATTGGTTTAGAATGGGACTATTTCAAATTAAAAGGCTTTTGATTAGAATTAAAATCTGAACTTCAATGGAAGTGAAATTAAAACTCGTTTCGATAAAAAATTCTTTGAAACCAGGTCCCTATAAAAACACCAGAGCAAGGGTTCAATTGAAGGGGGTTCTTGGGGCTGGGTTTTCGAGACAAGTGAGACCAAAAAAAAAAAAAAAGACTTGCTTCAGAGTCTTCTATTGCCTTTGCAAGCACAATTCACATAGAGAATAAGCAAACAGGGAAAATATTTCCAAGGATTCCAATCTAGGCGCTTTAAAATGGTGGAGGAAGGCCGAAGAATTTCTTAGAATTTTTTTTAGGCTTCTGACGGTAGAAAACGGAGATTGAAGAGGTGGCGTACTTGAGTTTATGGTGCTATCAGTGGCAAGCATAGCAACTGTGGCTTAAGAGTCAGAGACGGTTTGATTTGCTTTAAAAAGGGCCGACTGATTTGTACTGCAGAACGAAGAAAATTGGGCACTCAGGTTCTCTCTTAGCGGTTCATGATAAGGAAAGTAGAGAATTTTAATTAAACACAGAAGGAATGATTGACCCAATTGGTTGGAGATACCCTTGCCTGATGGATATGGGAGGTAAATTGACTATAGCAGCCTATTTAAGCCCAGTGATCCATTCTAGAATTTGGCTAGGCTCAAGCTTTGAATTAAATCAAATCAGGCCAACGGAATCAAGTTGGTGGACCCAAGTTTTTGGTATTTTCCTTCCTCACTTGTTTTTACTTGGTTCTTTTTATTTCTTTAGTTTATTATGTACATCCTTTTTATTTATTTATGAAAATTTTGTAATGGGATTCAATAAATTAAGTGCCAATTAAATTTCTGTATAATTAGGATGCATCATTTAATAAATTTCTTAAAAAATTAATCTATAATATCTTACCAAATTATTAGATGATTTTTGTGGATTTAAAAAAAATGTTCTTGATTATAAATCTTATTAAATTATTCAAGGATCTTATTCAATTAAAAAACAAATTATTTTTGATCCTATCAAATAATTGAAAGATTTAAATTTTGAATTACAAATTTTATCAAACTATAAAAAAATTTCATAATAAATTTTTGTCAAAAATAAATTATTTTTTAATCCTACCAAAAAATTGAAGGATCTAAACCTTGAATTAAGTACTATCAAATTATTTGAGCACTTAATGAATTTTTAAAAAATAATTTTTCAATCTTACCTAATGATTGAAGGATTCAAATTTTTGTTAAATCTTATCAAATTATTAGAAGATTTAATGATCTTTTTTTTAAAAAAAATTTCATAAAAAAGTTTTCAAATAAAATCTCATCAAACAATTAGAAAATATGTATTAATATCAAATCTTATTAAATGATTGGAGGATTTTTTTGTTTGATTTCAAAAGTAGTTTCTTCGAAAATATGTTAATGAATTCGGTGATTGAGCTTTTTCAGAATGAGATACGAATCTCTATAAAAGCTTTTAAGATGAGAAAATTATTTTAAATTTTTTCAAAAGATTGGAGTAATTTTAATATCAATTTTTAATAATTGAATTATTTGGTAAAAATATAAACATGTTCTAAGGGTTGGATAACATAAAATCAAATTAGTACCATCTTTTGATGGACATTATGAAGGTGTTATAACTTTTCTTACAAGTAATCATACTCTTAGACCTAGATTTGATTTTGTAGATATGAATTTATCTTTTAAAAATATCTAAATTAAGTTTGAGATTGTTTTTTAAAGTGAGATAAATTTAATTAGATTATTAATCACATCTAAATAAAAAAAAGATTTGTGGTGAATCTTAAAATCAAGTCTAGCTATAGTTTACATACTTATACATTGAAAATTCGCAAAGAGAAATTGCTTGGATACAACTTCATTGCTATCCTCAAGATAGCTTTGAATGCCCAAATTTACACTATTTGGTCAGAGTGTAACAACATGAATTATGGCTGGAAAGTGCATGGGCCAAATTAGGGTTTTAATAATATACTGAATGCCGTGCGTTTTAGGTTAAAGGATCTATCCAATATGTTGCTGTCAATAATTTTTTCGCATACAATATACAAATTGGCAATTTTTTATTTTCGCATTTACAATTTGTTGTTATTTGTATAACTTATTCAGAGATGATTTGATAGCACAATATGATTCATGGCCTATTGGATGAATAAAACACCACAATCAATTAAAAAATAAAAAAGACGATTATGCCGATCTTTCAATTGTTGGACCAATATTAGAAAATGGAAAAAGCAGAATGCATGGCTTCCTAGTCATGTAGGGTACAATATGTTCAAAGAAGGCTGCACATAATCTTTGCCAAATATAACTATATTCGTATTGGATTGAAGATATAACTATATTTGTATTGGATTGAAGATTGCCCACATTTTCTTAGGCCTGCTCTCATGTTGGATTTTTCCAAAGTTGGGGACTTAATGAAAGTTGATACTATTTTGACTTGAAGGTACCTGATAATAAATAAAAACAGTAATTCTTTTATTTATTCATTTTACTATTATTACTGTCGAAGATGGGGGTTGTAAGTAACAGAGGCAAATGCCCCAATAATAAAACAACTACTAACATCCGAGAACAAAATGCTGACTCTTCCTGTTCTTCATCCTTTATTCATGCAATCTTCACCCGCATTTATGGTTTATAAAGCTCAGCAGCAAGGCGTGGTGAGACAAGTGCTTCAACTGGGGTAGATTTCATGTTGGTCAATCCGACTGTGCCACTCATGTCAATCAAACCATTGGATGGGGTAGAGAATTTGAAAGCATGCAAGAAATTAGACAGTGTCAAGTACAGCATGTGGAGTGCAAAAGATGTTCCAGGACAGCTTCTCCTACCACTGCCAAAGGGCATCAGTTCAAAGTGTTGACCCCTGACATCAATATCTTTGTGGGTGGTAAGGAACCTCTCTGGCTTGAATTCTGATGGTTCAGACCATATTTTAGGGTCTCTTTGGATCCTGTGAAGGTTCACGATCAGCCGAGTGCCTGCGGGGACTTCATAGCCGCCAATAGAGCAGCTTTCACTTAGCTCACGGGGTGCTGAGAGAGGTGCGGGAGGATACATTCTTAATGTCTCTTTGATTACGGCTTGAATGAACACCAATTTGCTGATGTCAGATTCTTGCACGAATCTGTCCTTGCCTACATGGATGTCTAGTTCTTCTTGAGCCTTTTTAAGTAAATGAGGATTGTTTAACAATAGCGAAAGTGCCCATATTAAGGTAACTGTTGTAGTGTCACTGCCTGCTAAAATCATATTCTGCAATGTGCAAGTTTCATATAATTTTAGTATTTAGAACAGATTAATAAGGGAAATAAAATCAAAAAAGAGAAAAAAAATTCGTAATTCATACCAAGGAAGTGGCTTTGTTGATGGTATCAGCATCATAACCTGCAAGATCTGAACCTTTAAGAGCAGAGTTCATCACATCCATGAAATCCTTCTCTTTTTTAGTTTCTTCCCAACGTCCGTTCCTCCTATGGTCGTCTAACCACCCCCCAGCAATATTGTCCAACTCTTTCGCAGTTTTCTTCATCCACTTTTCATAGCCACCCAAATCCAGGCATCGGAGAAAAGGAACTGCATCCCCCAACACAAATATGCCTGTCAAGTAGAAGAAATCCCTTAACGCCTTTCGGTATCGTGTCACCACTTTCTGGTCTTCCTTCGCAACACCAGAGTACCTCTTCCCAGCAACCGTCCTAAGAATAACGTTCAAAGTCAAGTCCGAAAACCGTTTCTTCATCTCAACGAAGACCTGTCCAGAGTCGTCCTTTTCGTGATCCCAAAACTTGTACAGATCTTTCACTGCGCCTTCTATTTCCGAGAAAAAAACTTTCTTGAGCTGATCGATCCTGTGATTTGAAAGCACCTCCAACATTGTTATTTTGCGCATTTCACGCCAGTATTGTCCATAAGGAGAAAACCCAAACATGGCGTAGTTGTAGCCCAAGTGTTCTGCTGCTGCCATTTTGGAACGAGACGAAACAGCCATATCATTGGTGGTAAATATTTCCTTGGCTACGTCGCTTGAATTCACCACCAAGGCTTCATGAACACCTAGCCGGATCGTGTAGACAGGTCCATGTTTATCAACCAGGTTTCCCAATGTTACATGAGCGGCCAATGGTCCCCCTAACATTGGGAGGTGACCAATTATTGGCCATGCACCTCCTGCTTCGGGTGCAGCTTTGCCATTACTAGACCTTTTGAGTTTTTTGTATAAAAACAATACTGTAATGGCTAACAGTACTACATAACTAAAATTTGAGAGATCAAGAAGATCCATTACAGATTCAATTAGTAAGTGTATAGAGATCTTCTGTCCAAGTATGGTAAGGTTCTGTGTTTTGTGCACGTATAAATATAGTTGGGTGGTAACAAGACAAAAAATAGCCTTAGATATTTAATGATTTTTTTATTGACTTTCTTGCTGCCTAAGTGCCTAGGCCGACAAATGTTGTTCCATATCAATGCTCTGATGAATTCAATTGGTCCACATGCACTGTGATAAAAAAGAATAATACACCGTCTAAAATACAAAATTTGTGCAATTACGCAACATTCTTTTTGGTGATACTTCGAAGAATACGGTTGATCATTGTGCAGCAGTAAGACTCCATTAACTGAGAATTTCGGCGAATTTTTAGGTTTGAGAAAAAAAAACACAAGAATTTTTTTATCCATTTTGAGATTTGACAGGACAGTTTGTCCTCATGATTTTATTATTATTATTTTTTTTAAAATCTTGACAGAACCAAAGTAAGCCTTTATTTATAATTCACAATCCTTTTTTTAAAAAAAAAAAAAAAATTCACAACCCAAATTTTGAATCTGAATGATACGAGATCCTTTCATCCTCAACACACATCAATTAATTCATACCATCAAAACAATTAACAAGACAAATTTAATTATAAAAAATAAGTAGCACTATAAATCATATTATTATTAATATATATTTTTTATTGCTGAAAATTTAAAATATCTACACATGCCCAATCCCCTTTACCACATTGGGAAGGCGGCAGTTTGGCTAGCTTCATTATTGTCAAAAAAGACAACCAAAGGCTGCAAATATTCATTTGGCTCTCTTTTTAATTATCTTTATTGGGGTCGTGTTTCCAGGCCTTTGCTTTTTTCTTTTTTTAAATTTTATTTCGAGGTATGCATATTACGTAGCAGTGAGTCATTTTTGGCTGCCGATCGTAGGTGGAAACTGGTAGTACTAGTTTAATTTTTCAGGTTGATTTCTTGTAAGGGTTGGTGAGACTTAATTTCTTTGAAGCTGTTTCACAGGTGTTACGTTCTTCCAATGTTGAATATAAAATTTCACTTTTGCGGAAAACTTAAAAGAAGAAAGAAATTTTTAAACTGTATCATAAATTTATGATTACAGTTCAATTCAAATTCGATGAATTTTAATTCGATTAGATTAAAATAAATTTATTTTTTAAAATTTAAATTTTAAATTGAATCAAATCGGATCAAATATTATTAAAAAAAATTAAATTTAAATTTTAGATAAATTTGATCTGATTTAATTTAATATTATATTAAAATTATTTTTATTTTTTATTTATATAATTATATATTTATATTTTAAAAAATAATATTTTATTAATTTCATATCAAATCGAATTTAAATACAAAAAATAAAAAAATTTAAATTAAATCAAAGTTAAAATTTTTAATTATAAAATTAAATCAAATTAAAAAAAAAAATTTACGTCGACCTGACCCACCATCCTCTACTAAAGGATTTTTCCAATCTTTGGTGCCGGTCGTCATTTCGTCACCGATGGTGGCTGGATAGAATTTTTTGGCCTTTTGAAAAGTCAAGAGGTTCACGGTTCTCGAGTGACTTAGCTAGGTTTTTTTTTTTTTTTTTTTTTTACCCAAATTAAAATTTATAATTTTTAAATGATTAGATAAAATATCTTACGGTTCATATTTGATGTATGACTATATATGATCATACATTATTTAATCACATAATGATATTTTATAAAAACAATTTTAAAATTATTTTTTTATAAAATATTATCTGTAATTCATTAATAACATATAATATTGATATATTAATAATATATTAAATATAAATTTAAATATTTACATAACACTTTATATGTTTTTAAGATAAATAAACAAAAACTTAATTTTTTAAAAAAATTTCTCATTACATTAAATATAAACACATAATTTATATCATTTTATCAAATAATAAAAAAGTTATTTTTTTTTTAACAAAGTAGAAAATGAGGAGTCCATGCGACATCGACAATCTTAAACACTTCTTATTGAAACCTAAAATAAATTAATTTACCTAAATTAATTTGATTATATCAAATGTTGCAATGCATATAAAAATTATATATGATATATATATATAAAGTTGAAAAATTCACCCTATTGAGAGCGAAGCTAGCTAGTATCATGATATCGAAGGTCAATTATTAAGTTAATTATAAATTAAATTAAACGAGAATAAAAATAAAAATAACAATTCCAAAACATTTTGAGAGCCAAGGATATCAAAAAAATTTTGGAGCTATGCCCATGCCTGCCTCTAGAGTCGCCTATTGACCATTGACCACGATAGTTTAGAATGAAGGTTGTTGGCAACAACGTCTCAACAAGCCCATTAAGCATGACTTTCCAAAACATGCCGCAGCATTTGACTATTAACACTGACAGTCGCTAACACTAAAAATCAAAGTTAAAGCAAGAATTTTCCAAATCACATGCTTTGTAATATTCTTTTTACTCTGTTTTCTTAATCCACAATATTGACGTAATCATACATTATCTTTTACTAATATCTCATTTCATTTTCATAGAATTTAAACAAAGGTTAGGTTTGACATAAATTTCCAGTGCTGGAATGAATTTGATTCTTGTTAATTTCTGCAACAATTTAAAAATTATATGTAATAAATTATTTAATGCTTATAAAATTAATTAATTTTTAAAAAAATTAAATTACTTTATGTCAAATAATAATTTATAAGTAAATATTGAAAAATGAATAAAATAGTAATATATTATATATTATATAATATTTTTATTATATTAAATTAATAAAATTATTTCTTGATACAAACATTAACAAAATTATTTTAAAACTTTTAAATGAAAAAAAGGTGTTGAAATGGAAGGATATTTTTATTTTTATAATACAATTGTAAGAATAAATCATTCTTTGATTTTGGCGGCCAGATGGACATTTCATCTTTATGAGTTCCCGGATTCAAGGGCTATTAAAAGAGGCGGCGCAATTGTAAGGATAAAAAAGTAAAAGAAAGAAAAGGGTAAGAATCAATTTTACTGAAGATACGGTGAGATGCAAACGGACTTTAAATTAAAAGATTTTTATTGCATCGAAAAATATATTTTATATAATTAAACATTTATTTAAAATTAAATTCGACACTTTTTAAAAACCAAAACAAAAGTATTGCAAGGCATACTTTTGTAATTTTTTTAAAGAGATTTTCTTTATTCAAAAAAAAATATTATTACATCAAAATTATTTTACCTAATATAATCAAAATACTAAAAACCTTACCTCAACAATAATGGTACAACTAGGGTATCACATTGTGATCAAATCATAACCAAGGTTTACATGTATAATGGACCAACCAAAATCAATTAGCACATATATATTATGAGTTTATAATAAGGTGACACGTGTTAATTTTGGTACCAATTATAACATCAGAGCTCAAATCATAAAATTAAAAAAAAATTTACATTAATTAATACAAATGAAGAATTCGTCGATAAGGTATTGTCTCGTCGATAAAGAAAAGGCCTACAACCTACATAAATTGTGCGTGCCAGATCTTTTACGGGGGCAAATCCAACCCTGATTTAATTAATCGGAGTCAGTTAAAAGAAAATTGCCTTTGAATTGTTTTTCAAAAGTTCCGTAGTCAAACTAGCAAATAGTATTAATTTGAAAAAAGCTTGTTACAGTTAGTCAAGTAGGAAGAAGAGCACAAAAATAATGTCAAATTTCAAATTTTAAATTTAAATTTTTATATTAAATATATATAAAATATAAAATATATTATATTATAATTTATATCGACGGTGTAAAAATAAATTATTTTATGTTTTGGATTAGGGTCATATCAATTGCCTTTGAATTTTTGTCACATTCCACGGTCACACTAGCGAGCTTTTTTAAATAAAGACTGGTGCTACATAGGTTGGAAAAAATGCACAAAATTGTGAATTTTCAGAAGCCAACTTGAAATATTTAAAGCTCCATAACCTGACTTTTCCATATAAACAAACATAAACTCTGGATAGATCAAATAAGTGTTGAGACTAAAACGAATAATATGAAAAAAAAAAAGGAAACGTGCTTACTAGAAAATAAGACGCCCGCCCTTTCATGCTACTCTAGTCAAGACCACGTGCTGATCAAGCAAGAAAAGGCTGCTAGATAGCAAAGATCATGGGTTAAGATTTCTGGATTCCACCTCCAATACGGTATCATAATATAATTAATTAAGGATAAATTTAAAAAATATACCTTACAGTTAAGCTTAAATTGAAAGTGTTTTTTGAAATTTAAAATGTGATATTTAATCATCTTGTACAATTATTTTGTTGTCACTGGTTTAACACTGTTAGAAGCAAAATAACAAAATTATCATGCATATAACACAAGTCATAAACAATAAATAAAAGTAATGGAATAGTTAACAAAAAATGAACAAAACTTCCTTCGATCAATATGATTTTCATAAAAAAAAACTTTTTATTCAATAATCAATCCTCAAAATCAGTTGATTATTGGCAAAAAAAATGTGTTTAAGTTGGTGATTGAGATCAAGATTTAGGTTTGAAGGTAAAATTGGTTTTAAGTTTAGAGGAAGTGAAATTTGGGCACGATTTAGAGGTATTTCATTGGATTCAACAATAAAATAAGGCATGTAAAATTCAGTCTTTAATGTTGATGCAATTGGTTTTAGGTTAATGTTAGTGTTTAGTAAGTTTTATTCAAAACATTTGGGGATTTATTATACTTAACTTCAATCAAAATCAATTGTAATTTCACTAAAAAATCAAAATTTTATTTTGCTACAGAAGTGGTATGCCAACAAAACTATTGGATTTTATCATGGTTGGTTATTTATGTATATTCTTAACAAAGTTTGGGTAAGAGGTAATGTAGCATGAGTGGATAAGTATCTTTTAGATAGGTTACCATTTTTTCAGTTGAAAGAATGGGTTATTAAATTAGGGTACGAGAGTACTAATGACATGTTTTATTGTATTCTTGGGCTATCACTTGATGACGAGTTGAAATGTATTTGTTTAGATATACATGTTAAACATATGGTTCAGTGATATATAAAAAAAAAACCATTCCAATATATGTTGTAGTAGGTATACCTCATCTTTCTGTTATATATCCATATACACCATCTAAGAATGAAAATGAGGTACAAATAGGGAGTCTATTCAAGAATTTGTAGCTGAAGATAATATTACAGAAAATAATGGTGAAAATGATACTACTAATTTGGCAGGAAACAATGTTGGAAATGAGATTGCTAATTTGGTAGAAAATGTTGGTGCTAATGAGGTTGATGATGATACTTGTAATGAGACAGAAAACAATGATGAAAATGAGGTTGGTGATGATATTGCTAATTTGGCATAAGATAGTGATGCAAATGAAGTTGAAAATGATGCTCGAAATATTGGTGAAGATATTAAAAATGATAAAGAGAAAGATAGTGAAGATAGTGATGAAAATGATATGCATCATGCAAACAGTGAATATAACAATGATGGATGTTTTAGTAGTGATCCTAGTAGCTTTGATGAAGAAATAGAGGCTAATGATACATTTGAGAATAATGAGTTAGTGGTCTTAAGAAAACAGAAAGGCCTATTACTACATAACCTATTTTAGGGAGGTTAATTGAAAATATTATTTTAGAAGAGGATGTAGTGATGGATGATGGTGATCGACATAGTGTTTATAAATTCGATGAAAAAGTAAAACATTATAAAATGTTCAATAAAGAGGTTGATATGAAGAATCTGTAGTTAAAGGTTGGATTAAAATTTATTAATGGTATTGTTTATAGAAGGGTATTGAAAGAGTATTGTGTTTGGAAAGGTTATGACTATAAATTTAGACGGAATGATGGAGATAAAATTAGTGTTGTTTATGTCAAGGACTATGGATAAAAAATATAAGCATCTAGGTTGAGAGAGGATCATGCTTTTCAAATAAAGACTTTTCAACCAAAGCATAATTGCTCGAGACAGTTTAAAATTCACCAAGTCACTCCATTTTATTTGGTTAAAAAGTTTTTTTATAATTTGAATGATAAATCAAATTGGAAAACTACAAAGATAATGAGAAAGATTTTTAGAGAATTAAAGGTTGAAGTCAGTTTTCCGTAAGTATATAAAGCTAAGAGAAATGCTAGAAAAATTATAGAAGGGGATAACAAGTTATAATAATCGAAGTTGTTTGATTATTGTGACATGATCTGATAGACTAATCCTAATAGCTCTGCGTTTATAAAAATGGAAAGTCAGAATTTTGTTATAGCCACTGGTGTTCCTAGATCCTTTATTCTTATGTTTGAAATGATATTCATCATGTTTGATATACAGAAAAAATGATTCATGTTGGATACAAAAGGTTTATAAGATTGGATTGTTGTCATTTAAAAGATCATTTTGAAAGAAAATTACTAAGTGTTGTTGCTAGAGATGGGAATAATAATATTTTCCCTCTTTATTCTATAGTTGTTGAACAACAAAATAAAAAAAACTTGGTCTTGGTTCCTGAATTTGTTATATGAAGAACTTGGGAGTTTCACTAAACTAGAATTAGAGTTTATATATGACCAACAAAAGGTATTAATTGTCATTATATTTAGTTTCTTTATATAATGTTTATATATGACCAACAAAAGGTATTAATCTGTTAAGCTTTTTTTTTTTATAGGGTTTAGACTAAACATTTAAAGAAGTGTATCCTTAAGTTGAACATAGGTTCTATTTGAAGCATTTATATACAAATTTCAAACTTCACTTTAAGGAAGAAGAGTATAAACAAGTTCTTTGAAAGGCAACAAGTGTGGGGTTAGTAAAAGAATAAGAGAAAGCTATGTTGGTGCTACAAGAGCTTGACATAACAGTGATAACACATGGTTAGTGAGTAGATTAAATTCAAAAACTTAGGCAATGTCTTATTTTAACTCTAGAATAAAGCTTGATTTAGTAATGAATAATCTTAGTAAATCTTTCAATGTTTATTTATTAAAAGCTAGAGATTTGCTTATCCTTAGCATGTTGAAATGGATAAGAAAAAATTGATAAAAAGGTTCCATTCTAAGAAGGTTGGTATGAAGTCTTACAATGGTTCTTTATGTCTAGATATTCAAGACAAGCTTAAGCAGATTGAAAAAGACTCTTTTTACTTGCTTTTCTATTCATGTTGGTAGATTTATATATGAAGTTGAATGTGGTATAATATCTCATGTTGTGAACTTATCTTAATAGAGTTATACTGGCAGGGTTTGAGATTTGATTGAAATTCCCTGTAAACATGTAGTTTATGTTACTTACAGTACTAAAGAGAGACTAGAATCTTATGTTCATTCTTGCTATTCTAAGGAGACATGTATGACTACGTATAATGCCATTATTAATCCTATTCTAGGACAATATCAATAGATTGTAGGTAGTAACCCTACTCTTGCCCCTTTAATCATATTTAGACCATTAGGCAGACTAAGAAAGTTACAAATGAGAGCATTTGATAAACCACAAAATTATTATAAAATGTCATGTAAGAACAAGCCAATTAGATGTGGTAACTGTGATCAGATTAGACAAAATGTTAGATGTTGTAAGGTATCAGTGGTTGGAGTAACTCCATGGCAAAAAAAAAAATGAGGTTGAAGGGATTAAACAAAATTCTTCCTCAGTTTACCAATCTTTAAGTAATTTGCTTCTTTAATTTAAAATGATCTTCATATATTAAATTTAACATGAATGAGGTGTATTTTACAGGTTGATTAAAGGAAAAATATTACATCTTCTTCAAGAATAAATACACCTATAACTAAAGGTAGATCTAGAGAAAAATCTGTCACTAATGCTGCTGCAATTTAGTTATAGTCAAATACTACTAAAAGAATAGATGCTAGTAAAAGTTCAAAAAGAAAAGCATTTGGTATTAATTGTTAATCTGGTTGGAATGTTGGACAAAAAAATGTTGAAAATGTTGGCAGAAGAAGAGATGATGCTAGAAATATTGGTAGAGAAAAAATTGATGTTGGAAATGTTAGCTCATGAGTAGGTCATATTAGAATATTGGCTCATGAAGAGGTCTACTAGAAATGTTGGCAAAAAATGAGGTCAAGTTAGGGCCAAAGTTGCCCCAATCAAAAAAAAAAAGTAAAAGTAATACCTCAAGCTATACTGATGGTCAAGTTGTTAATTTTCAAGCATTTAATGATCCAAATGTTAGCAACCAAACAACCAGTAACCCAGCAATTGGTAGCCAAGCAACCAGTAGCCAAGGTGTTTGAGTACAATCTGGAAAAGCTTACATATGCTATTTTAGGATAATGCATTGAATCTATGAAATTTAATTTTTTTTTTGTTATAAACTGATGTGATGTATAGGCTTTTTATTTTGATGTATAGGTTTGTGAGATGTATATGCCTTTTATTATGCATTTTATGTTAGTCTTATAAACTAGTCGCTTGATTCTATTTAATAGGACTAATGATGACATGTTTTTTGTTCAATAGGAATATGGTACAACAGATAGCCTTATTTTTTTCAATAGAATGGCTTTTGTTTTCTACAAGTTGTATTTTAGATTACAATTGCATAAATGGATGTGGTCATTTTTACAATTCTGACATTATGAAAAGGCTGCTTTCAAGGTTATTTTTTGCAATAGGAATGTGGCTTTTATTTACAAGGCTATTTTTTGCAATAGGAATGCTAGCTTTATGTGGGCCTTATTTTCTTGAACCACTTTAAGAATTTACCTACTTGGTTAAAAGTAATATAATGCTAATTTGCAGAATAAAAAAATTAGTAACAAAAGCCATTACACAGCACGTTTAACAAAAGGTAAACTTTCATTCCATCTTAAATAACAAGTTCACATTAACATTTCATTAAACACTTGGTACTGCTGCACACTACACCTTATAAACATTTCAATTTTACATACAACTAAGTCATACCCTATATCTTACCCACAACAAAATTAGAATAACCCACTAACATCAATTTATCAACTCAAGAAAACTAGGTCTTAAACTTCTTTTACCTAAAAAATCAAACAAAATCAAAATCAACAACATTATAACATTGCCACAAACTAAAGCAATTACATTTTCTTGTATTAAATCTGAACTAGCTAATGCTTAAATTGTAACTCCTTTCCATGAGATTCAACTAGTTTATTTCAAATTTTCAACTTCTTATTTCGAGCTTAAACAAGTTCTTCATTCAATTTCAGCTTCATGTTTTTTGATTCAAATAGTTGTTGAAGACATCACTATCTTGCTAAGCATATTGTCAATGCTTCAACTAATTTGTGTTTCCTTGCATTTGATCTCGAAAGCTCATTTATTATTTTTGTCATTGTTTCTTTTAATTTCAGTATTTGTTTTCTACAACCTTCACATGGTATCTCATTAACCCACTAAAAAAATTTACATTTTCATACTCCCTGTAAATGCTAAAACCCAAAGATTAAACTTGTTTTATACCTAAAAGTTAGACAATAATTAACAAAATCTTACCTTAAAATTTTCACATCCATAAAATTTTCGCATGTGATTACCATTTGTTCCAGAAGTTCTTATTAGTGATTCTACACCACAATAGCATACTTTAGCTCCATTTGATCTATCACTTTTTACAGATTGTTGAAAATCCATGGGTGGGTGAGCCTCATTTTTCTCAAAGTAATGTAGTGGGAAGAGAAAAAAAAAAAGAGCAAGCAATGCAGATACCTCTTATTATTGTGGAAGAAATGGAAATACTTCTGACTATCATGGAAGAAACAAAAAATGGAGATTACCTTTGACTATTTTTCTAACGTTGTTCAATAGGTGATAATAAAATAGTGACACAAGGTGATTAAGTGTCACGTTTTAAATTTCATGGAGCACTCTCATTTTAGCCTTAATCACATGATATATTTATGAAGTTAATCCATTAATTAATTATTAATTTAAAATTATGTGAAAATTGCCATTAGTATATAAAATTCTTATTAATAAATGATAAAATTTTATATAATTTTTTATTAAAAATTAAATAATTATAATTAAGTGAAATGCATAAAAAAAAATAGTTTTAGCTAAGGAATAAATCTATGCGTTGTATGTTAAACGAAAGCTACAAAGAAAAACCAACATAGTTTCATCAAAATTTTATGCAAGTCTTTTTGCAAAATTTGAAAGCATAATGAATAAAAGTATCCAAAAACATCTATGTATCGACTGCTGTGGATTTTATTGGTAAACAACAACATACTTTTTACATTATTTTTCATGTTTCAATTTTCAAATTATTCATAAATTTTAGAAGGAAGGCGAGGCTTAACAAGAACTTCAAGTGGGGTGGCTTTCATGTTTGATAATCCAGCTTCTTCACTCATATCAACCGTTGCATTTGCTGGAGTCGAGATGTCAAACGCCTGTAACAAGCTAGCCAACGTCAAGTGTACCATTTGGAGGCCGAAAGACATTCCAGGGCACACCCTTCTACCGAAACCAAATGGGATCAATTCAAAATATTGATCACCCCCAACATCAAAATCTTTATGGGTAGTCAAGAATCTTTCTGGCTTGAATTCTAATGGATCCGACCATACCCCAGGATCTGTTTGAATCTTGAAAAGGTTTAAGAATATCCAGCAACCTCGGGGAACATGATAACCACTGACAACTATTTCGTCGCTGCATAATCGTGGGTAGAGAAGTACTGGCGGATGTAAGCGTAATGTCTCTTTAACTACGGCTTGAAGATACTCCAACTTGCTAAGATCTGATTCGTTTACTAATCTTTGTTTGCCTACATGGATGTCTAGCTCATCTTGAACTTTTCTCAACCAATGAAGATTGTTCAGCAATAAGGAAAGTGTCCATGTTAGTGTAACCTTAGGGGTGTCGCTTCCTCCTGTAATCATACTCTGCAAAAAAAGAATTGATTTTTTTACAAAATTGAGAGCCAGGAAAGTGAAGATAGAAAATTTTATGTTAGGATTTTTTCGCCAATATGTAACATCAGATCATCTGAAAGCCTCAATCAGTTCAACTAATTGAGATGTGGGTGTATTTATTGGGCCAAAATTAGTTCAACTAGGACAGGCCATATGGGTTAAATGTTGAAAAGAAATTTGAGAGGCAGGAACTATAAAATCTTGTTTTTGGGCTTTTGATCCTATAAGTAAAACATCAAAGATTCTAGGAGACCCAGCTTATATATTGGGCCGATCGTATTTCAACAAGGCCTAGCGCATATGGGTTCAACATCTTGAAAGATTTTTTTTTCCCAATAATGTTGAAAGAAATTTGAAAATTACAAAGATAAATTATACTTTAAATTATTACAAAAAAAAAAAATATTAAGAAAACATTTACCCTTTAATGTTTTCCGTTTTGCCAGATCATTTTTAATGTTTAAAAAGTTTCGGAGCACTGAAAAAAGGATTGCAGAAGGCATCCAAAGAGCAATGCACTTACTAGAAAAGAAATAAAGGAAAGTGCCAGAAATACCAAGCAATTGGCTTTGTTAATTGTGTCAACACCAAATTCGGTTGCAAGGTTTGTACCGTCAAGGAGAGAAAGCAAAACATCCATGAAGTCTTGTTCTTTAGCCTCTCCCGAAGCTCTCTTCTGCTTATGTTCCTCCAGCCATTCACTAGCAATACTATCCAATTCTTTCGCAGTCTCCTTCATGGCCTTTTCATGCCCACCCAAATCCAAAAACCCAAGAGAAGGAACAGCATCTTTCAAGGCAAATACCCCTAACAAATGAAACCATTCCCTCATCGCTTTTTGGCACCGTCTGGCCTTCTTGTCTTCACCCTTAGCTCCGGAACCGAAGTACCTCTTGCCAGCAACCATCCTAAGTATCACATTCAAGGTCAAGTCCCCAAACCATTGCTTCATTTCAACTAAAACATGGCCTGAGCCATTGTTTTCTTCGGACCAAGTTTTGTATAGCTCTTTGATAGAGACTTCTGCTTCAGAAACTCGAACATGCTTGAGTATTTCGAGTCGACGGTTCGAAAGCAGCGCTGTGTTGATTATTTTGCGCATTTCACGCCAGTATGAACCATAGGGTGCAACCCCAGCCATGGCATAGTTGAAGCCCAAGTGCTCTGCGGCTATTGTTCCTGGACGATTGGTAACAGCCACATCATAATTAGTGAATATTTCCTTGGCTATCTCCCAATTGCTCACCACCAATCCTGGGTGAATCCCTATCCAAATGGAGTAGACAGGACCATATTTTTCGGCCAAGGCTCCCAATGTTATGTGAGGAAGCTGCGGCCCACCTAACAATCGTAGGTGGCCAATTATTGGCCACGCCCCTGCAGCTTGGGGTGCCATCTTTTTGCTTTCAGTAACCCTCGAACATCTTACGAGATAGAAGAAAAGGAGAAGAACGGTTGCTAATCCAGCCATAAAAGTGCTCAACTGAGACCCAAGCAAATCCATTGAGACAAACAATTAGTCGGTAGAGGTGGGGGTGTATGTAGCATCCAAGAAATTAATTAATGTGGTTGCTGTGTGATTTGATATTTGTAGTTGCTTCCATTGAGCCAGATTCAATGTCTTTCCACTATATATGGGCCCCAAAAGTTTGCCGTGTATCAATTCTTGAGTTCCTGACTCCTCAGCAAAAGGCCAACTAACTTGAGCTACGAAGCGTATTTCCTAACAACTAGATACTTATCTATTAAGCTTGTTTTATCAACTCTGAGTTTGCAGGCAACGTGAAACATGTCAAGCTTCGGGTAGCAAATTTGTAAGCATTAACACCACAAAGTTCTTCATTTTCAACTTGAAGTAATTATTTGTGCTAGACGTTAGGGCCTTTCGCTCCTTTTATGTATTTGTTATATACAACTGAAATCAAAAACTGCTAGCTACTAACTACTAGCTACACTTTGATTTACGAATATCGCAACAGGCATTGGTCTACAAATGGGTGTTGATCAGAATGTTAGGACAATCCTGATGAAGTGTGGTCTTGTAGTTGAAGATGCAAATGGTTAATTATCTTCAGAATAATAACATATCTTTTCTTTCAACCATTTTTTTCACGGACTAATTCCATGGCCCACGATATTGATAGATATTTGGGAAATAATTATGTGGTTATGTCAGCTGCATGAGTTTCTATGGTTGAATTTTATTTGGATGGCGACGGGCCATTGATGCTCATCAAATCCGAAACCTTTTTTCTATGAATTGTTTCCATTTTATATTGGGGCATATTGGCGTTTATTTAACAACGCCACGTCTGATTGTCAGCTTCCTCAAATTACCCAAGAGCCTTGAAGATCTTCTGATCCTTAGGTTTAATATTAGAATTAATATTTTATATGTTGATAGTGTATTATTTTTATATATTATCAATAAATAATATAATAATACTTTATTGATAAATAAAATTTTAAATTTTAAATTTTTAAAAATAAATATTAATAAAAATATAAGATGTATCATTGATCATTTTACAAATTCGAAAATGATTATGCAGAATCTGATAAGACGAATATAAAAAAATTAAAATCAAACAAAAACATTAAAAAATCAAAAGAAAAAGACGATAAATACAGAAAGAGGTGACAAATTTTTTTTTTAATTTTAATTAATTAATCTAGTGTGCTTCTTCCCTTCAGAATGAATCGGTCAAGCTCTTCTTATCTTTCCAACTCGAAACACGTGACGATCAAAGACGACTTTACCAGTTGCCTGTGATAGTTAAAAGAAAACTGGATCAGATAGAACGTGCAAAAGTGTCTTTTGCCTCGCCTTCGATAGTCTTTCGTTAGTTAATTTCGGGCTTACAACTACAAATAGGCTATAAAGCAAGCACCTATGGCTGGATAGAACTCAAATTTTCACAGGTGATTGTTGGCAGTGCAAGTAAGGACACTAAACCGGCGGTGTTCGGAATTGAATGGAATGAGCAGCAGAGGGAACTCCTCAGTGGAAATGAATGCGAATTGTAAGACTTGGAATAGGCTCCGAAACGAAGCGAACGGATGAGAACGAAATCTTTTCAATTGAAAGAGAGTAGAGTTCAATCAACCTACCTGTGTGCTTGTGCCTTCGGGCAGAGACAGAGAAAGAGTAGAAAAGAAAATATGCGATAAATGTAAAGAAAGGTGACAAAGAAAATTTTTTTAATTTTAATTAATTAACTCTAAATAAATTTATTAATATTTATTTTTAAAGATTTAAATTTTAAAATTTTATTCATTGGTGAAGTATTTTGTATTATTTACTGATAATATATAAAAATAATATATTATTAGTATATGAAATATTAATTTTTAATATTATTATATATTGACTTTTTTCGTAATCCGAAAATTTTGAATTTGTTATTTTGATGCGTTTTATTGGTGATTGAAAATATAAAACAAAAATTTTTTTTTAAAATTTTCTACAGTAAATATTATGTTGCTTTTTCTCTTTTTTTTTTTCTTCATATCCAATATTTTTTTATTTACAGCAAAAAAAAAAAAAGAAAAAAAAGAATGGCTACTAGGCCAATTTAAGAGTTGCTTAGGTCAGGCAGAATAAAATTCATTGATGTAAATTTGTGATCTTTTGCTTTTATGCTTTCAGGTCATATATATAGTTGCTTTTCCACTAGGGCTCATCTCTTTTGCTTGACCCACCAAATATATCATTTAGGACATGTTTAAGTTAAAATAAATTATAAGTGATTAACTCTTAGATGATAATATAAAGGCAATAATAGTCAAATAAATCTTAAAAGATTATTAAAAAATAAAAAAATCTTCGATTTTTTATTGCATAATAAAATTAAAATTTATGAATTTTTATTTAATGGTAACTATTTCCATTAAATCTTGAAAATGAATGAATAAAATTCAATTATCACAATTTAAAAAAAAATTTTAAAAATATTTGTTATTTAGTTATCAAAACAAGCCTAAGTAAGTATTTGTATAAATTACATAGTTCAATTAAGAAAATGTTAACCAAAAATCGAGTATTTTATAAGATTAAAGTTTTAATTATAATATAATAAAAATTTATAATTTTAATTTTATGAAATAAAATATCAAAAATTTATTTTTCATTTTAAGTAAATTTTTACTATATAATTTGGGCATCATTGGGTAAAGTTAGATGAAAAGTTGTTTACTCTTTCAATTTTTTAAAAATTTTCCTGGTCTTTTTTCTTTTTTCTGTGTTTCTTTGTTTTAATGGTGTCAAAGCTAGAAGGTTAAAATATTTAAAAGGAGGAAGGCAAAAAAAATCAAAATGAGGCACTAAATCTATAAATTCGTTGTTTTTTTTTACATAAAAAATGATTTCATTTTAAAAAAAGAAAAAAAACTTAAAAAAAAAATTGAAAAAAAAAAGAAAATTAAGTTCGCAACAATATTAATAATATGAATAAAAAAAATTAAAAACAAAAAAGGAAAAAATGAATTCGGATGTAATGTCAACAAATTCACTAATATAATTTCCATTAACAATAATCAAATAAAAAAATAAAAAATAAACATATATTTTTAATAATAATATCAAATGATTTATATATGAAAAAAATTAAAATATAAAAAACTATTAAATATTAAAAATTAACAAAAACAATGAAAAATAAAATCAAATGGCTTGATATATTGTATATTATTGATATAAAATAGATCTTACAAAAATTTAAATAAAAAATTTATTAATTATGTAAAAATAAAAAAAAGTTAAAAAAATTAAATATGTGCTGTACCTTTCATAACAAATGAGTTTCAAAATAGAATTAAAACTACAAAAATAAATTTTTTGAAAAAATTTAAAAAATCAAAGTAAAAAAAAATAGTTTAAATAAGTCTTATAATAAAAACCTTTAGAAGATATATTTTTTGTTTTTTAAAATTATTGAATATAATAAATAAAACAATAAATTAGACAAATAAAAAAATCGGGTGAACAAAATCAGGATGCAAAACAAAAATAATAATAATAATAATAATGTAAAAAAAAAAATCCCACAACTTTTTAAAAATTTAAAAAAGAAGTGCATTCCACCAATTAAAAAAAAAAAAGTCGAAGCGCACAGGTTTTAAAAAAAGTTTTAAAAAAATCAGTGGATCCCACCGATAAAAAACCGTTGAATAAAAAACCGGGTCTCACTCCTTAAAAAATTAAAAAAAAAATTGCATAATCCTTTAAAAAAAAAAAAAAAAGTCACACCACAAAATAAAATAATACTAAAAATAAAAAATGACCACTTGATAGACACATGGCTGCTTCTGCAGCAAATTTGCGGCATCATTTTCGGGCTCAAAGCATGAATAAAATTCACGATAAAGACAAAACGTAATGAGACTGGAATATTGATTTTTGAACTTCACCAAATACAACTGCCCCGGCTTGCGGATCAAAGAGGAAAGAGTCCAGTGATCATGACACGGGAAAATTATAGTTTTGAGTGATAGAGAGCATATATGACAAAGATGCCTGCTTTAAAGCAAAGAGAATAGGATGTCAGCAAATGACACTCATACAGATAAACCAGAAAATTATAAATCAACTTTGTGTGGACTTGACTTGGTGTTCTTATCCTTGAGTTCCAAGAGCAAATGAATGAAAAAGCAAGCATGGCTGAATTTAACGAGAAATTATCTAGAAATTGTAGATGTGAATAGAGCACAGAAACAAATACTAGTATAGTATAGGTCAGGTTTAAGAATAAAAAAGAAATACAGACAATAAAATTTGAATCTCAAACTTTTGTCACCTCTTATCCTAAACACTGGGTTCAGCCAGGAACCATACATATTGATATCACAAAGAAAAATATCAGACTCAACTTTAGCTAAAGTAAAGAAAGCAATAGCTGTGGATTACACTTCAAGATGATTATTGATAGACACTAGGAGACAAGCGCGGTTTGGCAAGAATTTCAAGTGGGGTTGCTTTAATGTTTGTTAGTCCTGGACTCCCAGTCATGTCAACAGGTTCATTTGATGGAGTCAAGATGTCGAACGCATGCAGCAAGCTGGCCAGAACCAGATGTGTCATTTGCAAGCCAAAGTTTATCCCTGGGCACAATCTTCTACCAGCACCAAATGGTATGAGCTCAAAATGCTGACCCTTAACATCAGTATCCAGGTGGCTGGTGATAAATCTCTCAGGCTTGAACTCTAAGGGATCGGACCATAATTGTGGATCTGTTTGAATTTTCCAAAGGTTGAGTATCAGCCGGTTGCCTTTGGGCACAAGGTAGCCACCTATTGTGCAATCTTCAGAGAATTCGCGTGCTCCTGAGAGTGGTCCAGCTGGATATAAACGTAGTGATTCTTTTACAATTGCTCGGAGGTAGACTAGCTTATCAATGTCTGATTCATTTACTTGTCTTCCTTTGCCAATCTGGATGTCCAATTCTTCCTGAGCCTTTCCCAAAGCATGACGGTTGTTGAGCAATAGCGCAAGTGTCCAAGTTATTGTGACTGTTGTGGTATCAGTGCCCCCTACAAGCAAAGTCTACAGAAAAACACGATTGTGTTATATCAACTTAAATCACATGAAGCAATTTCATTCTTAAAATTTTCTTTTAAAGAAGGTTGAGCCTAACAAAATCGATGTTTTGGCTCCGTGTTTAATAGGAATTAAGATTGTCAGAAGGCCTAAGTGATGGTGGTAGAAGAATTCTTACCAGGGCTGTTGCTTTAGTGACAGTATTAACATCATATCCTGAAAGGTCAATACCCTCGAGAACAGAGAGCATCACATCAATAAAGTCTTGCTCTCCCTTAGCTACCTCGCCAACAGATTCTTTCTTCCTACGATGTTCCTCTAACCATACTTCCAGGACACTATCCAATTCCTTCCCAGTTTTCTTCATGGCTTTTTCATGTCCACCCAAATCCAGCCACCCAAGAAAAGGAATTGCATCCCTTAACACAAACAATCCTGCCAAACGGAAAAATTCCCTCATTGCTTTCCTGCATCGCCTTGCCTCTTTCTCATCGCTAGCCACAACAGCCCCAAAAAACCTCTTCCCTGCAATCATCCTAAGAATCACGTTCAGATTTAAGTCCCCAAACCATTTCTTCATCTCAACCAAAACATGGCTTGACTCATCTTTTTTCTCGGTCCAAAGCTTGTACAGCTCTTTTATTGAGCTTTCTACTTCAGAGGCTCTAACATGTTTCAAAAGCTCAAGCCTGCGGTTTGACAAAAGCTCCGAGGCTGTTATTTTGCGCATTTCACGCCAGTATGCACCATAAGGACTGAAACCAAAGTTGGCATAGTTATGGCCGAGGTAATTTCCTGCTGTAAGTTTGGGCCGTGAGGACACAGCTACATCATAGGTCGTAAATATTTCTTTGGCCAACTCCGAACTACTGACCACCACAGCTGGGTGCAAGCCAATTCGGATAGTGAATATCGGTCCATACTTGTCAGCTAGGGTTCCCAGTGCTAAGTGTGGAAGCTGGGATCCTGCTAATAGATGGAGATGACCGATTAAAGGCCATCCACCGGCAGCTTCTGGTGGTTTTTGGCCCTTCGAAGATGTTCTAGACCACCTAATTAGCAGGAAACATGAAAGGAGTATGGCAAAGACTCCTGCAATGTTACTGTTTAGGTAAGGAAGGAAGAAATCAATATTCATTGTGGCTTTGATTTCTGGATGATAGCGTTTGGGAAGTGTTTATCATTTGATTAGTCAACAAAGATCATTTAAAAAAAAAAAAAAAGACGTCAGCAGTTGAACACAGGACACTGTGCTAAACTTTGTTTCAGATGGTTCGATTCCATTCTATCTTAGATGGTCATCAATTTCCAATATTCATTTAAGAGCTTTGTTTGAGTGCCAGTTAATTAAATTATTTCCAAAGCAGGCTTTTTTTTTTTTTTTGTCAATTTGATCATCATTTTGTATTTATTTAAGGGGGAAATAATGCTATTCGTCAGAATGATGAAATTCAACATCTTCCTTTCTGATTGGCTTGAAAAGGCGAAACATGGAAAGGAAGGAGTGATTGGCTAGCAAGAAAATGATCGGATAGTTTAATACTACAAGTTACTAAATTATAGTAAAATTTCGAGTTTAACATCATTTTGGATTTCATCAGAAAAGACAAAAGCAAGATCAGAACTGAACCACAGTATTACACAAAACAGAACAAATCATGAGATCAACTAAAAGATTCCATTATAGTTGGTCTTATTTTACTTGAGTTGCATAACCAAGTCTCCTCCGTACCCTTGGTTATGAGGCATAGACATTAGCTGGGAGACGCGGCTGAAGTAGAACGTCCAATGGGGTGGCCTTTGAATGGTTAAACTGTTAAAAAAATGAGGTTCAACTTTATGTAAGTAGTTTTGGATCAAGTAAAGGTCATGAGCCTTGATCTTTCATTTTACACAGAGTCCTAGTTACTTAATAAAAAAGATATGGGATAGTTTTAAGTGTGTGTCGAAAAATCAAGTAAAAAAAAAGAAAAGCAAAAAAAAGCAGAGAGAAAAATGAGAAGGGAGAGTTAGTTGAGTGGAAGTTGATCCGTGGTCCAATTGAGTTAGAACCTTGTCAGGAGATTTATGATTCAGAGTTTTACATTCTGAATGGTGAAGATCAGGTTTGAAGCTCACTAGGAACAAATTCATGGTGTATTTGTTGAGTCATTTATTAAGTGAGATTTCTCCAATTGTTTCTCTAGTTGTTGTTTAGCTCTAGTTTTAGCTAGAAAAGAACTTTGTATACCTATTATTTGATAGTGAAGATTTTTCTGGTGGTTCCGTGATTTTTTTCCTCTACACTGGAGGGTTTTCCATGTAAATCTTGGTGTGCTTTATTTTTTTTGCGTTTTTTATTATTGATTGTTGTCTATTACTTCTGTATTGTTGTGATTATTGCTTCAGGCTCAACAAGTGGTATCAGAACAAGGGTTATTTTAAGACATTGATACAGAAGCAACCCAGAATAGAAGTAAATTTTGTTTGAGATCATGGAGGGTGATACAGGTTCCATGATAAAATTGACAGCATCAAATTATTCAATTTGGAAGCCTATGATGGAGGATCATCTATATTGTAAAGATTTGTATGAGTCAGTATTGGGTGATTTGGCTAAACCAGTAGATATGAAAGATGAAAGCTGAAAGAAGCTAGGTAAAAAGACGCTGGCTACAATCAGAAAATAGGTTGATATTAGCGTGTTTCATCATGTAGCGCAGGAGTCAGATGCTCACATTGTTTGAGAAAAATTGGCAGCATTATATGAGAGAAAAACAGGTATGAATAAAGTTATGCTTGTTAAAAAGCTTGTAACTTTACAGTACAAGGATTGACGATCTGTTATAGAGCACTTGAGTGATTTTCAAGATATATTTAATAGGATGACTACTATGGAGCTTAAGATGGATGATGAAATGAAGGTGTTATTTCTTTTGGGTTCATTGTCAGACAGCTATAATACTCTAGTTGTGACTGTTCTTAATTCAGTTCCTGATTATAAGGTGACATTGGAGATGGTAAAGGACAATATGCTTAATGAAAAAGTAAGGTGAAAAGATATAGACCTTGGGAATCAAGCTCTGATCACAGAGAACATGGGTAAAAATATCGACAGAGGTCAGGACTCAAAAGGTCGTAGTAAGTCTAAATATAGATCCAAGTCTAGAGGTAAAGTGAAGTGTTTTTATTGCGGTAAGGCATGTCATATAAAATGAAACTGTAAAATCTTGAAGCAAGAGCGAAAAGATGAAAAAGGCAAGAGTTCAGATGATGACAATGTTGTAGCAGTGAATTCAGATATTGATTCAGTTACTTTGATTTATACACATGATGATTGTAATCATGTTAGTGATCCCGGTATTGAGTTGACACATGAGCGACATATCATTGTGTTCTTAAGAAAGAGTTGTTTATAACTTACAAAATAAGAGACTTTGATTGTACCAATATGGGAAACAAGAGTGTATCGTAGATTGTTGGGATTGGTGATATTATTGTACAAACTAGTACATGCTCCATGTTGACTTTGAGGGATGTCAAACACATTTCAAATATGAGAATGAACTTGCTTGCTATTAATATCCTTGATAATGAAGGATATGAAAGTCGACAAAAGAATGGATAGTGAAAGCTTTTCAAAGGATCTATGGTAGTTACAAGGAGAAAACTATGCTATATAATGTATAAGACATGGATGTAATTGAACGGTAACCAGGTAAATACCGTTGAAAATGATGCTTCAGCAAACTTGTGGCACAGAAGGCTGGCATACATGAGTGAAAAAAGGTTACAGGTTTTGGTAAGACAGTCTCTTATTCCTTTGACCAAAGGTATGTCTCTCGATTCATGTGATTATTGTCTGTTTGGTAAGCATCATAGAGTTTTTTTTCGTAAAAGTTCTCAGAGAAAAGAAAATAGATTGGAATTAATTTATTCTGACGTATGTGGTCCCATTGAGGTTGAGTCATTAGGTGGTAGTAGATATTTTGTTACTTTTATTGATGATGCTTCACGTAAGACTTGAGTGTATATGTTGAAATACAAAAGTCATGTACTGCAGTATTTTTAAAAATTTCATGCCATGGTTGAAAGAATGACAGGGTTATCCTTGAAGTGTATTCGAACTGATAATGGTGGAGAATACACATCTAAAGGCTTTGAAGAGTATTATTCAAAGCATAGGATCAGGCATGAGATGACAGAACCTGAAACACCACAGCATAATGGTATAGCTAAAAGAATGAATCGTACCATTATGAAAAAAGTCAGATGCATGTTAAGGATGGTAAAATTACCAAAGCCATTATGGGGTGAAGCAGTTAACACGGCTTGTTATTTGCTTAACAGATCACCATCAGTTCCTTTAGGCTTTGACATTCTAGAAGGAGTGTGGATAGGAAAAGATACTTCATACTCTCATTTGAAAGTTTTTGGGTGTAAAACATTCATGCATGTACCGAAAGAGCAGAGATCAAAGCTTGACAGTAAAGTCACACAATGTGTATTTATAGGATATGGTGATGAAGAATTTGGTTACAGGGTATGTGATCCAGCAAAGAAAAAGACAATAAGAAGTAGAGATGTGATCTTTCATGAAAAAGAAACCATAGTAGACATTGAAAAAAATGAGAAGACTACACGGATTATTGTTGAGTATGATGTTTTAATACCGACAGAGATTTCATAAGAAAGAGCCACAGATGGTGAAAATGAGCAAAAAATAGAACTTGAGAATATAAATGAGCTAGCCACAGTTACTGATGAGCTAGATACAATTAGTTTTGAGCAGAGGGAGCAATCATCTCTACCTGAGAGTATTGAGCAAGGGGAGCTACCTTTGACATCAAGTGATGTAGAGTCTCAGCCCAAGAGATCTACTAGATAACACGAGCCATCTATCAGGTATCTAAGTTCAGATTTTATTTTAGTTACCAGTGAAAGGGAGCTAAAAAGCTTCCAAGATGTGCAGGCTACTTCGGATAGAGAGCACTAGTTAAAAGTAATGAAAGAAGAGATAGAGCCATTACGAAAGAATGGTACTTATGATCTTGTTAAACTTTCAACAGAAAATAGGCCATTAAAGAATAAATAGGTGTTCAAGTTAAAAAAAGATGGTGACAAATTAGTGAGGTACAAAGCTTGATTGATAGTAAAAGATTTTTCTCAGAAACTAGGCATCAATTTTGATGAGATTTTTACTCCAGTTGTAAAGATGAGTTCTATTCGAGTGGTACTAAGATTAGCAGCTAGATTGAATCTTAAGTTTGAGTAACTTGATGTTAAAACTGTATTTTTGCATGGTGATTTATAGGAGGACATTTATATGAATCAGCCTGAGGGTTTAAAGTGAAAGGCACTTAGTTTACAAATTGAAAAAAAACTTGTATGGCTTGAAACAAGCTCTGCGACAGTGGTACAAAAAGTTTGATTCTTTTATGGTGAGTCATAGCCATAGAAGAACAGCAACGAATTCTTGTGTGTATGTTAAACAATTCTCTAATGGTAACTTAATTATCCTATTATTATATGTTGATGATTATGTTGATTGTAGGATAAGATGCTAGTATAGTTTACAGGTTGAAAGAATAATTGTCTAAGCTTTTGATATTAAGGATTTAGGTCTAGCAAAGCAGATTCTTAGTATGGACATTATCCGAGATAGGAGAGCTAAAAAGCTGTGGTTGTCACAGAAAAAATATGTTGAACGAGTGCTTGGTAGATTCAACATGCAACATGCTAAATCAATTAGCAGTCCACTTGTCAACCATTTTTATTTAAGTAAGAAATCTTGTCCAGTGTCTAAGGAAAAGCAGCTAACTATGTATAGTATTCTTTATTCGTCTGCAGTTGATTCTTTAATGTATCTTATAGTTTGTACAAGGCCTGACATTTCTCATATAGTTGGTGTCGTGAGCAGATTCTTTCTAATCCGAGAAAGGTTCACTAGAAAGCAGTGAAATAGATTTTTAGATATTTGAGGGGTACCTCAAAAATGTGCTTGACTTATGAAGTTTCACAATCAGTTCTAGAAGGGTTTACGGATGTTGACATAGCAGACGATCTTGATGGTAGGAAATCTACTTCAAGGTATTTGTTCACTTTTGCAAGAGAAACTGTATCTTGACAATCTAAGTTACAGAAGTGTGTTGCTTTGTCAACTATAGAGGCTGAGTATATTGCAGCAACCGAAGCATGTAAAGAAATGCTTTGGATGAAATATTTTTTTCTTGAATTGGGGTTTAATAAGAAAGAGTATGGGATATTTTGTGATAGCCAGAGTACTTTAGATTTGAGTAAGAATACCATGTACCATGCTGGAACAAAGCACATTAATGTTAGATATCATTGGTTACATTCAGTGATTGAAGAACTGCAGATGTTATTAAAAAAAGTCCATACTGATAAGAATGTAACAGATATGTTGACTAAGATACTTTCTAGGAAAAAGCTTGAGCTTTGCAGTAACTTGGCCGAAATGAGTTCCCTGAGCAAGGTAAGTTCCAAATGAAACTGCTATGGTGATGAATCTCCTCTTAATGGGCCTAAAGAGGGAGATTGTTAGAAAAATGGGGTCCAACCTCATGTAAGTGGTTTTGGACCAAGTAAAGACCATGGGCCTTGATCTTTCATTTTACACAGAGCCCTAGCTACTTAATAAAAAAGAGGTGGGGTTGTTTTAAGTGTGTCGAAAACCAAGTAGAAAAAGAAGAAAAGCCAAAAAAAGTAGAGAAAAAAAAGAGACGGGAGAGTTAGTTGAACGGAAGTCGATCTGTAGTTCAATTGAGTTGAAACCTTGTCAAGAGGTTTATGATTCAGAATTCTACATTCTGAACGGTGAAGATCGGGTTTGAAGCTCACTAGGAACAAATCCAGGGTGTATTTGTTGAGTCACTTATTTGGTGAGATTTCTCCAATTGTTTCTCTAGTTGTTGTTTAGCTCTAGTTTTAGCTAGAGAAGAACTTTGTATACCTATTATTTGATAATGAAGATTTTTCTGATGGTCCATGATTTTTTTCCTCTACACTGGAGGGTTTTTCAAGTAAATCTTGATTTGTTTTATTTTTCTTATATTTTTTATTATTGATTGTTGTCTATTGCTTCAGTATTGTTGTGATTATTGCTTCAGGCGCAACATAAACCTAGGCTCTCAGTCATGTTAACAGGTTGATCCATAGAAGTTTTCAGTTCAAATGCATGAAGAAAACGAGCAAGTGTCAGATGAAGTTGTTGGAGAGCAAATGATGCACCAGGGCATGAACGTCTTCCTGAGCCAAATGGAATGAGTTCAAATTGTTGACCTCTAACATCAACACCGGCATGGCTTGTGAGAAATCTCCCTGGTAAAAATGCAGATGGATTTGACCATACTCTTGGATCTCTTTGAATTTTCCACACATTTACGACTACCCGCCAGCTGGGACATGATAGCCAGCAACAGTGCAGTCGTTCATAGCTTCCCAGGGTCCCAGTAGAGGACCAGCTGGATAAAGGCGCAGGGTTTCTTTGATGATAGCTTGAAGATACACAAGATTTTTAATATCTGACTCATCAACTGGCCTTTCCCGGCCAACCTGGAGGTCTAATTCCTCTTGAGCCTTCTCCAACATCTCACGATTATTCAGAAGTAAAGAAAAGGCCCATGTCAGTGTCCCTGACGTCGTGTCACTGCCACCAATGATATGTGCCTACATGAAAATCGAAAAGAACGTTAATGTAGAAGTAAGCTTGCCTAACAAAAGTTAGCTTATCAGCTATAAAGAGTCGTATAAACTGTTTGTGATTCTCAATAATCACAAAATTAAATACTTGAGCATGCCACACCAGTCAAGAACTAGCAAGCCCAAAATAATGAACCATTCTAAGAATACAGGGTATAATCAGACCTTCTTGGATAAACTACACCACTCATCGATTGTCCTGTTTTTGGCCAAACAAGTGTTATCATAAATCAAACTCTGAGCTCAAATTTATTATGTTTCTTCAAATTAAACATACCAGACAGGTAGACTTGATACTCGTATCTGCATCATACTGAAAATTTGAGAGGTGACCTTCCTCCTGAAGAGACAACATTACATCAATGAAGTACTGCTCCCCTTCAGCCTTGATTCCACCAGAAATCCTTCTATCTCGATGCTCCTTTAGCCAGCCCTCAAGTACACCATCCAACTCCTTGGCCGTCTTTTTCATTGCCTTTTCATGCCCCTGCATATCTAACCACCAAAGGAGTGGAAGTGCATCTGAAACAACAAAAAGACCAATTAAATGAAAGAACTGACTTATTGCCTTTTGACAATTTCTTGCCTCGCTATCATCACAGGCAGCAGAAGCACCAAAATAACATTTTCCAGTCACCATTCGAACAACTATATTAAACCACTGTTTAAGTTCAACAAGCACAAGACTGGAACCATTGTTATAACTTAAACTGTCTAGTTCTCTTATCCCCATGTCAACTTCAGAAATGCGATCATGCTTGAGCATCTCAAGCCTGCGGTTTGAGAGAAGTTCAAGTGTTGCAATTTTTCCCATCTCACGCCAGAAGGGGCAGTAAGGTGCAAACCCAAACACAGCATAATTGTAACCCATGTGCTTTGTAGCTACTGTAGTAGGACGTGAAGCTAGTGCCTTATCATTAATTGTGAAGCATTGTTTTACCACTTCCCAGCTACTAACCACAAAAGCATGGCGACTGCCTAGGCTTATTGTAAATGCAGGCCCATGCTTATCAGCCACTGCTCCAAGTGTTCGGTAAAGAAGCTGATTACTGCCACCCAATACGTGGAGGTGGACAAGAATTGGCCATGCACCTTCAGGTTGAGGAGCCATTCTAATGAATGGTTCAGTAACTCATGAAAAAAAATTCATGTCTATTTATATGTTCAAGCCAACAGTAAATCGCCTAAAGTCAGCATGATGCATACCATTGCTTGACAAATTCTAGCAAGGAACATGGCTTGACTTCATCAATCTGTTTACCATTCCTCGGTGTACAGGAATCTGTGAGAATGACAGTAGAAAAAAGAGAATTTAATTAAATACACTATATCACCCTCGATATCCATAGAACATATATAAAATATATTTTTGAATATAATTAACAGCTTAGCCTTGAGCCGTGCGACAGTAATGGGACGGTTTTCATCCCTCATATTTCAGTGCTTTGCTTTGGAAGAAAATTAGTACAGTTTTGAAGAGATAAACAATTTTTTGAATCTATGTGAATATTTTGAAAAAGAAAATTATACTTCCTCTAAGCTAAACCAGCTTAAGAGAATTCTTTTTTTTGAAAAAGCTACAGTATTTTTAACCAAAGAATTATTCCAGCAAATTAATTCTTTTATTTTACAATCAATAGAAAACCTGTTAAAAGAAATTTTTTTTATTATTATACTTTTACGTATATGTATAATACTGCTTTTAACGAATATATACCTAAAATCAAATTTTGACTTGATCATGAAATCTTTGATGTAAAAAGCATTGAATTTGGTTTAGTCGGATAAATTACTGTATAAAACTTTTCTTTTCACCTTTTAAAAGATTTTTCAGCTTTTATAAAGCATCACTTTACTGAATGTAAAAAATGGTCAAAATATTTTTACTACATTCATTTTACCATATATAGTCTTTTGGGTACCTTTCAAAGAGAAAGATTTTACCAACCTTATCAAATATGAGAATTTGATAAAATATCCGGTGGACATTTTCTTCAACCCCTTAATATACTTGATCCACCAACAGACCATATCGAGTTCTCAGATGATTTAAATAAAATCATCACTAAATATACCAATCCAAACAGTTACCATTTCCAAACAAGAATTGATCTTATAGAAAAAGCAAAATTCTTTCTCCACCTAGCCACAAAACCAGACTATCCAAAAATAGCTTGCTAGATAGATGGCAGATGCATTTTTGTTATCAGATTTCTTGAACCACATGACGATCTTGATATACAAAATGCTCCAGAGGCAATTAAGCTACTGGAAAAATTATCAAATATGAAAGATCTAGATCATCCGATAGAATTACTATACCAGTACCAAGAAGGATGGTAAATGTGGAACAAATCACATTCTGGATCTCTTCAATCTCTCCAGTCCCTTAACGCACTGGATGAAGAATTTCATAACTTAAACAATGCTATGGAAAGATTAAAAATTATGCATATTCTAATCCAAGATAAGCTAGAAGGGGGTGTGAAAATGATTTATGTATAAAGGATTACAAAGCTATATATATAGATTTACAAGTGGAGGACGGTAAACAAGAGAGAGAGAAAAGTGAAGATAGAGGAAGGAGAAAAGATAAAGAGAGAAAGAAAAGAAAGGAATTGGCCTCCCTCTAACTTAGATACACTGAGGCTTTAAATAGAAAAATTTTAACTTATAAATAGTAACTTTGTACAGTTATCGCTACAGTGTACAATAAAATTTTTATCTACAGTACCTCTACAGTGACTTGCTACAATGTCTTTCATAATATGTCTATGTCTTTTTCTGCTACAGTGACTGTTACAATGACGTTTTATTTGTCTATTATAGTGACTGCTACAGTATTTTCTATCTATTGGTCGTTGGCGTCGAATATAGTTTATCTTTTAGTGTCGACTATTTGTTCTGGCTTATCCTGGATTAGAATATGTATAATTTTTTTATCTTTTCATAACATTGTTTAAGTTATGAAATTCTTCATCCAGTGCGTTAAGGGACTAGAGAGATTGAGAAGATCCATAATGTGATTTGTTTCACATTTGCCATCCTTCTTGGTACTGGTATAGTAATTCTGTTGGATGATCTAGATCTTCCATGTTTGATAATTTTTTCAATAGTTTAATTACCTCTAGAGCATTTTGTATATCAAGATCGTCATGTGGTTTAAGAAATCTGATAATAAAAATATGTCTACCATCTATCCAGCAAGTTATTTTTTAGATAGTCTAATTTTGTGGCTAGGTGGAGAAAGAATTTTTCCTTTTCTATAAGATCAATTCATGTTTGGAAATGGTAACTGTTTGGATTGGTATATTTAGTGATGATTTTGTTTAAATCATTTGAGAACTCGATATGGTCTGTTGGTGGATCAAGTATATTAAGGGGTTGAAAAAAATGTCCACTGGATATTCTATCAAATTCTCATATTTGATAAGGTTGGTAAAATCTTTCTCTTTGAAAGGTACCTAAAAGACTATATATGGTAAAATGAATGTAATAAAAATGTTTTGACCATTTTATACATTCAATAAAGTGATGCTTTATAAAAGCTGAAAAATCTTTTAAAAGGTGAAAAAAAAAGTTTTGTACAATAATTTATCCGACTAAATCAAATTCAATGCTTTTTACATCAAAGGTTTCATGATCAAGTCCAAATTTGATTTTAGGTATATATTCGTTAAAAGCAATATTATACATATACGTAGAAGTATAATAATCAAAAAAATTTTCTTTCAACAGGTTTTCTATTGATTGTAAAATAGAAGAATTAATTTGCTGAAATAATTCCTTAGTTAAGAATACTGTAGCTTTTTCAAAAAGAAAAATTCTCTTAAACTTGTTTAGCTTAGAGGAAGTATAATTTTCTTTTTCAAAATATTCATATAGATTCAAGAAATTATTTATCTCTTGAAAACTGTACTAATTTTCTTCCAAAGTAAAGAAATCAATATCTTGCTATTTTAGCATATTTGTTGATAGAAGACTTTGGAAAGCTATTTCTTTGAAATTCTGAAATTCTTTAGCCTGGTTGACTAAGAACTCAGTTAATTTTGTCATCTTTTTTCGAAAGCTGGATTTATTTTTTAAGAGATGAGATTTCCAAACATTGTTTAACAATTTATAGACTATTTGTTAGAGAGTTTTATTTTCTCAAGCAGTTTTCTGCTGAAGAGACTATTTGTGAATAACTCATAGGAGTCCATTCGTTTGGATCTTGAGCAAATTGAAAAATTTCTGGTTGAATTCTCATAAAAGGAGGTTTGTAAAGTGGTTGTTGGTAGAGATATAATCATTGGTTAGGATTAGTGTAAAAATTAAATCTTGGGTTAAGATTTGTAGAGACCAAAGGTCTTAGAGAAGAAAGAGTAAAAGAAGAAAAAAAAAAGGGTTTTTTACCTGTCTTTTTTTTTATTGTTTTCCATCTACCTGTATCATGGACTGATTATTTTTTTCAATCGATGTGGTCAATTCAGATAGTTTGCAAGGAGATTTTTATCTCTGTTGATGAACTCTACTTGAAAATGATACTAGCAAAGAAAGTTATACCACCATATTCGCCTGAGATTATCAGAAAGCTTTTTGTTTTGGAAAAAGTTTTTTACTGCTTGGTTATCTGTTTTGATAACAAAGATCTTTAGGGCTAAATAGATGTGAAAACGTTTATACCATTTTTTATGGCTAATAATTCTTTTTCAAATATAATATAATTATTTTATTCGATTTGAATTTACCGAATTTGTAGCCACAAATCAGTTCATCTTTTTTATGAAAATTTTTTACTTTAAAGATACATCCTCAATGTTCATCACTGGCATCTATCTCTAAAATAAGTAAATCATCTTGTTTAGGCAGATAGACTTTAGGTATAGTAGTTAATTCTGATTTGATATATTTGATAATATCAGAATCATTGGGTGTCCAGACAAAATCATTATCTTTTCGTAATTTACGTAAAAGATAGCTTTTCTTTTTGAAAAAAGTTTTTGAAAAATTGCATGCCATAATTGAGTATACCTAACAGCTGTTGTAGCTGTTTGACATTATCCAGTTGTTCTGAAAACTTCTTGATCTTTGATATAATATGATCCTACAATGTTAGTTCATTTACAGATAGATTAAGACCAAGAAATTAAATTTATGTTTTTTTGAGCTCAACCTTTTTTAGACTCAAAATAATACCATGTAGAATAAATTCTTGAGCAATAAGATTTAGGTGTTTCCTGTGTTCATCTAAAGTATTTGAAAATACTAAAACATCATCGATATAGACACAGCAAAATTGTTTATGTTTGCTAAAAATACTATCCATCCCACGTTGAAAAATTTGAGGGGTGTTGCATAGACTGAAAGGCATAACAGTCCATTGGTAATGGCTTGTTGGTGCACTAAAAACAGTTAAAGGTTTAGAAATATCATTTAGCATGATTTGCCAAAAACCTGATTTGCAATCAAATTTAGAAAAGTATTTAGCATTTTTTGCTAAATTGATCAAAACGTCTTTTCAAGGGATAAAATAGCCATCAAAAATAAGATTTTGGTTTAATTTTTTGTAATTAATAACCATATGGGGTTTACCTCGTGTAATCTTAGAATGGTTTCTTGCCAAAAATGTTGGACTAGAGTGCGGACTATTAGTTGGTTTTATCAGACCTTTGTCGAGCAATTCTGAAATTTGTATTTCAAATTCATCTATATCCTGTTTGGTATAGATCATGGGCTTTATCTAATAGTCTCTTTTGAAGAATGAAGAGTAAGTTCATAGTATCTGGGACTTCATTTCCAAAGCTTCAATGGGTCTTCACTGAAGCTTTCCTGTAAAATCTTATAAAGCCAATGTTTTTCATTAATAACTTTAAGTTCAGAAATATGTGTTATTTCTGGATAAAAATCGTTATGACAAACATGATTATGCTTGGATAAAAGAGGAATATCTATTGATTTTTTATCAATAGTAAAAGTAAGATGATCAGGGAAAACAAAAAATGGTAAATATTTATGTATAAAATTATTTTCTAATAGAATATCTCCATGCATATTAGGAAAATATAATATTTTAGGTATAATAAATTTCCTATCGTTTAAGGCAATAGGAATATTTTTTGCTTTTAGATTAACAATGATTTCTTTACCATCGATACCTACTATTATTATAGGAAGTTTCATAGGATGCCATTTTGTTGAAGGCAAAGCATTGGGTCGACAGCTAGAGATTGTTGCTCCTGTGTCAATCAAAATATTTAAACTATATGGTTTATAGTTTAATAAATAAAAATATCCTTTTATGTAAGTATAATAACGAATTTTTTTAGCAAAAGAAATTATTTCTGGCATGTTTTGTGCAGAGATACGATAATTATTTATATATTGAAACATTTTAATATCTTTATTTCTAGTTTTTCTAGTTGAAGAAGTGTGTGAATTTAACACAGAATTTACAAAATGATAATAGGTTTGGTTATCACATGTACCTTACTGATATGGATTATTTCCTGCAAAAATAGAGATTTAAGCATTGTTAGTATTACCTAATTGGCGTATACTATTTACTTTTTGTAGGGCTTTTGTACTGTTTGTACTATGAAAACCTAAAAAAAAACTTCGATAAGGAGTACAAAAAGATCAATTACTTGTTATACTCTATGTATCATCATCTAGTTGATGATCAAAAGTATTTGTAGAAGGTAAAACCAAGTTTTGATTAAAACAGGTTGACTCATTTGAATTTTTGAAGTAAAGATTTTTTCCTGATGAGAAAAATTCTAGACTTGATACTTTCTGTTTTTCAAAAGTATTTGAAAGATCTTCGAGACACCATCTTTTTAGAATTGATAAATCTGTGAGATTTACTAGTTTTGGTTTAATTTTTGAATCAAAATTGTTTGGTTCAAAAATTTCAATAATATTAGAGTCTATTGGTTTCATAGAAGTATTAGTAGTATTTGTAAATTCATAAACCACTAACCAGTTGATTGAAAGATTATGCGAAGTAATTCAAAATCAAAATTGGTTATTTTGACTCGAAGGCATAAACATTTTTCAATGTTTTCGTCAAAAAAAAATAAAATAGTTTGGTTTAACTTTGAATAAAACTACTCCTGCTGCTAAATTGGATTGGATTCCACCAATTACAGTATTAGCAGGGTTTTGAATATGATGATCCATTAAAACAGCTATTATGAGAATATCGTTTGTGGATAAAAAGAGTGGTTTAATGGTGATCAAAATTATTCTTATATGGATGTATTTAACCTTTGGATATCGAGAAAGAAAATAGCTTTTTTTTTTAGTAAAAAAAAAAGATTTCTATTGATCCTTGTTGAGAATCATTAGCGACTGTATCACCAGATAGTTTTTTTATATGGCATTTAGACCAAGGTTCGAATTGTTTAAACCAACTTGTTTTGTAAATTTCATCTGGTTTGATGAGTTGTAATTCTTTTAGTTTTTCATCAGAAATAAAATGAGTTTTTCTCATTATATTTTTGAGTTTGACCATTCCATCTTCGTTGGTAGTTGTTATACCGGTAGAAGAGGTTACAGAAATATTATATTGGTTAGATTCAGTATTTATCATAAAAATAAAATATGATTTATCTTTAGAAGAACTATAATCAGTTTCTAAAAAAACTTTATAATAAATTTCTTCGTCAGATAATTCATCAGCAAAACAAATTTGAAAAAAAGTTTCATCAAGTTTTTTTATCATTTTCTTCGCACTTTTGCCTTTGTTAAGACAATTGTTTGCATAATGACCTTCTTGATCACAAAGAAAACATTTACAGTTATGTTTAGAAGATTTTTTCTTCTTTTTAACAACAAATTTACCTTTTTTAGGTTTAAAAATGGTTGTAGGTATCCACTTTTTCCAAAAATATTTTCGTTTTTTCTTAAAACAATGTTTCGTTGAAAAAGACTGTTTATTATAGCCAAATTCAAATTCATTTTCCAAAATCTTTGCACATTTTTTATAGGAAAGTTTGGATTTTACTTGTTTGGCAACTTTTTGCTTGAGGTAGTATTCGTTGACTTGATTCTGAACGTAGTGTATTCTACATCCAAGAGTATCATAAAGTTTTATACTGAGATTTGCAGCTGAACTGTTTTAAGTTTTAACTCTAAATAAACAGCGTAATTTTATGAACATAATTCATCCTATGGTGAGGGAAGTTTAAGAAAATATTGTTGTAACCAAAAGTTTGAATGTTTTTCATCTAATTTTTTATATTCAGAAAGATATTTTTTAAAAAAATTATCAAGATACTGAATATCACATAATTTTAATTTTGATAAAATAGATTGAACTTCTTGAATGGGATCTAGGGATTCTGCACTACCATAAAACTCATTTTTTAAGATTTATGTTAAATCTTTTAGAAGTTAAGGTATATTTTCTACGACTAACAGAGTTGATTTATGCTGTTCTTCGAGGGTTGTAGTTTCTCATTTTTTAAGAAATTGAAAGACATCACCTTGTCATGTGCCACAAAAATAATTGAAGAATCTTTTTTTGTTCCATTGCTCCTTGTATCCTGTGACAACAATAGACATAGATTATGCCCAATCATCTATGATTTTTTCATAGTCTTTAAGAAGGATTTTGGTTAAATCTAAATAAGTACCGTATTGAAAACTGTTCGTTTGTTTAACAAATCGATAACAGGGGTTTCAATCTTAACCTGACCTTTTTGGTCAAAATTAGATGTTTGTTTTATCTCATCCTTGTTTAGGTGAGAAAATTTTCTTTTAAATGAGAAAGATATTGATCCATTATATCGAGATCAAGTAAATCTGAAAATCTTAAAGTACCATCAATAGCTAGGTTAGATATGGCTAATGCTTTTCTTTTCCCACACTCTTCTATTTGAGGGATAAAAATTTCACTTGGTTCTGGATCTGGTTGATCATCATAACTATCATTTTCATCTAAAGTAGTTTTATCTGATGAAATTAGTTCATCCTTGACTACTGGGTTAGTAGTAAGAATTTTAAAATTATCATCTACTGTATCATTATTTGCTTATTCACTACTGGGACTGATTGTGTCATAGTTAAGCATATAATGATATTTATACTTAATAAAGAGTTCTTTATGTTCTTCATAAAGAGTCTCTATTGCTTGAAGATAATCAATCTGTTATTACGGATCTTCAATTTTTTTTATTTTATATTTAAAATTTTTAATTATATATTTATAAGAGTCGAAATCAAGTTATTCTTATTTCTTTTTTGCTACGAAAGATGAAGGTTTATCATCATTCATCATAATATTGCCATAGTAAAGAAGTCCAAAATCTATAGATATATCTGAAAGAATATATTTTTGGTCCATCTTTTCTACAAGCATGTCTACTTTATCTTTTATATTATCCATTTTTACAAAAAGTTTATGAAAAAAGAAGAAGTTAAATCTATTAAACTATTTACAGTTTTACTTATGCTAATATTACTAGATTAATACTTAGGATCTATATGCAAGTCATGATTATAAGATATATCTTTATAACTACAATATTTTCTTCATAAGTTTTCATGTTTTTGGTGCTTAAAATCGGTGTGCTGTTCTGACAACACTAGCCAAACAAAGGCAACTCAAGCCACAAAAGTCGGTAAAAACTCATATATGCACGTATGAGCTTTAAGTCCCAAAAAAGTTGAACTCGAAAAAATTAAAATTAAAATTTTTAATCTTAATCTATCTGTAAATGGACTAACATTGTAGGATCACATTATATCAAAGATCAAAAAATTTTCAGAATAATTGGATAATGTCAAACAGCTACAATAGATGTTCGGTATACTCAATTATGGTAGGTAATTTTTTAAAAATCTTTCCAAAAAGGAAAGCTATCTTTTGCGTAAATTATGAAAAAATAATGATTTTGTCTGGACACTCAACGATTATGATATTATCAAATAGATCAAATCAGAATTAACTATTATACTTAAAGTCTATCTACCTAAATAAGGTGATTTACTTATTTTAGAGACAGATGCCAGTGATGAACATTGAAGATGTGTCCTTAAAGCAAAAAATGTTCATAAAAAAGATGAACTGATTTGTGACTATAATTTAGATAAATTCAAATCGAATGAAATAAATTATATTATATTTCAAAAAAATTATTAGCCATAAAAAATTGTGTACAACGTTTTCACATTTATTTAGCCCCGAAGATCTTTATTATCAGAATAGATAACCAAGCAATAAAAAACTTTCTCCAAAACAAAAAGCTTTTTTATAATCTCAAGCGAATACGATGGTATAACTTTCTTTGCCAGTATCATTTTCAGGTATAGTTCATCAACGGAGATAAAAATCTCCTTGCAAACTATCTGAGTCAACCACATGGATCAAAAAAAATAATCAGTCTATGATATAGTGGATAAAAAATAATAAAAAAGAAGACAGGTAAAAAATCTTACGTGATGGTTCGCCACGGTTAGGACATGTCCAAGCAAGAGCCAATGCTTTACCACAGATCATACTGTGAAAACCCTGGATCATGTATGCCTGATTTAGCCATATTGTGAACTAGCTCTAATACCATTTACAGTCCATCCCGCTTGCATCTCACGGAGTAGCCAGTAAGGGTACCTCAGAAGCTAGTTTTCGTTAAGCCTATCGACCTAACAACCCTACGTAGTGGTCGGCCACGGTCGGGACATGTCCAAGCAAGAGCCAATGCTTCACCACAGATCACACTGTGAGAACCCTGAATCATGTACACCTGATGTAATCATCTTGTGAACTAGCTCTGATACCATTTACAATGAGGTACAAAAAAAATCTATGTATAAATGATTACAAAGCTATATATATATATTTATAAGTAGATGATGGTAAACAAGATAAAGAGAAACGTGAAGATAGAGGAAGGAGAAGAGATAAAGAGGGAAAGAAAAGAAAAAAATTGGCCTCCCTCTAACTTAGATACACTAAGACTTTAAATAAAAAAAATTCTAATATATGAATAGTAACTTTGTACAGTTACCGCTACAGTGTGCAGTAGAATTTTTATCTATAATATCGCTATAGTGTTTTCTGTCTGTTGGTCGTTGGTGTCGAATGTAGTTTATCTTTTAGTGTCGACTATTTGTTCTGACTTATCCTAGATTAGAATATGCATAATTTTTTATCCTTCCATAACATTGTTTAAGTTATGAAATTCTTCATCCAGTGCGTTAAGGGACCAGAGAGATTGAGAAGATCCAGAATGTGATTTGTTTCATATTTGCCATCTTTCTTGGTACTGGTATAGTAATTATGTCAGATGTTCTAGATCTTTCATATTTGATAATTTTTTCAGTAGCTTAATTGCCTCTAGAGCATTTTGTATATCAAGATCGTCATATGGTTCAAGAAATTTGATAACAAAAATGCGTCTGTCATCTGTCCAGCAAGTTATTTTTGGATAGTTTAGTTTTGTGGCTAGGTGGAGAAATAATTTTACTTTTTCCATAAGATCAGTTCTTGTTTGAAAATGGTAACTGTTTGGATTGGTATATTTAGTGATGATTTTGTTTAAATCATCTGAGAACTCGATATGATCTGTTGGTGGATCAAGTATATTAAAGAGTTGAAGAAAATGTCCACCAAATATTCTATCAAATTCTCATATTTGATAAGGTTGATAAAATCTTTCTCTTTGAAAGGTACCCAAAAGACTATATATGGTAAAATGAATGTGGCAAAAATGTTTTGATCATTTTATACATTCAATAAAATGATGCTTTATAAAAGTTGAAAAATCTTTTAAAAGATGAAAAAAAAAGTTTTGTACAGTAATTTGTTCGACTAAACCAAATCAAATGCTTTTTACATCAAAGGTTTTATGATCAAGTCAAAATTTGATTTTAGGTATATATTCGTTAAAAGTAGTATTATACATATACGTAGAAGTATAATAATAAAAAAGTTTTTTTTCAACAGGTTTTTTATTATTGTAAAATAGAAGAATTAATTTACTGAAATAATTCTTTGGTTAAAAATATTGCAGCTTTTTCAAAAAAAAAAAAATTCTCTTAAGCTTATTTAACTTAGAGGAAGTATAATTTTTTTTTCAAAATATTCACATAGATTCAAGAAATTATTTATCTCTTGAAAATTGTACTGATTTTCTTCCAAAGCAAAGAAATCAATATCTTGTTGTTTTAGCATATTTGTTGATAGAAGACTTTGAAAAGCTATTTCTTTGAAATTCTAAAATTTTTTAGCCTAATTGACTAAGAACTCAGCTAATTTTGTCATCTCTTTTCAAAAGCTGGATTTTTTTTCTGAAAGATGAGATTTTCAAACATTGTTTAACAATTTGTAGACTTCTGGTTCAAGTCCAGGGTTATAAAAATCTTTAATCTCTGGGTTAGAGAGTTTTGTTTTCTCAAGCAGTTGTTCTGCTGAAGAGACTATTTGTGAATAACTCATAAGAGTCCATTCGTTTGGATCTTGAGCGAATTGAAAAATTTTTGGTTGAATTCTCATGAAAAGAGATTTGTAAAGTGGTTGTTGGTAGAGATATAATCCTTGGTTAGGATTAGTGTAAAAATTAAATCTTGGGTTAGGATTTGTAGAGACCAAAGGTATTGGAAAAAGAGTAGAAAAAGAAGAGGAAGAGGGTTTTTTACCTATCTTTTTTTTTATTGTTTTCCATCCACTTGTATCATAGACTGATTGTTTTTCTCAATCTATGTGATCAACTCAGATAGTCTATAAGAAGATTTTTGTCTCCGTTAATGAACTCTACCTGAAAATGATACTGGCAAAGAAAGTTATACTATTGTATTCGCCTGGGATTATAAAAAAGCTTTCTGTTTTAAAGAAAATTTTTTACTGCTTGATTATTTGTTTTGATAACAAAAATCTCCGGGGTTAAATAAATGTGAAAACATTGTACACCATTTTTTATGGCTAATAATTCTTTTTCAAATATAATATAATTTATTTCATTCGATTTGAATTTACCGAAATTGTAGCCACAAATCAGTTCATCTTTTGTATGAAGATTTTTTACTTTAAGGACACATCCCCAATATTCATCACTGGCATCTGTCTCTATAATAAGTAAATCACCTTGTTTAAGCAGATAGACTTTAGGTATAGTAGTTAATTCTGATTTGATCTGTTTGATAATATCAGAATCGTTGGGTGTCCAGACAAAATCATTATCTTTTTGTAATTTACGTAAAAGATAGCTTTCTTTTTTAGAAAGATTTTTAAAAAATTATCTACCATAATTGAGTATACCTAACAGCTGTTATAGCTGTTTGACATTATTCAGTTGTTCTGGAAACTCCTTGATCTTTGATATAATGTGATCCTGCAATGTTAGTCCATTTGCAAATAGATTAAGACCAAGAAATTCAATTTTTGTTTTTACGAGTTCAACCTTTTTGGGACTTAAAATAATACCATGTAGAATAAATTCTTGAGCAATAAGATTCAAGTGTTTCCTGTGTTCATCTAAAGTATTTGAAAATACTAAAATATCATCAATATAAACATAGTAAAATTGTTTATGTTTGCTAAAAATACTATCTATCCAATGTTGAAAATTTTGAAGGGCGTTGTATAAACCGAAAGGCATAACAGTCCATTGATAATGGCCTGTTGGTGCACTAAAAGTAGTTAAACGTTTAGAAATATCATTTAGCATGATTTGCCAAAAACCTGATTTACAATCAAATTTAGAAAAGTATTTAGCATTTTTTGCTAAATTGATCAAAACATCTTTTTGAGGGATAAAATAGCCATAAAAAACAAAAGTTTGGTTTAATTTCTCGTAATTAATAACTATATGGGGTTTACCTCGTTTAATCTCAAAATGGTTTCTTACCAAAAATGCTAGACGAGAGTGCGGACTAGTAGTTGGTTCTATCAGACCTTTGTCGAGCAATTTTGAAATTTGTATTTCAAATTCATCTATATCATGTTTGGTATAGATCATGGGCTTTACTCTAATAATCTTTTTTTGGAGAATGAAGAGTAAGTTCACAGTATCTGGGACTTCGTTTCCAAAGCTTCAATGGGTCTTTACTGAAGTTTTTCTGTAAAATCTTATAAAGCCAATATTTTTCATTAATAGCTTTAAGTTCAGAAATATGTGTTATTTCTGGACAAAAATCATTATCACAAACAGGATTATGCTTAGATAAAAAAAGAACATTTATTAATTTTTTATCAATAGTAAAAGTAAGATGATCAGGGAAAACAGAAAATGGTAAATATTTATATAGAAAATTATTTCCTAATAGAATGTCTCCATGCATATTACGAAAACATAATATTTTAGATATAATAAATTTCCTATCGTTTAAGGCAACAGGAATATTTTTTGCTTTTAGATTAACAATGGTTTCTTTACCATCGATACCTACTATTATTATAGGATGTTTCATAGGTTGCCATTTTGTTGAAGGCAAAGCATTGGCTCAACAACTAGAGATTGTTGTTCCTGTGTCAATCAAAATATTTAAACTATATGGTTTATAGTTTAAGAAATAAAAATATCCTTTTATGTAAGTATAATAACGACTTTGTTTAGCAAAAAAAATTATTTCTGGCACGTTTTGTGCAGAGATATGATAATTATTTATATAATGAAATATTTTAATATCTTCATTTCTAGTTTTTCTAGTTAAAGAAGTGTGTGAATTTAACACAGAATTTATAGAATGATAATAGGTTTGGTTATCACTTGTACCTTATTGAAATGGATTATCTCCTGCAAAAATAAAGATTTGAGCATTATCAGTATTACCTGATTGGCATATACTATTTACTTTTCGTATGGCTTCTGTACTGATTGTAATATGAAAACCTGAAAAAGAACTTCGGTAAGGAGTACAAAAAGATTGATTACTTGTTATACTTTCTGTATCATCATCTTATTGATGATCAAAAGCATTTGTATGAGGTAAAATCAGGTTTTGATTAAAACTGGCTGATTCATTTGGATTTTTGAAGTAAAGATTTTTTCCTGATGAGAAAAATTCTAGACTTGGTACTTTCTGTTTTTCATAAGTATTTGAAAGATCTTTGAGACACCATCCTTTTGAGATTGATAAATCTGTGAGATTTACTAGTTTTGGTTTAATTTCTGAATCAAAATTATTTGGTTCAAAAATTTTAATAATATTGGAGTCTATCGGTTTGATAGAAGTATTAGTAGTATTTGTAAATTCATAAACCACTGACCAGTTGATTGAAAGATCATGCGAAGTAGATTCGAAATCAGAATTGGTTATTTTGATTCGAAGGCATAAACATTTTTCAATGTTTTCATCAAAAATAGAAATAAATTAGTTTGGTTTAACTTTGAATAAAACTACTCCTACTGCTAAATTGGATTGGATTCCACTAATTACAGTATTTACAGGGTTTTGAAAACGGTGATCCATTAAAACAGCTATTATGAAAATATCCTTTGTGAATAAAAAGAGTGGTTTAATGGTGATCAAAATCATTCCTATATGGATGTATTTGACCTTTGGATATCGAGAAAGAAAATGGCTTTTTTTTTTTGTAAAAAGAGAGATTTTTATCGATCCTTGTTGAAAATCGTTAGCGATTGTATCACCAAATAGTTTTTTTATATGGTGTTTAGACCAAGGTTGGAATTGTTTAAACCAACTTGTTTTGTAAATCTCATTTGGTTTGATGAGTTGTAATTCTTTTAGTTTTTCATCAGAAATAAAATGAGTTTTTCTCATTATATTTTTTAGTTTGACCATTCCATCTTCGTTGATAGTTGTTATACCGGTAAAAGAGATTACAAAAATATTATCTTGGTTAGATTCAGTATTTATCATAAAAATAAAATCCGATTCATCTTTAGAAGAACTATAATTAGTTTCTGAAAAAACTTCATAATAAATTTCTTCGTCAGATAATTCATCAGTAAAACAAATTTGAAGAAAAGTTTCATTAAGTTTTTTTATCATTTTCTTTGCACTTTTGCCTTTGTTAGGACAATTGTTTGCATAGTGATCTTTTTTATCACAAAGAAAACATTTACAGTTATGTTTAGAAGATTTTTTCTTCTTTTTAACAACAAATTTACCTTTTTTTAGGTTTAAAAGTGGTTGTAGGTTTCCACTTTTTTCAAAAATATTTTCGTTTTTTCTTAAAACGATGTTTCGTTGAAAAAGACTGTTTATTGCAGCCAAATTCAAATTCATTTTCCAAAATCTTTGTACGTTGTTTATACGAAAGTTTGGATTTTACCTGCTTGGTAACTTTTTGCTTGAGGCAATATTCGTTGACTTGGTTTTGAACGTAATGTATTCTACATCCAAGAGTATCATAAAGTTCTATACTGAAATTTGCAGCATGAACTGTTTTGAGTTTTAATTCTAAATAAACAGGGTAATTTTGTGAACATAATTCATCCCATGGTGAGGGAAGTTTGAGAAAATATTGTTGTAACCAAAAGTTTGAATGTTTTTCATCTAATTTTTTATATTCAAAAATATATTTTTTAGAAAAATTATTAAGATACTGAATATCATATAATTTTAATTTTGATAAAATAAATTGAGTTTCTTGAGTGGGATCCAGGGATTTTGTACTACCACAAAACTTATTTTTTAAGATTTGTGTTAAATCTTTTAAAAGTTGAGGTATATTTCTTATGGCTAATAGAGTTGATTTCTACTGTTCTCTAAGGGTTGTAGTTTCCCATTTTTTGAAAAATTGAAAGACATCACCTTGCCATGTGCCACAAAAATAATTGAGGAATCTTTGTTTGTTCCATTGCTCCTTGTATCCTATGACAACAACAGACATAAATTGTGCCTAATAATCTATGGTTTTTCCATAATTTTTAAGAGGAATTTTGGTTAAATCGAAATAAGTACCGTCTTGAGAAATCATTCATTTATTTAATAAATCGATAGCAGAGGTTTCAATCTTAACCTGACTTATTTGGCCAGAATCATATGTTTGTTTTATCTGATCCTTGTTTAGCTTAGTATTCTAGTTAAAAGTTAGAGTCTGCATTATTTCAATAAAGAAAAACAACTCGGACATTATATATATTATGCCAAGGTCAGAAAGACTTGCTAGCAAGGATCTTCTACCACTTGTTCTGTTTTATCCATTTTTTGGTAGTTCTGGGGCAGAAACTACTCATTACTTCATCTGCAGAAAATTTTAATGTTGCAAAGAATATATTATGAGGTTTCTACCACTTGTTCGGTTTTATCCCATGTACGTCATACTCCAGATAGTAACATCAAAATGAAATAAAGCAAGAAAGTCAACTCTAACATGCACTTTGGCAGCCAGGTTGGGGGGGGGGGGTAGAACTGTTACCAAACACGAATGCAGGAGTAATTTCTCAGTTTTCTGAGGCATATTATCACTTGATGTCATTTGTTCTTCACTATTTTACTCAAAACCTAGATGCAACACTCCAGCAGTGCATGTCAATTACGATTGATGAAATTTACAAACATCAGCAACGTAATGGGCCACTAAAAAAATAGATCAAGGATGGCTAGATAGCAAAATACAAGCTACTTTTAAATCCTTCATTTTCAGAACCAAAAGAATTAATGTAATGAGAATTAGTTTGGAAATATAAATTGAAGTTCTTTAAGAACATATAAAGAACTAATTCAATGTACATAAATAACGACAAGAAGAAAACCTCAGTGACCCATGTGCTTAACATACTATCTAAATGATTCATTTTCTTCTATTATGCAATTTTTTCAGGCAACATTACCACAATTTACTTCAATATAAGACTGATATTTTCAGGCTCCTTCCCATTAAATTCCAGAGGTTTAGCAGACAAATTAAAACTAACAGAATGATGCCATTTACAGTTACATCCCCAAGAATTTCTCTTCGTATATAGCATTTGCTTAGACAATGTGAAAAGCAGAAAAAAAATGGCATTAAAACATTCCTTAAGAATGCCTAAATCAGGCAAAATAGGAACAGTCAATGTTGCACAAAACCACAATTATAGCAGAAATCATGACCTATGAAGAAAGTCAATGTAAGAAGTACTCTAAACAATAAATCAAAATTCCCCTTTGTTTGAACATTGTATTAAGGGGTTGAAACTCATCCAAACAGGCCAACAAACAACTAATATTTCTCTGAAATTATTCAGTAACATGCACAAAAAGAAGTACTTTTCTGGAGACATGAAGGTTATCCAACATGGTTTTGACAAGAAGCCCAAATGAACAAGTGCAACAGTACTTGTAAATTAACAAAGAATCACAGGTGGCTTGAAAAGTGAACATACCGTACTTGCTTTATGAAGTCAAAATATCAAACAGAATCAAGGAACGTCTCAGCAGCATAGCTAAAAATCCAACAACATTCAACCATGAACAATCAAATTTGTTTCTTTATATAATTTCAAATTGTTGCATAGATGTATAATTATTTCCTTTATGCATGATTCTTCTCCCAAATGAAGTTCAGATTAGTGCAGAGTAAAGCATTCACTAAATCAGGGCTCAGAAGGTTGGGTTCCTTTTCTATATTAAACTAACGCAATTAAAATATGAAACCCTTTAGCCAATATTGACTTGTTCATACCATCAGTCACATAATCTTTACTAAATTTCACAGTGAAGAGTTCCCTTTCTGGGGATTACATTAAGGTATTGGCGTCAAAGGAAAAATGACCAAGAAATTCAAATACACCAGTAATACTAGCAAATCATCAATACTTCAATTTGGGACCACATCTCCACTGAAAAAAGATACGTACGATTAAATCAACAAAATTCTCTATAATTTGTCTGGAGATTGTATGTATGGTATATAAAATTGCAATTTCCATTATATACACAAAAATGAGAAAAACAGACAGAGCTCAAGACAAGAAAAGAAGCTTCAAAGAAAGGAGTGGAAAACAGGGTACATAAGTATTTTTTCCGAAAGATCTTTTTAACATGGGATTATACATGTAATAACAAAACCGCCTGGAAATTTCGTTGAGAACAGCTAAAAGAAGGGTTTTATAGAAACCAGAAATGATGACAATTTTCTCAGTAGTCTTTGCTTTTGTTGGGGTGGGCGCTCCCAAAAGTGACGCTGTCTTTGATAGATACAATTTCCACGCAACAGACAACCATGCAATCATTATCGACGAAAACAAGGACCAGTTCCCAATTGCCAACACCCTCTTCTTTTTTTTTTTCTTTGTATTCCTTTGGGCCCCAAGTTTTTGAAAGGCCTGATGGCAAAAAGCAGAAGACAGAGTCGAACAGGCCCATAAATATTTTGATTTTTTACTATTGGAGGAGCCCACCTGATAATCAGCACAGATCTGACGGGCCTTTTTCTTTTCTTTTCTTTTTGGTTTTTGTTACAGGCAGGCCAGGCAAGAATAAGAATTGAAGTCTTGGTTAATAAAAGATTGATAGCGACAGTGCGCTATATATCCAAATGAAAAAGTACAAGATTTCATTTTCTGATTTCTACACTGCAGTGATGAAGTGATGAAGAAAGGGGCGTGCGCTAATTACACGACAACTAACAATGGGGAAAACAGGGTGTATGTTTGCTTTTATTGTAATGGCTTTTGTGAGCGTGCGCCTCCATTTATGACTGTCATATTTATTGGACTTTAATTCATAACAGGGTATAATCATCCCTTTGATTTTAATTTCAAGTTCAAAGTTATCATAAGGTTTAATTACAAAGATGCAATGTCAAGTTTATTGTCAAACCCTACTGGTTCCTAGCCAAATTACTGAGGTTTTTATCTTTTATTTTTTTTACTAAAGATTTGCTATCCTTCTTCATGAAAATTGATCAAGTTGACATTGAGCAGGGGTGGGGAGGGGACCTCAAACAATTTGGCTGTATATGGAGAATTTATAATCAGCAGTCTTATTTTGCCGACACATTTGTAATTTTGTACATGAAATATACATGTCCGTATGAATTATCATATATAGGAGTGTTTTTTTTTCCTGGCAAGTCCAAAACAAAGAAATCCCAGTAAGTAAGTTGGATATTTAAAACTCTTGGATTAATCCAGTAGTCGATTGAAAACCAGCCAAAATTGGTGGTCCCTTTAGCTTCTTCTCGGCATGTATCGATACTGGAATGGTACTATATAAAAGGTCACAGCTCGTATGGCAATATGAAGAAGAACAATCATGATTCATGATCATTCTGAAAAATAGGGTCATTATTACTATTTTTCAGTAAACGTGTTATATGTGTGGACTATGGAGTATGGACCATCTCTTATCAAATCATACGTTCCAACTTCTAAGGCCAGAGCCCTCAGCTCCGTCTATGCGACATTAGCATTCAAGTCTTGGCTACAATCATATCCATGGTCACGGAGGCAGGCAGGGCCATACCCAGTTCAATGTTCGCAGAGAGCACCGAATGCGAAATTGATTGACATAAACTGTCCAAGATATTTTGCACTAGGGCTTGACCCACCGGTTCATTGTTGGGGACCCTACTGGACGGCTGCATAACCCTAGGCTAGCAAGGACCATAGACCATGGCCCAGAAATATCAAGATGATTGTTTGATTTTAGTATACCGGTTGCTTTTCCACAATGGCATCAAAATTATATGGAACAAGAGCGTTTCGACGACATTCACAAGGGTACAGCAAAAATTTTCATATGTGATCAAGAGTCAGAAACTTCCTTTCACTCTTTTTTATTCTTGACGAAGTTTAAAGAACATGGAACAAGCTAGTTCATGCAAGTTAGAAATTTCCCCCAATTTAACAGGAAAAAACATTATATTAGCTGGTTTTATGGTGTCTAACACTTGAGAAGGGTTAGCTCATTTGAAGATTCAGCATAGTCCATTTTCCAGCTTGGCCTTCCGAGGGTGAATTCTAGGTTAAGGAACATGTCTGAAGGTGACAAGGAGCTGGAATCTAATCTCTCCTTCATTCTATCCGACACATGAAGAACTTCCTTGTCTCCATCCACCTATGGCAAAACCAAAATTCGTCATACGATAGATAATTAGCACAATGATAGCAAATTGAACTTTCAACATGTTGGATTTTGTTTCAGTGATGCAATCATACCTTAGCATCATTTGGCTTAAAAGTCAAACTATTTCCATTGCTTGATATGCTCAAATTATTTGTCTCCGTTGAGGATAGCCATGAAACGCTGCAAACAAAGTAAGGAAACACCAAATAAGATTAACTCATCCTCCAGGACGAGTAACATGTGTGTAGAAATAGAAGGAACAAATATAACAAAGCCAGCAACAACAATTATTAGGCTCTAAACCAAATCCCCCTTCATGTTTAAATGATCTTATTAATTTACAGTCTATTTCCAACTGTTTATATATAATGATTTAATTCAAGATGAAATTCATTAATTAATTTAAAACGTGTAAAAGATTGGCTTTCCGAATATATGATTGGAAAGTGATTATGATCTATGGTATAATTGATTCTGTTGAATAATGTAGAGCATGGGGAAAGCATGCAACTCTTTGTTTAACATATCTCAGATTAGGAATTAACGCAACAATAAAATCTAGCTTTTACAAGATTATATTATACTAAGCCATTTTTTGGGGAAGTCAACAAAAGGAAGCAGCAAACAGCGGGATATAATTAATTAATTAATTAATTAATTACTGGATCAACAAATAAGTAGAAAGGTGATGGAAAGTTTAGTCCTTTAGGCTGCTTCTTGTAAAATGTAGATAAAGAAATGGCCGTCAGATTATGGCAGCCTTGAGATTTGAACGAACAACCTTGACTTTCATTAGAAGGTATTGGGATTAAAACATTCGAATTAAATCTAACGGGTGAGAGATGATCGAACTTGTTTTTGGAATGGAACACGAAAAACAATAGCATACCTAAAAACCCTAGGTCATCTTCATCAAAATCTATGTACTTGGGACTCTAACATACTGGCCTCATCTACACCATAAACAATGACAGACAAAATGTAGGACCAAAACAGTCCATGGCCAACGATACGTGTATATGCGTGCATGTACGATCGTATTGAGTTATTGCATCCATTTAATTAGGCATTATTTTATATTTAACTTTTTGAAGATAGAAAAGGTCATGATTCAGCTTCTGAGATGAATTAAGCAATTTAAGAGGAAACAGAGAGAGAGAGAGAAAGAGAGAGAGAGGAAATGTTGCGGATGTCCTCACCTTTGGGTCCTTTGTGGTGTCGATTGTGGTGAGATTGGTGATGGTTTGAGAGAATAAGAGGGGTTGGTATCAGCTTTTCCGGAAGATAGTCTTCCATCCAAATCAACAATCCCTGTCCTATGGTTCAAACTCATGTCTGTCTGCCCTTGACCTGAAAAATGCACGAAAGGTTGAGGCACTGCTATTGCATTATCAGACACCCGTCAAATAATTCATATTTAGACTCAAGTCAGTCTAATCGTTCCAAACGGTTCTGGTTTAGTGGGGAATAATGGATCAAATGATAGAGCTTCTGTCATACCTGGTCACCAAGTTAGCTCTCAAAAAAAGAAGAAATAAGAAGAGAAATAAAATTGCTGTAGTCCTCAGAGGTAAAATCCAATTACCTGATCCTTTGTCAGTGCTCTTCACTGTTCTATACATCTGCATGAACACAGAACACCTTAGAGATAGTGAGAAAAAGTCCACATTGCTAAGATTACCATATAGATGCTATTTTGTCCTTACCCCTTGTTTCTCCACACCCACTACAGTTGAATCATATAGAAATACAAAAATAGAACACGATAAAGGCACAAAAACAACCATGAAAAATCAAAAAATACTAAAATACTAGTAGCAACAATTCTCATACATAAGTTCAAAGAAACGAAGATTGTCCACAGTAACCCCACCTGCAAGTGACTCTTCACGTGAGCTAAGGTTAGATCCTTGACATTCATCAACTCTAAGACAGATTTTGGTGTTGCTCCTGTGACAGTTGCCAATACAAAGGTGTAAACTTGTTATGCTTTTTTCAACAAAGATTTTCATTTTGCACAAACAGGAGGAAAGAGAAAAGGTAAATATATCCCAGATGAAAAGATATCTTAGGTAATGAAGTGTATTACTTTCATGTCCTCCAAGTAGCTGGACTGCATGAACAAAATGAGCATGGAGGGTTGTAGTCCATCTCATTCTGGGAGCTCTAATGCTTCTTTTCACTCCATTGATCATCCTTGTATTTCTCTTGAAATCACGACCATAGATTTGTGGCTGATATTGATGGTGATGATGATGAAGGTTTCTTGGTTGCTGTAAATTGGAAGGACCCAAATCTGACATTTCAAACCCTAAGCTCAACGTTGGCTCTCCAGAACCGGGATTACTATATCCATTTTCATGGCTCAAATCGCTTCCGCTGCTGCCAGAATCAGTCGTTGAGCTTCTATCACTATTGGTTGATTTTCTCGATAACCCATCGTAGGCCATTTCCTTAGCCTTACAATATGAAACCGCTGGTGGGCTAATCTGCAAGGATAGATCAGGCAAAGGTGTGGTTCTCATTATAGTATTTGAGCTTGTGAACACAAGGAAAAGGTGAAGATCTTAGTCAAAAGGCCCTGCAAGAGGTATGCTAACCGATCGAGACAAGAAACTAAAATGGAGAGAATGAATGAAGAGAGTGGACAGGAAAAGTGGGGTTAGAACTTCGAAGGTGAAAAAATGAAGAGAGAGCTGAAAAGGAACCGAAGGGAAATGTTGTGATTATATCATGAGTGCCTCATGATTTGCATGGGTGTTGTGGGTGAGTGTGTGAAGAGAATATAGGCTTTTTAGTAGGATCCCTCTAGGTTTGATAGAAAGATCAGAGGTTTAAAAAAATTGCAGAGACTACAACCAGTCAGATTAAACAAAAACAGAAAAAGCAAAAACAATTGCAGGAAAAGAGAAAGTAAGTAACAGAGTTTTTTTGGGGGATGATAGTTTGAAGGAAAGTGAAAAGGGCAACTTATGTATTTAAGGATGCAGAGAAGGATCAGGGACCTTTCCTCCCCAGAGAAAGAGAAAGTGAGAGAAACGATGGGAGAGGAAAGAGGGGTCCTTTTTTTCCTTATCTTTATAATGGGGAATGAAAAAGGAGGTGCCAGCGAGGGATATAATGGTGGTTTATGCCAGGGAATGGTTGGAATTCGAGAAAAAAAAAAGGGTACTATTCCATGGAATATTTGGAATGGAAATCCAGTCTTTCTCTCTCACTCTCTCTAGATATCAATCAGTCTCAATACCTTGGCTTGCAAAGGATCGCTATCCCCCATTCGAATTCCCCTACTCTTTTTGTATCTTCACAACATTATTATCTTATTAATTTAATTTTCCTAGCTTTTCCCAGAATTAGAATATTCCCCATTTTCATTTCTTTATACCAGGATTGACTGGCAGGGCAGGCCAAAAATATCCCTGGCTCAAAAAATTCAGCTGCTTTTAATTTATTATTACTAGGTCTTTTTCATGCAGAGGTGACATAAACCCTCTTTAACATTTTTTTCTACTCTCTTTGAAAGCATACTGCCTAACACATGATGTTATGCTTAAGCTGTAACGATGTTGATATTTATTTTGAGAGTTTTAACAAAGCGACAAAAACTTAATCATAATTATGCACTAATAACAGTCATTAATCTCATGCTATATATACCAAAACATACTTACCCTTTTTCTCTTGTTTATCAAAAACCTGATTTTACCCTGAATTGCTGTGGGTTTTGTGCTTAAAAATAGAAAACCCATAAGTGCATTTAATGGGGATTTCAGGTTCACCCCCTACTCTTAAAAACTCTCGATTAAATCGACCATATTTGCCAGCTTTGGTCAAGTGGCAAGTGGGTAAAGGAAAAGTATCCTGTGCGTAGAGTAGTAGTAGTGTTAGAGTCCTGCTGGGCACGTAGCAAAAACCTGAATTGCCAATGAGCATGGAGCTGTACACGTGGGAAGAAGTTGCTAAGATAGAAATTTGTGTGTGGGTATGAAAAAATTATGGTCTTGTGAGTAACAGGGATGGAATATGGAGCAGGGAGCCAGTGACTATTTAATAGAGGAGCAGTGTCTGATTGGCCGGGGTGACCGGCGACACCAGGGTCGCAGACCCACATGCAACTCTTTCCTTGGCCCTATTTTCATTTAAGTTTTGCACTGTTACTTTCCCACGCGCCCTAATCTTAATTTTCTTTGCCATTTTTCTCTCCCGTGAGCCCCAATCCGACCCTCTTATATATTCTTTTCTGCAAAAAAATTCGGGATAAGTAATTAAGTTGTTTAGTCTCTCTGATCCAAGTAAAATATATTTATTTAAAAAAAATCATTGGTAAAATTCAAACTTCTAGCTTATCAATTGAATAATGAAAAAAATTGAATCAATTTTTATTGGTGACTTTTTTATATACACTTGAATCATTTTCATTGAGCTGCTCTACCCGTACACATTAATTGACTCATTTTTATCGTCAGCCATAGATCCAAAATAGTGATTTTCCTGTTAAAAGGACTAGCTAGTACTTTTCTTGAGTAAATTTGGACTGAAGATTGGAGATATATACATTTTTTAATATATATATATATATAATAAGTGCGACAAGAAGGAGAAAAAAGAAAGGGAGAATTGCATCGATTTCAACAAGGTCATGAGTAAATTAGTGAATGATAAAAACAGAAACAGGAAAGAATAAAATAATACTTGTACTTTATTGACAATATATTACATTATGTCATATATAGTTTTTTTTAGAATAAAATCTAAAATTTTAATTTAATAAAAATTATCTCTTAAAAATAATTTTATAAATTAAAGAGATATCAAATTCATGAATTTTCACTGTGTAAAGTATGCAAAAGATTGGCTATTACAAATTTACAGTCCAAAAATAAAAACTAGTGGATTGCAAAGTGTGAGGCGCGTGGTGGACACGTGAAAGAAAGCAAATAAGAATTCAAAGGCTACCCAAACTTAATCGTTCAATTCAACGGGTAGTATTTGTGTGTAATCTTCCCTGATGCCCAATATTCCCTCTCCGTGTCCAAATATTCCTGTTTTAACCTAAAAAATAGTTGCTGTCGAGCCCCATCCGCGCGTGGAACCACAAACCCAAATTTTTAATCTAATTTAAAAAGACCATATTCCTCGGCGTCAACATGGTTCTTATCACGTGACCTTACGGAAGTGACCTTGTCTAGGTCTTAAGCTCTTCTTTTGTTCTCTTCTCTTGTTCTTTCTTCCTTCAAATCCCCGTTTTATTTGCTGAAATTTCCCTTTAATTTATTCTCATATTCTCGAACCCCCATGGCCCTCTCCTTTTATTTAATCCCATTTGTTTAAGAATTGATCAAATAGTAACAACAAGATGACTAGAACCAGAATAAGAAGAAGAACGAAAAAAAAAAAGATATGTTTAAATGCTTTAATCATTTGTTAATAGTTTTCGAAGCCCTCGGTCAGCGCCTGATGCGCTCTAGATTCTCCGGGAAATGGAAATTTTTTTGGTTTCTTCTGAGATTAGTTTATTTTGAGTCTAATTAAATTCTTTTTTGTTTTCTTTCTCTTTGTGTGTGTGGGGTTTGGATTATTGAATTAACACATTTGCAGTGAGGTAATATCCGGTCAACATGTCTCTCTATGGCTCACTTGCAATGTTGTCAAATGTTTTGGGTTATATTCCATATTCCATGTGTTTGTCTTATAAGAACAATATTTCCTACTCCTTTTTTTTTTCTCTCTCTTTTCATTAAATCTTTTAACCTTGCTTAGAGTTTTATATCATTTTCTGAAAGGGGACCCATTATCATATATCAAGAATTTAGACGATAGGACTCTCATGGAGAAACAGTGCTTACAATTTTAATAGGCTTCAGCACCTTCCCCAGTTGGTAGCTGTGATTTTACATGATGTATAAATGTTTTTAATGTGATGCTTTTCCTCTTGAAAAAGAAGAAATGATGGATGCAGTGCAGATCAAGCAAGAACAGACATGTTAGTACTTAATTACCATTGTTAATTAATGACCAAAATTATTTGCTGGTAAATGCCTGTCGGCCACCGAAGAAATAAATTTAAGGCCTAACCATAGCTTCATAGTACATAACTAAATATATAATCTTCCTGGCTAACACATCGATGGTCATCGATCTCTCATTTCTCACTGCTGTTGTACGATTCTAAGCCTAAACTAAGATCAACTTGATTTAACAAAGTTTGGGTAAGTGTTGATTTTTGAAGTGAAGATCGGAAGAGTCCAGCATTAAAGACTAAATTGTGATTTGCAAATCATGCAAAAAAGTATTTTTTTTAATGGTTCATTCTTTTCATACTCAACTTTGTCTTGAAGATTAAAAAAAATGTCTATTTCCAATTGGAAGAATATTAGCTTCTTCATGGTGATTCGTGAGATTAGGTTAACAGGGCATGTGTTGCTTTGAAATTTGAATACGTATATCACCTTCTCCCACTCCTTTTAGAGTCTTTGCGGAGAGAACAGACAAAAGAGAAAGGAAGGAATCACCGAAATCAACGGCGTTTAGGCTGACGTGCACCACGACATTACATCACATACACTAACAGTATATAAAAGGAGAATAAAAAAACCAACCCTGGCTTGCTTGTTGGCTGGCTGGCTCCCAATCCCACGTCCCTTCCGTTGGTTTCTGTAGAATTTTCTTCCGTCTTAATTTGGATGACATTTGATGCTCTGCATGAAAAAGAAAGCAAGACTACTTTAACTGTAATTAAGATCTTAATAACTAGAATAAACACAACTTGGTCAAAACCAGCATTTAAAAAGTTCAATAATTGATCAATGATGGTGAATGTAATTAAAAGAGATCAAATGGCTAGGCAACTTTTTGCCTGTAAAGGGGGAAAGGAGAGCGTTCCTAGGCAAAGTGAAACCAGTTTTGAGAAGAGAACAAAACATTAATGAAGTCAATTAGTACTCCTCTATTTACTACGGTGAATGAAGTCAGACCCTACGCAACCCTAACAATAGTTTTTTAGCTGTTGAAAACCAGCTTAAACTAATAAAATAAAAATTGAAAACGACTTCAGACCTTGATACTTGGAATCTTATCTTTTAATTTTTTTGCATGGATTTGAATTCTGATCTTGCTGTTACTATCCTAGGGGCCTCGCTGATTGGTTTGTCAACTTTCTACAGCTCATCTTGGTGATTAACAGTAAGGAAAGCCAAACAGAGTAATATCGACCATGCTGATCACAGAAGAAACAAAATTTGATCAAATTGAAATACTATGAAATAACTAGTACCTAATCAATATGTTCCATCAAACACTCAAAACATTTTAATATTTGATTCAATGTTCAAAGTATGTTTTTGTATGTCCAGAGAATTGAATTTGAATCATATTTAAGTTTTGTCAGTTATTACATGCAAAAAAGAAAGAGAAAATAAATACTAATACTAAATAGAAAGTGAAAGAAAAATGACATTCATTCAGTTCATTGAAAACCCTTCTCTTCTCTTCTTTGATCTGGTGTCTCAATCTCAGTTCTCAGTCATAGGAAGGGCTTCATCGGGTTAAGTGTAAACAGAAGCTGATCGATGCAGGATAACTTGCCTGTTGGCCACCTAAGAGAGCAAATAACGAGACCTGTCCCCCCTCTCTACACGTATCATAACATCAATTTAATGAAATTTGGAATTGACCCAAAGAAAAAAAGATGAAGATAGAAGATGGTACGTACGAATCATCTTGATTCATGAACTGAAAAATGAAAAGTTGAGTGGAGCCGAGCAATTAATCAGACACAAAGGATGCTGCAAAGGAAAAGGGCCCTATAACTTAAAAAAGTAGTCTTTAAAAACACTTTCCCGAAAAAGCAGAAAGTGAAGATTGTAATTAAGTGTGGTATGATTATTTGTCATGCGTAGTAGGTCTCTAAGTTCCCAGTTGAACAGGGTTTTTTACCCACAAAGTCTTCAATTTCAACAGCTATGTTGATCAGTTTTGTTGATTGAAAAAAAAAAAAATGGAGCTGGATGGATTGTTCTTAAACGTAACATGACCCACTATCAGGCAACTCATGCCCTGAAATCAGTTCTTTGTTGGGATTTCACAGTGGCCACTGAGAATTCGTCTGCCCCTTCATGAAAAGAGTTAATGCAGGGAAAAAAGCTTACCCAACTAAATTAAATAGTAAACTAAGAGTCCAATTGATCGTATTCATATGATCTGATCATGCAATTGTGCATGGCAGCTAGTAGCAATTATTTTACCAAGAAATTGCCTACCTCTTTTAGTTAAACTGTTTTTTGCTTGACTTCTTGAAATTCCGAAGCTAAAATTGAAGTAATTGTCATGGGGATGTAATTAATTTAATTTTTTTCGTCAATCAAGACTCGATTTTTTTGTAAGCAAGAAAAACATTCTTAATATATATATATATATATATATATATATTGCGCGTTTAAGATCTTCCAGAGGGAATACAGATTCAGACAAAGTCCAATTGTATTAAAAAAATAGATTCATACCCTTTTTGGGTGAAATTGGATTAACTTTAAAAGAATGAGATTTTTTAACAAATTGAAAATTTGTTTCAAACGAAAATTTGGAAATAGGTGAAGTGTCAAAATTTATGAACTCTCTGATCCCACTTTTTTCACAATCTATTGAGGATATTCTTAGGGTCATTTTCCATTTCCCGGAGTGGTAGTTGTAATCTATTTGTACAAGACACAAAATATAAAAGAAGAAGATGGTTTCTTGCAGCAAATGGTAAGTAAAGAGCTAGCATTGCATCCTGATGACCTCATGCATAATCCTATAATGTTTCTCAGAGGTTTTTTTTTTTCCCGGCACTTGCTTGGCCAATTCAATGGAGTAATAAATTTCCTTTCCCTGTTGTGTTTCCGGGTACCTTGTCAACACATCCTCGTGACACTGTCCTTTGAAGTCTCTTTTATTTTTTATTTATTTTCCATAGTTGTCGTGGTCCTTTTGGACCACATTTACACTTTTTTTTTTTTGGGACCAAAAAAAAGTTTGTGTGTTTTTTTCTCACCCATCTTCAGTTCACCTTCCCTTCCTTGTTCTGACTCATTCTAATCTTGCCAGAAAGAATGCTCTTTTTTCCTTGTCAATTGTCAAAATCCTCATTAATAGAATATGAGAAAACTAAACCTGACAATGTCAACATCAAAGTAATTAAAATTCTCTCCATTTCCCTTTCATGAAGGAATAAAAACATCCCCATGACGTATCAAAATTATTAGTTTTGAAAAGTTTTGAACCTTCATTCTATTTATTAAGATGATTACATCATTTCTATATTCCTTAATACAGATTTTCCTTGTAAAATATAATCACATGAAAACGTCATGAAGACAAAAGATTATAGTGAATAGAATGGTCAGCTTTTCTGTTTGGCAATGGGTTTTGTTCCACCCTTAATTCCTTGTCCAACCTGCCATATTGAGGCATTACTAGGAAGGCAAAATGAATAATAAAGTATGTAATATATGCTATAATTTTGTTTCTATATTGCTAGAAAATATCTTACCGGCTAAGAGAGGCTTTAATTTGGGATAAGGTCAATTCAAAGAATTTGGAGTTTGATCATTTTCTATTAGGTGGCTTGAATGAAAAGAAAAAAAAAAAAAACAAGCAGACAAGTTCAAAAATGAATATTAGAAAGATTAGACTGTTTAACCCATTAAGCAGATTCAATCCAAGTGTAGCCTGGGAAAAAGAAGGGATGAACAATCAGATTTAAAAATGCTTCAAATAGAGAAGGACAGCTTGAGATAGGAGACGGCCTTGGACATATATATATATATATATATATATATATATTAGTCTTTGAAGTTATTAGAACAAACGGCCAATCAATCACAAAATAAATGAAAAAAATTCGAATAATAAATCATTCACTTAATCATTCAAGTAAGACATCGTAGTTCAATGTATTTTGATATTCAACAAAATATTAATTAATTATAGATATATCAACACTCAAAACTTAACAAAATCCAAACATAAATCAATCCCAACCCAAATAAACACTCACCACTTCCATAGACTCTTATTCTCCTTTAATCTAATGAAGAAATCTCAAATCAAACATCCATATGCATTCATACATATACATCTATGGACACTCTCAATTTCCTTTAATCTCATCCAATAAAATCCTATGGCATTCTTTACATATTTTTTGCATACCTTATCCAATGAAACTTTGTTTTATTAATTATAAGCCCCCAACTTGCTCACAAAAAATCATTTTTTTTTTAGAATTTTTGTCTTTCAAGTCATTTTATCCATTAAATAATATCTAATAAATCTCTAAAATATTTCAAACAAATCTATCATCAAATCTTTTGAGATTTGAATTAATATTTTTAACTTAAACCTTAACTATTGAAATTAAAAATTCAACACTTATTTATTTTATATATAATTTTAATTGAAGTGTTAGGTGAAAATTTTTAGTAATGAAAAAGTCATTAATTCTTTCTCATCATGATTTATTCGTTGTACGTTGTTTTAGGTGTTTGTTTAAAATTTAAAGAATGTATACTTATTTATTTAGTTTAATACCCAAGACCGTCCAATTGTCACAATAATTTCCTATTTAGGCTGCTATGTGTGGTAATACTACAAAATTTAGAGGAATTAGTGACAATAAATATCGTCTCTAAAAGTTGACAAATCGTTTTCAAAATTAAAATTCTAAAAATACAGTTGCTCTAGTGCAGTCTAGAAACTCATAGTTATTGTCCCATGACCCATCAATTCTAATTAATATTATTTTTTATAATATATTAAGATTCGTCAAGCTTGGCGTTGTATGCTATAAAAGCACATTTTATAATCTTATAAATTTCATTTTTTTTTTTTGGGAATTTAAACTGTAATTCAAAACTCTTATTTAATTTCTGAAAATATATATTATAAAAAAACATAATCTAAAAATATGATAAAAATTACAAATATTAAAATTTAAATTTCGATTTTTTGAATACCACTAACAATTACATAAATTAATTGAATTAAATTTTAAACTCAAAATTTAATTTTTTGATAAATTATATTGAATACACTTTTAAAAAAAAAATTCGAAAGAAGATCAGAAATATAACAAGATATGATGTCAATATTTAAAACGCTAGGCACGAAACTTCGAATATTACTTATAAAACAAAAAAAAAAAAAGGAAGATATTTCAAGTTAATGTAAGATAAAGCCAATCTCAAAAAGTATGGAAGAAAAAAAGTAAGTCCGTCTAAAAAGGTCAAATGGACAAATTAATAATGTTCTCTCGTTTTTTTTGTATTTAGGAATTAGGATAAGATCCAGCAACTTTCTTTTTCATCATAAAATTTTTTCGTTTTGTACTGAATTATGAAAACTCCATTAAAAAAAAAAAAGAAATAGTTGAAATAATCACTTTAATAAAATAATATGCAAAATTTATTAGAATGGCAAATTTTCATCTAAATTACCTTACTTTTCTGAACTCAAATACTAAATTTATAAAACTTATAAATTAGAGAAAGTTACGTTCAAAATATAACATAAAATGATATATGAAAAGTTCTCTTGTAAATTGTCGGATAATTTATTTATGAGAATAATAATCCATAATTTATATGAAAGAAAATAAATCGGTATCATTAACGGGCCTACGGCCCCTGATAACTACCCAAAAGCTCAAGAAGTGACCAATTAGATTTATTGTATTGATGTTTGGGCCTAGCCTAAATGAGTTATTCAAGGTATTTTCGAAGCCTGAAAATGGGCTCTTTTTCGGCCCAATTAGGAGCGGATTTTTGTTCTCGTAATGCTAAAGCAGAGTCCAGAATTGAAAGTCAAATTTCTCAAAAACAAGGGACAATCAAAGCTTCGTTTGTTCAAAAGATCAGATTGAAACTTGGAATTGAGAAAAAAAAAAAAAGAAGAAAGAAATGACTGTGTTTCACTTCTTTAACTGCGCGATTCTCACCTTCGGTCCTCACGCCGTCTACTACTCCGCCACCCCATTGTACGTCCCCCTCCTCCCCTTTTTTGCTTGATTATTTGACCTAATTTTCTGTAATTTTTATTTATCAATCGATTAAAATATTCTTTTTTTCAATATCTTTAATTTCGTAATATTTAATGCAAATGAGCTCTAGTTAAATCTCATGCTTCGATCTGTTCGTTCGAAATCAGAAAAATGTGTGTCGATCGAAAAGATTCCTTTCTTTCTCTCTCCGTTATGAGCAAAAATGAGCTAAAATCTAGTATCAAATAAATGTCAAAAGAGTTTGATTAAAATGTTTAAAAGCTATACTTTGGAACTAATTGGATGTTGTTCTTTAAAAATTTTACTCTTATGTAGTTGATTTATGAGAATTTAGATAGTTAAATTTGTTGAGGAAGAAGTGTTATTTTCTACTAAATTATAGTCTTGTAAATATATATATATATATAAATGATTCTATTAATAGTAAATTATGTGTATGCAGATCGGAGTATGATACTCTTGGTACCTCTGTTAAAGCTGCCCTTGTTTATCTCGGAACAGCTTTGGTAAAGGTCAGTACATCTTGTAAATATCAGCATCCCTAAATTATGTGCTAAATTTTAATCTCGTGTTTCTCGGGACGCTTTTTGGATGGTTAATTTGTTTTGTTTTTAAATTTTGGCAGCTTGTTTGTCTGGCAACCTTTTTGAACGTGTCTGAGAATGATGGCTTTGATCCATACCAGGTATTGGCTTTTTTTTTTTCTGGTTCTGAAATTGGAACCTACATGGTGGAATATGAATTTTGCGCTAATTATACATTTGTTGTTTCCAAAATTTGGTTTTAGTTTGTGGAAGTTTGATTTAACCTAGTTTTTGGGTTCGGTTAAAGATGATGATGTTAAAGGTAGGGAGACAATAATGTGAAAACTTTTACTACTTTCTTGTCTACATTTGCATAAGGGTGTGTTAGGGATGTAGCTTGTAACACTGCCATGAGTCTTTACAAACAGTCTATGTATTGCTACTTATCAGTAATTGTGTTGCTTATGCATTTTCAGGAACTTTTGAAAGCATTGATTGGTTTTATAGATGTTGCTGGACTTTATTTTGCCTTAACACAGTTGACTCACAGGAACATCTCTCAAAATCATAAATTTCAAGCTGTTGGACTTGGTGAGTGAGGTTTTGACTCTAGTCATTTAAGTTGAAATTCAGCTTTGCCCCTTTCCTAATACTCCTCCTCCCCTGTTCCGAATAAAAATTAGAAAAAAAAAAGCATCATTTTTGCGTTTGTGGTTTCTGACCCTTAAGGCTGTCACTATTCATCAGATCATCTAAATTATTGATGAGTTGAATTTCTAGGAGCATGGCTTGATTGTTATAACAAATAAAATAACTGTCATGATATTAATAGAATGTTCAGACTAAATTCAGTCCAAGAAGCTTGAAATCACTCAGTAATCCATTTTGAAGTATTTGTGGAGTAATACCTTAATTTGAAGCAGGATTGCCAATACTGTTTTTAGTGATTGTTTTATGCTGGTTTTGCCCCGATGTTAACAGTTAATAAATCATTGAGGATAAAAATCTGAAATCAGTAATAATCTACATGATAGATAGATTAAAAATTATATTTGAAGATGTCGAGATGAGCTTCATCAAGCATAAATTTTCATGGTTCTTTTCACTTGCTAACTTCGGCACTATGGATTATTTCTTTCCATGTTGATAGGATGGGCTTTTGCTGATTCTGTTCTACATAGGTTGGCACCCCTTTGGGTGGGAGCTAGAGGACTAGAATTCACTTGGGATTATATTCTGCAAGGGCTGGAAGCAAATGCTAATTTGGTATGTTTATTTCTTCAATGGTACGAACATTTCTTTTGCAACTGCCTTGTTGGGCATTCTTGATTCTGTAGTTTATTTAGAAAGGTGTTCAAAAACTAGAATAATGATTGTTTAACTTTGAGATTTGAGAATGTGTTTCTCTAATCAAAAGTGAAATTAGTGTTTATCTCGCTCCTTATGGACATCTCTATCCTTTTCTCATTCAGGTGTTGAGTATATCTCTTGCAGCATTGGGATCTTTAATGTGGCTTCGCAAGAACAAACCCAAGACTTTGATTCCTATAATATATGCATGTGCTGGAATTGTTGCAACCATGCCGTCCATCACAAGGTTTGTTTTAACGTGTCACTGCATCTGCCCACATCTTTCTCCTTATCTCTGCCTGGCCGCAATTTAACCTTCCTGTGACATCCTAGATTATATACATGGTCTTTGCATTATATACTTAATGAAAACCTTTTTCCTTGGGCAGCTATCTAAGGCGAGGGTTGGGATGGCACTTTCCGAAGGTGGTGGGCTTTGAATTGTTCACATCTCTGGTGATGGCTTTCATTAGTTGGCAATTGTTTTCTGCATGCCAAAGGCCCTCTGCATGAGGAGCACAGTTTGCGAGCTCCACTTGATGTTTGAAGAGATATTCATTGGCTATTAATTCCTCTTTGCGAGATTCTTTCCTGCTCAGCTTTTCCCGCAGGCTGCTATGCTGTCTACTTCAAAACCTCAATTATCTTTGATGTAGTTCAAAAGTTTTATCATTGTTGGAACTATCTAAAATTAGTCTAGATTTTTGCCAAGGCACAAAACTCAAAATTTTGTATCTCTAGAAAAGTAAAAAGGATTTTTAATGTAGAATTTGATTGCATTCTTGTTCCATACCTTTTCTTCAAGGGCCATTGCATGACATGAAAATTTTGGCATGCATTTAGTGCCAGATCTGGATGCATCTCTACTTGAATAAAATGCTTCTATTTTACGATTAATTAACTCTATTGCAAGTTATTAAAACTTTAGAATGATCACTGGCATGTTTTGATCGCACAACCAAGAAGAATTCACGTCAACGTCAGTCTCGAAATCAAGACAAATCATTGAACAGAAGTGCTCACTAATCAGCTCCCTCCAGAGATGCTTCGATGCGCAAAAGAACAAAGCCAACTGCAACGCCAATCAGAACAAGCCCGTTCATGATAGCTGAAAACTTGAAGATCTCAGGCGCTTCATTGCTTGTAGAAGATAGGGCTCCTCCACCCTTTCTTCCTTTGCCATAAGCCTTCAAGGAACTGACAACATTAGCAAAACATTGCTCTGGTGCTCGCTGCAGCCAAAGAGAAACGGCATTGTTGTGTTCTTTGAGACCTCCACAGGAATTTATTCCTCCAATGTAAACCACTTTGGGTGTTCTCTATCGGGTTTTGCTGCCACAGCTTACCACTGCGCAAGTTACCGTTGCTGGGAAAAGACAGCTGAACTCAAAACTATTTGAGTTCCTTTTACTTACATTTTACAAGAAAAATTTGCTGGATAAAATTGTACAGAACCAACAATAGAGGTACAACAGGCTCCACAATGGTGGTAGAAAGATAGTTTAGTTTCGCATGCTAAGAGTTGGGCTCCACCAAAGATTAGAGAAGAGGTTTGGTAAACAGCAACATGGGTTACAATCAAACCAGTCTAGCAACAAAGCTCACTTAAATGGAAAGAGATAAGTGACAGAACATTAACCATCAGAACATATATAATTACAACCTGGTTGAGTTTCCATTAGGCTATTAGTAAAGCAGATTAACTTCATTTCAAAACTACAACATGTCAAACATGCCACGACTGAGTTGCAAGTTCATGTCTGGGAGATGCTACGAGATAATTGTCTCCGAGCATTTTGGGACAACCTTTAGCACTAGGTGGGGTTTACTTGGCTCAGAGGAACTGCTCCTTGGAGAACATGATAGATGTTGACATCCAGGACGATTGGTTTTCTTTCTATATCGGCCGGCACAAATACACACACATCATGTTCTTCTAATTTGTTGTCATTCACAAAATTCCTCCAACCACCAGAAAGCCCCCCACAATCTCGGCTTCTGTGATAATAAAATCTAGTCCTCCATGTACGCTTGTTAACCCGAAGAATCACATCTGCATTTTCTTTTGAGAGATATTTAGCCACCCATGCAGTAGGTACTGCCTGCATGGACCCAAAAAATGCAAGCCAATAAACAAGGCTGAGCTTTAACACCATCATCTAATTTGATTAGAGAAACCATGAATATGTACAAACCACAAACTACCAATCTTTTGCTCATGTTAATAAAATAAGACGACTAAAAGAAGTAAACGACAGTGTCATTGAAGAAAGGAAAGCACTATGAAACCAAAAGTTTGATCAAGTTCAGGGATGAAGTTTACCATATAAAACCGTCTCCCTACATGTGTGGGCTTCATAACCACCATAAAACCTTCTTTGGTTAATGCTTCTTGTGCCATTAAGAGGACATTTGTTTTCTCAACTTGAGTCACAGGCCATTTGCCCAATGCATGCTGAGGGCTAAAGACATCTCCATCCATCGTTGTATGTTCAAACTCTGAATCATTTGTATATTTGGGTGGGAAAGAGAGTACAATCATCAGTCACCCAATTTGAGTTTCTAGCAAAGCAATATATTACATTGTAATTTTAGTCATTAATCACAAGACACACTTATGAAGTGGGTCTGACAAGAACAAGGCATAAGAAATGAATATGCAATAAATCATTCCGAATACCCTAATATTTCAGCGTCAACAAACTTATATCAAAAGTCAAATCTACCATGTAAAGCAGGTTTTATGTATAGAAAAAGTTTTAGAAGTGCTCCTACCAGTTTTGACCTTCACTTCTCCAGCAAGGGTAGAAAGTTCTTTGCCTCCAAGGCTCTGCCTAGCACGGAAGGACCTACTAGGAGAACCCACATTTCGCATCTTCTTACTAGTAGCTGCAGATTTGATAGGTTGTCTTGATGGCCTCGTGTCAATGTCATTGTTAGTAGATTTTTCTGGACTGCTTTCAAGACCACACTGTGAAGAGTTGTGCACAATTTCATCAGGATTTTCATTCACCTTTCTTTTTGTTTGGTATCCACTATCAAATTCTGTATGCACACACTTCCTCACAAAATAAGAAGATGCCTTCTCACACAAGCTCTGGCCATCAAACGTCAGCACATCAAAATGGGACAGTCCATTGTACTTGAAGATCAAAAAGTCATCCTCTACCAAAAAATGGTCTTTTACAAAATTTTTCCATCCACAATCGAAGAACAAGGTATCATCATCCGTTGTCAGTCCTACATCCCATATGATACCGCTAGGACCTTTAAGAGTCACAGTTTCCGGAAGCTTTTTCTTGATATTCTTAGCAAACTTTTCTGGTATTTCCTGCAGTTTCATATGTCATTAAAATACAATGTGAAACCTTGTATTAGAAATTGTGAATAATCCACAAAGGGAAAAAGAAACAACAAAGGCAGCAAAAAATCCTGACTTTTCTAGCAAAGAACAAACCAAATAAAGGTAAAAATTACTGTTGAAACCTGCCTAAGTCCCCATAATCTAAAATGCCGCAAGTGTGACTAACATGAGAAAGGGAAAGGCATGCAGACTTAGAATATGATAACAAAATCACTTTTTCTCCCTTCAAATTTGCAGCTTGATTGCTAGAGAACAATTCCAAAATGCATCCAATAACAAAAAAATGAGGTCCAAAAAGAGTGGTCAGTTTACCCCATGGTAAAGTCAAGAGATGAACTGCAGTCTGCATACTTCAAAGTTCTTGATTTTTAAGGGTTCCACTTTAACTCAGCAAAATACACACCAATCAAAAGACAAATTAGGACAGGGAAGAGAAGAAGCAGTGTCAAGATGGAACTTACCAACCGCTGAAGATAATCACCACGGAGAAATTGAGAGAAATGAATAGAGTGAAAATGGGTCCAAAAGATTTCCTCTTCCCAGCTCCTACAATCCTTACACGTATCTCCCATTTGCTTAACCACACAGCTCTGCACCCAAAATCAAATGAATAACCAAAAAATAAAAAAAGAAAGAGTTGAAGACCCATCACACCAAAAAGGACTGCAGATCTCAAGAAGCTGAAAACCCACCAGAAGAAAGCAAGCAGACTAATCTTTTTAACTCAACTACAAAAATGATAAATATAAATCACTCACCTTGACGGGTTCAGTTAAGAGATAAAAAGAAAATAGAGTAGCATGTGGAAAATAAAACCCAGAAAAGGGAAGTTATTAATTATCCACCTGCTTTTGTTTGTTTATGAGATAAATGCTTTGCTTTTATTGCTCATTTTGTTTTTCAATTCTTTGTTTCTGTAGAAACAATGAAGAATCCAAAGGTCATTGAGCAGGCAAAAGCAAGCAAAATGAGTAAATAGCACGAAATGGTTTGTACATGAGAGAGAACAACTTTGGAGATTGAAGAGCTGAGACTTAGTGGAGGACTGGTGACCGCGTTAAAGGACGAGCCTTTTTGGTTATGGAGTGGCTTCATGAGTTTAGAAACATATGGACCACACTTGGTAGTTGGCACTCCCCAGTCCCCATGTAGGTGGGGTACTGAACTGAACTACTGTTTCTGCTTCGGGGACTGGGCTGGTTTCCGCAAACCCCATTATGTTTGGTCTGCCTCTCTCCTTTGACTCTAACCGGTCCTAATGCATCCGGTAATCCCCCAATCATGGATTTTTATCTCTTTTTGGCTCTCTCTCCACCTGGAGTTTCATTCAAATAATGTTATTTATTTTCAATTTTTCATTTCCTTTATATAGTAGTAGTAAAATATAGTAAAGCAAATATTTCAACTTTTTTTTCCTTTTTTTTAAATAAGTTTTAACTTAAATATTTATTTCATTATTTTTTTTTTAAACAGCCAATATATATCATTTTCATTAATATATATATATATCACTTTCATTCAAATTATATTATATAAAATCAATTAATTATTACACATCACATAGAATAATTAAATAATAAATATTTATTTTAAAAAATTCATACTAAGATTCAAATTATATTAGATAAAGTCAATTAATTATTTTACATCACATATAATAATTAAATAATAAATATTTATTTTAAAAAATTTATACTATGATATATAATAAATAATTAACTTTTTTTCATAATTTAAATGAAAAAAAAATGTTGACCCAAAATAATTATTTCATATAATCTTTTTTGTTGTATTAATTAAGAATTGCTATTAAAATATTACTTTTTTTGGTAGGATTTTAAAATATTACTACTATATCAACTGCTATAAATAAAATATAGCATTTGACCGAAATAAAATATTTGATCCATAATTAAGCGTTTAACTGGAAAAAAAAAATAGCAGCAGTACATATTATCCAACGGAAGGTTGAATTTGCAGATATTGCCTCACAAAGAAGCACGTTGGAAATCTAACCCTTCTCTTCCAGGCCCAGAAATATGCACACGCATTTCAAACCTGTTAACAAGTTCAAATATGCAGATATCACCCATTTTGATGTCATTATCACGAACAAAGGCCATCCAGCCTCCGCAAAAGGTATGCACCGTTCGACCTTTGGAGTCTGGGACAGAATTTACAGTCCAACATTTGCCTTGCAGATTCCGAAGAACTACCTCTGTTTTGGAGTATGGTAGATACGCCTTTGAAAACTTATATGGTATTTTCTGCATGACATGATCCAGATGGTAAATGCAAATTGATACTAGAGAATTCCCAAACCTCTTATATGTTTCTGCAAAGATAACTGGAAAACAATTTGCTAATAGTTACATCTAATATCCAAGAATGACACGGACGACGTTGGGTTGTGTGAGAGACCAAATGATCCCAATGAACATACTTCATTTTTTTCTTTCGATTTTTTAGTTTGTTTGATCTTCATTAATTAGTGATTTCGGATATCATCAAGCAAAGATAAACCAATGAATTTGATCGTGAAATTACATATGGGGGAAGGGAGGAAAGGAAAAGTGAATTGCTCACCAGAGTATATGAACCACTGATGTTGAACTTTCTCATGATTCTCACAAAATTGGGAAAACCAGAAGCAAAAGACCTAGCTGCTTTTTCTTCATCAAGTGCCAACATCATTCTCAAACCACCAATAGCTGCTTCTGCTTTACAAGCCAAATCAAGTTACAATGCGGTCTACCAATCAGTCCAGTGAATCAATATTCTACAAATATGCCAAGGATTGGGAAAATATAAAAGAGTGGCTGTTAGCCATGGTCCTATAAACACAAATAATCTACCAGGAAGCTTAGGGGAACACTAAACTTTTCTGTCAAAGAGATATAAAGAACACTCATGGCAAGTATAGAATAACTATCCCTCTATTAATAAGAATAATCTTGAGTAAAAACCAAATATAGAACAATTAGAAACTTTACCTTGCTTATCATTGCCTGATCTTGACAAAGAGCAAAGCGCAAAACTGGCAGCATATTTCCATTTGTCAAGCATCTTAGACCCTTTGTTATCGCACATTTGAACTTTTTTTGGTTCTGAGTGGACCTTAGAAGAGTTTTTTACAAATTTCTTCGATATAGTGGCATCAGACCTGTCAATTAGCACATTAGGAACTGCTTTTCCCCTTTGCCTATCCGGGTCTTCCTTTCCAACCCGAAGAATATGCACGCACAATTCAAATTTGCGCACAAATTCAAAAATACAAATGTCTCCAACCTTGATCTCATTACTACGGACAAAGCCCAACCATCCACCACATAAAGTATGACTTGTATGCACTCTTGTTGTTGGCACAGAATTTACAGTCCAGCAAGCTCCTTTCAGATTCCGAAGTACAATCTCAGTCTTGCACTTTGGTAGATGTTCCATTGCAAACTGATATGGAATATTCTGGGTCACAAAAAATTAAAAGGCAGTAAATACATAAGCAAGTTTCAAGGTGTATAAATAAGATAAACTGATAGAGTAACTGGTTGATTCGAGACACCAGGTAATGGCTACAAGAATTTCCATATACAAGCACAATGGTAATTATTAAAAAGGCTGTCTAGCCCTTGAATTTGGAATAAATATAACATGTAAGTCATTAATTTCTTCTCCTTGTTCCCCCTTATAAGTAGGAGGAACTTGTTGCCAACTTGTGCCAGAGAGGTAAATGCATGATGATCAATGGGTTGAGAACTCGTTTCACAGCTCCAATTGCCAAAGGATCAATATTAAGAAAAGTTTTTAAAGTGCAGTGTGATTTAACACTCTACACTTTTGCTGTATTCTGACATACATATAACAGCATGATGCAAAGAAAATTATCTGATGCACAAGATGTAGGCTTGTGAAAACAATTTCCTAGACAAAAAACAGGGGCGAAAAAAGTGGGAAGAAAACAGCTTACCAATGTATATGAGCCACTGACGTTGAATCTTTTCATAATTCTTACAAAAAAGGGAAAGTGTGAATTAAAAGATTGAGCCACTTTTTTCTCTTCAAACTCTCCTACCATCGGAATACAGCCACTGCCATGCAGATTCAAATCATCATCTTCAACAGTTGTTTTCAGGATGCTTCCCTCTGTTTCAAGAGATGGAAGTCTTTATCAAAAGGAATTCATGTGATGTAAACCATCAGTGAAGTTGCAACAAGAATTGAAATGACTCTCCACACATGTTAGCATAAATACGTGCACAATTAGATGGGTATGAACTTTCCAGCATTGCATTTCTATGAGAAGCAAATTCAATAAGAAAAAGCGGAATGCTACGCAAAGTTAAGATGTTTTTGTTGCTGACTTGCTGTCGTGGCCATTCCTTTCTAGAAGAATGACTTGAAGAAAAACAGCAAAATTTTTATAACATAGAACACAGCCAATTCAATGGGAAAACCATATTCATATACAAATCCCAAAGAATGAGAGAGTTTCATTTCCTTACCATGGTTTTCATCACAGGAAGTTAATCCCTCACATGTTTTAGTTGCAAGCATCGGCTCATGCCCAAAATATTCATTATCATCAGATTCGGAAGAGCTCCCTCTACTTCTCTTTAACACCCCTTCACAATCTTGATCCAATGAAACACCTCCATCCTCCCTATCTCTCTTCTGCCCCACAATACCATCAAATTCACTACCACCTTGACTGCATTTACAATGGAAAGCAACTTCTTTCTCGCAAAGGCTTTGATCAAACACTTTCACATTGAAAACCAAGTCACCGTCATATCTAAAAACCAAAAAATCCCCACATTCTAGGCTATGATCTCTTACAAAATCGGCCCACCCTTCATCAAAGAACAAGTCATCATTTTTTTGAACTAATTCAACTACCCAACCATACCCACTGGGTCCTTTTAACAAAACTGACCCAGAAATTCTTCCCTCCAAATTCGTCTTAAATCCCACTGGAATTTTCTGTTAAATAATCACCATTCCAAGTAAATAAAATTAGTTAGCCTAAAACCAAATTCATAAAAACATTTTCACTAAACCCTAATTTTTGAAGCTGAAAATTATAGGAAAGAGATATATATAAAAAAAAAGGTGAAATACCAGGCGGTTGGCACTTGAAGTAGAGGAGAAGACGTTGAGAAAATGGGATCGTTTCGATTTCAACATCGCTATTGGCTTTGATTTGGCTTTTTGACACTTTTCTTCAAGCTCTTTTTCCCATTACATCAATAAAGAATTATACGAGTAAAAAAGAAGTTAAAAATAAAAACTTTGCCGGGAATTAAAAAGAGCAAATTGAAGAAAACTGGAAAGAGAAAGAAAAAAAAGCGACCTTTTTTTTTTTTCGACAACGTTGGTTAGAAGATTAAGGCTCTGTTTGGTGGGCGGTGAGATTGGGTATCCATTTAGATTTTATCGTATTTTTGGTATAATGTAACTGAACTCATGATATCATTAATTAATTGAATTTAAATATTAATTTTAATAAAATTTATTTAATATAAATTTTTTATTAAGATTTTTTAATCATAATTATAATAAATTTTTTAATTATAATTATAATAATAACTATTATTATTTTTAATTTTATCATAATTAATTTTATTGTTCATTTAAATGAAATTTACTTTTTATGAAATTAAAAGTTATAATAAAATTATTATAATTAAATATTAAAAAATTTATTATAATTAAAATTTAAAAAATATTTTAATAAAAAATTTATATACTAAATAAATTTTAATAAAATTAATATTTAAATTCACCTAAAAGAATTATGAGTTCAATTGTAGCGGAATCCGGATACTAACTTCGGACCATGTTTTAACCTTTAAGAGTGGAAGAGAGTGGGTTGTTTTTCGAAATTCCAGTTTTGTCCCTGTTGTTCGAGTTGTGATCTGAGTCGATCTAGAGGCAGTTTATGACACGTGTCTCTTTGAATCGTTGATTTTGGAGGGTGGCCCTCAAGGTAATATGAGCGCGTGTGAAATCTGCTGACAGTGGATACTTTAGCCGGGGTTAACTGAAACCTGCCATACTGCCATGTCAGATAAGTGCACCGCCTTGGGTGATTAAAAAACTAGGTGAAACGTTTCTTACTGGCAGCATTTTTACCATTTACCATGGGTCCATTAGGGCCCACTGAGATTGAGGTTTAAAGGCCCTAATCTCAACCCCTTATTGGGCTCATATCAAGAAATGCTTATTGGGCATAAATCCACAAGAATGTCTATGTTATTATAGTATTATTTCGTATAAAAAGATCTATAAAATTTTAAATTTCACAAGCAATTAAATAAAATTTTTTATTTTATTAATTTTTTAAATGTTTAAAAATATGTGTGTGACCCTATAACTGTACTACTAGATTTTTAAAACTCCATGTGTCATATTGCAGTTTTTTAATTGTTGTGGACCAATCAATAATACAAAATTATTATTAAAAAATTGAAATTAGATCATATTTGGACCGTGCCATGAATTTAGATTATTCCAAGAATGCTTATTTGATGGAAAATAAATAAATAAGCTAGATTGTAGGTTCAATGACACAACAAGAAACAGATGATGCAAACTCTCCAGGCCCAAGCCAAGGCAATCCTTTTTCTTTTGTCTCAAATGTCACATTTCACGCATGAGATAGCGACTTGAGCTTTGGGGAAAAAGGATCCATCAAATTTCATACCTATATATGCATCATTGAACTCAGCATTAACAGGGGCAAAATAGCAGCAGAGTAAAAACAAGGATTGGGAAAAATGCTATTGAGACTTGAGTGGTCATCAATCTAAATGAGGTTTATCCATGTAATGGTATGGACAAGTCAAAACCCACCTGCCTGACATGATCAGACAAAAATAGGGTCAGAGAAGAAATCCCTTGCTAACCACTTGTTTAACTAAAAGTATCCCAATCCATTTGCACCCAAAAACTTGTTTTTTGTGCTGTTATCTATCAGGAGAATCTAAATGAGTAGGAGTGAATGAAATCTCATGTAGCACAACTCCAGCTAGCGCCCCCACTTTCATTTCTGCTTCAAAAATGGTCCTTTTAGACAAGATTTCATATTAGCAGTTCGATGTGGAGATGATTATTGACCTGATATATGATCAGAGGGGACAGAAATTAAATTAAATGAGTAGGAGTGAATGAAATCTCATGTAGCACAACTCCGGCTAGCGCCCCCACTTTCATTTCTGCTTCAAAAATGGTCCTTTTCATTGTTGCTGCAAAACTCGGATGATGAAAATGGACAAGTTTAATTCAAATAAAGAAACACGTTAGACAAGATTTCATATTAGCAGTTCGATGTGGAGATGATTATTGACCTGCTATATGATCAGACGGGACAGAAAAAGGGAGAAAACAAAGGATATGCACAAAATTTGTACTTCACCACCAACTATATTTGCAAATAGTGGAAGCTCTCTTTTGTCTTCAAAACCTTTTCAATTCAATTTTGCATTACAAAATACTTAACTCTGAAGCTGACATCCCATTTTAAACCAAACTCTACATGATGCTAAAGCATGATTAATACACCAGAAAGATATTTTCGACAAGAACGAAGAAAAAAATCCTTCTTCTCACAAGGAATTGCTCCAAGGGAAGAGAAAAAGAAAAAAGACACCCAGTACCATACCTTTGCATCCTTTCCATTTGGCGTCAGCATCTCCAATCAATTTATCGCATATAACCTCCATACAAGCCTCACAGACCTATGTTTCTGAACCTTCAGATATCGTGGATAAATCATTCGCTTCAACAAATGATGGATTAAGAAACTTGGCCACAAAAGCCCATGTCTTATAAACATCTTCAAAGTTGGTCAGGAAACCAAGTGATGCTGTAATTACTTTTACTCGAAAAAAAAAGTTTTTGGCATCTTGGCAACCATTAGCCATTGGCTGGCACAGGGCTGAATCTTCAAGCTCTAGTTCTCCACACTGCTGCTTCACATTGTCCACAACTTGTATATGACTGAGTATACCAATGCCAAGAGAAATACCACTCTTCTCAGCTAGCTGCTGAACAACTTCCGGGTCAATTAGTCTTCCTCCCTTGCTGTCCCGCACATTAAAGGCTACAGCTGCACCTTTTTCATATTTGATCTTTGGACCATATATTTGCACAAGATGCCCTCCCCTACTTTCATCAGAACTAGGTAGCCGAAGTTGAAGCAACGAGGTAACAAGCCAATTGATCAGGTAACGCAGTCTAAGTGTAGTTTTGTTTAGACCCAACATATTCACATGATCAAGATGCCGGCAAATTATCACAGGTTCCTTTCTTGTGCACTCTTGTTCATCATCATAATCTTCATCAGTACCAAATTCATCATCAGCCAAGGTAGTCAATGATATTTCTCCAGGCTCCAAGCAGCTTGGGTTTTCATTGCAGCTGTCTTCCATGCTAAAAGATACTTTGCGACCCATGCTTGCCGCTCGATCTTCCTCTTCCAAACCAAAAAATCTACCATTGGCAAACCTACTCCCTTCTCTCCTTCCCAACAATCTAAACTCACCCTCGGTCTCTCTCCTTATAGCACTTTCTTTCTTTTCTTGGTAGATTTCGGATTCCATGGTGCTCTCAAGCACACCATTCTTCAGTTTTAATCCATTTGCCTTCGAACTCAACATAGAATTAGCCAGCTCTGACTCATCTCTGACACCGGATTCTTCTTGAATCTCCCCAAAGTACTGGGAATCTTTATACTTTCCATCATCTCCTGAAGCAGGGTCCGTGTCAGCAGGCTGTTCTTCAGGGATCTCCTTAAATTGGTCTGACTCATGTGACACCGACAACACAGCTGCATCAAAAGACAACACAGGATCTTCATGCAATCTCATGTTTATTTTCCCGTCATCATAAATTGGACTCATAGGTATTTTTGAAGTCAGTTTTGGAGACAGCCGCTTATTGTTTGTCTTCCCTGAAAACCATGATGGTGGTAAGGTTGAGTCTGTTTTCCGTCGGGTCAGTTGGCCAGAATTATCAGACCCAAATGGACTCTGACCCAGATCAATCCAGCATGAATTGTCCGATGATTCATCCTCACTGAAAATTGGACTTTTCATGAGATCACCAACTGAAAGGTTCTCCGCTTCCTCAAAAATGGTGCTTGCTCCATCCCTATCTGAACTATTATCATGATCCATCTCAGTCTCAAAAACATTCCTGACCTGATTGGAAGTGAAAACACCAGAAAAGGCAGGCATCAGTGATCCACCATTTCTCTCGGGCAATGATTCTTCATTGTGTTTAGCAGTTTCATCTTCAAGTCCAGCTAAAACATCAAGCCCATCTATAGAGTCACTCAGGTACTGCGGATAAATAGGGATGATCTTCACCATTCCAGACCCGGTATGCCCAGATTGATTTTGCAAGCTTGCCATCACAGATTTCTTGATCAGAAGGCATCCAAAACCAGTTGGATCATATCCAAACAACCTATAAAATGATGTAATAATAAATTCTGGCCTAAATAAGGACAAGCCAAGCGAATCCATATCCTTGGGACCTAATGACCCAGCGTCAAGTAATACATGCCAATTGTTTTGTTGGGCAAGGGCCATCCACTGGTAAGAATACTTTGCCCCAGTCACTCTAGACTGACCAGGAAACACAAAAAGACCATTTGCATGACCTTTCTTCCTCCTTTTCTTGTTTGAAATTTGCTTTCTCAGTTCTCTAGAGCAAAGTTTCAGGGAGGGCCATTTAAACCAAGCATTGTAAACCTTAGCACCTTTCTCTTTAGCACACTGAGACATCCAAATCACGGACTGACTCTCATGATCAAACATAGTCAACAGTTTTTTATTCGTTTGGAAAGGGTAAGCTTCAGCGAGCAATTTAAATGCCGAGCCTCTACTAACAGTTAAAACAAGGCCATACTCATTTGCAGGGATGTTTAAATGATCCAAGATCCTAGACTTTATATCATGTTCTACAGTGCCACTCTCGGCACCTCCATAAAGAGCATGATTGCTCAAGTTTGCAGTTATTTCAGACAAAGTAAATGTTGATGTATCCCAATACTCTTGAGTTTGATTATAAGAGAATAGCCCAAAACCGCAGTAATCAAGACATACCTTAGCAGAAGATTCAGATAAATGCCCATACTCCTCCACTCTCAGATGGTCAATCTTCTCCGTTGCTTGAAACTTGGGGTACACTGTGAGGAACTTAGAAAAGGCATCATGGAGGTCTGGAATGGAGTCTTCAGAGCTAAAAGTCCGGTCCGCAACAAGGCAGGTGGCATTCAAGAATTCATTTTGGGCACGGAGTCTGGCCAGTGACCTTGATCGTCCAATGTTTCCTTCTTGATTCAAAGATGCAGAATCAATATCTTGGGATTTAGCAAGAGACCCATCTTCAGATGCTTCTTCAAGAGCTTCTCTGAGTTTGGTTTCTTGCAATTGGCGGAGCACAGAAGGCTTTCTCTTCACGTCCTCTTTCAAACCAGAACCATTTCTCCTTTGGGTTTTCTTGTCCCCTATTAAAGCTGCACAGTGGGATAATGGTCTCCATAGTGAAAAATGCATGAATGGCTGGCTCTCTTCACTCACTTAGTATCAAATCTTACTAATATGCAGAAACCAGACCCTGGCCAAGCTCAACCAAGAACCAAACTTTTTCCTCGTTTAATTAAAAGAAGCCTTCAATAAAAGCAGAACAAGTTTCAAACCGGGGCGGAAAGCAAAAGGGGCTTATGTTTTGTTTCAGAATCAAGCTTTAGCTTTTACTTTATTGCCTAAAACATTCAAAATAACAGACACAAAGATTGTTGAACTAAGACTCAGAACTTTTATAAGATCAAAAAACAAATGGTCATAAAGAAGAGAAAAGGAATAAAAAGGAAAACAAAGTCTCTATCTGATTAGAATAAAAAAGCTTTGGCTTGATCAAAGAAGAATTAGCTTTTAATATATCATCCTTCAAAGCCCCATAATTTGAGGGTTCCAATTCAAAATTCAACAACAACCCAAGTCTTAACCCCACCAAAGATGCGAAACCCAGATTCAAAGCAAAAGCCAAAACCGGCTCTTGAAAGTCTTTAAAAAGAGGAAGAAAAAAAAAAAAAAAAAACCCCAATTTGAAATCCCCCAAGGAGGAACAAGAAATGATAGGTGACGAAGAGGGAAGTACAAGAGCACACAAAAGAGGAACACAATGAAGAGAAACAAAGAAAACTCTCTCAACAACTGCTGGCCTACTATCAGTGCTCCCTCACCAACCGCTTACTCTTTTTTTTTTTTTGGGTTCTGTTTTCTCGCTGAGGTTGTAGGAGCAGTAGCCAAAGAGCCAAAAAAAAAAAAGAAAAAGAAAAAAGGGCCAATCCTTAGAGACCAATCAATTCCCTTATTAACGACAGGCAGTTAATACAAACATGCATGCATTGAATGCTGATGCCGTTCTCCTTCGCCCGCCATTATTACACCTCACCTTTTGAGTGTACCGTTTTGCCCCTCCCCATCAACCAGCTCTGTCTCTTCTTCACTATGACACCAAACTCCTTGCACGGTTCACCTTCTCTTCACTGTACCAATTTTGTGTTATCCAATAAATAGTAATTTTTATTCTGATTCCAACTCTTGGTTTTAAATTTTTTTGTCCGACATGGGAAATCGCTAGGGTGTATAAGGCGAAAAGATGCCATACATGCATGCAACCTTCCAGGAAGTAATTAGATTATTGAAGAATCATAAGTTTGGATGTGATATGTAATGTACCCCATCTATGCAACAATGAAAATTATTCAATCCAAAACATAATTTTTTTTAAAGGGAAACATGATTTAGATTGAATCTTATACCCCACTATACTTCAAACTTTACCTTAATGTTTATATGCCTTTTAACTTGAATCTCGTGAAAAGCATAATTCTAATAATAAAAAAAATAATGCTCAGTTCTATCAAACATTAATAATGGCCATCCTCAAGCAAGCTCCCTGTTCCATTCCAACTGATTATCATCACCTAACAATGCCTTTTTTTCCCCATCTTTCTTCTATCCAAGGAAAAAAAGAATCCAAAAATAAAACTAAATAACTAATATTGCTTAGCATTTTTCTTCAGCCAAAAACAATTCAATGGTGACAGTTGTGTGATGCATTGATAATTTGATAAGTTGTGAAAGTTCAAATATTAATGATTTTGAAAAAAAAAAAATCTTGAAATTAAGAAAAGGGTAGGAATGACATTTTGAGTTGAATGGTAATTTTATCACTTAGGATTCCAACGAGTTTTGGAGGAATATTAGAAAACAGGGAGAGTATGGTTTGGACTTTCTTGACTTCAGGTTTTCGAAAATGTATAATATTGAATTTTATTTTTCAAGAATCCCATACATTGACCAAAAATTGGACGTAGTCAATTTTATTTAAAGAACAATTAGAGTTCAAACCACGTGGAACCCTAAACAACCTCTGCCGTTGACCAATGGTTATGTTCGAGACACATAAATTGCACGTTTCCCTGTTGTTGTTAATGTAATCATTTCCTTAATTTATTTTAATATATCGCATGTTATTTTTTAAAATTATAAAATATAAATTATAATTATAATCAAATATAATCACTAAATAATTAAGCAAACAAATAATCTAACAAATTAAAATATAATTAAATAAATTTAATATAAATTTAAATAAAATTCATATACGATTATAAAAACATTAAATTTTCTATTATAGTTGTCATTGTTATCATAGTCAATAAGATTGAAACTTTCAAAAGAGAAACTTCAAACTAAGAGGGCGGTTATTGTTACTAAATCAAGATTTTATTTTAATATTATTTGAATACATAGATTTATATTTTTATTATAACTTTTTTGTACCATTTTTAGTGTTAAATATAAAAATGATAGTTAATTTAACTGATCTTAATGTATTAAAAAAATAAATTATATGATGATTTTGAAGAGTGCTTTTAAAAAATGCAGTAGTAAAATCCTAAGTTTTTTTTTTTTTTTTTATCGGATTTCAAATGATCCCAACTTAAAATACTTGACTCCAATCAAATTCTTTTCAACTACAAAAATACTAAGTGTTATATTTAGCTGCCATAGTATCAAAATTTTGAAACTCGATATTAAAATAATTGCTTTTACTTTTCCTCGTTGTCAAGGGTTATCTTTTTAATGACCTCGAATTTTCAACCATCCTTCTATTTCAAGGTTGTCAGAAAAAAACTAGTAATTAGATACCCTAATTGAATGTTAATCAATTACTGTGTCTCCAACAAGACATTTAACATTGGGTTTTGTTTGGCTTTAATGTTCTTTTTCATCGTTCCCAAAATCAGATTCTTCTGTTTATAGCACCCTTTTTTCTTGTGTTACACATCTTTTTTTTTGTTTACATCATGTAAACCTTCGATACTTTTGTCTTGTAATCAGGATTAAAAACACATATATTTCGTTTTCGTGTATGAAACTGAGACAACAAAATTTAGAATCAAATAATAATCTAAAATTATCAGGAATATGAAATATAATTTTTTAAAAAAAATTTTAAATAAAAGAAAATGAAGTTAACGGTACGACCTTGAAGTGAATTTCAAAAAGATTCATATGATTTTTCTTTCAAGTTGTCTTTAGACATGTCGGGTTTATATTTTAACAGCTGAAAAGAAAATTTGGGCGATTCTCGTTTTAAATTTTCAGTGTTAAGTAATATAAACTTGGATTTGTCTGACAAGTGACAATGGAAGCTTTCTGAAAATTATTTGGATAGGCTTCTTGAGAGTGGCCTAATTAAAGTAGAAGCAAAAGGAATACAGACAAGAAAACAAAACGATCAAAGAAAGAAGCCAACAACTTAGCGGACAGATGAAGAAAAACCAACAGAAACTGCCCAACCAGAAAAAATTAAGAAGCTAAAAAGAAGAAATCGACAGAACTACTGATCAGCTAATAAACCCTAAACTACAAATTAATTTAATCCAGACATTAGTATAATCTCCAGATCTTTGAATCTGATGATTTGCCAGAAAGGGACACGCATGGTTGAAAATTAAATCACTTAAATCATAAACATTATAAAAACGAGTGTGAATTTGCTTCATCAACAATCTTAATTAATTTAAAAATGAAATAGCTGGTTGATAACAGTGGTAGTATTTGACATGCTCAACCTTTTTTTTCTTTCACCAACAATGTCATAAGCGGTAACTGAGGTTTCTGTGGCATGTACTAGCATGTTCCAAGCTTCTTCAAACCTGTTTTAATTTGTTTAACACAACACGAACTTCGATGCTGGGTGTGTTGCATGCTGTTTCTCACTTCACTTGGCATGCATGCATGCTTGTGATCATTAAGGTCATTGTCGATCAGTAGGGTTTAAGAGCAGAAAAACAACACTTTTTTCTCAATGGTAGGTAGAGATTAATTATGACCAAAATTTGTAAGTGATTAGTAAGGGGCCGGAAGTCCTTTTTGAAGTGATGAAGTTTGCTTTTCGTGCTTTTTTTTTTTTTTTTTTTTTTTAAATTTTAGTTGAATCACTTTTCCTATATGATGTCAATTGCATTCAAGTTTTTATCTTTTCCATAAAGTTCATCAATATCCAAGCCAGTGGGGATTAAAATTTTCTCTCTTTAATTCTCGAGATGAGACAACCATGCAAATGTTGGTAGGTTATGTCTTTTCTATATCTTTCTTTACAGCAATAATATTGCTATCTTTGGTGATTAGAGAGAAGATTTTGGTTTCCAAATCATGATCTTACCAGCTTCAATGGCCTTTTAAGAAAATGATCACAGAAAAAGCCAGACTTTATGGCACAATAATCTAAATCCCTAAGATCACCTATTGCTCGCTTCAGTTTAATAAAATTTCCCTCCTGAATGTCGCTCGAGAAAGGTATGATATAAATGAAAGCTGTTGTGAAATAGACAGCATCGAGATTCAAATAAATAATGGAAGAAAGACAAGGAAAAAGACAAATTTCTCATAGATATATAGAACCCACTTTAACTTCTAGAGTTTATTATAAGAATCATCTGATTCTTCTCTGATACATTCAATAAAATTTTGGACATGTTGAGTTGGATAGTGGTCAATTCAATTGTTTAAAAATACTCCAAATCTGAGTCCTCCAAAATAACATTGACACCTAGAAGGCAAAACAAATTTCCTTCCAGGGTTCAGACAAAACAACTTGGAATGGAAACAGACAGGAAAAAGAAAAAAAATGTACAAAATATGCAACTGCTCATAAATTTCCGAGTAGTCCGAAACAAAAGATAAAATGAAATTTCACGTAACAAAAGAAAAATAACATGTACCCTTGGTTTCCAAAACTGAAAATTCCTATATCCTTACACCACAGATGGCTTGAAGGTAAATAACTTCTCTCGTCTTTAGCAAACAATATACTATAAAACATGGTCGTTTGCTTTGATAGTAGTGAGATTGAAGATTGCACACCATATTTGTTCTACATTTTGAATCATTACTTGATTAGATGATGTGAAGTTCTTTGGGCTTGACTTGGGTGTGGTTCTATGAGAAAAACCGAGCCAAGCCCAATCTATTACTCAATGCCTTAAGCAGCACCTGTCTGTCCTGGACCTGGCCCAATTCAATTCAATTGCCCACAATTGTATTCTACTTATATGTAGGAAAATGTTTATTTTAGGGAAACAGAAAGTGCATATACCCGCCAGACAGACTTGATATTTGATGGCTCCAGTATTTTTCTTTTAATAATCCTCATGAATCAAATTTAGGCAAAAGTCACCGTTTATGACATTACCATTCCCAAATTACCTTGAAAAATGACAGATATGTTTGGAAGCTAGCAAAGTTAGAACATCAAAACGAAACTTGTGGTGATCAAGAAAAACCAAAAAGAGATTTTTGCGGAGCCTCTCAAATGCCTTTCCACACGTCTGGTTGTTTCTTTCAATAAAGCATCCTCGTTCTTCACTTTTCTAATGCAATTCGTATGAGCAACCTTGGGTCGCTCCAAGGTATGACGGGCATGAACACGCTACCATCCATGCAGCAGGCATCTGTCTGCTTCCTAGCGCTTCTCCTCTGTTCTCTCTTATTATCATCTTTCTCTTATGCTCTGTCTGATTCTGAAATTGCGTTCATTGCTCATCGACAACTCTTAGCTCTTCCTGAGAACGGTGAATTGACTGATGATTATGAATTTAATGTGAAGCTTAATCTCTCGTTTGAGAATCTCAGGCTTCGGCGTGCATACATTGCACTTCAAGCGTGGAAACATGCCGTACATTCAGACCCCCTTAAAACCACTCAAAATTGGGAAGGTCCGAATGTTTGCGATTACAATGGAGTTTTCTGCGCACCGGCACTTGACGATCCAAAGTTGATGGTTGTTGCTGGCATTGATCTTAATCATGCTGACATTGCCGGATATCTGCCTGTTGAGTTGGGCCTATTGACTGATATGGCTCTATTTCACCTAAACTCTAATAGATTTTGTGGGATCATTCCCAAGAGTTTCTCAAAGCTTAGGCTTCTCCATGAATTGGATGTTAGTAACAATCGATTTGTTGGTCCTTTCCCAGATGTTGTAATATCATTACCCTCGCTTAAGTACCTTGATTTAAGGTACAATAATTTTGAAGGCGAATTGCCATCTGAGCTGTTTGAAATGGAGTTGGATGCATTGTTCTTGAACAACAATCGGTTTGTATCTAGCATTCCTGAAACTTTGGGGTACTCTCCAGCCACAGTCGTTGTGGTTGCCAACAACAAGCTCTCAGGTTGTATTCCAAACAGCATTGGCAAGATGTACAATACCTTGAACGAGATTATTTTCCAGAACAACAACCTCTCTGGATGCTTGCCAATTGAGATTGGAAGGCTCGGAAATGTAACAGTTTTGGACATTGCTTCGAATTCTTTCAGCGGAGTGTTGCCAAAGACATTTAAAGGGCTTGGAAAAGTAGAACACTTTGATGTTGCACATAACATGCTGACAGGTTTTGTCTCGGACGACATATGCCGCTTGCCAAGCTTGAACAACTTCACATTTTCATACAACTATTTCAATGGAGAGGCTAAATCATGCGAGCCATCAAAGGGGAGAGACATTGTGTTCGACGATATTAGCAACTGCTTGCCAGATAGGCCAAAGCAGAAGTCAGCCAAAGAATGTCATCCAGTGGTAAGCCGACCAGTTGAATGCAGTAAGTCAAAATGTGGTGGTGGCGGTGGCGGTGGATCATCACCACGTCGTCCAAGTTCTCCTGCTAAGAAGACGTCGCCTCCATCACCAAAAGCAACACCAAAACCAGAACCCCCAAAAGAACAATCAAAGCCACAACCGCCCAAAATAGAGCCAAAACCACAGGCACGGCCACCAAAAGAACAATCTCCCCAACCAAAACCATCACCAAAGCCGCAGCTGCCGAAAATAGAACACACACCAAAGGCACAACCACCGAAAGAACAATCGCCTGGACCAAAACCATCACTAAAGCCGCAACCGCCGAAAACAGAACCAACGTCAAAGCCACAACCACCAAAAGAACAACCACCTGAACCAAAACCATCTCCGAAGCAGCAGTCACCCAAAACAGAATCGACACCAAAACCACAACCACCAAAAGAACAATCCCCTGAACCAAAACCATCTCCAGAGCCAAAACCAGAACCAACACCAACATTGCAACCTCCTACACCAAAACCAAGTCCAACCCTTGTTCCTAACACTCCAAAAATAGCATCACCTATAGATAACCCCCGTAACGGATCACTTGTAAAAAGGCAGCGGTCTCCACCACAACAATTGCCGCCACCAGTTTTTCAGTCTCCAACACCACCAAAGACTCTGGCCCCAGCACCGCTAGAAGATCCCCACGGACACTCACCCATTAGGAGGTACCAATCTCCACCTCCTCCTGTACAATTGTCATCACCTCTCATCCATTCACCACCGCCACCCGTCTATTCTCCACCACCTCCAGTACGCTCACCACCACCACCTGTACACTCCCCACCTCTACCAGTCCATTCTCCACCACCACCAATTAGTTCTCCTCCACCTCCAGTTTACTCACCACCACCACCACCACTAGAAGATCCCCACGGAATATCACCCTTTACTAGGTACCGATCTCCACCTCCACACGTACAGTTGTCATCACATCTCGTCCATTCACCACCGCCACCCGTCTATTCTCCACCACCACCAGCAGTAAATTCTCCACTACCCCCAGTACACTCACCACTACCACCTGTACACTCTTCACCTCCACCAGTCCATTCTCCACCATCATCAATTAGTTCTCCTCCACCTCCAGTTTACTCACCACCACCACCAATTGGTTCTCCGCCACCTCCAGTTTACTCACCACCACCACCACCTGTACACTCTCCTCCACCACCAGTAAGTTCTCCGCCACCTCCAGTTCACTCTCCACCACCAGCAGTTCTTTCACCACCGCCACCAGTGTATTCTCCCCCACCAACAGACCACTCTCCATCTCCAACTTCCTCCCCTCTTTCTCCAGCTCCTGCCCCTGCTTCTGTTTTCTCGGAACCACCGGGAAACCGAGAATTCAATCTGCCACCAAATCTCGGCTTCCAATACTCATCACCGCCTCCACCAATGTTCCCAGGATACTAATTGGTGCAACTTCAGCTTCTTCCTTTTACATTTTAACCCTTTTCAATAGTTTTACAATCTTACAACCTAAACACGCTTATGTTAGTTTGTAGCTTTTCATTTTCATTCCAGAAAGAAAATGTATGTATGATCTCCAATGCAATTCCCATCGGCAAAATGCCTATCTGAAAATCTAAAAATTCAGAGGAAAAGTTATGATGCCAATTACATTGTCTCATCAATATTTTACTCGATGAAATGATTTTTTTTTTTACGTTCATTTGTTTTATTTTGAAAATTTGAAGTTATACATAGAACGTTTTACCTTAATAAAATAAACGTTTTAATATACAAGTAAAATACATTAAAAATTCTATAAAGAACAACCAAAGTGAATGAAACAAATTATTGATTTTTTTTCTTTTTTTACTACCAATGATTTTCTCATCAGTTATCATACTCATATTCTTATTCATGCATGCACGGCAAACCAATTTAGATACACCATATGAAACATCAGTAGTTAATTTTACATGCCATATCTTATAAGAATATTTACCAACAAGTAAAATATCTATAATAAGTTTGGATATTTCTTTATAAACTTGTAAATAATTCATTCATATATATATAAGTAGAGATTTACTTACGTTAATGTAGCTTTTATATTTTTTTACCTTTAAATTAAAATTAAACTCATGATTCATTTTAATCAAAATCATATTTTTAAATTTAATAATATTAATCCAAAAGCTTAAAAAAAATATAAGAATTATACTAGTATAACTGTGTAAGTAGATCTCTATAAATGTGCGTGCGCATGAAAAATTTATTGAGAATTTTTATATTTAACTTTTTAAGTTCTTAAATAATAATAAATTTATTTTTTTAATGATTTATGAGATTGTAATATTATTGATTTTTAAAAGAAAATTTAATTGTAATTGATGATATTGTTTTAAATAAATTTATTTTTTAATTGCATTCAATTACAATATTAGAATTATAATTGAATACTATAAATATTAAAATATTAAAATTATGTTATTTTAAAATAAATTTACATTGCATTTATGTCACTGTGCAAAGGGTTTTTTTTTTTTTTTTTTACAGCAATAATTATTGTTAAAATTAATAAAATGTTGTAAAAATATAAAAATATTTTTCAACAACAGGAATAATGTTGTGTAAGAACTTTTACAATTATTACAGTTTCTTTTAAACATAACCTATTACAATAACAAAAAAAAAAATGCATGTGTACCAAAAAAAATTTTGTCAAAAATTTGTACATGTAGCAAAAAAAATTGTTGTCGCAACCAAATATATATGATTTTATTGCAAAAAAATTACTTGATATTTTATGTAAAACTTTTTGTAATTATTAAAAAAAAAAAAAACAAGACAAAGACTTTAAAAAAATTAAAAAAATAGAACTTTCAAACCCTAAAATTCAGACTTCAATCTAATAAAAATTTGAAGTTGGTGAACTAAACCAAACCCAAGTTCTTTTGGCAACAAAATTTATGATTATTAAAATAAAATTTAGAATCATACTGAAAGTACATTTTATTTAGTAACAACAAAAAGTTGTTACTATAAAAACTTGTCTTACGACAAAATGGTTGTGTTAGATTCTTAAAGAAAATAAAGACAACTATCCCAGAATGAAAGGTATTTTAACAATAATATATTGGTATTTAAAATGCCATTTTTTGTGTAGTGGGTATAAATTCCAAAAAAAAATTTAAATAAGAAAGACATACTCCCAAAAAGGGCATTCATAATAAATTAAAAAAATAAAGTAGTATGAAAGCAGAAAGAAAATTTCAAAAAAGGACAAGAATGAAAAACAAAATGGGTTAGGTGTAATGTCTGATGTATGTCCCTACGCACTTTCCACCTGCTACTTAGATCCAATACTTTAATATATACTTATTGTATGAGTATTATATATACTTCATTGATAGGCTCTAGAGTCGCCGGTAACAAGTTCCAAAATAAACTCAGAAGATCAACAGGATCTGAATATGGGCATCTAAATATATAAGATCCCAACGGAGGAGATGCCAAATTCTTCCAAACATCCTTTGTCGCAATGTAGAACTTTATCCTATACAGTGAACAATCAAAACAAAACCGACCTAAAATGAAAGAAATAAAGAAAGAAACAGCTTCGCAAATATATAATATAGATGGTAACATATAAGAATCAGACAAGGCTAGGTTTAGAAAAAAGAAATAAAACGTTTTCAATGTCTCGTCCCGACTTTCCATTGGAGGAAGGTGACAGCAAGTTTCTCTTTGTATTTTTTAGCAAACTTTATATATACCGCCCTTTGCACCTTTATTCACTCGCTGCTAGTGGTAGTGTTTTTCTGCCTGTAATGCTTGTCAACTCAAACACTAATTCACTAATGGCTTACTGCAGTACTTTATCTCGCAAAACCCCCTTCTCCACACTACTTTCTGTCGACATCTGAGTCACTCTACAGTCCATACATAAAAGGTAAAGGGCTTTTTATATATGTAGATATTACAAGTCCCTAAAGCTCGTAAAATTCTCAATTCTATAAGGTCAAAATGATCACTATGGCACGTATCAGTCAGTACTTGCAAACTATGTCCCTTGTCAACTCCGTCGCTGTTGTTGGCTTATCCTTCTTGTTCTTGTTGATTTTCCTTAAAAGAATTGTGCTATCAGGTCGCAAGATGGGATCTACCAGCCTCCCAACTGTCCCAGGTACATATACCCTCTGTTTTCTCTTCTTCCTGTTTGGAAGATCTTTTTCTTCTGGGGTTTTCTTTGTCTGTTCAAATCTTTATTAATGTCCGAGTTATCGTCAGATTGAACTGAAATGGAATGACATTTAGAGTTGTTATTATGGGTTGCAACAGAGGTACCAGGGTTACCGATTATAGGAAATTTGCTGCAGCTGAAAGAGAAGAAACCTCACAAGACTTTCACAAAATGGGCAGAGATTTATGGACCAGTCTATTCTATCAGAACCGGTGCTTCTACTGTTATCGTTATCAATTCTCCAGAAACGGCCAAAGAGGTTAGCTTTCTTCTCTGTTTATTTGGCTTCCCCCACTGGCTTGAACAGCAGCATCATTACTGTCACATCACTAGTGATGGCGACAAATAATTTCTCCATTCAGAAATCAAAATGTATGAAGGGCAGTTCCGTGGGTTTCTAGGCTTGAATTTGGGTTGTGAAAATATTGAAGGCCATGGTCCATGTTTAAAGTCCATGACTCTATGGACCAAAGATTTGATGCTCATGGCCCTATTTTGCCCAAAATTAGGCTTGGCCCTTAGAAAATTTTCGTTGTTAATTTGACCCAAAAGCCCAACTAAACCTGGCCTGGCCCATAGACAGTTAGACTTAAGGCACCTTTGATAGAACAAAGACAATTCATTGTTACGTGTGTATTAGTGGTTCCAGCTTACTAAAAACCAGTTTACACAATTCTTTGTTTACTGCATCTACATCTTATGGCTTATGAAAATTGCCTGTCTAAAGTTGGTTCTACCACTTCAAAAGCAATTGATCCACTGGAATTTATACCTTATGCTGTTAGAGTAGTGGTCCAAGTTATATTATCTTGGTTGTTGATTGTTCTGGATTGCTGTCCAGGCCATGGTGACCAGGTTTTCATCCATTTCAACAAGGAAGCTATCGAACGCCCTGAAGATTCTCACTTTTGATAAATGTATGGTTGCAACAAGCGACTACAACGAGTTTCACAAGATGGCGAAACGATATTTACTAACAAATACTTTGGGTTCAAATGCTCAGGTTTGCTATCAGGGTCTATGAACTATGATCCTCTTTTTTTGTATTTGCGTGCCGTTGTTGTTTCAACACATTGAATCTGTTTTCACATTGTTGATACTATCCGTATTTTTCTTAGAGGCGACACCGAAACCACAGAGAAACTATGATCGAAAATACAACAAGCCAATTGCATGCTTTGGTGAAGGAAGATCCTCTCCGACCTATCAACTTCAGGAAAATATTCGAGTCTGAACTTTTTGGATTGGCAATGAAGCAAGTAAGTTTCTTTTATCTGTTCTGCTAACGGAAGATATTGAGATTAAAGAGTTAAAAGATAATTTATTTGTTACTTGTTGAGATAATCAGATAAGCACCCTGTTATTTGCAGGCTTTGGGGAAGAACGTGCAATCAATTTATGTGGAGGAGCTTGGTACTACTTTGTCAAGAAAAGAGATACATAAAGTTTTAGTTATTGACATGATGGAGGGTGCAATTGACGTAGATTGGAGAGATTTCTTCCCGTACTTGAAATGGATTCCAAACAAAAGTTTTGAAATGAGTATCCAGCAAAAGCATTTCAGAAGAATGGCATTGATGAATGCCCTGATAAAGGAGCAGATGAAGCGAATTGATTCAGGGGAGGTAGTCTTTTCTTGCGAGCTAAGTCATTATTTTGCCAAAATTTTAGATTTCTTTTATCCTGGAATTAGTTAGGCTCTGATGCAACTAATATAACTTGGCTGGATAAAAAACAGGAAGTGAATTGTTATCTTGATTACCTGTTATCCGAAGCAAAGACACTTACAAAGGAGCAAATAGCAATGTTGCTCTGGGAGACAATCATTGAAACAGCAGACACTACTTTGGTCACAACAGAGTGGGCAATGTATCAGCTTGCTAAAGATTCAACTCGGCAGGTTGTTTGAATTTTGATCACTAAATTCTTTATTCAAATTCCTTCCATTTCTGTTTTTGACCAGATTCTGTTTTTTCTTGTCTCAAACTTAACAGGATCGTCTCTATCATGAAATGGAAAAGGTTTGTGGTTTTAACAAGGTTAAGGAGGAAAATTTTTCGCAAATCCGATACTTGGATGCTGTTTTCCATGAGACCCTTAGGAAACACAGTCCAGCTCCTCTAGTTCCTTTAAGATATGTACATGAAGATACCCAAATAGGAGGGTATTATATACCAGCCGGAAGTGAGGTTCGTTTTTCCATTTTTTTACCTAAAATTCCTTGTTTTTTTTCCCTCTAAAGGAGAGATACTAAAGTGAGACTATATTTTGTGCAGATTGCTCTTAACATTTATGGCTGTAACATGGACAAGAATCATTGGGAAAACCCTGAAGAGTGGAACCCAGAGAGGTTTCTTGATGAGAAGTACGACCCTTTGGATTTGCACAAGACAATGGCATTTGGAGCGGGAAAGAGGGCATGCGCAGGTTCTCTTCAGGCGATGTTGCTAGCTTGTGCTGCAATAGGTAGGTTGGTACAGGAATTTGAGTGGAGACTCAAAGATGGAGAAGAGGAAAAAGTTGATACAGTTGGACTGACCTCTCAGAAGCTGCATCCACTGTTTGTAATCCTAAAACCAAGAAATTGAGAGGGAATACCCTCAGCTTTCTTAATTTCCATCCTTCAAGATTGTTAATTAAGCCTCTTTAATGCACAATACTTTGAACTGTTTTGGACTACACATATCACAACTTCGTCGCTGCAGTAAAACAATTACGACTTGAGCTATAATGACTATCAAATCTCTATGTGAAAAAATGGGTTTACTTTGATGCATCATCAATGTATTATGCAAGTAGCAATTAACCATGTCTTGCAAAACTAATGCATGCCTTCAGATCCGGGCCAAATAATTACTTCTTATTATTTGAGGTGGATTCGACATTCTATGAGTGGTATATACTTGCATTTGGAGATGAATTCTAACAGTAAGTTGTTTAGAATAATTTCCCCTGAATGGCCATTTCTGAATCTGTTGTCATTTGTGCCTGAACCAAAGACTAAGAGGTTTGGATTGGTTTTGCCATTGAAAGAGGATTAGCGTTGGGGAAATTGAAGGATCATCGAACCATCCCAGAACCACAGGGAACCATGACCAAATTTTGAGGTGTGCGTTTTGGCTTTATAGCGGACTGAAAACAATGTGAAGTCAGATGGAAGTCTTACACACTCTTATCCTTGAATATTTCGTTTTCATTCTATCCTTACTTGGCTTACGTTACAATGATCATGTAACTTTCTCTTCATTAAACATTAATGCATACCCCACCAAAGTCAATATAGTTGTTGTAAAAAGAAAGCAGGCCATGTTTGCAAGCTTAAAAAACCTTATGGCTACGGTATTGGGCTTTCAGTTACTTTGACAATTTCAATTCGTTCGCTTTGGTTAGATTTGGAGGGCTCCAAAGTCCAAAGAGATGTTCCCACGATTAACCTGGAGTATATGGAAGAGGTAAAATGCAATGCAAACTGAAGACGGGGGAAGGTCGGTGGTGTATACTTTGGTTCTGGTGAGGGTCATACAGGTAGCAGTCAAAAACAGGTCTGAACTCTGAAAGCTGCGCCATGGGAAATTCACATTATAATCAACAAGAAACTGATAGAGACAAGAGGTGAGAGAATCTCGGGATTAAGTCATTAGGCTTACCATTCCCTCTTCGGCTGACCGGTGCTAGACGCTGGAGCCACTCGCGTGCTTGGCTATTAACTGTAACCACCATTCTCAATCGGCCACGTGTATTATTCAGCGGTCAACTATCAAAGTATGCAGCACTTCTTGACCCCTGTCGGCAGTGTCCTCGGCAGTCAAACCCGGTCTCTTGACTCTTCCTGCGCCACCCAAAAGAGGTTCAGGCTTGGCTAAGACCAGGCCAAGTTAGGTCCCCTGAGGCCAGAACAAGGTAAGTCCGTGCCTATTTGCCAAAGCCAGTCTGGACAACCATGCATAGTTACAGACACAAAATGTTGTTATTACTACTATACGATGAAAGAATGATTATGTAAATATACAAAATACAAAAGGGTGAAACCTTTGGAACATGCATTAACAAACAAAGATATGGGGCGAGAGAGGCAGAATCAAAGGAGCAAAGATCACGGCAACCGAGAAATCCGGCTAATTGGCAAAGTGCAGAGAGAGAGAGAGAGAGAGAGAGAGAGAGAGAGAGAGAGAAACTGAATAAGGGAGGTCGTAAGCACACCCAGCAGGCAAACCCAATTATTGTTTCCCAAGCTGCCCGACATCAATTATGTTATCGTTCCTCTTCTATTACTTAATTATACTAGTGCTTCTCTTACATTGCAATGAACAAGACATGCTCTCTCTCTTTCTTTCCACCCCATCTATGACGGCTGTTGAGGCCGACTCTCCCCCATTTTGAAAATTGACAGAATGTTTAATTTATTAGCAAATTGGTTAATGGTTGCACTTTGTTGGCCTTAATTTATATAAAAAAAAAAAATCATAAAAATGGTGATTCTGGTTCATCCGCATTGGCAAACTAAACACAAAAGGATCGTAAACATAAGCAGCACTGAGCAGTGCCATGCTGTCTAATAAGTCTAATAAATCCTATTAAAGGACACCTTTTCCTCGCTATGGTCCTCTGCCATTTGTGTTAAATGAAAAACTACCTAAATTATTTCAGCATTTTTTAGTTCAATAATTTCGTTGTCTAAATCTTTCTTAAACAATTGCTACATATAAAAGCGAACATAATTTTTATAACTTATATTACATTCGATTCAATTAGTTGATAAAAAGTATAATTCGATTTTTTTCTCAAAATTTACGCTGTTATTAAAAAAGATATTTACCATTAAATTTAATAAATTGATTAATTAATCTAATTAGAAGAATATTTAAAATATTTAATTTTTAAATATATGAAGGATTTACTAAAGCCGAGCCAAGATTTGAGCGGCTATAAACACCGTACATAAACGTAAGCCACAGCCTTATAAGTTGTTTAGGTGCTGTAGCAGTAGCGGTGAAAAAGCCATTATTTATTCCGGTTTCTCAAGTCCTCTGCCTTTGCTTATCCCTCCCCACCTCAATCCAACGTTAACAAAATCCTCAGATTTTCTCTCTTTTATAACATCCAAAACATCTCCTTCCCTTTCATTCTCTCTCAAAAATCTTCACTTTTCTTTCTTTTATCTTCTTTCTCTGCTAAAAATTTAACCTTTTAACTATCACTTTCCACACACCTTAAACCAACAAAAATGCCTGCTGATTCCGGCGACAGGCGTCCGGTTCGAGTCCCAGGAACCATGGGGGTGCACCCACCACCCAAATTGACTGAGCCACTTCCATGTCCGAGGTGTGACTCAACCAGCACCAAGTTCTGCTACTACAACAACTACAACCTCTCTCAGCCTCGCTACTTCTGCAAGTCATGCCGCCGTTACTGGACTCAAGGTGGTACTCTCCGTAACGTTCCCGTTGGTGGTGGGACTCGCAAGGCTTCCAAGCGCTCTCGATCTTCTTCTGGGTCTTCTAATTCTGCTGCAACTTCATCTTCCTCTAGCGCGACGCATGAAGCTGAGTCTTCTGTGCCTATGGCTGTTAACCCTGTCTCGGTTATGCATGGACCTGGAGATAAACCTGAGTTGGGTTTGGCTGACGTGAATTTGAATGAAACTGTTGATCTTCCCGTGAATGGAGGCTTCACTTCATTCTTGAACTCTCAGGGAGAAGGGTACTCGACCCTTGGTGGATACGGCTTTGGGGCTGGTTCAGGGTTTGGTGGGGTTTGGGGATATCCTGGAAATGGTTATCTTAATGGTTTTAGTGGCGGGGGTGGTGGGGCACCTGCTGGTGTCATAGGTGGAACTACTGGGTGTAATACATGGCAAGCAACAAGCGATGTTGAAGGTGGCGGAGGGTTAGTTGATGGGGATTGCTTTGGTTGGCCAGGTCTTGCAATTTCTGCACCAGGGAAAGGTTTGAAGTGATAAGAATTTTGCCATTTTGAGAAAAAGGTTTCGTCTTTAATCTTTACTGTTTTTTTTTTTTTTTGGCCTTTTGGGTAGCGTTTGAGAGTTTGCTGGCCGTTAGTGGTGTTGTTGGTGTTATTTATAAGTTCTAGTTGTCTTTGCTTTTTGGTCAGTTTTTTTTTCTCCTCTTTTGGTGGGTATAGAGAGAAAAGATTATAGTAGAATAGAAGATGATTGTTGATCAAAGTGTCACTTCTTGGGTAGTGGGTTTCCATGTTCTCAGGGTTTTGTTTTTTGATGACTCTGTAAATCTTCGGTGTCTTGAAATACTTTGCACTGGGAAAGAAATGAATGAATGATAAACGACAGTTTTTTGCAGCTGAAGTTCTAAATTATAGAAAGTGAATTGTCTTTGATTTGAATGCATAAAATCCGAATACTAGCATTTCTTTTTTTTGGTTTTCCTTTGGTTGGAAAGGGTGATTTCCATTGAATATTCTGCAGCAGAAAAGTCTGAGTGACTCGTATAGTATTTGAGTTTCGATTTTGGAAGAATGTCTGCAGTTTCAGTTACCAACTACTCAACCACTACTTAAGCACTCCAAGGATATTGGTTACGAATAGCATAGGAGATTATCTAGCTAGCAAAAAATTTCAAAAAGCTCTTTGGCTACGTTAGAGCTTTGATCCTCCATTGCGTTACCAATTATACCACCCTCAATAAAAGCAACCGAATTTTGCGCCTGTAGATTAATCAAGAGGGTTTAAACTTTGAGCCTGTAGATTACCTATTTTACACAAAGAAAAGAGGCAGCAGCTGGACCTGGAGTGCCATGGAATTTAGAATGATACCCAGAGAAAAAATATTCACTGCTCTGGTCTAGTTTGAAATTTTGATTGTTGCCTGAGTGACACTCCACCAACCAAAGGACCGTTTCAGAAGCATCTTGTTCATATTTGCTCTTAATGGAAAAGCTATTATTGCTTCCATGTCCCTACATTGGTTATTGCACGTTTTTAAGTTGAACAATCGCCTTCTCCCCTTTGACAGCTTTCACTGGGCAAAATTCGTCTCGACAAACTCTTCCTCTTTTGGAAGGAGGAATTTCAAACCTGAAAATGTTAGCACGATACCATGCGGCCATGCCTAGTCGGCCCACTGCATTTTTGAATTCTACTAATGCCACTCATCTCGTACGTGCCCTAATTATAATAATATCATATGATGATGCTTCATGGCGCCGTAAGCTGTAAAATGACTCGAGTTTTAAGATTTAAGAAACCAATATGCTTTGCATGTGAGAAGAAATGGGATGGCCTCTGACTAGCACAGTTGTTTTACTGCTATTGGATTCGGAAAAACACCAAGAGAATGGAATCATGGACCATGTTTCCAGGTTTTTTTTTTTCTTTTAACTTGATGGGGAAGAGAAAGCCGATCATTGGTTCGGTAGTTAACAATTCGGAATACACATTAGTAGTTATCTTCCTATTAAATTATCTTAAGTTGCATTCGTGGCCAAGTTCCTACATTTTTAACCTATACAATGATGTTAACGATGATTTTCCCTTTGTGCCTTTCCTTGGGACAGTGGCAGGTTGGATATTAAGGTGGCAGCCAGATTGAAATGCATTGAATATGTGCACACAGTGCATTCTTGAAATGGGAACGAAGCAACTTTGTCAGCTGGATTCATCATTTTCCATCATCTACGTGGGGATTGTTGTTAGCCCCACCATAAAACATTTATCCATTTTTCAGTACTATATAGAGACTACGGGGTTTAATAACAAAAATATATTCAAAAAGAGAAGTGCATGAAGCTAGGACCTGTCATTTCAGGAACCATCCATTTCCATTGCCACTCATTCAACTTACTTTAAAAATAAGAATACCGTTTAAAGCTGAAGTCTGTTGACGGGAATGCTCAGCAGGTTTTGCCATATCAGGATCCAAATGCACCCACTTTCCATAACCTCGTGACAGAAAAACATAAGATATAGAATGTTCCAGGTTGTCCATTGGTGGTCAGAACTGAGGACAATTCCATATATTTTTAAAGCAAATGGCTTCAAATTTGTTCCCTTTATTGGTGATTTCTTACTCTCTTTTCTTTATGTTAGGTATGCTTCCCTGCATAGAGGACAGTGACAATGAAAACTTAGTTACTATGTCTGCATGCGCATTTGAACATGTTGCCCGTAATTGACGGGTTCATTAATCTTATCAAAATGATAGTTTTCCTGCATGATAATATAGTGTTTTGATTACAATCAATTTGCTTCATAATGATGTCAAGATGATAATTACAGTCATTTCATTGCCATCAATTTGCTTGACAAGAAATGTTTAAGCACTTGTTTTACAAGCTGACAAAATTTTACAAATCAAACAGCTAGAGTGGGATAATTAAGCAATTAACTTAAAATCAATTGATTATATTATATTAAATATTTAATTTGAAATTAATTGACAGTAAATAAGACTCAACTTGAATATAAGATTATAAAAAATTAAATATTTATTAGATATGAAATAATATTATTTTAACAGATACTATCACATGAAAACAAAGATGAAAGAAATATATTATGTGAAAAATTTAGAAAAAACATTAAAAAAAATCTTAATTTTGATGTCATGTTAAACATTTAATTTAAAATTAATTGATAATGAATAAAAAAACTCAACATAAATATAAAATTATAAATATTTAAATATTTATTAGACGTTGAATAATACTACTTTAACGTTCCCTCAATAACACCTCGTTAACAGGATATGGGGAGAAGGAATTCCACGTTAGAGTGTTAATAATAGAACCCAATTATGAATCCATGGGGCACCGCTCTCCTTTCATTGTCACTTGGACCCTTTGAAAAACTAATTATAGCTCCATTGAGAAGAGCCAGTGACATTTGAGATGGGACTAGAAATGGAATGCCATCACTGATGGCTTGGTACTGGTGGCAGCTTTGACGTAAGAGAGTTTGTGACTTGCAGGTTTAAGCTGGCTACAGTTCTGTAGCAAGACCGATAGGTGGATTAACTTGCTATGCTATCATGGCCGTCAAGTCCTATTCAAGAAATACGATTTCAAAGTTCTTTGTTAGTTTAGATAGTTGCAGCGATGTTGCAGCAATGATCTCAAAATCAAATCCTAGATATAACAAGTTGAGTTAATCAATTGAAGATTTTACTGGCTCTTGTTCTATCACAAGTTAGTAACTAGTAAAGTAGTACTTGTTGTTAAGAAGGGTGATGCCGTTAAATCTTGAAAAAAAAAAAAAACAAAAAACCAAAGATTCGGCTTTTATGTGATTGATAAAACAGAAGACAGCTGATCAGTAAACCCAATGCACATTTTCACAAATTGAGGTACTGACCATTATTGCAGACTTCACTTACCCGGAACCACGTACTTTAATTTCATTGTTTTAGGACTGGATGGAGAGAACTCAAGACAACCCAAGGAGCCAAAAAAGGAATATTTCCAGAGGTAGTTGAGGAGGAACCGACCATCCAATCTGAACTATGCACCATAGAATTATAGAAAGTGTTTTGTTGCTGACATTGAGACATCAGCACAATATGACCATACGGATTTGAAAAGTTGAGTTCCAATCAGCTGTTTCATCTTCTTAATTGGGCTTGAAGAATTTCAACTTAAGCCCATTGTTCACCAGACAAAACGACCACCAATAGAGAAGGCCTAGCTGAAGGCTAAACCCAGCCAACCGGGATCAATTGAAATAGTAATTGAAGCTGTACTTCTGAGGCCTTTATATCAGAACCCACATGAAACAAGGATAAGCAACTGTAACAAGAAAATTGAGTCCTCCTAATAGTCCAGCAAGACTTAAAAGTAATGGGAGCGCCACAAACGAGACAAATCCATAGAAAACCCTAAAACCAAACAGAACTGTGATGAAATTGCATGATGATCATATTGACATGGTGAAGTCAAAGTCACAAGGTAGAGCTGAGGTGGCTAAAAAGGTTGACGTATACAAAAGAGTTGAGTTGGTTGAAAACATTGAAATAAAGGAAGAAGTTGGTTATGGAAGGGTGATGGAATATTCGGGTCAGTCACACAATAAGGAGTAATAGAAATGAGTATGCTGAAGACGGTTATGGGAGCTGACAGAATATAAATAATTGGTTGGCTTTTGAATTGTTTTTACCATGTGCTTAATTTGCATTGGACAGATTTTAGAATTATGATGTTAGCACATGTTTTGAATATAACTACCTTGTACACGCGATTGAGGAGTATGAATGAAAATTTACAATTTCTTTCTATTTTTTCAAACTCTCTCTTCTCTTTATTCTGGTCTGGTTTTTCATTTCTCTAATTCGTCTTCTTTCAACCAGCTTATTACATAATAGATTGGTATCAGAGCTTCCTAGATCCAATCTGGGTAAGCAAAACAAATTCAAATTCATGGTAGAAGGCACCAGGCTTGCCAAGTTACAGGAACAAGTCCAAGCCCTTCAAGAAAAAATGGAAGCAGAACCAAAATGGTGGGAGGCCCAGCAAAGTAACATTGAAGCTAAGCTAGTCGAAAATCAAAAGAGTATTCATTTGGTGCTCGAACATAGGAGTATTCTTAAATCTCAATTAGCTGAAAATCATAGGTATATTACCCAAGTCCTTGAGCTATTATCACCACATGGAGCAAAAACTGGTTAGTCTGAGTCAAGAGGTGCCGAAAGTTCCATCAACAATCAATTTACTCCATTGTCTCAGTTCAAAAAAGAAGGTAAGGCCCTTGTTCAGATTATTGTGATAGATGATCAAGGTAAATATACTTACAAAAGTATGAACCTGAAATTTTAGCTAAAAACCAACTTGAAAACAAGAGCTATTTCTTTGAAAATAGTGCTGGACAATATAAATGGGGTGATTTCGATGTTGGGAATAGCTCTAATACTATAGGAAATGCATATGCCTTAAGACCCAAAATAGAACTTCCTATATTTGATGGTAGCAACCCAATAAGGTGGCTTAAAAATGTCAAAAATATTTTGCTATATTCTTCATTAGTGACCATCAGAAACTTGAAATTGTTGTTATGTATTTGAATGGAAAAGTTGAAGTGTGGTTTAATGGTTATGTTATGCAACGAAACATGGTGACTTGGCAACAATTTACTAGTAATCTATATCTAAGGTTCTGTGATAGAACTTATTCTAATGTTGTGGAGAATTTAATAAGTTGAACCACAAAAGGTCAGTGGATGAGCATTAGGAGAAGTTTAAAGAATTAAAACATTATATGTTGTAGTTCAATTCTCATTTAACAGAAGAATATTTTGTTTCCAGCTTCATTAGTGGGCTTAAAGAAGATTTAAAGCTTCGGGTTAAAGCAAATGAGCCTAGTAACCTTATTGTTGCATACAGATAGGCTAAGTTACATGAATTATCCCTTGAATTTGAAAACAAAAGGTTTAGACAGTTTCTCAAAACCACCATCACTTTCAATATTGGACCTTACTTGAAACCAACACATTCAATTACCAACCAAACACTAAAACCACCCAAAATGCCTCACCTATAACCAATAAACAATAGTTACATGAATTATCCCTTGAATTTGAAAACAAAAGGTTTAGACAGTTTCTCAAAACCACCATCGTTTTCAATATTAGACCTTACCTGAAACCAACACATTCAATTACCAACCAAACACTAAAAATAACCCAAAATGCCTCACCTATAACCAATAAACAATAATTGATAGAGCAAAAAAGGGCATAAAACTTGTGTTTCAAATATGGTGAACGATTTTTCATTGACATGTGTGTAAGTTCAAACAACTTAATGCTATTGAAGCTGATAAGATGACTAAAGATAAGGACTATGGTAATCTTGAAGAAGATGTGAAACCAAAAATGATAGAAGAGCTAGATACTCTGAAAAATTACAGATATCCATAAATGTTATAACAAAAAATGTGAGGCATAGTACCATTAGAATTACAGAAATTATAAGAGGGAAACCACTTACCATCCTTATAGATAGTGGCAGTACTCATAGCTTTGTTACTCCAAGGTGGGTTAAAGATGGCATTGAAGTTGAACAAACTAAACCACTAACCATTACAATAGCTAATGGTGAAAGACTTTACAATAATGCCAAGTGCAATGAGTTAGCATGGGTGATGCAGGGTCATATGTTTATACATGATTTAAGAGTTTTGCCAATGAGGGGTAGTGATATGGTTCTTGGTGTTGACTGGATGAAAAAGTATAGCCCTATGGTATTTGACTTTAATAACTTGTTAATAGCATTTCAAAAGGAAGGGAAACAAGTGGTATTGATAGGAAGTCATAAACAACCAGAATTTAAACTTATTTTTAGTCAAAAGTTACAAAAACTGGTGAACAATGAACAAAAACTAATGGAGGAATTTTATATGATCAGTATAGAGAGTAGAGAAAATGAAAAAGTTTCATAAGAAGTACAAGAACTATTGCTTGCATATTCAGACATTTTTGTAGAATCAACTAAGCTTTTACATAAGATGTTTCATGATCATAGTATACCTTATAAGGATGGAGCTCAGCCTATAAACCTCAGACCTTATAGGTTTATTTATTACTAAAAAGCTAAAATTAAAAAGTAGATTTCTAAAAATGCTCTCCTCATCAATCATCCAAACTAGTAGGAGCCCATTTGCCTCACCTTGTCTATTAGTTAAGAAAAAAGATGATTCATGAAGGCTTTGTGTTGATTATAGGCAACTCAATACAGTGATAGTTAAGGATAAATTTTTAATTCCAGTAGTAGAAGATTTGCTAGACAAACTCAGAGGAGCTAAATTTTCTTCAAAATTGATTTGCGATCAGGCTAGTGGCAGATTAGAGTTCGAGGTGAAGATATTCAAAAATAGCTTTCAGGACACACTATAGGCATTATGAGTTTAAGGTAATGTCATTTGGGCTTACTAATGCTCAAACTACTTTTCAGTCCTTGATGAATGCTATTTTTTCTCTTTATTTAAAAAAATTTATGCTAGTTTTCTTTGATGATATACTTGTTTATAGTACCACCTTGCAAGAACATGTGTTACACTAACAACTTATTTTTAAAATGTTAAGGTAAAATTAGCTATTTGTAAAAAAAAAAAAAAAAGGTGCTTTTTTCGCCAAAAATTGATTAAATATCTTGGTCACATTATCTCTATGGATAGAGTGGCAACTGATCCTTTTAAGGTGGAATCTATGAAAAATTAGCCATTACCTAGCAATTTGAAGTCCTTGAGAGAGTTTTTTAGACTGACTAGTTACTACAAGAAATTCATTAAGAGGCATGAAGTTATCAGCAAGCCTTTAACAGATATGTTGAAGAAAAATTGGTTTAATTAGACGTTCGAGGCAATGGCATCTTTTCAACAACTTAAAGAAGCCATGAGTATAGTCCTAGTACTAGCCTTACCAGATTTTTTGAAACCATTTTACTTAAAGACTGATGTTTGCTTGACTAGCATAAGAGCGATATTATCCCAAGAATGAAAGCCTATTACTTACTTGAATAAGGTTTTAGGACCAAGACATGTTGATTTGTCCATATATGAAAAGGAGTATTTGGCCATTTTAATAGCTATTACTAAATAGAGGCATTATCTGAAAAAAGAGTCGTTCATCATCAAAATAGATCATGAGTCTCTAAAATATATGTTAGTGTAGAAGTTGTCTACAACCATACAAAAGAAAGGATTAACTAAGCTATTAGGCTTGAATTATACCATTAAGTATAGGAAATGTAAGATAAATATGATGGTAGATGCCTTGTCAAGGCAACATGAAGAAAGAGAAAGCTTACAGGCTTTACACTTTACAACCATTATTTCAAAATGGGTTACTAAAGTGGAGCAAAGTTATGGAAATGATGCATTGTCTCAAAAAAAAATTATTCTTCTTACACTTAAACCTAGTGATAATCTTCAATACTCATTCACTAATGGAATGTTCAGGTTCAAGGGTAAGGTGTATCTAGGAAACCAAGGACCACTACGTGATCAGGTACTACAACTATTGCATAATTCTCTTCAAGGTGGACATTCTGGGGTACAAGCAACTTAATACAGATTGAGGCTTTATTTTTACTGGCTAAGAATGATGAAGCAAGTACAAGAATATGTTCAACAATGTGAAGTTTGCCATAAGAACAAAGATGAACATGTTGCTTATCCAGGTCTGCTACAACTTATACCTATTCTTAATCAAGTTTGAGAAGTGATTACTATAGATTCTGTAGAAAGTTTACCCTAGTCACAAAGATTCAATTGCATCATGGTTGTTATTGATAAACTCACTAAATATGCATATTTCTTACCTTTAGCTCATCCCTATACTGCTATAAATGTGGCCAGACTATATCTTAACCAAATTCATAAACTTTATGAGACCCAAAAATCAGTGATATCTGATAAGGACAAAGTTTTTATTGGTTCAGTTTGGTAGGAACTAATGAAGCTGTTAGAAACTTTTGTACATCTGAGCATAGCATATCATCCTGAGTCGGATGGATAATCTGAAAGGTTGAACTGGTGTTTAAAATAGTATTTACATTGTATGTGTTTCCTTAAACCAAAAACATAGGCTCAATGATTATCTCTAGCAAAGTGGTGGTATAATTCGAGCTACCATTTTGCTTTAAAAATGACACCCTTTCAAGCTTTCTATGGTTATCTTCCTCCAGAGTTTGCTTGGGATGTTAGTAGCAAAGCTAGGGTGTCTACAGTTAAAAAGTTGTTAAAGGAAAGAGAGAAGTTAAGTAAGCTATTGATGAATCAATTAAAAAAGGTACAACACATAATGAAGTTTTATGCTGATAGAAATAGAACTGAAAGAGCATTTGAGGTTCGAGATGAGGTGTATCTGAAGTTTCAATCTTACAGACAGACTTCTCTAGCACTTGGAAAAAACCTGAAGCTTTCAATAAAATACTATGGTCCATATCTTATAGTTGCCAAAATTGGTAAAGTAACTTATAAACTTCAACTTCTTGAGACTTTAAAGATACATCCAGTGTTTCATGTGAGCCTTCTGAAAAAAAAAATTTTAAGTAAGGTTGTGCCTAGGATAGCTTCTCATGAAGTGGGTAAAGATGGATAGAAATTAATTTATCTTGCTAGGGTTTTTAACAAAAAGGTAGTTAAAAGGAACAACAAGGTCGTCACTCAACTATTGGCAGAATGGTGTAATCTTGGACTAGATAATGCTACTTGGAAAGATTATTCAGTGCTTAAGTCCCAGTTTTCCTCATTTGATCTTTGGGGACAAGGATCAATTAGAGAGGAGGGTAATGTGATAAAATTGCATTGTGATCATATTGACATGGTGGAGTCAAGGTCACAAGGTGGAGCTAAGGTGGCTAAAAAGTCTAAGGTAGACAAAAGAGTTAAGCTGGTTGAAAACATTGAAATAAAGGAAAAAGTTGGTTATAGAAGGGTGAAGGAATATTTGGGTCAGTTACACAACAAGGAGCAACAGAAATGAGTATGCTGAAAACGGTTATGGGAATTGATAAAATATAAATAATTGGTTAGTTTTTGAATTATTTTTACTATGTGCTTAATTTGCATTAGACAGATTTTAGAATTATGATGTCAGCACATATTTTGAATATAACCACCTTGTACACGCGATTAAGGAGTATGAATGAAAATTTACAATTTCTTTCTATTTTCTCGAACTCTCTCTTCTCTCTATTCTGGTATGGTCTTTCATTTCTCTAATTTTCTTTTTTTCAATCGACTTATTACATAACAAGAACCCAGATTGAGCAAAAGCAGTTGGTACGATTAGTAAATCCAACTTTAACGCTATCAAAAACTAACATTAAATATATTAGGAAATTGCTTAGACGGTTGAATATCACGAGAAAAAAAGTCAGAGCAAGAAGTCCTATTGGAATGTCGTGAATTTATAAGCCTAAAAGCCTCTAATGGCCACATGGAAAAGGCACATGGCAATAAAGAAATAAGCAACCTTAGCTCATTTCCACGTGGGCACATGTAGGGGTGTAATGATACATTAGTACTCATAAGCTATTTGAGTTTGATTCAAATAAAATTCAAATTCGGCTTGATTATTATCGAGTTAAACTCGAGCTTAACTAATTCGACTCATCGATTGAGCTCAATTCGAGCATTATTATACCCGGTTCGAGTAAGTCGTGAACTTAATCTAGCTTTTATATTTAAATATATTTTTATTATTTTAATTAATAAAATACCTCAAACTTGAGCTCAAGCCTAAATAATTGAGCTTTTATCAAATATAAGAATCGAGCTTATTTTTACATATTAATCAAGCCTAATCGAGCAAGCTCGAGTAGCTTAATTTCTATCTTGAGTCGAGCTCGAGTTAAAAAAATAAAACTTGATCGAGTTCGAGCTGAGTTTCGAGCCTCGAATTTCAAATTAAACTTAAGCTCGAGCTTAATATTGTATCGACTCAAACTCAATCGATTACACCCTTAAGCACATGAGCTGGGTGTTTAAACCCTGATATTTAAATAGTTGCCTGGTAGTGGTTTAGCAGTTGTTATTTTGTGGTAACACTACCTTTCACCATCGTTATTGAAGAAAAATGAATGAAAATTTAAATCATAATGGTCGTGGTTTGTCGCGGACGCAAAAAGCAGTGTAATGGTTAATAGTGGTAATAACGGTCCGTTATTGTTGCTACTTTGATTTTCATCTAAAAAGTATATAGAAAATGAAAATAAAACCATTATGTCTGAGTAAAATTAAGAGGTTTTCGTCCAAGAAAAACCCAAAAAAAAAATAAATATGACCCTAATCAAACTTAAACACTAAATTAAGATAAACATAACCAACTAATTAAAGGTAAGCATGCAATTTAACTTAAATTTTTTTTTTATTTTTGAAATTTTTGCAAAAACTGTGTTGTAAACTTGTGAGTTATATCATGAGATCCATTTAGAAAAAACTGAAGCTGGATGCACTAATACTAGGGCCTAAGGTGAGAAAGATATGACTAGGTGGTTGGAGCCCTCTGTTTCTAAAACGAGAAAAAGATAGGTGATTGAAGCTTTCAGGTTTCAATAGAAAAGAAAGAAGATGAAGGAAAAATAAGGAGAAGAAAAGATACTACATTTGGAGCTGGACCACAAATGGAACATTACTAATGGAGGGAACTTGGAGTTTAGAGCTGGAGTTTCGAGTTTGAAGGGAGGAAGAAAATGGTGCTGCAAGTGAGAAAAGAAAGATGAGAGAAAGAAAAAATGAATTAAGGTTTTATGATTTTTTATTCATACCTAAAAACTAAATGGTAAGTTTTGGGATTAAAGTAACAAAAAAAGAATTGGATGGATCTTAGCCTAAATTTTGGCCTGACAAGCTATTTAATTTATGGATTTATTAGATTTTTTAGATTTTACATTAAGATCTTAATAAGTTTTTATTTGTATATTTATTTTTAATTCATGTTAATAATATTTTTAAAAATAAATAAATTATGAATGATTGTATTATTGTTAAAATCTTTTTTATTATGAAATATTTATAAATGAAGTATTACATTATTAATAAATAAAGTAAATGTGAATCTTTGATGATAGAATTCTCAAAAAAATTAAGTATTAATTCTATTTAAAATTTCTAATAAGAAGAATCTTTAATACAGAAGAACCTCATTTACTCCCAATGTAATATTAGCATATATGGATCATTGATATTTAATATATTTTATTTGATTAGTTATTAATATTGGTAAAAATTCATAGATAAGAATGAGTGTTTTTCTAAATATAAATATTTTACTATAATGATATAAATAAATATTTTTTTATATAAATATTTTTTTCATATAAATAAATGATCTTAGCGAGGCATAAATTATTTTTAAAATTGTTAAAAAAAAATTTATGATCATAAATATAATTAATATGTTTTATAATAAATTATATAAAATTAAAAAAATTTCACGACGGTAATAACCATAATGATAACAATAACGGGATGTAACGGAAAACGAGATGGCAATCACAATTTAAATTTCTATTTAAATATTGACGACATTGTTGCCTGAAACAAGCCACATAGAGTTACCTCCCTTGAAAAACCAGAATGACCATGAGCTTATAAGAAACGACATTGAAACTCGTTTAACACTGTGTACCTGAATCTCTCTCTGAAACTAAATTGTGTCCTCTGAATACAAAAGGCTACGATTCCAAGTGCAATCGTGACTGAGAAGAATGAAGCATCAGAGGATGGCGGTGAGAGATGTTCATAAGAGATTGTTGGTGGCCTTTGTTGGCTAAAAGAGAGCACCCACACCGTAGTCGAGTAAGTGATGGTTGTCACAGGCTCCTACCAGAGAGAACCCTGCAATTGAATTAGGATTGGGAGCTGAGATAGAACAATGCCAGTGAAGTGAACACCAGATACCACTCGACTGTCGTCAGAAGATTTGACGAACAGTGAGGATCGCACACAATCAGGAAGAATGGTTTCTTGGGATCAACTCCTATGAGAATCTAAGCTATTTCAGTTCCTTTAATTTCAAGTTTCAAGTTCACAATTACGGGAACAATTACCTTTGCTTTGCCTTGTTCTTTTTAATCAACAATTTATTTGTGTGGAATTCGGATCTTAAATATAAAGGAATAATTACTAGGGATGTCAAATCCTGATTTTTAACCGAATGGATATTGTATTATAAAGATAAAAATGAGAATGAACATAATTTTAACTTTTTATTAGATATAAAAATGAGAACAAGTAATATAGTAGTCGTATCTTATATATATTTATATATATTTTGTAAATAAATTTTTATTAAATAATATAAATTATTATTTTATTTAATTAAAATTAATATATTTTGTTTAAATATATATATTTATAAAAAATTATATAAATATATAAGATTAAAATAAAAAATAAAAAATAAAATTTATTTTTTTAATAAGCTATTGATATGACAATTACTTATTCAATACTTGTAAAAATAGAAATAAGAATATATTTAAAATATTTATTAAATATAAATATAGATACAAGTATAATATACAGATTTTAAGATAAAAAATAAAAAAACCTTTACTTATATGATTCCCTACCTATTATTATTCCTATCAACTGCCACTCCAAACCCATTATACTAACCTTGGGTCACAACCCACAGTTAAGGGTATAATCGAATCGAGTTGAGCCAATATAGTGAGAAGTTCGAGCTCGAGTTTCAACTCGCGGCTCAAACTTGATCAAGTTTCATTTTTTTAGTTCGAGTTTGATTCATGATCGAAATTGAGTTACTTGAGCTTGCTCGATTAATATATAAAAATAAGCTCAATTCATATATTTGATAAGAGTTTGATTATTTGTGTTCGAGTTCGAACTCAAATTCGATATATTTTATTAATTAAAATAATAAAAATATATTTAAATATAAAAATTCGATTAAACTCGTGAACTACTCAAATCGGATATAAAAATACTCAAACTCGACTCGATCGATGAGTCGAACTATTCAAGTTCGAGTTCGAACTCGACTCGATAATAATCGAACGGAATTTAAATTTTATTCGAATCAAATTTAAATAATTTATGAATATTAATATATCATTTACACATTTTCCTAAAACCAATATGAACAATGTCGAATGGCTCATGGGCTGTGACTGTCGGGGATTTATCGTGGTCAAGCACAACACACGGAGTATTTGTTTTTGTTTTGTTGTATTGGCTGACAAATTGTAATGAATCTGGATTCTGGAACGTGGACTAAAGACACATTCAAAGATGAATACTTTCTGTCTCTTGCACATTATTTTAGATGTTGTTTTCAAGATTTACTGTCATTATATACAGATATCCACGCACACACATCTAAACGCCACCTCCATTTTCAATGTTCCAGTCAGACCCATCGCTATGCAATTGGTTAAAAGCTAAGAATTGTCAAAGAAGTAGGGTCAATCCGTCATCGGTTCTTAGCCTTACATCGTTTGATAAGATGAAATATTCCATGTTAATTGTGAGAGAAAGGGTGGAAAAAGCTCCATCCATAACAACCATACACAAGAAAAGTCTTTCCCTCATTGATGAATTCACATTTGATTCATGCATGGAGTGAGAGCTGTGATATGATATAAAGTTTAAGATATATTCACAAACTTAACCAAATTATTGAATATTGATCCATTTTTTGTATTTTGGGTACAAATTCTATGAAAAAATCATTTATTAGAAGAATACATTTACTCTCTTAGACAATTATAATTGGTCCATTGTGTTAATTTTCACCTTTTTTAATAATTTACATTATCAAAATTTAATTTTTAATTATTAAGATTAAAAGTCAATTAGTCTTACCAATCTACAACTTAATATTTATTTCATCAATTTCGCATTTCAACTCTTTTTAAATAATACTAATTAATATTGTTAATTAAGAGAAAACATAATAAAAACGTGATCATATTGTTAGTTGACTTCGTGCCATTCTCCAATGATGTATGCGCTTACCTCACTGCCCAAAAGGAATTCTCTTCCAATAATCCCATTCCATTGTATTTGTTGGAAAAAAATAATCGTCGCATTTCTTTGGAAAGTGTTTGTTTGTTGGTAAAGGGTTTTTTTGTTAATTACGATGAAATTTAAATCTAAAATTTTTAACATTAAAATTAAATTTATATTATTAAATTAACAGTTCATTGATAATTTAATATATTTTTATAAAAAATAAATTTTAAAATAAATAAATTTTTTAATTTTTTAAATTAAAATAAAATATATTATATTTAATAATTTAAGATAAATTATTATAAATTATGTATTTAAAATAATCTCTATAAATAATTATAAACAAAATTCGATTTTAAGATATTTTCATAAAAAGTATAAATATTAATCAATTAATAATTTAATATTTTAATTTAATTAGAGTAAAGTGAAGACGTGAACGTATTACTTTTTTTAATTATTAAAAATAAACATTAAAACATTTAATATATACCATATTTTTTGAATTATTATTATTATTATCCTTCAACCGTGACGGGGAGTTTTTTTATTTTTTGCCATTGATAATGGGGAGTTGGGGACCGCTGGTTTGCCGAAGTTTCGAGGGAAAAGAGCCTTTCTTTTTGCAGTGAAATGCCCCAAATATCCAAAAATTTTGGAATTAACAGATTTGTAGGGTTGCTATTGTCTTTTCGTACAGCTGAAATTTCCGCAGTAGTTAATCTGGTTTGAACACGGAAAGTTGCAGGAAGCAACATCATTTCCGTCGGTGTTCATACAAAAATAAACAAGAAATGAAGAAAAAATACCATTGGTGGTCAAAGTCAAAACTGAATGCTGAAAGCGTGTGGGTGGTATAAATCCCCTAAAATACCCTCCATTCTGCAAACAAATTTCCACTGGGAACCAGTCGGATAATTTACTTATTTTTTTAAAAATACCATTGGTGGTCAAAGTCAAACCCGAATGCTGAAAGAGTGTGGCTGGTATAAATCCCCTAAAATACCCTCCATTCTGCAAACAAATTTCCACTGGGAACTAGTCCGATAATTTACTTATTTTTTAACTAACGGATCACATAATTTTTATAATTATTTTAAAATTAATAATTTTCGTTATTATATTATTATGTGTGTTTAGGACTATTAATTCTTTATATTGACAAAGAGTTTTTGAATTCAATAAGCAAGTATATAGAAAAGACACATGTCCATTTAATAATTATATGAATATTTGATGTATAGCTAGAGTTATACACAGGCAATTCCGTAAATATGGAAACAAATAAGTCCACAAGTGGAGTGAAAAAAGAAGACGCTGTTTCTTATAAACTCCTAACCCTTCTAGCTTACGCTTTTCTTGAATCACGCCAAATCTCTTCCCCGCTGCCCTGAGCCTGGTTGTCTCTTCTCCGGAGAGCCAACAAAGCTCAGACCTTCCACCGCCCTCTTCCCACTTAGCTACCCAGTTCTGAATCGCTTCCCTTTCTCTTCCCCTGGCCTAGCCCCAACTCCCCAATTCCCCGCTCTCCTTCACTGATCACGTCCTCGAAATTTTCTTTCATTTGTTTTGAGGATTTCTTAAATCAACCCTTGTAGTTTCGAAAGCAGTCTGTACCAAATTTTACTTTACCTTATCCAATTTCTCAACATGGCTATCCGTGTAACCTTCATTTACTCCGGCTACGTTGCCCAGAACCTAGCCTCCACCGCCGGCATCCGACTCGGATCTTGCTCCTCCCGATCCGTCCACGAATGCTGGCTCCGATCCCGTTTCCTCTCACCCCATAAAAAATCCGACATCGACGCTTCCCCTCCCCGTGCTTATTCCGCTTCCGCCGCTGCCGGTCTCTGCCATCCTCGTTCGAACATGTGCTCGACCCTCGCGGCAGAGATCCTTAAAGACGGTTGCAATAACCCGATTCTCGTCGGTCTGATCTCGCTGATGAAGTCAACGGCTTATGGTTCTTGTTCCTCGGCAACCACCATGGGAATTTCGCCTTTTAAAACCGCTTCGATTATCCCTTTCCTTCAGGGATCGAAGTGGCTGCAGAGTAATGAATCGGCTCCTGTCGGACCGGAGGGTAGTGAGGTAGACAGAGGAGGAACGAGCAATGATGATAGAAGTTTGAGCTTGGAGTTGGATCCTAAATCTTTTGTTAAAAGTAGTTGGATTTCGAGGTTGCTAAATGTTTGCTCCGAAGATGCCAAGGCTGCTTTTACTGCTGTAACTGTTAGTTTACTTTTCCGGTCGTTTTTGGCTGAGCCAAGGTCAATTCCGTCGACTTCTATGTACCCTACTCTGGATGTTGGCGACCGCATTTTGGCTGAGAAGGTAAATTTTCTTTCCCTTAATCACCCTTAATAGGCAGTAAAATCGAGATTGTATGGTTAATTTTGTTTCTCTGTCTGATATCAGCAGGTTTCATATTTCTTTAGGAAGCCTGAAGTTTCTGATATTGTTATATTCAGGGCACCTGCTATCTTGCAGGTAAATCTTTAAAATTTGCTCTGTTATGCTCTAATTTCATTGCTTAATAATTTTCTAATGGGTTTATTTCAACACGTAGGAAATTGGGTACAATTCAGGCGATGTTTTTATTAAAAGGATTGTTGCTAAGGCTGGAGACTGTGTTGAAGTAAGCACTTAAGATTATGTAAATCGTTCTGTTTAACCTATAAGGTCTTTATTCATCTTCATTTTTTCTTTGTTTTGCTTTCCCCCATTTAGCCCATGTCTGTAATGTGTATATTGTTCACTATTTCTAACTCTCCATATTGGATTTGTGGTAGGTTCATGATGGCAAACTGTTTATAAATGGTGTTGCTCAAGATGAAGATTTTGTTCTAGAGCCATTAGCATATGAAATGGATCCAATGGTTAGTGTCTGACTTCGGATTGTCCTTGTTTATTCATATCTATTTGTTTCTCTGGGTCTTGGCCATGCATGTTACATGATCACTGAGTGGATCACATTGTGATTTTGCAGGTTGTGCCTCAAGGTTATGTTTTCGTGTTGGGAGATAATCGCAACAACAGTTTTGATTCCCATAACTGGTAATTCTAAAATTTCATTTCCATTAATAACTCTACGTTTTGAGAATGCATTGAACAAGCTATGAAAGCAAAATATGTAACATGTTTTTTCAACCATACGAACAGAATCTGACATGTTGTTTCGAAATTGCCTTCTGTTTCAGGGGTCCGCTTCCCATAGAAAACATTGTTGGTAGATCTGTTTTTCGGTATTGGCCTCCATCCAAAGTTTCAGATACTGTACATGATCCACATGTGGGGAAGAATGCTGTGGCAGTTTCTTGACATCTGAGTTTACTTAAGACTTTCTTCTATCTTGGGTGGCTCGCGTTGAGCATACGTGAACAGGAACGGATTTACAATGGGAGCAACTGGCCCCCCGTAATGTGAATGCTTTTTTCTTTTGAGTAACATTAATGTAAATTACAAGAATAAGAAATTTTTAATTTTTTCATTGAAATTTAATTAATATTTTATTTTAAATTTCATTAGTATGATAAAGATTACTAAATTTAGTTTTTTTTTTTTGGCCGCTTCACTTTTATAAAACTGTAAATAAATATAAAGATCAGAAAAAAAAAAAAAAGAAGCTATTTAGGTTTCATTATTATTTCATAAAATTAAGAGCCAGCTACATTCTCTCATAAAATACAAATTTACTCTATATTTGTACATTATTTACATAATATCATGCAATTACATTTAATAATTTAAATTTGAAATTAAAAGATAGTAATATAAAAAAAAGTTAAACAATATAACTTTTAATCAAAGGAAAATATCATGATTTTATTTTAGAAACAAATCTAAAATATTGTCTAATTTTTAGTGGTGATCTTAAAATTCAAACAGTGAATAGTCCTTAAGAAATGGTTGTACAAAAATTCAAATAAAAGAAGCAAGTAGGACAAGGTGGACAAAACTAATAACAGTTGAAAAAAGAAAAAGATTAGAAACTTAGGGTGAAAATTTTGGAAGCCAATTTAATTTTACATACATGCACTTATCATTAAAGATTTAAAGTCAAATACTCATGTATAGTTATTAAATGGACATGTGTCTTTTATATATACTTGCTTATTAAATTCAAAAACTCGCTGCCAATATAAAAAATTAATAACCTAAACACACATAATAATACAATGATGAAAAAAATTATTAATTTTAAAAGTTTAATTATAAATATTATATGATCCTAAGTTAAAAGAGTTGTAATTTTGGCAATTCTTTTGTAAATTTCAAATTTATTTTTACCTATTCAATAGATAGGAATCCAAAAAAAAAAAAAATAATGAATGAAAATAATAAATTTAAGTTGATATGGAACCTAATTTGTTTAATAAAAGCAGTATATGAATAAAAATTTTTCAAAATTCTCGGCATTAGGGCCTGTATTATCTAGCAGTATGTTTTGGTAGTAAAGGTGAATTATATAACTTAAGAAATGTCCACGTTAATCCAACCTTGTTGTTTGATAAAAGCAACTGATTAAAAGTCATCTAAATAATCATTATCTTATAAAATTATTAATTAAAAATATGTGCATATATCTCTTTAATTTTTAAGTCGGTCTAAATTGATTAAAAATATTACTTGCCAAACCTTGATATTTAATCCAAAGTTTACCAACATATATAATGGATTAATGGTATAAGATTTTTTTCATACATATTATGGTATGAAATTTAGTTACTCATAAATTTTAATTAAAAAATGTTCATTTTAATGATAATAATTTAATATAAGTCAACTTCTTTTTTATTAACAAAACTAATCTAATTATTAAAATTTTAAATTATAATAAAATTAAAAAATTAAAAATTTAATTAACAAAAATACATCTTTTAATTGTATTAAAAAATTATACATACTTTTTATGTATTATTATAAAATAGATATAAATTATGTTTTGTTAAAAGGTATAAAAAGCCACTAAAATATAATTAAAAAAATATAAATCATTATTTTTTATTACAAACAATCAATTCAATATTTATTTACATTTAATTAAAATTTTTTAAATGAAAAACTAAAAATTGATAATTTTTTTAAATTAACCTAAAATTTTATGTGATATCAATAAAATAAATAAAAATTTATTATATAACGTAATTAATATATGTAAAAATAATATAGCATAAAATTTTTTTTTTTTTAAAGATCCTTTAAGGGTTAAATTGACTATAATTCTTAAATTGATTAATTTAATTTTAAATCGTATTAGATTTCATCAAATTAAAAGTTTAATTACGAAATATAAAATTAAAAATTTGATTAATCAAAATAAAATAAAGTTTAATTACGAAATATAAAATTAAAAATTTGATTAATCAAAATAAAGAATCAAAATAAAAGTTCAATTTTGTTACGTGTTCCATAGTCCACGCAGCAGTTTGGAAAGGCCTTATCGCATGTACACACGAATGTTCCCAGCGACTAACACCATCAAATTCTCGTCACTCACATGAAATCAGTGCGAAGCCCATAACGGTCATTTCACCTTAACCACGGAAACATGAGAGATAACGTTGTTCAAAACGCAAGAATTGAGTGAGTGACTCATCCTATCCTCTACGATCCGGTGCACACTAAACCAAAATCCGTTGAAGCAGCACCACCACCGATGACGAACCGCCGTTTCCTCTCGTTTCTCCTCTTATTCCTTCTCTTTCAGATCTTATCATTCGCTTTCAATCCTCTCCAATCTAACCATCCCCAAATCTTACAGGTACGAAAATAAAATCGAATAGTAATAATTAATAATGAAGTTTCGTAATTCTCATTAGTCTTCTTGTTTTTGGGTTCAGGACGTAATTGAGAAGATTGCTTTGAAGCACAATTGGGAGTTGAAAGGGCTGAACTTCTCAAAACTGGAAGTGGGCAAGGCGAGGTTTGGGACTGGCAAAAGGTACGAGTTTCGGATCCGATTTGGAAAAACTCATTTACTCTTCAAATTCCCCGACGAAGTTTCTTCCTTGAACAAGTTTACTAAAGGAAGTGGCAACGATTTCCTGAATTTTGTCAACGAAATTAATTCCTCGGCTGTACTCGATTCCTTTGAAATGGAAGGTCCCTTCGAATTACTCCTCTCTCCCAATCACCAAGCTTCTCTCATCTTCCCGGTATACTTCCCTTTTATTTTGATATCCTCATCAATTACAAAAAAGGTTTTTTTTTTTTTTTACTTAATAACGTATCATCATCAATAAATATATTAGGAGATTTAGTATTAGTTAGCTTAATTGATGTTTGATTTGAATTATCTTCTTTCTTAATTTAATTGGACATTTGCTAATGTTTGCCATCAACTAGTAGTAGTCTGAAGCTTGGATATTTGGTCATCAGCTGAACACATCCCATACTGATATCAAACGGGTCCTTGTTGGTGAAGGCATCACTTTACAAGTAAGTGGAGCTCAAGAGATTTCTCTTTTCCACACGTTTAACTTTGGTTTAGCTGCGAATGAAAGTGATGTCAAGGAGAAGAACAGTGGATATTGGCCCTTCCGGCATTCGTTCTGTATGCCATTACTGCCTCTGCACGTTTTAGGGTCGGTATCTCTTGTTGCCTACCGAACTCGGAACCCCGATGCCCACATTGAAGCTTTTTTACCATCCAAGGATACTATTGAGCTGCTGCCTGAAAAGTGTTATGGCAATCATGGTTACATGAAACAACCCTACCCGATAGATTCAATGAGTTTGAAGATAGCCAAGTTACAAAAGGTCCTTAGGACGTTTCTAGGTGATAGAAACAATCAAAATGGGTTTTTAGGTTCTCTAAATGTGAAAACGAAAGCATCACCTATTATTCACTTCCAGTTAGAGCTGGAAAAAAACATTGGGAAGAATGAGAGTGTTCATGGTATGTTAGCTCAATGGAGGACGAAGCCAACTGTTGAGCGACTTTGGTTTGATGTAATGGCAAGAGTTGAAGCAGAGAAATTGAAGCCCCTTACGATCAAGAGGGTTAGACCTTATGTTGGTGTAGATACGGTCTCATGGAGTAATTTATTGTCAAACATTTCTTTTACAAAGTTCCCATCTATTCTTGTCCCTTCTGAGGCATTGACGTTGGATGTCAAATGGTAGTGGAAAACCTTGTAAGATGGTTTTGGTTCGGGTGAAATTTACAGATCTATGCTATGCGCCATCATTTGTCTTGTTCATTCCTCGGTTGTTGGTGTAACATGTGCTTGTCAATTATGTCGAAGGCATCTTTGATTGGTTTCATAAATAGAATTTACAAAAAAAAAAAAAAAGGTGGTTAAAGAACTTCCACTCATTTGCATTTGCTTTTGCTTTAGCTCCTTTACTGTACAATAACAGCAATATTAGGATCTCTGTTTCTTGTTAACTTGTATCATAGGCCGGCCAAGCTTATAATTTTAGGCAAAGATGGACCTCGACCTGTTTGTTCTGAGATTCTTCTCCCGCTCCTTTTCCCAATTATCTTGTATTTGTAAAAGTCGAATCAAATCATATTTTGGATTGGTGATTCTTATATGTTTCTGTTTTTGGATACCTCGTGACTTTCAATCATTAAAAATTGATGCATTTTGGAAATAATCTCCAACTTGTGGGTTGAACTTGTCCTCACTGCTTCATTGTTTCATGTAATAGTTGTGGGAATGGAAACCTAGCAAACATTGCTAGGTCTGCTATAAACAATATCTTGAACTTGTCAGAAATTAGTTTTGATAGGCTGACATTTAAACCAGGTTTGCATGCTCAGATCTTCCCCAATTGATAGATCCTGTTACCAATAGCAAAGACCAAGAAAATGTAACATGAATATGCAGTGACCATGGATGAGTCTTAATCTACTTCCAAAACATTGATTTTATCTATTAAAATCACTTGTACTCAATACAGATGTGTAAGGCACAATTGCAGCAGGAAATATAACGATAGTAAACTCGGATGATCTTCAAGCTTCATGTTAGTCCTTACCGTTACCACCAACAAAATTTTCTTCTTGCTTCATGTCGTGGATAAAGTAGTTTCAAAATGATAAGTAGATAAGAAACCCCTAGCGTGTTGTCATGTTGTGGGTTAATTCAATTATTCCTGTTCATGAACAGTGATTTCCCCAACATTCTTTTCTAGGCCGGAGAGTGATAATCTCCTTGGGTAGTAGGAAAGACAGTCGGTGTTAGGCGACTAGATAGATTGTCAGCCCCATTGACTGGAGACAGGTGATCTTCAATTCTTTCTTGGTAAATGGTTAATAAGCCCTAGAAAGCAATGAGGTAGACACAAATCTAAAACCATAATAAAAATGTCTGTAATGTGGATCCCAATGCATGGCTTGTAATTGTTGTGATGTTATTAGTCGATTTAAGCAAAGTAGGAGTATAATCAGTTAATCACTTTATTTTTCCCCTATTTTATTCATTTTTTTGTGATTCATTTCCACAATGGTAACTTTATCAATGTAATTCTTTCTTTCATTTATTATTATTTTTAAATGTAGGTAATTGATAAGAGGAGAAAAATACAAGAACTATAAAAACCAGAACCCTCGTGATTCTAAATTGTCACCATCTCAAGTTGATTGCCCTTTGCGGGACTGCTATCACAATTTTCTTCTTGATTGATTTCCACCTTCTTATACCTGTACCAAGAGGCACAAACCAAATAGATACCAAAATTCACCACACTCAACGCTGCCAATAACCAGTAAAAATAGTTGAGCTTGTCTCTGTTCAAATTGTTATTAGCCAGCCATCCACCACTGACCTTGTTCACCACCTCCACCACCACCGTGCTCAAGAAGTAACCAAAAGCTAATGAGCACCACGAGATGGCTATGCTCAATGACTTCATCCTTGCTGAACTCTCTGAATAGAAGAATTCTAGCATCCCAACGAATGTGAACATTTCAGCCAATCCAAATATAGCATATTGGTACCCAAGCCAAAATACACTCATTGGCAGAGGCCGAATAGAATCTACCATGTTGTGTTGAATGGCCAAGGATTTGCGTCGTGTTTCTACAATTCCAGCAACTGCCATGGAAATGGCTGAGAACACCAATCCAATCCCAATTCTTTGAAGATACCGAATTCCTGTAGGGATTCCTGTTATTTTTCGAGCAATTGGAACGAAAATGCGGTCATAGATTGGGAGAAAAATGGACGTGAACGCCAGGGGGATAACCGGGATGGAGGGACCAGGCACCTTAAAACCAAGGATATGAGTGTCCATGGTTGTGCTTTGTTGGATTGTGAAAGTTTGGAGTTGAGCTAAACAAGTATTCATGAAAACAGTGCTGAGTATAATTGGAAGCATCCGAATAAGGATCTTTGTTTCTTCAACTTGTGTTACTGTACTTAGCCTCCAGGGTCCTGGGCTTACTGATGTTGATGCATCGCCAGAGGTCTGGACAATTGCTGCTCGATCTAAAAACCTGATACATGAAAAGGTACGTGTAAGAGCGAAGTTTCCAACTTGTTAGAACAAATATACTATGATCATCAAAAGGGTACCTGAATTGATCAGTTCTGGGGAGAATTTCATTTTGCACCCCTGCTTCTTTGTCATGAACCTCATGTAATTCATCTGCCATCTCTGGTTGTGGAAGCTTTCGATTTCTGATAGCGACCACAAATACCTGAAGTGAAGAATCAAAATGGACTCTTACCAATTATAAATAGAGCTTTTCGGTTGTCAAGCATGTCTTTTTTTTTTTTTTTGTAATACTTAATTACCTGTATAATACGAAGGAGAGGACTCCCTTTGGGAACATTGTTACGGTACAATGACTTGCCCATGATTACAAACACAATTGCAAACAAGACTGCTACGGTACATACGCCAAACGCCCAATCCCAACCCTCATTTGAGCTTATCCAAACGACAAAAGTCACCCCAAATATAGCTCCAACGGAGAGACTAAGCAAGAACCAGTTGAAAAAACTTGACAATTGAGCTGATTCTTTAGGATTCTTGTCATCAAATTGGTCAGCCCCCAATGAAGGCAAAGCTGCTTTAACTCCGCTAGTGCCAAATCCAACGAGGTACAGACCGATGAAAAGTATTGCAGCCTGGCCACTGTCTGCAGCCTTGCATTGAGTTGTTTGGCTTATTGCAAGACCTTGGCATGGGGTAGGTCTTAGTTGGTGGAAGTGAGCTTGTACTGCTAAGAGGGCGTATCCCTGCAAATTTATGAATCTACCAAATCTTAGAAGATTCTTATCAGAACCATTTCCATAATAAAGAAGTGAACATATTATTCGGGATTTGTTCCCATTTATAACGAACTGATGATTTTTTGTGGTTTATTAATACAGTCAACGAATTATGGCCCTTTTTTTTCTTTGTAATAATGTTAGACTGCTTCGTTTTTTATGGTTTCCCCTTAAGCCAAATCATAAAGTTGAGACATAGACAACCGATTAAGGAAGCAAATAAAAATTTTAATTTGGTAATTAATCAGTTTGATTTGTGGGCATGTTCTTCATTTTATACTAGCTTTATCATGTTAGAGCATGTGGTGAGCAAGATGCTGTTTGAACTTTGGATGCATGGTTTTAAAAAAATGAAACAATATGTTTAATTTTAAACCATCTTTATTTTTTTAAAAAATTATTTTTGGCAACAACTAAAACTAAAGTCTCATGGTTAACAAAATATGAGGATATGATAATAAACTTTACCAGCAATTCTATGGACCCAAACAGGACACAAGTCTTGAATCTTGACAAATAGGTGTCAGAGATGAACCCTCCAAAGAGTGTTAGTAAAAATGAAGTCCCCATGAAATTTGTAAGGGTGGTTGCTGATTTTGTTAAGCTGAAGTTCATGTACCCATAAAAGTATGTTACCAGGCTTATGGCATTGGAGACAAATGCCATATTCTCCAACCCTTCCATGGCTGGTAAGAAAATCACAATTAATAACAAAATAAAGAAGAGTGAAAGACATTATAAAACAAGCAAATCTCTGAAGCGAGGAAAGGAAGAAGAACACAAAATTGAATGGTTACCAACTTACCATAGACAAAAAGTGTAGCCCTGATTCCTCCTAGTCTTCTTTCTTGCTTGGCTTGGCCTTTAAAAGTACTAAAGATGCCCTGAGGTGGTAACAGAAGAATGCAATTAGCCTGAATAAAGCAAATGAAACATGGAATGGATGATCTCAAAGATAAGAGAGAAAGAAGGGTGGTGGCAAAGTCTACACTGGCTAGACCAACTTAATTTCTTCTATGGTCTAGAAATGCCACCTGAAATTCCAATAAATAACTTACCATTTTTGCTGAGAGCTTGCTTCCTATCTTCTCTTCAGGCTCAAAAGAGAGGGAACAGATGGCTGCTTCTTAATGGGAGATTGGTTCCTTTGAGTATATATAGAGGAAGATCATATGAGGCTAAAGGCTGACAACAATTAAAAACAAGGCATCATTTGGCAGTAAATGTCAAATGATTATTTTGTCTCTTCTTTCTCTCTCAACAACCAACTCTTGTCTATATATTGACTTTTTTTTTTTTTTTTGACTCAATGACTTTCTAACGAGTGGAATCTAAAAATTTTCAGATGCTTTCTTGCAAGTAGGTTTTCTTGTTTTACTGATGGAGTTTGCTAGTAATGTTTCTGTGTAACTCAATATCCTATAATAATATAGGTAGGATTAGTCTGTTGATGAACAAGTAATCCAAGTCTCAAACAGTGCCATTGCCCTCAATTTTGAGTCATAAAAAAACCTTTACCTGTTGTCATGATGGCAGAGAATTCCGCAGATTCTTGGTATTGGGCACTAATTAATTCCATACCAGTTCACAATATTGTTTTCGCAGGCTTTGGACATCGATGCAGGAATTAACTACTGTTCTGAAAATAATTTGACAAGTTTTAATTAATCCATAATGCCATTGAAGGAGATTGAGGAATCTTTGTATTTCATAGTCAGCGCTGGAAACGAATCAGTTTGTTACAAAACATTTGGAGCTGTCTGCAACTTTGGGGTCTCTTAAAAAATTCAGACCATTACATTGGATATATGCAAGCATGTTGGCTTAAATAAATTGGTCCCATTTTTTTAGATGAATCAAAATCCAGGGAACATATATCATATAATAATGCAAGTGGTTAGTGAAGCCAACAAGAAGTCGTGAGCATAATAAGTCTGTTCAAAGGGATACTTCAAGGTTTCAATAACAGATTCCTCCAGGGAAGTTGAATACGTGAACAAAAATATTGATTGCCTTTTTGTAAAAGAGGAGTTTTTGGCAAATTGTCTTTGTCCTCTGCAGTTTCCTAAAGGCAGTGAAAATGAAGTGAATCTAGCATGCAGGGGAGTGCTCAACTCCACTCCATTATCTTCATAATTTAACTTCCTCTGATCCTCTCGTAACTTGTTAGTATGTTCTTGGCATCAGAATCACTAAATGTGTTCCATTTATTTGAAACATAAAAATATTTCAAAGCCCTTGATCACAGATCTTTAGATATGGCAACACAAGAAAGCTCAACAAAATGTAAATGTTACACTGAAACCAAGAATCACCAATTTAAACAATTGTAGTTGTTTTATTCATTTTCTCCTTATTCCCAGAGGAAGTACTTACATGACAAAGATCATGGTGGTTGTAAACTAAAAGAAGGCAACTCCAATTCATGCTGTTGTTGGAAAGCTGCTTGGCAGGCACTAAATGGAGTTTAGCCTGATTACAATAATGGAGTTGGTAACAAGCACTTGGACACATCCTGGAAAAGCTAGAGCCAACCTTTTGTCTAAAAACAGCTAAAATTTCCTGTTCGTAATTAAAACCATCCACACCCTTTTTTCAATCATTAAATTGAAAATATATTTCTTACTGCAAAAGCAAACAGATCTCTGTTAGGACAAAGGTTGCTATCAATCCAAAGGGGGAAAGGAGTAAACAGAGCACCAGCAGCCAATTATGTTCCTGTCTTTCATTAAAATAAATCACTTATTAAAGATCATATGTCACTATATATTTTGAGTAACTTAAAATTTTGAACAAGAACAATAATATCAAGTCATATTGGATTTACACTACAGAATCTAGAAAGCAAGGGTTATTAACAAATGAAATTTTAACTTATCCAAAAAAATAATTGTTAATTGGATTACAATTGCAACTTGTAATGCCAAATGATTTGATTTTGTGCGCAAACTGGGCGGAAAAATGGAAGTATTAAGTCCCTATGATTTCCCGTAATTATTTTTTAACACAACACATATATAACTTTAACTTGTTTTAAATTACTAGTTGAGGGAAATATCCGAAATTTGGCAATTATAAATTCACGATAATTTTCGTGAAATTAAATTAAAGAGTTTAGAATTTTTTTTCGAATTGTTAATCAACTTCTTACTCTCATCCTCTTATTTAATTTATTTGGCAGGACAAGCTCGTTACACCTTGAACCTAAATAATGTATAATAGACTCAAACTCTTAAGCCTATATGATTCATAAACCCATGAATTAACTCTTTAGCACCCAAGATCAACCTATCCCGGTGACACCCTTCTCCTCTCCTCATGCCATGCCATTTAAGCCGATATTGACCTGAGATCAGAAACTTTAAGATCATATTTAATACATAAAATAATATTTGATACCTAAAATGATGGATAAACCAAATTTGTGCACAAAAATGTATAGTCCAATGTAAGGGAGAAATGGACCAGGCCTTATGTCCACTAATAAAACGCGATGGTAAAGCTTAAATCCAACGCAACCTTTGAAGTTTGAAACCGCAATTTTGAATCTCCTACGCTACGCGGTAAAGCAGCAACGGTCATTTCCTCTATAGAACTTGACTTTCTTGTCGACTCTCGTTGAGCCAAAGCAAGCTAATCTTCTTGTCAATGATCAGGACCAGACTGACGTCGCTTTGAGCCTCACGAAGCAAATTCTCCTAATCGAAGCCGAGGACTAGAACCTGGCGTTCTCGCCGCTGTCTACATAGGTGGTGCTGAGTGCGATTGCTGCTGGCTCAAATGGCTCCATTCTCGACCAGTTCCTTTGCTTCCTCAACTCAGAGTCCAACGACCAACTCAGCTCCTTCTACTACGAGATCATTTCCGTGGTATTCTCCGACGGAATCCCCGTGGGTGGTCCCCTCTTGTCCTTTTCCAACGGTGTTTGGGTCGATGATTCTCTCCCTCTGAAGCACTCTTCTAAACCGATAATGGAGAATGTATACATGGCTGGTTCGAATCAAGTTGATTTCCAATCCTAGGTATTTTATTTATTTTCTCTTCTCTCTAATCTTTGTTGGTTAAGAATTTTGTCTATTTTTAAAACTTATGATCTTATTCTTATCTTGTTTATTGGGGAAATTCATATGCTAACTTTTTTTTTTTTTCATGTTTTTGGTTTTTTTTTAAGGCTGATCAAGTCATTAGGGAAGTGAATTGATGGGCGAAAAAGGAGACCAATCATCTTATTAAACAAGTTCTTCCTCCAGGGTCTTTTAACAGTTCTACCGGGCTCATATTTGCTAATGCGCTTTACTTCAAAGGGGCCTGGAATGAAAATTTCAATGCATTAAAAACAAAAGACTATGAATTCTACCTTTAAAATGGAAGCTCTATTAAAACGCAGTTTATGACCAGCAAAAAGAAGCAATTCATAAGCTCTTATGATGGTTTCAAAGTGCTAGGACTTATAAGCAAGGTGGAGATATCTGCCGTTTCACCATGTACATATTTCTTCCAGATGCAAAAGATTGGTTGACAGATTTAGTAGAGAAAGTGAGTTCTGAATGTGGTTTCTTGGAAAGTCACCTTCCATGGGAACCAGTTGCAGTGAGTGAATTCAGGATCCCAAGGTTCGAGATTTTATCCGGGTTTAAAGCTTGTGAAGTAGTCAAGGCCTCAAGGGATTAGGACTCGTATTGCCTTTCTTTTATGATGCAGCAGATTTGACAGAGATGGCGGATTTGCCTACGGGTCAGACCCTGTATGTTTAAAAAATATTCCATAAATCTATCGTAAAGGTTAACGAAGAAAGGACAGAAGCTACTGCAGCTACGGATGCCATTGTCATGGTATTCTGAAGCGGTATGTTTGTCAAGGATAATAAGATAGACTTCGCGGCTGACCATCTATTTCTTTTCATGATCAGAGAAGACGTAACTGGAGTTACTCTGTTTATTTGGGCATTTGTTCAATCCACTTGAAGCTGATAAATTTGTGATAGACGAGAATGAACGAATGATTATATGCCAAGTCTATATACAAGCCAAAGGATTCAGGATTCTAGAATTTCAAATAGCTGGTTAGTTACACCAATATCCATATGTTGAAATTTAGAGATGCCCAAAGTATATGCATTCTTGTACTCTTGTTTTATGTTTTTGTTGTAACATTAAAATGGGTATTTCACAGCGGAAATGTGAATTTTATTCTCATGGATTTGGGCTTGTATAAAAAAATATCAAATACTTGTGGCGAATCAACCTCTTTTTCGGGTATATTGTTTGTGCAGATTTAAATGGTGGATATTTTCCAATTGGGTTTTGCCCAATCTGATTGAGAAATAGGCCTTAACATCCAAAAACAAAAGCCCCATTCCAAGCTTAATTCCCAAGCAATGCGATTCAAAGTTCAACACGGATTCTCCTAAGCTGCAAAACCACAAGGGCGCAAGGTCCATTTTATAATGTTTCCTTATTCATTAAGTAACCGTCCTTTTATATTGCTAGACATTTTTCGAAGACTCGGGCTGACCAAAGTGAAGTCTATCTTCTTTTTGCTTCTTCTTCGTCTTGAGTTGTTTTCTTCTAGAGTTCAGATTGCGACGATGGATCTCCGCGAATCGATCAGAACCCAAACCGAAGTCGCTTTGAGCCTGACGAGGAACATTCTTCAAACCGAAGCCAAGGACTCGAACCTGGTGTTCTCGCCTCTGTCGATCCACGTGGTACTTGGCTTGATCGCGGCTGGTTCTAAGGGTCCCACCCTCGATCAGCTGCTCTCTTTCCTTAAGTCAAAATCCAATGACCACCTTAGCTCCTTCTCCTCCGAGCTCGTTTCCGTTGTCTTCGCCGACGGAAGCCCCGTGGGTGGTCCCCGCTTGTCTTTCGCCAACGGTGTTTGGGTCGACAAGTCACTTCCTCTCAAGCCTTCTTTCAAACAGGTTGCGGATAATGTCTACAATGCTACTTCTAATCAAGTCGATTTCCAAACCAAGGTAATTTATTTCTTATTCTTTCAGTTTTTTTTTTTGTTTTTTTGGAAATATCTTTCATTTGCTTCTTAAATACTAATGGTGAGGGAATGACATAAATACTTAAGAATTTGTCTCCAACCTCATAGATATGGCTGAGATCTTTATACATTGCAAAATCTTGGTATTGCTTAGTTACAAATCGATGGGGGCTAGTGAAAATCGAATTGATTCCCTTTCCTATATGAAGGCATATACAATCTGTGAAAATAACCCACTTTTGATAAACGGTACTCATCAAATATTCCTTGAAACTGAAGATAACTCCAGTACAATTGATGTAAAGATAGTAAATAAGGCAATGATATGTTTATTAATTATATTGGTAGCATTCACTTGGCCTCTTTTTGTTTCATCTGGGTTAAATAATTATGCTTTTGTAACCTCTGGGTCAAATAATTATACCAAGAGTTTTTAGTTTTCATTTTGTTGGTATCTCTGAAGGCTGTTCAAGTGGCTGGTGAAGTGAATTTATGGGCTGAGAAGGAGACCAGTGGTCTTATTAAAGAAGTTCTTCCTCCAGGAGCGGTTGATGGTTCAACCAAGCTTATATTTACTAATGCCCTTTACTTCAAAGGAGCTTGGAATGAAACATTTGATGCATCAAAAACAAAAGACTATGACTTCCACCTTATAAATGGCAGCTCTGTTAAGGTGCCTTTTATGACCAGCAAAAAGAAGCAAACTGTTAGTGCCTATGATGGTTTCAAGGTCCTAAGGCTTCCATATAAACAAGGTGGAGATAAGCGTCGTTTCTCCATGTATTTCTTTCTTCCAGATGCAAAAGATCGTCTGCCAGCTTTGGTAGAGAAAGTAAGTTCTGAATCTGGTTTCTTAGAACGCCATCTTCCATATGAACCAGTTGAAGTGGGTGAATTCAGGATTCCAAGATTCAAAATTTCATTTGGACTTGAAGCTTCTGTAGTTCTTAAGAGATTAGGACTTGTATTGCCTTTCTCTGGTGAAGGAGGTTTGACGGAGATGGTGGATTCACCTCTGGTTCAGAACCTGTATGTTTCAAATATATTCCATAAGTCTTTCATAGAAGTCAATGAAGAAGGGACAGAAGCTGCCGCTGCTACTGCTAGTCTCATAAAACTCAGGGGTCTGCTTGTTCAGGAAAACATAGACTTTGTGGCTGATCATCCATTCCTCTTCCTCGTCAGGGAAGATGTGACTGGAGTTGTTCTGTTCATTGGGCACGTCCTCAATCCTCTTGAAAGCTTATAAATCTCTTATAGCCCTTATGTAGGAGAAACTGTCTTAGGATATGTAGCTCAACAAACAGAAGATTCTGGTAATTTCAAGTATCTGGTTAATGTGTTGTATTTTGTAGATGCTAGAGACTAGTGCCACTTGAATGATGTGAACTGTACTTTCTTGTAAGTTTCCTTTTCTTACTTTTTCTCTGTTTTTTTTTTCCTTGTGACTTTGCTGTTCACCCCATATAAGTTGTAATAATTAACTACTTGACATTAGAAATAAATTACATTCTCCCGTTTTTTTAACTTGTTGAATACTTGAATCATAGCTCTCCTCGCTTTCATTTTTTCTGTGAATTCTATCTTCTTCATTTTTCTTTACTACCAGCAATCTATTATCCATTAATGAATTCTTCAAGTTTGAAAGGTGATGAAGAACGTATTATTTATTAGATAGCGATGATGCAGAGCACTAGAAAGGTTCTCAAGGAAGAGATGTTTTATCAATGGATATTGTCAACAAGTACAAACTATGAAACTGTTTTGTAGATAATAAATTTAAGCTTGAGAATTAACAAAAATAGGATCTACTTCTTTTTCTTTTTTCTTTTCACGATACAATTTTGCATCTGAATGGTTTAATACTTTGATATTGAAAAATATTTACTAGACTAGACTTTAGATTAAAGGTTTCAACACCAAAAACGAAATGCAAATAAACAAAAGCAGCCCTTTCTTAGATAAATTGCTCTTGCACAGATTGCCCTCTAACAAGAATGGATATCAAATAGTAGATTATAACCCAATCTGAGACCAGAAATGGGTCTTAATCTGCAAAGAAAATGGTCCATTGGCCCATTCTGAGCTTAACTCAAACGCGGCAATCTGGGACAACCGTTCTTTTTCTTTTTTGGTGAAAGAAACAACCTCCTTTGTTCTTGACTTTCTGGCTCCATTGTTAATCTCGCATCGAGCATACGGCCCAAGATTCCTTAGGAGCTGAGATTTGCTGCCAACTGACAAAGAATGGATCTAGGTAAATTCATCAGAAGCAGGGTAATCCAAAGTAAAGCCCAAGACTCGAACCTGGTTGTCTCACCACTGTACTGTAGATCCATGTCGTGCTGACTAGGCACATATGCATGTTTGAGATGTTTTGTCATGGTCAAGCACTCCATAGAAAACGACACAGGGTGGACAGGGTCCAGGCCTAGCCATCTGGCTGCAACACGTAGAAAATTCAGTTTCCTAGGCTCTTCCATAAGTAACGTCGTACGAATATATATAGTCGGAATGGAGCCCACGTATACAGTGGCATAAAATGACAACTCTCATGGTATCTATATTCAACTAAAAAACAATTCTCAATTTACCAAAAATAGAAGAGTTTTTTTTTTTTTTTTTACAAATAACCCTAATTCATTAATTGAGATGATGGTCCCTACGCATTGCCTGGCCTTCACATGGCTGGAGTGAAATTTTAAATATTTCAATTATTTCTTTATAGCAATGCTGAAATGCCAAATCTGCCCCTCCTTGATCCTCTAAATTTACAAATTAACCCCACCCTATTTATTCAAACAATATAAAGAAAAGTCTTTAAAAAATAGATTTGTAGGATTTGCATAATTAAAACCGAGTGCATTAATTAAGTTGTTAGCTAGGATAGGAGAAAACAACTTGATTTCATGATTATTACTTGCGGAACAAGGTAGTAATTCATTCTCCTTTAAGGTGGAACTTAATTATCATGAATCTGTTGAAGATTAGACCCCATAATCTTAATTACTGTTCATATTTATCTTTTTCTTTTATGAACGGTCTTGAAAAATTAAAAGCAGCTGGTTCTAGTCGGTTCTTGATTCTTGGTCCTATTGGTTTTTGATTTGACAACTGAATTACACCAAGATTAGCCATATAATTTTGAAGCATCATTGCTTTCTCATAAATGGATAAATAAAAAAAAATTAAAATAGTGTTTTTCAGTAAAATGTATGTAAAGTCATGTTGGGTTTAGACAAGGGAAAAAAACCGTATCTAATTAGAAATCACCCCATTAAAACGATGTTAAATGAAAGAAATTTAGAAGATAAATTAAGAAAAGATGAATGGCATAAATGTTATTTTCAACGAAATTGAATCGAAAAATTACATTGTAAGATCTGGTAGATGGAATGTAAGAAAAGTAGAGCCGGACCCACGCGCTATCCTCCAAATACGACTCCAATGCCACAAAACGTAACGTATGTCGAACTGCTTTGCTCCCTTTCCTCTGTAAAGTTTTCATTTTTCTTTTTTGGAGACTTTTAAAAAATTATTAAATCAGCTGAACTGCCTGAACTTGAACTGCCCTTTTTTCTTTATTATTTTTCATTATCAGAACAAAACAAAAGCTTGTTTCTTTAATCATTTCTCTTTTCTTTATTTCTTTCTTTTTTTTCGTCGGTGATTAGTTGTCAGCTACCGGGAAGAGAACAGAAAGAATAATTTGAACTACTTTAAACCGTTTATTATTCCATTTTTTTTTCTTATGAATCTGAAAACTCTATTAGCTGTCTGGTTTAAGTGAAGAAGAAGAACAAAAAGAAGATCACAACAAGGACTGCAAAAAATTAACTGAAAAGCAAAAAAAAAAAAAGGAGAAAAGGATGGGGGAAACAGAGAACCACCAGCACCACCCACCGCCACCGCAAGTGGTTACACCACCGGCTGCACCACCAAATCTTGCGCTTTCAATAGGACCTACTTGGGCTCCTGCTGAGCAACTTCATCAGCTTCAATACTGCATCCACTCCAATCCTTCTTGGCGTCAGTTTCTCTTCTTTTTTTTTTTTTTTTTTTTGCTTTGTGGCCAAGTATTTACCGTTTAATTTAATAACAGGTTGACAAAAGTTGAAGCTTTTAATCTTTTATGTTAAGTTGCTTGCTTTTTAGTTGGTATGACTAATAATTTTTTTTCTTTTCCTTTGCATGTTTTTACTTTGATGGTGAAGTTAGAAGATCAAAGGGATCTCTTTAAGATTTTTGTTTTTAAAAAATTTTAAGTTACTTTTGAATATTTTTTCTTTATGGGTTCTTTTCATTAAATTCTTTAAAGGACTGTTATGTATCATTTGTTCTGATTCTCTTTTGATTTCATTTAGTCCTATCACCCCACCTTGTACATTGTAATACCCTTTTTCACCTAAACTAGGATAAGTTTTTTGTTTGTTTTTAGTAGCTGAATAAGTGGCTTAAGTTCAACCATGTAAATTGATTTTTTTTTTTTTTAGAATTGAAATCTTTTACACCTAATCTTACGGAATCAACTTGTTTGACAGCTCATGCGCTTTTACTGGCTTTCCAACACTACATTGTGAATCTTGGAACTACAGTCTTAATTGCAAGTACTATGGTTCCTCGGATGGGTGGAAATCATGTATGTTTTATGATTTGTATAGACAATTTCAATACGATAAAATTTTGATGGGATTGGTGCCTTTTTATATCTCAATCCTCTGATTGCTATGAACAGGGTGATAAAGCACGGGTTATTCAAGTGTTGCTGTTTATGTCAGGCATTAATACTCTGCTTCAAACGCTTATTGGCTCAAGGCTTCCCACAGTGATGGGTGCATCTTTTGCATACACCTTACCATTATTGTCGATCATCAATGATTATACTGATGAGGCCTTTGCAACTGAGCATGATGTATGTAAACTTTAGCAAGATAGAATAAAAAGTATTAGGAACTTATGAATTATAAAGTTCTTTGCACTGTAATTAAGTAGGAATTATTCATCATTCAGTAGGTAGATGTAATATAAATTTTGTTGTAGGTTTTATAAGTTATAGACTACTATTTACTTTTGTATGATCTTGACCTGAACCTACAACTCATGAATCAAATGAATACTTCTTGTTCTTGGTTTAAATATGCCTGGTTTGCGGAACACACTTTTTCCTTCCACAGCTTCAACCCAATTATTTCTTCTCCAGTACCCTTTGAGAAATGGTTTTAATTTGTCTCCCCTATTTTTGCTCCTTCTGATTATATCTCAGCTATTTCCCAAATTTCAATTTTACCTGTATAGGTTATAAGCTACAGCGTCTGTGGTGTTTGAACAGAGTTGCTATCGTATAACTCACTTGATGTACATGCTCAATAGATTTGCTCATTGTTGGTGTAGTCTTTCTATTTTCCCTTGCACATTCTTGGCTAATGACCATATTATCTGGGGGTTTGCTTGCAGCGGTTTGTCCGTGGTATGAGAACCATTCAAGGATCATTAATTGTTTCTTCCTTTGTCAATATCATCCTTGGGTATGGCAGGGCATGGGGGGAGCTGACAAGGTAATGGTGAATGTAGTTTTCACTTTTGAGTATCAGTCATATGACCTATCTTATTTATTGCTTCCAGTTCCTTGCCTGCTTGTTAGTTATAGCTTGAGATGGGTTCTCACCACTGATTTTCTAATAGTTTTCTTTTTAACCTCTTTTTCTTTAGATTCTTTAGTCCTATAGTCGTGGTGCCAGTGATTTGTCTTGTTGGTCTTGGTCTGTTTGCAAGAGGCTTTCCATTGGTAATTCTCTTTGAACACTTTTGTGCTTGGTTGGAACTGATAATATACTGATACAAAGTGCTCTTTATGCAATTAACTTATGATACAGCTTGGTAACTGTGTGGAAATTGGCCTGCCTATGCTCATTCTACTGGTTATTTCCCAACAGGTAATATAAATTACTCTGGAGTGTAATGTCTCATCTCATACTAACATTCTTCTTTATTAATTTGACAAGAAGTATTGTTTACTGCAGTACCTGAAACACATACATTCAAGAGTCAATCTTATACTTGAGAGGTTTGCTTTGCTCTTTTGTATCGGAATTATCTGGGCTTTTGCTGCTATCCTCACTGTGTCTGGTGCTTACAACAATGTTAAGACTGCAACTAAACAGAGTTGCCGCACTGATCAATCTTTCCTAATGTCATCTGCCCCTTGGTATGGTTATGATGTGCTGCTCTGCTTGTTTGGTTTAATTATAATTGATTTCTTCTTTATGACTCATTATTTCATACTTTTGTTTCTAGGATCAAAATTCCATACCCGTTTCAGTGGGGCACGCCTATATTCAGGGCTAGCCATGTGTTTGGGATGATAGGTGCCGCACTTGTTTCATCTGCAGAGGTTTAGTCACTATCTTAGAATATTTTAATTGTATTTAGTATTGTTATTTCGTATTGTTTTGGATTTACTTAACCCAATTTTAAATTTGAGTCTGCATCAAGTTACATAGACTTTTCTGTGTTTTAGCTCGACTCAAAAGATTTTTTTATGTTCATTAACCTTGTATACTCTGAAGTTTAGATATGACTTTCAATGCAGTCAACTGGAACATATTTTGCTGCAGCTCGGCTTTCTGGTGCCACAGCCCCTCCAGCACATGTACTCAGCAGAAGTATTGGCTTACAGGTCCTTTCCTATATTGCTGTGCATTGTTTTTTGGAACTTAGTCATCAATGATTTCTGTAAAATGATTAATTGTAAATGTTGTATGATATTATTTTGAATCTCAAGATATTATTTTGTCAATGGTGAAGATAACTTAGTCATCTTGATTGCAGGGTGTTGGTATGCTGCTCGAAGGACTTTTTGGTTCTCTTGTTGGTACTACCGCATCTGTGTAAGGAACATTGCTTTTATAAGGAGAAGTTCCATTCTATATACAGTATTTGTTAACTGTAAAAAACCATAACTGATAGATGGCACCATGTTTTAGAAACTTATTTCACTGTCTCATCTGAATTATATTGCAGTGAAAATGTTGGCCTTCTGGGACTTACACATATAGGAAGCAGAAGGGTGGTGCAGATTTCGACTGCTTTCATGATATTTTTCTCCATATTTGGTTTGCTTTTGTACTTTGACTTTAATTGCTTTGAAAATTTTGCCCTTTATTTATCATGTTCTCACTTGATTGCATTACCTTACATTCTTTCAGGGAAATTTGGTGCATTTTTTGCCTCTATTCCATTGCCAATTTTTGCTGCCATATACTGCATTTTATTGGGCATTGTTGGTGAGTGCCTCTATAGGCATGATATTTTTGTATCTAATATCCTATTGTTTCTTTAATTGGGAATACCCGTCCCTTCTTTTCCCTCTTGGTGCAGCTGCTTGTGGGATCACATTCATACAATTTGCAAATAATAATTCAATGAGAAACATCTATGTTTTGGGTGTGTCTCTATTCCTCGGGCTATCGATTCCTCAATACTTTGCAATGAACACAACCTATGATGGTCATGGACCAGTTAGAACAAATGCTGGATGGGTGAGTTATGCACTGCGATTGTTTTGTTCTCCGTATTGCCTGTCACAGTCTAGTCAATTAGAAGCTAACGTATGGAATAAGGCCCTGAAGGATATACGGAAAAGTAAAATAACTAAATTCTAACAGAAAACAGGCCTTTATAACATTTACAGGCTTATGTTAAGATGGTGCAGATTATTTATCATGTGAATCTCATAATATTACCTGATTACAGGTTCAAATTCGTAGGTGATGGTCTTTCACTGTAATTAATTGGGATAAATGTTCAAAATGTTGGTCAATTTCCATTAGTTTACCCGATTTGGAGATGCATTTACAGTTAGAAATATATTTTTGTTGTCTATTTGCTTATCTGTCTGATATACATCCAATTACGATGCATGCAGTTTAATGATATACTGAACACAATCTTCTCATCACCCGCAACTGTGGCAATAATTATTGGGACCTTGCTTGATAACACACTAGAAGCCAAGAATGTGGTTGATAGAGGAGTTCCGTGGTGGAAACCATTCCAAGGCAGCAAGGGAGATGTTAGAACTGAAGAGTTCTACAGCTATCCCCTCAGAATAAATGAATATATACCCACCAGGTTTCTCTAAACACAGTACATTGTTTGTATATTAGCTACAATATGGGCATATTTCATGTTTATATGCATGAGTTGTGTTAAATCATTTACAAGACCGTCATCTTCGGTCAATGCGCGGAATTTCAATCTTCTACTGCCTTTGGTTATTTTCTTTGCAATTTAGACTCTCTAAGTCTTGTTGATTTTCAAGGTTGGCAAGCAGTGAATTAGATGAAATTTTGATCAAAAAACATTTCCTTGTTTATTTTGGAAATGATATAGTCTTCTTGAGGAGCCTGAAAAAAGACTTTGTGTTCATATTCCAATATCTCATTAGGCAGTGGACTTGTTCACACTTCCAGGGTATAATAACCGTGCAAGATCTGCAGTGGACTGAAAAATAAAGCCTTGATTATGAATCTTGGCGCGTAATTGCACCTTAGCTTGAACAAAATAAACAAGTTATTTGAAAACTCGATTTGATTTGATCATCACTGTTTTGAACAACTAATGAATCCCAGTAACTTAAGAGTTGCTTACACTTTGATTTTAACTGACTTTGTTGATTGGTTATCGACGCCAACCTCACAGAGTTAATAAAAAATTCGATAATGTTTCTTTGTCATAAAGTTTTGATCTTTTCCAAACGTGGAGTGGTGGTGAAAGCAACACCAATTGTCATCCATGGAACCTCTAGAGCCGCCTCAGTATAATAAAAGTGGGGGTCATTATCAGATATGCAAGTCAATTTGATTAGTTAGGCCAAAATGGTAAAAAAAATTACTGGTTATAACTTTTATACTATTCTATCACGCTAAACCTAACTCCTGTTTCATCACTAATGACTACAACTGAAAGAACATGGCATGGGTTTGGTTTAGATATAATCAACCATGGATTTTTGAAGTATTAAAGTTGATTTAAAGCAGTATAAAAAAGTTGGTATTAAGCAATGTGAACGGCTTTTTATGCTGCATTGACTAGCGAATAGAATGGCAACAAGAAATCCAAGAGGACAACAGAAAGCCGATGGCTGAGACCTCAATTTGAGGTTGATTTTATATTAAGGGAATCTCATTGTGGGATCCACGCGTTTCTATCCCTTCACTTGTTTTCTTCCCTTAAAAAATGAGTCCTTGCTCTCTTAGTCATTTGGACTCTGAAGAAAGCAAACCGACCAAAAAGTCTTAAGAAGGGAAAATAAACGAAAGAAAACGATTGATCCCAACTTAAATTGAATGAGATAAATGCATTGTGAAGATTTTCTTTTGGTACATGAGAACGAAGCATAGGAGATTGGGAAAATGAAATTGCAAGTGTTTGGAGATTAAATTTTAGTTTTAAAATTTAAAAAAAAAAATGGGTGAATAATTTGAATTAAACTCTAAATTCAGGAGAAGATTTTGTGAAGATTTTACTAAACAGAATTCAGGAGAAGATTAAAGTTTGGAATTGAATTTGTATCCAAACAAAAGTTATGGTCAGAATAAGTCTCCAATCTCCATTCATCGAATTGATGCAAAATTTTGCAGTCCTAACTTTTGGAACCATATGCACAAAAAGTTGCTTCCATAAGCTGTCCACTAATGCTACCAAGCCGCCCATGACCATCCCAGATGATGCACTGTCCTTATCCATGGTGTAACTTTTATACTTTTTTTTTCTTTTGCTGGGCCTCTTCTTGACTTGGCTGATAAAAAAAGTTACTTTCTTGGAAAGAAAAAGAAAATTGCTCTTTTTATTAAAACAAGGTACTCTAATATCAGTAACTGATTGTCCTGAAGAGAAAAATTGGTGCGCAACAATGTTCAGAGCCAGGACCCAAAGTTCAGGGCAAAGTTTCATGAGTCATGAACTATCTCACATCAAGATAGAGCCATTAGAAGCAGTAATGTAAGAATTTAATCCAGCAGCACCAAGGCTTCTATTAATCTAACAAATATTACAATTGTTAAAATTATGAACATTGATGTTAACATTAACAGACAGATACAGGAACTATTTCAGCTATTAAGCCAGTCCAAACTATAACATTTTTCTGCAACTTGAACATGAAGGTGTGGCATGTCCTTCTCCACATTTCTCCAGTGCCCAGAAATTTCATCATCACAGATAACTCGGCGTAGTGACTTCAAGTTCGACAAAGCAGATGATGTTGGTAGATTCACGATCTGCAAACACTCACTCATGTCTATCTTTTCCAGGCTTGCTAATTTACATATTTCCCTAGGTAGATACCTCAAGTTAACGCATTGTGAAATATCAAGGCATTTTAACCCCGTTAGCTCGCCAATGCTAGGAGGGAGCATCTTAAGTTCTGGACAAGCATACAGCCTAAGTATCTGTAGTTTCTTCATCATACCCAAATCAGTAGGCAATTCACATAATCGGTGGCAGTTGGTTATGCTCAGACTTTGGAGTGAATTCACCTTACAAATGCTTAAGGGCAGCTTAATCAAATCATCACAATGATCAATTATGACCTCTGATAGACGAGGAAAGATATGTGGCAGGTCTAGCACTGATGGATCAAAGCTGTTATTAACCTTGCAGAGAACCATAGATATTTTCCGCAAGTTCCTCAAGGGAACAGTGGCGTTGGATAATTGAGGAACAGACACTTTTTCAAGCCACAGGCTCCGCAAATTTGCCAGATTAGTAAAAACTGAAAAATTCTGAAGCGTTGCCTCAGTCGTACCATGGTTTATTACAATAAGTGCCCTAAGCCTGGGCATATCATCTATGAAAGGAGGCAAGAAGTATTCATAGGAGGAAAAATTCAGTATGAGTACTTCAGCCTTAGGGAACTCCATGCGGAACCAGTCCATTTCCCTCATTTCTCCTGTCAAGTGATGAAATTTAAAACATAGTAAGCAATGACAGAAGGACAACAAAATATACAGCTAAAGCAATACTAAGTTTCAGGTACTTGTACAAAATTATTTAATGCAAAGCAATTAGAAAAAGTGATCATGAATCCATGATACCTGTATGAACTGAAACAATCCGAGCCTTGAATGGCTGATCTGAATTTCTTTCCCAATCTCTTGGAAGTTCTCTATCTCTTCTAGGCATAAGTATCCGCTTCCTTTCATTCACTTCCCCACGATTGCTTAGATGAAGAGCAAGGTCTCTCAACACATCATGCTGAGTAACACAGATTTCATAGTTACTACAGTAAGCATCTCCAGCCCTGTCCAATTCAATTCAGAGAACAAAATCAGCTATCTCAACTAAGTAAAACCACCCCAATTAAGTTACCGAGAAATAAAGAGTCCTGAGTAACATACCGAGCATCTTTTACCAGAGTGACTAGGTTCTTATCAGAAAGCTCGGTAAGAATGGCAAAAGCTTCTTCCTCTTCAATATCATGGATCTCAACCCACATATTTATGAGAACATCTAGGGGAATTTTCATATCTTCTGGAAATGATCCCAAATCCAAGAAACATTCCTTAACCGTTTCGTTCAAGTACTCCACGCTGATTGCCATCCGCTCCACTAATTTGTTTTCGTGAGACTCGCAGATCGGTTCTCCTCGTAATAACCTTTTCTTTGCACTAGCCCAATACATTTCAGGTTTGTCTCGCAACGAAGCTCCAATCACTTTAAGTGCCAAAGGAAGTCCTTTACATTCATCAACAATCTGTCAAATCCAAAAGTTCACAAACATCAGCAAAAAAGAAACTAACCAGCTTACCTATAGACTATTAATCCTTTAAATTCATTATTACCTGCTTGACCAAAGTCTCATTGGCAGTAGGAGGAATCGATTTTTGCCCGAAAGCAGAGTGACAAAACAGGGACATTGATTCATCTTCCCTCAACAACTCAACTTCATAAACTTCATTAACAACACTTGTTGGGAACTTAAATCTCGAAACTACCAGAGTTTTATATGTTGGTATCCTGAAAATTAGTTGTTCAAGTACGGACGACGACCAGACATCATCCAAAACAACCAGAGCTCGCGGTCCACTTCCCCACTCAGACAGTAACTTCCCTTGTGGAACAAACAGGTTATTAAGATAACCCATCGCCTCGTTGGCTGTAATGAATCCCCATATTTTTGCCCTCAATTGTTCCAGATCCGGTGATTGTGATACAGTTAGAAAGCAAATTCTGTTGTTGAAGTAACCTTAAAAAGACAAAAACAGAAGTGGTTAGTACTTTCATAATCGGCCATTAACAACCAAAAAAGACCTGTTGGATCACTTACTTCGAACTTGATTATCTCTACAAATTTCATTAGCCAAAGTAGTTTTCCCTGATCCTCCAATGCCCCAAATTCCAACAACGTTTAAATCATCCATTCCAAGTATCATATTTTTCACCTTACTTTTTCCCAAATCCAAACCAACTCCACCCAAAGTTCCCAAGCTAGCCTCCCCTTCAACTTCCATTCTCTTAACCGCTTCTTCAACCCACCCTCCCGCCCCATTCTTCATCCAATTAAGCCGCTGCTCCAAGCGACTTTCCAACCGGTCGAACCGCTCCATCGTTTCGAACCGCATGTGGTGCACGTCAGCTAACAAGTGCGCCTGCATCGGCCCGTTAATGAAACTCTCGACTTGTTTCTCTAACTTCTCCATCTTCCTTGCCAGTTGGACGTGTCTGTACACGTTCCATCGGCCGGCAGTGAGGACTTCGCGGGCCAATTCGATGCCGCCACGTAAGGTCTCGGAGAAGCGATTGAGTTGATATTGACGAAAGGGGGAGAGTTCAACGCCGGAGAATTTGATTTCTTCGATGATAGGAAGGAGTTCTCGGATGCTTGCGATGAGATTGTCCGCACTGGATTTGCAGAGGCAGGCTTTGCTTGAGATGGCGATTAACTGTTTAAGAAGCTCCGTTCCGATTTCTCCAGCGAAAAAATCGCTATACCCCATCGTCGGTTGGTTGGTATAATCGGCGGGAAGCGTTTGGTGAGGGAGGGAGCAATGAGCTAAAATCCTAAATGGCGGGCGCAAACTCAACTGATGTTCTGTTCTGGTGGCTTTAGTCGTCGTTCCTGTCTTAAAAAGGTAGAATTTATATTAAAAAATTAATTTATTTTTTAGATTATTAAAAAATAATTTTTTAAAATAGGAAAATGCAAAAAAATTTTAATTTTTAAAGCAAAAACTCTTCTTTTTCTTTTTTTCTTCCTAGAAAAAAATAATAGAGATCTTCAAAAATAATAAATCTAAATGAGAAAATTCGAAAATTTTAAACATTTGATTATTGAGTTGAGAATTATTTTTACGAAAAATTGGTGGAGTGTTGATATCTTCAAAATAGAAACATCTTATATCCAAAAACAAAAAGATTCTAGAGAATTTTTTTTTTTATAAAAGCTTTCTTTTTCAATATTAGCTCTTTCAGGTCAAAAGTTCTATTTTCGAATTTTTTATATTAAACTATAAAAAACATTAAAAAATAGTTGCAATTTAGGGAAAAGAGTGAACTAGGGTGGCTACTTGCCAGATGGTAACAGTATGGGGAATTTGATTATAATAAATAAAAAATTTATCATGCCAAGTATTTTGAAAAATCTTTTAATTTTATTTTAAAATGAGAACAGGATGCTCCTTTCTCTTCTTTTTTTTTATTTATTATTTATTATTTTATTACACGCAATGCGCAAAGGCTGAAGTGAAGGGTGGTGCTTCTCTTAGCTTATTTTATAAGTGATAATATCCCTCGTTACATGGAAATTAAAGCCATGTTAAAGAGAAATTAGTACTATCTCACTCTCGCTATGAAAAAAATAATAATAATTCAATGTCAAGATTTGAAATAATCAAATACAATTAGGTTAAATTCATAATTAAAATGTAAAATTTTCAATTTTTTTATCATTAAATTAACATCTCATTGATTAGTATATATTGTTTTTATATTTTAATTTAACTATATTAAACAAATTAAAAAAAATTTAATTTAATTCCTTTGTTCAAAGTCCAAAGATAAGATTTACATAAAAGTACAAAATTTTTTATTTGATGTGAATTTATGAAATTAACTTTCTTTTAGAGAGGAAATTGATTGCTTGTCTTGACATTTTTGTTCCAATCTCATGCGAGTTGTAGACTAAAAATTACTCGAAATCATATGGTCCCAACCCCCAATAACAAAACAATTAGCGTAACAAAAAGGGTGAATGATGTAATTGAAAAAGATGCAAAGAAACCTTTTTTTTTTCTTTCTATCTTTTGTTTATAAGACAAAGACAAAGTCGTGTTTGCAGAAGATACAATGCGTTGTGGCGAATATTGAATGGCTATTATTGAAAAAGTGGACAAACGCTATATAGTGCTTTCGACCATTGGGAAGCGTCGTTGACCAGCGAAATGGCGATCGTGCCCTTGTTCCAATTTTGAATAGACAGCTTGCCGGGTCAACATTGTATAGTCGTCAACTTACACTAACAAAAAGAAAACCAGTACTCTAAATTAGCTTCATGAGCAGTGGTAAGCACTAATAGATTTAAATGATTGAAATTAATTGAAATATAGTAATTTGATTTGCTTTATTCAATTTTAACATTAATTTATTAAAAAATAATTTATTCAATTAATTCAATCCATTTTCAAAATTGATAATTAAATAAATCGTACACCAATGTTATCAATTTTCAAAAATTTATTTGCTTCCTATTAGGGACGAGATTAGAAGGGACAAACAAGATCACGGAATCTCAAAATTTTTTATTTTTTTATTCTACAATGATCAATTATTTTTATTTTTTTAAAATTTATTGTATAATCTCTCTTTTATCAAATTTTTAGCTTTGCCTCTGCTCCCTAAACTGATCATTACTTCAGTTTCAGTAGCCTAAAAATGGCCTTAAAAACATTCCTCAGCTGTGGAATGTAAAAGCCTTAGCCATGAAGGAAATTTTGGGCATTGCTAGCTTGCTGTGAATAATGGGTTGATACGTAGCTGGTAAATGACAAAGCTGAAATTTTTTTTTTCTGGGGAAAGTGATTTGAGTGAAATATTGTGCATTGACTTTGACTTGGTCTTTGCTGATGCTTGGTTTCGGTATTATCGTTCGTTCAAAGTTCACAGAATCAAGTTTATAGTGATGATTCACCAATATTCTGAGTATTAATGTAACCAATGACTATTCATGTACAAACGTCGAATGCCAAATCTTGGAGCTATTATTTTTCTTTTTTCTTTTTTTTAATATTGTTTTAAAGAGTCATCATAGCTTAATTAGAAGAAGAGTTCTGTCCGTACTATTACGTAATAAGCTATTCTTTGACTCTTTGAGGTGAAGCTACAAATCAAATGTAAAAAATTATATTAGGTATGTTAAGAGCGGACAATCATAGCTTTTGAAATTTGAAATTTGAAATTTGAGAAAAAATTATATTTTTTAAAATGATTAATTTATTAAAATTTTAAATTAATCATTCAAAGAAATACGTTTTTTTTTTTTTAATTTCAAGGATTATGATTGTCAATTCTTGACATATTAACATAAATTTTAATAAATTATGATTAAAAAAGATATGATTTTTTCTCAAATTTCAAAGATTATTGTTGCTAATTCTTGATATACCAACGTAATTATTTACGTTTGATTTATCTCTTGGATTCAAAGGGTCAACGAATAGTATATTAAAATCAATTTCAAAATTAAAGATTTTAAATTTTAATCATACTAAAAATAATATATATATAGTATAGGAAATTAACCCATGACTGGGTTGAGATTGAGCTTGCTGGGGTGTATATAAGTCTTAAAGCGTGAATCATACCGAGTGACTGACCAATAACACAATTTATATCCCAAATGAGTACGTAAATTTTAACTCTCTCAATCTGATTTCATCAATTTTCAACATTTTAAGCTACGCATAGTATACTAAGACTTTTTTTTTTTTGGTGTTGCAAATTGGATTACGCTACCGACAGCTAGCTGTTGACAGCAGTAGCTCACGTAAGTGCAGATATGAGCTAAATTAAGACATAGACTATCTCAACAAATGCAGCATAATGCGGTCACGACCAGGTCCAAGTAGCGGCAGAGGGCCAACCTCAATCACCGGGGCTCATTGAATTTTGACTTGCCCATTTTGTTGCTTGCCTTTTGTCTCCAGTTATTGCAACCTAAATCGCCCTCTCCTCTGATTTTTCACACAACGACTATTTAAATAACATTTGCATTTGCTTTCCTAAATCGTTAGCAGATCAATAAAATATATTCCAAATTTTATCTAGCAGCCCATTTACTTGAGCAAGGTGGTTTCATCTTTGCCATTGTCGAATAAATAACACTAAAAATTGTAAAAAAATTTGTACTTTTACAAAACTTACACATTTGTCATCTCTTCCCCGCATCATGCCGTAGTTGGCTTTGCTTTTTAAAAATACTGGTGTGCCGTCCCGCACTTCGTCGCGATTTTTTTATTTTATAACACAGTTGAAAGAATAATTTTTAATTAATATAACATAAATATAAGTTATTAAAAATAATAAAGCTGTAAGTAGATAGAACAAAAAATAAATATAGAACTTAATTACAAAAATTCTTAGTTTATCATTTGTTTGTCATCTTAAGAATCTTTAGATTTTAATTTTTTAATGCATTCATTTCGAATTCTCAACAAAAATTCAAGTTACATAAATATATAAAAAATTTGGCATTAGAAGTACCTGAAGAAAATAAAATATCTGCTAAACACATTAATTACAAAATTCACAATAAGATTGAACTGCCACCTGCCAAGAAAAAAGAAATAATCATAAGCTAACCATTATAGGATGCTTTTTTTATTTTTTTATTTTTAGTTGTAGTTCAAAAGCATGATTTCCTCAATCCAAACTCCTTTATATTTAAATGTAATCATGTCCACAATCTAAGGAAAATTTTCCAATTGTCAATTAATTATTTGGGTATCACCTATTGTCTGAGAATAAAAGGATAAATAATTTACTTTAAAAATTGAAAGTCCAATAAATATAAAAATTTCAAAGAGAGTAAATCATAGTAAAAATCATAAAATTATGTTCCATAAAAGTGCAATCAATATTTACTTGCATTTAGCTATAATATTTGGTTAAAGCACTGTACACTCTAAATTTCTACTATAACAGTAATGAATTAAGCATCAAATCAAAATATTAAAATAGAAAAAAAATAAAAATTATTAAAATAGAAAACAAAAAAAAAAGAAATATTTGCTCATCCTTATTTTGTTTATGTAGGACATGTTGCATATTAAATCTGTAAAGCAAACTCTCATCCCCTATTATGACCAAATCCCACTAACCTAAATATCTCACAAACCAAAATCTCATACCCTAAACACACCTAACAAACAATAAATAAATAAATTGTCAATATTAAAAGTCTCAATAATCTCAAATTTGACAATCTCATTTTTTTATTAATTAAATAAAAATAAAAATAATTATATGTTATTAGTGTTAGGAATGTGGGGTCCATTCCCGTCGATTTTCAACAATTAAAAGGCCCAAAGCCTTTTCTGTTTGACCAAGGAATAAAAAGCCCTAAATAATAAAGAAGTGGGGGCTGTTTAGGCATGAAAAAATGGTGGTACTGAAAAGGAAAGAAAAGAGCCAGAAAAGGATGAGAAAAAAGAAAAAAGAGAGAAGAGAGAATAATCAATTGAACAAAAGTCAATTTATGATTTGATTGAGTTAAAATTTTATTAATAGATTCATGATTTAGTGTTTTACATTTTGAATGGTGGTGATCGAATTTGAAGTTTTCTATGAACAAATCTAAAATATATTTGTTAAGTCACCTATTTGATGATATTTCTTCAATTGTCTCTTTAATTGTTGATTAACTCTAATTTTAGCTAAAGAAAAATTTTTTACATTCATTATTTGATAATGAAGATTTTTTTTGTAGTTCGTAATTTTTTTTCTCTATACTAAAGAGATTTTCACGTAAATCGTTATGTGTTTTTTATTTTTTCTATATTATTAATTGTTGATTGTTGTCTATTTATTATGGGTTTATTGCAATATATTACTTCAACATTGTTGTGTTTGTCACTTCAAGTCCAACAAATAATCTCAGTGTGAGAGTTATTTTGAAATATCGAAATAGAAGTAATCTAAGACATAAGTAAATTTATTTGAGATCATGAAGGGTGATACAAGTTTTATGATAAAATTTATAGCATCAAATTATTTAATTTGAAAGTTTATGATGGAGGATTATTTATATTGTAAAAATTTGTATAAGCCTGTATTAAACGATTCAACTAAGTCACATATAGGAAGGATGAAAGTTAGAAGAAGCTAGGTAAAAAGACATTGGCTACAATAAAAAAATGGGTTGATATAAGCATATTTCATCATGTAATGCAAGAGACAGATGTCCACACTGTTTGAAAAAAATTGACAATATTGTATAAGAGAAAAATAAACATGAATAAAGTTATACTTATTAAAAAGCTTACAAATTTACAGTACAAGGATGGACAATCGATTATAGAGCACTTGAGTTATTTTCAAGATATATTCAATCGGATGACTACTATGGAGCTTAAGATGAATAATGAAATAAAGACATTGTTTCTTTTGGATTCATTGCTACACAGTTGGAATACTTTAGTTTAAATTAAACATCAAATCAAAATGTTAAAATAGAAAAAAATTTATTAAAATAGAAAACAAGAAAAAAAAGAAATATTTGCTCATCATTATTTTGTTCACGTAAGACATGTTGCATATTAAATTAGTAAAGCAAACTCTCATCTCCAATTAAGACCAAATCCCAGTAACCTAAATATCTTACAAACCAAAATCTCATACCCTAAACACACCCAACAAAAAAAAAATGTCAATATTAAAAGTCTCAATAATCTCAAATTTGATAATCTCATTTTATTTAATTGATTAAATAAAAATAAAAATAGTTATATATTATTAGTGTTAGGAATGTGGCGTCCATTCCCGTCGATTTAGAGCAATTAAAAGGCCAAAGCCTTTTATGTTTGACCAAGGAATAAAAAGCCCTAAATAATAAAGAAGTGGGGGCTATTTAGGCATGAAAAAGTGTTGGGGCTGAAAAGGAAAGAAAATAAGCCAAAAAGAATGAAAAAAAAAAAAGAGAGAATTATTAGTTGAACGAAAGTTGATTTATGGTTTGATTGAGCTAAAATTTTATCAATAGATTCATGATTCAGTGTTTTATATTCTGAACGGTGATATCGAATTTGAAGTTCTCTAGGAACAAATCTAAAGTACATTTGTTAGGTCACTTATTTTGTGAGATTTCTTCAATTGTCTCTTTAGTTATTGATTAACTCTAATTTTAGCTAGAGAAAAACTTTGTATATTTATTATTTGATAATGAAGATTTTTTTGGTAGTCCGTGATTTTTTTCCTCTACACTGAAAGATTTTTCACGTAAATCTTTGTATACTTTATTTTTTCTATATTATTGATTGTTGATTGTTGTATATTTATTATAGGTTTATTACAATATATTACTTCAGCATTATTGTGTTTGTCACTTCAAATCCAACAAATAATCTCAGAGTGAGAGTTATTTTAAAATATCGATATAGAAGTAATCCAAAACAGAAATAAATTTTATTTGAGATCATAGAGAGTGATACAAGTTTTATGATAAAATTGATAGTATCAAATTATTCAATTTGAAAGTCTATGATGGAGGATTATTTATATTGTAAAAATTTGTATGAGCATGTATTAGATGATTCAACTAAGTCAGTATATACGAAAGATGAAAGTTAAAAAAAAGCTAGGTAAAAAGACATTGACTACAATAAAAAAATGGGTTGATATAAGCATGTTTCATCATGTAATGCGAGAGACAGATGTCACACTATTTAAAAAAAATTGACAGCATTGTATAAGAGAAAAATAAACATGAATAAAGTTATACTTATTAAAAAGCTTGCAAATTTACAGTACAGGGATGGATAATCGATTATAGAACATTTGAGTTATTTTTAAGATATATTCAATCGGATGACTACTATGGAGCTTAAGATGAATAATGAAATAAAGGCATTGTTTCTTTTGGATTCATTGCTAGATAGTTGGAATACTTTAGTTATAATTATTTTTAATTTAGTTTCTGATTACAAGATGACATTAGAAAATGTAAAGGATAATATGCTTAATGAAGAAGTAAGGTGAAAAGATTCAAACTTTGGGAATCAAGCTCTTGTCATAGAGAACAAGTGTAAAAATATCGATAGAGGTCAGAACTCAAAAGGTCATAGTAAGTCTAAACATAAATCCAAGTTCAAAGATAAAGTAAAATACTACCATTGTGGTAAATTAGGTCATATAAAATGATACTGTAAAATCTTGAAGTAAGAATGAAAATATAAGAATGCAAGAGTTCAAATGATGGTAATATTACAGCAATGAGTTTAAATAGTGATTCTGTTACTTTGATTTGTACACATAGTAATTATAATCATGTTTGTGATCCCAATATTGAGTGGATGGTTGACACATGAGCGGTATATCATTGTATTTTTAAAATGGAGTTATTTATAACTTACAAAACAAAAAACTTTGATTGTACAAAGATAAAAAATAATAGTGTATCACAGATTATTGGAGTCAGTGATATTATTGTACAAACTAGTACGGGTTGTATGTTAGCTTTGATGGTGTCAGACATATTTCAGATATGAGAATAAACTTACTTGCTATTAATATTTTTGATAAAGAGGCATATAAAAGTCAGTAAAAAATTTGACAGTGAAAACTTTTTAAAGGATTTATGGTAATTGCAAGTGAAAAACTATATTGCACAATGTATAAGACATAGAAGTAATTGAATGACAACCAAATAAATGTCGTTGAAAATGATGCTTCAACAAACTTGTGGCACAAAAGGTTGGCACACATGAACGAGAAGGGGTTACAAGTTTTAGTAATGTAGTCTTTCATTTTCTTTATCAAAGTTATGTCTCTCGATTCAATTGATTATTGTTTGTTTGATAAGAATCATTGAGTTTTTTTTCATAAGCATTCTAAAAAAAAAAAACATATTGGAATTGATTCATTATGATGTATGTGATTCCATTAAGGTTAAGTCATTAGGTGGTACCAAGTATTTTGTTACTTTTATTAATGATGCTTTACGTAAGACTTAGGTGTATATGTTAAAAAATAAAAGTCAAGTACTACAGTATTTTTAAAATTTTTTATCATGGTGGAAAGGATGATAGAGTTACCTTTAAAGTGTATTGGAACTGATAATGATAGAGAATATATCTAAAAACTTTGAAGAATACTATTCAAAATATGAGATCAAGCATAAAATGACAGAACCTGAAATATTATAGTATAATGGTGTAGCTGAAAGGATAAACTGCACCGTTGTGAAAAAAGTTATACATATATTAAGGATGATAAAATTATTAAAGCCATTTTAGGATGAAACAGTCAACACATCTTGTTATTTGTTTAACAGATAATCATCAGTTCTTTCGGGCTTTGACATTCTAGAAAAAGTGTGGACAGAGAAAGATACTTCATATTTTCACTTGAAAGTTTTTTGGTGTAAAACATTCACGCATATGTGAAAAGAGCAAAGAGTAAAGCTTGACAGTAAAGCCACATAATATGTATTTGTAGGATATGGTGATGAAATATTTGACTACAAGGTATTGTAAATACCCTATTTAGTCCATGGTCATTTATATTTTAAGATTAAACTTTAAATTTTTTAATTTATTTTTGGTATTATATTTAGTTTATAATCATTATTATTATTAAAAAAAGGGGGAGAAATAATTGTTTTGTTGAAATTTTAAAAGGGTTTAATTCTAATCGAGTTATTAAATTAAAAGTGTTTTAATTAAAAAAAGATTGTAAAAGATAATTGATTTGAGAGGTAAACTTGGATTAAAAATAGAATGTTAAAGTTGATTAGAAGATTTAAACCAAGAAAACTCTTTTTTCTTTTGTAATTAGGATTAGAGGCTTATAAAAATACCTTATTAAGATCAATTAGAAACAATCAAGAATCAATCAAAAAAATCAAAAGAGAAAACAAAAAAAAGTAGAAAAATTAAGAGTTTTTTTATAGGTTTTTTTGGTATTTTGGGTTTAGATAATTAAGATTTTCTCTTGAAAGTTTTGTGTTGGGGGAAGAAGTTGAGAAGAAACTCAAAAGGAAGGATTCAACAAAAAGTTTTAACAGTAAAATTTTTGAGGATTTTGGGTATATATGTTTTACGTTTCAGTTTGTTTTTTGTTTAAATCATAAAAAAAGGCAATCACCACAGGCAATGGACGTTGGTGAAGCCATAAGTTGTTTTGTAGAGAAATAAAAAAAAAAAAGATAAAGCGGTGAAATAGCAAAAAAAGTAAAAAGAGACTAACCCAGTTTGAGGATCCAATCCAATAAAAAGCTCAAATCGTAACTGATTCCAATAACTAGCAACTTGCAGTGGGCAAGCACAATTACAAAGTTCCATGTACCTTGGAATCAATTGTAGCCCAATTTATTTGGTAATTTCTATTTTTTTCTTTTTTATTTGTATATTTATTTATGTTAATTAGTTGTTTCTCTTTCTTTTTTATGCATATTTAAAATAAATTTTTATAATAAATTCATAATTCTTACCAAATTATTGGAAGATTTTCATGAGTTTAAAAATTTTAAATTAAGTTTTTCTAAACGATTGGAGAATTTCATAATGAAAATAAATTATCTTTAATCCTATCAAACGATTGGAGAATTCAAATCTTGAATTAAGTTTTACCAAACGATTGGAGCATTTAATATATTTTCTAAAAAATAAATTTTCAACCCTACCAAACTATTGGAGGATTCAAATTTTTGTTAAATCTTACTAAACTATAGGAAGATTTAATAACCTTTATTTTTAAAATAGGTTTTCAAATAAAAATTTTACCAAACAATTAAAAGATATGCATTGATATAAAATCCCACTAAACAATTTGAGGATTTTATTGTTTGCTTTCGAAAATGATTTCTTAGAAAATATGTTAACAAATTCGACGATTGAGCCTTTTCAGAATAAAACATGAATCTCCATGAATACTCATAAAGTGAGAAAATTATCTTAAATTGCTACAAAACAATTGGATTAACTTTAAGATAAATTTTCAATAATTAAATTACTTGGTAAAATTCAAAAATATTTTAAGGTTTAGAAAACATGAAATAAAACTGGTACCATTATTCAATGAGTATTGTGAGAGTGCTATAACATTTTTTACACATAATCGTACTTTTGAACTTAGATCTGATTTCATGGATTAAAATTTACAATTTAAAGATACCTAAGTCAATGTTGGGATATCTCTTTAAAAAAGAATATATTCAGTTAGGTGGCCAATCACACCTTAAATAAAACAAGATTAGGGGTGACTCCTTTAAGTTATGTCTAGCTATAGATCTACGGATCTATACATTATAACAAGTATAAAATCCAATAAAGGGAAAGACAGTCAGAAGCAGAAATGTGGTTTTACACGAAAAAAAATCATAGCAGATCTTGAAAAAAATGAAAAGACTATATGAGTTACTATTAAGTGTGATGATTCAATATCAACAAAGGTTTCACTAAAAAAAGCCACGGATGATGAAAATGAATAAAAATATAACTTAGGGATATGAATGAGTCAGGTACATTCAATTTTGAGTAGAAAGAGCAGTCATTTCTACTAAAAAATGTTCAGTAAAGTGAGCAATCTTCTTCACTAGAGAGTGTTAAGTAGAGGAAGCTACCTTTGACATTAAGTAGTATAGAGTCTCAGCCTAAGAGATCTACCAAATAACACAGGTCATCTACCAGGTATCCAAATTCATATTTTATTTTAGTTACTAGTAAGAGGAAGCTAAAGAGTTTTCAAGATATACAGACTACTTTAGATAGAGAACATTGGCTAAAAGTAATGAAAAAATGGAGTTATTACAAAAAAATGATACATATCATCTTGTTAAACTTTCAAAAGAGAGGAAATTGTTGAAGAATAAATGGGTGTTCAAGCTGAAAAAATATGGTAATAAGCTACTGAGATACAAAGCTTGATTGATGGTGAAAGATTTTTTTAAAAAAATCGACATTGATTTTGATGAGTTCTTTTCTCAAGTTGTAAATATGAGTTTCATTCGAGTGGTACTAGAGTTAACAACTAATTTGAATCTTGAGCTTGAGCAACTTGATATTAAGACTGCATTCTTGCATAGTGACTTATAAGAAGATATTTATATGGATTAGCCTGAGAGTTTTGAAGTGAAAAAAAAACACTCAATTTGCAAACTAAAAAAAAGTTTATATGGCTTAAAATAAGCTTCACGACAGTGGTACAAAAAGTTTGATTCTTTTATGGTAAGTTATAGCTATAAAAGAATAGCAGTGGACCTTTGTATATATGTCAAAAAAAATTTGACGGTAATGTCATTATTTTTTTATTATATGTTGATAATATGTTAATGTGGGATAATATGCTGGTATAGTTCATAGGTTGAAAGAATAATTATCTAAGTCTTTTAACATGAAGGATTTAGGTCTAGCAAAGCAGATTTTTAGTATAGATATTATCCGAGATAGGAGAGCTAAAAAGTTATGACTGTCACAAGAAAAATATGTTGAACGGGTGCTTAGTAGATTCAACATGTAACATGCTAAATTAGTTAGAAATCCATTTGCCAATCATTTTCATCTGAGTAAGATATATTGTCCGGTGATTAAAGTAGTGCAACTAGATATGTCTAGTATTCTTTATTTTTTTCAGTCAGTTCTTTAATATATCTTATAATTTACACATAGCCTAATATTGCTCACGCAGTTGGTGTAGTAAGTAGATTTATTCATAATCTGGGAAAGGTTCACTGAAAAAAAATGACATATATTTTTAGATATTTGAAAAGTACCTCAAAGATGTGCTTGAGTTATGAAGCTTCACAACTAGTTTTAAAAGAGTTTACTTATGCTAACATGGCATATGATCTTGATGGTAAGAAATTTACTTTAGGGTATTTATTCACTTTGACAGAAAGAGTTATATCTTGACAGTCTAAGTTGTAAAAATATGTTACTTTATCAACTATTGAGGTTGAGTATATTGTAGTAACCGAAGCAAATAAATAAATGTTTTGGATGAAACGTTTTTTTCTTGAATCAAAGGTTAAATCATAATGAGTATGTGGTGTTTTGTAATAGTTAAAATATTTTAAATTTGAGTAAGAATGTCATATACCATGTTAAAATAAAAGCACATTGATGTTAAATATCACTAGTTGCATTTGGTGATTGAGGAGCAACATATATAGTTATAAAAAGTCTCATACTTATGAGAATGTAGTAGATATGTTAACTAAGACACTTTTTAGAAAAAAAACTTGAGCTTTGCAGTAACTTATCCAAAATGGATTCCTTGACCAAAGTAAATTTTAAATGAAACTACTATGATGATGGATCTCTTCCTAATAGGGCTGAATGGGGAGATTGGTAGGAACGTAGGATCTAGCCTCACTTTTTTTAATTAAAAGGCCTAAAGCCTTTTATATTTGACCAAATAATAAAAAGTCCTAAATAATAAAAAAATGGGGGCTATTTAGGCATGAAAGAATGGTGGAGCCGAAAATGAAAGAAAAGAAATCAAAAAAAAAAAAAGAGGAAAAAAGGAGAAGAAATAGTTATTAGTTGTAATCAGAAGTCGATCTATGATTTGATTGAACTAAAATTTTATCAGCTGGTTCATGATACAGTGTTTGATATTTTGAACGGTAGAGATAGGGCTTGAAGCTTTTTAAGAATAATTTTAAGGATGTATTTGTTGAGTCATTTATTTGGTGAGATTTCTCCAATTGTCTCTTTAGTTATTGATTAGTTATAGTTTTAGCTAGAGAAAAATTTTATATATCTATTATTTGATAGTGAAGATTTTTTTTTGTGGTCCATGATTTTTTTCTTTTACATCAGAAGGTTTTTCACGTAAATCTTTATGTATTTTATTTTTTATGCTTTGTTGATTATTGATTGTTGTCTATTTACTATAAGTTTATTATGATATATTACTTTTACATTGTTGTATTTGTCACTTCAGATTCAACAATTTATTATTTAAAAAGTTAAAATACACTACTTTTATCCAACCAAAGAAAAAAAAATTAGAATTCTCTAAAATTTCCCCGTTAAATCATTAAAGATTATATTTTCAAAATTTCTATTACACTTTGTTGATTAAAGGAGAAACAATTGTTAAATGACCTCTGTCCTCTTAATTGAAGTATCAATTGAACATATTTTTACTGATTTAATTGCGGAATTGCTTTTATATTAGGTATAGATTTTTGCGGCAAAACGAGTTATTTGCTTCATGGGAAGCACAGGCGAAAGAAAATCATATGGCCCATCAACAACAGCCGAAGGCCCATGAGCACCAAACCTTAGCAACCCATGTATCCCTAGTAGACAGCAGACTTATACAAAAAAAAGTGAGCCCATTATTTTCATCATTTCATCCAAGCAAACCCAAGTAATCCATTTGTAAGTGCCACTTTGTCGGACCTTACCTGGGAACTTGGGTTTTGTGAAGAACATATAGAGGAAAGAAACTAAAAAGCCTTCAAATATGAATGAATGGCGCGGAAGTGTATTCACTTTTCACTTTTATCTTGTACGTGTCTTACAAAGTTTTGGTATATCATAAGATTAATCCTAGTTAGCCACCTTAATTTAGATGAGGGAGATGAGAAAATTTGGGTATGGATCTAGAGAGATCTAGAGACATGAAGAGGTTTTTTAAACAACACAGTTAAAATTTTTTTTACCATGACTTTTGCAAATTGTTTACTGTGTCATCTTTTTATTTTTTTCATGTCATTATTTTCCATGTGTTGAAAAAAATCAACATGTCAATAAGTTAATAGTTGTCCATTATTTCATCCATTAAAAAGCTTTTATGGTAGATAATAATAGTTTAAGGGTTTATTTAAAAATAATAAAAGGATAAGGACTTAATTAAATTTTTTAAATATTATAGGAGCCTTTTTCTTATTTTAGTTTATTTTTAATGTTAAACAAATTTTTTTTTTACTTTTTAATTAAAACTTAAAGCCAAATGTACCCGAGTCGATTTTAACGTTTGCAGTACTTTTTATTTTATTTTATATTCTCTCCCTTATATATCTACCACCAGCGGCAAAGCGGGTAACTTTACTTTTACCCTCTGCCTTCGTCTTTCACCCCCTTTTCCTGCAAACACTCCAACACAACCCAAAACGAGTCGGGTGAATGACCCGAATATAACCCTAAGAAGTAAATTGCAATTGGCGGGAAAAACCAACAAAATCTAGAAGTTAAACCGATAGTTGGTTTTCACAGTCGGAAATTCCTTTCCAAGATTCGCATATGAAAGTCATATTCAAATGGACGACGTAAAGATCCTCACGGTCTCCGATCTACTCCGCTACGGTCGTCCCCACACCGGATCATCATCTTTCAGCCCTGCGATCGTCTCTCATCAAAACCCTAATCCATCCCCTGACCCGGGCCTGTCCAGTTCAAATCCTAGCCCTAATCGTAAAGCCCTGACCCCCTTGGATTGCCCTGCTGTTATCGTCGGAACCCTAAGACTCCCAACCTTAACCCTAAAATGTCCCCAAGAAAACTGCCTTGAATTCTCTGACGACGATTCCTCCGCCATCTGCTGCGACATTATAGGACTTGATGATCTCAGTATCATCGGTAAGAAAATCCACGTTCTTACCTGGAATTTCATTCCTTCTAAGCACCTTAGTGGCGGATTCTTGGAAATTGTTAAATGGAAGTTACCTGACTCGTTTAAGTTACCTGAATTTCATTCGAGTCACGGGCTGAATCAATGTTCCAGCTTGATAATAGATGAGTTTAAGTTAGTTTCGAGTTCTATTGAATCCAAACCTAGCAACGCTAAGACCTATCAAATTCACGGCGCTTTAGAATCAGTTAGTCCTGTTTCTGTTGTTCCATGTTCAGTTAACAATTCAAGTTCGAGCAATTCAATGAATCTTCGAGGTTTTCTTGTGAGAGTTATGACCTGTGAATGCAAATTGTGTCGTTCTAAAGAGTCTATCAAGGTTTTATATGCGGAAGCATGTTGTCATTCTTTTACTGAACCAGTGTTTGTATATTTTTGTGAGTCTGCTTGGTGTTGGCATCCTGTGATGACGAAGCTTACTGGGAATATTATTACAATTTCGGGTTTGAAGAAGAAGTTGGTTTTCATGGGGAAGCAGGGCTCGGATTTGATGTTTGTTACTGCAGAGAACTCGGTTTTGCATCTGCCTAAACTGTTGAAGAAATGGGTTCCCCTTTCATGTAATGCTGTTAAGGGAAATGGTAAGTGTGGTTCGTATACAGGCATTGTCAATAATGTTTATATGCAAGGAATGGTTGTTGAGCTGGACAAAGAAGTGTGGCTTTTACTAACTGATCAGTTACTCATGCCACCACATAGTCTTAGGGTTGGCGCAGTTGTAAGTAAAATATCCATTGTATTCATTTATGTTTTATTATCATAATCTTCTGCTTGTGGAGGGGTGGCATTGTGTATTTTTAACCGTTTGTTTGTTTCTTATGAGCAGATCTCAGTTATAAATGTCCATTTCGTGAATCCAAAATTTTCTTGGGCAAAATTTCTTGTTCTTGGGGCTTGCTTCAGAACCAGCATTAAAGTAGAATCATTCTCACCATATAAGACAGGGTATAGCTTATTCAAAAATTGTCATTCTAAATTGCCTGTATTCTTTTTTTTTTTTTTTGGATAATTAGAAAATTTTATTATTTATCCAATAGGCAATTATATTGCTACATCAAAATTGTTCTAGCCAATTTAGCTAGTACATGAGAATAAATCATACGTCAAACATAGAGTTGTTTAAGCCCCATCATCATCGTGGTTTGACTATGTTCTACGCTGGCCATCATCCTATCGCAACCCTCCTTGCTTTATCTGGTCTTGGGACCAGCAGTGTGGTAACACACAGGCAGAGTTAGTTGTTTAAGCCCCATGCTGTACAAAACTTTCTATTTACAGAGCCCTCTTCAATATGCTGCAATCCTGTAAGTCTCAATCTGACAGTCTCTTGGATATGACCAAGAACTTGTGTGGGTGACTCTTGCATGTGTCCATATATCCTATTGTTCCTCTCCTTCCACAGGTAATAAATCTAAGTGCTCCAACAATCCTTAATATAATGGGAATCAAGGATTTACCTTTGAGTTGTTTGACTGCACATCTCAATTCTTCCTCCCAGCATACCACTTTTTCACTGAGCTGACAAATCTTTTAAACCTCCTTCCATATGTGTTTGCAAAAAACGCATTCTAAGAACATATGGTCCTGCGATTCTTGCATTGAATGATATAACACACAATCAACATTAACTTCAATGCCCCAAGAGTACAGTCTTTGTTCTTTTGGTATTTCTATAGAAATTGAATTTGGCATTCTTTTATGTATTTCTTATTGATGGACCCATTTATATGCTGGCTCTACCAGTTCAATGATGGATGATTTCATGAAGGTATTTGATATGCTTAAGACCTGAAAGGATGACTGACATGCATGAAAAGTAATTCAACTATCTGCTGCAGGTGTCCTATATTGTCTCAAAAACAAAGCCAGTTGGGGAAGTTCATTGAGTCTTTAGCATTTTCTACGAGGCTGTGGTATGGATACTTTCAGCTTTCCAGAGATATTTTTGGTTTGAATTACTGGTTTAAGGTGCATAATTTTCTATATTATTTGTTTAATGTAGTTTTTGGGTTTCAGGGTACTACTTATTGTTTCATGTTTCCAGAAAAAGTTTTCTGGGATATTATCTGGAGAGAAGATTTTGGGATCAACACATGTAATTAACTTGCTTACCTTCTTGTGAGATTTTTGGCTGGAAACGAGTTCTAGTTTTATGAAGTCTGTTAGGTTTATTCAACAATCGATAAAATAGTTTTCTGCTGATCTGACTTGGATGGTTTTAAGGTATTTTCAGAAGGAAGGACTGGTTCAAGCATTTGCTAGCTCACATGTACCTTCATCAGTGTTTCGAGCTCGGGTAAAATATTAAATTCATATTGATATTGTAATTACATTTCTATGCTGTGATTCCATTATGATCTTGTCATGAGTTTGCTTTGCCAGTGTGGTGTATTAATGGAATTCAGTAAACATGAATCATGTGACTGTGCTACTGAACCATATCATGGCAACCTGAAGCTGGTAAGCTCCGGGCCCTACTTATTTGTTGGAATAGATATAAATTAACTTACTTCAGATTTTCATAGTGTTCGATTGATTAATATTTTTGTGGTTAGTTTGGTTTTCTCAACAGCTATTAAACATTGATTTTTTATGTCTTGTGGCTATTTTTAGGTGGTACCTATTTCCAGTTTCATCCATCATTGTGAGGCCATTTGGATAAAGGCAGTGCTACCATTGGATAATGTCCAACCTAGGTCATGTGGGGGGAAATCTTATCTGCCATCACAAAGGAAGACTTTCAAGAGTGAAGACTTGGGTATTGTTTTGGTAGGAATGTTAAAGGTTAGTAATTTAGCTTGTACGTACATATGCAGGCAAGTGAGATCATTTAGTTCTAAAAGTGAACAATGCAGGTAGGGGTGGTGTGATAGAGGGCATATTGACCTGAAGGTTCTAGTTGTTCATAGAGGAGGGAAAGACAACTAATCATAGTAGCTGTTTTATTAATTTTGAGCTTACAAGACCAAAAATAAGTGATGGGTAGGGTTTTGAATTTTTTTTTTTAGGGTACTCAACCCATTGCGTGTATGTCTGGATACGCACTTTCTTTATTAAGTTCTTGCAATGTGCATTTGGCAATTTAAGTTGAAAACAAAGTAAAGAGAAATGGTGGTGAGTGGTTTAAAGAGCAATAAAATCTTGCTTCAGTTGTTAATCTTAATCAAGTAATGAGGATGGAATTGAGGCAACTTATTGCAATGTGATATCTTATCCATGTTTTATATATTAAGTTAAGGGACTTGTTTGAAAAATTATACAGAAAGGAAAAGCTACAATAGTTAATTCTATTGCTCTTAAATTTCAACTTTTGGGGAGATTTGAACGCAGGTTAGCAGAGAAATTATGAGTGATAATTTCATTTCTTTCTATATCTCTCGTCACTTTGCTATCCAAACTATGGATTAATATCTGCTATATACTTTTCAGCTACCCACTACTTTTAAACCAAATGAACAGAAATAGCTCAAGATTCATTTTATTGGAATATTAGCTTTCGTTATCTAATCATGGTTCTATCTCAACTCTACAGATATGTCCATCTTCTGGAAGATTGCAATTGGTTGACATGACTGGTAGCATTGATGCTATTATACCAGACCTTCCATCAAATTGGAATCCTAATAGCATATTTGAGGTCGTATCTGTTGATTATATTTTGGCATGCTCTTTATCATCTTGTCTTGAGCTGTATGGTAATGTATAAGAGGAATTTATGCATGACATATTCCAAAGTCATCACTATAGTGCTATTTTTTGTTCGATTTTCAGGTAATTGATTACAGTCTAACTGTGGAAGGAATGCCTGAATCAGTCAATTCGGAGTTTCATAGTAATGACTTATTCTCATGCAGAAGTATCTTCCAGTGCTTCCCATCAGCAAGAAAAAGAAACTTAAAAATATTTGTCTACTTTCACCTGTGTAATGCAACATGCAGAAATCTTCTCATTTATGCAGCAGTAGACTGCCAGAACGAATTGAATGAAATTGAAAATGGAACATTCCATCTTATCCACATAACCCGCAAATTTCCTTTGTTGCAGAAGGTAGGCATCTTCATATGTTTTCCTAATTGGTTGTAGAAGCTGCTTCAGGTAATATTTTCTTTTGTTAACTACATTTAAACTTAGAAGGAATAACAAAGACCTCGGAGTTGGTGTTCATGCATCTTAATCATAAATGTTGTGGCATCACATAGTTAATTAATTCACTTATATATTTGTTTTCACAGTTTAAAGGTCATTCAATATTATCAAAGAGGTCTGGTGTGTTTGCTGAGGCTATAGTCTTACCATGGTATTTGTTACTTGCTGGAAAAGATGGAAGTGTGCGTCCATATAAGGATTCCAGAGATTATGCTGATGGTAACTACATAGATCATGCTCTTAGTAAGAGGCGCAAGACCGATGGTGCATCTACTTGTGTGACTCCAGGTCTCGGGGACAATTTTGGAAGTGCTAGCTTTGGAAAAAACACTTCTTTAAGGGAAACCTCTGTAGATCAGAGTTGTCTGAGAATGAGTTTTTCTCATGAAATTCCATGCTTGGCTACCATACGAGGTGTTAATAATATTATCTTTACTAGGTCAGGGAGATTGTGTACTACAAAGGCCAATGCAAAGATTAAAATTTATGAAGAAAGTGCAGAGAAAAACTTGCTGGAGTTCACATCTGAGAGTGATTTGAAGTATCAGGTATTTCTAGATTCATACTCTTCCCCTTATTCTATTAAACACATAATACATAAATGATGAATAATTTGTGTAGGGATTTTTCTTATAGAAAAAGATAACTTTTTTTCATTTTCATTAATTTCAGTTGTTGCAGATTGGTGGTTTTTACTTAATGAAGCACCATTTGAAAGATCCTCTCTGTAATATTAAGAAGGATGATAAAGTTCTTATAACATCTGGAACATATTTTCGAAGCCTTTCATTGTCTCCTGAGTTTCTTACCACTGATAAATCATTGCATGATTCTTCCCTATGTGATGATGAAGTCTTTACAAAAGATCAAGTATTGAGGGTTGCTAGTGATTCTTCAGTTTCAGATGTTCATCTTCATGTCTCTTCAAGTTTAACAGGTTTTCGGGAAATAAATACAAAGGAACTGGGAAAAGGCCTTAATGTGCCGGGTGCAAACCTAGGGGAGAACTCTAGTCTTTCTCCGGGCATTGAGACCATAATTGTTGCAAACCTCGAGGAGAACTCTGGTTCTCTTGGTTATAATTGCCTTTTTCCTGAGGGAAATTTGACCTCTCTGTGTGGAGATGTAATAGCTGTCCACAGGTTTGACCAAGGTTCTTCTGACATGCGTTCAAGCAGTGAAGACTTTGCTGATCTTCCTCACTTCGGGTTTTCTAATAGAACATACAGATTTTGCATTCATGTTTCAGTGGGCCATCAAACCGTAAATGCCTATCATACTTCCTGTTCCTCTGTCTTTTACTTCATTATCTGGAGAATTATGAGATATCTAATTGCAAAATATCATTGTTTTAGGTGAGGATTTTTGGATCTCTGTGCCAGAATCTGTTCCCTACTGGGTTTGGGCCTGGCATAAATGCAACATTTCATCAAATTCTTCAATTCCGGTATGAACTTTTTGGTGGAAGTCTATTAATTTGCTGCTTGTGCTTTCAACACCTCCATTGTTTTAGCTTCTCTGTGATGTGTCTTTCGCATGTTACTATTAGGTCAACAAATTTGGCGAGTGAAGTCCATTTGTTTCTTCTTTCCTGTTTTCTTTGGTTGTTTTTTGCCTGTTTCTTGATGTCCTAACTTGTTTGTCAATCTTTGATAATCAAACAACATACTCAACTCTTCAACAATAAAGTTAACCCTTACCATTGTTTTATTCTTTATCAATAAAAGAAATCTGCTTGAGGATAAACATGGAATTGTTTGAATGTAATGAACTGGTGTATGCTACTGAGTTATGATAAAGGCTACTACTGCCATTCTGGTTGATTTATATGCGTACATGCTCCCTGATTATGGGATTTTTATATTGAATTTGTTATAAAGGTTAGAGGGAGAAGCAATCGTTTAAGGGAGATGCACACATTGGATGCTTGAAAATAGAGTAAGTTCTGTAGGATGATAAAAAAGGGGGATTCATTCATTTTAGATGAATTTAGTTTCAAAATATGGTTAGCAGAATTGGTTGTGGGATTTGAGAATGATACTAAAGACAACATTTATGCATGCATCAACCTGGCATTATGCTAATTTATCAGTCTTGAATTAGGCTGTTTAAGGTTCTGCCATTCCTAAAACAAGATTAATGCCATCTTTAAACTTGATACTGGTTGCAAAATTCACTTTAATATGCCTTGTCCATGTTGTTGTACTATTTATCTTTTTACCGTTCATACAAGAATCTTTTCTTTATTTGACATAATTGCTGCATCTAAGTTGTTTCCTTTAACTTTGCTTGCACCTTGTACTATAGAGTGATTGAATTGTTATGTGCTGGGTTTTCAGGGGCCCGAGTACATTGATGTTAACACCTGTATCCATCATTGTGATAAATTCAATTAGGGTAGTCAATGAAGTATACGGCAAAAAGTGTTCGCATTTATGGTCTTCAGATATGCACAATGAATCCTTCACAAAAATGGCTGCATCTTCTGTTTTAATTTCTGAATTGATGCGGTGCTTGGATGGCAATCTAAATCGATTTCGCTGCAGAGTAAGTTTTAACTTTCATTTTAAAGCCATTTAAATGTCTCCTAATTGTTCCACTTATAGGTTATCAGGTTCTAAATAGGGTAAATGATACTCATTTGAAGTAATTATGATCCATCTGTTCAAGTTTGTGACAGGTAGTTTCTGTTCATGTCCTGGTTCTAGAGAAGAGGAACAGCATATGTGATGACTTAAAATCAAATATGTATTCCAGGCCTCTTAGTGTTGACATTCCACTTGCTTGCTTTATATTGGGTGAGTTACTCTCTGTTTAAGAGATTATTGATGACATATGACAGATTTGTCTATTTTAGATGCTTTCAAGGTGTATAGCCTGCACAAGTTTTGAGCGGCTATTTCTATTCATATTATTTTTTATTGTCCCAAGCATTGCTACTTCAAACTTTCCTAGCTTAAGCTTTGTGGTTAGAGGTTCCAAAGAATCCCGGTGGTAAGAGAAGCATGTCTGATGTGTTCACTCTTTTCTTTCTCTAAGAGTTTAGGGTTATCTTTCTTGTGGCTCTCTCATGTGCATTTCAGGTTTTATCTATTAAATTTCATTATTTCGTCTTTGTTTCAAAGTATGTTAAACAAGAATAGATAAGGGGTGCATGGGTTAAGCTAGTTGTGTGGTGAAAGCATCTTTATTCATGCAAAACTGCTTATTGGATGACTTTTCTCCTGGGCTACCTTCTCTTCTCCTTAACTTCCCAATAATACGAAAAGAATATTTTATTTCTATATCAGCAGCTGTAATCAATGGTTGGTAGCACAACAAGATAATTGTTGTTTGGTTTCCTATTTACTTAATTTTGTGATAATCCATCAATGGGTGGATTGCCAGCTTCCTGAGTTTCTTTGGTTTTATTTTGGCCTCCTCTATAAGTTAACAACTTTACTAATATTCTTCCTGCTTGAATATATAGATGATGGATCATCCTCTTGGTGTTGCTGGGCCAATGCTGAAAGAGCAGCAACCCTGCTGAGGCTGCATGAATACCCACTGTCTACCTTTGAAGCCAGCGGCTATGGAGGGAGGTGGGTCAGGATACAGAACACTGAATGGACCTCCACCATGTATCATCTTGAAAGAATTTTAGAGAAGCATCACAGGATTACTGTCAAAAGCACTAGGTCAATTTCAGATTCTTTTGATCAAGATTTCACTGTTTCTGTTAGTTCAGGAAAGGCACTTAGTGGCTTGGATGAGGACCTCTACCTTCTCATATCCTTAATCTTCAATGCTTGCATCAATACATCCTGGGTGAGTTTAGTGGCATAGTATAATAGATTTACATAGGTGAAATGTGTTGGGTAGACATGTTCCTCGATTCTCTAGTTTATGTTGAAATGCTTGATTGAATAAGGTATTTCTCCTTTGACAGACTGTTGTAGCTGGAGTGATGGATTCGAATGCAGTCAACTTATTAAAAGAGCACTTTCTTGAACTGGAGATGTCAATGCCTCCCATGAAAAACTTATGGGCCACAGAAGTTTATCATGTTAATCAACTGACTGAGGCCAGAGATATGATCCAAAAACTTATAAACAAGTAACTCTCCATGTGAGTACTATTTTTTGTTCAATGTAATATAAATTCCTTGTCACCTTAAGGTACATGGATAAATTATGTAAATGTTGTACTAGATATGGTGGCTATGCCGGTAGCGGCATCAGCTTTTTGTTGTATATAATGTGGAAAGTCTACAAGATATCTGTTCATATTGCTTTAGATTCATGGTAAAACATCCTTGAATCAGTGTCTAAGCACTAGATTCTTTGATGTCCAAAAATATGATATTTTGCATTTTATAATTTCAATTTGGGTATGTGGTCGTCAATATTCATTTTGTTATTATAATGTCTAGAAATCTTTGTTCATTTAATGAACTCCCAGTGTTTTTAAAGGCAATCCTATCAAGTTTTGCGTTTACTTTCTTGGCTGTCATATTGCTATTTAGGTAGTCTTATGGGCTTTAAAAGATTTTGATTACTCTGATGCTGTGGTAAACCATTGTAAAGCTCGAAAACTGGTGATCCTTACATCATGCTGAAATTGCAAATTCACCTTGTTATTGATCGAAGGTGAATTTATGATGCACAACAACACAAAGAATCTTGTTTAATAAATAAACCTGGAGGTGCATTGTGCTTGTGCATGTGCTTCTTACCATGTCACTGATGATTTGAGTTAGTTATCGAAAATGATTTTGCAGTTCTAAGGAATTTAGCTGACATCATATGACTTTAACTATTGAATGTCCCTCAAAAGTTTTGCCAAACTTTTCTGTAATGTTGAATTGCATTCTGAGGAATCTAATGGAGTTGAAACCTTGAACTTTGGAATTCAATGACAGCTTCCTCTGCTGCCAGTGAACTATGAAAGCAGATGCCACTGGTGTTTTATTGGGTTATCAGTGGTCGTCTGTCGTACCAAAAGCAGGAAATCTGAGTAAAATACCGTCGAGACTAACCAGCGGAATATTTGTTTGAGCCATTGAAAAAATTTTGCAGGCTGAACATTTTCTAAAAAGAATTAATAAAAATGGTAAGTAATTTGGCAAATAGCTGGCAATTTGATTGGTTATTATTGCAAAATAATGCCCTGGGCATTTAGTATCAAATGTGGTTGGTCAAATGTTTTATGAAAGAGTTAAGGTTATAAATATGGGCAGTTGTTATTATGAGATCTTTGACCCCAAATATTACTTTTTCTTAACAGAGCTCAACTACCATACCTGTGAGAATGAGGTCCCCCCCTTAAGATCTGCAAAAAGCCTTTAAGAACATATGTACGGAGTCTATTCGGATTGGTCGCAGTTTCTATAGAACTTGGTGTTTGGTTTTAGCTTAATGAAAATCTGTAATCAGACAACAAAAGCTTCATGTTAACATTACATCGTAGTTTGCTGAGCAGAATTTTAGCCACTTTGAAGACAAAACTGGTGAAAACCCATCTTCTAATGGTTGAAGCATCTACAGTATACCCAGTTATTTCTTTGGCTTTTTACAGATTTCTGACTAGGTGTTAGCCTGCACTTCCCACCCTTTTTCAGATGTTGGAAAGTAGGCCGAGGATTAATATTAACCCGATATGCAATTTCCAATGCCACTCTTGCATAAGATTAATGGTTCTATCAAAACTATAGTGTGTCCTTATTTGAGCCTTTGGTCTGGAGATGGTACAATTTCATTTACGCTGTTCTTAAATTTCCCTTGCTTGTTAAAAAGAGCGTTAACATGGAGGCCAGAGGAGAGGGAAAAGGGAGAAGGATTGAGTTTGCAGAGAAAGAGAGAGGGGATGCCAATCAGTGGTAACTGGTAACCATTGGTTGGCTAAAAAAGGAAGGGAGATTTGGCAGAAGTGTCCACGCGCTTTGCTTAGTGAGTGAGAGTCAGTACAAGGATTTGGAGTTTCTGAATTGCACAGTAAAGTATTTGTTTAAGGTTAAAAGTACCGCAAAAGCTCGTCGACGTTTTTGAAAAGTGCTTCTCCAGTATAGGTTTTGGACTTTTACCTTCCCACAGATTCCCACTAGCTTTTCTGCTTACTTTTTGCACTTGCCTCTCGTCCTTTTACTGTTCCTCGGGTTCTCCAAGTTACCCCACATCTTTCCCGTTTGTCACCATTAGTAACCTAATCTATGATGTTTCATCCAGTCATTTTTATTTTAATCCCTCTCTCTCTCGGGTTAAAATTAATATTTGAGAAAGTTCATGATATTTAAGCTTTTTAAGTACCCAGATACAAATGTTTTTGTACGTTCTCTTCATGGTGAATCTCTCTCTCTCGTCACCCTAGATGGACTCCCAGACATCGTTCCATTGGGCACTTTTTTCTCCCTTGTGCATTGCAGACACTAAAAATGTGTAAGGTCTTGTTTCTCTTCAAGAGCTGAACCTCCACTTTGAAGATTTTCCACCGCACATCTGCCCCCCAAACCAAAAGAAAAAAAAAGAGTTGTAATGCTCTTTCGTTATTCTCAATCAGAACTCTCATCCTCATCCTTTCTAGACCCTGTCTAGTTTCCTCTTTGCTAAAGAGCACACTGCACTTGGCAACGTTTGAACCTTTACAACCATTTGAAGACTTGAGCAGAAAACAAAGTTGGCAGTCCTCTTCTGGGTCAGTGCTAAAATGTCAATGCCATTAGTCCAGCAACCACCGCCGGTGACTGTAGCACAGCAGCCATACAACTCTCACACCCGCCATGCTTCGATTGGTCCTGTTATAGCTGTACTTCTGGTTATCATAATCTTAGGCATACTTGCAGGCATGATCGGACGGCTGTGCACAGGGAGGAAAATCACGGGCTACGGTCAGTTTGACATTGAAAGTTGGATAGAAACAAAATGCTCTGCTTGCATTGATGGTAGGATATATCCTCCCCCACCAAGGGCTAATGCTTCTGTTAGCTCTGTTCCAGCATCAATTCAACGCCAATCACAGCAAGAAGATCAATCTCCTCAAACCCCCACCGCCTAACATTGATTCTTAACGCCGGTTCTTGCATATGACAGCATTTTGTTGCTGCTAAATATTTTATTTGGATTTTTATTTTTATTTTTTGCTAGATAGCTGTCCACTTTGTTAGTTCATTGTTGCTAGTTTAGTATGAGCAGCAACCTCCGTTTGAGAAGATTCTGTCGCGGGTCGGGAAGTTGCTAAACTTTGAAATATGTTTTCTTGAATTATTATTAGTATTAAAAATTGCCACTCTTATTTGAGGATTACTCAGTCACTTGACTATTCCCAATTAAGGAAGATGCCAACGCCCCATGTTGAAGAAATCACTCTAAATTCAACACTTCAACCTGAATCATCAATCCGCATTGATAAAATGGTATCGTTAAAGCGAGTTTCTAATCACTAACATGTATTGAAAAGCGAATTTTGCTGCCTTGCTAGACATTCAAAACATCCTTTTGTTAGGTGAGTATTAAACGTATTGGGTTCTGCAATCGAGAGGGTACATTTAAAATTGGAGGCCCTTACAGGAATTGCAACAAGAAGAAACAATTAATCGTTACAAAGGCTGTCATTCGTGCACCGTTAGGCCTGTCAGTCAAATTATTTCTTACATTTATCATTCTCCATCTAAACTTTTTTTTTCCCTAGGTTGAGAAGTACTTAAGAGCTAACCAAAAGGATCGAACACCCTGATGGTGGTGACCAGATTTTTGGGCTTTTTTTGGTTGTCTTTAAGGAGGAGAAAGGCGGATTAAGCCATTAACATAAGGTTTGCTTCATTTGCATCCCCAATTCTTTGCATTTGTTTCCTGCTCCGCAATCAAATAGTCAATCAACCCACATGCACATTATAAACATTCACTGTATGTTCTTCGACTTATCAAGAAAGAAAGATTGAAGAGTGGAGTGGTGAATGTAAAAACTAGTAGTTTCAAAAGGATGTGACTGATGATAGAAGCTTAATTGAGCGAAATATCTCCACCAGAAAGAGGAACACCCCCATAGGACACAGGCGGCAAACATGGCCCGCCAGCTGCGGTGAAAGAGGGACCTTTTCACCACAAATTTTTGCTTGCACTTCAGCAAAACAAGTGCCAAATCAAACCATACTGCACAACTTCATGTGCTCATTCCTACATCTTCTCAAATGTTGGTACAACATCGTAGGTTGGAGCTACAAATTTGGTAAAGGTGATTTTAATGAATGAGTGCAAATATGCAAACCCTGACAGACATTGATTATAAACATATTCAAACTCGTATCAATTTGCTTTATTCATAAAGACAGTTGTCAGCAATGTCCCAAAATATCATGGATAACAGTAATTAAGCTGTCAACTGTAATTCTTCATCTTAAGGACCCATTACAACCCACTTTACAGCAACTCTACTGCCCCTAATTTACTACAGTTCCATATTAAGGCACTGCAAGCACCTCTTACCCGTCTTCATTGAACTTAAAATGGTAAAAATTTCATTCATGAGAAGACGAGCAAGAGCTACCACCACATGTTGGATACTTTATCTTGAGAAGATGAGAGAGACCTGCCACCACGTGCAGCCGACTGCTTGGAATACCTGTCTTTGCAAGTGCGCCCCCATTTTTGTCCAACAACACAAAGCAAGGAACATATTTGATGTCGTAATGGAGAAACTACATGAAAATGAATATAACTAAAACAACCAGAAGTTATACCAAATTACTTGTAACTGAGGTTCAAGAGGAATCAGTTCTCTTGCATAGGCAGAACATGCTTAAAATGATAGAAAATCATCAATTACGGTTCTCCCAAGTCTTAACTCAATGCCAGACATAAATACTAAGGTTGTTTTACATGTCAAGCTAACATATAGTAGGGAAGCAAAAGAAGATATAATCATATTCCACCATATATAATTTTAAGATATAATCGTATTAGGGAAGAAGAAAAAGTGCGATAACAAGAAGTTATGCAAAGAGGAGCTTTCTGAACTTGCTACATGTTATAATTTACCAACTAGAACTTGAACCATGTTGTTAAACGAACATCCTCAGTAACTGGAATAGCAAACTAATACATATTCCATGAATCTCAAATACTGCAATGCCACATGCAGCTTTCTCTAGTTTCTTCCATCATACTGACAAAGAACCACTGTAACAAAATTCAACTACCCATCCCTACAGGCACTTTCAGATGTCCTAGGGATACTGAATATCAAACTTTACTTAAGAGGTATGTATAGATCTAAATAAAGCCATATAAAAATGGGGAAAAGAACCCTAAGCCTTAACTAAAACTACTAAAAAAGTTGTGCAATGCTGTCACGAAATCCTAATGTTGAAGCTTCTGTGTTCATTACTACAAAGTCTTTAACAGACTTGGAAATGAAAGAGATTGGCATATGGAAAGGAAAGACCTGCTAACACCAACCATAAATGTCTAAATTTCTGGCATAAAGTACAGGATGTCTTATAAGGTGTAGATCTAATAAGTGATTCATCCCTTGTCAATACTAATTGATTACAACATATTGCAATATCCATAATCCAAGTGGATGCCCTTCAGAATATATAACGCAAGACATCCCAAAATACATTTTAAAATGTAAAAATAAAAGATTCAAACCAGAATCTTCATTTTCCATTTTGTTTACTTTGATGCCAGTGGAAACAAAAACTAACAGATTTAATAAAGAGGACATTTAACAAGTGGTGGCAGAACAACTTCAATCAGGTAAAGCAGTAGTATTTCATATTTCAAACTCTAACTGTCTAACATAAAATCAAAATCAGGAGATAAGTACCTCAGGCAGCCATTTCTCATTCTCAGCATCAGCCAAGACAATGTTGAGCCAATCTGAATTCCTATTTTCCACTCCCATGACAAATTTAAGTAAGGAATTACATAAACTACATTTAGGGGAGTAAAACTCAATCACTGTGGCCTCCTTCCCACTCGCTAGGGCTGATGCAAAAGCTCTACTCTCTGCTTCTCCTTGTTCTTCAGGACTCAATGTTTTTCCTTTTAACTTCAAGTTGCTATTTTGAGTGGTTCTAGCAGCCAATTGGACAGGATTATAATTATTGACCCATGAACCAGAAGATTTCAAAACCAAATTGTAGGTTTTTAGAACAAGGGACCCAAGATTTTGCATTGACTTCAATAACCAAGGACCTTCAAAGGTAAACAGGTTAGGACTTTTAGGCTGTTTGTTTATCCTTTTTGCCACACGATGTTAGAACCCAAATTTTGTTTAGGAACAGAACTCATCTTCTCCTCTAACTATATTATCTTTTTACATGAAATAAGATAACCTCCAAACTGGGTTTTTTTAATCCTTTTTGCCACACAATGGTAGAACCCAAGATTCAGAACTAAGTACACACTGCATTTGAAAAAAAAAAAAAAACTTTTTAGAGCTCATGTTCTAGACTTCTAGTTGCTATTACAATTAAAAGAATCAGAAAAATGAACCATACTTGTTTAACTCAATAGGAGAAAAGAAAAAAAAAAAAAAAACCAAGGGAAGCAATATCGGATGGTAATCGAGACCACTTACATCAGAACACTTCAGTTCGAAACTGAACTGAACTCCTTAAGAACGAAGATACCGTTAGTGGGATGGTGACAACGTAAACCGACAAGATTTCATCAAATTTTCCATGTTCATTTTTCCTTGGGTCGGGCTGCCTCATTGAATTCCATGGATTTATCTACACTGGTCCTTCGGTCTATGCTAAGGGATTTTTTGGTTTTGGGCCTTGAAGAATTGCCCATCTAATCCGACCCTGTAAGCCCAAATAAAAACCTTTCACATTAACCCGAACAAATCTTTAAATCAACCTTGAAATTGAAATAAAAATCAGGTCCACCACATTGACATTGTTTGTTCTTGACTTATTCTTTTTTAAGTTAACGGACTTCAGTTAACCTCCTAACTCCTCCAAGTAAACGAGTTAGGAGGATTGACGCCGTCGGTTGACCGGGTTTCAGTTGTATTTGGATGACCTTAACGGTTCCCTAATCATATCCCAACCCTTATGTTCCATCTCAAAATGGACATCCACCCAATTTTCTACTGACCAAATGTTGCTCTTCAACCCTTTTAAGTGCAAGTAAACCCTCCTCTTTTGCTTTGAATTTTCAAAATAGGATTTTCATCATAGCATTGGATGGTTTCAGGTTTGAAATGAGGGTAAATTAACAAATGAGAAAGGAATTAAAACTAGTTCAATGAAGTTCCCCAAGTTTGAAAGGGTTATATTCTCTTTTCAGAGATAGAAAAAAATGTGATCCTAGTGGAGGATCCAGTTGGAGAATAATGCCATGTCTCTCCTATATAAACCCCAACTGGTACTTCCGTTGTCACCAGCATCTTATCATTCCAATTCCCAGGCCAGATTCTTCAGTTCCATCCACTAGTGAAACTTGAGATATGGCTTCTTCTGGCTTCAGTGCTCAACAAATCATCCTCTTGGTAGCTGTAGCTGCCTCTCTTTTGGCAGTCATTCAGGCTGAAACCATTGTCGTTGGAGGCACTGAAAACTGGCGCTATGGTTACAACTACACAGAGTGGGCGGCCAACACCGCACCATTTTACTTTCAGGACACCTTAGGTTCATACCAATCAAACCATATTAAGTTCATGAATACATTATTTTTCCCCTTTTTGGTTCCAATATTTTCTACGTTACTGATGTTTATTTTTTACCATTTTTTTTGGTATAATTTTTCAGTGTTCAAATATGAGGATACCCCAGCTCATAGCGTTTACTTGCTGCCAAACTTGCGGAGTTACTTGACCTGCAATTTCAGTGACGCAAAGCTTTTGGCTAATCCAACTCAAGGGCAAGGTGATGGGTTCAGCTTTGTGCTAAACCAATGGAGGGTTCTCTACTTTGCTTCAGCCGAAGGTAATGACTGCGAAGATGGGCTGATGAAGCTGATTGTTGTGCCTTGGCCACGTAATTAAAATCCTTGATGCAAAAACAAGCACAAGGCGCAATGCTCTGATCACTGTGCTGATCAGATCAGGGTACTGCTCGGTTTGAAGGTACTCAATCGTCTGGGAGAGGACTTTCAATTATGATTGAATAAATATAATAAAGGGTCATCAGTTGATCATCAGTAATAAAATTGTTCAATGGTACTTACTATACGTTTTGTTTTATTTTTCCTTTTGATGTGTATAGTTATAGGAAAAAAGTGGTGAATTGGTGATTAAATTACCAATGATTAGCTATCAATTTCAATAAGACATTCAGATTGATGAAATTTAATTACCTGAGACAAGACAGATAGATTCATAAATATTAAAATTTCCTGATACCTTATCAATCAAAACATTCTTGTAATGGGACTATTGGAGTGGTTCTAACTTTAAATAAGATACCAAAATTGCAACGTTTTCACACACAATATGTAACTCCCATTAAGCAAAGAGCTTGATTCCCTTGACATTAAGGTTACTCTCGTTCATGCATCTTTAAAAATTGATTATTGGTTGTATATCAGTGTTGCAATAATATAATTGGACCGCTCAAAGCCTGAAATCAAACAGCATTGAAAGCAAAAAAAATCTTGCTTTTTTGCCAAAGGGAAAGGACCTTAGGACATTTAAAACATGCATGCCTTGATCAAATAATATAAAACCCAAATGTGCTGATGTAAAGTGGGACAGAGGCACAGATCTTTGATTGAATCTGCTTTCAGGCTCCAGCCAAATAGAAACAGAGTGCGCCCCTCTCTTCAATGCTTGCTTTTTCCACCCTTCCAATCAAAGAAACCCTCCCCCATTTTCCCATCAGGCCAAGGTCCACATTCTTTGACCTTAAGTGGGCTAAGACGCCCCAGATTTTAACGTGCAGATAAGATGAAAAATGTCCAGTTAGCATGTTTTGGAACTTTTTCTAAGTTGCATTCCAAAGTAAATTTGATTAATCACGATTCTTCCCAGTGAGCCACTAAGTCTAAAGGCATGCAAAGAGTTCACCGAACCTGAAAAATGAATGCTTGAGACAGTAAAAATTTCCATATCCAAAGTTCAGTGTGAGGATCAGTGGAGACTGCTGTTCATTTCCTTTTCTTTGCGGGGAAAGTAGTACTTTTGGTCTACAGCTATATCCAATTTGATGCAGTAGGAAGCAGGAACCAAAGCCAAATACAATAAATATTGTTTTTGGTTGAAGCGCATTAACGAGTTTTGTTCACGTGGAAAACAACCAGCTGCTTGCTATTTTCAAATGTTCCTCCAAATTGTACTTTGAGACAAAACATAAGTTGGAGAGGTTTTGTACTTTGAGCAAAAACAACAGTACTGGTTTGTCTTTCCAATTGCTCAACAAACAAGTGTACAAATTCCAAAATTATTTCTATTTATCTATATCCCTTAATTATAATCCAAGGAATAAAACAAATTGGATATTAAGGGATTTACATACATTTGTCCAATAAATCATTTCAATCCTTATCATTGCATTACTCAAACATTGATACAATTATCTAAATCTTTTTCAAGATGTTCAATTTTTTAGTATGTTTTTTAAGCATTGCATTTATTGCTTGTAGATGCTATCTTGTCTAGAGGATCCAAAACTTTAATACAGTATTTGTAAAAAAAAAAAAAAAAGATTGACAGAAATATTAATTTCTTTTTCCATCATTTAGTAAGAGAAAAACAAAAAATTATGAATTTACACATTTTTTTCCTTCAAATTCGGTTTTTTCAAATATGGAAGAAAAACACTAATTTCTTTTAAATTTATAATTTTACCTTTAATATTATTTTCCTTTATTTTTCAACGTTCTAACCAAACATAATAAAAAAATATTTTTCATTCCTATTTTTGTTCTTTTCTCACATTTTTCTATTTTCTTAGAGTAAAGTAAAGGCGGAATAACAAGTAAAATTCTATTTTCTCTTGGCAAATATAAAAAGATTTAAGAAAATAATATTTTATCAGAATATGATGGAAAAAAAAATTCGGTATGTGGGCATGACTCATGAGACTTTAACATTGTCTGAAGTTGCTAGTTTATGTATTTGTCCTCAGTTAGTAGCATGGCCTGGCCTCCCACTATAAGCACAATCCCCCATGAGAACTCTCCATAGAATATATACTATTATACATAGTTTTCTCCCAATTTTTCAGAAACATAGGGAGTAAAATATAAAGTAATGGCTAATTTTTTTGTTTTTTTTCCTACTGGTGACAGGCTGTATATTTTGCAAAGTTATTTTGGTTTAATCCATGAAAGCTTGCATCTATTCAAGGTTTTTTTTCTCTTTAAAGGAAACAAAAGAAAGGAGAGAAACACAGATCACCATATTAACAAGAGAAATGAAAACCCAAAAACCCTTCCAAAACTAGACATAAAAAAGAAAAAACACAAACCAGCTTGGCTTAGTCATTATAGACATAAAAAAGAAAAAACACAAACCAGCTTGGCTTAGTCATTATATATATATTTTTGTCCTAATGAAACCCTGATGTCTCAGCCAATAACGTTGAGCTCATATATTCTCTAACTTCTCTGGCTATCACATCTCTCATCACATCCCAGAACTCCGCCGGCACTCTCTCCTCTCTGCTCCTGCTCCTCTCCGCCACCACCGCACTTCCACTACCAGGCGGTGCTAGAGTCAACGCCGTCAAGGCTTCCTCATCCATCATCATCCCCACAGATCCCAATGCACTATCACCACCACCCATTTGCTGATGATGACTCTGTATGATCTGTTCCTGTTGATGTAGCAGCAGCTGTTGTTGTTGTTGTTGATGATGATGATGTTGCCCTTCTCTTGCCCTCCTCTTCAACGTCGAGTTCCAATGATTCTTCACAGAATTATCAGTCCTTCCCGGAAGCAATCTAGCAATGGTGGCCCACCTGTTACCATACCTAGCATGAGCAGCCAAGATAGTCTCATCCTCAGCTTGAGAAAATGGACGGTGCTCAACATTGGGGCTGAGCTGGTTACACCATCTAAGCCTGCAAGATTTCCCTGATCGACCCTTTATATAACGGCTTATCAAAGACCAATTTCTAGGTCCATATCTTTCAACAAGTCGAGTCAAAATCCTATCTTCTTCCGCACTCCAAGGACCTTTGATCTTCTCAACTTTGTTGGAAGCCCCCCTCGCAGAGAAAGATGTCTCTGAAGAAGATGCATCGGATGATGACGTAGAAGATGAACACCCATTCATTGCTTCCATCTTTAATTACACTCAGGAGAGATCTAATTTGATTGAAGAGTGTATAAAGCTAAGAACAAGGCGAAGTGAAAGGGTGGGGGAGTGGTTTATATATGGAGAAGGAAAGGTGCATGAACATGGTAGGCGCTTAGCAATTTGAGAAATGGGGTTCTTCCAGGAAACTGGCTTTTTGTAAAGTTGGTGTTGGGTCTAAGTAAAGACTAGAAAGAGAAGGGTTTGTATACATGCGGACCCCTTGGTTTTTTCACTACTATTACTATATTTTTTGATTGATTATTTTATTGGTAAGAGATATCTTGTCATTCTGTTTTTGTCTTGACTAGCCAATTTACCATTTTGGGTCCAACTGTCAATTCAATTTGAGATTTTAGAAGAAATAAACCCTTATCTTAGTACCCTCTTTCCTTGAAAGTTTTGTACAAAGAAAAAAAGCTCTACTTGTTCATATATTTGCCTCATTGTAACAAAGAGTTTAGTTTTACAGATTTATTTTGTGAAAATTTTCATGAAATTTTGATATGACTTAATTATAGATATAAAATTTTAATTCATAATAAATAGATAAATTTTGTTTTAAATGTTTTTATAGATAAATTTATTTTTTTATTTTTATTTTATAAATACGATTAATTCACATCAAGATTCTATAATAATTTTTATGAAATCAAATTCAGATAGCAAAAGTTTTTGAATCATTAGTTTTAAGGATTTATGATTTATGATTAATCATCCATTTTGCTTAAATCATTTTGATAAACATTTATGATTTTTGCATATTTTAATTAATTGAAGTAATATTTTGTTGAATTTAATAGAATGAAGCTAACAAATGTCTTTGTAGAAATAGTCACATATAAATCGACATTATTAAAAATGTTTTTTTTTAAGATGTCAATTGGCATTCACTTTGTTAAATTGTACCCTTTCTACAACAATTTAGGGGATTTTATGCTATAGAACAATTATTTTATTGTAAGAATCACATAGTCATGGATAAGGGCTTTAAAAACAAGAGTATCCATTTTTTAAATAGATTAAACAAGGAGTATATTAATTTAAATTATTGGAGAAATATTCAAGAAAATAAGTAAAAAAAAATAATCGTTTAATAATTTTAAATTCTAGTATATATAATTTTTTATTTTTAATTGAATTTTTTATAAAATAAAAAATTGTTTGCTAAAAAAAGGGTAGAATTGGAATTCAAGGGAGACAAATGGATGAGAAGAAGGAAAAGAAAAATAATAGAATCATTCTCGTACTCGCAGAGGCACAATACTTAGCGGGAGCGTTTAAAACATGACAGGAAAGGCAGAGCTGTTTAACACATAACAAACGTTTTAAAACGGAAGTGGGGCCCTTTAACTTTTTTGACTACTTTCGCTTGCACCAGATTTACAGCTGTAAGTCCAAAATCATAGCCCTTTAAGTCACTTAAATCAACGGCTCCCAATCAACTGTCGCAAAAAATTAAAAAACAAAAGAGAAAAGCCCCCACTTAAAATAAGCAGTTTGAAGATGACTTCAACGCCCTCCACATAGGATGGGCCCACTACCAGCCTGTAAGAATCTCACGTGATTCAAGTTGAATCCCTTTGACTTTGTGGTTTTATCCAACCCAAAAAAAAAAAAGAAAAATCCCTCTTTCACTCCACTCCTCCCTAGGGAGCGTGTGTCTCACTTTCCTCATTATCATTACCTTCGTATTTAACTTTTCACTTGGCTTGTTTTTAAGGAGCGGATTATTAATCATTCCTTTTTTCAAATTTTGTGGCATTAAGTGTCCATATATTTATTTCAATTTTTGTCCTTTTGAGAGCGGATAATAAATCATTTTGTTCCAAAATTTATCCTTTAGTAAGAATGACATTCAAAAGGAGATATAAGTAAATTTTATTTTAACTAACAAATAATTTTTAAACATTAAATAAGAGATTAATTTATTATAAAGTGATTTTTTTTTAAAAATATCTTTATCATTCGACACATATAAATTAATTTTATTATATTTATATCGAGATCATAGTTTAAATATTATATAAATATATCTATTTCATATAAGATTATAACATGATTCATCTTAAATTACTAAGAGTTAAATGATGTTGATAATCATTGAATTAATTTATTGATATTATTAATAAGTAAATTTACTTATTCAAAAATTACATTTTAGATAGATAGAACTAATGCTAAAGTATGAGGATCATTATGTATATCAATGGTTTGATTTAGAGGTTACTTATTATGGAACGTCAATCATGGATTTAGTTATCATTATTTTGCAAATAAATTAACTTAATTAATTGTTTGATGGTACTATTTCAAAATTTTATTTACAAAATAGTTTGAAATCTTCGAAGATTATGATGCACGCGCTAGAGAAAAAGACAAGTGAATTGGAGTCCAGCAATGTGAACGAGGATCGAATCATGATTGCATCGTAACCGCCCACGTGTCATCAGTGCTTGGATTTTATGGTGGATCCGTGATTGTAAGTTCAGCATGACAAGAAGCAGTTGGGCAGTTGATATTCCAGCTGGCACCAAAACCCTAACCTCACCGACTTATGTTTCTAAATTTTTTTTCAACCGCTAATCGAAAAAGAAAAAGAAAAAAGGGGACAATCCCACGAATGATTTTAATTTATAATAAATATTAAATAATTTTTAAAAATTTTATATAATATTTAAATTTAAATTTTTAATTAATATGATACTTTAAAATTATATTATATCATTATTAAGAGCATTAATGATAAAAGTAAGTATAATATTAATTAATAAATTTATAATTTATATATTATTAACAAATTTTTTAAATTTAAATATTACATTAAATATTTTATTATAATTAAAAAATAATCGTGATATTAATCCATGTGCAAACACTTCTTCTACTCATGATTGTATCTGTGGGATCTGAATTTGAACCATATTCTCAAATGGAAAAATATAGGTTATAATAACAAAAATGTTTTTAAATTTTATTACTTTATTTAGATAATTTTTTACATTTTTATTATATCTAAATAATTATTTTATTTTATTTTGTATATATATAAGCTTTTAAATTTTAATTTATATTTAAATAAATCTTTAAATTTTAATTTATGTTTAAACAAAATCTTAACATAAATTAATTTTTTATTTGAAATAAACTCTTAATTTTATTTTGTATTTAAATAAATACTTAAAATTTAATTTATATTCAAATAAATTTTAGTATAAATTAATTTTTTGTTTGAAATAAAATTTTATTTCCATATTAATTAAATAATAAAAAATTTAAAATTTATTTAAATAAAATGATAAGGTTGCAAGCTTTTTAATTTTTAGTATTTTAGTCAAAGTATAGATATTTATTGTTGTGATCAAACAGATCCTGAGCCACTTGATTCGTAGCAATCAAGGTGGGGCCATCGTTGTCTCATTCCAACCCATTTGCCGGTCGGTTTTGGTCCTTTTGGAGTTTGGAGGGTTTCGGTTTAGCCCAACACCGCGTGAGAATAGGTGGTTTGTCCTCTTTGTTTTGGTCAACCCATTGGTTACATGGTTGTTGATGTTCTTTTATTTTGCCTCTTGTTTCTTCGTACATTTCTTACTTGCTAGCCACTCTATTTTCATGTGATAAATTAGAAATATTGGCGTTCACATTTTAAAATCATTATGTTTGTTTGTCAGTATTTGTTAAGCTGGATGATAATTATCATAAAAGAATTCATTGATAAGAAAAGATTTAATTATTATATTTAAATTTTAACATATCATTTTTTTTTTACATATAATTAGATGAATAATTAATAATTTCAAGCTCGAACTCAATTGCAAAATAAAAGTGCTTGTTAAAAAAAATTAAAGAAGCATTACATTGCCAGATGGACAACAATACATTAGATTAAAAATATTTAAAACATTATAATTTTTAAGATTCGTATTTAAAAACTCTGATATCATATTAAATTAAGTGATTGATTATTTTCAAAAATTAGTAGAGAAACAAAATCCACCTATTATATATGAGTTCTAATAAGACCTATTAAAATTGTTTAGGGATTGCTCTTGCTACTCTTGGAGCATGAGATTCCAGCTTTTTTTTTTTTTTGGGAAAAAAATTTATTTATTCAAAAAAATTATTCAGTGCTCCTGCTTTTGTATTCAAGCTGTTTTTAGCTCCCAAGTCCCAACCCATACAAAATTGCCAAGACAAAAGAAAACACTTGTATTTAAATTCTCTAATCTCTTAATTTTTTATTATTATAATATGGTTTTTGGGTCAAGGAGATTTCAAGTCTTTATACTAATTCACATGTACTTCATTGGACCAAATATCCAAGTGCTGTCTTTTAAAGGAAGTTTTTGGCTCAAATAGATAGAAAATAGATATATAACATAATGTGAATTTGACAAAGGTTTGTTCCATACATTGCTCCCAAAGAGACGATTTTGTGGGCATGTAAAAATAGGTTTTGGACTGTTGGGGTATGGTTTCACCTCTCAGTAGTCATCTCATCTGGTTGGGCCAATAAGGCTGTCGACAGAGAAGAGAGGTGGGATTGAGTTTTATTATTATTTCTTTTATTGGCAGTGGCGCATGATTACAGGATATGGGCCATATATGGGCAAGTTTATATTTCTCGTACAGCTATCTTATTTAGTTTTCCTCCATCTGTTCAAAACTACCCTTACGGCTTACCATATTCCTCATGGTCATCCTCTAATTTTATTGGAAAATAATAATTTACTTTGAAAGCATTGTAATAGAAATTACAGATGAGAATTAAATGGAAAATTCCTGATAAGCTTGTCAAATAGGACTTTGCATAACCCGGGATTTAAACATGGATTCATATTCGATGGACTGGTTGTTTTGTTGTTGTAGTTTGTTCATTATCTGCTTGTTTTCTAGTTTTTGTTTTAGCAGGTTGTTTCTTCTCTTTCCCTGTTTCCTGCCCCTAACAAGCTGTCAGCAGATTTCTACTTTTTGGTAATGGGAATTGCATCCAACGCCCTCTTTGATTTGGATGAGTGGGAGGATTTGGCTTCATTCTATAGAGGCAAATAACTATCTAGTTAGTCCCTGTGGGCTGTGGTGTTGCTTTTGTTTTTTTTGTTTTTTTTTTTATCTTCTTAACCAGAACCAGGATTTGCAAATCAAACTGACTTCAAATGATTTACAAGGACAAAAGGTAACCAGGCAAAGCTTGAACTTAAATTAATGAAGAACAAATTGACTGGTTGCGAAAGGGATTGTCTGCATTAGATGTCAAAATAATATGAACTACGAAAAGCAAGCAGAGAGTTGTTGGTGCCTGTGGCCAGAATTTATGCTTATGAGGCCTATGAAAGTAAATGCTCGGAATTTCAGCCACCACAGAAAGTTCTATTTGGGAGTCTACGTCGAAAATACTTAAACCTGAAGACTTTGATATTTGAGGATGCTTAAGTGCTATTACATTAAACATGGAACTTTCTCTGACACCTTTTTGGCTCCCTTAGATTTTAGGGAATATTTTCTTAATTGGTTGTGTAATGCAAAAAGACAAGCACCTTTTTTCCTTTCCTCCAAAGTTTTCAGCAGAATTCGTGGCTCTATTGAATTAGACCAGGCTAGAAGTTTTGCTAAACCAGAAAATTTTCCGTCATTAAAGAATATTTCATATTCATTGTCCAGTTTGAGACAAAGATAGCCTGGTATTCTGAACAGGAGATGATATTGGCTTTCAACTGCATGAAAGTGACACAGCAGCTAAGTTAGGTTTGGAATCTAGCACAAAACTATCAGCTAGCTTGAACAATGGGACATAGAAATAGTATAGCCATGGTGAGCTGTTTCTTTCCGTCATTGAACAAGTGAAAACATTAAAGAGAATATAGTCTTTATAGTACTCATGTAAAGTTTCACGTGTAGAAATGACACAAATTTCTAATGAGCTCTTACAAAGAAAACACTTAGTTCTGGACCAGGTGCACCATCTGGATTGATCATGTATAAAGCTTCCGAGTCCTTTGATCCAACCACCTTCTCAAATCTTGCTCTCATGTACGTCAATTCCCCATCGGCTGTGACTGTTTCCTTCTCATTTGGGCTTGGAAGGACCCCTGCACCCATTGACACGCCTCGTAAAAGTTGCATAACATGAAGCTCATCGTCAGACAATTGTTTCCTCCTGATAGAGTAACCCATCTTTCTTCCATTACAGTACACTACCCAGACAAACTCCTCCAACAGTTTCTTCTTATGCGTCTTGGTTTCACTCTCTAGAGCTATTCTAACTACATCAGATGCCATTTCCTTTCGAAGTAAGCTGCTAAGCATTGGTAGCTCTATGACAAACATTGGTACGCAATGGGGATCATCTTGTATTGCTAAGCAAACTCTGCCTTTGCGATAGCCAAAAATTGTACCTGTTGTAGCACTATCCTTCAGCAAAGGCTTCCGGGGTCTACCCAATAGTGCAACCATCTTGCACCCTGAGGTTAGCATAGGAAAGAACTTGAACATACGCAAGAGACTGCCACTGCGACTGGTCTTTCGGTGCTTCTCTCCAGGAGTAGGCTGGAGCAAAGTCAGCATTGCCGGATTGTACATTTGGAAATATGGACTAGAGTGAACCGGTGGCATCATTGGACTTTGCTTAAAGTACCCAATTCAAGAAGCTAGAAGGGAGGGGGCTATTCTGCGTAGAATTACAGAGATAAAACTAAAAAGAGGTAGAAAAAGGGAGGGGGTCTGCTATAGGAAATAAAAGGAGTGAGTTAGGCGGGTGGTTAGTCACTTGGTTTTGATTGTCCTTGGAATCTTTGAGGTCGGAAAGAGAAGAGCAGAGAGCCTACAAGGTGGTTAAGAGAAGAAAAAAATGAGAATAAAGCTTGATGTGACCAAGTTTGGTAATGAAAAAGAAATGGAGTTCAATGCGACAAGATTAGGGAGGTCGGACCACAACTTGCGGGGAATGGTATGATGAAAAAAAGCTCTCAAAAAGTTGAAAAAGGACTCTGGTAATGTTGGTTTAGCATGTGCCTTCTATATATTTTTTTTTATAAACAAGTAATTTTATTTATCAAAAAATAAGAAGAAAAGTTAGTAAAAAAAAAAAATTGTTACATTATCAAACCTATCCAAGTCAATTTAACTAAAAAATAAAAAATCATACATAAAAAATAGAGTTGTTTAAGTCCCAAGAAATACAAAAATTTATATTTTTTGATTCAACATGCCTCGATTTAATATGATCAAAGACTTATATGGGGGGCTCTTCTAGGTTCTATAAAGCATGTGGTTCCTTTCTCTTCAAATATGGTAAATTGGTAAATATAGGTGCTCTCCAGAAATTCTTAATATAGTAGAAATCAAATATTTACCTTTTAGCTTTTTGATTGCTCATTTCAGCTCTTCATTTTAACGAGCAATTTCTTTATAGAGTTGAAAAAGCTGTAAAATTTTATTGTCTTTAAAAAAATCACATTCAAAGAATATATGATCTCTTAATTTTTGCTTTGAGTGACAAATCACACCATCAGTCCATCACCATTGATTTTTAGACCCCAAGAAAGTATTCTCCTTACACAGGGCATCAACATCACCTGCTTTATGCTTTTCCAAAACCCATCACAAACTCTCACTAATAATTGAGGTGCAGCTCCTCGTTCCTCAAATTTTCTTCTGTTTATCCATGGAAATTGTAAAAGAACTTTGCTTTTGCTTGTGATTTACTCTTTCTCTGCCTCTCAGTTTCTTGTCCTTTTCTATCGTGTCTGGCCATAGTCTCATTCGATAGAGGCATTTCAGGCAGCAGCACAACTGAAATATTGTTCAAATTAATGTACACTACTAGCTACTGTTCAATTTGGTATTAAAAACTGCACCCCGTTTTTGCTTACAACTAAAGCGATGCTCATAATTTGTTTTTAAGCAACTCATCTCTGGTAGTTATGGAGTAAATCTCCAATTCTTCTCACATGCCCTGTTCATGGCAGCAGCCACGTGAAAACAAGACAGGTCGTTTTCAAACAGGGGTTCATCTGAAAAAGACTAATTGAAAAGAAAAAAAAAAAAAGCACCGTCGGTATCGTCACAATACCATGAAATCTCAAAAAAAAAAAAAAAAAAACTGATTAATCATCTTGTCAAAGCCATCTGTTTTTTTTTCAAAATACAGAATAAGAATTATGTACATTTTTCTCAATAATTGTGTGATAGCTAATCATGGACCCCTGAAATAAATTGCCCCATCTTAACTTGATAATAACAGTTCAAGAAATTTTCAAAAGATTTAGAGATTGATATATGTTTTAAATCTGCTTTTGGTTACTGGCCCCCCAGAGTCATTGGACAAAGGGTTACATTACTAACAGCTAGCCTGGGCTCCATATTAGAGTTTGCAAATGGAATTTGTTGAATTTGGACTACAAACAAATATGCAAGCTAAGAATCAGACTTGGTTCAATGACTTACTACACTAACAAAAGTCTTTAGGCATGAAATCACCCAATCAATAAAGCTAAGCTGAAATGATAGATATGATGTTTTTGGCTTGCAAAATCTTGATGAATATTACTACTAGTTACTTTTCCGAAGTTCATAAATGTCATTCAAATTTTCTACCTGCTTTTTTTATTGAGTCGATGGACTTTTATTATATCCAAATCAGGGAGTTTCAAAAGGGATTCATAAAGTAATCGAACATAAAATGATTCTACCATCTAAACCCTTTGTCCCTGCCTTCCAATTATTGTGCCTATGATGGGGCTTCCCAGTCCATGTCAACTTTGCTTGAAGTTCTACGTGACTTTGTGGCTGGTCTGGTCTTCCTTTATTTGCAAATTACTTTCTTGTTAAGAAATGAACTCTGCCACTGTGGTGATTGCTAGTCCATGATCGAACACATTCAGACACTACAAGAGGAGGATTTCTAATTCATCTCCTCAAAATCTTTGAATAATTCTGGGTTTAATCTCACCATTGTACCATCGATCGATATCATAATTAATTTTACCTTTTATCTAAATAAAATCTAAATTTATGTTAAAAAGTTTCGATTTAAAGTACTACAACTTTGTAATTTTCTAATGGCTTCATGTTCTTGATGATTGCTTAATAATGTTTAAGTTCAAGTTTCCGAAGGCCTAATTATCATGTAGCCATCCAACCAAAAGAGTTGGCAACGGACAGAATTTTTAACAATGAGAAATGGGCACCTGAATAGTGTCCTTTGATACAAGTTTTGATTGTTGAAACCAGCATGGGCAAATCACAATGAGAGCTTTTACCTTTTAGAGACCAAAAGGGAAGTATATTTCGCAAACAATTCTATATTCCATGAAAATGCTTGTGCAATCAGCCTACTATTTCAGAACCCGATAACCTGAATCAGGTGCTCTTTTTTCCCAACCCTTTTTTTGTTGAGCATTTGATTGGAATATTTTATATCATACAATTTGCAAAAAGTAAAAGAGCATGACATGGTTCCCAGCTCTGGAATTATATCTAAAGAACCTCAGCCAAACTAGTTAATTCACTATGCATCGCTAGGAAGTAGCACAACCATCTTCATCAATACAAGAAATGTCCTTTTCGTTTTTTATGTAAAAAGACTATAACAGGATTTGAATGTGCAATTACTGCTTTAAGATATAGTCTTAAAGACACCGGTACGCAGATCGAGCCCTAGTTGTATCTCAGAAGCTTTCTTGTTTAGAAATTATCCATAAAAGCAATACCATGACCCTTATGCATTGCTTGCCATTAGCATTATTGAATTACACGGCGAGAGCGGGGAGTTAGTTGTTTATTTTTTCTTTTTCTTGAATACATTTTCTAGCAAGCTTTGAATTTTCTTTTGAAGTAAAAAAAAAAAGGTCCATATTTCCAGTACCCATCTGGTAGCTTGGGAAAAAGAATTAAGGCTGGATCTAGGGGAAAACATTGGGCCCAAGTTAATTAGGCTGTTTAGGGGCCTCAAACGTGATCTGGTGTCAGGTAATGGACCAAAGCCACATTTTTTACGTTTACTTCCCTTATAGAAACGTCAGCATGTAGAATTGCAAGGGACGGGCAGACAGACAGCAAGAGGTAAATGGCTATGGTAAGTTCACTTGACTAGTATCTGATCCTGATTTCAAGAAGCAACAACTATTTACTATCTTTCAAGTTATAAAGCCAAGAGTTGGATAAATTCAATTGTCTGAAATCTGGGGTTTGGCTCTATTGCATGCAATTGGCTATTCCAATTCCCTTTTATGTGAATACTCTTTCTTTTCTTTAATTCACAAACATATAGTAGTAACATATCTTTGATTTGAAAAGATCTAGCAAGCATATATTTATTTGCATAAAAATCGATTTATAAAGAATGGTCTTGGCAAGAAAGCAATATCAAAGTCAAACTGGATTGGATACAAGAGGACAAGAAAAACTTAAAGCTATATTATCATTATTTTGCAGGTCATACATACAAAAGATGAACAATTCCAATAGCTTCCTAGTGGCAAGGATGGATTTTGAATTGCAAAAATGGTAAAAAGATGAAATCAATCTCCTACGCTGTTGATGCACCGGGGGGCATTGGCTAGAAGAGTAGTAGAACCAGTTTCGAATCTCAGGAATTCCACACGTAAATAATTACGGGCTTGCTTCTTTCCTTATTGACTTCATAATTTCTTGGATTACATCCAAATTCCCAAGGACAGGCATATGGAAGAACGACCATTTTTGTGTTGCAACTCTAGTGAACTTATAAGGCCCATGTTTATGTTTTGATCATTTGTAAGGCAATCAAAGCCTAGTCAATGATGCAAACAAAGTCAATTGTTTCACTTCAACGGCAGTGCACAAAACAAAAGTGTTTGATCTGACAGGATAATGTCTTAGAAGAATAAAAGGCAGGGAAACCTCGGGTTGTCCGATCTATACCAGATTATGTACGACTATGACCCATAAAATCTGGAATTGTGGTTCCACATTGAAAGTCCTAATCATCATCGATCATACAATGGATTCCAAAATTCGAACGGTTACGATGATTTCCGGATGACTCAAACTCTATCCAACTAAATACACCTGCTTACATGTGATTCATTCAAATGGCTCTTTCAACCCTCACTCGCTTCTCTACTACTACTTCTTCACCATTCTCTCCCGCTCTAATTTTCAACCATTTCAGTAAAAGTATCATCTTAACTATCGCTACTAAGAAGAAGAGTCAGTCCCACAGTTACAAAATAATGGCTTCTTCACAGGCTCATGTACCCTTATCACAAGACAAAAAAATAACAGCTCCATACGGTTCCTGGAAATCCCCATCACCGCCGATATTGTTTCAGGCTCCTCCAAACGGCTTGGAGGCACCGCTGTTGACTCCCAAGGACATCTCTTTTGGCTCGAGTCACGCCCTTCTGAATCAGGGTAACTTAAACTCTTAAACACTAACAACCCTGATTATCTCGGATGGCTTAATCCAATGGGTTGACCACTATCTGTCAATACCCATTTGATGTTATTTGTATATTCAAGACTACATATTCATTTTTTTTTTTTTTGTTTATAGACGGGCAGTTCTTGTGAAAGAAGCGGAGAAGCCTGGAGAGGAACCCATTGATATTACGCCAAAGGAATTTGCTGTTAGGACGGTGGCTCAAGAGTATGGAGGAGGAGCGTTTAGGATTTTTGGAGATAATGTTATTTTCTCCAATTATAAAGATCAGAGACTGTACAAGCAACCAATCAGTTCCAAAGGTTCGAATTGCCACTATATCTGTTTTACTCTTAAGTTAAGGTTTTGATTGGAATTTGTTAGCTGATTATAATGAGTGGCAAAGCAGATCCTTGTCCTACTCCAATTACTCCAGATCATGGAGGACCGGTTGTTACTTATGCTGATGGAGTTTTTGATTCAAGGTTTGATCGTTATATCACTGTAATGGAAGGTTAGACCTTTTTGATATGTTGCTTATCTCTACTGTTAATGCGGTTTTCAAATTGTCCTTTTATATTGATTCAATGTTATCACCTTGATAGATCGCCGTGAAAGTAGTATAAATGCAACCACAATGATCGCAGCAGTACCACTTGATGGTGGGAATATCCAAGGTATAAATTTCTCTGGAACTAAACTTGATCTTGATTGACTGGCCAAAAAAAACCTTGATCTTGATTGTGAATTATTCTGTATTATGATTATGATATGGTTTTTCTGGGGTTGGATTATTGTTTTTATATTTTAATGTTGTCAGTTATTGTTTGTTGTTTCACATTTTTATGAGGAATGGTTTTTGTTACCTATTGTCAACATTCAGAGCCAAAAGTATTAGTGAGTGGCAATGATTTCTATGCTTTCCCACGTTTGGACCCCAAAGGTGAAAGGATGGCATGGATTGAGTGGAGCCACCCTAACATGCCGTGGGATAAAGCTGAGCTCTGGGTTGGCTATATTTCTGAGAATGGGTAAGCTGAATTATTTCAGTGGTCACATAGCTCTTCTTCTGTATTCTTTTCAGCTATCATTTTTTTAGTTTCTTCTTCAAATTGAAAGCTGACTTGTTCTGGATTGTTGATGCTATTTGGTACTGTAACAATTTTGATATCTATCGATTGGTTTGTCATGCAGGGATGTGTACAAACGTGTTTGTGTAGCTGGTTGCGATCCTAAAATTGTGGAGTCTCCTACTGAACCGAAGTGGTCCCCTACAGGTATTCATAGTGATTTACTTAAAGTTGTGAACAATCTTAAATATGAAATATAGGCTTTCCTGATATCATCCTATGGTAAAATAAACACTTAAATTTTAAAGTTGCATGAATAAAATAGTGTGTTATTTACATCTGTATTATCAGGGTATGTCTTTCTTTCCATTCTTTTCTTCCTTAATGAGAGCAATGAAATCCTGAAATTTGACATTAATCTTGCAATAGTAACGTCCAAATGCTGACTTTGGGACAACTTTTGTGCCTGATTTCGGCCAATGAATTTGATTTTTTTCTCTTCCTTTTGATATTTTCTAATCTTATGGGAACTGATGATCCATTTATCTATTGGTTAACAAGTTGATCATTGAAATATTGAAATATTTTTGAATTTGTGCAGGAGAACTTTTTTTCATTACTGATAGAAAAAATGGATTTTGGAATCTCCATAAATGGGTAAGTTTCCTTTTGACAATTTTGAAACTGCATTTTATTGCCAGCAGTATCTGCCAATATTTATGGTTTCCAACAATTTTGTTACTCATTTTACATGATACATCTTCATTTAAAGATCAATAATACAAGATAATAATTGCTTATTAGTCCTTACATAGCCAATTGTTTTCTAGAAAATAACATCACAAATTTTTTGTTGGTTTTTAATAGTTCTAACTAGTATTATAGACATCAGTCTCATTCTATGAATTACTTTATACTTTACAATTCTTTTTTTGCTCTCTCTTTTTCCTCCTCCAAGGTGGTGTGTCAGTGATTTTCTGCATTATATTACTTGGCTGTGCACTTCTCTAGTCTTAAGTATCCAACAGAACTCATCTCCTCTTATTATCTCTGGAAACAGGTTGAATCTAAGAATGAGGTGCTTCCACTTTGTTCCTTGAATGCTGAGTTTGCAAGACCATTATGGGTTTTTGGAATGAATTCTTATGAGTTCATCAAGAGCGAGGTAGAAAAAACCGTAATTGCTTGCAGCTATAGGTAATTCTGAGAAAATTACTGGCCAACATACTTCAATAGATGGATCAGTTTTGTCTTTGAAAAACAATGTTATCTGGTTTATTGTTAATCGATACTCTGGATGTCTGAATGCAGGCAGAATGGGAGGTCATATCTTGGAATTCTGGATGACGTTCAGGGTTCAGTTTCTCTGCTTGATATTCCTTTCACAGATATAGACAATATTGTACTTTCAAAATCCTAGTCATTTCCTAATATTACCTTTAAAATCATTCTTGCATATGAAATCATAAGTGAAGAATGATGGTTTTTTAATATGTATGTTACTTCTTTTGCAGACTTCATGGAATAATTATCTGTTTGTTGAGGGAGCCTCTGCTGTTCATCCTTCATCATTGGCTAAAGTAAGGCTGTCCTCTTTTCTTACATTTTAATAATTTTGTGAGAGCCTTTGATGACAATCATAAATACTGTCTTTCATCGTCTTTGAAGGTGACTCTAGATGGCCATAAAGTAAATGTAGTTGATTTCAAGATTGTTTGGTCGTCTTCACCAGATAGTTTAAATTTTGAGTCATACGTCAGTCTGCCAGAGTTAATTGAGTTTCCAACAGAGGTTCCTGGCCAAAATGCCTATGCATACTACTATCCACCATCTAATCCTCTCTACCAAGCTAGCCAGGAAGAAAAGCCACCATTGTTGTTGAAAAGTCATGGTATGATATTTGCTTTTCTTGAAAGTTAGTGCCTTGATTGATTGTCCAGCTTTTTTGAAAAACTTGCCTATATAGGGCCCTTCCCTTGATGTGTCTTGTCTCCGTTGCATTAGCAAAATCTCTGTATTTGAATGCTTTATGATGCATATCTTATGTGAGGTATGGCAGGAGGGCCTACGAGTGAAACTCGTGGATTTTTGAATCTCAGCATCCAGTACTGGACTAGTCGAGGTTGGGCGTTTGTGGATGTTAATTATGGTGGAAGTACTGGTTTGTTCTCCTTGCCTTTAGCAAAACATGCAGACACACATGACCTTCAGTGAACTATTTTAACATCTTGAACAAATTCATTTCTGTCTATATTTGATTTGATGTGATGCATAGATTGAATTACATGGCATGATTTTGTAGGTTATGGAAGAGAATTTCGTGAGCGACTTTTGGGGTGCTGGGGAATTGTTGATGTTGATGACTGTTGCAGCTGTGCTAGATTTTTGGTAATTTGTTGTCTTATTTTCAATTGTTTCCAAATTTGTGATGGATGGAGATATGACACTTTCCTGTCATGATAATGCATGTTTCTTTTCTCTAGGTGGAGAACGGGAAGGCAGATGCAGAACGACTCTGTATAACAGGAGGTTCTGCTGGTGGGTACACAACCTTAGCAGCTCTTGCTTTTAAAGATATGTTCAAGGCTGGAGCTTCCCTCTATGGGGTGAGTAATTGATTTCGTAATTATTTTCAGTTTAACTTTGGCATAGGCAATGGTGTTGTATGAAACATTTGATATTTTAGATTGTCATTATCACTAAAAGAGGTAATCTTGAGTCTGATGACCCTGCAAATAATTAAGAGTCTAGTGAATTATCCTTGTGTTTTGCTTATCCTTTGTTTATTGATGCTGTATGTGTATATGTTTCTTTAAATCCTAAGAATGTGAAGTAGAAAACTGACATTTATTATATGGTGTGATTCTCTGTGAACAGGTGGCTGATTTAAGCTTGTTGAGGGCAGAGACGCACAAATTTGAATCACATTATCTTGATAACCTTGTTGGTAATTAGAAAAGAAAATTCAATGCCTAGTTTGTTTTTAAACTTTATCCATTTAGTGGTTAGCTTATCCCTGACTAATTGCAGGAAGTGAGAAGGATTACTTCGAGAGATCACCTATCAATTTTGTTGATAAATTTTCTTGCCCAATCATTCTCTTTCAGGGACTGGAAGATAAGGTACAAAATTTTCTTCTTCAAAACTTTTTTGGTCGACAATGATGATCAGGGGTTTATTGGTTAAGTGGTATTGCTTACAGATTGTGCCATATGACCGCATCTTAGGGTATTATTTGTGTCTTTGGTAAAACAGAAGAATTTGAGTTTGAAGTTAAGTGGTACTATCAAGCAATAGCTGAGATCAGTTGCTTGTAATATTTGGATTCATTACTTGAAAATTTATGTCTACAACAATTGTTATGCAATTCAAGCATGCTTCCGGATGCTTAGTTTGTGCAATTTGTTCTGATTTCCCCTAGGTTAAAGTTTGAATAATCTTACATGTCACAGGTTGTACCCCCTGACCAAGCTCGTAAAATCTACCAGGCATTAAAGGAAAAGGGTTTGCCTGTTGTTCTTGTGGAGTACGAGGGAGAGCAGCATGGTTTCCGCAAGGTATATACTACCCTGCGTTCTTATTTAAAAATTGTCTGAATGAAATATAATCCCTTAATAATGTACTTGAACAGGCTGAGAACATTAAATTTACTCTAGAACAACAAATGGTGTTCTTTGCACGGTTGGTTGGGCGCTTCAATGTTGCAGATCAGATTACACCAATCAAAATAGACAACTTTAATGAGCACTAAGAGGAGAAGCCTTTGGTTCAATGATTTCATGAATTATTGGAAACAGTCACTTTTTTAGTTTTCAGAAAGCTTGAGATCTGCGCTTAGTAGTGATTACCGGAGCCCTCACTTGGAACATAAAAACCTTTTATCCCTGTAAACCTGAAAAGCTACTTGCTAATCATCACCGTCCCTATGCATTGTTATTTGCTAATAAGATGATATTTAGGCATTCGGTCAGATATATTTATATTGGGTGTTATGTAACCGGATGACAGTTGATCTATTCTACATCAGGCTCACCATCACCCCAAAGATTCGAGGCTTTTAGGCTCACACCCGTCCTTTAACAGATGCGGCTGCCCCTCTCAAGTCAAACTCTAAGAAATAGATGCTGGTCCTATTTTTTTACAATCTTAAATGAACTGTGATTGCTCCTGCCACTGCATCCGAACTCAGCTGTCCCACGAGTCGACCGACAATTAATTCGCGTTGCCTAATGCTTTAATATTGTAAGCGTCGTCTTTAGGGCCCACTTCTCGGTTATCTCTACAAATAGATCACGCACTGTCCACCATGTTTTATCAGGCAACACATCGATTGTAGTACCTTGCCACCATCTTTTATCAGTCCAGAAACGAATGGCCAAATTTCCCCATATATTATGTTGGCTGTTTTGTTTCTGTCCTCAAATCTAATTTCGTGGCCCCATGCCAGCTGTCTTTTATTTCAGGCAGGCCAATAAGGCTTAGGTATGTGTTGAAAGACTGGGTTTTTCTCATATCAGGATTAGTTGCCTGCCATTAAGTCAACTAACATTGGTTAGATGATGCCTATCCACTTCTAGAAGTTGACAATTTCAACAATGATCTCAATCTAATGGTATCTCGATTTATTTAATTTGTAGGCCTCAATTGTATTAGTAATCGGTCAATAAATCCATATAGAGCAAAGAAACCATTGGCAATCGTCAGCGTATGAGGTTTACGGTTGTTTTATTGGTATATAAATTAAACTACAAAATGGATTTGAAGTGAACGAGCCAGGGAAACTTTCAATTTAAATTGTGTTCTGGAATCACTCTTTTAATTTCTAGCTAAATATACATCATGGACTAGAAGAGGTCACGATTTCTCATTTTAACCTATCTTTTATTTTCTTTAAAATTGTTATTTATTAGCAATTTGATATGATAATACTTTCTTGGATGTTGGGACTAATCATGCTCGGTTAAGCGTCTCATTACCATTTTTATTGTTTTTTTTTTTATCCATCATTTATGGGCTTTAATGAAGACGGTACCACATGCCTTTGGTAGCATCTAAATTCCTTTTTCTTTTTTTCTTTTTTTCAGAATATCATTGTTACACATCTCCAAATAAAAATGGAATAATTTTAAAGCTCTTGAAAATTTCGAGAAAGGCTATGATTAGCATTCAACACAAAGTTCTATTGATTTCAGAATTCAGACAACTCATGATTATGGTTCCTCGTATGAATTTTACACTTTATAGGAGCAATAATCAAATGGATGATTAATCTTGACAACAAACAAATGAAATCACTTAGAATAAACTAATGGAGATGATGAAATCACTTAGTATTATGTGATCGTGTAAATGTTCCGAATCCATTGGAAAGAGCATGGACAGCAGGATTGAAAGCTAGTCTACCCAAAATACCTTGTTTGTATGGCAAGAAAGTTTTCTTCTTCATGTTGTCAGATACTGCTTTATTCGTTGTGTAATGTAGCTCGTGAGCCGATACTTTTCTTCTGGATCCAGCTGAACCAGAGCTGTCAGTGGATCGGAAACTTGAAGTCTTCTTATCTTCAGGTTTCCTGAAAAAACCTGACGAGTACTTCCTGAATGGATCTTTATCTGTTGCACGTCCCTCGGATGCACTTCTAAACAACAGGAAATCTCTTAATCTCCATTTTCTGGAAGAACCCTTTGAAGAAGTTGAAGAAAACGAAGGCTTTGAATTCAAAGATGATTGCTTGGTGCTGGTGGCTTGATCATTTTGATGTTGTTTCTCTTCTTTTTCTTCTTCTTCTTCTTCTTCTTCCCAAGGATACTCTGAGACTCTGTAAGGAGAAAGTGATCTTGCTGCTCTACGGTTCGAATTCTTTGATGGGAAATCTTGAACTCTTTCTCTTCCTCTTCCATGTTCTGTATTATTTCGACTACTTTCAATAGCAGTCGCAAAAGGGTCTCGGTCTTTTTTCTTTCTTGGTGAAAAAGCTTCACGGATGATCTTTTTACCTTGGGATAATGGTGATCTTGGCGACCTTGGTGATGATAAAAGTGGGCTTTTCTGATTATACTCATCAAACTGCAATCGAGGTGGAGGTTTCAAGGGCTTGATTTTCCCCCCATCAAAGAGTTCTTCAGCTGACAGAGAAGTTTTCTCCAAGGCCTCACTAAAATCAAAAGCGAAATCATCTCCTTTCCCATCACCAATTCTTGTTGCTCTTGGTGACTTTGGTGTACCAGGCTTCTCTTCCCAATCAAAAGGAATCGCCAAAGAACTGCTTCTTATGCTGCTTTGCCTATCATTCATCATCGAGAATCCATCAAATTCACGATAAAACTCAGACATACGTGTAGGACTTGTCGGTGCACTAAAGAAACATTCACCAAACCGTCTAGGCGTAGAAGGAGCACTTGAACGAGGAGATGATCTAGCACTGTTGAAATCAAAATCCATAATTGGCGAAGTTGGTATCACCACTTCCATTTTTTCTTGTCAATTCTCAGCCTCCTCTGCGATTGATAGCTCAAATTGGCTATGTAGCAGAGTGACAAGCCAAAAGTTTGGTCAGGGCTTAGATATATAAGCAGAGAAGGGGAATACCAGAGAGAGAGAGACAGCTGGGGTAATAGAAGGTAGAGATTTTTGACCAACTAGCCGCCTTTTAATACCAATGAATTTCATGTCTGATTTTCTATACTCAGTCACGGAATATGGCTGGCGTTGTCTCTTTGATTCTTCAATCACATGGGAAAGTTTATTTGTATTTTTGTTTCTTGGGTATGGTTCGATATATAAGAGTGTTATGGTGACCCACCTGTTTGAATTTTCCATGAAGCAGAAGTAGACATGGACGTGTTTTTGTATGTCAAACAAACACATAAGCAGATGAGATTCTCCTTTTTTTTTACATCATGAATGCCATCATTTGTGGCTTTACGTCCAAGTTTGGTATGATTTTAACAGCAGCTTTGGGTCAATGGAGTCCCAAACTTCAGCTGGAGTTGGCGTCATAGATTACCAATGTTGCTTTGCCCAAATCCAAACAAACTGGGAAGAAACCTTGAAAAAACATATGCAAACTTCTTTTGGGAACTTATTGAAGTTTATCATTCTTGAAAGATTGGTTAAAATATTTAAAAAGTCTTCGAATTATTTTTTTTAAATAATTTTTTTTATTTTTATATTTTAATTTATATTTTAATAAATCTTTATTTTAAATAAAAAATAATTTATATTAAGAGTTTATTAGATACAAATTAAAATTTTAACGACTTATTTACATACAAATTAAAAGATAAAAATTTTCTATAAATATAAATTAAAAATTAAAAATTTATTTAAATATAATAAAAATATAAAAATTTATCTAAATAAAATTATAAAATTCAAGACTTTTTTATTATTTTAACCTGAAAATTTTGACGGATCCCAAATTAAAATTCCATGATAAATGAAATGAAAGCTGCAGTTTAGGTGATCTGCAGTTTTCTAATAGGTTACCTGTTACCATTACATAAGAGAAAGAAAGCGATGCAACAGACCTTCCGAAGATACAAAAATAAAAAATAAAAAATAAATATATATATTTAAAAATGATAACAAAAAATTTATTACAAGCTCATTTATTCATAGTTTGCACATGACTTCCATCAAAGTAAAAAATTTCTAATTTGAAATGTTGAAGATTCTTGGCTACAATTTTCGTGAAATGCTAACATACTGATAATCGTGTTAATCTTAAGATTAAGAAACATATTAGTTGAAATTAAAATTTAATTTAATTAATTTATATAATTATTTTTAAATTTAAGATTCAAATTTTAATATCAATAATTTCTTCTCGATCTTTACTCTATGACTTTTTTTGTTAAAAAAAGGTTAATACGAAAAGTTAATTAGTTAATTTCGTTTTATGGAGCTTAATCTTTTATTATATTGTTTTAACAAAGTGTGAACAAATTTGTGCTATAACCAAAAGATGTGATGACTGCTAAATTGTTCATGTTCTTGACATTGGATTAGTAAATTATTTTCTGGTTTATTATATAAAAAAGAGGTAATTAACAACAAACATGTGCTAATAAATTACTATGACTGATTCATAAGTTCTGGATGGTTAGACTTTGGTGGGTAGAAAACTTCAATTCTATATATGACATAGGGATAGGCTGTGTTTGGTATGGAGCAGCTTTTTCAGGCCTTATCGCCTATGTTGAAAACTCTTCGGAGCCCAACAAATGTCAACTTGTAAATACAACTTGCATCATTTTGTTTGATTTCATTACAAAAGTTACATTCTGCTCTTTTTTTTTTTCCTTCATGAAATAGTGACACCTTTTCCATTCATGTTTCCCTCAAGCGGATACGTAATGGATGGTCATTTGGGTTAGAAATTAAAGAACAAAATCTAGTTTGATGTGAAAGAGAAAAATAGCGCAAGCAAGAATAAAGAGAATAATGTGCAGTGATAGATGTGGCCACATTGCCGGCTTTGTCTCGGGCCCAGCCAACTCAAATTCAGGTAAAGATTGGACCAACCTGCTGGATCATTAGGTGGACTTTTGGATGAATTTAAGCCCATCTGGGGATTGGAGAATGGGTCAGGGACTGTTTGGTAAGCTCCAGCGTTTGCTTTGTTGGACCACTTAACACGAATTCAGGTAAAGACTGAAGCCAACCAGGGTCAATTAGGGGGACGTATGGGTAGATTTGAGCCCATTTGAAGCTTGGAGAATAGCCCCTAATCCATTTGGGCCACTCTACAGAAAACTCTGGGTGCTGTTGGATTTGTCAAAAAGAATTAAGAAGGGAAAACGGAAACGGCAAAGAATAAAAGATAACAAATGAACATTCTTTTTACAATTAATAAATTCTGAAACTATTTTATTGACATTTCTGAGGAAATTCAACTTTCATGGTATTTCCCTCGAAGATAAAGTTGACAAGTTCCTGTCCCCTAAAAATTTGCTGCAATGAAATGGAACCTGCAAACCACAGCTCTTCCACAGCAGGGCCAGGACCAGGACCAGGTAGGTCACCCGGCCAGGTTGGCCATAGGTGAGCCTCTTACCCACAGTTCGCAGGTGACAGGCTGTCCGCTTTCCATCCAATACTCACGACTCCAATAAGAACTTTTCCAGTTCATCATCTAGCCTTTATATGTGGTTCAGCACCAAAAGAAAAAGATCCGAGTGTTTCATATCTGTACGTTTCCAAAAGGACCTTACAATTTAGGGTCACTGCCCTGGCGAGAATGGCAATGGATTTAAGTCAGTTCGTTTTCTTTCTTATCACAGCAGATGTTACATGGTTAAATTCACTACAACTACCGAGAAAACTGAAGACTTTGCCACTTTAACTTTGGTAAGGTGTGACAATCACTTTGTAAAAGCTCGAATGTTCTTTTCTCCTATATAGCTGATGCATACAGTCCACATGGTCGTATCAGACACAAAAAGTCAGGACCACCCCTCTTTGGCATTAAATTTTCTTGAGCCCAAGACAAACTTTTGATCGTCACGACCCTTCTTTCCATGGTGTCACAACAGTTGGACAGCACTGGTTTATTGAAACATGATAATAGAATCCCTCAGCTTATTTTGTGGGTGGTCGTCTACTGTGTTCGTACTAAAAAAAATCTGTTTAACTCGGGTGTAAGCAACAATATGAATGTAACAAACATGGAATCTAAAACAGTTTGAGTAGCAAAACCCTATCATTCACATCCACTTTGATGTGTGTAATGTGAATTCGACATTGATATATCAAGAAAATGAAGAATCAGAATAGTTTGGTTTGAACGTAAGTGCTGACGTAGTATCAAGGTTTGGTGGACAAGTAGTCAAGCAATCGTATTAGACTGCTGGAATTAAAACTTCGATTGGTATTGCTCTTCAATAGTTGCCAAACAGGTCATGAAAATGGCTCGTTATATGCCCCGCATTGATTAAATAACTAGGGGCATTGGGAAAAATCTAACCTGCTTCCTGTGGACCACGAGATAGTGTTTGGTATTAGCAGGTTTTACCTGCATCAGATATCAGTAGCTTTCCATGAATGCAGGGCTTCATAATGTTAAATGGAATTCCAGTTCTGTTTCTCCTTTAAAGAGGCATTAATGCACACTTACCTATTAACATGCCAGACAGAATATCGGGCTGTAAATGCTTACATCTAATTTTCGGGAATGACAATTCAGATTCTAATTAAATTATCATTGTAAAATAGTTGGCAATCCCATCAAGAACATTAAGGGCGTCATCCCCAAGTAGTTCATTTCTTGGTTCCTCTCCTTTCAATGAAGATAACTGAAAACCTGGATACACTATCCATGTTAATTATTCAATTGAGAAATTTAGATCATCCTGTATATAGTTTGAGACATCAAAAATATAGATACAGTAGGCACAAATTGGAAAAAAGAATCACTTTTCTGTGTAGTTCTTCCCAAAAGGTACTTATTAATTAAATGCAGAAATCCCTGATGAACATTCCTCTCACAACTACTTACAATTAAAAATAGGAGACTAGATTACAACTTAGTTATGTAGTTTCTAATCTAAGATTGTGTATAAAAGCAATTCTCCAACACCCTCAGAAATATGAAAGCAAAATTTTAAATGAAGCTAAAATAATTTATTATGTGCATAAAAGGTACCTAAAGCTGAACTCATATGGTATAATTTGAACAAACTGTAAAAGAGACTCACTTTCAGCTCTTTCAAGATAATTAATTGCTTCTTTTCCTAGTTCACTAGGTAATTGAAGGCAAATCCAATAGAGCAATGAATCCAAGTCCTTAGCAAAGTCAAGCAAGTACCAGTCCAACAGCTTAGGGATGGCAAACTTGGTTGATGAAATTCCAACTGCAGCCTGTAAGTACTCTTTCTTTGCCACTTCCAATTCGTTCTCAACTTGAGAAGCAGTATATACTCGCACCTTCATTTGACAGAATTGATAAATCAGTATTATGTGATGTTTGTAAGTGCAAGGCTATATAAATTAGCCAAAACCATTTGGTAATCATTTTTAAATAAAACAACATCCAGTGCCCGGGAATAATGATTTCATTATTTTACCAAGTACATGGCATGAAACTGGGTGATGCAAACAGCCAATTATAAAGTGACATTCAACTCAGGACCACTGAAAGACTTTTGCAATTATCACAAAAGTAGATGCTGAGGTAGAGAAGTAAATTAAACCTTGCTTCTGTTTCATACAAAGTTACAAACTTACAGCGGGAGAGGACCAGCTTCCACAAGAGAGGGCAAATGTTACCAATGGTTCAGATAATTCCAATCCAAATACATTCCTGGCAGTCATTTCATCATTCTTGGCACCTTTTGAAAAGGTCTGACAATAATTCAAGTATAAGAAGATATATGACAAGGAAGACTCGATTATCAAGCTGAGAAATGTTTGCAAAAAATTGAAATGAGGTATCACTTACAAATTTTGAGTGGTAAGGCAATCTGAGAATGAAATGTTCAATAGTTATTGCATTTAGCAAGCGTCCCCCAACATTTATGGTTGCCTGTTTCATAAAAGATTTTGTATAAAATTATAATAAGTTGATGTGCAGGCAAACTGACTTCTGGGCGACTTTATTCATCTGATAGAAATGCAGCTAGGTCAACGTGGTTGAATATGAAACAGGTCACTATCCTAAGAATGACAGAAATGCAACAATATATTCTAACAAAACCATATATTCTGGGGCATCCATACCTTTCTCATCAATTCCACAACCATCTCTGGACTCTCTGGTACTCCATGTTCTAAGAATGCCTGAATCAACATCATGTAATAAATGATCCCATCTACTAGAGTAAACCAGGTATGGTAAAGAGAAACTGAATGTATTAAAAGATAGAGTACCACCATAAGAGAATGTAGTACATGAAACTAGTATGAGACAATCAGAAATTAATGTGAAGGAAACTAGTATGAAATAACTTGTTTGGATTTTGATACATATTAAGCCGACAGTTAATATGTAGTACAAGCCTAAGTCTTGTCAGTTTAAATTCGCAGAATCCTTCACATACATTCATCATGCAGGAATTGTAGATATTTATCCAGAATGCAAGCTTCTCTTGATGGCTGAGGTTTTGCAAGTTGGAGGAGGCCAGTCTTGCTAGGAGGAGTCTGAGAATTCAACATATAAATCGATCACAATTCTTTAGAATTTTTAAAGCCATTAGAATACATTAAACAAACAAAGAAAACCAATCTAATAACAGATTACTTACTTCAACCTGAACAGCAGAAATAAAGAATTTGATGTTCGGTTTAGATTAATTGAGCCAGCATCAATTGAAAGTAAATGTTTATATGGGCCGACATCTCTCCTTCCAAAATTTGAAGAAATACCATAAGGATTCCCAAATTTTGTCTCTTCACTAGTTTCTTGGAACCCTAACATTGATAAGGAAGGAAAACTTTCTACAGTAGACTTTCTCTTTGTTGAACTCATTCTTAAGAAAATGCTGGACAAGCATTTTACAAGTTCCTCAGAAACTTTATTTGGGCCATCGTCTCCCAATGTTCTCTCATCTGGAGTGCTAATATTTCTTGCTTCAGCATTATCTTGTTCACTCACTCTGCATTCTAGCTGAACATGTAAAACAAGTCATCCTCATTAAACTACAAACAAGTCCTACTATAACTTAAAGGAAATGAAACTGGTTCATGCCTGCAAGTTTTGAGGATCTAAACGTTTCTCTGCTGGCTTTGAATCAATCAGAGGTCTCTTCACAGGAGTCCTTACTGATTGGCTTTTATGGACCAAGGATCCCTTTTTGCTCTTTGTGGAATTCGTACAAGACTGATTCTCTTTTCCCCTCGCATCATCTGAAAGAACATGAGTAAAGTTTTAGGGCCTACTTTCATTCAATACCAATTCAATAGGTGTATGTATCAAATGTTAATGGCATCGGAAGAGGATTTCAAAAGCCAAAAATCTTACCTGAAAAGGATCGCAAATGCCTAGCCATGGATGTACTTCGAGTTAAACTTTTAGGTTGCTGAGGTTTAGAACTATTATTCAGGCAAGGCTCAGTCAAATCAGCTGAATTAACTGAATTCTCTATGTTCCTTTTTGACGATGATATATAGACAGCTTCTTGATACAAGTCCTGTCTAAAGTGCACCACCTGTTCTTCGAGCCGGACGATCTCCTCTTCCAGTACTGCCACTTCTGCTAAAAGCTCCAATGTCTACAAAATCAGAATCCAACATCAGAATTCCTGTTTGGAAAATGTCAAAATATGCAATTCAATCACTTCCTCTGCCTCTCCCTTCAAATTTCTTTAACTGCCATTGGCATTACCAATATGGGATCCTTCAAACTAATTGATTATTTCTTTAAATTTTTGAAAAAAAAAGAATCCAAAGAGTCAATGAGACGATGAATTACTAACAGAAGGAGGGAGATACGGAGGAAGACGAGGTAAAGCTCCCAAAGGTCTGTTAAAAGCTCTCTCCAGAGCTCTGTGAATATTTTCTTCCTGTCTAAGCTTCTTCTTCAGTTTATCAACCTGACAAATATTGGAGTTTCAATACAATCAATAGATACAGTAAATTGTTAAAAGAAATCCAGAAACTTGTTACTCTGTTTGAGAAAAGAAGTATATACATCTTGTTGTAGGGCCATTTTTCTTTCTTTGCTTGAGGCTCGTAGATTTTCCATTGCCTTTGCGGTAATTGTTGGCTTGGTCCCCAGCATTTCTGCCTTCTCCTTCAAAGAGAAATAGTTACAAACATTCAGCTTTATTAGGCGTACAAAAAAATGAATATGGAAGGACAAAAGTACTGATAACATATAACAGCATCATTGCCTGCAGATGAATGAAGCCAACTCAGAATTGCCTGGAAAGAAGGGAATTTCACAATCCCAGGGAAAAGCATAGAAGCTTTCTTTCATTTAACATTTAAATTGATTCAAAACTTTCCAGAGCGTCTTATAGAAATTGAGGATAATTATGGAATAATCACATTCCCATCTACAGAAATAGCCGTTTTTCGAAACAACAAAGTATTAAAACAATAACCGATAATCCAGGGACCCCAGTTCAGCCATTGATTAAAATCTTTGATAACTGTGATTAGTGATTACTTTTTCATGCTTCCCTGAAACTTTCCTGGACTGCAGAGACGCCCTGACTCTGGTATTCATCTTTTTAACACCCCACTGCCAAATCTGCAACAACCCAATTCAAAAACTTCAACAAAAATCACATAAACAACAAAAGCAATAGGTAAGCAAATTCACAACTCCACCAAGAAAAATAGAGCAGTGATCAGATTCAGACCTTTTTTAACAGAAAAAAGCTAGACTTTCCATTACAAAGCCGACAAACTTCAATTCAATGCCTCCCTCCAAGCAAGTAAAAACTAAATGACAAAGCTTTCATATTTTAACATCATTGGAAGAAGCAAACACACCAAAACCAATTCTAGCAAGAACAAGGAAGTAGGTCTACTAGGTTTGTAGCAGTGTCTCGTTCGGAAGATTATTGCTGTATACTTAAAGCAAAGAATGAGAGTAAGTGGAACAAGATGGTGGTTTGCAAAAGGCAAAAACTGCGCATCTTGGAAACAAGATAGAGCCGTACATAAACTCCACGAAGAAACAAACACTTCTCTGTGACATCATGAATCAACGTGCGTCTTCCCTTTTTCCACTTCACTATAACTACTATTAAATTCTAGTAATACATTCCAATTTCCCTTTTTTACCCATAGTTTCTTTTTTTCTTTTCAAGATTCCGGATATCTGAATGATTTCTTCTTTCAGTTTGCTAAAAGAGAGGTAGTGTTGGTTATTATAAAAAATGGTAATGATATGATGATGGGTTACTGCCGTATTGCCGTTGACTGTATGGATTTCTCTTACTTTCCATTCTAAAAGAAAATAAGGTAACGTTTGGTTTAAGAGAGCAAAGTTATTTTTTATCTTTATTTTAAAAAAAAAATAAAAAATAAAAAATAAAAATAATTTTTTTAAAAATAAAATTGAATTAAAATATAAAAGCAGAAAAAATATTTTTAATTATGAAATAAGGGATGTATTTTTTTTTTTATATTTTGTAAATTATCATATCTGAACACTTTTTAACATCATCAATTAATATATATTATATTTATAATTAAACGTCATTAATAACAATATTATCAATATTTTATTTATTTCTTTGTTTTACATTTTTAAAAAACAACTTCATTTTTATTTACCAAATTTATTCTTTTAAAAACAACAAATAAAAGATAAAATATTTTTACAAAAAATTAAAAAAAAAAAAGCTTTTTTCAAACCAAAATGTTTTCCTTTCTTTTCCTTAAATTTTTTTTTGGCAAAAAAAAGGGTTTAATATTAGGGAAATTATTGGGTGAAAATGGAGTTTGAGAAGTTTTGAAGATAAGTAAATGTTTTATTGTTGTTTTTCCTTAATAATTTGAATAAAAATTAAATAGACGAAATTTCTAATCTTTTTTTCAAAATTCACTCTAACCCTATTATTAAATTAAACGAATAACCGGACACTTGAATAGATATATTTAGATGCAATGGGTGATTTTTGTAGGCAAAAGCTGCACAAATCACATGTATGCCAACTACACATATTTTGGTTTCGTGGAAGACTTGCTGGTAGTATTAATATATGCTTTTATTTAATATGTTACATTACTCTTTCCCTTTCTCATTTGCAAATCTAAATCAATTTGCAAGTTGGTTGGACTCTTCATCTCATTCATTATACCTTTTTTTCATCAACATTTTTTTCTATATATTTGGCATCACCATGTCTATAATTCAATTATTAATTGTGAATTTCAAGCATATTTGATTGAACATACTTAACTATAGTTTAGTAAAAAAAAATAATAAATGTTTAGGTCTGATGTTCAAATCAGAATTAGCTGTAGAGAATTCAGCCTTTTTTTTTTGACAGTTTTAATGATATGCATTCACAAGGGTTTTATCGTTGTTACTTGACCAGATGTTGTCCAACCAAATCATGATTTCCAACTATGAAGAAGCCAATTGGGCTTGGATTGGAGTACTAAATGACAAGAAAATTGACTGGTAGATTATGACAATGACTAATCACTTGATTAGTTAAAACAACTATTATTGTTATTTTGTATTATCCCCATGCATGGTAATGTCTAATAAAATAATGGTACTAACCATATAATTCATTTGGTTAAAGAATATATTGTATCTTGTGGATGCTGATGTATCGAAAACTAAATTCTAGTTTGGTAGCGACCTTAGCTTTTTGTTGGTAAGCTTTACAATTATGAACCAAATCATATAATGATTACATATCACTGTTACATTCCATTTTTAGATAGAATTAAAGGTTTTTTTCTTTGTCTTTTCTTTTTCTTTTGAAGAGGAGATTGGGGTGAAGGTGGGTGGAGGTTGCAATTCATATTGAATTAACATGCTTAATGAGTTGTCAAACATTTAACATTGTTTTAAAATGCTTAGTTAAAATGGTTGAATGATGAAATTAAAGCTTAATTCAAGTGATTTAATAAATTTTTTTGAAATAAAATTTTACAGAATTGAAATTCCATTTTAAATGCTTACAATTTCTCATCCACAATCTGCCTAAACTTCATCTTTATTTAAAAATAAAATAATTTTTTTTTTTGAAAACATAACCCATAAACAAATAATTTTAGTAACTGAGTTGTTTCATGGAATACCATATAAAAAATTTGAACATTCGTTTATAGATCTAAGACCCTGTCTCCCTCTTTATTTGTGGATCTAGAACAAGAATCTTAATATAATGAGCATGGTTTGACTAGGAGTAATTCCAAAATGGGAAGAAAAATAAATTGTTGGAATCACCAGAGACATTGGAACAAAGTTGCTTGTAGTTATCAGAAAGGGCCACTGGAACAGCTAGGCTGACCATTCTCCCTGGATGATGAGATGTCAATCTCAAGAAAGCTAATAAAATTGAAGATTCTGATATAGCATTATTGATTATGCAAATCAGTTTAATGTTTGATTGAATTGGGGGGTTACATCATAATCTTCATAATGCAACAAAAACAAGACTAATTATTTTACTAATAAATCACAATTATTAATTTATAATAGTGTATTTTCTATTAATCACAATTATTAATATATAATCACAGTTTCTTTTCCATTTCATTAAGGCAATAAAAGTGTAGATGTTAAACATATAGATTTCTTCTCTAATTCAGTCTCCAAATCATTATAGAATAATCAAATGCAAAATCTATTGACTGTAAAGAGAATATCGGTGTCAAGATTATTGACAAATAATTAGTTCAATCGGTTAAATTTATTTTTTTTAAATGTATGACTTATAATCACATGTTCTAAGTTGTTAGATATGATAACTTTATCCTGACATAAAAAACTGAATAATTTATTTACTCCATATCTTTCTTAAAAAAAAAAAAAAAATTTGATGTCAAGATTGATGTATTCAACAAGGAAAATAGGAAAATCCTAGTTCTTTGACTTGAAATTGTTGAAATGTAGAGCGTGTCTTTCAACAAGCTCTGAATCTGAACCATCTGTCACAAATCAAACTGCAGGAAGAAAAACAAAAAGACATTGTTAATTTCTGTAGACTTAGCAACATGAAAGCTGTAAGGGAAAACAGGTGTAAGCAATTCATTCAGAAGCAAATGCTGACAGCTTTTGCACTGCAGGTGAACGGTGAACGCCGCTCGTGATGGGTACTAGAGTGATTGGGAGACGATTTTCCATCTCATAATGGGCCATGGTGGAAACTTGAAATAGGTTCTTTCTTCAACATCTTTGGATGAATCTGTAACCAAACCCTACTTTTTTCATTATAAAACAAACACATTAGGACCTACCAAAGTACCAGCATCTCGTTTCTATATTCATATTTTTCGTTTCCTCCATAAATGAGTCATTGGAGGAATTGGGTTATTGTTAGAAGATGTGTTTAGGATTGCTAATGTGGATTCATGAATGTTGCTTAATTGAATGTTTCATGTTGTTCCTATTTTTTTGGTGTTGATTATTTTTTTTTGTTATTCATGCTGGTAGTCATGGCTTAATCTTAGGACTATGATTTTAGTGGGTAGTTATTAATTAGGCTTTAAATTGTAATGTTTCTGATGTTAAGAAATGTAACAGTGAGTAAAGTTTTCTTTGCTTCAAAAATAACAACATTTGGTATCAGAGCTATTTTCTTAAGGGATCTGTGTGTGAAATTGACGCGTCATGGAAGCTGAAGTCAGTTTCTCTGTAATTGCTCCGGCGGTGTTCGACGGAGACAACTACTAGATTTGGGCAATACATATGGAGACATACTTGGAAGCTTTAGATCTTTGGGAAGCAGTGGAAGAAGACTATAAAATTCTTGCACTTTCAAACAATCCCACCATGGCACATATTAAAGCACAGAAAGAAAAGAAGACAAAGAAATCAAAGGCAAAGGCCTGCTTGTTTGCTGTAGTCTCATCCATCATCTTCACTCGTATCATGTCTTTAAAGTTAGCAAAAGAGATATGTGATTATCTCAAAAATGAATATGAAGGAGATGAAAGAATTAAAGGGATGCAAGTCCTTAACTTGATTAGAGAATTTGAACTTCAAAGAATGAAAGACTCCGAGATGATTAAAGATTACTCCAATAGGCTTCTGAGTATCACAAACAAAGTAAGGCTTCTTGGATCTGAATTTACTGACTCAAGAATTATAGAAAAAATTCTTTTTACAGTACCTGAAAAATATAAAGCAACCATCATTGCCTTGGAGAACACAAAGGATCTGTCAAAAATTTTCTTAACAGAATTGCTTAATGCTTTGCAAGCACAAGAACAAAGAAGACTGATGAGGGAAGATACAACAATTGAATGAGCTTTGGCAGTCAAGCAACAAAATATGGCCAAAAGCAAAAGAAAAAAGAAAAAGGATTTTGAAAAAAATGGGGCAAGTACTACATCAGCCAAAGCAAAAGGAAAGAATAAAAATAAAAAGAAATTCTATTCACTTTGTCAACATTATGGAAAGAAGGGTCATCCTCCATTTAGATGCTGGAAAAGACTTGATGCTAAATGCACTAAATGTAATCAGATGGGGCATGAAGCTGTTATCTGCAAAAATAAAAATTTGTAACATAGTGAAGATGTAAAGATTACTGATCAAGATGAGGAGGATCACCTGTTCGTAGCTACATATTTTTTCGGTATTGAATCAAGTGAGAGTTGGCTTATAAATAGTGGTTGTACTAATCACATGACACACGACAAGGATGTTGCGCCTGAAGCAATAATCATAACAATACAGAAGTAATAGACAACAATCAATAATCAAATGCGCAGGAAAAATAAAGCACACCAAGATTTACGTGAAAAACCCTCCAGTGTAGAGGGAAAAAATCACGGGCCACCAGAAAAATCTTCACTATCAAATAATAGTTATACAAAGTTCTTCTTCTAGCTAAAACTAGAGCTAATCAACAACTATAGAAATAATTGGAGAAATCTCACCAAATAAGTGATTCAACAAATACACCCTGAATTTATTCCTAGAGAGCTTCAAACCCGATCTTCATCTTTCAGAATGTAGAACTCTGAATCATAAACCTCCTGACAAGGTTTCAACTTAATCGGACCACGAATTGACTTCCGTTTAACCAACTCTCCCCTTCTCTTTTTTCTCTCCCTGCTTTTCCTGGTTTTTCTTATTTCTCTGCTTGGTTTTCGACACACACATAAAACAATCCCACCTCTTTTTTATTAAGTAGCTAGGGCTCTATGTAAAATAAAAGATCAACGCCCATGGCCTTTACTTGGTCCAAAATCACTGACATGGGACTAGACCCCATTTTCCTAACAATCTCCTCCTCCAGCCCTATTAGGAGGAGATTCATCACCATAGCAGTTTCATTTGGAACTTACCTTGGCCAGAGAACTCATTCCGGCTAAGTTATTACAAAGCTCAAGTTTTTTCCTGGGAAGTATTTTAGTCAACATATCTACCACATTTTTATCAGTATGGACTTTTTTCAATAGCATCTGCTGTTCTTCAATCACTGAACGTAACCAATGATATCTAACATCAATGTGCTTTGTTCTAGCATGGTACATGGTATTCTTACTCAAATCTAAAGCACTCTGACTATCATAAAATATCACATACTCTTTCTGATTCAACCCCAATTCAAGAAGAAAACGTTTCATCCACAAAGTATTTCTTTACATGCTTCAGTTGTTGCAATATACTCAGCCTCTGTAGTTGACAAAGCAACATACTTCTACAACTTAGACTGCCAAGATACAGCTCCTCTTGTAAAAGTGAACAAATATCCTGAAGTAGATTTCTTACCATCAAGATCGCCTGCCATGTCAACATCAGTAAACCCTTCTAGAACTGGTTATGAAACTCCATAAGTCAAGCACATTTTTTAGGTACCCCTCAAATATCTAAAAATCCATTTCACTGCTTTTCAGTGAACCTTCCCTGGATTAGAAAGAAATCTGCTCACTACACCAACTGCATGAGCAATGTTAGGCCTTGTACAAACCATAAGATATATTAAAGAATCGACTGCAGAAGAATAAAGAATACTAGACATAGCTAGTTGCTCTTCCTTAGATACTGGACAAGATTTCTTACTTAGATAAAAATGGTTAGCAAGTGAACTGCTAACTGATTTAGCATGTTGCATGTTAAATTTACCAAGCACTCGTTCAACATACTTTTTCTGTGATAACCACAGCTTTTCAGCTTTCCTATCCCGGATAATGTCCATACCAAGAATTTGCTTTGCTGAACCTAAATCCTTCATATCAAAGGACTTAGATAATTGTTCTTTCAACATGCAAACCATACTAGCATCTTGTCCTACAATCAACATATCATCAACATATAATAATAGGATAATGAAGTTACCATTAGGAAATTGTTTAACATACACACAAGAATCCTCTGCTGTTCTTTTATAGCTATGACTCATCATAAAAGAATCAAACTTCTTGTACCACTATCGCAGAGCTTGTTTCAAGCCATACAAGCTTTTCTTCAATTTGTAAACTAAGTGCTCTTTCCCTTTCACTTCAAAACCCTCAGGCTGATTCATATAAATGTCCTCCTGTAAATCACCATGCAAAAATGCAATTTTAACATCAAGTTGCTCAAGCTCAAGATTCAAACTAGCTGCCAATCCCAATACCACTCGAATAGAACTCATTTTTACAACTGGAGCAAAAATCTCATCAAAATCGATGCCTGGTTTCTGAGAAAAACTTTTTACTACCAATCGAGCTTTGTACCTCACTAGTTTGTCACTATCCTTTTTCAACTTGAACACCCATTTATTCTTTAATGGCTTCTTTCCTATTGGAAATTTAACAAGATTATAAGTACCATTCTTTTGTAATGACTCCATCTCTTTTTTCATTACTTTTAATCAGTGCTCTCTATCCGGAGTAGCCTGCACTCTTGGAAGCTTTCTGGCTCTCCTTCACTGGTAACTAAAATAAAATCTAAACTTGGATACCTGGTAGATAGCCTACGCTCTCTAGTAGATCTCCTGGGCTGAGACTCTATATCACTTGATGTCGAAGGTAGCTCCCCCTGCTCAACACTCTCAGGTAGAGAAGGTTGCTCCTCCTGCTCAAAACTAATAGCATCTGGCTCATCACCAACTGTGGCTGGCTTATTCATATCCTCAAGTTCTGTTTCTTGCTCATTGTCATCATCTGTGGCTTTTCCCTGTGAAATCTCTGTTAGTGTTGAAATATCACACTCAACAGTAACTCGTGTAGTCTTTTCATTTTTCTCAAGGTCTGCTATGGTTTCTTTTTCATGAAAGACCACATTCCTGTTTCTGACTGTCTTTCTCTTTACTGGATCCTATACCCTGTAGCCAAATTCTTCATCACCATATCTTACAAACACACACTGTGTAGCTTTACTGTCAAGCTTTGATCTCTGCTCTTTCGGCACATGCATGAATGCTTTACACCCAAAAACTTTCAAGTGAGAGTATGAAGTATCTTTTCCTGTCCACACTTTTTTTGGAATGTCAAAGCCCAAAAGAACTGATGGTGACCTGTTAAGTAAATAACAAGCTGTGTTGACTGCTTCACCCCAGAATGGCTTTGGTAATTTTGCCATCCTCAATATACATCTGACTTTTTTTACAATGGTGTGATTCATTCTTTCAGCTATACCATTATGCTGCGGTGCTCTAGGTTCTGTCCTCTCATGCCTGATCCCATGCTTTGAGCAATACTCTTCAAAGCTTTTAGATGTGTATTCCCCATCATTATCAGTTCGAATACACTTCAAGGGTAACCTGTCATCCTTTCAACCATGGCATAAAATTTTTGAAAATATTGTAGTACCTGACTTTTGTATTTCAACATATACACCCAAGTCTTACGTGAAGCATCATCAATAAAAGTAACAAAATATCTGCTACCACCTAATGACTCAACCTCAATGGGATCACATACGTCAGAATAAATTAATTCCAATCTATTTTCTTTTCTCTAAGAACTTTTACGAAAAAAAACTCTATAATGCTTACCAAACAAACAATAATCACATGAATCGATAGACATATCTTTGATCAAGGGAATGAGAGAGTGCCTTGCCAAAACCTGTAACCTTTTTTCACTCATGTGTGCCAGCCTCCTGTGCCACAAGTTTGCTGAAGCATCATTTTCAACGGTATTTACCTGGTTACCGTTAAATTGCATCCATGTCTTATACATTGTGCAGCATAATTTTTCTCTTGTAACTACCATAGATCTTTTGAGAAGCTCTTTTCCCCAACCCTTGTCCCCCCTATTCTTTTATCCGACTTCCATATCCCTCCTTATCAGGACCTTAATAGCAGCAGTTCATTCTCATATCTGAAAATGTGTCTGTATCCCTTCTAAAGTCAACATGCAGGGCCTGTACTAGTTTGTACAATATTCATCAATTCACAATCTGTTATCACTATTATTCCATTTTGGTACAACCAAAGTCTCCTACTTTGTAAGTTGTAAACAATCTCTACTCTTAGGAACAAGATGATATGTTCGCTCTTATGTCACTATCGCACTCAATGTTTGGATCACTAACATGATTACATCACCATGTGTTACAATCAAAGTACTGAATCCTATCTGAATTCACTGCTGCAGACATTTACAATCATCTGAACTCTTGTCTTCTTATATTTTCGCTATTGCTTTAAGATTTTACAGTTTCATTTTATATGACCAGCCTTACCACAATGGAAACACTTCACTTTACCTCTAGACTTGGATCTATGTTTAGACTTACCATGACCTTTTGAGTCCTGATCTCTATCGATATTTCTATCCCTGTTCTCTGTGACCAGAGCTTGATTCTCAGGGTCTACATCTCTTCGCCTTGCTTCTTCATTAAGCATACTGTCATTTATCATCTTAAATGTCACCTTATAATCAGGAGCTGAATTAAGAACAGTCACAACTAGAGTATTTCAGCTGTCTGACAATGAACCCAAAAAAAATAATGCCTTCATTTCATCATCCATCTTAAGCTCCATAGTAGTCATTCGATTAAATATATCTTGAAAATCACTCAAGTGTTCTGTAACAGATCGTCCATCCCTGTACTGTAAAGTTACAAGCTTTTTAACAAGCATAACTTTATTCATACCTATTTTTCTCTCATACAATACTGCTAATTTTTCTCAAACAATGTGAGCATCTGACTCCTGCGCTACATGATGGAACACGCTGATATCAACCCATTTTCTGATTGTAGCCAGCGTATTTCTACCTAGCTTCTTCCAGTTTTTATCTTTCATATCTGTTGGTTTAGTCGAATCACCCAATACTGACTTATACAAATCTTTATAGTATAGATGATCCTCCATCATAGGCTTCCAAATTGAATAATTCGATGCTATCAATTTTATCATGAAACCTGTATCACCCTCCATGATCTCAAACAGAATTTACTTCTATCCTGGGTTACTTCTGTATCGATGTCTCAAAATAACCCTCGCTCTGATACCACTTGTTGCGCCTGAAGTAATAATCACAACAATACAGAAGTAATAGACAACAATCAATAATCAAATACGCAGAAAAAATAAAGCACACCAAGATTTACGTGAAAAACCCTCCAGTGTAGAGGGAAAAAATCACGGGCCACCAGAAAAATCTTCACTATCAAATAATAGTTATACAAAGTTCTTCTCTAGCTAAAACTAGAGCTAATTAACAACTAGAAAAATAATTGGAGAAAACCAAATAAGTGACTCAACAAATACACCCTGGATTTGTTTCTAGAGAGCTTCAAACCCGATTTTCACCGTTCAGAATGTAAAACTCTGAATCATAAACCTCCTGACAAGGTTCCAACTTAATCGAATCACGGATTGACTTTCGTTTAACCAACTCTCCCTTGTCTTTTTTCTCTCTCTGCTTTTCTTGGCTTTTCTTCTTTCTCTGCTTGATTTTCGACACACACATAAAATAACCCCACCTCTTTTTTATTAAGTAGCTAGGGCTCTATGTAAAATAAAAGATCAAGGCCCATGGCCTTTACTTGGTCCAAAACCACTGACATGGGACTAGACCCCATTTTCCTAATAAAGGATATATTCAGGGAATTAAGCAACGCAAACTCATCGAAAGTTTGAGTTGGTAATAGTAAGTACATAACTGTGAAAGAAAAAAGAACAGTTGCAATTTCAACTTGTTCAGGTACAAAATTCATTTTTGATATATTATATGTCCCTGAAATTGATCAAAACTTGTTAAGTGTTGGACAACTAATTGAAAAGGGTTATAAAGTTATGTTTGAAGATAAAAGTTGCTTGATTAAAGATGCAGTTAGCCAAGATATTTTCAAAGTAAAAATGAAAGAGAAAAGCTTTACTTTAAATCTATTGGAAGAGGAGCAAATTACTTTTTCAATAAAAAAAAATATCACTGAAATATGGCACAAGAGGCACGGCACTATCATCATTAGGGGCTGTTGCAAATGAAATTCAAGAAGATGGTAAATGATTTTCCAGAACTTGATGATCATATTCCAAACTATAAAACATGTCAGTTTGGAAAGCAAAGTAGGAAATCATTTCCCAAGGTAACATGAAAAGCATAAAAAAAGTTACAATTAATTCGTACTGACATTGTAGGCCCACAAAGAACGTATTCTCTGAAAGGTAATCTTTATTATGTTACATTCATTGATGATTTCCCTGTATATGTTGGATCTTCTTTTTAAAGTATAAGTCAGAGGTGGCTCAAGTCTTTTAGAACTTTAAAGCCAGAGTTGAGAACAAGAGTGGCTGTAGAATTCAAACTCTCAGATTAGACAATGGCAAAAGTACACCTCTGAAGTATTCACTCATTTTTGTGAAAAAGTAGGCATCCAACATCAATTAACTGCTCCATACACTCCACAACAAAATGGAGTAAGTGAAAGACGAAATAGATTCATATTGAAGATGACACGATGTATGCTACATGAGAAGAACTTATTAAAGTAATTTTGGGCTGAAGCAGCAAATACTACTATTTTTTTACAAAATAGGCTTCCCACAAGAACAGTGAAAGATCAAACACCCTTTGAGGTATGGTATGATTATAAATCATTTTTGAATTTTCTTAAAATATTTGGATGTTTGTGCTTCACTTATGTTCTACAGACCAAGAAAGATAAATTAAATAAAAGAGCACTTCCAGGCATCTTCATTGGCTACAGCTCAGTTGTAAATGCTTATAAAATTTTTCAGCCACAAACTAAAAAAATTATTATAAACAAGGATGTGTACTTTATGAAAGATGAAGAGTGGAACTAAAATGATGCAAAAAATATGGATCCAACCTTAAAAGAGCTCAAGCTCAAGTTTCCTAACATTGGAGACTGAGAGAATGAAATGGTGGATGACAGTCCTATTAGGGGTATAAGACTACTTTTTTATGTTTATCAAAAATGCAATATTGCTGTGTGTGAACCTATAAATTATGAAGAGGCCAAGATAGATCAAAATTGAATTGCTGCAATGAATGAGGAGCTATTCATGATTGAAAAGAATGAAACATGGGAGTTAGTTTATCGATCCCAAAATAAAAAAGTAATTGGAGTCAAATGGGTGTATAGAACCAAGCTTAATGCTGATGGCTCAATCAACAAGTATAAAGCTAGACTCGTGGTCAAAGGATATGCTTAAATACTCAGTGTGGACTACTCAGATACCTTCGTACCAGTCGTTAGACTCGACACCATCAGGCTCTTACTCGTTGTTGCAATTCAAAAAAATTGGAAAGTGCACCAATTAGATGTCAAGTCAGCATTCTTGAATGGTTTTCTGTAAGAGGAGATTTATGTAGAACAACCAAAAGGTAATGTCAAAGAAAGAGAAGAAGATAAGGTTTATCTTATTAAAAAGGTACTTTACGGATTGAAGCAAGCTCCAAGAGCTTGGTACAGCAGGATTGATGAACATTTACAGAACCTGGGATTTGTCAAAAGCTTATCTGAATCAACATTATCTATCAAGCACAATGGAGCTGACATTCTTATCATCTCACTATATGTGGATGACTTACTTGTGACAGGAAATAACATAAGTATTATAGAGAAGTTTAAGTAAGAGATGATGGAGTTTTTTGAAATGACAGATCTTGGATTGAAGACCTTTTTTCTTAGAATGGAAATCAAACAGAATGAACATGAAGTCTTTATCTGTAAGAAGAAATATGCCACAGAGATTTTGAAGAAGTTTAAACTTGAAGAATGTAAAGAAATGAGGACACCAATGAACTCAAAGGAAAAGCTCTGTAAAGAAAATGGAACAGAGAAGATTGATCAGGCATATTTCATAAGCCCGATTGGTTGCTTAATGTTTCTCACAGTAACTCGACCTGACATTTTGAATGTTGTAAGCATTTTGTCTCGATTTATGCATTGTGCAAGTGAATGGCATCTCAAGGCTGCAAAGATGGTGCTTAGATATGTGAAAGGCACAAGTGATTTTGGCATTAAATACACAAAGAGCAAAGAGTTCAAGTTGGTTAGTTTCTCAGACAGTGATTGGAGAGGTTTCATTGATGATATGAAGAGCACTTCAGGCTATTGTTTCACACTTGGTTCTGGTGTTTTCTCATAGAGCTCGAAAAAATAAGAAATTGTAGCTCAAATCACAGTTGAAGCAGAGTTTATTGCTGCAACAGCTGCTGTTAATCAAGCTTTGTGGCTAAGGAAGATTTTAATCGATCTTAACTTAGAGCAGGAGGAAGCACGAAGATTCTTGTTAACAACCAAGCTGCCGTTACTATCTCTCAAAATCCTATGTTTCACGGGAAAACTAAACATTTTAATATTAAATTATTCTTCTTAAGGTAAGTACAAAAAAATGGAGCTGTTGTTCTTGTCTACTGTAAAACAGAAGATCAAGTTACAGTTATTTTCACCAAGCCACTGCCAGTTAGCAAGTTTGAATTTTTGAGGACAAAACTTGGTGTTTGCAACTCCTAAAGCAAGAAGAAGTGTTAAAAGAAGTGTTTAGGACTGTTAATATGGATTCATGAATGTTACTTAGTTGAATGTTTCATGTTGTTCTTGTTTTTTTGTGTTGGTTATTTTTTTTGCTATTCATGCTGGTGGTTATGGCTTAATCTTAGGATTATGATTTTAGTACGTAGTTATTAATTAAGCTCTAAATTGTAATGTTTTTGATATTAAAAAATGTAATAATGAGTAAAGTTTTTTTTGCTTCAAAAATAACAATTATGTTAAAATCAGGACAACTGTTTTGAGCCAATTATTATGGCCTTTTTTTTTATTCAATTGTGAGTTAAATAATGATAATAGATTTCCATTTTACACAATGATAATAGAGACTTGACTAGGCATAAAATGATTTTATGAACTGTGTTAATAATCATTTCTGCTCATGAATAGTTGGTTTGGTAAAAAGGAAAGGATTGGAGTAAAAGCCTGAACAACTTTGTAAAATGTGTGAAATGAAAGTGTAGGTAGGTCCCTGTTGAGCCCCTAAAAGATAAATACAGGTAGGTCTATTGAGTGACAAGGGGAATCATTAATATGTAATGAATAATGTGACTCTCCACCAGAATTCCATCAGTTTCCACCTCTTAGATTTTCCATTGGTCTAGTCATGGATTAGTAGGGCTTTGGTAAGTTACAGACGAGAGGGATGAAATGGTGGTCCGGAATCCACAAGGACTATACCCCACGAAGACATCTGCCTACATATAGGATGTCTTCTCCTAAAAAAATCCACAATTTATATGGCACTAACGCTTAATTTATCAGTGTGGACACTTTTTTTTTTTTGTAATGATGAAATGGCAACCATTGTAATGTCTCTAAAATCATTGTACCACTTTCACTATAGCTGTCATCTTCCTTTTCTTTAACATCTTTTTTCTTCCCTCTTAATATCCTTCATCTTATGTTCACAATTTGCATCATCAGACTGAGAATTTATAGGGTTTTTTTTATCAAACAACATCACTAACTCCAGTAAGACAACTATTATTGCACTGACAAGCCCTCCAGATCAGAAATTTTAACATTGCTTGAGACTATAATAAATTAAATACCTAAACGAATGATTGATGATTGAAGTAAACATTAATTGATCCTTAAGTGTAGGAATTAGAGTTACTGTGAATGGCAATGGACCATAATCTCCAATGTGTTAATGGTTGAAGAAATCCAAGATAAACGTCAAAGCCAACAAAGGCAGTGGTCCACTGGTCCTACAGCCTACTATCTCTGGAAGCTGTGAAGATCAGTTCATCTTCATTCATGGGTTTCAGGAGTATAGCTTTTAAGTAGGAGAGTCAGGCCAAAATAGAAAATGGACAGACAAAAGCAGTGGATTTTATACAGTAGTCCTGATCCTAATAAAGGGGCAAAAGCAGCTACATGCTAAAAGTTATCTCTTCAATAAGTGGTATGACTCAAAAGCCACTTCGGCTTGGGGCTTCGAGTCAGTTTACAAGTATGATTACTTTTATACAGCCCTGCTTTGGACTTCAATAATATCATCATTTGAAGAGACATTCACAAATCTCTATTATTGAATGATGGAGCTTAATCATAATCCTTTGATGTAAAAGTAATTCATTGAGCTGTCAGAACAAAGGAACGAGCAGGAACAAGTTTTCACTCTGGTAAAAGAATCACTTGTGTCCCATCAGGCTACCCTTGGCCTAAAGCAAGGATGGGAAATTAGGTTGCCAGCTGGCCAATCTGAACACTATCTTCCGTAGAGGGCTTGTCTTCTGATCAAAGGACAAGAAATCTATTCCCAAAAATCCATGCTACATGCGCATTTGTTTAAACAAACACATATTGCATCAGAATCCACTTTAGATCTGAAGGAAAGGTGAGCCTCATGCTCTTTTTGCTCGATAAATGTGGTCCAAGGAAAAAGGAGAGAACAGGAAACGCAAAAATTATAGCAAAAAGTTAACCACAGAAGAGATCAAGAAACTGAGGTGAACCCACTACCATTTGATAAAGATCGATTAACATTTCCCACTTCTTAAAGAGATCTACCTTGGACAATTTTGCTAGTTCTGGTTAAACCAGTTTCCCACCAGGTGAGTCTCAAGAAGCCAAGAAAAAGGACAATGCTCAGACTAAACAATTAGAAATCTGGCTATAACGTACAAAAACCAGTCGTCGTCAGCTTATATCTCGTTTTAGTTTTGCCAGTTTTTCCATGGAACCGGCCCCCATATCTATTTGACTTTAGTTTCATTGTAGATATTTGCTTTCCTCTTCACTCTTACATAACATCCAGATTCATTTTCCACTCTTAGACATTACAATTCACAAGAAACATGTCCTTTTTCCCCTTGAATCAGCCTGGTTTTACCCCTTTATATCCAATGAGAGAAAAGTTGGATCTAATCATTCTATTGAAATACAAAAGACATTGCTATCTCCATTAAGACAGTAAAATAAAACAATGTCCAAGTTCTAATTTCTAACATAAAATGTATGTTTATCGAGGGCAAAGGTTGAAATAAGAAAGCTAAAGCAGCTTGGTTAAGTCAAGAAGTGCAAAAACTTTTCATTTTTGTGGCTTGTGAAAATTCCAGCCCATGTAGTCTCTCTTTCAGTGGCAGATGATGTTGAAATATGTTTACCTTTAATCTGTAAGGATTACGACAAAGATTTGAGAATGGGCGGCAGCCCATCGACAGCCTTTCTAACCTTCCTTAAGAAACAATTCAAACAACCACATCATATAGTCCCCAACTCCCTATTAATTTAGTTGGAATAAACGTTAAAGTTAAACCACAAAGGCCATGAATTTGACAGCAAAATTTTCTGTTTCTTCTCTGCGCCTATGTTCAATGTTATCATCAAGTACAGATAACATTGCCTATCAATATGGCAGAAAGAAGTGGAAGTTCTAAGGCCATTTCTTTTCTTTTTTTTTTTTTCCCAGTAAAACAAAGCCAAGTCAAATTTGGCTCGTCTCTAGTTCTAGAGATCATCGGGTATGATAACCACCAACTTTTTGCACCAAAAGTTAACACTGCGAAATTTCTTAAACCAAAAAAATAAAACAAAAATTTTGTAGGAACCTGTTGCCAGAAATGGCTACAGCAGGCAAAAGGCATGAGAGCTCAATGTAGCCAGAAATTTTTCTGCTGCATTGCTCTAGGAATCAGAAATCGATACAATTAGACTCAAAAATTAAAATGCGGTGAGCGTGGATCGAACACGCGACCTTCAGATCTTCAGTCTGACGCTCTCCCAACTGAGCTATCCCCGCATGCTTTTAATGAAAACATTTTTAACATAAAGTCAAATTTCTATATGTATGTTAACATTTGAGACCCCATTTACCACAATTCATAAAGGCCCAAATGAGTTTAAGTGTTCTATATTTTTAAACAAACTTTTTGCCTTGAGTAGAAGTGTTCTACAGCCGGACTTAGCTTCAAATTGAGTGATACAGATCACAATGTAGATACATTGGTGTCACAATTTGATTAAACAAGATTATAATATGATTACAGAGAAAGATGAAAAAAAATACCATAATAAAGCAATCTTACCGCCTTCTTTTTCTAGAGACTTTAGAGTCCATTAATATTTATCAGATTACCTATCACCTAAAAATTAACACTATGTTATCAGGACCCAGTTATTCAAGTAAATCAAGTCAGCTAACAATGGGAAATGCTGCGTTTATCATTTGGGTGTCTCTCGTGTGCCTGGTAGGATTCAGTCAATGCTATGGAGGTAGAGACTTCAACCCAATTAAACTCTTTAGGCGGGAATTATCAGAGCAGATGTCATCTTATGTATCAACATGGGCAACTACGTTCAACTTGAAAATACATGCTGCAGGGCAGTCACCTGTTTATATATAGGCCCTCAGGAACGCCTCAGAGATGTCTTCTGTTTGTGGGAATGATTGATCTCTTTACCACACACCGAACCGCACTATAGGCTCGTTACCGCGCTAAGCAATTAGGCTAGCTATGCTAAGAATTGGGTTTCTTCTATTGTTCATCTGAATGGGCTTTTCTTCGACAACTTAATTATTGGGCTTGACAATAATATATTAGGTATATATAATAATAAACAGATGTTTTACTGATTAGAATTTTAAAAATTATGAATTTGAAAGAATTTAGATATGTAATATTTTTTCATGTAAATTAAGTAGGTAAGTTTTTTTAATATAATAAGGTAGATAAGATTTTGGGATTAAATAAATTGGATTTTTGTTTCTCGCATGATTCCAAATTGTATCATTTATAGTAGGCTGATTTTGATGGGCAGGGCCTGGTTGATCTTCAATTGGAAATGGAGCTATGATGGAACTTGGCCCATTTAGAGTTAAAAAAGATGGTAAAACCTTGCATCGAAATAAATACGCGTGGAATAAGGGTGAGTTGTTCCAAACTTCTTTTGCTTCCGAGTCAAATGATCACCGTTTCCTTGTAAATTATTCCGATATAATCATTGAATGGGGTAATTTTTTTGAGTTATTTCAGATGCCAACTTCATCTTTTTAGAATCTCCGGTTGGATTCTCTTACTCAAATAGAACCTCAGACTATAAAGTTAAGTGGAGATGGAAGAACTGCCCAAGATTCCGACACCTTTCTTGTTAAATGACTAGAAAGATTTCCCGAGTACAAGACCAGAGAATTTTTCATCACAGAAGAGAGCTATGCAGGGCACTATGTACCCCAGCTTGCTCATACTATCCTTCAAAACAACAAGAGCACCAATCAAACTATAATCAATCTAAAAGGAATTGTAGTAAGTTTTTAGAATGTTTGTATGCATTTTAGCAATATGTTTTTAATTTTATGAACTTTAACAGGAGGCATTTTGGATGTATTAGATAGGTAATGCTTATATTGATTTTGAAACAACTATGAAAGGAGCAGTGGATTTCTTTTGGACGTATGCACTTATGTCCGATTAAATATACAACGGACTTGCATCAAACTGTGGTTTTTATACACTAAATTCATCATCCCAAGTTTGCCAGGGATTTGTGGATAAAGCAAACGATGCTGCTGGCAACATACATGCCTATGACATCTATGCTCCCATGTGCAATTCCTCCTCAACTTCCTATTCTGTGAGTAAAGTACAGTTCAATTTGAATACAATGTTCCTAGTATTTAGACTTTTGCTACGGAAAATTACATGACAGGTTTCTGCTCTTGATCGCGGCTCAGAAAATTATATCCATTCCTACTTGAACAATCCAGAAGTTCAAAAAGCACTTCATTCAAATGTTACTGCTCTTCCTTACCCATGGTAATCCTGCAGGCACTGACCAACATCCCTGTCAATTTTTCCTTTTTGAGGAGTCTGTGTTTCTCTCTGTAGTATTTAACTAAACCCTGTGTCATTTTCTGTTGATTATTAATGTTGGTGGTTTCCTGATCATATATAATTCTGAAACAGTGGAGAAATAAATCGACACTGGAAAGATAAGCCATTAACAGTGTTGCGAATCATTAAGGAACTAATGGAAAGTCGCGTTTGGATCTACAGTTTAGTAATTTGAAATAAAGCTCAATCTCTCGATCAACCTTTCATACATTAAGGCCAATTTCATAGTTTTAGAATGCTTTATAATCATGTTTAATGACATTATTGTAGTGGTGACACGGATGGTGCCTTGCCTGTAACATGTAGTAGATATGTCATAAACAAATTGGGGACACCGATCAAGACTGCCTGGTACCCTTGGTACACCCGAGGGGAGGTAAAAATTTGGATAGAATTTCACTAATCTAGTTATTGGTGTTAAAGTTAGACCATGAATCTATGTTAATCAAGCTAATTTACTTATTGTTTGTCAAGGTTGGAGGGTATACAGTTGGATATGAAAACCTGACATTTGTAACTGTAAGAGGAGCTGGACATTTTGTTCCCAGTTACCAGCCAGCTCGGGCCTTGGTGCTCTTATCTTCCTTCTTCGACGGGAAGCTTCCACCATCAGCTTAAAGGGTTTGACCACTGAGAGAATGATAAATGTAGTAAGTATTTTTCTAATTACTACATCATGTTAGACGGAAAGGTACCTGTTTAACTTTGTAACAAAGGAAAAGATAATTTTGAACCAAAATCTTGAGTCAAATTCAAGCATCTCCATTGCCGTATGTTTTTTTTTTTTGCTATATGTCTGGAATCACATCGGCTCAGTAGCGTGTATTGCCAAGCCATTTGTTGTTATGATTTTTTATTTAATTTATAACTATAGTTGGGTTGATTCTCGAAATTCTAGCTGTTTCGTTGTTGCAATTCTGTAATGAGGAGCCATGATGGATAATTTTGTATTTGAAAAAAAAAAAAAGAGGAATAGCATAATAAAAAATTGTCATTTGCTGAGGAAGGATCAGATGCAGAAAAAGATGTAGATCTATAATAACGAAAATTACAGATAAAGATGACAACTGGATCCTATGTGAAAGTTACCAAAGTCAAGAAAAAGGAGCGTGGGAAGCAGTCATATTCATATAGCATTAGAACGCACTCATTCTTTTGGGAAATGATGGGATAGAAGAATTCTAGAGACCAATTATTCATTCAGCCTTTGTAGGGGCCGCTATTGGAGTTGAAAACGCGCTCATCTCCTGCTCCAGTTGCAGCCACTCTAAGAGGTAAAGTCAACTGTAATACAGCCATTAGCCGTGTGGTTTGTTATCTATAGAGTGTGGAACTCTTAATTTATGAACAGAGTGCTTAACTCTTTAGTTTCAGTGACCAAAATTCAATCTCCGAAAACCTCCAATACCAAATAAATATTAACAGCAGTTAGGAGGTAAGAAAGATGAAGGATATCCAAAGTTGGCTAAATCTCATCCCTAAATGGGAGTATCAAGCAGGCCCCAGCACGTTCCTAAGCTAGTGCTGCAAGCTGAACTTGCCTACAAAATGGAAAAGCGGAACATCAAAAATAAAAGTATACCCCACCTTTTTTTTTTTTTTTTGTCTTCATTGGACAAATATATGATAGCATTAACAATGGGTTCCATGTATGGTACTTATGGACAACTATAAATTAGCATATGTTCTGGAGTCCTGAGGCCAAAAGCTCTGCACTGAGTTACATTAGCAGCAATGAAAGTTACTGTCGGATGGTTGCTGCTGCTATTGCCTTGCTACTTTTCAGGTTTTCCCATTTCATCATGCAAGGGAAACCAGATTGACAATCTCAACAAGTTGATCGAATCTCGCAAATCCTCTAACCCTCCTCGCCCAGAGGCATGGGCTCAACTAGATGATCAAGGAGATAGTCATAACTCTCCAGTGTATGTAGGATCCCAAAAAGGGTTGATGCAAGCTGACAAGATCAACACGCTGCCGGGTCAGCCTGAAGGAGTGGATTTTGACCAGTATGCAGGCTATGTAACAGTAGACCCAGTGGCTGATCGAGCTTTGTTCTATTATTTTGTGGAATCACCAGTAAATTCTCCCAAAAAGCCTCTCGTTTTATGGTTAAATGGAGGTAATTTCACTACTCAAAATTCACCTACAATTCTACATCAACAGATATAGCTTTTAATGTTAATTTTGCATGGGTATAGAAATGTTATATTAATCATACATGAATATGCTGCAGCTTCTTTTGTTTACTGCATCACATGGCCTGCATATTTATTACATATACACACATGAGATACAAAAAAAAATAAAAGTATATGCAAAAAAGAGAGGTATTTGCATAACAAACCTTTGGAAAATAGGATTTGCATAAAACAACTTGAAGGGAGTTTTTGCAGAAACACCGATGCAGAGCTCCCACGTTTAAACTATCTATAAATCAGTCCTTCATAGATAATTTCACAATTGAAATATTCACTCTGAAAAAGTAACAGCACTAGAAAAATGCGTTTGCCATCTGAAATCAACATCATGCTTCAACATGCTATAGAAACAAAGCACTTTCGGCGTCAAAAAGATCATACTCATGCCAACCAGAAAAGCAAATTGGGTGAAGACTTGACAAAACTAGTTTACTCCTGAGTGTTCCTCACGCATGGTAGAAACAAGGGACCCGACAGGGATCATCAAGTCGTTTGATAAGCTTGGTAACCGAGTCCGGCTAGGAAAGAGTCCAAAATGGGGATGGTCCACTTCTCTAAGAATATCCCATTCGACTCTTATTTTCAAACAATTAACAAATGCTTTCCCACAGGCAAAACCAACTAACAAATGTTGTTATCCCGAAGCTTAATCATGAACCACATATCATCCAGAGACATAATTTAGTAGGGTCCCGCCACTAATTGAACTAATTGAGCCTGAGTGTTCCTCACGCATGGTAGAAACAAGGGACCCGACAGGGATCATCAAGTCGTTTGATAAGCTTGGTAACCGAGTCCGGCTAGGAAAGAGTCCAAAATGGGGATGGTCCACTTCTCTAAGAATATCCCATTCGACTCTTATTTTCAAACAATTAACAAATGCTTTCCCACAGGCAAAACCAACTAACAAATGTTGTTATCCCGAAGCTTAATCATGAACCACATATCATCCAGAGACATAATTTAGTAGGGTCCCGCCACTAATTGAACTAATTGAGAGGATTTTATGGCAGGAATTGCCATTGTTTGGATATTTCTTGCAATTTGATGCTGACTTCTTTTTGAACCTGTACAAACATTGTTTTTTATTCATTTTTTCTTCCCTTGTTTTGTTTGTATTTGTACCTAGACAGTTCATTCAATATATCCATTTCAAACAGTAAAAGAAAAGATTCAAAGAATAGCATGTGCTGAGATGCGTCATTCATCGGCTAAGGTAGCTGGATAGGATTTGTTGTAAGTTTAGGGAAGAATCTAACAACATCAGTTACATCTTTCTTTGAAATTGTTGAAACAGCTATAAACACTTGGATTATCTCCAAATCACTTTCTTTGTAGCAGTGATCCGGATTTGTTTTTTCTCATAGATGTGTAAGGACTTGGGAGTTTCCAGCTTCTCACCAGAGTAACAAATATATACTCCCAATAAATAAGAGCAAACAATTGAACTTCCTTGATGGAATCTTCAATTGGTCCAGCTATTACTTTGCTTTATAAGGAAACCTCCCTTTTCCTACCTTGTCGTCGAAGAAAAATCAACATCTAATGGTGCCATTGAGTCTTGAAATCGATCACTCTGCCCAGGCAAAATCTAGTGTCTAGAATATAGACATTAATGAAAAAGGAAAAAAAAAAAAAAAACAGAAGGGTTGATTGACTATGATGTACAGGTCCAGGATGCTCGTCTTTCGGATATGGAGCCATGCAAGAACTTGGACCTTTCAGAGTAAACAGTGATGGGAAAACGCTTTACCGAAATGAATATGCATGGAACAATGGTACATGAACTCTCTTTTTCATTTTGACAACACCAAATTTGATTCTCTTAATTTCTGCTAACACATCGTACAAAATTTTGCAGTTGCAAACGTGCTCTTTCTGGAATCACCAGCAGGAGTTGGGTTTTCTTATTCAAATAATTCCTCTGATTACACCAAAGTAGGTGACAAGAGAACAGCACAGGACTCCTACATTTTTCTCCTCAACTGGCTTGAAAGATTTCCACAGTATAAAACACGCGATTTTTTTATAGCTGGTGAGAGCTATGCTGGCCATTATGTTCCTCAGCTTGCTTATTATATTCTCTCAAGAAACAACAACACAAATCAAACCGTCATCAATCTCAAAGGAATTGCTGTGAGTTTACTGACAAAATCAACCCTTCTAACACTATGAACCTCTTCTTAAAGCTGAGAAATTAATGTTATGGATATTGTAGATCGGAAATGCTTGGATAGATGATGACATTTGTACGAAGGGATTGTTTGATTACTTATGGACACACGCTCTCAACTCTGATGAAACCAATGAAGGAATTAACAAGTACTGCAACTTTGCTAGTGAAGACTCAGTCACCAAGAAGGCAGATGTAGACAACAATACGGTCCAATGTAGAAAGTATCTAAGTCAGGGACTAATAGAGTTCGGAGGCATTGACTTGTACGGTATTTATGCCCCTTTATGCAATTTCTCGGCACTAAAACCTGGCTCAAATGGTAATGTAAGTATCATACTCCTAAAATGATCATAACAATTCTTTTATTGATTAAGACAACTAAGAAATTAGTAGGAAAGAAATTTTGGTTCTCAACCATTAAAAGTTACCATCCATTTGTCCTTTAGATTTAAACCTGTTCTTATATCTCAAAAGCAATATAAAAGGGATTAATAACCATGAAAGAATAAGAGATTAGACAAGCCAACATGCGAACAAAGATCTAGGATTTTCATCGAGTGGAGTAAATATAGTATATATATATATATATATATATATATATATATATAATATATATATATTATATATATATATATAAACAAAATCTAAATAAAATTATTATTGTCATCAAATTTTAGTTGAGGAGATTTAAGTAAAAAAAAAAGAGTTGTGAATACTAAATAATGGTTTAGTTCTTTTTCTTTTTTTAAATGGAGATGTCTTCGGTAAGATTTAGAAGTTTTGTCATTTAAAAAAATGACATCATATCATGTATTGATATTTTATAAATTGTGAATTAAGTTGATAGTAAAAAATAATATCAAATAACTTAAACACCGCAGTTATAAGTGTATACTCTAGAATTTCATTTTTTTTCTTTTTAAATCTTTCCGAGATAAGATAGAAATATTTTATTAAAAAAACACTGAAAAAATGTGAGGATTAAATGTGTTCGGCGGCCGAGACAAGCCCGGTTAAATGTAATAGCATGATATTATATAGCATTAAATTTTATTTATATTATTTATTAATCTTAAAATTAAATTATTGAATGTAATAGCATGATATTATATAAATAAGACTAAGATAATAAAAAAAACCTCTGAATTTTAATGCTTCATTTAAATAAATCTTTAAAATTTTATTACATCTAAATAAATCATTACCTTTAATTTACACCCAAATAAATCCCTAAATTTTAATTTATATCCAAATAAACTTTTATCTTTTAATTTATATCTAAATAAACTTTTAATACAGATCAATCTAATGTTTGAAATAAAAGATTATTTAGAAACAAATAAAAAGAATAAAAATTTATGTGAGTATAACAAAAATATAAAAAATTTATTTAAGAAAAGTAAAATAGTTCAAAGACATTTTTAGTATTTTAACCTATATATAATGTACAAACTTATAGTAATTTTATTTTTTTTTAAAGAGAAGGTAGCTAGCTCTTGATTTTAAGATGGAACGATGAAAGTTAAATCACTTAATATATTTAAGTCCTTTATATATTTATTTACATGTTAACAAATATTCGTTTCAAATATACTGTTAAATAAAATCACCTGTTGTAAGGCGAATCACCTAATTCTGTGATGATCTTGAATTGTTAGGTCATGAGCTTTGATCCCTGCTCTGATGTTCACGTTGATTCCTACCTAAATCTTGACGAGGTACAAGCAGCTCTTCATGCCAAAGCTACAAATTGGTCAGGTTGCAGGTAGGCACGACCACAGGTTCTTGCTTTCAAGACAAGCACAAAATAAACCGCCAATGCGCTTTTTAGAATTTGTTTTCTTTTAGCATTCTATATTACCTGTGATCAACAATAACAAGATAAGCATGCAAATTGATAGAAATTTTTTATACTGTGTCGAAAACGTTGAGAGGGTGAAACAAAAATTCCTGACCAGCCGCTTCTGTTCTATGTTCAGTGATGTTGGATGGACAGACTCCCCAACATCGATTCTTCCAGAATTGCGGCACTTAGCAAGAGAGATTAGGGTGTGGATATACAGGTATAGATTTCTCAATGAATACTGTATTACAGCAAGGAAAGATTTAGATATCGTCTGATAAGATATATACTGGTTATTTTTCTAAAATAAAACCTGCTCTCAGTGGTGACACGGATGGTCGGGTTCCAGTGACATCCTCTAGGTACGCCATCAAGACCCTGGAACTTCCGGTAGAGACTGCCTGGCGGCCATGGTACTCTAATAGTGAGGTAACATGGTCTTTCCTGCCATTTGATAAAATACAAAGCCATAAACTTTTATGCATACTACTCCAGTCTCCATATGCTGATGGTTGTAGGTTGGAGGATATGTCGTTGGCTACAAGGGAGTGACTTTTACCACAGTTCGGGGAGCTGGACACACAGTTCCAAGCTTCCAGCCAGAGCGAGCACTCACCATGATCACATCTTTCCTTCAGGGGAAACTGCCTCCAGCCCATCCTTCTCCTCCCTCTTAACAAATCCATTGAGAATCGTCATAGTACTTGAAGCATGGTAATCATCTTATTCTGAAATTCCAGAACTTTATTGCCAAGCTGACATGCTTTCTCTATACAATTTGCATAAAAGATAAAGGGAAGGAGAAGACACATCATTGGAATGGGCTCTAAAGATATTGAACCACTTCTCTGCAGATGGAATTATTTTTAAAAGTTAAAGAAATGCATGGACAATGTATCATTTTGTTTCTATTTTTAACAAATTTCTACGAAGAGAAAATCATTTTAGTGCAATTTTAGACAAGGTTTTTACATTACAGCGATTTTTATTGACAGCTTAAAATATACAAAAATATCACAACACAAAATAAAAGGACAGTAACTACGATTACAACTTCAATTGATAATGTCACCTACTGCTTATCAGATTTCATGGAATGGCAGTTCCCCCAATTCAATTTAAACACAACTACCATTGAGTCAAATGAACGGGCTTACAGTGAAAAATGCATGTACAAGTTTTGATAAAGTGAAATGAATAGCCTGACTAACCTCGAATTACAGTGCTGCTACTGCCAATAGGATATGTAGGTTCAAAATGCCCATTTTTTAACAAATTCCAAACCTTTGACTTGGCAAAACTTTCTTTACTAAATATGGTCTGTGGTTCACACGGAATTTGAAATGCTTGTGGTTCCAAATCTGCTTCACTCTATGTCCAGGCTTCCAAAGAAACCTAGCATAACAACTCATTTATTCAATGAGAAAATATGAGATCACTTCCTGGAGTAACTAGAGAAAAGGGGCAAAAAGGGTTACCTCAATAACTTTCGCTCCTAAAAACTGTCATGAGCTCTTAAGGCTTCAAGGATGCTACCAACCCAGCTGCCAATCCACAAAAATGAAAGGAGTCGGAATTTTTAATTTAGTAAAAAACAACTTGCAATTTGATAACCAATCATGATTATAGAGGTTTAAGGAGAGAAAAAAGTTGTTTGCCAATTCAAGGAAGCTCAGCTAAACAAAACTTAGCTCAATACTCAATAGAGTATTGATTTTGGTGGCAGAGCCTTGGCTATTGAAGCAAAATACAATTGCTGGACCTTGACTGTAGTTTAACCTTATGGTTGCTTCAACAGTCAATGGAATTCAAATGCAACATCATGTTACTTAAGGTTGGAGAATACAAATTTAGCAGCAGTAAATTCTAATACTGAAACATAATGCAGAAAATTTAGAAAAAAGAAAGAGGATTACCCATCAAGTCCAGGCTGCATTGGAAAATACACATTTCTCAATCCTAATCTTTTTGCAGCTGAGGCAGTTGTCTCCCCAATACAGGCAACTGCATTGCCCCAAGAATCAGGTTCTGAAATAAGATTGACCCAGGCTCTGTTGCAATAGAGGTGCACAAACTAAGTATACCCAAAAAAACTGCCCCAACAAAAGGCTTGGCAAATGCAGGCTGTCCAAGAAGGAGCAAGGATAAACATTGTGCCATCCACATCAAAAGTTGTGAAGTAAGGTCCAACTACCATGATAATCCAAATTATATGAAGTATCAAATTTACTGGATGGTTAATGAGCTGGAAGAAGGTAAGCTCAAAGCAAGAATGTCTCCATTAACAGAGAAAAAACTTTTAAGTTGCTTTAAAGTCTTCACTGGGGCAAACTAATTACAATGCAGAGAAAAGAATCAACTATATACCGAACTGCTGATGGTGAAGCAACAGCAACAACTGGGGCCAATAAGGCCTTCTCCAAGACAATTTGGTCAACATGATCAACAGGTACCTAAAAGAAATAATTAAACATCAAGGACAAATAGAGCAGGCTCAATTGGCAGTCACAAACCATCTTCAATTACAAGCTACGAACTTGAATCACGAGTAAATCTTGCCTCCCCAAGAACCATGCGAGGACAACAAAATTAGCAGGTTCTTTTTGCATTTATTTCAAAAAATAAATCAGCATGCCACAGTCCCTAAGACCTTCATAGGCTATCAACAGACTCCACCATCATTTTGCAGGAGATAGTTGCTCTTACAAATATCTCATACATCTGCTAAGTTGCCCAGACAATATTTCAAAATGAATTTGCTGGATTATGTTGATTTGTTGCTCTCAACACTACAATAGACAGATGTACCTTGCACGCATAGTTAAGTTCTTATGTAAGCTAAATAAAGAAAGGAATTCAACTTCAGAGATAAGGAGAATAAAATGTAACCACTAATGGAATGACACCCAGAGAAGAACCTAAAACTAAAAGTACCAACACAGAGATACTCACAGTTGTGTATGTGTTCAGCCTCACAACCTGAAATCCACGACAAAACAAGCCTTCTTCTGCAAAAAATATGCCAAAACCAAGGGTCACTGTTTCCTAGTATAATACTTCAAGTATGATGGTAGATACAGCCAATAAGAAAAATATCAGCAATATAACAGGGAAAGAAGAAGCAAAAATAACACTTTCAGATAAGTAATACCGTAATACCCAATAGTAGGGAAGGTACAAAAGCAAAAAAATCCCCTATTTTTTAGTTAATAAATGTGTTATCATAAATGATGCCATCACAACTTGATGTGCATTTATTAATAGAGAATAGTTTTTTATTTTTTTTGCTGGGGGGCTTGGCTTTAAACTGACTCAACCTATGGGTTTTTTCACAAATTAACTCCTTTTTTTTTTTCAGCCTCAAGGTAAAGTTTTTCTTCTCCTCTTTTCTTTTTTATGTTTAGAGTTTATGGTTTAAAGGACTTGAATTTGAGACTTTTCTTTTTCAATGAAAAGCATGGCTACTCATTATGCTATACCTTAATTACAAGTGATTCTTACATCTATAAACATCAAATCAAATAGACATATTCAATTAACCTAAAAGGTCAAGGTTTGAGCTTACAAATCCTCTGGTTAAATGTTAATGCATCAGAGAGATAGAGCACATGCTCAAATAACAAAAACGTCAAAATCAGCAAGGGCCAGAATCACTCCAGAAAAGTAGCCATTCGTGAAAAGGAAATCAGAAAACCGTAACAATTACCATACCAATATCATTACTAGCCTTCACAGAAGCAGGATATAAGACAGTGCACCTCTTATTACCATCCTTTGGAAGCTCTGAAGCCAAAACTTTGCCTGTTGCTGATGAGAGGAATTTAAACACATAATAGAATGCAATCAGCATCATGATTTCTAATGTAACCATAAATATATGCCAGTCACATAAAAGAAAAGGTAGATAATGCTATAGAATCACCAATAAGCTAATGTAGAAAAAATATCTCACAGAATGAAGAGCTATTATAGACATCCAGATATGCCAAAATCTAGTCTTTGCAGTCTAAACTAAAAATACTACAAACTCATAAACGCCAATGAAATTAATAGGACAAAAACAATTATGCCACGTGTTTCATTTATTGGTTAGAACAATCCCACCAAAAGTAGATGTAAGATTAATTTCCCTCTAAATGACCAACTCTTAAAAGATTTAATTCAGGCATTAACTTACATGCCTATACCCAAACACGAACAAAGATGACACAAATAAACTTCGGAAGAGAAAGATCAGTACCTTTTGATGGGGCAAAGGCAACATCAAGCGATTTCTTTTGTGATTGAATTAGATTCTCGAAAATACTTGCTGTACCCGCTCCAACAACACCTATCCTAACACTTGGGTTTCCAGCTGCCCTAAGAAAAAAATTAAGCCGGTGTGTCCCAAGTTATATACAAAGTAAATTGAGCGCTAATCAAAAGACAAAAATGTATTTAGGAGCCATAAATAAAGATTTCCTTCAAACACACACACACACAAATATGTAACTTTTAAGCACCACTAATAAAAGTATGAAGATGGAATATCTAAGATAACTAATACATCATTAGCAAGAAAGGAAACTAATACAGATGGAACTTGAGAGACATTTGAAGCAAACACATGATTCTTAATATAAGCACTAAAGATTCTTAAAACCCAACACGAAATGCTAATAAAATTTTTAACATGAAAAGTAGACAGTTTCTAGCGTGCAAGTTCTAACCCTTACTTCCATGCCTCTACAAAGAACGAACCAGCTTCAGGTGAAGTTATGACAATCCAGTCAAATGTTGTTTCTGCTGCCACCACCAAAAATAAATATTAGAAAACAGGACAACTAAAAATTACTTGTACCATCTGTATCTAGACTGTTCTTAGGAACATTGATTGAAATCATACTATTCTCTGTGATTATTACATAACCATTCCCAAGATCCGCTTTACACGATGAAGAAGCAGTACAATCAAGCCGAAATCTCAAAAATAATGGTTTGTGTTTTGAAGGCCAAAACTGAACAAGGATTGACAAGCAACAGCTTAGCAGACAATGGATTTAAACATGTTTATTATGTAGCAAGCATAAAAGGAGATCAGCATCCTAAAACTAACTTGACATATATTTCCAGAGAAAGATTGCTTTTCATCCATGTAAATTCAGCGACAATCCATCCATTGCACAAATCATTCACAATTATCAATGCAGAGCATGAAGTATTTAAACTTACCACTTAAAACAGAAGCAAGCCTATCCATGTCAGGCCCTCGGTTATGCTGAATGAGGGGAAGCTCCAAGCAATTGATTCCATGTTCGGCCTGTAATTTAGGATACTCTTAAGCTGAAGATATGCATGTATATATACAATTTTAGTGCGTATTGTCCTTAGACAGATTTAGCTACATCCTTTATGCCCAACAGACATGTTTAAGGACTATTGTAGGAAACAGTATCAGTGGGACCCAAGAATCAGCAGCACAACTCAACATCAGCCAACACTGAATAATCACTAATCAATATTAAAGGGAAAAGACAAGGCACCATAAAACACACATTGTAGTAACAAAGGACATTAAATTATAGTTATGCACTATCAACTAAAAATAAAAAATTTTGAATTGCCTTTAAGGAAGTGTTTAGTTTGCAAAATCTTAGATTTCAAAGGAAAGTGTGATCCTCAAAAAAGTGCGATACTTGGGATTTTCTTCCATTTTTCATACATCCCATATTTAGATTCACTTGTTTGGTCGAGAGAATCCACATATATTAATTATTATATAATTACCATAATCTCATTGACATATATGATGACAATTTTTTATTTTATTTTATTAACAATAAATAAACAAACGAAAAGCGATACCTTTAGCAACAAAAATAAATAAATATTTTAATTGATTGTCATTTTTATTTATAAAATATCATCAATTAAAGCGTTTCAAAACATTAACACCTTAAATGATCCTTTTATTTTTTTTATAACTAATCAATTAAGGCGTTTATATACAGAAAGACCTTAAATTATCCATTTTTATAATATATAAATTGGATCATTTAAGGCTTTTTTGTTCACAAATGTCTTAAATAATCTTTTATAAAAATGAAAAATAAAAGGATCATTTAAGATGTTTCTAATGCCTTAAATGATCTTCTTCTTTTTTTATAATGCCTTAATTTATCAACCATTTAAGATGTTTCTGCATACAAACACCTTAAATGATCATCTTTTATAATATATAAATTGGCTCATTTAAGACGTTTTTCTAGAAAATCATTTAAGGCGTTTTTCTTCACAAACGCCTTAAATCATCAATTAAGGCTTTTTTTTAAGCCAAACGCCATAATTGATCTACAATTAAGGCGTTTTTTCATGTCAAATGCCTTAATTGAAATATAAATTAAAAAATATATATAAACTAACAAAAACCTATAATTGAGTTTCAGTTACTTTTAAACATGCTTTTTAAAAGGGTAATAGCTATGTAATAATTTTTTATTCAAGTCAAATTTGAAAATACTTTTTTCTCCAAAATCCTAAAATACCATAGAGAGAGAAAAGTTTATGATTCCAAGACTTTGAATATTGTTGGAAATTTGACATTTTTTCTCGTAATCAAAATTACCTTGAACTAAACATGAGAATCAAATACCCACTATCAAAATTTCAAGAAAAAATTTGTGGATTTCTGTGAACCAAATGCACTCTAAGTATCCTAATGTTTCCCTTTACCAAGTATTTAAATGAAAGCTAAGTGAAAAAAAAAAAAGGGATATAAGTAGGAGAACAGGGAAATAGCAATATAAGGTAGAGAGTAGCAGGGAGTGAATGTCAAGTACGGATGTCAATAGGTAGGGTATGGGAAGGGTAAAGCATTGCCCATCCCCATCTCTGGATTTTTATATCGTACCCTATCCTCGTACCCATACTCAATGGGTATTTTAAATTTATCCATATTCCCATCTGTATAGATATTTAATAGGTATGGGTAATCTTCATATCTATAACTTTTAACAAAAAAACAAAAAATTAATTTTTTATTTATTTTTATCTTGTATATATAGGTAATTTTTTATAAATATATATATTAATATATATTTTAATAAAAATATATTAATTTTAATTAATATAAAATAATAATTTATATTATTTAATAAAAAATTTATTTACTAAATATATATAAATATATATGAAGAGTATGGACATGGGATGAATACTATATTACCCATCCCCATCTCCATACCCAATAAAAATTTAAAGTCATATCCATCCCATTCCCATATTCACAATGTGATATCCATCTCCATCCTTATTCGGATATAAAATCGGTTTCCCATTAGATATGGGTAAGATTGACATCCTAATGTCAAGGCACAGTAATAAGCACAGAAAATACGACAACCGTGGTGGAGAGTTTAGGGTTAAAAAATAAGAAGCTGAGAATAATAGGGATCAAGAAACTATGCATATTTTCATTACATTTATTCAATTGAAAATTTTTATGGAATTGATTTTTATTCCACATTCTTCAATCATAGCAAACTGCAAAATAGAAATTATTTCCATAAAATTTTTCCAATTTTATTTATTCAAAACAAATCCTCGCAAACTGCGAAACTAGAAATTATTTCCATAAAATTTTTCCAAATTCATTTATTCAAAACAAACTTTGAACCTACATATATATATCTGGTACTACCGATTCTAATATTAAATGCTTGTTTTAGAGCTAGATCTTTCAAAAGACTAATGGCATGTGCTCTACATTCGTTAATCCTTTTTAATTTTATATTTTTTTTCTTCGGTACGAACCAGACTGGAAGTTCAAGAAGTTCATATGACAGCATTTACCTTTAAAGAAAAGTAGAAAATAACTACAAAAATATTTGAGGAAAAAACCATTAACAGATGTTGCCTTTGTTTCAGCATTTAATCAAACAGATGATGAACCAATCCTAAATTCAGAATGCACTTGACTATTGTTTATGTACAGTAAAATAATGAACATTTTGTTTTAAAGTTTCAAATAAAATGTGACAAAAGCAGAACATTAAGAAGCTTAATAACGAACAAAAATGGAACAAATATAAAATCATCAAAAAATTAAAAAAAATAAAAATTCAAAGAAGAGAGTAGGAAAGAGATAAGAACCAGGGCATCAATGAGCTTGGCGTTTTTGCCTCTTTCTCTGGTGATGACAACTTTCGGATTTGACGAAGATTTAGTATGTTGAATCAGTTGCGAAGTCGAAGAAGTCGAAGAAACTCCGATTCTGGAAGGAGAGAAAGAGATTCCGGTGTGAAGTGACAGAGAAGAACATGGCGGAGCTAGAGGAGAGATAGAGGAGAGAGAAAGCATCGGCATTGAAACTTATTGGCGGAGGAAAGGACGAATTGGTGGTCAAAGGGTCAAGCTGTTACCAAAATATCCGCTTGACGAAAAATATCTAAGCCCCCTAATTATTCTTCCGCTTTTTAAATAATTCCAACTTTTTCCGTTGGTACACCTGTAGAGTTTTCAGGATGCCACGTGTAAATTCTTTGTGGCAGCCTTGTCATCTGGTCGCCAAGACTCTAGCCGCTAACGCTTTTTCCTTTTAAAGTAACCGTTGCACTCATTGGACTGACTTTTTCTCCATCAATGACTGCATGATGACAATCAGAACCGTTGATTTTCCTTTCTTCTGTTTAAGCCTCGATAGCTGATGGCAACAAGGGGTTAAAATGTATAGTCAGTGAAAATGAGGGGGAGCATTGGATGATTACCGAGTCAGGGTGCATGGCTCCTGGCTTTTAATTTAAGCTTGAATTCTTTTATATTGCTCAATATATCTTTAGTACAATGATTAATCAATCATTTTCCTTTTATTTAAGCTTGAATTCTTTTATACTAATGTGATGTGCTTCTTCTTTATCGAATTTTTAATAAATTATATTCAAGTACTAAAAATTTAACAAAATTCAAATATCTGTTTAATTTATATTAATAATTTTGTCAAAATAATAGTAGTAATATAAACAAAATGTACACCTCATGTCATATAAAGGCATTCATTTGGCATTACAAATTCTTATTTTAAAATGAAATAGACAAGCCATACCTATTTAAGTTCTGTCAAAGTTTGATTAAAAAAGTTATACTATTACAAATAACTTTTATTATAACTGTAGAATATTAAAGTAAAAAATCTAAATAATCAATTACAAGGAAATTCAATATAGATAATAAAATAAGTAATTGATTCAATTGGTTAAGATCATTCTTTTCGACGAAAAGATCTTGAGTTCGAGTCTTATCGGTGATTATTTATTGAAGTCATGTAGAATGTACAACCTACAATCATCTATCTTATGTTGTTTTTTAACATGGATAACTAAACAACTTATCTATCCTAAAATTTTTCTTACAAAAAAAAAACACATAATCAATTTAATAATATAAATCTTTAATATTCTTTTAATCAAAACCCAAAATAAATCATATCCAGATAAATCTTATTATCCAACCATTAACTTTAATAACCAAAACCTAAAATAAATCCCACCCAAATAAACCAAAAACAATAATTCAGACATCTTAAAATTCAAAACCCGTCCTTTTTCATCACCAATAAATATGCATTGTTTTTTCCTAAAATGTTTTCAATATTTGAAGTAATATACTCTTGAAGTAAATTCCTTTTTATGATTCTTAAATATTTCATATTTGAATTGTTCTATTTAAATCATGAATCTTTTTATAGAGATTTTATGTTAATTTTTGCTTACATTATTCTATTAATGATTAAATAAATATTCAGGCTAGGTGCTATAATGTAAAAATTACGTCAATTTTAATTAGTAATTAAAAAAATCAAAATGATACATTTTACTAATAAATTAAGAACTCAAATGGAATCATTTAAATATTTAAAAAATAAAGTAAAAGTGAAATAAAAAGCTAAAAATCATAAATAAAGATCCATTTAAATTAGTATGAAACTAAAAAAATTATAAACATTTTTTTAATTATTGATTTAAATAAATGCAAGAGTTGAGGCTTAAAGCTGAATGAAGAACTGAAAAACTCACACGTGTTCGAAGAATCTTTCTTTTTCTATCAGCTTGGGTTGAAGCACCTCCCAAGAACAACAGGAGGCAAAAGCTTCAAGTAAAATCCTAAAAGCTTTGAACCGTAGCAAGTAACTTTGCCTGATGCTTCATAATACTAGTTCCATATGCAATAGATGAACTGTCCTTAGCAGTTACTAACAATTCCTATGCTATTTTATCGCTCACAAAAGAAAACGGAAATCAGTCAAATCACCTCTCTTGAAACTTAAGCCTCGTTTGGTATTGTTATTGAAAATAATTTTACGTTTAAAAGTTATTTTTATCCAAATGCCATGTTAAATAATAAAAAATTTTTATTTTTCAATTTAAAAACTTGATTTTTTTTTTAACTCAAACTAAAAAACTCTGATATTTTTCAGTGAAAAAGTAAATTTTGAATAAAAAATTGCTTTTTTATCACAATATTTTTAATATTTTATTATTTTATACATATTTTTTAAAACATTTTAAATATTCACAGTATTTTCACAATATAATAAACATAAAAAAAATTTTAATTACATTTATCTTACTGTAATTTTTAAACATATTTTTTTCGATTGCAACAGTAACACTAAATTATCACTTGAGAAGGAAGCAAAGAACTTAGATGGCATTGCTCTACAAAAGATCAGTGCTTATAAACGGCAAACTTAAAAAAGGCATAAACCCGTCCAAAGAGGCTCAGCCCGAGTTTCCCCCAAGGCCCAATATACCCATAATCCTGTAGGCCCCTCGTCGTCAAGCCAATTGGTTTTCCCTTAATTGGTTTTTTTTTTTTTTAATTAAATTTTAAGTGAGAAAAGGGTACCTCATTTTAAAGGTAGAATATATTTTAAGTTTTAGCGAATATTTATATTAGGTTTATAAATTATTCATAAAAAAATGTATTAATAACAAAAATTAAACTTAAACCTTATAAGTAAAGTATATGACTCTTACTGATTTAATTTCTGTTAACCCATTAATTGACTTTATCTCGTTGAAAAATTTTTAATGTTTCTTTATAATGCTTCAATATTTCTTATATTATGTTGTTCAGACTTTAAAATTTAATTTTTGTATTTTAGATTTCGTTTCAACCTTCTTTTGCTTAAAAAAAAAAAGAAATTAAGAAAATTGGGTCCATGTATATTGAGGGAAATACCTCAAAATTTGTTGGAAATTAAGTCTGTGAATAATTTCTTTGTTAATAACTTAATTAATTAATTATAGTACCATATAAGCAAATGGGGAATGGCTTAGGTATTGCCAAACTTGGCATTCCAGCGGGCGGTTCATTGTTTAGCTTACCCACCAATAAAAAAATGAGAGAGAAAAAGCCTATATTTAATGATTACAGATTTTATTTTCACCTCGAATTTTCATTAGAAAGCAGACTGCAATTTTGAAAGGAACTATCGAGAGGAAACAGAATCCTTGGTGGTTGGTTTGCCTAGATTTTCTTATAGTCCATTTCATCATCAAAACTTTTCATACTCCATCGAGCAAAAATATCCCATCCCACCCACAGTTTAATTAAGTTGAACCATTGCGTGACTTCGATATTAACAACTTAAATTGGTGGGAAAATTAGCAATAAATTATTCTAACTTGATCCAAAAATCACTTCGTTACTGTTATTTTCATGTGTGCTTTCAGTTAATAAATTTATTTTGTAATTAATATTACAACTAAAGTTAAATTAATAAATTTTAAATGTTTAGGTTAAAAATTAAAAACACATAAGTATCATTATTTTGACATGCCTTAGGACTGTATATCGATATAACCAATTGATAGCGTTTAGCTTTGAAATAGCAAATTTTCAAATGTTTAAAACTTAAAACAAAAAACACATAAATGTTTAAAGGTAAAGATGTTATCTCAATAAAATTTGGAGTTGTCTTCATCATATTCATAGGTATCTCTAGATTCTAGCTGAAAGCCATGGAGCTTTGTTTTTCTTTTGCAACTTGGAGCACTATATGCCAAAGAAAGCGTGTTACAGGCGTGTAAAAAGAGCAGCTAAAGGTAGGAAAAATGTTTCCATAAAGCAAAGGCAACACTTTCCCATGCTTTGCATATGATCACTTTCCAACCCACTTGCAGTTATGATAAAAATTCAGAGCTAGCTTTTGAATCCTTCTTGTCTCAGTACATTAATTTTGTTGGTATTTTAATCTAGAATTTACACTACAATTTTATATGACAATCAATTGAATTGAATGGAATATCACGTATCAGTTCGCCTTTTCTTATTTTTTTAAATAAAATTACACTTTATTATATATTATAGAACATAATGCCTGTGCTAAAATCAGGAAAAAGCAACAATTTCCATCGTTGGCGACTATCATAGCTTATCTCCAAGTTGCAAAAAGACAGAAAACTTTAAAAGCTGTACGTGAACAACTCCGAACTTTATATATATAGTTAATTGATAAAAGTACTTATAAAACTAAATTATTCTCGTTATTATTATTATTATTATCAGTTTACAATTGAGCAATGAGCGCACAATTGATAACATGCATTTTTGTTCGTTTACTTATACTTTCTAAACCTATTTATCAAGTGCTATTACATGAAAATTCAACATACGGAAATTATTTTTTAAGGGCAATTCTAATACATAATCATAGGTAACCCTACGAGATTATTTCACACAATGGATAATGCTTAGGAGAAAACGATACTATGTGTGATAAATCTAGTTATTATCATCATGGGCAGGTCCGGTAGAGTGGCCGGCGCCAGGACTGTGACCCGGAGTCGTGGGGCGGTAATCATTAGTACCATATGCAGTGTTGTTTACATTGCCAGTTGCTGATGCGTCGTCTTCTAAAATGTCACGGTTCAAGTTCGTCTTGCGGCTGCTCATCATATTTGTTACATGGTTTCGGGACTCATCTAATTTATCTGCCTTCAAAATCCTCATTTCCTCAGAAAATGCGACTCCATATGCAAACAATAATACAAGGAGGAAGGAACCAGCTAAAATGAGGTTGTTTTTGGCCATGTGGGCGACTGAAAATAATTGAGAACGAATTAGAAAATCTCAAAGAGAAAATATATATCTAGTACTAGTGATGAAGATGAGATGGCCTTAAGCTTTTGCCTCTCAGGGTATTTATACACTTTAGAAGCCGGCATGCTCGTCCTGGTTACCAACTATTGAAAGTTAAACGCTTACAATTGTTGCAACCGAGTCTATTGGGTTATTATGATCGATGTCCCCTTGGATTGCTTTGAAAGGACAGGTTCAGTATATTCCCATATTTGTTGAAATCTAGTGTGCTGTACCGCTGTTTCTGCATGTCCCATGCAACTATTGCTCCCTGTTCTTTCTATATAGTGAAAATGGTTAGACAGCAGTAAAAAAATACATGTAAGATGGTGGAGGAAACTTGCACGCATTTGCTAGCTGTACTTTCTGGTATAAAACCAATATATAGACTTTTGTTTTAATTTGGTCCTTCAATCTGCCTTCAAAAGTTCCTGGAATTACTGTTCATGCACTATATTTCATGTTCTAGATAACAAGTTGAATTAATTATACATGTATCTGATTTCATTGTTTCATTCACTGGAAAGATCTTTGGCAAAGTGCCGCTGCTAACTGGCTGCCTTTTTCATTTAATTTGATAAAAAGTTTTAAGTAATACTTTCATAGATAAAGTTGGCTCTTCAGTATATATAAATATATGAAAGATTTGCTAGCTTTCTTTGCCTCCAAAAATTGTAGTATAATAATTGCTTCCAAGTTCAATTCTTTCTGTAGTGACTGAGGAATGGCCATAAAGTACTGAAACATGGAAGAGACTAACATGCAAAAAGTAGTATCAAAATTGATACCAACTTGTCCTTTTGTTTTCAAATTAAGAACATAAAGTGGAAAACCCAAGTGTCTTCCAAAGTTCCTTGTGCCCCTCAAATTTTTCAAGCCTGATCTGATGAATTCTCTGCCATTCTTAAAATTTCAAAGAATCACTGCATACCTTTTTTGACTTAAGGATTGCTAGCTCAACACTAGATGGTTGAAATACCATGTATTTTTTCTACCGCAATACAATTTTCTTTTATTGCTGTTGTCGTCGTCACAATTTTAAAGTTAACCATATATAGTTGCTTGACAAGCTAGGGCAGCCAATTTTTGTACAGTGTGTCGGTTATTATATGATAAGAATCAAAGAACGATCTTGTGGGGCTCCTAATACCGACCGGAATATCTTCTTCCATTTAAATTAACCTCAAATTGTTATACTACTAGCTAGTAGTATTCACTGGATCGAGCACTAAAGTTGGCCAGGAAAAACCCGCGCCATCCAAATTTCTTTTAGCCAGGACCGGCCTAGTGAAGTCAAGTTATTACCTTATTCTTGCCCTTCTTTCGTTTTCACCTGTTACAAACTGCAAGTAGAGCATATAGTCAAGTAAAAACTATAGGCTTGTAAACGAGTTGATAGTGATCAAGACAGCGTTTTTTTTTTTTTTTTTTGCATGAAACGAACAGGAGAGGGTGGGGGCTACTTGAATCTTTGGTTTAGTGGTTTAAGTATATATCACTCCTTTGATTAAAATATGTAAGAGCACGCGGGGTCTTGAATTCAATCATTCGCGTGAGATAGTTATATTTTCTATGGGTTTTGTAGTTGAATTGATTGAAAACCAACAGAAACAGAGTACCTAACCAAAACAGAACCAGGCCCAACACAACTCAAAAAATCAAAAGTCAAAAGCTGGCAGCAAGGCCACCAAAAGCCAAATTAACCAGAATAGATATCCCTGTATTTGTACAGGTATAAACCAAACTACAATTATTTGGCAAAGGACTTCCGAGTAGCAGGAGCCATTTTCTAGCATATATCTCAAAGAAAGTACAAAAAATTGTTTTTGATTTACATCTGGATGATCTGAACCGACATAAATTCTAACCACTATGACAGTGGGGAATTTGAAAATCCCAATAAGAGGGTAAGCATCAGACTGATTATTGTTTGTAATTAACAATGACCAAGTCAAGGTTACAACATTAAAATGAAGATTTGCTGACAACAATTAGAAATAATGTTGTGCATTACTGACGGTGCTAGTGATCGTGACCAAGTGCGCACTGCAATTTCAAAGCTTTTACCAGAAAAAGAAAGGTGTATAAGCCTTCAAGCCCCACAGAAATCCAAGAGGACTCATAATGCATCCATTGGTGTGTAAAATTTAGACTCCTGGAGAGAAGGATATTGAAGTCAAATGGAGCTAATGATATTCTATAGTGCCCAAATGTTCCGTGTCATGACCTTCCACTTATTCAGTCCTCAAATTTGGAGGGGTTGCCCGGTGGCTACAGCCTGGTTGGCTCCTCGAGTTAAGGAAGTTCTTATCATCCAATAAACACAGTTGGATCCTGGAGAAATGGGATCCATTAGTCGCAATTGTGATCATAACAAAGAACACGCGATGGGGGATTGAGCTTAATGTGAGCAACAAGTCCAGAACTAGGAGGAGTCTGACTTTGGTTCGAAAGAGAAAAGCATTTTCCCTAAGCCGTCAAATCCTAGCCGTTGAACATATGGAGAATCGTATATGTCAAAGCAATCTAGGAATCTTTGAAGTAGGATTTGATGCTTATGCTCCTTTAAAAAAAAAAGGGTTCTAAGAAGATTTAGTGGAGAGATCATCATGGGAAATGAAGGTGGGTTTGAAATTAATTTGAGAAAACAGTAAAGCAGTGATTACCGTTAGTTACTTCCCAATTTCATTTGTTACTTATCAAGTCAAACCTGTAAACTATTTGAGAATAGATATGCAAATGTCATTTGTTAGCATATTAAACTGAAAAGTTCCATCTGGTGGAAATTCCCAACATTTATTCATTCAACCAGGAAAATGAATGGTCTCTATCTGAGGCTCAACAGACAGGAGATGGTCCATTGGTGCTGCATGTGAGCCTAAGAGCCCACTTTATTGGTCCAAAAAGTTAACGGGCATCGGTTTGAATTTGAAGACAGGCCAGATATGGGCTATAAGAGAAAGTTTGGTTAATGAATTCCACATAAAATACTAGGGAATGACTATTGAGTAGTGGGCCAAAAATTGGAGCTTCTTGCGTAGTCTTACTGACCCCGAGTCGGCACCGGCCTCGAGGAATTCGTGTGGCTAAATGTCCATTTCAAGCATATATGTTCCATCACACCGCAATTTAAAGCAAATTGGCGAAAATTTATGAATGAGGGTGACCTCTCTTCATCTCTCTTCCTACTAAAAAGCACCGTCATTTTGCCACTTTTTTTTTTTTTCTACTATCGATTATCATTTGAGGGACAAACATCCATAACAAAATATAAATGAAATTAGGTCATTTTTGTTACAATTAATGACTTCCATTGGCGTCTCACTATCTTTCTTTTTTATCGTTGGAATTATACTAAGATATACTTGGTATTGGATAATTAAGGAACAAACAAAAGAAAGTAACAAGAAAAAAATAGTTGGCTAATGTAGCAAGAAATAAATTATTTGTTTCTAATTGATTGTTTGGTTGGGAGGAAATCAGAGAAAGAAACTTTTTTTTTTTGCGAATATAAATGGAAAGCAATGTCAATTATTTTCCATTGTTGAACACTCCACATGACTGCATAGTGATGAACTGAGCCACACCTTGCTTTTATAAAGTCATCAGAACTATTTTCCTCCTACATTCTTTTTACTAATTTTCCTGTCACAAATTGCTAAACAAAACAAACCCATTACAAAAACGTCAAACAGAAAGCAAAACAAAAAGCGCCAACGTTGAAAGAAAAACTTAGAGAAAGTTATTTAAGTGAAATTAGTAAAGTTATTTATTAAAATTAATTAAACAAAAATTAAATTTGAAATGTAAATTGATAAATTAAAATATTTTATTATATAAATGAAGTATGTAAAATTTAAAAAAAAATTTGAAATTTTTGTTATATATTTTAAATAGATTTTTATTGAAAATTTTAACAAAACCGTTAAATACATACTTATAAAATTTAAATTATAAATGATTTTTATATATTACTTATTTTTTATTGAATTTTATTAATAAAAAATTTAAAATTAAAATTTTTATTAATTATTTTAGTAAAAACTTTTACAAATTTTACCTAAAATTTTACAAAATCCAAAGTCGAAAGAAACAAATATAGATATCCACTCAGCCAAGCAAACAAATTCAGTTGGCCCAATGCAAGCAAAATCAGGGACGGGGATCCTCTCCTTGCATCATTGGACTGTTTACATTCGACAAATTGACCCATTGCTTCATTCTCTTCCCCCGCGCGCAACATCAACGTGTCCCATTTTCCACTCTCCCTAACCCACCCCCATCGTCCCCAAATCAAACGGTCCTCAATGATCCACGTGGCTTCAAAGAATTTTCAACCGCGTTAATTTGTTTTCTATTTGTAAAAAAAAAGAAAAGTCCCATTCCCGTTTAATAATGTTTTTGGGAAACCTCTGCAAGTAATAGGAGGAGATGTGAAACAGAAAGAATATGCCGTTGTTATGTTCGGCCCAGACATTCTGAGATGTCATTGGTTTTTTTTTTTTTCTTCAAAAACCTTATATATCCCCTTCCCCCATAACTTTCCCTTTTTATTTCTTCCACATGCACGCTTCTCCTCTCTCTTTCTCTCTCTTCTCTTTCAGGTACCCTTTCTCTCTCTTGAAATTGTTTGTTTGTTTTTTCGAATTATCAAAGCCGTTGCTTGTTTTGGGCTTTTTTTTGGTTTACATTGTTTCATGTTTTCTGATTGTTTTTGATTTCATAATAATGAAGTTTCTGTTTTTGCGGTTATGGGTTTTTTTTTTTTTTTCAAGCGCTTTTAATATTTTATAATATAATTTAAATCAAAAGCCCAGTAGTCTGTTTGATTGGTTAGGAAAAAGAAAAAAGAAATGATTAGGCAAGGACAAATTAAATTTTGTTCTTTGTTTTATTTATTTATTTATTTTTGCGTTTACGTTATTAATGATGAATTATTAGTTTACGGTTCAACTTAGACTTAATGTGGTTTTTTGCGTCATTGGATTATGTTTTATTATAGTTAGTTTCTGTTTTTAATAGACCTGTAGCTTGACGGCAATGGTTTACTGGATTTTATTGGATTATTACTTATTTTGGAATCTAAAAATGCTGATTAAAATCAAATAATCTTTTGGGTTTTGTTACTTATTCTAATTTAGAAATCATTAATTTTTTTTCCTTTAAAGGCTATTCAGTGTTGTATTATTGTTATCAGGAACTTGGAGCTGGTCCTGACTCCTTGTGGTGGTTTTCGATTTTTCTTGCAGGTGAAGTTAGGGGGCTATATTGTGAGACATTTAATAAGTTAAATAGGAGGAGCTAGCACAAGATTTTTTTTTTTTTTTGAGCTATGGTTTCTGATAATCTCTCAGCTGGACTATTACCTACCCTCAGAATGGATAGGGTTCGGACGATTTTAACTCATACATACCCTTACCCGCATGAACACTCACGTCATGCCATAATTGCTGTAGTTGTGGGTTGTCTGTTCTTTATCTCGTCAGATAACATGCATACTTTGATAGAAAAGTTGGATAATAATATCAAATGGTGGTCCATGTATGCCTGTCTCCTTGGATTCTTTTATTTCTTTTCCTCTCCATTTATAGGGAAAACAATCAAACCAAGTTATTCAAATTTCAGTAGATGGTGAGTGTTCTATTCTGGTGCCCTTATTAATCATGTACTGAATTCTCGACATAAATGTATTTAAATAATTTTTGACATACAGTAGGAAGCTAAGAACAAGTCATGGCTTATTTATGAATTTATATAACTTATATTTGCAGGTACATAGCATGGATTTTAGTTGCAGCTGTGTATCATCTGCCTAGTTTTCAGTCAATGGGAGTGGATATGAGGATGAATTTATCTTTGTTTTTGTCAATATATATATCTTCTATTCTCTTTCTTCTTGTCTTCCACGTTATCTTCCTTGGCCTGTGGTATCTTGGTCTTATTTCTCGTGTGGCTGGAAGGAGGCCAGAAATCTTGACCATTCTCCAGAATTGTGCTGTAAGTGTTGGAGGCGCAATTGATGATTTCTTTTATACATTGCAGGTTTTAACTTTTCTGTTGATGCTTGTCCTCATTGGTATTTTCTTCTTCCGACCTTTGTAGGTTATTAGTATAGCCTGCTGTGTATTCTATAGTCATTGTGGCAACCGTGCTATGTTAAAGCAGAGACCTTTTGAACAAAAAAATTCTAATTGGTTTTCCTTTTGGAAGAAAGAAGAGAGAAACACTTGGCTTGCAAAATTTCTTCGTATGAATGAGTTGAAAGACCAGGTCTGCTCATCTTGGTTTGCTCCAGTTGGCTCTGCAAGTGATTATCCACTTTTGTCAAAGTGGGTTATTTATGGTGAGGTAAGGCTCTGATCCACTCTAAGGTTTTATGTCATTTGTATCATTGAGACTTTTTTTTTGTGTATTTTGTTGTTTTTGATCCTTACTACATATTTTTATCTTGATATCTCATTTGCAGTTAGCTTGCAATGGTTCATGTCCTGGTTCCTCTGATGAAATTTCTCCCATATACTCTCTGTGGGCTACATTTATCGGCCTGTACATTGCCAATTATGTAGTGGAAAGGTCAACAGGGTGAGTGGCAGCATTTATCTTGCTTTATTGTTTGTGTCTGTTTCATGTTTGAATGAGAACTGTACTATATCCTGCATGGGACGAACTGTTCACATTGCACTATGTTCTTGCTTTTAGGTTAATTTTCATCCTCTTTTCAGTTTGCTATATATTCCTGCATTGAGGTTCATTTTCATTGCAGTGGCATTTTATATGCATGAATATTCTATTGATAACCATGTCCCAGTTTCTTGATTAACCATCATGTAGATGACTCTTAAGTCTTATCAGTTTCTGGGTCTAAGATTGGTATCTTTTATAGGATTGAGCTACTCTTGCTTCTACATGCTTTGATTCTTATTCTTTATCTTAATTTTTTGCTGCACTTTCTACATCAAATCCAGGTGGGCTCTTACTCACCCTTTGTCCGTTGAAGAATATGAGAAACTGAAAAAGAATCAAATGAAACCAGATTTCTTGGATATGGTTCCTTGGTATTCAGGGTAAATGTTTATTATTTCTTTGTTATGACCTTTTTCTTATCATTTTTCCCCCACTGTGTGGAGGGAGCCAAAAGGTTTCAGTCTTTTTGACCTTAGAGTGCTTTTCCCAAATTTTGCAGAACATCAGCTGACTTATTCAAGACTGTTTTTGACCTCCTGGTATCAGTAACTGTGTTTGTTGGCAGGTTTGACATGCGCATGATGCAGGTTTGGTTCTAACATTTGATTTTATATGAATTAACACATTTTTCGTTTTGTGTTATAAGGAAAAATTTCCTGGTAAATATTCCATAAAGGATTGACTTTCTATCTCTTCCTTTCTGCCTTTGGTAGGCTGCAATGAGCAGGGTTCATGAAGGAGCTAAACAAGAGGATCTCTTTTATGATCATTTGAGTGAAAAGGAAGATCTATGGTTTGATTTCATGGCTGATACTGGTGACGGTGGAAACTCATCGTATGCTGTTGCTAGGCTGCTTGCTCAACCTTCCATTCGGCTTGCTAGAGATGATTCTGTGCTTATGCTGCCACGTGGGGATCTGCTACTTATTGGAGGAGATCTTGCGTAAGTTGGTACTATATCTTGGGTACAATTTGTCGTATGACTTGACAAAATCAGAATTGTCATATTGATGGTTTATTTTTCATGAAGCTAGAGCCTGTATTGTAGCTCTTTAAATGTTTGGTTGGTGATTTGGCCATAAAGTAATCTCATACACTGTGGTTTATTGCTCATACACTGTGGTTTATCTGTAGGTATCCTAATCCATCAGCATTCACATACGAAAGGCGTCTCTTTTGTCCTTTTGAATATGCTCTTCAGCCTCCGTCTTGGTACAAACCAGAGTATATAGCTGTCAACAAGCCTGAGTTACCAGAAGGGGTATCTGAACTCAAGGAATACAATGGACCTCAGTGTTTTCTCATTCCTGGAAATCATGGTAGGTCTTATTTTTAGCCCGAATTTAATCTTGAGTGATCTATTTTTGCATGATAGAAAAGAGAAAAGTTCAACCGAATGCTTACTGTTGTTCTTAAGTATATATATTGTTGTAATTTTCTCATTGTCTGAATGATATCGCATGTTTCCTTGGTAGAACCTTATTTTTGTTAATAAAGAAGTCTTCTAGTATTCTTGCTATTTAAAAATTCAATGACATGTAATGGAATTATGCTTTTCTTGACAGATTGGTTTGATGGACTTAATACTTTTATGAGATATATATGTCACAAGAGCTGGTTGGGTGGGTGGTTTATGCCTCAGAAGAAGAGTTATTTTGCTTTGCAGCTCCCAAAAAGATGGTGGGTATTTGGTTTTGATTTATCACTCCATGCTGACATTGATGTGTACCAGTTCAAGTTCTTTTCTGAATTAGTAAAGAACAAGGTATCATTTACTCCTAAGATCTGTCCTTTTCTGTTATGTTTGCTACTAATGTTACATTTTGAATTGTCTCTAAAGAGAAAATACACCTAGATCAAGGAGGGGATATATTTGTAACTTAATGGAAGACTTGTCTATTTTTCTTATAATGTCTTATTAGTTGTTTTCCATTAATGCATACCAGAGAATTCACATGCAATAACAGTAGTATTCATTTCCTGAGTCATCCATGCTGCATTTGATGCCGAAGGCGTACTGGCCTTGATGCACATATATAGTAATCAATATTGGAAGGAGTGAATGGATCACAGATTCTGGTTTCTCAATACTATTTCATACCTTAAGAAGTCTACTCGAAATGCGCTTAGTTTTGGAAGTTGTTGTGCTAGCATTTGTTAATGCTTTCAGTCAGATACTATTACCAAATGATATAGCAGTTGCGAATTCAACCTATTAGACAATAGCTATTGGCTGTTCCAAGGTTTAGCTCTGTCTGTTATTTCTAATGTTCTCAGTCCAAAATATTATGCTGGTTGAGAATAATTTCATCTCCTCTATCTTTCTTTTCAGGTTGGAGAAAATGATTCTGTGATTATTATGACCCATGAACCACACTGGCTTCTTGATTGGTACTGGAAAGGTGTTTCTGGAGAGAATGTCTCGCACCTGATATGTGATTACTTAAAAGGAAGGTGTAAACTTCGAATTGCCGGGGACCTACATCATTATATGCGTCATTCATCTATTCCATCTGAAGGTCCAGTTCATGTGCAACATCTTCTTGTTAATGGGTGTGGAGGCGCATTTTTACACCCCACTCATGTGTTTAGTAATTTTAACAAATTTTATGGGACAACATACGAGTGTAAAGCCGCTTATCCTTCTTTTGATGATTCAAGCAGGGTAATCTTCGTTTTCTTTAATATATCTTAGATCCATTTGCCTTGTTTTCTCTGAGTTCTCATTCATATGGGGGTTGTTATTTGATGCAGATTGCATTGGGAAATATCTTGAAGTTTCGGAAGAAGAATTGGCAGTTTGATTTCATTGGTGGCATTATATACTTTATATTGGTTTTCTCTATGTTTCCACGGGTAAATTTCTTTTAAATTCTTTGAAGTTAGTTACATATGATTTCGTTATTCTAACTTCAGCTGTTATTGGACCTAAAATGACCTGATTATTAGGATCCCCTTTCTCTCTCTCTTTCTCTTTCTGAATTGGAAAGCTTACATGTAATATGATGTTTTACTCTTTGTCAGGTAGGCTAACTCTGTTAGTGAAGTGACTGATCTGTTTCCCTCCTTTTTTTAGTGTAAGCTTGATCACATATTGCAAGATGATTCATTTTCTGGTCATCTGAGGAGTTTCTTTGGCACGGTATGGAATGATTTTGTATACGTGCTGGATCATTCATTTGTATCATTGGCTGGTGTGGTGCTGTTGCTAATCACGGCAATTGCATTTGTCCCTTCGAAATTAGCGCGGAAGAAGCGTGCAATAATTGGAATCCTTCATGTATCTGCACATCTAGCTGCGGCCCTTATCCTTATGCTGCTCTTGGAACTAGGTCTGGAAACATGTATCCAGCATAAACTACTAGCAACTTCGGGTGAGTTGGATTCTAATTATCTTTTCTGCAATAGTAGATCTTAATGTTGTTGCAATGATCACCTGAACTGTAATGCTTTGTATTATAATCTGCTCAAAGCGATTTATATTTGTGATAAACTCCATGAAAAGATAATACTTAGAACTACTATTTTCATGTTATTTTTAATATTTTTAAACTGAGACTAAAAATTTTCAATGTAATTCAACCCCAATATTATCTTTTTAGTTTCATTTGGTATCTAGATTTTGAATTTATATGTACTACTTTCTGTTTTAGTATTTTCCAAGTAAAACAAATCAAACAGCTTAGAAAATATAATACCGCATAAAAGTAAGTCATGATACTTTGGTGATGATTGGCTTAATGTGGTCCTTTTAGTGGATGATTAATTACTGTGTTCAGGTTATCACCCTTTGTACCAGTGGTACCGAACAGTGGAAAGTGAGCATTTTCCAGATCCTACTGGTCTTCGAGCTAGAATAGAGCAGTGGACATTTGGCCTCTATCCAGCATGTATCAAGTATCTCATGTCTGCATTTGACGTTCCAGAGGTAAGAAATCTCTCCTTGTTTGAGGGATATGATACCTTTTCACTGGTTAAAGATATTGATTGAAGTAATGTTGTCAGGTTATGGCTGTCACTCGGAGCAATATTTGCCAGAAGGGAATACAGTCGCTATCCCGAGGAGGTGCTGTCATATATTATGCTTCCGTCTTCCTCTACTTCTGGGTTTTCTCAACCCCTGTGGTTTCATTGGTGTTTGGAAGCTACTTATATATATGCATTAACTGGCTTCACATACACTTTGATGAGGCCTTCTCTTCTCTTAGAATTGCTAATTACAAGTCATTCACACGATTCCACATCAATTGTGATGGTGATCTTGAAGTTTTCACTCTTGCAGTTGATAAGGTAAGAAACCAAAATTTATTCACTTGCGGCTGTCCCTTTCTTTAAGTTTCTCTGATCATTTGAAATTATTACTTTTTACTTTAGCTGCACCTTAAGAACATCATTACCTTATATGCCCGTTTCTGTCATTACATCCCTTGGTTTTGAACTCATTGACTTAAGGAAGAAAAAACATTTCCGTGGATTGGGAATGCTAGGAGCAGTCGTTGCCTCTCTCCCTTTAAAGCACTTGAGCAATTAAAAGGCCCACGTGAGAGGAAGTAACTTAACTTTCAAAACTTAGCAACTTGCTACAAGGAGTTGCTGGTGTTAACTTCAACCCGTGAGATAATGTGGCTTTTAGAGAGAGTGGGTGCTGAAAGCACCTGTTAACAACGACTGCTGCTAGCATTCCTCTTACATGGAATGGATTTAGCAAGGAGCTGGTACCACTAGGCCAGGAACTATGGGTGTTATTAGTTGTTAGCCACATTGTTGGTGTTGGTAGGGCCAATAGCTATCAGTTGACTTGGATTATGGACTATGTTAGACTGTACTTTTCATATGAAGAGGTCAAGAGGGATGATCAATGATTTAGCTCAGGTTCTTTTCCCCTTTTCTCATGACAATTTTAGCAGCTCAAATAGGTCCTAGATCTACCACATAAGTTAGCAGCCTAACGTTTGTATGTTCAAATATCTTTTCCTGTTAGGAAACATACTTTGGTGAGACAAACACTGATCCATTTGACATGCAGGTTCCCAAGGAATGGAAGTTAGATCCTGATTGGGATGGGGAACCCAAACAACCACAACAGTTGAGCCATCGGAGAAAATATCCTAGTAAGTGGAGTGCATCTGCAGGCCAGCAGGATCCAGTGAATACTGTCAGGATTGTTGACCAATTTGTTATTAGACAAACAGAGAAACCTGATTCTGTATCAAGTTACGGGTCAGTTAATAGCTGATCTTGATTACAACATCATTGTAATGCTTACATTTAGGCTGCAATGAGCAAAGGAAAGAAAGGTAGTTCTATATGAAACTGATCTGCATCTCAACTTGCTTCGTCTTCTTCTTCTTATATATATATATATATATATATATATCAAATAACCCATGAAATCTAAAATACAAATGCCATACCTTTAGATCATGGTGACATGAGGTACAGCATCCATATGATTAGATGATCTAGTCAATCCATTTCAAAGATGTGGTTTATATGGCTTAACTTGATAATTTATGTATTCAAGTTATGTAAAATATTAAAATTTATATATTTGTATTATGTTTTATACGAAAATTATGTCACAATTGGTATTAACGTGAAAATATAAAATATATTTTTTGGTTTTGTTAATCTCACGTAAAATTATTGTTGAAATTTTGAATTGTGTCATTTTTATATATTTTTTCATGTCTTGTCATTCTGTCATGTTTTAGATTATTATCATCGATTAAATGCCATTGCTTAGGTATAGTAGTTATTCACAGACATATAATGCCTATTTGAGCTTTTCATTATAGCAGTTATCCAAAATAATCAAAGTTTTTGTAAGGGAAGGTGGTTAAATTTGTGATATGAAATTAAAGAAATGATAGCTTTACACGGACCTGAGGAGTTTGTACTCTGATCTAAGATGTACTTTAATCCGCTTTATACCCTTCAAATTTCTAAGAAAAAGCACTCTTTCTTCAATGCAATCTGTTTGTACTTGATTATATTTTGCTTCAATGCCAGCTTTGGAGCCAAACTTTGGGTAATTTCATTATCTGAAGCTTTTTGAGACGGGTTGGATGAAAATTAACAGGAATTTTCATTATTTACTTGAGCCAGATGGTGCAAGAACAAGAATTCCTATAAGATGCCAAAAGTTTGTTAAGAGAAGATTCTATTAACCAAAATTGTGAAATCTGTTGCAGTATTCAAAGACCATAAAACTAAATCTAATAATAATCCGAATGAAGGAAGCTTTCATATGATGCTTTCTTCACTGCTTCCTGAACATCTTCCCAATTTGCTACTTGCTCTGACAATGGCGCCGTGTGTATCTTAACTTGACCACTGGTGAGCTCTCTATAAGGCAATCTTAGGAACTCTTGAACCTCTCTGATGAGTTTCTGTATTCGGAGAAAACTTCTAACTGTGAGTCTTGATAGAAACTTGAATTTGAATGTGTATGATGGAAATAGTACGAGTTTTTAACTATTACCGTGCGGTTTTTGACAAGATCCTCATAGTGAAGAACCATATGGCGAGTGGTGTTGAAATATTCAACAGCCTTTGCAGTTTTTCGTTCGGCTTGCTTCAATTCAGGAATCAGTTTCGTGATATTTATAGTTGGCTTGTATTTTGCAAGTATCTGAGCCTGAAATTCGATCATTATGATTAGCTAGTACATGGTAACCAAATGAAGTAAGATACATGCTTGTGAGAGTCAAGCTGAGGAAACCTCGGCTGATGAATGGACATGAGATTTGTGGGTTCCATTCAATGGCCTAACGTCTTTGTCATAGGCATTTGCAAGCAGAGATATCGTTCTGCGAAGCAAATTCTTTCTGAATAGAAATATTGCAGAAACTCCATTTTTCTTGAAGTACTCGACGATATCTTTGTGATGTTGCATCACACCCTGGAAAATATTTAATAAGTATAATGTGCAATTTGAAATCTTTAAGAAAAAACAAATAAGCAAATACTATCACTTTCCCAATTCCCATGTGAAATTGTAAATTTAGAAGCCAAATTCTGATGCGTCACTCACCTGATTAAGCATCCATTTGAATCCAATTGCAGCTGAGCACTCATTCTTGGAAGCACTAGAGAACCAGTCAAGGTTATAAACTCTATCCAATGTCTCCAAAATTGAAGAAATATTACTTCTCCTATCCCTAAGTCCAAAAATTTCTCCATTGGAGCTAACATTTATATGACTATTTAACAATGTCTCAAACCAACCACTCCCTGATCTCTGCATTGAAAAAATGGCAAAATATCTTACTGGATTGCAGACACATTCTTCCCTGCATAAACAAGCTTCATTTTTAACAACATATTAAATTGAACCATGCATGGATAATAATCGAAGAAGATTAATTACATTGTTGGTACCTGTTAAATGTTTTAGGATTTGGAAAATGTATAAGAGGAGCTTCCCATTGTTCAATGTCGGGAGCTTGACATTGCTGCTGCTGCTGCTGGTCTAGTGCTTTTATATTTAGAAATTTGGCGTTTGTTCGTGGGCTTATTTGCCATAATCGGATTGAGCAGATATAAACTCCAGAAACCATGAGGAAAAATAAGACTACAATTGTTAATATTAATGGAGATTTCTTAGGAGACTTTATGAATTTCGGGTCCTGCATGAGTTTCAAATGTAACCAAAGAAAATCATTAATAGTAGCCAACGATTCAGCAGAGTTAACCAAGAAAATGTAGTGCGAAAAAAAGGTACTGGTGGACATAGGAACTTACTGAGGCTTCCATGTAAAATTCTCCATTAAAAAAATTCAAAAAGTGTAAGCAGAAGTTATAGGATTTCCATATTATATTCGTTTGAGTTTGTAGATTTTTGAGAAAAAGAAGGCGAAAGAAGCGGTCAGAATATGACAATATCAGGTCAAAAGCATGCAAATTGTAAGGAAAACAATGTGTTTGTGTAGACTGTAAACCATGTAATCATTTGCCTATCCATTGAACATAAAACTTAAAAAAGGAACAACAGGGAGAAAACTCGAAAAGAACCTGGATTAATCCAGGGTGGAAAGGCCATAGAAAAGAAAACAAGAACAAACACCATATATGTCCCCTCCCGCACTTTTTCTTTTCTTCTGTATTTTTTGTCCACGTTAAACATGTTGATTATTACTATGATATTCATATTACAGTACTTTTGCCTTCGTTAATGCGCTTCTCAGTAACTTTACTTAAAGTGGGTTTTCTTCTGAGACTCTTTTACCTTTCTCTGGAATCTGGTCTGGAGCATCTCCAAGCCAAAGGCAGATACAACATTCCAAACATAAAACAAGGATTAATTTCCTTCACAAGAGAGTAAGATTGCATCCCTTGAATACTATAGTACTCATTTGTTTGAATCATGAATGGTTGTTCCTACCTTGAAGCACTTAGCCATAACAGAATGAAAAAATAAAATGGTGAAAAAAAATGTATTACTAATATCAATATTCAAAAGAGAGAGAAAGAGAGAGAAGAAATGGGGCGAATGAAGAGAAAAATGCACTTTATTAATTGATCAAAATACATATCCTCTGATGTGACATTAGGTACTACACAAAATCTTCTATCGAGTTGCAATATCTACTCCTTTTCTGTTGGTCAAGTAAGAGAAGCAAGACAGACAGAAATAGCAAGTTCACATTTGCACTAGCCTGAGTGGTCTCAAATTTATTACTTTTTCCTCCTTTTTCTATATTGGCAATACTCCAACTAGAACTAGGCCACCATACGACTCGATAGATTTAACTGTGCTTGAACCAGCAGAGCAGACGTACTGAACATATTCGTTCTGTCTGGTTTCTGTTCCCACATTGCTATCTCTTTTCAGATTTCAAATGGTACATAAAATGACGCATCTTTAAGCAAATCCTGCATACTCGTATACCCACTAGGAGAAATTCCTGGCTTCTTGCATGTTGTATCAAAACCAAATCCCAATAACAAGAAGCATCACCACTATCAAACTAGCCGTTTATTTTCACACATCACCTTTGCTGAGTGTCCTAAGTCAAAAATGTCACCAGTAGAGGACATTGATGTTCCTGAATACATGACACGGTACTGTAGTCACTCGCTTGCTGTCCGACTACTTGGCGAATGTGTTACCTGTTGAACAGCAAGAAAACACATCAATCATATTAGCTGAAACAATGAGGGGAGATTTGGAAAGCCAAGCTAAAGTTTGAGCAAGAGGATTGTTGCTTTGTTTCCAGGATATATCAACAGATTTGATATTCCAATATCAACTATCAAGGGCATGCCGTGCTTTTGGAAAGGAAGGGGGGTGAGAGAGAACAAGTTAGGCGGACAAGGTTATGGCCTTACAAAATTATACAGAGCTGTGATTCAAACCAATCTGGTCTATAAGATGATCAAGCGAACTATCTGCCCCAAAAACTTGAAAGACTTTGCTGCTTCCTTTAAGCATTTGTTTCGATCATCTCGAGACCAGTGCTGCACAGTATCAGCCAGAATAAAAAAATAAGTATGGAGAAAAATCCCAGAAAAAGGAAACAAATCATTTTTCGTTTAGATAGCAATCTCAATTATCAACCTCTCCAAGCATGTTGAGATTCTCACGTACACCTTTCAACAATTCTTTTACATCACCCTCCCATTTATAGAACTCCAGCTCCCTTCCTTCAAAGAGCTGTTCAGAAACCTAAAGAAAATAAAACATTAGAGAAAGATGATTGATTTGGTCTGAGAAAATCTATGTTGGCAAAAAATATATGGTTTTTGGCTCTTGCATTCTCATTTTGGTAAATAAAAATTCTTTTTCCTTCACTTTGCAGAGAGACACTGTTAGCGTGCACAATTCTCTTTTTGATTAGTATTTTCTGAAGGACACAACATAAATCACACACAAGAACTCTTCTAACTTCTAAGTTCCCAAATATAAAAATAATAACAATATAAACGTTTACGGCCTCAAATTTACAAAACCTTTCATTGCCACTTCGAGCAGCGAAAAGTCGACACTATTACACGGCATGATATGATAGCAGCATGTGCAATGACCATTCACGCATACCTTTCTTACTATCACTTGGCCACCGGCTATGTGTGAAAAATATATATTGTAGAAATGGGACAAGAAAAGTGGGGCACTTTTCTCTTCTAATTCCTCCAAATACTTGACATAAGAAACTCCTGGATTGCTTGGTTCTGGAATCACAAGATCTTTTTGGCTAAACCATTCTAGATCTTTAGAAAGACCTGCTGATCTTTCCAATCCAGTTCTCCTGAAGTAGGCATCTGTAGCAGATTTCAATGTTAAATTTTAAACTAACTCAACAAGCAAGACTTTTACTCTAGAAAATATTGTGTGACAATCATGAAATTAAGCAATAACCAATTGCTCACATCATTACAATGGGAAAAGATCCAACATCAATTCATTGAACAAAAAAGGTTAACTCTGCATCTATGAACTCAAAACAAGACAAGAAGATAACACCCAATATCAAGAAACTTCCTTGTTAGACTGCATATTTAAGACATGGCAGGCATAGGCAGCATAAATAAGAAAGCAAATGCCCAAATTTTACTCTAACAGAGTACTCAAAATCTCAATCAGTAGGGACAGCCACAAGTTCATCATCTAGAACAAAAATAAATTCTTTTAGCCCTTCAGAGTTCAGACCAATACCATAAGCTAGCAGGGACAGTGATACCAAGTAAATTCTTTTCTTTTTTCCTTTTTGTTTCAATATATGGGGTACAGAACAGGGAGGATATAATTCTCCCCTTTTACACATAAAAAATAGAACAGGCGCCCAGATAATGGAAAAACAAAACAAGGTCAAGAGCACCTATTTTGTAAAACAATAGAAAAAAAAAAGAAGAAAATTGCAAGGAAAAGGACTCACAAGCAACATCATTTGATTCATCAACGATACGCTCAATAGTGTTGAAGACGAGCTTGCTATCAACCAAGTACTTAAGGAACCCTTCCATACTGGGTGTCCAAGTCTCTGCAACTCCATCACCTACACCTTGATTGTTTTCCACTGCTTCAGCATTATCTCCTCGTCCTTCCTCTTCTTCTCCTTGGGTATTTTTACTGTCAGTGTCAGTGTCGGTAACACTATTGGAAGTGACCTTTTTACCGTTAATATTACGAAGCCTCATAGCAACAAATCTCATCTCTTCAGTAATACCCACGCTCTCTCCAGGGCGCTGTTTCCTGTACCTCATCCTTTTCTTTTTGACCGGAAGCCCTGTCATGTTGTTATTACTACTACTACTCGTCGAAGAAACAGTAGAAGAAGTAGAGCAGCAAAAGATTGTGGATCCTACATTTCTGGTTCTGTTGAGATGAAGGTATTGGGTTGGGGTTGTGAAACTGAAGAAGGGGAATGAAACTTGACAAGGCCTGAAAGCTGTTGGATGAAAGACAGGCGGTCGCAAAGCCATGTCCTTTGAAAGATGTTCACAAGGACAATACAATCGCATCGTTTCCCAAACACGGATGGGAGGAAGAGATGATGAGATTGAGAGATGAAGTTTTTGCAGTTAATGGGCTCTATATTGGGTGGCCATTTTCAAAAACAGGCTCCTAAAAGGCCCATTCCTTTCGCATATTCCATTTGTGGACCATAAACCGCGGTAAAGATAAGTGATAACTCGAAGTCTCCAACCAGGAGTCCATTCTGGGTCAGATGTTCATTCACCCCATTATTGATTTAAGCTTCTCTAAGCCTAAGAGCCCATGGATTTACCACCAATAGCCCGAAATCAAGGAATGCCTAGTCGAAACGTAATCTCCCCTAGGGCTAGCCATGTATATATTATCGGGGGCCTTCGGTGGCCTTTGCCCTGATGATCTGATTGACGAATTTACGCAATGGAAGTATGGAACATAGACTTTTCTTTTGGAAAGTGAACAGAGGCTTATTTAAGAACAATGGGAAAGAACAGCAACATGGGTTTGCAACACTTTGCTCAATCATTGTATTTCTTTTACTCGCAACGTTTATACAGCATTTTAAGAACCCATTCATGGGATGGGTTTCTACTTTCTACTGATACAAGTAAACGAGGAAAAAGAATACAAAAAAAAAAAAAAATACTGATGTACTGTCTAAAGGATAGAAAGAGGGATGATGTATAGAAAGCTGGTATAAAAATGTTGATCATATGATGGTATAGAGAGGAAGATGCTAACTTTTTCCTAACCTTATATTTGGATAAATATTAATAAAGGAAAAAAAATATTTTTTTTTATTGCATAAATATTAACAAAGAAAGAAAAAAAAAGTTTTTTAAATGAAAGAAAATTATGTATGTACTCTTTATTTAAATAGTTAAAACTTATAAAAAAAATTCTAATAATCATTATTTGAATAGAAAATAAAAAAAAAATTATTCATCATAATATTTTTTTATAAAATAACAAAAAATATAAAAATATATTTTCAGAGCTTATATCATTCATCCATTTTTCTTGACACTCGTTTATGTTCTTAATTATATCTTTGGTTAGTCATAAGTTCATAAATCTAATGACTAATCTAGAATGATAGCATGGCAGAAGCCACTTCTCACTTTTTATATAGTTATTGCATTTGTTAGGTGAGGAAAAGAAAAAAATTTGAGTAGAAAACTCACAGTTTTAAAATGTCTAAAGAGTTATATGGAATTGCAATTGTGTTAGGAATTGCATATTTTGGTGGTGAGCTGATAGTTTTTAGGTGTTCTATTCTTGGTTGATTGAATTGAGTACAATTTGATGGTTTTCTGCATAAAATTTATAGGAGAAAGAAGTTGAAAAGTCAAAAGCTACAAGCTTAATTCATTCACCTTGTAGCTGTACTATTTTTTGGTGCAAATCTTCTGCTTTCTATTAATAGACAAGTAAATTATGTTAGTTACCGTATTAAAAGGTTGAATAACGTGATTTTGATGGGGCATAGTTTTAGTTCAAAAATAAATTGTTCTTTGAGATGTCAGATTTCTTCCAGAGCTCGATGAATTCACACCTAAAGGAAGAACGTTGTTGTGGATAAACTTCTAGAATGCTAGTGTTACTTGATGATAGTTTTGGGAAATTTCTCTCTTGTGCTGCTTGTTCCATACTTCCATGATGCATATTTATTGTTTTTTTGTTATTCATAACTTGAAAGACACACATATATATATATAACTAAATTAAATTTTTAGTGTTAATAAAAATATAGATATAATAATTTTTTCATAGAATAATTTTGTTTTCTTTACCTTTTTTGCTTTTCTTTCCCTTCCCCTCAATCCAAAAACACTATCAGTGAACACATTTTATTCGCAAAATCTTAAATTTCAAAATAAAATATAATGCTAAGAAAGTGTAATTTCAAGGGAAATACGATTTTTCATTACATCCCGTTTTTAAATTTCTGTATTTGGTTGAAAAAAACCTAAGATAACTTAAATATTTTACTATAATACCTTTCAGTACATAATAAACGCAACAATACATCAATTACTGCATTAATTTCATCTAAAAAATACAATAAATGCACTATTCGAATGACCAATTACAAAAAAAAAAAAATTTAACCATCAATTAATGCATTAATTTCATCCAATAAATGTAAAAAATACAGTAATTAAACAAATATAATAAACAATTATTGTGTTTATTTTACAAAAATATATATTAACCGACAAACCCATAATAAATGTTCATTAAATCAAAAACTATCAAGTCAAATAGATGAAAAAAAATATTGCAATTCTATTCAAAGACTCGCAGTAAAAATTAAGTGTCAAATACTACGTTTTTGTTCAAAAAAAACGCAATAATTATCATGCCTATGATAAATGTTTATTAAATCAAAAACCATCAAACGTCCATCCAAACGCCTCCTAAAGGTTAGTTATCTGATCCACAGCCGATTTGCTCCTGAATGAAATATTTGATTCCGCCAGCTTCCAAGCAAAAATCAAATTAACTCCGGTATCTATGACTATGAAGTTCATTAAGATTAAAAAGAGAGAGAGAGAGAGAGAAATGATGCCTATTGCTGAGTATAAGACTAAATTTCTCTTCATGTATATTGAGCTATAAGTTTACGCAAGAATTCTAATGTTTCTGTGTATGAAGGATCAGAGCGGCTGAGCGGTTTGCATGAATTTATATGATCTGTTGACTCTAATACCTGTTTCACAGTCAGAAGAACAATTAACTTTTGGAGACTAGAACCATTTAGACCATCATTGGAACACAGAATAATGTTAAAGCATTTTGATTTATAGATGTTACCTACTTACATTATCATTTTCATAGAAGCATTTTGGTCTGTTGATGTTACCTATTTGTGTTACCATTTTTATTTAAATGATCCAAATTTTTATCATTTAAGAATATATAAGTAACAAAGTCAAAAGATAAACACTTACAACAAGTTCACCAAATCCAGGATAGGCCGATTCAATTGGCACGATTTCCATACGTAAGGCCCATCCACCATAGCCTTCAACAATTGGTGTGACCTGGGTCTGCAAAATAGCAAGTTTGAAGCTCATATCATGCTTGCAAGGTGACACTGCAAACAACACACACACACACACACACACACACAACAATGCAGGATTCTTGGGGGAAGAGAACACATTATCATGAAAAGATGCCGATCAATTACCTCAGAGAAACTAAGGACTTGGAGCTTCTGTTTCTTATGAAGGTGACGAAGAAAGTCATTAAGTTCTACAAGTCGTGGAGAATCACTTCTCAGTTCCCCAATCTATGAAAGAAAACCAGTGAAAAACATCAACATTAGATTCTGAATTGAAACTATTTTAACAGTCCAAAATTTCAGAATCACAGTTATGTACTGATTAAAAAGTTGTCAATTCATAATTGATCATATACTAACAGTTGGAGCCGGACGTAACACAAGGCCCATTCGCCAGGGCATATCAGCAAGCTTGCTGCCAAAATGTGGGCAGCTATAGAACACCTGAAATTACACGAAACACCAAGATTACTGAACTTGCCATGGCAAGATGTTCAAACACATTAACATCATGCCTCAAGTTTCCACTTTTTATTTTAATGGGATTGTTTGCAATAAAATAATGGAAATTGCAAGTATCTAATATTTGAGCACTTACAACTCCAATGGTGTTGTTCACAAGGTTCTCCATATTTTCTGCCTTTGCTTTATGTAACATCTGCTTGACCACCAGACCTCCCATGCTACATATAAGAGAAAGTCATGCATTGAACTATAAAGTTATGGAAATTGAAACAATTAAAAACTACCCTAGTCACAAAAAAGCGTTCTTAGCCAAAAGAAACCAACTTGAAACTTTTATTTTCCAACACAAAGATTAACATTAACCATCCTCCAGCGGACTAGAATCAAATAAAAATAGCTTTGCACCTGCCCCCCGGCCCCACCAGCACTCCCAAGGCAAAAAGAAAAGGAAAGAGAGGTTGAATTGATTAACCTGTGCGTCACAAAAACAACAGGCCGATTCCCAATGCCTGCAGCAACCAGCTTCTTTAGTAGCACGGAGCTAACTTCCTGGAGGTCAAATGAAATGTTCATGAATAATGTCAGCAGAAAAAACAAATGATGATCACAAGTTTGAAGATTTCTATTACACCCATGCATATCATAAGAAATATGGCAACATGGAACTAATAAACTGAGTTTCCAAAAAATGTATTCAATGTTGCATGGGTTTAAAGAGGGGAGAAAAACTCATGAGTTAATCTAAGCATGCATCTAAGTGTATTATAAATGAATTTCTCAGGTGACTCATGACCAGAACTCCAGTAAATGAAGCATAACAAAATTGACAAACTAAATAAACCAAAAGCAGCAAACCTGAAGAGGCAGGGAAGCTCCGGACCACTGTGTTAAGTTTGTCTGTATTAAACAATATGAAAATGATCTTGGAGTGTGAGAAACAGCCCAGTGAACACCTCAAAATCACTAGAACTAAACTGATTGCCAAAAAAATGGAGTAATTCATAAACTTCTTCAAACTACCATAAAACTAACACAAACCTTGTATTTCAGGGAAAACAAGCGAGCTTGAGGAAAATCAGCTGAAAGCCATTCACCTGGCCAAAATGTCCCAAGCTTCCCTGCTTCTTCATCAATTTTCTCTACCAAGCTAGACTTAGTTGAGGATTTGTCCTCAGCTATGCGCCAAGTTTTATAAGGCCCACCACGTAGCCCATGTACAAAGACAATATCCATTTGAGGAATCTCTGATTCGGAATCATTATTAGATACATTAAAAGAACTGGATGAGTCAGCAACATCTGAAACTTGGGTTACAGTTGTCCTATCACTGTTCATGGAATCAACCTCACTCAAAAGAGACTTGTCTTTCTGAACAGAGGATTGGTCTTTTCCAGGACACTTCCAATGGGGAAGTTCAGGGTTAATTAAGAATATCATGTCATCATAACGTGGGCAAATGCTTGTTCCCTCTCTGCTACTAGTTTCAGGAACACTATTTACTGAGTCAATACCAATTCGCTGATTGCAAAATACATTTAACAGAATGGCCCTAGCATAACTTTGTATCTTAAGGTCACTGATGCCTGATATCTTCCCACTAGCACAATCCTCAAGCCATTTACACCAAGTTTCATCAGCTGCAATGACTTTCTGGACTTTTGGAAGGAGTGAAAGAATGGTTAACAGTCTAGCTGCATGCTTCCGAATGTGAGCAGTAGGTGGGACTCGGACGCTAGATGGATTGTTTGTTTTTGAAGGTGATGACTCACCAGCATTACTTGAAACCCTTTCTTTGGCCTCAGGCGCTCTAGATGCAGCATAAGCCTCTATTGCAGCAAGTTTCTCATAATCATCACGTAACAAAGAGCGTCTTAGCAAACATAGGACCCCCAAATCAGTAATTTTATCCTGTAATAAAGAATCTTCAACACAAATTTCAGTCAGTGCTTTGATCCCCTTGAGGGTTGCCAATGCAGAATCTGCAACATCAAACTTTGGAGGATTATCTTTCTTTAGATTTTTAAATGGTCCAGCAAAAGGTTCAAGAGAAAGAAGATCTGCCAGTAGGAAGGTATCGACAGAATCGGCCAACTGATTGCCAGCCAGATTAACGACTGCAACTGCTAATTGATTAACAGTCTGTGCGGCTGAAAGAATGTTAGACTGATCGATCTGAGTCTGCAAAATTCAACTAGATCATAACTATGAGTAGTTTAAGTTGAAAATGTTACATTCTATTCTTAGCTTCCAGAACAAGTGCATAGTGAGATTAAATTTGCATATAGTCAAAACAATTAAAGCAATTAAAAACAAAAGGTACATCTTCGAACCTTTACTTTGTTACTCTTAGGCTGAGTGCCTCCTTTAATAGATGATGCCTTGCAGGAAATCAGGATATCATTTAGCAGAAGAGCTAACCATCCTTGAGAAATTGGAACAGTAGATGGGCCGTGGGCTTCAAGAATGCATGAAAGAATTCTTATGGCAGAGGATAGGATTGCATTGGAGGAAGATTTTCCAAAAACCCAAGAAAGCAATATACTAGACCACTTTTGACTTTCTTCAAGAGATAAATGCATGTCCTCAGTTGAGAGCAATTCCAAAGCTTTTGCCAGAGCTTCTTGAACCTGCTGATGCTTTGCTGTCCTCGTTGCAGTGACTCTCATCAGCTCAAGACCCTTCTCCATCACAGTCCTCCTTGCTTCCTGGCTCCTCTCAACAGCAACTATTAAAGCAGATAAAGCTATTTGAGTTAAGGAAATGTCTTCATTTTCGCTTGCATGTGAAGCAGTAGAAAGAAGACTGGAGGCCCAATCAGAGACAGAGTCTTTTAAGGGAAGATTATGATCTTCCAATAACAACCAAGCCACCAAGCTACCATGCCATTTCACAGATCTCTCAGCTGCTAGCAAAGCAGTCATGACAGCCTCTCCATCTCGATCCAGTTCTTCAATATGGGACCTATTGATCTCCGATGCCATTGCCCAGTTGGCTAATGCCCATGCAGCAAAAGGCACAGCAACATGCTGGGAATGCAAATCATCCCAAAGACCAGGAACAACAGCAGCAGACAAATTGGCTTGTCCCACCGAACTGTCATGCTTATTCAACAAAGTAAGTGTTTTCGAAGTATCCCTATCTAATGCCACACGGGTAACATTTGAATGATCTAACTTCATATACTCACTTGTTCTCGACAGCCCTATAACAGTCGTTCCTTCAAGAATTTTAATCCCAATCCCCTTCATCCCTCTTCCCCCATCATTGTCATCATTTCTCTCTCCCTCGTCTAAATGCATGCCACCTTCCTCAATAACTTGAATGGCTGCTGCAATATCTCTCATTTCCGCATTCCCTGGTAACCAAGGCTTAAAAGATGCCCTTTCTACACTGTCACAATTGGATGTAACAATATCCATTATAGCAGCCACAAGCATACTTCTACCTTTCAAAGAATCAGAAATATCGAATGAACTACGTCCCGGATGCTGCTCCCACACAAAAGCTATTTATCAATGGTAAAACAAAAAACTTAGAAGCACCAACAAAGTTCGGGTGCAAAAATATTTTCATAATCAGTGGACAATCAAAAGAAATAAAAACTTACTCTTTTAGATTTATTTTGAGGTTGAGATGAAAAAATGAACCTCAACAAATAGGGGATGGCACCTGCTCTTCCAAGTACGTCTTTGCGCACGTCGGGATCCGCAATTAGGTAAGCCAACGCCCTCGCCGCCTCGGCCTGAGTGCTGATAACATCCGGTTTTCCCACTGCTACCGTCTCCAGCAGCCAGTCAACCACCGCGCCGCCGCCGGCGCTCACGATAGCCTTCCTTCGACTAGCATTGGCGGCGGCAATGTCGGCAAGAAATGACGCTACGCGAAGCTCGAACCCTGCCCGAACTTCGTCGTTTGCGGACGACATCACCGACCTGAGCGATTGCCACAAAACAGAGGCAGCGACGCTGGTTTGTTTCGCGTGATGGACGATCCTCTTGAAGGACTCATTTGATTTATGGATCGTGTGCTCAATTGATTCGTAAAGAGGGCTTTTTCTAGGGTTAGGGTTAGCGTCGTAGGCTTCGTTGCCTTTATTGGCGGAAAAGACAGCGACGGAAGCGACAAGAGCGGAGAGGAGGGTGGCGGAGAGGGCCAAAACGGAATTTCGAGAAAAAGAGGTGGTTTTGGAAGGGAGAGTTGAAAGATGATTTTGAAAAATTTGCGGTTGCGGCGATCGGGAAGGGACGGGAAAGGAATTATTGAGATTGTTAGGGCATTCGATGGGGTTTTTAGAGGAGGAGGAAAACCGTCGCGGATAAAGAAGATAGCAGGGCCGACGAGTCCTTAAGCGATGACGAAGCATAATTTTATTAGAAAAATTATTACTTTGATGAAAAATAAAAAAAGAGAAGGATCAGGAAATTACGTTGAAAGGGAGGGCGGGAGACAAATTCACGACTGAAGAAAAAGACGAAGTTTTTAAAAATATACGGACGGTCTATAAAATGGAATTTTCTCGCCGCATATGCGAACCTTTGCCCCTTGCAATAAAGGGCCTATGACTTTTAATGTTTACAAATGGGTTTGATTGGCCCAATAAAAATGGGCTTAAAATCTTTTTTAAACTTAATCAAAGCCTTTGGGCTTTTAAAAAATAGATTTGATTGCAAAAAGACTAAACTTATGTACAATTAGATTATTATAATTACCAAATTATAGGCATGGCAGTGGTTCGAATTCTTGCTTGTTTTCAAATATCCGTACCGTAATATTAAAAATTTATTTGAGGCTACACAACTCTATATTTATCCATTTAAGAATTTTACAAACTCTATATCAAATTATTTATCGACATTGTCTTATAAATTTTAGATCTATTTAGATTTGAGATGATATAATTTTAAAGATTTTTATTTAAAAACTCTATACTACTTAAATTTACAATATCAAAGTTGCTATTTATTTTAAATAGAAAATTCTATCAATTAACTTTTGGTTAAAGATTTTTTAAAATCTTTTAATATTGTTCTACTCAAATGAGTTTCTTTTTATTTTTTTAACTTTGATGATTTATATTTTTTTAAGTTATTAATCGATTTCCTAACTATAACACATCTCTTTAACATGTAATGAAAATATTTATTACAAACAATTAGACAAAATTCTAAAAGATTAAAAATAAAAATAAAAAGTAAATTAAATTATGGCAAAGCTTTTCCTAAGTATACAAAAAGGGATTGACTAACACTAATATTGCAGTTAATGATAAAAGAACAAATCAAATATTAGAAAAAAATTATATATGATTAATGCTAGAAAAGTATTCGAAAAACTTATATTTTTTGCAATATCTCCTCATCAGCTTCTTAAAATTTATCACAACAATTTAAAAATTTGAAGGAATAATTATTCTAAAAAAACGAAGACAATTATTTAGTTCATAAAGAGACAATTGTGAATTATTAATTAAAATCTTTGCCAGCTATAGATGCTTACTCATGGGACTAAACTTTTAAAATTACTTTTCAAATTCACTAAAAGACTTTATCATGTTTACACCTTAAAAACAAAAAATATAATCAATAAGTTTTTTTTTTTATTTCAAACCAAATTTAATGTTCATATATATATATATATATATAAAAAGAAATATTCAATTTTTGCTTTTGTCTAAACAACTTGTTACTAATGCCATCAGCTTACTTTCCATAAATTAAAAAAAAAAAGTCATGCCTCAATCTAAACAAAAAAAATGAAAAATATATTTTTTTACCCATAATTAGTCAATTAATCACCATTTCAAAAGATAAAAAAAAATTAACAGTACCAAATTCACGTTTCAATCCAAATAATAAAACTATGCCACAAAAGGAGATTTTTATCTTATACATGGAATTTGTCAAGATATAAAGGTTGACCACGGTCTCTATTAATAATTCCAATGAGGTCTAAAAATCCAAAAAGTGCAATGCATCACATTGATTTATTCTTTGGAGATAAACATTGTTATTTAGACAAAATAAAAAATTAATATCAATAAATAAGACTTGAAAATATGAATAGAACATGCTATAAACAACATTGATTAGTGACGTTAAGTAAACATATCCAATGATTATATAATTTAGACAGATCATTAAGAAACATCTAATACATATAATTAGTTGGAAAAAGATGCTTATAATGTGAAAGAATACAAAATTGATAGAGGAGAAATGGAGCATCAGTTTATTTTGTTAACGAGTCTAGCCATATCCTGTTGAGTTGTCAATTACTTTAGTTTACTATAGAACAAGCAACTTGATGGTAGTTAAAAAAATACTAAGGCAATGCCATATTGCTTATGTTGAAAAAATCATGGATGCTCTAAATGTTGGTTGATGTGCAATAATCTCAAATATTCGGAGACTTTGAATATAAGTTTATGTCACTCATAGTTAAAAGTATAACATATTTTGAATCTCAAAATCATGTTTTGAACTTTTTACCAGTGACTATATATCGAATTTATAGCTATAAGGTATATTTAACAAGAACATGGGACACATATAATGGGGTGTGCCAACATATTAAGAGATAATACTGAATGAACAAAGGCTCACTTTTTAGTTTCATATAATTGATAGTTCACAAAGCATATATCTTTCCATAAACCCAAACATCCATTAAATTAATTGATAATAACCCCAAAATAAAGAATCATTTAACATTATTTTCACCCAACCCTTGCTTGTTAGATTGTCAAATTTTACTAATCCTTCAAATATAGTACGATTAACATAAAACTCTAAATAATTACAACTAACTACATAGCTTGATTAACATAAAACTCTAAATAATTACAACTAATTGTGAAAAAAGGAATTACCTAAGGATGCAAATTTTCAAAAACCTAAACATACAATAGCAATAATTAAACCTGTAAATATGTTGCATGCTTCATCATTTTGGTAAGCACAAATTTAAGATTCATTACATTCAAAATGTATCTGGTAATAAAACAAATAAGAAAACGTGAACTATGATTAAACACAAACTAAATATGCATGTTAAAAATATACCTCTTATTAATAAAAGATGTTATATGGTCATCATAGTATTGTTATTGCATCACAGGAAGCCTCTCATATTATAACCATTAGATCATATAAACTCTAGCAACATGCTCCATACTAAAACTTTGTACTTTTAGTTTTGTTTTGAATTTTCTTTTCTTTTTAGTCAAATTCTTTATCTTTGTTATGACTTGTATCCTGAAACAACTCGTAAAAGTGTATATGGCCAATATCTGAGATATAGACTAAATTTTTCTTATATTTTATGTTTGTTCCATAATAAAATAGACATCGTAATACTTCTTTATATTAGTTTTAACTAAATCTATTATTTCAACTGCAATATCAAGGCTTTGTTACACTTTTTTTTTTGTTTAATTTCTAAAATATCTTTGCTATTTATGAGCTATTTGCTTTTGTATTTAACTTTTATTGGTTTAGAGTGGCTTTATAAATAATGTGTCGATAAAGAATAATGCATAAATTAAAAAGAGGAAAACATAGATATAAATCTTAATGGCCGAAAAGGCAGTTGTTGTTATGTGATGAATATGACAACGTGATGATTATATAGTTTAACTTTGTTAATACAAATTGATTGCTAATAAATGACTTTAAAATTTTGTATCCAAAAGAGAATGACATTAAAATTACTATAATTTGTTGAGATCTTGTTACCAATCTACAACTGCAACCTAAAATTAGAATTTAATAACACATAACTTAATCATAGACATTATATCTATCTTTTTCTTAAGTTTCTTAATTTATATAATCATAAAATAATCATAAAATCCAAATGTTCTTTTTGAAAGATTTTAGCAATCTAAAAAGAGAATTAGCAAAAAAAAAAAAAAAACACCTTTATGGTGTTCTTTTTATTCTTTTTTTAAAAAAATTCTTATAAAACCTGCAAATAAAAACTATTTTTTTTAGCATAACTATGAAAACCATTAACCACCTAAGGTTTAAAATAGCAGTGGCACATATCTGTGCACTATATGCAAATATTAAAATCTCACATCTTAGTAAAAACCCTAAAAAAATAAATACCTGCAATTAAAAGAGCCAAAAGTTGTATGAACTTGATAATTGCTATTTTCATAAATCTAACTCTTCATTTTTTTTATGACCAAAATTAAAAAGAAAATAAAAAGTTAAATCGAAAAGAGTGCAAAAAAAAAAAAAAAGAAATGAAAAGAAAAGAAATAGGTAAAGGGCTGAAAACTTGTGTTGATTTGTAGTAGGAGATGAAATTTTGTAACAACGATTTTTTTTTTTGCTAGACCTTTTCATTTTTCATTTTTTTTAACTTTTCTTTCCCTTTGTTTTCTTTGCCCACCACTTTTCATTTTTTTTTCTTTTTCTAGCTACATTTATGCTTCATGCCCCTATTTTTTTTGTTTTGTAAATTCCCCAACCTTTTTCTTTCTCCCTTATTTTTCTTCTCACCTCTATGTTTTTCCCTTTCTTTTCTTGATATATACGGAAGCTTCTTCTTTTAAATAACACTAAATTACTCAAGTAACCCTAACATAAATGAAAAATACCCTTTGTGTCTTTATTTGATAGATGTCATAGAGGTATAAAGTTGTAGACAAAAATACAAGATAGTTAGATAGTATATAAAATTACAAAACGTTATCAAAAATTTCATTAATATCGATGGATTTTTACCATTTGTAGACACCTCATTTAGTTCAAGGTCAATTTATATTTTAAGATTGAGTTTTGAATTTTATTTATTTATTTTTGGCATTATATTTAGTTTAAAGTTATTATTATTTAAAAAAAAGAGAAAGAATTGGTTTGCTGAAACTTGAAGAGGGTTTAATTCTAATTAGGTTATTGAATTGAAAGTGTTTTAATTAAAAAAAGATTGTAAAAGGGAATTGGTTTGAGAAGTGGATTTGGATTAAAAATCCAAAGTTAAAGTTGATTAGAAAATTCAAACCAAGAAAACTTATTTTCCTGTTGGAATTGAGATTAGAGACCTATTAAAAGACCCCATTAGGATCAATTAGAAACAATTAAGAATCAATAAAAAAATCAAGAGAAAAAGTGTAAAAACAAATTAAGTTTTTTTTATAGTCTTTTATAATGTTTTGGGTTTAGATAATTAGGTTTTTTTCTTAAGAGTTCTGTATTGGGAAAAGAAGTTGAGAAGAAACATAAAAAGGAGGAATTCAACAAAAAATTTTCATAGTAAAATTTTCGAGGGTTTCAGGTGTATAAGTTTTAGGTTTTTGTTTAATTTTTGTTTAAACCAAAAAGAAAAGCAATCACCTTAGGCGAGGGGCGCCAATAAAGCCATAGGTTGTTTGTAGAAAAACAAGAAAGAAAACAAGAGAGTGAAGAAATAGGAAAAGTAAAAGAAGACTGACCTAATTCGATGATCAAATCCAATAATAAGTCCAAATCATAATTAGTTCCAACAACTAGCAAATTGAAGTGAGCAAATGCAATTACAAAGACCCACATGCCTTGAAATCAATTGTAGCCCAATTTATTTGATTTTTTTTCTTTATTTGTACATTTATTTATGTTACTTAGTTGTTTATCTTTCTTTTTTTATGCATATTTAAAATAAATTTTTATAACAAGTTCATGATTCTTACCAAATTATTAAAGGATTTTCATGGGTTTAAAATTTTTAAATTAAATTCTACTAAATGATTGAAGAATTTCATAATAAATTTTTTAAAAATAAATTGTTTTCAATCCTATCAAATGATTGAAAGATTTAAATCTCGAATTAAATATTACTAAATGATTGAATGACTTAATGAATTTTCTTAAAAAATAGAATTTTATTCATATAAAATGATTGGATGATTTAAGTATTTAAGTTAAATCTTACTAAACTATTGGAAGATTCAATGATTTGTTAAAATTTCATGAAAAGGTTTTTAAATAAAAATTCTACTAAACGATTGAAAGATTTTATGAATTGTTTCCAAATAAAAAAATGTTAATAAATCTGACGACGGAAACTCTTCAAAATGAGACACAAGTTTCATGAATATTCTTAAGGTGAAGAAATTATCTTAAATTACTATCAAACGATTTAAGTAACTTTAAAACCAATTTCCAATATTAAATTTACTTGAAAAAATTATAAACATATTTTAAGGCTTAGATAACATGAAATCAAACTGATACCATCATTTGAATGGGTGTTGTGAGGATGTTATAACCTTTCACACATGTAAATATATTCTTAAACCCAATTTTGATTTCGTGGCCTAGAATTTACCTTTTAAAAGATATCTAAGTCAAACTCAGGACATCTCTTTAAAATATGACAGATTCAGTTAGGTGATCAATCATACTTAAAAAATAAAAAAGATTAGTGATGACTTTTAAAGTCAAGTCTAGTTATAAGTTTATGGACTTATATGTTATGACATATCTACTGACATAAAACTTAAAAAAAAAAAATTTTTTTATTGATAAAATTTATCAATGAAAAATAATTCATTAGTATTCCATAGGTGATATTGGCGCGGAAAAAAAGAAATTGGCGTGGGATTTATTGACGGAAAAAATTTGTCGATAATTCGTAGATAAAATTGATTTTTTTGTTAAGAATAATTTAGTCTTAGATTTCAAAAAGCAAAGGGTAATATATACTCATTTAATGCACTCGTTTCATAACCTAGCTTAAATTTTTTTAAAAAAATAGCCAACTGACTCTTGGATTAGTCATTCAGTTGGTATATTATTGGAGTTGGTGCTTCAAGATTGTAAGTTCGAACAAGTCTATGTGTGTAATGTCCTCTTTAACTAAGTAAGTAATAGGGTGAGAGGTTTAAAAGTAGATTAAAAATTTTAAAAATAAATTAAAACAAGCCTATAAAAATTTTAGAACTTTTCACTTAACTTCTTAAAATAACTAAGATTAAAAACAGATTAGAGCATTATTTTAGTGCATGCAAAGGTGAAGCTTTTAATTTGTTTGGAAGTGAATTTAAACAAATCCGAGGACGCTAATCACTTCAAAGTTTGACAATTTTCTTCCCATTGCAACAATCCCCAATCCTCAAAGCTTGCACGAATTGTAATGCTCATAGTTAGTTTTAGTTTCTGTTATACACATCAGTATCGAATCGTGCCTAATTGTTGGGCTAATTTCCTAACCAATTGCGTCATTGCCTTCAACTTGTAAATGGTGACCAACAAAACGTCTAACGTCTAAGTTTCAAACGAGTTCATATTGCCTTTCCACACACTTCATAGATAGAGCTCCAATCCTAGCGAGAAAGGGGAAAAAGTTGTAGGTAACTTTAGGCTTTAAAAAGATTTGTATAAACCCTTCTCAAATGCTATAATACAACTTTTTCTCTTGTTTTAAAGCTTTTGTCTTATTTGTAAAAAAATAAATAGTCTTAATTGCTATAATACAACAGATTCCCAGCAATAATACAAATTAAACCATCTCTCAATCGCCTTCTAATCCAAATATATTTTCATATCAAGAAATTAAGTGCCTGACGTCTTCTTTTTTGTGATGCTGGAAAGTTAATTTCTTGTTTCCTAATTCTATGGCTGATGTACATGCTCAGAAGTTTGAAAGTAAGAGTTTCTCCTATCTTTTTTTCACTAATCATGATCAAAACCAAGTGAAATTGATGATATGTATGGGCTAATTCATTTTGAGAAATTATTCAAAGAACCTTAATCCTGAAACACACAAAACTCATGTACTCGTACATAAATGAATGGGTCATTGAGTTCATAGATGTTAAAGGAAAAGGAAACAGCCTCAAAAATAAAAAGTCAATCACTATTTACTTGTTTAACTATAATTTGATTCATCCTCAAAAATATAAACAAGTGTGTCTCACCATGAAATGAAAAAAAAAAAAAAATCAATTACAAACATTGGTTTAATTCAAATGATTTATCTACTTTTTAAAGTGAATTTTAGAAAGATTAAGTTCGATCTCATGTTTATAATTTTTCTTTTCAAATCTTTTAAGCTGAGACTTTCCTTCGAAAAAAACAAAAACTCCAATTACATTTTAATAAGGTTTGGGGTCAATGTTCAGCCCTTTCGAGTTAGATCGATTAGCATGTTTTAAACATGTTATATAGGGATGACTCTTCTTCAAATTTATCAACGTGTTTTATTGTACTCAATCCATTTGAAAATTGCGCTTTTTACGTTCTGTTCTATACATGAGGGCGGCACGTAACTTCATAGTGTAAAACAAGTCAAGAAAGAGAACTTACCATGTGCCTTTCATGCTTCTTGGGAGATCATGACTTGCCCAAAGTCTCTTGGGACTTATCTCACCGGCCTCTTATAGCATTGGTCTCCTCAACTTCTATAATTGTTGTAGGGAAAAAAGCAATACTGCAAATATGTCTTTCAAGATGAAAGCAAGTTGAAAATGATTTTTCATTTAGTAACTGAAATGATTGTTTATTAATTTTTTCAATATAAAAATAGTAGTAATCTGCTCATCCTGTGCATACCTAAAAAACCCTTATAACTTAATTTAAATGAATTTTAAACGTGCGAAAGAGGCATATATATATATATATATGTGCCATTTGGATCTGTACGTGCATGGAACATATTTTCATCTTCATATATATACAATTAATTAATAAAATAATTAATTAATGAAGTTTAGATGAGTTCGACAGTAGATTATAGATGGAGCTTAAGTTGAAAATGAAAGTTTAGTTTAATGCGCATCGTTATGTTCTTCGCATCTCCCATGTAGCACTTATCCTTAATTAAATTTTAATAATTAACAGTTGTTGGCATGCTGCCAACGTGCATAATTTGCAGTACTACATCACTTTTGGATAAGCGCGTAATCAGCACGTGGATGCAGGCATTTAAGACTACTAAATTTATTTATTTATTAAATTTTTTTATATACACGTGGATGCATGCATTTAAGACGACTAAATTTATTTATTTATTAAAATTTTTTATATACACGTGGATGCATGCATTTAAGACGACTAAATTTATATTTTTTTTATATAAAAGAAGACGTGGTGTAAAAATATAAAAAAAAATTGTAAACGAATTCCAAATTTATCTTATGTTATTTTTTATAGGTGATTGCATGCAATTATTTGATTCAATGATAAATATTAATTAAAATGTCTAGTTTAGTCAATGACAAATATTGTGCATCTAGGAAAATGCTGAGAAGTGATCACCAAGCTTAAAGCTTATAAGGTCTATAAATACTACAGGTTTCCAGGACTTTAGTGCATCAATATTCAACATCTTTTCTGCTTAATTTCTCATAGTTTACAGCTTAAACCTTAAAAGCATTACCCATTCCCCTAATGGAGACAACAGGAAAGCTTCTGCACCCTCCAACTCATGGAGACCTTATTACTATTCTCAGCATTGATGGAGGTGGAATTAGAGGAATTATTCCAGGAGTTATTCTCAGCTTTTTAGAATCTGAGTTACAAGTAATTATACGCTCTACCAAAATTATGATTATGGGTCTTTATATATTAGAATAAAACCTCCTATAAGCTGATTTTTATCATCAAACAGGTGTTAGTTTCATGATGATTGTCTGATCACGTATTCTCTTGTTGCAGAAACTGGACGGTGAACAAGCAAGAATTGCAGATTATTTTGATGTGATTGGAGGGACAAGCACTGGCGGTCTTGTTACCACCATGTTAACAGCACCAAACGAGAAAAACCGACCCTTATATGCTGCCAAAGATATTAAGGCCTTCTACTTTGCGCATGGCCCTAGAATATTTCCTCAAAATAGGTACTGAATAATATTGGATGAAAGTAAATATCTATACAACAGAAATGCCAAAGCCAGGCAGCCAATTAACGGATTCCTCTTTCAACTGCAGCTTTCCATTTTCCGGTGTTGTAAATATAATCAAAAGAGTGTTGGGACCAAAATATGATGGAAAGTATCTGCATGGAATTCTTAAGGAAAGGCTTGGAAACACAAAGCTGCACCAGACATTGACTAACGTTGTAATTCCAGCTTTCGACATCAAGAAGCTGCAACCAATCATCTTTTCCAGCTATGAGGTTGATCTTGAAGTCTCATAAACTATTTTCTATGTCTCATGTCTTATATAGGAGAGAAGAATTCACTAATTCTGATTTCTTCAGGCCAAGAAAAGTCCAAGCCTGAATGCCTTACTCTCAGATATATGCATTGGAACTTCAGCCGCTCCAACTTATTTTCCGGCCCATTATTTTGAGACCAAAGACTCTGAAGGAAAGGTGAAGAAGTTCAATCTTATCGATGGTGGGATGGCTGCTAATAATCCGGTAAGACAAAACTTAATTTTAATACTTTGATAAAAACTCTTAATTAGACTTCATTATATTAAAGCATAATAACAATCTATTTGTTCAATTCTTACTGAATTTCATAGGCTTTAGTTGCCATTGGTGAAGTTACAAAACAGATCAACCGAGGGCATTCTGATTTCTGTTCCATAAAGGCAGCAAACCATTTCAATAGATTCTTAGTGCTATCCATAGGAACAGGCTCAGAAAAACTTGCAGAGGAGTACAGTGCAAAGCAAGCGGCTCAATGGGGTGTAATTGGGTGGTTAATCTCCGGCCATTCCACCCCATTAGTTAAAGCCTTTACAGAAGGCAGTGCTGACATGGTTGATTTCCATCTTTCTGTGATTTTCAAAGCTCTAAGTTCGGAAAAGAATTATCTTCGCATCCAGGTTAGTTAGCATCCAAGCTTATGGTTTTTCTTTTTCTTTTTTTTTTTAAATGAACTTCAAGAAGAAATTAGAGGCTGTAAAATTTTTGCTCCAAATTAGTTCGTCCATCACTATATTGCAGGATGATAAGTTAAAAGGGGAGGTTTCCTCTGTTGATGTTTCTACGGCGGAAAATCTGAATAATCTTGCCAAAATTGCTGAAAACTTGTTGAATAAACCTGTTTCAAGGTTGAATTTCGAGACGGGTAATTATGAGCCTTCAGGAGAAGGAGAAACCAATGCACAGGCTCTCATAAGGTACAAAATTAATGCTCCAACACACACACACACACACGCACGTGTGTGTATATATATATATATATATATATATATATATATTCCAGCATAGTATATATGATTGCTCTTTCTACTTTCTAGCCTCCATTTAACACGTTTGATTCATATTAACAAATGTGGCAGGTATGCAAAGCTGCTCTCTCAGGAGAAACACCGTCGTGAAAGGTCATCGTTGCAGAAGCCTGGGGCACAATCAAAATGAACTTGAATTCATGGAAGCTTTAAATGAGATAATTATCAGTACTCTGTTGAAGGGTTGTATGAAATTAATAAAATTAATGTAATACATTGATTAAATTAGCAATATCAAAATGATTTGCTGAGATAAATAAAGTTATATAGTTTATAGTTTGTCATTTATCATCCTTAGAATTTAGAAATCAGATTAGACTTATGTGCCAAACAAACTTTGTCATTTATCATCCAAATGCCTTCTGTATTTTTTTTCAAAATACATTTTTGATATGACATTCGAATACCTTAGTGGGACATCCAAAGAATAACAGCAACACATGCACCACTCACCTAAAACAATGCATTTTCATTTGACAAAACTCCATCAAGGGAGAGATCAATCAAAGATTACTTCACTCTTTTTCCACGAGTTTGGTAGGAGGATTGGAATCAAAGATTTTATCTGTCTTTATCTAAGCATTTATAATTCAACTTAGTTAGTAGCTGAAGAAGAAAAAAAACCACCAATAGTTAATCAATTTAATTCATAAGAAACATGAGTGGTTAAATTTTGTGTACATCTATTTTGACTTATGTATAAGAAATTTTATCTGGTGTACAAGATATTCGTTATAAAATTTTAAATCTCATGAACAATTATCGCAGGCACGTGTATAGAAATTTCATTGCTTCACAAATTGACTATCATCAGTTTTTTCCCCTGAGCTTAAGTTAAATTGCATTATTAATTTGACATCATCAATCTTGTAAATATATGAAAGATCATAAAACTAATGACTTATCAGTTCAATGATATTAGAATCGACTTTAAAATTAAGAATTTCGAATTCAAATCCTAATTGTAAATCAAAAGATTAAGAAAAAACTATGTAATTTTTTTTTTGGGTCAATCATGATATATATCTAATTCAGTACTGAATACAGGCAAACAAAATCATGGTGTATTTTGGGTTTAATATTGAGTTTGTAATAATTAGTTATAATCTTTCCTTTTATACGAGGCTTTAGTGGATAAGATTTTGAGATTTCTTGATATTCAAGTAATCAATGAGATTTTTATTCTCCTAAATATTCTCTCCCCTAGTTTCTTTTGCCCATATATATCTCCAGTTACAATTATCAAATCTTCTTCTCCTCCTTGTTTCACATCAACACATACAACAGCCTTAAGCTTAATTTCCAAATATGGAAGGAGCAAATTATGCACCTTTACGATCTCCAACTTATGGAGACTTAATCACCATCCTCAGCATTGATGGTGGTGGAATAAGAGGAACAATCCTCAGTTTTCTTGAATCCGAACTTCAGGTATATCAAATTTAAGTTCCACAAATATTTGGCTTCTCAAACTTTTTGATAAATGCTTCATGTTTTGGCTCTATTTTATAGAAGCTGGGTGGTGAGGGCGCTAGACTTGCAGACTATTTTGATGTAATTGCAGGGACTGGTACAGGAGGTTTGGTTACGGTCATGCTTACTAGTCCGAATGACAAGAATCGACCACTTTTTACTGCCAAAGATATAAAGGACTTTTACCTAAATAACTGTCCTAAAATCTTCCCTCAATCAAGGTAAAAATATAATTTCTGTTTGCAGTCAACTGATAATAAACAGACTTGAATGGTATAACTACATTGTTTTAGTGGTGGTTGTTGACATAATTTTTTAAGTAACAGATGTTCATTATTTGGTAGAGTAATAAAGGTGATCAAAGCTCTTTTGGGACCAAAATATGAAGGGAACTATCTGCATAGCCTTCTCAGAGAGAAACTAAGAAACACAAGATTGCACCAGACATTGACTAATGTTGTCATCCCAACATTTGACATCAAGAAGCTCCAGCCAACGCTCTTCTCCAGCTATCAGGTTCTAATTTTTCTCTCCAAAAACCCACATTAATCAGACATCCTTTATCGTCTTTAAAAAATATTGAATGTGAATTATATACGCAATGTTGAACCAGGTGAAGGAAAAGCATTATCTAAATGCCTTACTTTCAGACATATGCATTGCAACCTCAGCAGCACCGACTTATCTACCCGCCCATTACTTCAAAACAACAGATGACACAGGGAAAGTTACGGAGTTCAACCTCATAGATGGAGGTGTTGCAGCTAATAATCCGGTATTTATATAAATTATTTCTTAAATTTTGTGTGCAATTCAAAGCAATATTCACAATATTAATTTCTTTTACAATTTTTTTTTTTTTTGTGTCCTTTCAGACTTCAGTTGCTATGAGAGAAGTAATCAAGGAGATGATCAGAGAAAATTCTGATTTCTATTTATATAAATTATTTCTTAAATTTTGTGTGCAATTCAAAGCAATATTCACAATATTAATTTCTTTTACAAGTTTTTTTTTTTTTTTGTGTCCTTTCAGACTTCAGTTGCTATGAGAGAAGTAATCAAGGAGATGATCAGAGAAAATTCTGATTTCTATCCAATCAAATTACCAACAGACTGTGGACGATTTCTTGTAATATCGTTAGGAACTGGCTCAAGAAAGATTGAAGATCAGAAATATAGTGCAGATGAAGTGGCGAGATGGGGTTTGTTGGGCTGGTTAATCAACGATGGTTCCACACCATTGTTAGATGTTTATACTCATGCAAGTGAGGACATGGTGGATTCCCACCTTGCTGTGCTATTCCAAGCACTTCACTCTGATCCTGATAAATACCTCCGTATTCAGGTATATACTATAATGTGTTTTTTTTTTTTTTTTGCCATTAATATTTTTGACATCTTTGAATAATGTTGTATATATAAAGGATGATACTTTGGTTGGGGAATTATCTTCGGTTGATTTAGCAACAAAGAAGAATTTGGATGATCTTGTGAGAGTTGGTGAAGGACTGTTAAAAAAGCCAGTTTCTAGAGTTAAGTTGAGAACTGGTGTCTTTGAGCGTTGTAAGGAAGAGACCAATGAAGAAGCTCTTAGAAGGTAATTAAAAAAAAATAAAAGTCCAAAAAATTTTACAATTTCTAATTAATGTGGCAAAATTTGCATAAATTTTCAATTTTTTTTTTAATTTGGAAATCTTTTGATTTTGTAGGTTTGCAAAACTATTGTCCAAAGAGAGGCAACTTCGCCAAGTCAGTACCCCAAGGAAAAGGCTGGGCTGGACAATGGTATAAAAAACCAGTAATTTTTGCTAGTTTTTTATTTTTTGGCCATCAGATTTTGGCTAGTTGTTTAAAAAATTCTAGATTGGATATTAAAAATTAATAAAAATTTTTGGTATTTATATGTACATTTCCCACCATTAATTTCTCAGGAATTTATTTAATTCCTCTGCTTGAACCCCTTACGTCTTGTTCTTGCAGTTGGGTGGCTTTTAGCCTTTTAGTCCTCTTTTTATCATTTTTGAACAGTTTGAGCCCAATTGTGGGTTTTATGTGAACTGATTTTGCTACCTATTTCAATAGTTGGGAACTAACATATATTGAGCCCATAACCATCTTTGAATGCATCTCTTTTAAACATCGCCGGGAAGTCACCGGAACACCACCCGAAATTTCAATCATCGCCGGAATACCCAATGTCAGGAATTTACTTTTTCTGGAATACTCAATATTGTCTTTTCGTCCTGTCAACTTCACGAAATACATTGATCAATCCTACATCATTCGTCTCTCCCACCAAGGAATCAATCGTTGAAAACATGTCCCGAAGTCTCCATGGTCGAGTTTCCACTTTTTCACACCAACAAATAGCATTCTTTGAATCAAATTCAACAATTAAACCTACTTTATTCTTCCGATCTGTTTTCATAAAACCCTCTAGCGCCATTTTAATGGCCAAAAATTCGACAACATTAGAGTCTTGAACACCTACGGGTCCTGGAAACATGGCAATAATAATATCAACCTCAGTCCTCAGCACTCCACCACATCCGGTAGGTTCTGGTTTTCCTTTTGCAGAACCATATCATTAAACTTCAAGAAGCCAAACGGAGGAGGAATCTATTGCATGAATGGTCTTCTATTTTTCCCTGAAAGCGGTGGCAAACAGGCCCTCAATTAATCCACCACATCGAGGCTTTGACCAGTTCGAGTAAATTATCGTACTTGTAAATTAATAAAACGGGTAAAATATTATAAAAGTTCCTGCGGAGGCTTGGACCATTTCGAGTAAATTATAAAGAGGGAATCAAAAGGTTGTGATTTATCTATTTATTTTATATATTTGAGCCTACCAATTTTGTCACTCAAATTAAGAGTTCAACAGTATGTCGACAATCCTAACATATCAGCTTCTGAAAGTTTGTTTAAATATCATTGTTGTCTTCATACGCCACTTATCATCCTCGAATCAGATGCTAAACAAATGACTGCCGAGTCATGGTTAATTATTTTCGTGTCAATTAAAGATAATTTTTTCTTAGCCTATGTTTGGCGTTTGGACCAATTCGATTGCCTTTTGTTTGAAACTTTCAGACAGAAACCATGGATATCATTTTCATAATTGCACAAAAATTGGACATATATTTTCAAATGTAATAATTAATTAAAAAGAAATTTATCATAGCTGTTGAGGTCTTGGGGGACTGTGGTAGGGATCGCCTGGTAAAAGGATTGCAGCTTTCATCAAATATCAATGGCGCAATAATTCATCTAAACGCCCTTGGAAGGTAAGGAATTTTTTACTGAGAAAATGATAAATACAAAAGGCGCCTTATAAACAAAAGCGATCGACACAATTTAAGCAGCAGGCCCTTTAAACTGTAAAAACTGAAACTTCAGCTAGGAAATTACATAGCCATGCATGATTATTTATTCTTCCTTCAGACCTTGCCTGCTTCACAGGAGCATCAGTAATCTCCCTCTTTATAATATATATATATATATATATATAAACATTTTATTTCTATCTGTAAATTATAATCTAGAACAACTTGTAATAATTAAGAATGTATTTTCAAAACTTAATTTCTACTTGTTAGCCAATTGGACATTACAAAAGCTGATAAACATGCACGCGTGGTTTTCTTTCACCTTTGAAGCTAGTTTTACTTATTTATGTTCTAATTAGCTAGAATAACATGCATGCATGATCTATACTGGTTAAAACACGTCTAGCCCCGAGGCACTGCTGGGAAAACAGAGAATAGAGGCAAATTTGCTCAACCATTTTCCCTGAGTGACGGTGATAAAAAATTTGCTATAAGTCTCTCCTAACCCCGAAGTCAGCGGTTTAGGTGAAGAATTACGAGTTTAATTCAACTTATTAAAGATGAGGGGACAAAAAGAATGAATTATTAGCTTCGCAAGAAAAACATGATTAGGTGAATTTCTTGCATTGCACGTTCTCTCTTTGTAGAGGTATACAAAATTTTCATGTTTAATTCGTTTGAAGTTATATCATGTGGCATAATAGATGAATGCTACATATCTTTCATGAATTTCAAGTATCTCCTACACATTTATAGTTGGCACATTGAATCTTTCATAAATTTTATCTATAACGCAATTTGCCTGTCAAATTACATTTATATTTTCCTAATTTGATGTAGTTTTTTACGAATTAAAATAATTAAAATTAAGTTGATTTTACTTCTTTGATTCAACGTGTCTAATATGGAAGGTAGCTAGTTAGACAAACAATAAAGGTAACGATTTGAGCCTATTAAAAAATAAAATGAAAACAAATTTAATCATTAGATAGGAATTAACTTGGAGCTAAGTGTTGATATTCCATGAGTTAGGTTATAAATCTTCAATGAATCACCTAACTCTTTTTTCATACCTACAATTCTGAGAGCCAGTCTAACCTACAATTCTCCGAAATGACCTTTGAAGGTTGAAAGACCTGCACGCGTTATGCCCTGTTAATTTTTTAAATGGTCCCTTTGCTTGGATAAAAGGAGAAAAAGACACTGATCCATTTTGCAGGAAAGTACAAAGTTTGGTCAAATATCATACATTGTCAGAATTACTATACTGGAGGAGATGAATATGTGTGTATAAATTCCCCAGCATGTTTGATCGATCAAGAGACAAAAATCATAGAACTAGCCCTCCAAATTAACCTCTTTAAAAGTTCAAGCTTCCCTTCAAGACTCTTAAACTTTAAAATTACTCTTTCCCTCTATACATAGTAGTACATATATACACATAGCATTTAGCTTAAAGTACTTTATCCATACCATATATGGAAGGTGCAAAGGAACCTTTACAACCTCCAACTTATGGAGACTTGATCACCGTCCTCAGCATTGACGGGGGTGGAATAAGAGGGGTCATCCCCGGAGTAATCCTTGGTTTCCTAGAATCCCAACTTCAGGTTCGTACATTGGGTCTATAAACTAAAAAAAATGGCTTTTCATTTGTTCATTTTCATGAATCTTATATATAGCATTTAACTTATTACCGGTTACCACATACATAAAAGACTGTGATATGTATGTATGTATATGTACAAAGCAAATTTAAATACATAGAACTAAAATTACGTTGTTCTTTTGCTTATGAATTATGATCCTTCATGAGCTAAATCTAGATTTTTGGCTATATATTGCACAGGAGCTGGATGGTGAGGATGCAAGACTAGCTGACTATTTTGATGTGATTGCAGGGACTAGCACCGGCGGCTTGGTGACAGCCATGCTAACTAGTCCAAATGAAAATAATCGACCTCTATTTGCTGCCAAAGATATAAAAGATTTTTACCTAAATAACAGCCCTAAAATCTTCCCTCAACTAGGGTATTCCTTTAGTTCTATATCCAATGCATGATTTAAATGATTTTATGGTTATTTCTGATATTTTCTTTTACTAGCAGATGTCCGTTGTTTGCTCCAATAACAAAAGTTATCAAAGCTCTAACGGGACCAAGATATGATGGGAAGTTTCTGCATAGCCTTCTCAAAGAAAAACTAGGAGACAGAAGATTGCACCAGACATTAACTAATGTTGTTATCCCAGCATTTGACATCAAGCATCTTCAGCCAACCATCTTTTCGAGCTGTCAGGTTCTTATATATTTTCTTCAAAACTCACCCATCATGAACCTTAACTTGCCTTATCATGTCAAATTTTTAATTAATATGAATTACTTCTTGTAAATGTTGTGTTTCAACCAGCTGAAGACAAATCCTACTTTGGATGCCTTACTCTCAGACATATGCATTGGAACCTCAGCTGCACCAACCTATCTCCCAGCGCATTACTTCAAAACCGAAGACGACAAAGGAGATGTGAGAGAATATAACTTAATAGATGGTGGTGTGGCTGCAAATAACCCAGTATGCATATGTCTGAATCAATAATAATTTCTTTTAGCTATAGCAATTATAAATACTTAGATATATGTATATTTTGGCCCCTTCAGACTTTAGTGGCTATAGGCGAAGTGACCAAGGCGATCATTAGGGGAAACCCGGATTTCCCTCCAAAGCCCATGGACTATGGAAGATTTCTGGTTATCTCCTTGGGGACTGGCTCCCAAAAGGCCGAGGAGAAATACAGTGCAAAAGAGGCAGCAAAATGGGGTTTGTTAGGTTGGTTAACCAGCGGCGGCTCCACCCCATTAGTTGATGTATTTATGCAAGCAAGTGGAGACATGGTCGACCTCCACCTTTCTGTAGTATTTGAAGCCCTTCACTCTAATAAATACCTACGTATTCAGGTATGTACATGCATGCACTCAGGCTAAGATTTCAAAGGAAAATATATATATATATTAGCTTTAATCTGCCATTTTTAACATCTTTGAATTTAATGTAAGCAGGATGATACATTAAGGGGAGATTTATCTACCGTTGACATAGCTACGAAGAAGAATTTGGATGAACTGGTGAAAGTTGGGGAGGGACTGTTAAAGAATCGAGTTTCTAGGGTTAACTTGGAAACAGGTTTGTTTGAGCCTTTCACTCAAGAAACCAATGAAGAAGCTCTTAAAAGGTAGAATTTGGTGACTTTTGCAATAATTAATTTTTTGTGACCAAATTTGCATGAATCATTAATTCTTGAGAAAATTTAATTTTGTAGGTTTGCAATCCTACTGTCCCAAGAGAGGCATCGTCGTCATTCTAGGTCACCCCAAGGGAAGGCTAGAGAAAATGATCAAAATGCTGTGAAAAATTAGTGGCTAATTTTCATAATTGCTTTTAGAATTTGTTGTAATAAGCTCTTGGAGCACAAATAATTCAACTCTGTGATTCTTTACTTTTTTTAGCTTCAATAATTTCCAAATGGGATCACAATTGATAATTATAGGGATAGGAGCCTTATTTTATTCGTTTTCTTTGGATTGTAAGTGTTTCATCAGTAACAATTTTCTATTGTGCCAACTCAATCTGTGCTTCTAGATCTAATTTCTTCAACCATTTGTTTGGAATTTAATTTGTTCTTCTCTTGGTTTATAACTTATTGAATTTTTTTTTCCATTCAAAGATATTGAATTGTTTTCAATCGCAAAAGAAAAAAAAACTCATATAATGTTTTATAATTTAAAACTTTTTTATACACCTGAAATCTATTTAAGGATTGATGTAAATGATTATGTATTATGCATTTCTTACATTTCTATCAAATAAGTCACAAATTGTTGATTAGAAATAAAAATACAATTTACACGTTATTGACCAAAATATATATTATAATTAAAGTCATGATCATATCACAATTGCATTTTGGAACTTCAAAAATTGAAAATGCTTGATTTTCTTGCAATGATATATTTGAAATTCGGTTTCTAATTGAAATTAATTATACAAAAGCAATCATACTAGGTCAGTAGATTACTGATTAGAAAGCTTTCCAAACAGTGGTATTGGCTACCAAAATTTCTTGAGTTGGCCAATTCTTCTTTAACAATACACTCCATCTTAATTAATTTCCACTATACAATTAATGTACCCAAACAAAATGTAAATAGTCCCAAACTCAAACAAGAAATATTCCACAAACCAAATAACAAATTCAACTTTATGAAAATTTGTCACGTTGTTTGTGATGTTTGATTCTCATGACAAATTAAAGCAGTAGAATTTGGGTATTTTTAATTAAAAGTCAACTAATAAGTCACAATTACTTACTTTGGATTACTGAAAGAGAATCAATTATATTTTTATTAATGTTAGTTCCACGATTATTATCAGCATCCATGTCACCATGGACGTAGTAAAATCCTTGGTGCTCTTATCATTTGACACTTTGAATATTTTGTTGATTTCCACTAACCTCTACCAGTCAGCTTGGATTGTGATAGCTACCAACAGTTCCATATAAATAATTTTTTTTTATTTTAAAAACGTTCATAAATACTCTGCATGTTGATAAGTTCTTCAAATTCACCCTAAAAACTTATTTTTTTTCTGCAATTCTTCCCCAACTTTTACAAAATTCTTCGAGTTTTCTTTTATAGCAATTATATCCAGAGATGCGACTGTTCTACATAGCGTATTATCTTTCATTTTTTATTATTAGTTTTTGCTTTAGGTTAAATGTAATTTCAGTCATTGTTATAAACTTACATATAAATTGTATAGATCTCTTTTATCTATAGCTACAATTCGAAAAATGAATCTAGATATACATGTTGAAAATGGAGCAACTGTACAGCTGCTTGCTTGCAAGAACACTTTGATATATCAGAGGAGTGGAGTGTTCACAGGTCAACCATCCCAAGCGACCCCATTTTGCTGCCGTACGAGCAGAGTACTTCTCTTCACATTTTTGGGAACCCTATTCAATGATGGGAGAGATGTTTGTCGAGAAAAAAATTTACATGAAGGTTTACATGCAGAGTTTATAAACTGCGAGTAAATAAAAATAAAATTAATAAATTAAAATTTTTAATATATAGATTAAATAAGTAAAATTTTAAAAAATAATAATAATTTTTGATATATTTATTAAATAAATATTTTTAGTAAAAATATTAATAAAATTTTAATTATTGAATAAATATCGATAAAATTTAAATTATAAATAATATTTTTAATAATTTTTTACATATTATTGATTTTTATATTAAACTCTATCATTATATCGATTCGAATTTTTTATTAAAATTTTTATTTACTTATTTTTAATAAAAAATTTCACAAACTTTATCTATGAAGTTTTATATAAGATTTATCTTTAATAAGATGTCTAAGCTTAAGTTGAACATAAGATCAACTTTGAAACTTTCATCTTTGCTTTTAGTATTCATGCAAAGAAAATTTAACGATCAACTTGAAGTTTCTTGGATAGAGTTTGGACGGAAATGCCAATATATGTTGTTAATTAGCTACACACAGACCATAACTTGGCGGCGCACTCGTGTATGAAAATTCAAACTCTATGACGACTCGTAGGTTTGAATAATAATCCAGATGAAAATCAGTTTTGAAAGAGTAAATCCAACTATATGTTAGAAAATCAGAAATAAACTACTCAAAAAAAAATTTTTTCTTAAGTTCTATTACTTTTTCCATTTAAGTCTTCAACACGTGAGGCGTGGACCAATTCTCAATGTAGTATTCTTCTTTTCTTCCGTTGAAGCAACAACTGTCTTCATGATCTATATTTTTGGATGCTAAAGCAAGATATATATATATATATATATATATTGTATGAAACTTCGGAGAGCTCAAGAATTGGTAAGCAATTCTTCGGGAATAATTACTTACATTGCATGGTTGCAACTTTTGGAAATGAGACTAAAGTCGGAAAGTCATCGATGTCGACTATACTGTTCACAAGGGGACCCCACACGTGCATAACTAGCCAATGGTGACTGCCACTGGTGTAGCAGTCGGTATATTATCCTTGCCGTGTCAAGCAATTGCACTAATAATTCTGTGATTTAGCTGGTGGTTTCTTTTTCTTTTTGGTAAGTAAAAATTGCGGATAGATTGTATGTTATATTTAATAATATAAGATAAATTATTATAAATTGTGTATTTAATATAATTTTAACAAATAATTATTGACAGAATTTAAACTTAAAATTTTTTTATCATGAAAAAATAAATTTTAACTAATTAAGCCAAATCCTTTGTCGATTTAGCTGAGGATTTTTTTTTTGTCAGCTAAACATCCCTGTACGTCTGGTAAATAAATGAAGTGTGTAAACACTTCGGAAAATAGTTTCTCATTAGCCATGTATAAAAGCCGTAGTTTTGGATTTGATTGATGCCTTAGAAATAAATGAAGAATTTTTGCTTTCATGCGTAAGGTGTTAAAATCTTAATTTTATAAATAAAAATTTAAATTTTGATAATTTTAAATATCCAAAATAATTTATTTCTTGAAAAACAATGGTTGATGCTCAAAAAAGCTAAATCTTTCCGATCTTAGTCCTCTCCTTATCGAAAAGTTTCCTCTATTTATGTTATTACATCATATATTAAATAATTATACATCATTTTAGATAAAAAAATTTACCAAATATAAAAAAAAAAAATCACGTAAACCAAACTAATATATTATTTTACTTGACAGTTAAGGAAAAGAAAGAGCTATTTTTCTTCATGTAATTTAAAGTTAATGGAATTCTATATGTATTAATAAAAAAGAAAATCTTTTTTTTTTAAGGAATTAAACAGAAAATCCTCATTAGCCCACTTTAGGCATCATTAATTTGCTACCTCTGGTACATAACCTTATTAGAGCAGTTCATATGCATTTTTTTGGCCAGCTTTACTGTTGGGCTTATTTAAGGATTTTCATGGCGTAAATATCGAGAGTTCGAACCTGTGAGTGGGCTTCAACGAACATTGAAAGACCAAGATCTCAAATCCCAAATGCGCTCGGGAACCAGTGAACTATGAAGTAATTAATATAACCGCTGACCGTGGGGTCGTTGCCTCAAAGTCTGTGCTATACTTTATTGATCGTGTGCTATAATATTAAATAGAAATGGTCGCCAGTGAGTATTCGACCAAATATTTATGATAATGTTCTGAAGGATACCGTCGTTGCCGGTTTCTATTTAAAGCACAGCAACATTATGCAATCACACAAGCAAAAACGACAAATTCAACTTTGTAATGCGCCCTGATCTACTATACTATTAACGATAAGTAGGAAAGAAATTTGATAACGTTTGGATCATGACAAAAAAGAAAAATAATTGCATTTTAGCCAAGAAAACCAAACGAACTGATTATTTCCTTGAATTGAAAGAGGAGGAAGAAACAATTTCTAATTACTCATCATTTTGATGGCTTACACCAAATTGAATAAAATGCCATAATGGAAGGAGCATAACATAAGTTGTATTGGTGCTCCATTGGTCTTCATCTGACCATATTGACTTGATTGAGACGGGTTTTGATGCAGATTAATGTCTACCAGTCAACTGAGATCGTCGTTGCTACTAACAATTCTACATAACCTCTGTTCCTTTGTTTATTTTATTGAAGGCCATCAATTTTTAAACCGATTAAATTATAGTAGTTGTATTATTCTGATCACCTGCTTCATTTTTCTTTGTGGCAACGAGGTTTCCATGCGGTGATCTCATGTCACGAAGCCGCTTCTCCTTTGAAAGAACTTCTGCTAATCTGTACATTATAGTAAAGCATAAACAAGCATAAACAACCTGTTTCCATGGATGATTTTGTGTTGAGATACAAACAATTTCATGCACCAGACAGTCAAATTGTTCTATACCTGATGAGAGCCTCTTCATTTGTTACCTCACCAGCTGGCTCAAATTGACCATTCTCCAAATTCATTCTGGAAACAGGTTTTTTTAGCAATTCTTCCCCAACTTTGACAAGATTCTCCAAGTTTTCCTTCGTTGCAATATCCACAGATGACAGTTTCTCAGAGAGTGTATCATCCTGCATGATTTTTGGCTATGAGTTACGTATCTGTATATATACATATATACATACGTACGTGTACCTGTGCTGTTTTTTAGAGAAAAATTTCACTTTGATATGTAATGACTATGAGGAACGAAATAATCCTTTACTATTTTTTAGCTGAAACACCATTCAATGTTTTCACAGATCAGAAAGAAGACTAGGTAAAGAGAGACATAATTTGTGACATCATTTATGAGCTAATGTAATGTTCATGTCATGATCAACAAATTTATACCTGAATTCGGAGATAACTTTTTTCAGATTGAAGGGCTTGAAAAACTGTGGCAATGTGAAAGTCGACCATGTCACTGCTTGCTTGCATGAAAATATCCACCAAGGGAGTAGAATGTTCACTGGTCAACCATCCCAAAATACCCCATTTGGCTGCATTAGTAGCATGGTACTTCTCTTCAGCTTTTGGTGAACCAGTCCCCAAAGATACAACCAGGAACCGAGCGTAGTCATTTGGCTTTATTGGGAAAAATTCAGGATTCCCTCGAAGGATTTCCTTGGACACTTCATTTATAGCAACTAAAGTCTGAAAAGAATTAATATGATTCAGATTTTCACCGGAATTCTAAGGCAAATCCCATCATGTTAATGACATAAATATTGATGTGTACCGGATTGTTAGCAGCAACTCCTCCATCAATAAGATTGAATTCTTTTGTTTTACCATTGGGATCTTGGGTTTGAAAATGATGGGCAGGAAGATAAGTTGGAGCTGCAGAACTTCCAATGCATATATCAGAGAGCAGAGCATCTTTGCTAGGATCACTCTTTACCTAAATGATAACAATTTCATGACCAGAAAATTGATAAAGAATCAGCCCTCATGTCATACAACAACAGTCAAAGAAGAAAAGAAAATCATTTTCTTGCACTCCTTTTATTCTGTTAAGAAAAGCAAAGGGATATAAATCTCTAAGAGGTAATAATTAATGGACCTCATAGCTGGAGAAGATTTTTGGCTGGAGTAGCTTGATATCAAAAGTTGGGATCACAACATTTGTCAGGGTCTGGTGCAATCTAGTTTCTCCCAACTTCTCCCTCACAATATTATGCAGATATTTGCCATCATATTTTGGTCCCATTAGAGATTTGACCACATTTGCAGCCGGTGCAAAGGGAGAACTGCATGTCATGTAACAAAACAGAGAATCATCTTAATAACTACTTGAGAAGTGATTGAGAAACGATATTCATCTTGAAGGAATTTTAGCCTCCCTTCTGTTTCCATCGTAATTACCTATCTTGGGGAAAGATTTTAGGACAGTGTTCAAGGTAGAAATCATTGATATCTTTGGCAGCAAAAAGAGGTCGATTCCCCTCATTCGGATTTGGGGTAGTTAGCATGCCGGTCACGAGACCACCAGTGCTAGTCCCAGCAATGACATCAAAATAATCTGCCAATCTCGCTTGCTCACCATCCAGCTTCTGTACATAGCCAAACATAACCTCAATGTCATAAGAGAAAGGCAACATAAATATACTTAAATATCTTAATTTTCTAAATAAAGTCAGCCATTAGATGATCAAAATCCTGTCCCTTAACCAGGTATTGAGAAGTCATGCATGTATCTCAGCTACTACAAAAAACAAGAAATGAAAAGCATTTCCAGCCACCTGAAGTTGAGACTCTAAAAAGGCAAGTATAGTTCCAGGAATTAACCCTCTGATACCCCCTCCATCAATGCTAAGAACAGTGATCAAAGTGCCATACGTGGGAGGTTGAAGAGGTGATCTTGGACTGTCCGTAAAAAAATTATATCTCGGAATAATATGTTTTGCAATACTCTCCATTGACGGAGATGGAGATTTTTATCAAGGTTTGAGAACGTGAACAAAGGCAGAGAGATTGAGAGGAGCAAGTTGTAAGCTAGGTTGATATGTTTGATACACTCCTAAGACATGCATGTGCAGGCATTTATATAGCCTACCTACTCTCAACCTTCAGGTTTGAAACTTCAACAACATTGTTATGATTATCCAAATTCGTTACTTATCCCAACTTCCATTCGTGCTAGCCCTTCTCTGTGCTAGACCCAACCTCCATTCATCTCCCGGGAAGACATTGAAAATTCTAACTCTAATTATTGGCCAGTAGGCAACTGTACAGTTCATAAGTCATAACAAAGAAGAGAAGACCTGCAGGTTTGACCAATTTGGATAAAGAGTTGAAACAAAAAGTTGTTTAGAAATCAAGAATTGCTATAGTTTAAAGATTCACGGTCATCACGGACGGCCATCTTTTTAAGCAACTGGCTTAGAGAATATTTGGGGGGAGGACACCGGAGACGTACCAAACCCTGGATTTTAAGAAAGTAGCCAATAGGAACTGATCTAGGTGACAGAAATTCAACAAATCAAAATAGAATAAAACCAACAAAAGTGTCAGAAATTCAACAATGTTGACTATAATTTTTAGATGTCAATTCGCCCTCAAAATCAGCTAATAATTTTATTAGGCCAATCAAAACGCGATTAAATTGAGAGGCAGCCTAGTTCTATAACCTAAGGATTCTCCATTATCAAAAGGGTTTAAAAAAAAAAAAAGAATAATGATCAAATAGTGCAACTTGCCCATTTATATCAGAAATAATTAAATATAATATGGGTACTTGTCCATTTACATTTTTTTATTTGATATATAATTTTCGTGTCTAGAAAACTCTATGAACATGATTTTATTACAAATATTCATGTGTATTCAAATAGTATATATTCTCCACCTTCCAAAAAATACATGGTATGGATCTCCATTATATAATTTCATGCAACTAAAAGAAAATGTTCAAAACCCAAGCCCATCAAGCCTAAACATTTTATTAAACTCATAATTATTTGTTCGAATAAAATGTTTCAAAGCAGCCCATCTACTTGAATTTGGGCCATGCAAGTCCACTGACGATTTCTTATAATTGGACCGGAACGGACAAACATGATGAGATATTTTATAAGTTTAGCCATTACAGCCCAGGAGGATTTAAAAGAGCAAATCAGAAGGGGAAAGATAATCAGTGAAGTCTTCCTTTGTCTTGTTACCAAAGAAAAGTTCCTGAAACTCCGCTCGACAATGTCAGGCATGGAGAGATTGCAGAGGATGTTCGCCGGTGCTGGAGGAGCGTTGGGTCATCCACCGCCAGATTCCCCAACTCTCGATTCGTCGGAGCAGGTCTATATCTCCTCTCTCGCCCTCCTCAAAATGCTCAAGCACGGTACTTTTCTGTTTCTCTTCTTCTCAACATATACTGATTTAAAGTTTTTTTTTTTTGTCAGTTTTTCTTTTATTTGCTTTTCTGATTATCTTTTAGCCGCCTTATAGTTTTGTTTAGAAAAATTCTAAAAAAATATCGATGGTCTTTACTACTTTGATTTTGCAGTTTAGGGTTTTCTTTTATTAAATCAAAAATTTATTTTCTGATCTGCTTTCCATTTACTTGTCTATGAGAAGTATGAGCTGTTTCGATTTCAATTTTACGGTTAAGGACTTAAGCTTTAGTAGGTAGTTGTTGCAATTGTGTTTCTATGTTTGGCTGTTGTGAATATTTTATAGGAAGAGCTGGAGTTCCCATGGAGGTTATGGGTTTGATGTTGGGAGAATTCGTTGATGAGTACACTGTACGTGTCGTGGATGTCTTTGCAATGCCACAGAGTGGTACTGGTGTTAGTGTCGAAGCTGTGGATCATGTTTTTCAGACAAATATGCTTGACATGCTCAAACAAACAGGAAGGTACCATTTGTAATAATGGTTGAGAATAACTCAAAAATTGCGGAGATGGTATTTGTATGACAAGATTAGATGGTTTTGAAACTCATAATGACCTATTTCTCTATATTGCTTGTTGATCTTTTTGCTTGATGTTGCAGGCCAGAGATGGTGGTGGGTTGGTACCATTCACATCCTGGATTTGGCTGTTGGCTTTCTGGTGTGGACATAAACACACAGCAGGTTGTGTTTAATCTTTTTTGCATAGTGCTGCATCATACACATGCTAGTCACCTAGCCATGTTACTTTTGCTTAGAAGATTTTCCTGTCAGTCATAGGCTTTAATGTCCTCGGTTGGTGTTAGTATAAAACTCATTAATCACATCATTCTTTCATACAAACAAACGAAAACATCCAACTTATCTAGCTCTTATATTGATTTTCCTGTTATTTTTTGTTTAATAGGATTCTTGTTCCTGTACTTTTCTGTTCTTTTTTTACCTTTTGTTGGGGGGTGGGGGTGGTTCAAGGGAATGGGGATTGCCTGACAACTTTCTCCTCAAGTCTGATCATGTAATTGATATGGAGGAAAGGCATCATTTTGGACGCTGCACTGTATTAATTGTGATTCATGGCTTTGTAAACCCCCCCTTCTTTCTCACTCTCTTTTCCTCTTTCCCAGAAAAAATGTAGATCTGCCATTATTGTCAATTTTTCTTGGCACAGACATTGTGGCTGCCTAAAACAATGCTTTGTACAATATGTCAAAGATGTTTGAGTATGTGACAGTTAATAGATATCATGAAGGCTGGAAACATAAATGTAGTTTATTGAATATTGTACTATTACATATACAAGGTCAAAAAAGTTTGGATACTTGCTTTTTTCGTCTAGCCTCTATCAATTGGTTTATGTTTTCCACTTCAGTCTTTTTAAGTGAAAACCATTTCAATGGTTCATATGGTTTTACATTTCTTTAACTATTGTGATTAATGAAAGCTGGTCTATCTGTTGCTAATATCTGTCGCTGCTTGCAGAGTTTTGAAGCTTTGAATCAAAGGGCTGTGGCAGTGGTGGTGGACCCAATTCAGAGTGTTAAAGGGAAGGTGGTGATTGATGCATTCCGTTTGATCAACCCACAAACCATGATGCTTGGCCAAGAACCACGTCAGACAACATCCAATCTTGGGCATCTTAATAAGCCATCTATCCAAGTGAGAGCCAAAAGGATACTGTCTGAGTTTTTCTAATAGCTTCTTTTATACAAGTACTGATCTAAACTCATTATTTTTCATTGCCAGGCATTGATCCATGGGCTCAATAGACATTATTACTCTATAGCCATTAACTACAGAAAGAACGAACTTGAGGAAAAGATGCTGCTGAATCTTCATAAGAAGAAGTGGACAGATGGATTGACGCTTAGGGGTTTCGATACCCATTCCAAAACCAATGAACAGACTGTTCAGGTGAGTGAAGTTTTTCTGCAGACTTTAATATCATCATAGCCCTTTTGTGTATTTGTAAGATATATATATATATATATATATATGACTTTATGTTGTCCCTCTCTGATGTGAGGTGTTTGAAGACCCTCAGAAAGGGACGAAAAATGTTAATAATTGATAACTTCCCTTTGTCACTTTAGGAATGTTCGATACAAAAGGGCTATATAAATGTGTGGGCTATATTTCTCAATAGTAAAAATACTTCTTTGTTAGTAAAGTTGCATTTAGAATGCTGCTCAAAGAGTTCAAATGTGAATGCCAAATAAATTAATTTCCTGTTATAATGAAAATTGTCTTCGGAAAGGCAAAGTCATGATGTTGGGTTTTTTATACGTGCAGGAAATGCTCATTTTAGCTATAAAATACAATAAGGCAGTGCAGGAGGAAGATGAATTACCTCCTGAGAAGCTGGCAATTGCAAATGTTGGGCGACAAGATGCCAAAAAGCACTTAGAGGAACATGTCTCAAACTTGATGTCCTCAAACATTGTTCAGACTTTGGGAACTATGCTCGACACAGTCGTGTTCTAGACTCTTAGCATTTGTATACTCTATTCAAGTTCAGGAACTGCACCTACATTGATATCTTCAAGCGAAGTTTCTTGTTATTTTGGGAAAATTCAGAAGTGACTATCAAGTTGCGTCATTAAATTTGTGATGCTTGCTTCTCTCTCTCTGTGGAAGTGACAGGATATGTTGTTTGGGTTGTTTAACTTGATTTTGGGGCAGTTTTTTTGGGATTCGTCATTTTGTATTAGCTTGTTTAATGTGTTTATACTTATTTTCAGGGTTTTGAAATTCTTCAAGGGCCAGATGATAGAAAATAATCTTATAAAAGAAAAGGAAAAAAAAAAAAAGAAAGGGCAAAGCTTAACGAGGGCCTCTTGCCTGAGTTGCATTCTCATTCTGTGGTCATGAACTAATGTCGACAAGTTGAGCAACAGGGTGCCGTGAACATAAAATCGAGGATCCTTAATGCCAATTAAATCATTCTAGAATGGACGAATCTAGGAAAAGGAGAAGAGAAAGTAGAATGATTTCGCATAGACACAATACTACTAGAAAATTACGTCAATCAAGAGTAAAGGCAAAGAAATCTTGACAAACAGGTACTTGGAAAGGGAATCTAGGTAGATCTTAATCGCACTTGAACTTATTTTATTACAAAAACAACCCCATACACCACATTTTTCACTCAACAGGAACCTTCCCTTGGTTTAGGAAAGAAGCCAAGCGTTTTATCAAGCTCTTGGCCTTGGCACAGTCAGGGTTAAAGATATGGAAGACATGATCCTCACCTTCTGTCTCCATAATCTCTGCCTTTCCCTTCCACCCAGATTTCACCAATTTATCATAATAAAACCAACCTCTATCCTTCAGTATATCCTTCTCTGCAACAATAATAAGGATTCTATCACATGCCAAGCCCGCAAGATCAGGGGATCCATCCACAAAAGGGTTGATAAGCGGATCATCACACCCTTTATGAGAAGGACAAACGTACAACCACCACTTGTCCACTAATTCTTTCCTGAACGAATCATTAACCTCTGCTCCAATAGGGGTTACTCCCCAAAAGTAAGGATGGATCATACCAATACCAAGAATCTTCAACTTTTGACCCAGAACCGATTCCTTGATCCAAAAAGCCAAGTGGTGTGCAATATTTGCACCAGCACTATCACCGGCCATAAACACCTGTTCAAAGTCGACATAATCCTTGATCCAAGCCTCATGGTTGCCATCTCCCTCCTTTTGGGAAGCTACCCACTGAATTGCAGCCCATGAGTCTTCATATGCAGTAGGAAGTGGGTGCTCTGGGACTAACCTGTAGTCAACCGAAAGAACTACGATGTCAGCCTCAGCAACTAGCTTGTTGATGCTGTTATGGTAGTTTGGAAAAGCTGGCGATGCTACACAAAAGGCTCCACCATGAAAATAAACTACAAGTGGTAGCTTTTGATCCTTACTAGCCAAGTTGGGTCGGTAAATCCTAGCTGAGACGCCGGTTTCGGGTATGATCACGATATCTTTGGATAAAACGTTGGTTTCAGGATCAAGTCCTGGCGAAACTACTTCAACTCCGGCAGTTCTCTCAACGGTTCCATCTTGATATACTTTAAGATAGGGAAACAAATCAAGAGCAACTTCTGACACGTTAGAACTCATTTCTTTTTGCGTGTGTTTGAGTGTCAGAGAGAGAGGAAACTGTAAAGTGAAAAACTGAACAAAAAGGGAGATCTGACTAATTAAGACAGGCAAACAAAGGAAAGACAAGAAAATTTATATTATGTATCTTGTGGAAGTTCACCGTGGACCGGAATCACACATTTGCTTTATTCGATTATTTTAATTCCATCGAAAACCAACATTTGGAGTTTATTATCAATGACCTCAAGACCAGGGTACAAGTACATTATATAATTATTTTTCAATGTGGACATTCAACTGTCTACTTCACTGGGGATTTTATTACTTTGAAAAATGAATTATGTGCCATGAATGCATACCAATTACCCACCCACACGCAAGTGTTTTTCATGGGAAGCTGCTTTATTCACCATTAGTTGGCAACCAAGACACCCACATATATGGCACATAATTCATTGTGATCTTGAAAGAGAAGCAAACTAAAGAAATATATAAATGGCGAATTTGTAATGGGTTTTTTTATTTATAAGAATAAGAAAGGGCTTTGTTTGACAATTGTATTTTTTGTAGAAAAGATTGAAGCCGACCCTAAGGAATGAAGTTGTTAGCCTTTTGCTTTAGTCGGTCTTTAGAAAAAGAAAAAAAAAGTTATACACTGCAACAATCTAACATACTTATTTTACATATATATAAGTTTTCAAAATTCTATTATAACCCATAAAAATTTTAATTCTTTTATTTAAGTTCTTAAAATAAGACGTGAATATGTAAAATGAATGTATAAATTAATTCATGTAACACTGTACTTTGAATAATAATGTTAAGTTTTATGATATAAACGCAATTGCAAACTTTTTCAGAGAACGTTACGTAATTAACCTAATTTTTTACAATGAAATGTTATTTTAATTGTGATTTTAACCTTAAAAAAATTGTTTTTAGGACATTTTTTAGAAAAAAAAAATTTACTAAAATTTTTGTATAAATTTTCATTAAAAAAATTTTAATTTTTGTATATAATTAATTTTCAATGTGGATATTCAACTGTCTACTTCTCTGACCTCTGGGGGATTTTATTACTTTGAAAAATGAATTATGTGCCATGAATGCATGCCGATTACCCACCCACACGCAATTATTTTTCATGGCAAGTTGCTTTATTCACCATTAGTTGGCAACCAAAACACCCACATATATGGCACATAATTCATTGTGATCTTGAAAGGGAACCAAACTAAAGAAATATATCAATGGCGAATTTGTAATGGTTTTTTTATTTATAAGAATAAGAAAGGGCTTTTATTTTACACATTTATAAGTTTCCAAAATTCTATTATAACCCATAAAAATTTTAATAATTTTCTTTTAAGTTCTTAAAATAAGAAGCGAGTATGTAAAATGAATTCATGTAGCACTGTACTTGGAATAATAATGTTAGTTTTTATGATATACACGCAATTGCTGGTATATGCAAACTTTTTCAAAGCAACGTTGCATAATTAACCTAATTTTTAACATTCAAATATTGTTTTAATTGTGATTTTAATCTTAAAAAATATATATTTTTAGGACATCTTTTATTAAAATTTTTGTATAAATTTTCATTAAAAAAATCTTAATTTTTCATCATTAATGATTCATTGTAATTTTTGACTTCCTGATATTGGGGGATGGAAAGTCGTCCAAGTCTTCAATTGGTAAACCGTAACATTCGGTTAATTTGTAATCATGAGAGTGCCACCCCAACCAATATTGCATAAAGTCACACTTCTTCCTCCATTACTACTTCTTCTACAACAAATTAAGAAATAAAATCGAATGCCAATTATCAATTAAATCAATTGATATGTTATTGAAATTAATATTCAAAGGTTGTGGGTTCGAAAGATCTTATGTGCGTAATGTTTTCTTTAACTATATAAGTAATAAAGTAAAGAGTTCAACGATATATTAAAATTAAAAAAAAAAAAAATTATTATCTAGTTCTTCTTTCTCTTGTTACAATACATGACCTTAAATTTAATATAGTGAAAAATGACTACAAATTAAAACTTGGGATAATTTGATTTCTATCACAAATATAATTTTAAAGCCACAAGTTTCAATCAAATGATGTATTATTTTTTGTTCTTAAAGACATGTATATGTAATCTTCAAACATCTTCTGCATAACGTTTAGTACTTTGAATTGATCTGAATTATTCACCATTTTTAATAGAAAAACTTTTATAATCTTAATATTATAATGTTATCGACTTTGACTAATCAAACTTTGTAATCTTTTACTATAATGGTTATTTTCTTGAAGGTAAGATCCGGGTTCAATTCTCCTCTGTAAACTTTCAAAGCATTTGGAGTCTTGAAAGTTGAAAGAAACTATTGGATTAAGAAAATCTAAACTCAACTCACCATTGGATTGTCGGCGAATATTTGTATTGTATCTATTTTATGTATAATACAAGAATTATCGTATCAAAATTCATATTAATATTTTAAATATGAAATATATTTTTTTATTTTTATCAAATTCATATAAAATTTAACCATATTAATTTGTATCTAAAATTGCTAGGTCTACTAATCACCAATACACCTAGGTAATTAACTAAGAATTTTGGCATTACATGACATCTCACACATACAAAGCATTTCACTTACAATTATTCAATCAAAACAAAAAATATATAAAATCCATTATTTATAAATATGAGTTTCACACAAAATTTTAATGAATCTTACATAATTTTAAACTAAAATTAATTAATTATAATATAATAATTATAAAATAATATACCCTTTATTATCAAATGCAAACAAGAGTATGAAAAAGCATATATTTGAATTTTACCACGAAGATCAGAGGAGATTCCAAGGATATATATTGGATTTCTTCTCTTTGAACTACTCAATTCTTGCATGTATCAATACAACATCAAATATATACATGTGTTAAAAGTTATATTGCTATATATATATATATATATATTTACATAAGATGAGTTTGGTTTATGCAAAAGAGAAGAAAGTCTTGATTTGAAATCAAAATTTTTATATTTTCTTAAAAAATCCTTAACCACTAGATAAGGAACTGAGAAAGTTACATTGCTATTTCACTATCATCAGTCATCATCATCCACAAAGTAAATTGAGAAATGTACATATGGTAATAACTATAATAAGTTAGGCTTACATGGTTAATTTTTTTTTATTGTTTTATTTGAATTCGAAAGGAACAAAAATTAATTAATTGAAGACCATCATGACATCATCATTCATCAAGATTAGAAGAATGAAAGGTGCATGTTGTTCTCCAGTCAAAACCATATATGAGTGAGCTCCTTATTTCGTGATTCATGACTGAAGACTACCGAATAACGTGAATTTGTCTTTCCCAATTCCTAATGTAAGGGGATAGAAAACTTAAATAGGTGCTTGGATTCAACCTCACTTTCAATGTGGTACAATTAAGTTTATTGGATCATCAGTTAAATTTAAATGTTAATTTATAGTAATTTTTTTTAATTACAGTTATAATAATTTTTATTACAACTTTTAATTTTACAAAAATCAATTTCATTATCTATTCAAATGAATCCACAACTACTGCCCACTTATATATGTGCAGGTTGTGTATTTGAGATTTTTAGCTATACATAACCTTTGTCCATGTTTTAAAAATGTGAAATTAATATTATGAGTTTAATTTAATTAATTTATATAATAATTTTAAAAAATAATATTCAATAGATATAAAATTTAAATCTTAGCATTTATAATTTTTTTTTATCTTCAAATTGTTGTTTTTTTGTATAAAAAAATTTGAACCTAAATTCTTTTTTTTTTTTTTTGTCGAACTATCCACTAAATGAGATGTCTTAACTCTTAACTTATAAAACTATAGGCAAGTTGGGTGGAGCTTTGTATTTCTGTTTGAGACAAATTAATCACAATAATTTTGAAAGCACTTTTCGAATTGTACTTTATATATTTATATATATTTAATTTAATGTATTGTTGAATAGTATTAATGTAAGTAACTAATTTTATTACATTTAATTAAAATATTTTATAAATAAAAAAAATTATCAAATACACTAACAATAGAGTTTTTAACTTCACAAATTGAATTAAAATAATGGCACATGCCTCTTAATATATATTTAAAAAAAAAAAACATGTGTTATTATTTTAATCCCACTTATGAAATTAAAAAACTCTACTATCAATATATTAAATAATTTTTCTTATAAATTTTACAAAAAATTAAACCTTAAATACCATTCAAAAACCAAAGGTTTTAGCAAATAATTTCAATTGATAATAGAAGTAAATTAATAGCATTATCAAAATGGGAGTTCAAACAAATTATTTAAGCAAACAATCCAATAGTGACCATCAAATGAAAGTTGTCATATCCCTATTGTGAAAAGCAGCCAATCGAATGATCAATGCACCTTAAACACCATCAAAAACTAAAGCTTGTAGCACATCATTTCAATTGATGATAGAAGTAAATTAACGGCATTATTAAAATGGGAGTTCAAACAAATTATTTAAGCAAACAGTCCAATTGTAACCATCAAATGAAAGGAAGCATATCCCTATCGTGAAAAGCAGCCAATCGAGTGATCAAGTTCTCCGCTTCTGTCCCCATAATCTCCACTACGGACTGCGACCATCCACCTACTCCGGCCCAAAGCCTCTTAATAAGCAACACACCTTACATTTTATTATTATAATTTAAAATTTTAAAATATATATATCGATAATACATATTTTAAAAATTGGCTTAATGATAGAAAAAGTGATTCTAAAATTTTAAAATTTTAAGTTCAAATTTTAATATCTTTATATGAAAACGTTAATTAATTGAATATTAATCAAATATGATCCCCAAATTTATTGTTTTTTTTTTATAATTATGACGTCATGTGTTATAAATTAATTCACAATACAACGGAGGTATTAAAAAAGTCTCATAAAAAATTATTAAAAAAAAAAAAGGCAAGTTTAAAGAGTGCTTGTTGCTTGAGTTGCATTCCCTGTGGCAACAGGGGTAATGTGATTGTATGAATGATTGAGTATCCTTCATGCCACTTACATCGATCATTCATGAGAAGGGCTAATCTTAGAAAAAGAAAAGAAAAAGTAGATTGTTGCATAAAGGAAACAATACTTTTGGAGACTAAACATCACATTTGGTACGAGATGATTTGTCTAAACTTTACGATGGTCTGTGTTCATAATTACATCATCTCTTTTAATAGTAATTTAAAAATTTTATGTAATAGTGATTTTAAATTATTGAAGTGCTAAGATCACTACCTTCAAGAGTAATATAATTCTCAATTTAAAATATAAAAATATTTTTATCACAATGAGAAAGTTATTTTTAATATCAATTTTTATTAATTTATCCTGATAAAAGATGTGCTTAACTTTTTTTTAGAAAGCTAAATAATAAAATTTTCAAAATTTTATTTTTTAATAACTTATTTAAAAATTTTTTTATTACAATTGAATAAATATTTATTGATTATAAAAATAATAAAATTATTTAATAATTTTTTTAGAAATTATTTTTAATCAAAATTTATTTGTATTTTATAGTTTTTTACAAAATAATATTTAAGTATTTTATAAATTGTCGATTCAATAAATATTAAATTTTTTACATTTTTTTAAGATTATTTTGAATATTTTATATTTTATAACTTATTTTTTATATAATATCAAATACAATGATTTAAGATCACTAGTAATCAAATCACCTCGATGATCTTATCATCGTAGTAATTAGACCATCACAACAATCTTGAAAATAATATCAAACACTCATTTACAATATGTTTGGATTGAGGGAAATGAAAGAAAAATAAAAGAAAGTAATAGAAACAGAAAAACATTTACTTTGTTTTAATAAACTTTTAATTTAAAGGAAAGAAAAGAAATTGAGACTCAATAATTCTTGGTTTCTCCTATAATCTTCATTTTTTTAATACCCAACTTTGGGAGAAAAGCTAAGGAAAGAAAAGCTAAAAAAATTTTATTTTTGTAAAAAGACTATTATATCCAACTTTTTATTAATACCAAAAGCCTAGTAAAAAAAAAAACTTAACCACATCACAATTTTTCTGTAATTTTTTTAAAGTCATCTCTTTTTTCAAGTAAGTTTCACATGTCCTTCCAATATAAAAATTTTTTATAATTTTTTAGTGATTTGATCTTGATGAATGATTAAATATGAATAGACATATTTTTTAGATTTATGAGATGTCAAACTTACTCCAAATTTTTTATTTTTATATGTAATATATTATAGTTTGAGATGTCGATAATTTTAGGAGATGTTTCATTGAAACACAATTAACTTGGCTATGATTATAAATATATCAGTACGCTTTCCACTCAAACTTAATTGGTAAATATTAGTTTTATTTTTTTTAAGATGGAAATATTTATTTTTTATTTTAGTAAAATAAATTTATGTTGAACAACTATATGGTGATATATTATTACTTCTTGTTTGGTGTAAAAAGGACATAATTCACTTATATGTAATGTTTTTATGTGATTGCATTTTTTATATTTAATAGCTTTTATATGAATATATCGTCAAAGTGATAATATGCTGAAATTTTGATAATGGCCAACAAGTCTATCAATGCATATTTGTAAAATATCTTCTTATTTTACTTGATTAAAAACCACTGATATAGTAGCAATTGTAATGCTAGACAAGATAGCAAATATATTATGATCCAAAAGTACTATAAAATCATAAGTAATGAAAGGTTATAATTGAAAAAAATTATTACAATGAATCATTTCCTTTCTTTTTCACTATTTATCCAAACAATAATTATTAAAATTCATTTCCTTTCTTTTTTTTTTTATTAATTTTAATTACCCAAACAATAATTACATATATCTTTTCTTTTCTTATAAAAAACTTTATTTTCCTGTCGTTTCTTTCATTTCCTTTATTAATATTTATCCAAACATAGCATTAAAGAAATACATTAACCAAGACTAATAGAAAAGGATTCGGAATCTAGATAGCTTTCAATCCCATTTGAACTTATTGAAAGCAACCCCATATTTTTCACTTGACGGGAGCTTTTCCCTGGTTCAGGAAAGAAGCCATGCGTTTGATCATGCTCTTAGCCTTTGCACAGTCAGGGTTAAAAATATGGAAAACGTGATCCTCACCTTCGATCTCCATAATCTCTGCCTTTCCCTTCCACCCAGATTTCACCAATTTATCATAATAAAGCCTCCCTCTGTCCCTAAGTATATCCTTCCCTGCAACAGTAATAAGGATTCCATCACATGCCAAGCCTGCAAGATCTGAGGATCCATCCACAAAAGGGTTGATAAGCGGATCATCACACCCTTTATCAGAGGGACAAACGTACAACCACCAATTATCCACTAATCCTTTCCTGAACGAATCAGTAACCTCTGCTCCAATTGGGTTTGTTCCCCAAAAGTAAGGATGGATCATACCAATACCAAGAATCTTCAAGTTCTGATCCAGGCCTGAGTGCTTGATCCGCAAAGCCAAGTGGTGTGCAATATTTGCACCAGCACTATCACCAGCCAAAAAAACCTGGTCAAAGTCAGCATAATCCTTGATCCAAGCCTCATGGTCGCCATCTCCCTCCTTGTGGGAAGCTATCCACTGAAGTGCAGCCAATGAGTCTTCATATGCAGTAGGAAGAGGATGCTCTGGGACTAACCTGTAGCCAACTGAAAGAGCTATGATGTTAGCCTCAGCAACGAGCTTGTTGAGGCTGGTATGGTACTCTGGACAGGCTGGAGATGCTACACAAAACGCTCCACCATGAAAATAAACTACGAGTGGTATCTTTTCATCTTTACTAAGCAAGTTGGGCCGGTAAATCCTGGCTGAGACGCCGATTTCCGGTATGACGACGATGTCTTTGGATAAAACGCCAGTTTCAGTATCAAGTCCTGGCGGAACTACTTCAACTCCGGCAATCCTCTCGAGCGTTCCATCTTTGTATACTTTAAGGTAGGGAAACAAATCAAGAACAACTTCTGAAGCGTTAGAACCCATGTCTTTGTGCGTATCCGTAAATAGAAAAACTTACAACCGTTAGATCTCACTAATTAATTAAGACAGGCAGAAAAAGAAAAGACAGAAGAAAATCTATTAAACAAAATATAAGGGTGACACTGGAAAACGAAATGCATAAACAAAATTGAGGGGGCGATTACTACCAGCTAAAGATAGCTATGACTTTTTAACAAGACAAAGATACTTCGCTTATTACACTGTTTATATAGAGAGAGATTAGCGGCAACAAGCTGACAAGACAATCCCCAACATCCTTAATTTGTATCTCGGATGTTATGGAATGCATGAACAGGAAATTGCCATCACTCTGATTTCATATTTCTGATTATTTTAAATTCCATCAACAAACAACATTCGGTGTTCATTGACAAGGACCTCAAGGCCAAGTTGTTCCCTATATAATTTGCTTTTAACGATGATGATAAAGTATCTGACTTAAAATTAAGTGATAATAGATGGAAAGGTGGAACTTGAAAAGTAAATTATTTAACCGATTTTTTATGTGTAGGCATAAAGTAGTATATGACAAATTCGTAAGAGATATGATGAATACGAAAATTATTACAGAATTTTGATTATGATAGAGTGTTAAATATTAACTTAAAATTAATTATCTGTAGATAAAAAAAAAATTAACTTAAATATAAATTTATAAAAAATTCAAAATTTAATATTTAAGATAATACTACTTATTCATCTAATAATGGACATTCAAACAGTTGATCAATCAAATTGATTATAAGATACATGTCATGTTATTATTATTATTAAAGTTTATTTATGTGAAATATAAAAATAACCGTATTACCTTGCAGAATCTGAATTTTTAGAAAAATGTGATTTGTTTTGTGTTAAGTTAGTATTTAAAAATATTTTTATTATGTGGCAGTTTCATTTGTAAGTAACAATCAATATATTTGACATTACTTTTACAAAGAATAATAAAGAGGAACCTATTCTCGTATTTGTTTTGGGGATAGATCAATTTTGACAGCTCAATTAAGAATAGAATTAGAAACCTCCAAGATTAGGCTTTTTTCATTGGAATTTCCTTTATTTAAAGTTTAAATCTTATATAATATATAAAAGTCAAATTATATAATAAAAAAAAATTCAATATGGATAGTTTATTTTTTTGACATGTGGATAGATTTAAAAATCATCATGTATTTTTTAATAAATATATTTTATTTGTTTAAAACATTTTTATTATTATAGTAACATTTTTATTACTTAAAAATAATTAGTTAGACTAAATTAATTACATTTATTACATTTTTAAATATCTAATATTTTTACCTTATATGAATAAGTTACAATTAATTTCATCAATAATACAAATAAAAAAAGAAACTAAATAAAAAACTAATTACTTATGAATATATTTTCATATTTTCTTATTACTCATGAAAAAATAAATTAAATTTAATGTAGTAAATAAGAAAAGAAAAATGAGTCATTTAACAAGTTGACAATAATGATATCATTAAATTACAAAAAAATATTTAGGCAATCGATTTTGACATTCTCCTAGATTATTAATAATAGTAAGTTTTTAATACATTTACAATAATATTTCTTGATAATAATATAAATACAAATGTTTTTCCAAAAAGAATATTAAACTGATCAAATTTTACTATTCTCCAACTTTGTTTTACTGTAATTTTATCTTTATTATCTTATAAAAAATTTATTCTGTAGTCTTACTGGCTGTTCTTTTACAAGTTGATTGAGGTTTTACTCATATTTTTGTTTGTGCAATTATTAGGTTTTATGGTTAAAATAGCAATTTTATCAACTATATATTTTAGTATAATTTTTCCTTTATAAGTTATAAGTTATAATCTAAAAGCATATTTTTTATATTATATATATATTAATGTGATGTTGCTAAAGAATTTTTTTTTAACTAGGTATTAGTTAGTATAGGCTTAATGATTTTCGTTTATTTTATGAGACTAATTGATAAGATTATGTTGATTTATAAGGTTTTACAATCAGATGCCAAAGACAATTGATTGATTTGGAAGCTATCATGTTTGCCGGCTATGCATTGATTGGGAATCAAATCATAAGGATTCTCAAAAATTGTATTGTAAGTGAAATCAACTTAAAATAATATAGTTGATTATGACCTTGTTAAATATGTTTTAATTTTGATTAAAAATGAAAAAATTATTTTCTAAATTCTCTGTGAATAAAGCTTTAGATGATATTAGGGACACTAGTTTGTAAATTTTTAAAATCTTACAAAAAAAATGGAACAAATTCTTCAACTTTGTGAAATTTACCACTTATTTCATTTAACAATAAGTCTTAAAATTTTAGAAATACTAAAATTATAATTGAAACTCTTATACTCAATTTCCTATATTCTTCTATATTTCTTTTTTAGATAGATAGATATATCAAGATATCATATTGATATGTCACCAATTCATAACAAAAAAAAATACAGAATGTTGAAATAAAAATACCAATGGTTTGGTTTCAATGTAAGTTTAGCTCCTTCATAATATAATATAATAAGCAAATTTGAAATTGTTGGTTTTGCCATACCTTTAAGGAAGCAAAGTAACAAATTATATTGCTCATTCTTTAACAAAGATGAAAGTAAAAAAAAATAAAATTATTTTATGTCTATTGCTAGTAGACTCTAAGAAGGTTAAGTTGTGTGTATTAATTTTTTAAGAAATTAGATTGTGTTTATTATTAGACGTTGTTATAATTGTTTTTCTATTTATGCATTGATGTTTTTTCCAATGAGATTCTTAAGTTTTGTAATCATTTGGTTTTATGAATGAAATTATTTTTTTGAATAAAAAAATTTTTATCACACTTTTTTTATTTTGTACTTTTATAGTTTTATTTGTGATAATCAAATCAAGCTATTTATTAAATTGTAAATAAAATGATGATGAAAATTTATTTAGGGTGACTTAAGTTTTTGGTCAATCAATTATCAATATTTTTGTAATCATTAAAATAAAATTTAAATTATTCTCTCAAATTGTAATTATATTAAATTTTAATGGTGAGTTTCGTACCTCAAATTAGTTGACATCTCTCATATAGATTCCAAATTGATTAAATTAGACACAGTTGCAGAGATTTCTTTAAGTTTGTAATCATATTGATCATGATTTAGTTGCACTATTTAATTAATACAATATAATTAATTTCTAATAAAAATGAATTGGATGTAAATTAATATATATCACATGTAATTGTAAGCTGATAACATTTCTTTATCATCTTTTACTAAAATTTTCATTAAAAAAACAACTTAATTTTCTCAGTGTCATTTCTTTCATTGGCAAACTGTCTTGATTAGTAATTTATTTTACACATATTTGTATATTTAATGTTGTTATAAAAAATTAAAATTTTAATCATTAAAATTAAAAATTTAACATCTATTATCAACATATAAAAAATAATAACCTTTTAACAGATATTTTATTAAGAATAATGTAAACCCAATGCAGAAAGTCACACTTCTTTATTAATTGGTACTTATTAGCTGTAACTGTCTAAGCACTTTGAGATATTGATAAATTAAGTCGATGCAGATGTCAACTAAATCTCTTTAGCCCTTGGATTTTTTTTATGAATTACGAGAATGCGACTTTCCCAATTCCTAATTAGGTTAGGAGATAATAAATTAAGTTGATGCAAATGTCAACTAAATCTCATTAGCCCTTGGGTTTTTATATTGAATTACGTGAATTTGACGTTCCTGATTCCTAATTATGTCAGGGACAGAAAAAAATTGTCACCCATAGGCCACATGCCCACTGACAATGATTGAGACTTTTTTAAATAAAATATAAATAATTAATTTTAATACAATGAACTAAAATATTTTTAAATATTATAAAAATTAAAACATAAAATAGCATAAAAAACAAACCTTTTAGGGAATAACTTGATTTGATGATAGAAGTAAATTAACACTATCATGGGAACTAAAGCAAATTATTTGAGGACAGGATTACATTGATATGATCAGAAGAAAAGAGGCATATCCCGATTGATCAAATCCTTAGCTTTCTCACACTCCAAGTCGGACAAATGAAACCCATGATCCTCCCCTTCTGTCTCCATAATTTCCACTACGCCGGTCCACCCACTTCGGCCCAAAGCCTCATAATAAAGCCACCCTCTATCTCTTAGCACATCCTTCTCAGCCACACACACCAAAACCCTCTTGCACCCAAGCCCCACCAAGCTTGGCCCATCAGTGGCTACTGGGTTAACCCTTGGGTCATCGTTATCCGGATTAGATGGGCAAACAAATGGCCATAACCTATCCAAAATGGCCTTTCTAGCAGGGTCCAATGCCTCTGAACCGATTGGATCCGATCCCCAGAAATGTGGGTGCACCAAAGCTATCCCAAGAATCTGTACGTTTTGCCCAAACTTAGGGTCTCCAGCAAAAGTAGCCAAGTTGTGAGCAATGTTAGCACCGGCACTTTCTCCACCTAAGAACAATCTTTCAAAGTCGGCATGGTCAGTTAGCCAAGCCTCAGGTCCTTGGCTGTTACAGTGTGAAACTACCCATTGAAGAGCAGCCCAAGAATCCTCATAAGCAGTAGGGATAGGGTGCTCAGGAGCTTTTCTATAGTTCACAGAAACTGCAATCACTTTAGCTTCAGCAACCAAAGCGTTGAGGTAGCTACTGTACTTTGGAGTAAATGGTGATGAGACGCAATAGGCTCCACCATGGAAATAGACAAGGAGAGGTAACTTTTGGTTAGGGTTGGTCAGTTTCGGAAGGAAGAGACGAGCAGAAACGTTGGATTCAGGGATTATCATTATGTCTTTGGATGAAACACCGGTTTGGGGATCAGTGGATGGTGGGACAAAGTCAGTTTCAATGAGTCTTTCAACACGACCATCTTTATAGACTCTGATAACACCTGGGATTTCAGTAACCACTTCCGGTTTGCTTGAATCCATAAGAAGAAGGAAGAGGAAAAATAGAGGGATGAAGATTGGGCTTTTAGATATTAATTGGAGGCTATTAAATTTCTCCTCATGTTTGTTTTTGTGGGTAGATGATACAATAATGTACTTTCCTTTATCGGCTTTGCCTGTGGTCGAGGTGTTCCCAAAGCTGATTGCTTTGGCAATGCTTCTAGCTTAGCCGAGATGAGGTGGGTCAAAATAATTCTCATAAAATTTGGTTCTGATTGCTAATTAAGTTGATTCAAGTACAATAATGCATGATCTTTCAAGGGAAATTAACAAAACAAAGCAAAACCCTCGACACTGATATTGTTGTGGTGGCTATAAAATAATAACACTTTCGAAATTAAAAGGATGTTTATGGCAAATGATAATTAACCTGCATTTATTAAATTATAAATCAACCTTTTAATTGGCAGAAGAAGTCAAAGGAGATTATATCCTTTGTTTAATTGCCAATAGCCCTCCTTAGTTGATTTGACAAAGTTGCGCCGTCTCATTTGACCAATATTTCCTGAATCTTCTTCGTTCTTTCTGCCACCAGTTATCCCCCAGCACTAGGGGTTGGTTTTGAAGAGAAACCAATGCTGAGAAGGGCTGAGTGTCGAATGCGTTGTTGTAGAACTGTATGGCATACCCAGTGAAAGCTGAAGTTGTGCCCATAGGCATTAAGGGAGGTGTTAAGTTTGTTTGTCATTAGGGTAATGGCGGATCTTAATATATAATTTTGAGAGATCAATTAATAATGTATAATATATTTTATTTTATTTTTTAAGATATGTTTTATCATATTTATTAATAAATATGCAAAAAAATATATTATTCAAAATATGACAAAATAAAGATATTATTATGATAATATTATACTTCTAATAAAATATGATTTACAATTAACCGTTGAATTATTAATGTATAATCTATCAATGATTTATGATTTTTTAATAATTTAAAATTGAAATAAATAAGAAGTATGAATAAATCAATCACTACATATTTTATCAAAACAAGAAAATTAAATATATTTTTTAAAAAACGAAGATGAAAATTTGAGACTAGAAATTTATTTTTTTTATTCTTTTGTAAAGTAGTTTTAATATGATTTAAAAAAAAAATTGTAAAATGTGATAGAGATTTAAAGTAAAAACAAAAAAATATATATGGAGAGAAGAAGTTGTAACAAGTTAAATATCTCTTCTCCTTTCACTATATCTCTTACATTTCGACCTCTCTTGTACTTGAAAAAAAAAAAACATATTTGGTACTTGATTGAAAATTTGAATTTTGTTGAGAAAGTTAAAAAATTATTTTGGTTTTTGTTAAATTCATTTTATTATAATTTAAAATTTGTGACAACTCTCTTAATTTTAAAAAATTTTAAATAATAATAATTAAATATAATAAAAATAATATCAATGTGATTTGAATATCTCTTATTTAGAAACACAAAAAAGGGTTTATAATTAATTTATAATAAATATCTCTTATTATAATTAATTTATAAAACACAAAAAATAATAACATTAACATTTCTAATTTAGAAAATCAATTTAAATATATATATATGCTAAAAAGGGTTTCAAAATTTTGGAGGAGGCCAAGCCTCTCAAGCTACCATTGCCAACCACCGCGGCAAAGGTACTCTGCGATGCCATCACGTATTATTGAGAGTTTTTAAGTTACTTAGCTTTTGAGAGAGGGTTTTTGGGTTAGAGAGTATATAGATGTTTGTGAGGCTTATTATGAGTCTTTGTTATTAAAAAGTAAAAATTAAAAAAAAAAAATCTTTAAATTTTATCATTTTATTTAAATAAATTCTTATATTATTGTTGCATTTAAATAAATGTTTAAAATTTAATTTATATCCAAATGATTTTTAATTTTTTAATTTATACTTAAATAAATTTTAATATAAATTATCTTTCGATTAAAATAACAATTTATTTCATTCCAAATCAAAGGATAACTTTAACCTTCCCTTTGTATTTTCATTCATCCCACCAGAGTGCGATAAAAGAGAGAAAAAAGTAGCCCATTTGAGTCTATAGATATCCTGTCTATGAGAATCGGGAGAGCAATAGCAATAAGTAGCCCAAACCACAGCCCAAAAAAAAAAAAGCAAATGATTTGTCGTTTCAAAGTTGGTTTATGATTTACTAAAGCCTCCGATTTAATAATTACACACACTTACAGGCGTCCGGCTGTCAAGTGACTTTTACGGTTTTCGGAGCTGAAAGCCTCAGAAAAATGGAGAAGATGGTGGTGTTGAGATCCATTTATAGAGCAGCATGTTTGAGATCTTCCCGTTTTACCACAGCCGCAGCCGCCGCTAACCTCAACTGCCACTTGGGTTCCCGTAGTTTCTTTTCTGCCTCATCACCTTCCGACTCTAATCCTCCTAGAAAACTCCCTTCCGGTACTTTTCTATTATTGTGGAAACTTGTTTCATTACCCATTTCTCGTTTTTAATCATCTTGGGAATCGCTGAGTTTATTGAATTAGATCTATTATTTGACTTTTTTTCTTGGGGGTGCTTTGCTTTTATCTGATTTACATAAAAAATGTTAGCTGAGGCCTGTGATGATTACTTTATTATTGTATTTTGGGGTTTCGAGATTGTAGCTTTTTCGTTGTTTCATGTGCAAGATTTGAACTACTCCTTAAAGGTTGAATTTTTAGTTCTTTACAGCTCCCTTTTGGTTTGGGTGTTGTGTAAACATAGAATTTTATGGTTTCTTACTGTGGCTTGGTTGTGTTGGAACTCTGGTCTGTTGTTTTTTTTTATTGTTTTCATCATGAAGCATGTTCAATTCTAACATATATTATATGGGTTTCATCTGTCTTGTTTAAATCAAGAATCTGATAGCAATTGAAATCTTTTGGGGCTGCATAGAAAGAGACAAAGAGAGGGATTTAACTTTTGGCTTCTAGCACTTAGTGAAATGTGTCAAATTTCATAGTAGCATTGTATTTGCGACACTGCATTTTTTTCTCCAACTGAGCTTGTGAATTAGTGTGTGAATGTTTTTCATCGGAGTAAGAACACTTGTATGTCATGAATAAATCATTTTACCCAAGCACATGCGTGTATCTACTGTAGTGAAACTAAACTTGTGTGTTAGACTAATATTGCTGTCAACTGCTAGTGAATTGTATAGCGTGTTGTAACTTGTAACATTACCAACTTGTATCAAGTTCCACACATTTTATTCATGAGTGAAGATATGCAGATAGCAGGTCTTCTTTTGCATTGAGATTGGGAAGCATGCGCTATTTTAGTGAAGATGTAACTCATATGCCGGTTATAAAAGACCATGAAATTCTGAATGTTTTTAAGGACTTAATGGCTGCAAGTTGGGATGAGCTTCCCTATTCAGTCGTACAGGATGCAAAGAAAGCCTTGTCCAAAGATACTGATGACAAAGCTGGCCAGGAAGCTTTGAAAAATGTTTTCCGTGCTGCTGAAGCAGTTGAAGAGTTTGGTGGCGTTCTAATCAGCATGAAGATGGAACTTGATGATAGCATTGGAGTGAGTGGAGAGGTATTATAATCTATTAGGCCCTGATGATTCTTTTTTTTCTTTGTCTCTATCTCAATGTCACCAATTCTTGGTGTTTGATGAGCTGAATCTTTTTGTAGAATGTAAAGCCTTTGTCAAGTGAGTTTGCAGATGCACTAAAGATAGTTTATCAACGATATACAACTTACTTGGATGCATTTGATCCTGATGAAACCTATTTGCGAAAGAAGGTAGAGACAGAGTTGGGATCAAAGATGATCTACCTAAAGATGAGATGTAGTGGTCTTGGTTCTGAGTGGGGAAAGGTACTAGAACAATTTGCACCATATTTAAAAATTCAGCTATTACTGCATGATCTGCCTTGAGGTTGTATAACATGGATTATAGTAATTCGTGTAGTGCATTGCATGTGATTCATGGTTCAATGTGACACAAAGAGAATTAGGATTGGGTTTAACTTTCTCAAATAGCGAAGAATGTGTGAGCATGAACAAGAAAATCATCTCAGCTTACTTATATGTACAAAGTGCTATTTGTTCTTACCTGATCTGTGCTCAACATCCTAATCATCTGGTGTTCTGGATCACCTGGCAGAACTCTGGACCAAATATTAACTTGTTTTAGAGAATCTTTTGTCATAAAGTCTAAAGTAACCCTTTTCCATCCTTCCCCATCCACCCAGATTTATAAGGGAAGCGAGGAAGTGAATTGATGCATTTGCTTATAGTTTTTTATTTGCTGCATTTAGGGGGCGTTTGGTTCGGAGTAATCCACAAATTTTCCCCTAGAATCTTATTAGTGGGTATTTGATTCCAATGTTTAATTTAGGGTAATCTAATTACTAAGGAAAGTGTTAGATTCCCAACAGTACCCAAAGTCTCAGAATTAGAAACTCACCTTTCTCTGTGGTATTCTAAGATTTTGGGAGGAAAGTAGCATTATTTCCAAATTTGATCTGAATAAAAAATTGTGAAATAACCGTAACCTTTTTGAAAAATTATTTAAGGCATTTTTTGTAAAAAAAGGCCTTAAATAATACCTTTTAAAAAATTGAAGGGTATTATTTAAGGCGTACTCAAAGTCCCGGAATTAGAAACCCACCTTTCTCTGTGGTATTCTAGGATTTCGGGGGAAAAGTAGCGTTATTTTCAAATTTGACCTGAATAAAAAATTGTGAAAATAACCATTACTCTTTTGAAAATTTATTTGAGGCATTTTTGGTAAAAAAATGTCTTAAATAATGCCTTTTAAAAAATTGAAGGGTATTATTTAAGGCTTAAAATGCTAGAAGGAAGGGTTGAACTTACGACCTTATAGTAAACTGTCATATGCTCTAACCAATTGAGCTACTCTAGTTTTTTTATGTTTTATTTCTTAAATCTTATAAGTAATGAAAGGGATTATTTAAAGCGTTTTTGAACAAAAATGTCTTGAATAATGTCCTTTAAAAAATTAAAGAAGATTATTTAAGGCGCTTCTGGTTGAAAAACCTCTTAAATAATTCTCTTTATTTTTTTTAAAAGAAATTATTTAAGATGTTTTTGGACAAAAAATGACTTAAATAATCCCTTTTAAAAAAATAAAGAGGATTATTTAAGAGGTTTCTCAACAAAAAACGTCTTAAATAATTTTTTATTTTTTTATTGATGATATTTTATAAATAAAAACAGCAATCAAATAAAATATTTGTCTTTTTTTGCTATTAAAGACATAATTTGTTGTTTTAGTATATATTATTAATAAAAACTAATAAAAAGTTGCCATCATATATGTCAAGGAGATTATGGTAATTATTTAAAAATTAATATATGAAGATTTTCTCTAACCAAATGAGTGAATTTGAATACTGAATGTTCTGAAAATGAAATAAAACTCTGGATATCTCACTTTCTCAAGGATCATATTTTTCTCTACAAACCAAACGTCCCCTTATAGTATTTGACAATAGCACTTATTGTTGCATAAACATTGTGTGTAAACTCTGATGCACTCGTGTTCCTATACAAGCATTTGGGGTACTATAAGTAATGGCAAATTTGTTTAATAGTTTTGGTCGCTTTCACTGCAGATTACTGTTCTTGGAACCTCTGGACTATCTGGATCTTATGTGGAGCAAAGAGCTTAGCACTATAGTGCTGAGAAAGATCAATTCACTGTGAACATTATTCTGTTTTAGACATGTTTATGAACACTTGGAGACTGTTTGTTGTTGTTCTCCTGGAAAACCTTCGAGGTTGAAGTTGCTTGGTAGCTAAATAAAAGGCATATCTTTGTCAACAACAGTAAATCAAATTGTAAAATCATGTTTCTTATGCCTTTTTTTTAGGGGAAAATTTTCTCCACCATATTTCTTTCCTGAGATGATTTAATGATGCCATCAGCCCCATCTAACAAATTTAATTTGTTAGGATCTACAACTTCAAAGTTCACGCATTGACAGCTAATCACCATGATTTTCTTATGTCCATGATTACTCCCTTATTCTATGACTAGTTACTAGATTTTGAACTTAGAATGGGAAAGAATCCTTCTTCCATTGCCAAAACCAAAACGGAATAGGAGACAGAAAAAGAGAAACTATAATACGGAAGTGAAAGCGGGGGGTGTTGGGAGGTTCGTAGATTAAGCTATGTTTAACCTCAAATCTGGAGCCTTTAGGCCAAGACCAAGACTTAGAAGGGGATGCGGGCAGAGGCGGGAGCAACACAGCCTTCCTGCACACCCCAAATGGCCAGCCCTCACAATGACAGAATTCCTGAATGATTGATCGCCTTCGAATTTCCGGGAAATCGAACTTCCAAATGTCTGGGAAATCAATCTTGTATAAGCCTGAAGAACGAGAAAAGTTCGTGTTAGCCGATAGAAATGCTTCCCTACTTACAGCACTCAAACAGAAGGAGAAACAACTCCCAACAGAAAAGAATTCCCCTCTTTTATCATCTTCGTTTGGCGTGCTTTGAGGTTATATATAGCTTCCCCTGTTGAAGGAGATAATAGCCAGGAAAAGCTTTCTGATATTAGACTAGGCCTGTGCTTCATCTTTTCCATTGCCTGACTTCGAATTTCAGAAACAACTTCCTGTAAAGAAAGAAAAAGAACTCATATTTTGGCAGTGAAATGCAAATAGAAGACTAGAAACATCATCTTGGATGCTGGTTACTAGTTTAGTACTTCTGATTCATCATCAATGTCACTTGTTGAATATTCTTCTTCCGGACCCGAATTTGAAAGCTCTCCATTGAAAGTATGGCAATTGGAAAATGCTTCCTTGAGAACTGTATTTAGGAACTTCCATCTTTTAGATTGACGAGGCTGTTCTTCCTGATAAAAGACGCCCATGTTGGAGAAAGCAGCTGTCTGAAAGTGGCAAATTGATTTGTAAGACACTGACCTTATATTATACATGAGATTTTGCTAATGGGTGCATAAAAATAAACGCTTATACACATACATATAGAACATTGATTGTTATAGTTCGTTCTTTGTTTTGATGTTGAAATTGACCAGCTTGTGTTGATAGTGCCATAACAGCTTACTGAAAATACAGGGACTCTATCCCACTTTTCAGCTTGAGATTGATGGTCATCAATTGGGCTAAAAAACTCCCCTATGGAGACCCTCCAAACTGAATTATATTTCCTTTCAGTTTCCAGAGATAGCTCCTTTAGAGTAATTTACAAGTTTTACTTCAAGCTGAAGTCACGGTGAAAACTGAGACATGGTACCAAACAATGACGGATAGAATTGGACAAATTTGACAAGAAGGATAACTTTGACCCTTGAAGTTATTTCAAGGCAACATAGAATAAACAAACAGACCGTGGCCTTTCTCGATTCCGAGTCAAATCATGAAATCAAAACGAAGGTACCTGAATACACTTGTAAAGGATTTGTTGAGAGTACATCAGAATTTTCATGTAACAACCAGATCTGATACATGGAAAACTTGATCAACATCTAGCAGTAACCAAGTTTCATATCCTTCCTGCAGTCTATCTAACTTTCTAATTCCTTCCCCTTTTTCCTTTCAATCCCTGACAACAAATGACAATCCAAGCCGGTGAAGTTGGCATGACACTTGCGATAATGGTCAACCGGCATTAATTGTACCGGGAAAGAACTTATCTCAAAGTGTTGTTTTTCGGCTATTTTAACGGATTCTTGCTGGTGAAGTATTTAGAACCACGTTAGTTTAAACTTCTAACAAGACAAACCAAAATTACAGGATGACTGTTTTAAAGCAACTTCATGAACTTATTAATGGCACATCCTCGAAGGAAGTAGTCACCCACACCATAAACCTGATTCTTCCACAACAAGGAGCTTTACATAACCAACAACTCCGGTAAAATATTTTCTTGCTCAGCAATACCTTTCTCAAAGTTTTTTATTTAAAAAAAAAAAGGAAGAATAATTAATTATCTATTTTACAATGTAAAAGTTAAAGAAACTTATCTGGTACAATAAACATCATGTTCACATTACTAAAACTCCCTCTATGCCCAAAGAAATTCAACCTTCTTAACTTCTGGCAGGTTCTGATACCAAGGAAGGAGCAAGGGCAAGTGAGAAGGTTGCTGCATCTCTCTCCTTTTTTCCCTCAGATGTGAATCACTAAGAAGATTCCCCAATCAACTGTACAGGATGTTAAGAAATGATAGGAGAGCCCAACTATTGCACTAGTCAAGCCAAAAGGAGAAAAAAAATCATTTCCAACCTCAGATAAACTTTAATGAATGGAAAAGGCACCATGATCGAAAAGAAGACAACCAATAATGACTAGCTTTGTCCAGTGCCACCTAATTTAGAAGCAAACAGCAAATTAGAACATAAATAATTAATTAAAAGCTAACAAAAGAAATCATTTCCACAATCTTTGAATGTTAGAACCCAATGTTCAATGTTTGTTGCATCTTTCCAAAAATAGTTCTCCTTAAGACTGGGTTAAGCTTAGTGATTGAGTTGCGTGCATATGGTGCTTTTTGATAGTATTTAGAAAGTTATAATGAGCTTTTTGAAATTTACACAGTTGTATCAAAAAATTTAGTTCAACCGCAACTCTGCAACCCTAATAAACCTCATAACAGTCTTTTGCTGCACAACAAATGGTTTACAATTCTTTGACTCAGCATAAGTTGATGCCATCTAACTTTACCGAGCAAGATTGCAAAAGTAACACAGTCAAGGGGAAAACAGGGGCACAAGCACATCTAGAAGAAACTTTAGCCAGAATTAACACAGCAGCCCAGATTTGATGCTTTCTCGTCATAACAAATGGTTATGAAAGTTAAGTATAACCCATTTAGCAATTGCATCTCTATTGAGATACAGCATTCTCGTCTTCCTATCCACTAATCGGACATAGTTTAAATAGTTAACTGCATTATCTAAATCCAAATGGTAAATCACCAAGAATCCTTCGCTCCTCTAGCCCCAGAAAACCTCTTTATAAGGTACTGTATTCTTGATGCTTACAAATACCCATGGAGTGAGGCAACAAAACAAAAATAACTATGAAGGACCTACATTACATACGAATCCATTACTAACTCTGGAATACTAATATATGTGTAATGCAATTCTGAATTTATCCCGTTATTTCTTCAAATCTTTTCACATATAAACTGAATTATTGTTATCTTGAAGAATTCATTGATCTAAATTCAACTAAAGACAGTCATTCATATTCTTTTTCCTTAATGATAAAGAACCTCATACTTGGTTACAGAAATGCAAAAGCATCATAAAAACAGCAACATCATTAGTTAGTACTAAAACAATCTTTTAACTGAAATTTGATTAGAAACTGAAAATTAAGTTTAAAAAAAATACCATAGCAATATGGGTTAGTTTGAAACGGAAGATTTGTGGAGTTGCTGAGAAGTAAGAGATATAAGAGACTGAAGCTTGGCAACAGCAGCAGTTTTCTCAGGTGGGCATTTGGAGAGAGAAATATTCAAAGAATGAAAAGCTTCATCAAGCTCGCCAGCAGCCAATGCAGCACATCCAGCTTTGTAAGCCTCATCAGCCATTCGGGCATCATATTTGGGAGAATCATGACCCTTGCTTCTCGACAGAGATGAAGATGGGGAGTCAAGGAGAGCTGTAGCACGTGCATATTCAAGATTAGTAATAGCAGTGTTGATCTCAGCCATGAGAGTCTCAGGTGTTAATGGGAAAGTCTTCACTCCATCAAAGACACTGAAATGAGGATTTCCTTTCCCAGAAGCCATCTGCTTCCAAGAGTCTTTCAGTCAACGAACCTGGGCTTAACTTTCCATTTTGATCTGCTCTTAGTAAATTTCAATCCTGTAAAACCCATCACTCAATGAATTCATCAACTCCAAATTACTGAATTAAAAAACATCAACGTTTGTTTTAGTAAAACCCAGACAAGTTCTGAAACCTGTTAATCGTTGAAGGAAGAAAAATTACAAGCTTGATGTGGAATCTAATTATGTTCGAAGAAGAAAAAGAAGAAACAGAAACACTAACCTTAAACGATGAAATCCATGTTTCAGGTTTGCCTGAATTAGTTGGAGAAAGAAAGAAAGCTCGTTCGCTCCGACAAGTAATTGGGTTTATCGACGTGTCGAAGAATCGAGATGTGGAGCAGATCTTTGTACTTTCCTTCGATTTATTTTTCACCTCCCTTTTTTTTCCAACTAGGTTAAGAACGAAAATTGATTTCTAGAATAGATAAAATTTTGAAGGCTACCAAGAAAATTGTCCCCAAGAACCCAACAACCAGTCCACGATTGTTATTTTCTTTGTGGTCGTCTGATCCTCTTTTGCTCTTTTTTCTGGGTTCTTGGTTTGGGAACTTACCATGCATCACCTTTGATTTGGTTTGGAAAGTTACTTAAATTCTGTGTTCGAAGTCAAAGAATCAAATATCCATTTGTTTTTGGGAGTCTAGGACCAATTGCTTTGTTACAAGTTCCATCTTACTTGGTCAGAGCAAGCTTGTCTGGTTTTCACATCGCACTACACAAAAACAGCACTAAACCTAATCACATCTGATAAACATATTTTCAAAATTCATCAAGGCAACTTTCCTGAAGATTGTTCACTCAGTATAATGTTTACATTACACAACAAAGAACATTTTCAACTGTCCCTGAGGCTGTCAATTGTAATAGATGTCAACTGCTTCACATCTAAATCTTTTCTACGACAATGAAAAGAATAACTTACTAAATCATCAATCACAAGTGAAAATGGAAAACCAATCACAAACGACCATCAGTTGTAACTTTAATATCTGGATTTATCATCAGACGAACAAGCAAAGAACAAGAACCACATGGCAGAACTATTGATGCCGGAAAGGCATCAGGGGTCCTTAAAGATATCTCAGTCCCATCCCAAAACAATGTGTACCCCATTTTACCCAACTCCAAAGAATCAACTGAGAAGTGATCACCACATCGACACTGGTAAAAGAGCTCCATGACTTCTCCAGCATCTTCAATCATCATATCTTCTAAGACGATATCTTCTGAGGCCACTACATCCTGTCTTGAATCACGCAGCTCACTGTCATAGACTGCACGTGACTTGGGGTCACTAAGGATTTCCCAGGCCTTCTGTATTCTTAAAAATCTGTCTCCTGTCTCATGATAAGAATGTAGCTTATCTGGATGAGAATTAAGGATAGCAGTTTTATAACTTGTACGAATTTCTTCATGGCTTGCGTCTTCCTTAATAGACAGAACGTCATAGTGGGTTTCTCGGATTGAGTTACTTCCAAGAATCATGGTTCACTACCAATGGTAACAAGAACAATATCACTGCAAATACATAAAAAACGATTTGACAAAAGGTTATTTACTTTAAATTTACTAGAAAGAAACCCTAGTAGAAACTAAAACTTAACAGTTAAAGACTTGATGTTTTTTGCTCTACTAAAACACTGATAAAGGATGGTTTTTTGCATCCTGGAACCCCCACATCCACTTCCCCTATTAAGGGCATAGCGGGAAGTATTGAAAGAACAAAGAGTTAGCTCATAATACTTAATAGTGACTTCCCAAAATCCAGACATTCACAATCAGATGACAGAAAGTGGAAAGATTAAAATTTCAGCAACCATGTTTGAAGACATTGTTTGAGATTCTTTTAACTGAAACCTATATCTGATTTTCCTTGAACACAAACAAGACTTGAATTATGAATGAAATAACCATCCAAGGAAAGAAACCCTAAAAAGCAGAAACTTTTGCATCAAATTGAACATGATTGATGAAACACCAACCAGCTATTAAGAGATTAAAACAACAAATTTAATATAAAAAACAGACTAATTAAACAATAAAGAGTATCTAAGAACATAAAATTATCAAATAAGTGTCGATTAACCGATTAAAATAGCAGTCGAAAGCCTAAAAAGGTGAAAAGTAAGAACATTGACCCAAAAAAAGGAGACGGGAATGGAATAAAGAGAACAAAAAATAAAAATCATACCAAAATCAGTTAAATTTAAGGAGTGATTCGGTTTTACAAAACCCTAGGCGTATATAAAGAGCCGGTGAGGGGAACTCTTCCTCCGCTTCTCTTTAACGTATCATAGCGGCGGCGCATATAGCGTAGGACAATGTGATATACAGACAGAGAGCTTTGGCACGTCGTCGTTTGAATTTTATGCTTCTGCCTTGCAAGAGTTTGGGCTCAGGCAGTAGTTTGATTTGGACTTCAATTGCTCGTGATAGATCCATGTCCATCTATTTATTTGAAGCCCAAAAGGCCCATAAAAGGCAAAATTTTAACCCTGCTCAAAAGTGTAATCAGCACGTACCGTTTTAAAATATATTTAAAAATATAAATGAATTCGTTCTTTTACATTGATTTTTTTAAAACGAAATTTTAGGCACTGATTTTTTTAAACAAAATTTCAAGAATAATATTAAAAAATTAACACATTTTATTTTTAATATATTCAAATAATTATTTTACTTTGCTAATGTCGTTTATAAATTAAAAACACAATAATAATAATATTATTATTTGATAAACATATAGTTAAAAAAACTGATATATAATTCACTTTTTTTAATATATCATTTTTATGCATTATCTTACTAACCCTTAGTGAAGTCTAAAAACACGTTGTTAAGATATTTGATAATTTTTCAAATAATAAGTAGCAGCAGTAGTCTGAATTATTCCGAGGCCAACCTGGGAAAAAGTAGGTCCTAAAGAATTCACATCCCATATTCCGATTACACAGCAGATCATTATTGTAATCCAACCAATTTCTCCTTACAAGAGATCCATTTTTCACAATGTAATTAATTAAACTACAAAGAAAAGCTTCTCATCTCTTTTGCTATAACCTCAACCTCAGAAGCCCGCACTGGTATTTTCAGATCTTAGAATCTACCAGCGCTGAGTTCACCCAATATCCCTTTCGTGGTACAAAAAAATTTTGGCTGTCAAAAGCAGGGTGGAACGCCCGCTTCCCCCCTTCTCCAGTTTCCCCTAAGTTCCAAAACTAAAGAGACAACTTACTATTAGAATAAGGAAAGGCCAAACTTTTTGATCAGATGTAAATGGGGCATTATAAAGATTTCTGTAGAACTAGAGTCAGCTAGATCTCGAATTGATTGCCCATCCTCCTGTCTTGTTGATCAAAATCCAGTCATGCACTAATAACACCAGATACCCACGGAACAATAACAGGTGCTGTCGGGTGGCTGTTTCTATATGCTTCAGAATATCTGTCCTTAAAGTTCAGTCTCGGCTTGTCTGACTGTGAATAAAATTTTTATTAGCTTTACGTCGCAAACAACTTCTGTTGGATGCAAAAGACAATGAAATGCAATCTTAATATATACAAAAGTACACTTACGGATTTCAGCCAGCACTCCATGTGTTTATGTTCATATATATCTGGGGAATAGCAACCGGTCTCAGATGGACAATAAACCCATATGTTGCATTTCTTTTCACCTGGCTTTGCATTTTTTGCTTGATCTAAGCAAGCCTGGCAGCAATCAGCTGCACTTTCTTTGTGGTGGGTAAGACCCCATCTAACAGCAGCACCATCATAATCTGTATGAAGTCCAGCATGGCATTCTGGGGGAAGAGCCCTCCCAGCTAAAATTTCATCCCCATCTTCTGTATAAAAGAATTACACCTTAGTGACAGACATTTCACAATTTTTCATACCTCTTCTTTCAAGAAAAGTTTCCAAGTTCGAATCCCTATTCCCATAACTATATAAAAATATAGACCGAAATCTGCTTGTTATCTTGACAAGAGAGAGTGAGAGATGGCTTTGATCAAAAGAGAAATTGAACAATTACCAGTATCTTCCATGCCCTCAGGCTTATCATCATGTTCTTGATTATTGATTTCACTGGGTATCCAAAGGCCAATGTCTTCTGACAGCACAGCCCGATTGGACTCCAATACTTTTACTAACATCCCTACAAAATAGTAAGTCAACTGGTAAGTTAAACATTCTGCGAAGTACAAAGATGCTAAAGCTTTTATCTCAATGATAAACTAATGTACCCAAAATATACCACCTTTCAGATTATGATTTACCTGCTTCCTCTTGCAAAAGAGTTGAATTCAACCCCTCTCCTCCAAGGGCCAACTTTTTGGCTTCTGTTAGTTTCTCCTTGCGCCAGGTTTCAACTACTTCTGTAAACCCAAGAAGAATATCAACCAAAAACCTAGCAAATTATAATGAATAACTACCAAGACAAAGCCACAACTGATTACTGGTCCTCAAACATGAGATGTACATTATCGTTGACTAGTTTCAAAGAACTCTTCCGACGCACGGTAAATACTTGTACAACAACTCTTACCTAATGACTGAAATGGGTTTGTTTGGAGAATTGGGAGGCTTGTTGAGGAATTCAAAACATATAGAATCTATAAGAATCTATCCAATCCTGTGTAAGTTAAAAACAGCTTGCCGTAGATTTGGAAATCACACCACATAGAGTATATCTAGTTTCCATTTCCATCAAATTGAAAAGGTAAAGATCTTTAGATTTAGAGCTGATGAGCAACCAGCAGCAAAATAATCCCAATCTCCTTTTTCAAAACTGATATTGCCTGCTAAGACTGATAAAGCAAAAAATGGTTTGGGTAACAATGGTTCTGAAAATCGTCAACAACAACCAATTTTCAACTGACATACATGTTCAATTTGGGCTATTATAAAACCATGAAACTCACACTTCCCAACATAATTTGTACCGTAGCCTCCATAAGACTAATTCCTTGATTGTTAAGCTATTTGCTACATATTTTACATTCCTAACCAGTCAGCAGGAGCCCATATAATGAGTTACAAGTCAAAACCAGAAACAGAATGTAAAAAAGTCAGTCCTTTCTGCACAAAAAGGAAAGGGAACAAAAGGACAGGTAAAAGTGGCTCTCCAAAAGCACCAAAAGTACCCATGTAAAGACTCCGCTAGGTAATGATTACATCTATTCTAAAAGTTGTAACAACAAAGAAGTCCATGACTTGTTACCACGACAACAGATAAAAAGGTACTGCAGTTGTGTTCTTCAAAGTAGGGACAACAGAGGATATTTGGTTTGTAGGAAATTAGATGCATGGAACACGCATAGCCCTCTCAGACAGCATGTTCACGTACTCAAATATATTTCATAAGGGAATACGGTACCAGGAAAAGAAAAAAGCCACAGAAGTAAAAGCAGGATATGATAAAATGACCATTATTCACCAAAATCTTATAAGTACTCCACAAAATTCTGAAGAAGAATTTCAGATAAGAATTTGATGAGTTAACACGAACAAAAAGCCTGATTGCTTTTCTTCAAATTTATTGTTAGAAATATATCCTAACCAACGAATTGAAAACTTTCTTCAATCAAGAATCACAATGCATAATATGCTTTTTCAGTGATCAAACAAAAAAAAAAAAGAAAGAAAAGAATTTTGCACATAATAACTCAGCACCACAGAATACAAATTTTACATTTCATCTTAATGCAATCGGTCAATTAACCATGATCTGCTGCAAATTACAAATTAGTGGCTAGCCCTAAATTCAAGTAACTTAGAAATACTAAAGAATTGATTTATCCCATTAATGGCAATGTATTGCATTATAAAGCACGGCCACCTTTGGACTAGTGGATGATATTAGATCAACAAGACAATGGCCCCTGGCAAGATGAAAGAAAGGAAGTGAAAGTATAACATTTGATACCTAATGGAAATTAAGCAACATGAACCCTAGAGCCCATTTGTACTTAAGAATAGAATTTTTCCTATTTTTATGAAACTTTTTGAGGTATTCTGCTTAGGAAAACATTGAAAAAACACATCATGGATGACAGGAACAAAGTTTCAAAATGGATTTCTTTAGAAGTATCAGAGATTTCCATTTCCATCTGAAAGATCAAGAATATGATCCCTAAAAAGCTCATGTTCAAGCAGCCATAATGTTTCTAGCAAAAAATAGAATAATCAGATACTATTTTGTGATGAAAAACAAAATAATCAAGGCTACATTTCCACACAATTAATTTCGTACGCACAAAAATAGCAATGTCATTATTGCATTTCTTATATCTCCTGCATGCTAAACCAGCTAATAACACATCTGCAAGTTTCGATAATAAGAATGCAGTTAAGACTAATTATTTCACTAACAGATTATTTATCAACCAATAATCTTTGAAGCTGCCAGCTCATACACAGATTGTAATCTTACATCATAAATGCTCAATCTATGTATAACTACACCGTAATAGAATACTAATTACTAAATAAGAATAAATAGAAATACAGGACCATGTTAACTTTAAACTGTAAGATAATAGAACGAAACAGTCCAAAACGAAAAAGAAATTAAGGCAGACACCAACCTTGCTGCTCGCTGATATTGGCATTTGGTCTCAAGCTTCTCAATCTTTGCATGATCTCATCAGTTATCTTCTGCTTAACTGCCATTGGCAGTTCAGCCACTGATTCTTCGCTCCAAAATTCATGCTTTAATCGCTTTACCTTTATTTACAGACATAAACAGTATCCCCCAATTAAAAGCATTGTCACCAACAAAATGGGAGGAACCAAAAAAAAAAAAAAGGAAAAATGGGTAATTTGCATACCAATTTAACAAGTTCTATAGGTTCACTGGCTCTTCGAATCTTAATTGATTCTTCCATTTTCCTAATCTGATCAGGTGTGTACTTTACAACTAGCAAAAACAGAAGCACCCCAGAAAATCAAAACACAAATCAAGAGGAAATTTAATTAAAAAAAAAAAAGTGGGGCAAAGCTAATAGAGGCTTACCGTTATCTTTATTGGGATAAATGTAGAGAGAAGAATAGAGAGAACGAAGAACATAGAGAGCAATAACAATGTTAATGGAGCAAACAATCAGAGTGATTCTTTTATACGAGCACTGACCCGAACCGGAACCCAGTCCAAAACCACCCCATTTGGCTCCTCTGCCTTCTCTAGCCATATCCTTCTCCGTTTTTCCTTCTTCTTCCACTCCCTCATCCCACCATATCCCTTCTCCTTTCCTTTTTGCTTTCCCTCCCCAAACAGATCGATAAAATAGGTTTCACCAGATCGCACCAATCAACGAAACTTCCTTTAATCTTTCACTTTCCAAGGCACAGAAAAATGGAGCCACCCCCGGCACCAGTGAACTGTTGTTCTGGTTTATAATCTTTGCGTGCGTTTTGGGTTTGGTTTTTTTATTTTTTTCCTGCTAATATGCACCACCAGTGACTCAAATTTTAACTTTATATTACCGACGTGCTAACGTGGTCTTGAGGTGTAGCGCTTTCTTCTTTCAGAGGCAAGACAGTGTGGAAAAGGGTGGTGAATGCCCTCCAAATTTTTTTTCTTCACACTAATTTTTTTTAATTTTTATGAAAAAATGTAATTACTTTTTTTATATTTTTAAAAATAAATTTTTGATAAATCTCATAATTTTTTAAAATAGATTTTCAAAAAAAATAATTTTTTTCAAAATTTTAGCTTTTGAAAATTTATTTTTGAAAAAGTTTATAATCTTTCAAAATTTATTTATGAAAATATATATACTACTTCCTGAAATTTTATTTTTAAAAATTATATAAAAGAGAAAAATTAATTAAATAATTTTATTTATAAAAGTTTTTAAAAATTGAGATAGAGAAAACTCATATGCATTTAATGTTATGGATATAATAGATTAAATTTGAATCGATACAGTATTAAGTTTGAGTTTCATTCTAAATTTGAGATTAAAATTCGGTTTGAATTCGATTAAATTTTATTTTTTTTAATTCGAACTTGATTCAAGATAAAAATTGAATTATTTGAACTTGCTCGATTAAATTTGGTTAACATATAAAAATAAATTTAATTTTTATGTTTGATAAAAGTTTAATTATTTATACTCGAACTTAAATTTGATATATTTTATTAATTAAAATAATTAAAATATATTAAAATATAAAATTTTAATTAGACTCATAAATTACTCGAATCGAATATAAAAATATTCAAATTCGATTTGATCAATAAATCGAATTATTCGAACTCAAATTCGACTTGATAATAACCTAATCAAATTTAAATTTTATTAAAATTAAATCTAAATAATTTACAGAGTATTAATATATTATTTACACTCTTATTTAACATCGTTATATAAAAATTTTCGTTAATTTTAATTAAAATCACTGAAATACCCCTGCTTAAAGCCTGTTTTTCCTTTTAAGTTTGTTTAATGTGATTGGCTAATCCAGGATTATACTATCCATATTTTTAGAAATCCTAATCGGCATCGTATGGGAGTGCCCACTGTCCACAAAACACGATGCATTGGGCGAGACGCGGACTACACTTTTCCGCCTATGTCTTGTCAGTGTTCTCTTTATTCACTTCAGCCATATAACGTGTGTAATTATAATTTTTTTTCATCTATAAATATACATATCTAAATGTTATAATTCATGTATATTATGCTTAAAATACTAAAAATTTATATACTTATATTATATTTTATATTAAATTTATATATCACAGTTTATATAGATATAAAAAATAAAAAAAAAATTTATTAAAATTAAATTTATTATTTTTAAATTATTTTTTTATTGTGAGGAATCTAATCATATCAAGTGATATAAGAAAAGCTTTGAAAATTTTTCAATTTTGTTTTAACAAAATCACACGGAAAAGATATCAAATCCAATATAAAAGAGAAATATCTGGCCTCAACCTGATTTGCTTATTTAACTTGTATAATAGAAAAAACGACTTTGAGTATAGACGCGAAACGCATCACACATTAATACAAATTCATTTATTTATTTTAACCAAACAAACACGCTAATAATTAAAAATTAACTGATTTTAACAGTCGTAATATATTTTTATAACAAAAAGGAAAAAAAAAAAAACACTGTTACCGAAGATGAGAGATTGATTATCCTTGAAGTTGAAGAAAAACTAAGGAAAGGAAAACGTGTAATGAAACCGAAAGTGTACCATACCACGTCGTTTTCGATAAAATAGGCAATAGTCCTTTTCTATTCAGAAAATTACCCATTAATAAAAATAAAAAATTCCTAAAATATAAAAAAAGTTTCCTGTCCCACCATCCACTTGAATATTTAATTAATGTTTTATAATAATTCTTCATAACTAGAACTACTACCTAATTATTAATTCATTTCTAATGTCCATACATTATATTAAAATAATTCTTGAAATGTTCATATTTGTTGCCATATTACTACAGCTAAGAATAATTTTTAAGATTATTTTTATTTTAAAATATATTAATATAATTATTATTAAATTTAATAATTTAATAATATATAATATACAATAACTCAAATGAATTGATGATGTATATACTTAATATTTAAAGTCATTTAAGATTTTGTTTTAAGATATATGAATTTAACTATTCATTCATAAATATATGATATACATTAACTTAATTAATTGTGGATGAATATATTTAATTTTTAATGTTATTTAAGTTTAATGTTTGAAGTCTAAATTCATACATATTAAATTGTATAAATATTTATAAATCAAATCCAAATTATTTCTTTCAATATATAATCTTTTGATGTTTTCATTTAAACTCTTTCAAACATAAATTGCTATTATGATTTTGCATTCTTTATAATTAAAAGTTTTATTTTAGTTTTATTTTTTAAAAATATTTCAATACTTTTACAAGTTGAGTGTTTTGAATTATTAAAAATTAAGTTTTTTGTTTTTACATTATGTACCAAGAGTTTGAATTGAAATAACTTGTTCACATCAGATATTATTTTTTATAAATTTATTCATTAAAAATTATAAGTTACACCTTTTAAAAAATATGTATTAATTGTTTATATTGATATAAGTTTTTGTATATTCTTATTAAATATTTATTTTAAAATACTTCATTTGTTCCAAATTGTTTAGATGTTATTGATTTTTATGAAATTAAAAAAAAAGTTTTGATTGTAATATATTTAATATTAAATTTTAATTTTTTTATAAATTAAAGTTTTATGATTTTTAATATAACAAATAAAAAATATAAACAATAATTTTAAAATATAAAAAAATTTTAGATGTTAACAAAAATATGACATAATTCTTAAATATCTAAAAAAAAGATAAAAAAAAGACAAAAGAAGTAAATTTTATCAAGTAAAATTATTGTGATTAAAATGTGAACAATAATCTAATAAGAATGAAATTTTTTTTCATTTATAGTTGAAAGAAATTTAAAAATTTTATTTTTTAAATATATATATATTTTTACAAAATAAGGATGATTTAATTATAAAATACTACGATACATAACATGTCTAGCTTCATCGAGATTTAATAAATACCATATAGTTGACCTTATAACAACTATAACTATTACAACAACTGCTACTACCAAATTGAATAAGGGCGTAAGCACACCTATTCCCTTATTTGAACACATGCAGCATACATTGATTTTTAAGATCTTCCATCAACTTTCTCAATATATCTAGAGGAACTAGCAATCCATTTTTTCTCACTATTTCGAATAATGGTTCCATCTATTGCTTTCTAAAGGTTGCCCAAAACTGAGCCATCTGTGTTCAATTATACCATCCCTCATTGGAAAGGTCCAACCTGATAGACACAAAGGATTGCAATGAAGCCCGAATTGCTCTATGGTTTATTATAAAGAATTCAACAGCCTTTGCAATCGCCAATTTCACCGAGTCAATAATCTCATAATTCTGTCTGAAAATCCTCATATTCCTTTCAAGCCAAACCTCTTATAGAATATGGATAAACAACAAGTACTAAGGGATACTATGCATGGATCGGTGCTTGTTTAAAGCATTTTATTTGATCTATTGTCTATAGTCAATGATTTAATGAGATAAAGGCAGAGAGGCTCATTGCAAGGTAGCCTATATGTTTTTGGTCCACTAGTAATTATAAAATAGGTGTGCCAAATCCTCCACGTCATGTATACAAAACACATAAATAGTCGGGACGTTCAACCCTCTTCTAGCAAGCTCATTACATGTAGGCAAGATACAATGCATGCATTGCCATATGAAAAACTTAATTTTTGGCAGAGCCTACAACTTCTATATCCACTCCCATTGACTTTTATCCTCGTTTAGACTGGTTCATTTAGTAAGGTCATATACAGATTGGATAGTGAATACCCCACTAGATGATGCAAATTAGTATATACTATCTTGTCCCTATCCCATCAATTGAGTAGGAATAACACTTATCTTATCTAAAACATCATCATTGAGTTGGAAATAAATTGGAAAAAATTGATTATTTTTTATTGCATTCAAACACCGACTCACTGAAAGTTAATTCTCCTGCTAATTAAGAGGGCCATGAACAACATCTCTCAAACTCTTAGACCCCAACCAATTATCATGCCAAAAGCTCATAAATGAGCCATCACCAATGACCCAACCAATACCTTTTTCAATAATCAGACCTGCCCATCTCATGGTTTCCACGTAGTCAACACTTTAAAAGTTTTTCTCATAATGCCATTTTTTTTTAAGATACTTCCCTTTTAACATTTTAACCCACAAAAAACATCTTTTTGATGAAGAAATCTCCAAACCAACTTAGCTAATTGTGCTTGGTTTTGAGCTTGAGTCTCCCTCAAACCCAGTCCACTTTTATTTTTTTTTAGTCACATCGCTTTAGTTAAACAAGTGCAATCTCTTCTTATCTCTGTTTTCCCATATAGAAAATCCATATTAACTATGTCCAACTCATTTGAAATGCTTATTATAAAGGCTCTACATTGCATATAATAATCGATGATGCTTTCCATAGTCGACTTGATCAGTACCATTCATTCTGCAAGAGAAAACAGATTTACCTTCCAACCAGCTAACTTTGTTTTGACCTGGTTGACAATGAAAGCATAATCATTTTTACTAACTTGCCTTTCATGGATAGGAAAATCCAGGTATCTTCTGAGATCAAGAATTTTGTTAATGCCCAAAAGGCTAGTAATATCCCTTTTGTAGTATTGTTCAGTATTGGCAGAAAAGAAAACTCTTGATATTTTCAGATTGATGGTCTGTCTAGACTCACCATAAAATCTCATGAGTACCTCATGCATAGATTTGGCAATTTTTCCTTTTGCTCTGCCTAGAAGAATAATGTCATCCGCAAATATAACATGAGATAGTGTAGGACCATTTCACAAACTTTTAGTAAGCTATCATTTACGATCTTCCATAACTTCAAGAATTTTTATACTTAAAAATTCCATGCACAAACTAAAGAGGTAAGAGGACAAAAGATCCTCTTATCGCAAACCTTTGGAAGGCTTGAATTTTTTCAACATTCCTCCATTCTTTAAAATGAAAATAGATGAAAATGAGACACCACTCATAATCCAAAAAAATCCAGGACTTTGGTAGATTGAAAAAGGTAAACACCTTCTTAATGAAACCCTATTCAAACTTATCATAAGCTTTTTTTAGGTTCAGTTTAACTTTCATGTGTACTAATTTTTTTTTTTTTAATTTCAAAAGAGGACAATGCCCTATTACATGAAAAGGGAGAGTGAGAGGCTTGGTTCGAACCCAAACATTAATATCTTCTTTAAGGCTTTTGTGGCCCACTGTGTCAAAAAGTGAAAGACCTAATCCTCATTTTTCAATTTTAAATAAGGGAACAAATTCCTGAATGATAATGCAGTTATCACTTGATTATTATATGTGTTTGACACTGGTTTCATAAATATAAATATAAAAAATATTGAAATATTTAAATATATATAACTTAAAAAAATTAAACGTACTGATCTCGAATAAATAAAATATCTTAAATTTAAAATAATATAGATTAAAATAATTTATATATTTTATGAAGCGTAGGTTAAAATAATTATTAATTATAAATATGATGTAAAATAATTTATATATTTTTTGAAGTGTAGGTTAAAATAATTATTAATTATAAATGTGATGCACTGAGAATATAAAAATGAACAAAAGTTAGTGTTAGAGATAATGTGTTCTTCGCCACGTCAATTCCAATGCTACAACTTTACTTCATAAGATAACGACAACATTAATGCAAACAACCCTCCACCCTTCAAAATTTTTAGAAAAAAAGAAAAAAATTCCAAAAATATAGAGGAAAATTTAAAGACGGAAAAAAAGAAAAGGTGGAGTCGTTCTTCTACGGTCGACCGCTTCACATTTGCGTGCGCCGAAGATGACGAAGACTTGACTTTGAAAATCACACATACACTACTCATCCATTTATTAAACGACACGACAGAACGAATGCGGGTATTTCCGTCATCTTGTACGTGCAGAGACAACCAAGCGGTTGCAAGAATTGAATGGTATAAACGATCTCAGGAAATCCAGTATGATGTTCGTTCACAACTCCGAATGGAAAGTCCATCCCCCATCTCTATGCCTATAAAAGGCTGAAAATAATCACACTTGCGGAATTAATTTATTTCATTTTCGCCCCATGGATTGAATCAGAATTCTCTGCAATTTCTTCCTTTTTTTCTTTTAAGTGTACGGACCAAGAGAAAGAAGTTTAATTATTGCTTGGAAATTCGAGTGGAAGTGGTAAAGGAAGAGAGAATGTGGGGATTTGGGGGGAGATATTATTGGGGGAGAAAGGAAAGGGTGGAAAGAAGGAAAGGTGGAGGAGGGATAGTTGCAGTGTTTGCTTGGATGTCGAGTCAAGAGAAGCACTTGAAGAACTATGTTCAACTTTACGCTTCTTTGGGTTGGGATTCTCTTGTTTGCCACTCAGAGTTCTTAAACATGTATGGGCTTTAAGCTAATATTTATTTATGTTTGGTTGGTGGATGCTTTTGACTTACTGTAATACTTGATTTCAAAGTTCTGTAAATTGGGTTTTTTCTTGATCGTGCGAATTAGAGTCATTGACCCTTTCTTTCTAATGCTTGATCTGGAATTTCTATGATGATTTTACATACCTGATTAAAAAGGAATAGGTTATGTAAATCTTATGATATATGAAGTTGAGGGGTGTTGGTTATAATTGTTGCATATTCTCAAACGCCTTTGATTGATACTTTCGGACTGAAATTTGATGTGCATCTGCTTAAGGCTGACTGACTTAGGGCTGGGATTTTGATGTTTGTAACCTGTGCAGGTTCTTCCCTGAGAAGGCTGCAGCTCTAGCGCTTGATCTTCTTAAGGAACTTGTTGAGGTAATACTGAACACGATATCGATTTTGATGTCTGAAATCTTGCTCAAGTGTTTCAAGGGTTGTTAGATTCTAGATTGGGGAATACCCTCTGATGGAAAGAGGAATTCTCTGTAAATGCTCTCAAATTTTTCCAATTTTCAATCTCAATCTCTTTAGTAATCCTGTAGTTTGAAATTTTATACTTTTGTACATTGAGTGGGTTTTTTTCTCTTTTTGGTTGTATGCAGGAGCTAAAGATTAGTCCATGCCCTGTGGTCTTTGCATCTTTTTCTGGTGGTCCTAAGGCCTGCATGTACAAGGTTCTTCAGGTAATTCTTTCAAAACTTTTAAAACCCCAATTTTTTCACCTTGTATGTTAAAATACTTATTTCCATTTGTTTCTGTGATGATATAGCTTTATGATTTCTCTGCTGCAGATGATTGAGGGATTGTGTGAAGTGCAAATAAATCCAGTATGTTATCTCTCTGTCAAGATAATAACTTTTTAAATCATGCTATTATAATCATTCTTTTTCATTTTTATGATTTCTAAATAGATAAAGCATAAGTTTCATTGTTAATGAAGCTATTACCACATTGATCCTGGAAATCGTTGTTTCTCTTTTCGCATATGACATAAAAATCAACTTATTGTTGGTATAATGGCAATTTGGGAAAAATGTTTTCCTGGAGTAATAATCTATATGGTTTATTAACATTTTCACAGACATTTAAGTTCTACTTGTCTAGTAAATCTTCTTTTACTTTTGTTGAAGGATGACCTCCAATTGGTGAAGGAGTGTTTTTCGGGCCATATCTTTGATTCTAGTCCAGTGGATTTTACCAGTGATTTGGGTGCCCGATTTGTTGTTAACCCAACAGTTCTTAAAATGTCTCATCCACCGAGAATAGCATCGTGGATAGCAAATGGCATTGCATCTGGTCTTGATACTCTCTTCCTTAGCAGGTTTGAATCTCATCGTGCTGAGTATTGGCAGACTCTATATGCTTCTGTTGTAAGTGTACCATAAATTTTGTTATTCAAGTTATTACTTCCTTTTTTTTATATTTACAGTTTACTCATTACCAATCTTTTGCAGAGGATGAGGGCCCCATATCTCATATTATGCTCTGAAACTGATGATCTTGCTCCTTGTCAAATTATCTGCAATTTTGCTCAAAGAATACAACAACTTGGGGGTGATGTAAAACTTGTGAAGTGGAATGGTTCTCCTCATTTAGGTCAGTTTCTAGACTTACGAGAAGTTGCTTTATTAAAATATGGTCTTACCATATATGAAGTGTTAATCAGGGTTTGGTAGTGCAGTGACAATGTATCGAAACTGACAAAAAGGGATGGGACAGTGGGGGCCTTACAACTAATATTTCTAGTCATTCATTCATTTTCAGGCATGCATCACATGCTGTAGCCATCATCTTTTCCTGTTTCAGTAAACGTTATGAAGCATCTTGTTTTTGCTTATACAAATCCAGATAGCATTGGCATTTGCTGTGTCTTTTTTCTTTTTACCAAAATGCTTTAACAAGAAAAGGATTACATCTTTTATGTTATACATTTGAAAGAAACATTTTCTGGTGTAGGCCCATGTTATTTGCATGCATAAACGAAGGTCGTATATTTATTTCTTAAACATAAACTGAGCTGATGCAGCAGTAGAGAAAATTGACATAAAAACAAAAATGAGACAACAGGATGATTAAAGAGAGAAGGAGAAGACATAAAGAATAGAGAAATTTAAAGCCTAGAACAGTTTTTAAATAGTCAAAGCTCCTTGATTTGAAAATAACTGGGTATTTATAGACTACCGTGTACTGCTTGGTAGCAAAATTAATATAGATGACTTAGATAACTAACTTTAATATATCTAGATATATAATTTATGGAGTCCTTAAAATATATAGAAGTAATAAAATAAATCCCCAAAATATAATTATTTCGTTTGCTGCAGTATTTTTAATTTCTTGTAATTAAACATGGCCAATTCTGAAAGCTTATTCAGTCAATAGCGTTGACGTATTCGACTTTTGTCAATTTTAATGGTCTTTACAGGTCATTATCGGCATTATCCAATTGATTACAAGGCTGCTGTGACCGAGCTTCTTGGTAAGGCAGCTGCCTTATATTCCCGAAGAATTCAACAACTTGAGGGTGAACGAATGGGATCAGGCGGGGCACAGGATGAAATCTCTGAGCCAATCTCCAATATCAGCAAGACAACCTTAAGCCCAATCCAGAGCTTTCAGGGAACTCCTCTGGTGCAAAGTGATGATTTCCTCTTGCCTAGTTCAATAGAATATTATGAAGGTAGAGATTTTGGGTCTGTGCAAGATCAACACAAAGAAGGTTTGATCCATTTGCCTCACCCACCAAGCATTAATCTTCATGGGGTGCTTGGTCAAATCCTTTTTGATGTCTGCGTTCCCAAGAACGTTGAAGGTTGGGATATAAAGTCATCAGATTCCTCAAGCAGACGCCCATATACATCTCCACGGCGAAATTCCCATTTCAATCCAATCAAATGCATTCGTCGATCCAGACTATGACATACCGTGCGGACTACTTTTAGCAGAGGCTTGTTCGTGAATTTGCAGAATCCGTTCTCTTTTTCTGGCTTGAAGAGTTCGATGGTGGAGGGAATGCTTTGCAATCTGGGCCATAGCACAATGAAACTCAAAGGAACAAAAAAGGGGTGATAAGTAGGGATGGCAATATGTGATTTCTAATTTCCTGTCTTGTTGGACAATAAGAGGATACTGCCATGATATGAGCAGATAGACCTCTGTTCTAACGTAAAATGTATAGCGACTTTACTAGAAAAGCACTAACTTCGTGTGGAGTCTGTCAGAATCATCACCGTTATAATGAAAATATTCATACAATAATCCGTGATATCTAATAAATCTGAATCCAAAAACTCGTAGGTTCCTCATCTACGATCAAACTGTGGTTTTATGTAACATACACGTAAATAATGTAACCTCGCGATATTCGACTTGAAAGCGAGAAAATATGAAAGATACCAGAAACTAGCGCTGTGTCATGCTCTGATGAGCCGTGGTCACTCGGTCTGCGCCTTGGTACGGCGCATCAGTAACCTTCACCCGCCAATGGCGCCTCACTAGAACTCGTATACGGCGACGTCATCGACTACCCATCCCTTCAAGATGACTGTTCCGGCTGCGATGTCATCTTCCACGCTGCTGCCCTCGTCGAACCCTGGGTGCCCGCCCCTTCTAGATTCTTCCCTGTATGCTAAAATCAAATTTCACTTCTCACTCGATAACTCCTCTATTTTCATGTGTGCTGGACGTGTACTGGACATGTCGTTTAGTAAAAGGTCAACTTTTCAGATAATTGAACGGTTTAATTGGCGATTACCTGGTTACATAGGCTATGGAAATGATAGGTTTCTTTTAGTCATGTTGATGATATAGTTGAGGGTCATATTGCAGCTACGGAAAAGGGTCGACCTGGGGAAAGATATTTACTTACTGGAGATAATGCATCATTCAGGCATGCTTTTGATATAGCTGATATTATCACTGGAACTGCTAGGCCTAATTTCAACATCCCTCTTGTAGTTATCGAAGTTTATGGATGGGTTTCTGTTCTTTTTGCACGAATTACACGAAAGCTTCCTTTCATTAGTCCCCCGGTATGCTCTGCTCTATTGCTTCCAGTTCTGGTCTTCATATTTCGTTTACATATCCATATTTCAATCCCCATGCTCTCCAAATCTGTTAAAATTCAATATTTTTCCTATATTTCGTCTTTGCTCTTCATATTCATAGTTGCATAGCCATTTTACAAGATCCCTATGTTCTAATTTGAGCGGACTGTGCATGTTTTAAGACATCAATGGGCATGAACTTATGACAAGGCCTAAGTGGAGTTGGATTACAGACCTAGAAGCTTGAAAGGTGGCTTAGAAGAACGGATACTAAACTTGATGTGAAGAAGTATGTGATAAAATGCTGAGAGGAACCTATGTTTTGTTGCTGTTCATTCTGTGTACAACTCTTGTATCGAGCAATAGCTGGTGATGGCCTCAATAAGAAACTGTTTTACTTTGTTGTGTTAATGAATAAGTACCATTGATTTACAATGTTTACCTTGCAATTCGAAATGATCAAATGTATCATGATGAAATACTTAAAAGTTCATTTGTATCAAAATTAATACAGTTTAGATGATGAGTTTTCAGTAGTTTAATTAAGTGTTTATATCGTGTATAGATGCTAAAAATGAACCATAAATTGTCAATCTAACCTTCATTAATATTCGATGCTCCTAAGTAATGTGTTTATAGCAGAAGTAGAATGTCTAGAGTTCATTTGGATATGTCCGTGTATGTTATTTTATTCCTTGAAGAAGGTAGTTAAATATTGTTATAACTTATAAATAGATAAAAATGTGAGAAGAAAAAAGAAAAGGATGAAATTGTCAAAACAATCATTCATTTCAAAATTTGATTTTGAATTTGATTGACCATTTAAGATAAAAATGAGTGGGAGCCCAACAGTCGAATGGGTTAGTTTTTAGTCACTGCACCAGTCTCCATTAGCCAACGTTTTTGTATTTGATTCTCGACAAAAATGGTGGTAGCCAAGGAGTAGTCGTAAGAGGAATGCCACCGAAAACGAGTCGAAGAAAAGAAGATAAGAATGGAAGCTCTCAATCTTCCACTGCTTTCTCAAGCTCTTCGTACCCCATCTTTAAACCCCCTCCGTTTTGTTGAATCTCTTGTATTAGTCTGAAGCTTACCTTGGTAAGTTTATTTATTCCCCAAATCACAGAAAAAACAGGTGAAACCTCGGACGGTCGGAAAACAATTGGTTGTTAGGAGATCGGGTCGTGTCAGTAACAAACCCGCCCCTGCTTACAAAGAAGTGTGTGGTTTCGTTAAATCTGTTCAATGGTTTTAGTTAAAGCTAAAAAAATTGGCATTTATTGTAGTTTTTTCCTTTTTATTAGGTTCTTGTGAAAAAAGTGATGATACCCAGAAGAAATATTGGTTCAGAGTTTTTGTAATGTTTGATTTTAGTTGGTTTTTAAGGTTTAGTATTGAAGTTAATGATGTGAAGATGTTTTTGGTAAATGTAGGATATCTAAGAATAGGGATTTGTCTAACCGGGTATATGCTTCGGATGAGGGCAGGGCAGAGGCTTTGGAGAAAGCAGAAAAACTGGAATCTAGTTTAGAGCCTGATTTTCCTGTCTTCATGAAGTCGATGCTTCAATCACATGTTACTGGTGGATTTTGGCTGGTTTGTCTATTAATTAATCCATGGCTTATTTGCTTCTTGCTGTCGTTGTTGATAATTCTCTCTAGGTATGATAACTAGATAGCAGCGTCATAGATTTATGGTGACTCATGTTTTTGAAAGAAGCTTGGTCTTTCTCCCCTCCTCTACATTCCATTACTTGGGACTCAGTTAGATCTTAGTTCTTGTCCCGCAAAATTGGATTTTGAAAACAATATGTTTGTGGTAGAACTTGCCTGTTCTTTATGCCGAAATTATATAAACAAATACATTAACTTGTTGATAATTTAGCTTAGAGAATATATTATATATGTATCAAAATTTGGTAGGTTGCATTTGTTTGCTAGTATCTTTTTTCTCTTATGAACTGCTTCTTAAGTCCAGTACTAGAATTATGTCTTTCATTTGTGTTATTTTAATACTTATTGGGCTAAAGGCATGATCATGGAAGATGTGTTTTCATTTTTCACTTCTTATTTCAGTTATCCATAATGGCTAATAGAGTGTAAACTTTAATAATCTCATTGCTGATCCCATTGTTCTAAAACTCATCTCCTATTATATTTTGGAACATAATAAGAGTCCTAGGCTAGTCGAGGAAATCATGTGGTATTGATTGGAAATAGGAATTTTGAAAAAGTTTTTTTTTTATATCTGTACTTAAGGTCAGTAGTCAGCTTTGTTGATTTGGTTTGTGATTATCACATAGGATTTGAGATGGATGATAGCTGCTGTTAGTGATGATCTTTGCAGGTTTCACCACAAAAAAAAAAAAAAAAAACTGATTGGTTTGTTATGTTAGAATGAATAAAAGAACAAGACTTGAGCTTATCATATAATTTAGGTTTCACATGGCATTCATCAGATGGTCTTAATAATTTAGAATTTTCCTTTTCATATTAAGGATTGTGTTAATTTATCACCGAAGTAATGGTCGTACGTACTGTTTTGTGAAATACGAGGACAGGGCCTTCCAGTCCAGTTCAGCAAGAGAAATTTTCAAAGGCGTGATGATGCTATGACTTAGATAGATAAAGAAGGCCATGAGCATCCAACCATATATTTGGCTAGAAAAACAGGACTTAATGGTGGATGGAAGGGTTTGCGGTTGCTCATGAGTTGGTAGATGGGGACGCAATCGGTTTTCAGTTAGTTCGACCTACAGAATTTAAGGTGATTCAACTTAAACATTCTTGTTAATCTGATATTTTTTCATTGATTTCTCTTTTTCTTTGAAATATGGTTATGTTTACTGTAGACTATCCCTTTCTGTTGTTGTTGGCTTTCATATTGGTTTGAAAATAAAGTCATCTCCAATAAAATGTTTGTGGATGTGTACTGTGTTTGATAACCCATTACCAGTTCCATCGTTCCTTTCAAACAACATAAAAAGAATCATATTTTTTTGTTCTATATTTGTAAGCCCACCTTTTGTCTATGTGAATGAGCTTCTCCAGGGAATTATTGCAGTGAGAGAAATTGTATATGGTTATGCTTCAATGGTTTCAAGGAGTCATGCTCACTTTTTCTTTTTTGTTTCTAGGTAAGGATGAAAGGTTCTGAACAAAGTAACAGGCTATAAGCTCAAACAATTTGGATGTTGGAGCCATACCAGAAGAGTCAGTTTGAGTAATCATTTTGGTTGAATACCTGCTAAAGTTCGATAATCATTGATATTTCTTAATCTTGTGAGCTTTATTAATGCTATGTTAGGTAATGATTGCTATCAATTGTTATCGAATTAGAGTACTTGCAATAGAATTTTGATAAAGACATCCATTGTGGCATCAACATCTTTTTCATATAACTTGCAAAATGTACAATTTGTTGCATACTTTGTTATTCTTCTTAGATTGGGACCTACTTGAAGCACTCCAGCCACGGCCTCTAAAGTCTTTAGGAATGAGACCTTCACCTTGTCTCTCACTCTATTGACATTTTAAGTATAGCACATGGTTTGCATTATCTTTTTCGTGGGCCGGAAACTGGGGTTAATTAAAACTTCCATTTCAAACTTCAACTGAACTTGTTTACCAAAGAGATGGTAAGTCAAGCTGGAACAAGAATATGCTGATGACTCATTCAGTGCTGTGAATTCCAATTCTATGCTCCATTGTTTTGCCATCTCCTTTGAAGCATTCCAATTCTATGCTCCTACTCTTATTTCTTTACAACTAATCAACATTGGATTCACTTGTTGCAGGTAAACAGGTTCAATAGAACTGCCATGATTTTGCCTTTTAAGGTTGGTCAAACCATATGGTTGAGAAAGTAGTTGCTTTTGTTCATAGATTTACTTAATACCCAAGGCCTGCCCCAACAAGTATTAATAACATTTCTGGTTATGTTTTCCATATGTTGTAATATTTAGACATTCAGGCAGCCATAATTAATATTTGTTGGGAGGTTTCTCACTGATACAAAGCATTCCCACATCACTATTTTTTTTCTTTGTTTTCCTAGATTTTGGAAAAACTTTAGGAGCAAAGCAATCACATCTCATTTATTTATTTATTTTTAAATTTTGTGTTTGTAGGTGAGCTAGCTCGTGTTGTTGTTTATTGCATGTACAAATTGGTGGGCAAACAAAAGCGAAAGCTCGCCCCCTTCTCTTTCCATTCCAGCCTTACCAGCTTGGACTGCAATCCAAAACAATAGCAAGAAAGAAATATTGTATCATCCTCGTTTCTTTCTCACGCCGAGTCCGACAACGTAGTTTTAGAAGCACAGGGGTATCTGCGAGTGGGATTGGTTGGGATGATTAGATTGTTAATTAGAGGGATAAACTGGTGCCGAGAATTTTGCGCTTCGTCCAGATGGAGGTCAAAGGGTTAGGTTGGCAAAGACAGAGAAAAATTGGTGCCTAAATTAAGTTGGCCCATGGGCTGTAAGCTCTGACTGGCCCACACCAAGTTCACAACTACGTGACATGAACCGGCGCAATTGCAATTTTTGTTTAGTTATAATTATTTTTGTATGCGTTACTTGGGAGCTGGAAAATGGACGAATTGACTTAGTCCGTTCATCATTTTCGCTATCATGCGTCTACGACTCGTCTTAACCGGCGCCAGCCCTCTCTTAATTAAATTAGTACTCTTAATAAAAAAATAAAAATCAAATTGCCAGCGATCGGCTCCATTTTAGAAGAGGGAAAATGGGTAAACGTGTGGCCCACGAATATATCCCCTTTGGGGCCAAAGTCCATTTTTGATACTTATTCATCGATAATCGGACGGTCCAAAAATCACCCGCTGCATAAAGGTCGATGGGTCAAAACTAGACACAACGGCTTCAAAACGGTTTTTTTTTTCTTTGGGTGCAGCCGAGTTAATACGAGCGCGCCGTTTTGCCATGTCAGATATTAAAAGGCCAAAAAAAAAAAAAAAAAAGAAAGCTGCTTCGTTTCCGCATTGTAAAAGGAGCACTGTTGTTTTCCTTTCTTTCTTCCTAAAAAAAATAAAACTTTTTCAATTCAACAAAAGAATGGAATTTCCGCAGGACGCCGGGATCCGAATTTCTCGATCGCTACGACTAATTTAATTCATCGCGTCTTCTTCTCATTCTCTTCCCGCGTAATCTCCATTCCGCTGCTATCAACCGATTTCTCTTCCTCCTCCTCCTTCCCTTCTCTTTCTTCGCACTGTAATTTTCTCTTTCTCTTTTCCTTTAAGTTTCCTTTTCTCATTTCATTTTTCTTTTTTACATCGAGATTTGGTGCTTTTTTCTGTTGTGATTAACAGATTTGTAGGAATATTTATAATGCCTTATTGACTCGGTGATTCTTTTTTATGTTTTTATTTAGTTTTTGTTTTGATGTAAAATCTGATCGTTGAAATTTTATATAAATTAGATTTTCTAATTTTTTGTCCAATATATCTATGTTTTTTTGCTGTAACTGCCCTAGCCATTGCCGTTTAATCTCTTGAATATATATGAAATAGATGATCATGGATTGATTCAATTTTTTATTTCGATTATTTTGCGATGAGATTTGATTATTGAAATATGCATCGTGTATCTTTCAGGATTTTTTTTAGTGTAATTCATGGAGAGTTAGAGGCATTATTTTAGGAGGAGTTTAGTTACTGGTTGTGGTGTTTGGATTTGGAAATTTGGAACAATGTCGTCGAGAGGCGAACATCAAACCATGCCGCTGTCGGTTCTACTGAAACGAGAATTAGCAAGCGAAAAGATCGAAAATCCAGAGATTGTACACGGACAAGCAAGCCAGAGCAAGAAAGGCGAAGACTTTACGTTGCTTAAAACAGAATGCCAAAGAGCAATGGGAGATGGAGTCACCACATTCTCAGTTTTCGGGGTATGAATTTTCTGTCTCTCATGCTAACTGAATCAGTGGTAATCATATAATATTAAGTGGGAGTCGCATAATTCACCAACAAAACCTGTAATTTGCATCACCAGAATATAAAGGTTTACAAACTTTTGTCTATGTGGTATATTGGTGTTATGATTTAGTACAATTTGTTTGGTTTCGCCCAAATATAGTTGTAATCATATATTTGCTTTTGTAAATCCTTGGAAAGGTCATTTTTTTAAATTGATGCATCCTTGATGTTCTTTATTGTTTTTTACTTTTTTCCGTTTATAGGTTGGTCTTGCTAAACCCTTTTTGCTGCAGCTCTTTGATGGACACAACGGGTCTGCTGCTGCTATTTACACTAAGGAGAATCTCCTTAATAATGTTCTAAATGCTATTCCAACAGATCTTAATAGAGACGAATGGGTTGCTGCCCTTCCAAGGGCTTTGGTTGCAGGCTTTGTTAAAACAGATAAAGATTTCCAAGAGAGAGGTATGCGTTGTTTTGGTTTTATGTAAACATATCTGTATATAGCATACGTTTTATAGGATAACCTTTGGACAAGAAAGGAGTAGTTGTCTAGATATAAATTTTGATTTTATTAGAATTGTGCACATACGTTTGGAGTGGTTGTTACTATTTATGCAAATTTATGCATTCTTCTATGGTTGCACATATCCTTGTATCCATGTGGAGTTAGATTGTATCATATTTCACTCAACCAACGGTTTTATTTTCTCTCTGATCATTTTTTTGATGCTGCCTTTTGCTTTCTGTTATGTCCATGTAGGATATGGAGTTTAACTGATTTATCATTAAGAATCTCATTGGAGAAAACGTGCTTATATGTAGGAAGAGTTGCGGTTTAGAAGTTGATGGGTATTGTTTTGTGATAGATGATTTGCACTATTTGTGGTTACTCAGGTGGTAAGTGGGGTGGCTGTTTTGTTATGGATACTATCCAGGAGCGGTAGCGCCTTCCCTTGTACAATGAACAGAGGGTAGCAGATTAGCAGATATTTATCTATAGATCAGCTTGTTCAATATTCGTATGATCTTGTTATGGAATATCTTTAGTTTATGACTATTTTCTCAGTAGTTAACATATAGTTCTTGAGATTTCATCTTGAAATTGATCTAGATATTATCAAATTTGGCACTACCAGTCAGTGTCCAGCTCGATACTTTACTGCATAGACCAACAGACACACACCGGGCACTTTCATCAATTAATTATTTTCCCCCTCTACTTATTTATGATGACTTTACTCGAGCATATACATATACATAATCTACTAATTTCTTCCACCCATTGGGTGGGAATTTGGATAAAGAAGAGAAAACATATTTTTAAGTAGATATTTCTTTTAATTAAAAAAAAAAGATCTTCTTAAAACTACGACCTGAAGAGTTAATTTTTTTCTGTAGATTTTTTTTAAGTAGATTTTTTTCTCTTTTAATTGATAGAAATGAGTGGCATTAGAAGATTCAAAACTACAACCTAACATGATTCCTTTTTTTGGCCTTTTATACAGCTGACCCCAGTATAAGGCTTAGTTTGTTGTTATTGTATTTTTTTTCTTTTAATTTTTTGGTGATAACTTCTTCTTGGGTTTTCTCCTACATGTTTAGTATTTGATATATGTGTTATGGTTTTCTTTCCAGCACGAACGTCAGGTACAACTGTAACCTTTGTGATAATAGAAGGATGGGTTATAACAGTTGCTTCTGTTGGTGATTCTCGTTGTATATTTGAATCAGCTGAAGGTGGAATATATTACTTGTCAGCTGATCATAGGCTTGAATGCAATGTAGAGGAGTAAGTTGTTGTTGTTGTAGTGTTTGCTGGATTTTAAAAGTTGCCCCTTAGATTGAGGACTTTTTTTTTTCATCTTATTAGGAGGGAACGGATCACTGCATGTGGGGGTGAGGTTGGTCGGTTAAATACTGGTGGTGGTACAGAGGTATCTCCTCTTCCATACAATTATGCATTTTGTTGTTTTTGAGTGCTTTCACAAATTTTCTCCAGATTCATAGGCCTTAGCTTTTTCTTTCCAGCAGTGAAAATTTAACACCCTTGAGATATATTGATGTGAACGGATGTACAACCAAAATACTTGGAAAACACAATCTAGAAGCTAGTTCCAGACATTACATGACTCTATGAGCAGAAAGCCATTAAAACTTATTTGATAATTGATGTGAATCTTTTTTTATAGCTTGTAATTTCATTTATTCAAAGAAGCATGATAAACCTGCTATAGATGTCACACAACTGCTAAGGGCAGTGCAATGCAAACAAAGCAGAAATACAACGATTAACAAGAAATTTCATGGGTGATGCTCCAATTGTGGCAAAATCTGCTATTGGTTGAAACTTCACAATGTCACTATAACCTCCAATTTGCATCTAATCATGTCTTCAATGCTGGCCATGATGACTGAACTGGAACTAGAGGAACCCTTTGTAAAACGTACCATTTATAGCTGTAACAATTGTAATTCGCAACAACTTTTTCTGTATCTATCTTGTTTAGATGCAGATTTAAAAAACATGATGTTGATATGCTTGTAAAAGATGATAATTTGTTCTCCATGGAGAATTTCAGTATCTTTATTCTGCTGTCAAGGAAAAAACTGTATTGATTGTGCAGATCAAAGCAGGTAACCTAATGATAAAGTTATTTTATAGATCGGTCCTTTGAGATGTTGGCCTGGAGGCTTGTGCCTTTCGAGATCCATTGGTGATGTGGATGTTGGGGAGTTCATTGTTCCTGTTCCATATGTAAAGCAAGTAAAGGTTTGTCTTTCATAATCTACCCGCAAACTCTATTTGATATCTGTTATCTGTTAGTTGGTTTGTCTTGATTTCTTGATGTAACTTTTGCACTTAAATATTGCTTTTTGTACATTTCCTTTCAGACCATGTTGTTAATTTATTTATTTTTTTCCTTATGCAACTGTGATAAGAAATTGGATATTTCCTTGGCTGTAATGGACTTCCTTGAACTTGGGACCAATATCTGAATTCATAATAGTTGAAGGACATGGTAGAGCCATTAATTTCATATCCTCATGTGCCCTAGACTAACACTTTGAATTTCTTTTACATTTGAGTTTTTCTCTCACTTTTTTCCCTTAACAGTTTTCTTTGGTGTTTGACCATGCTAGTGTTTTTTTCTAAAATTAGAAAACCTTTTCTTAGATTGTTATTGTTATTAATAGTTTATTTTACCTACTTAATTTTCTGCAGTTGTCTACTGCTGGTGGTAGGATGATTATCTCTAGTGATGGTGTTTGGGATGCTTTATCGGCTGAAGTTGCTCTTGATTGTTGTCGCGGAATGCCACCAGATGCAGCAGCTGCACAGATTGTGAAAGTACTCTCCTGAATTACTTTTGTCTATAGCATGCTCTTCAAATGTTGCTGCTGGGAGCACTATGCTTTACTGGCTTTGCAATATATTAGATCAGTTGCCTTTCTTTATATGTCTTCTGACTCCTTGGTCTCCAATGAGCAGGAAGCAGTACAGGCAAAGGGTCTTCGAGATGATACAACCTGCATTGTTGTTGATATCTTACCACAAGAGAAACCGGCAGCTCCTTTGCCACCACCAAAGAAGCCAGTAAAAGGTATGTTCAGGGCCATGTTTCGTAAGAAGCCTTCTGAATCATCTTCCCATGTTGATAAAGAATACATGGAGCCTGATGTGGTGGAGGAATTATTTGAGGAGGGATCTGCTATGCTTTCGGAAAGGTTTGTGCTTATTAGGATCCTCTATTTGTTGAATTATGAAATTTGTACTTCTGATTTTCCGATCAAGTATCAAACCCTTATATCTGTCATTTCTATCCATTCTATGGGGCATAGAATGAGGAAAGGTAAAGTAGTTTGCAGTTTTATCTCATGAGGAACACTTCTTTTAAATGCAGGTTGGATACAAAATATCCACTTTGCAACATGTTTAAGCTGTTCATGTGTGCAGTCTGTCAATTAGAGATGAAACCTGGAGAGGGTATTTCAATTCATGCTGGCTCATCTAATTCAGTAAAGTTGCGTCCTTGGGATGGTCCTTTCCTTTGCTCTAGTTGCCAGGAGAAAAAGGAAGCCATGGAAGGGAAAAGACCATCAGGAGGTAATGAATGAACTTCCTCGTTCCCTCTCTCTTTCTTCATTGCAAATGTATGTTACTAAAGACCCTTGATTATTTTTCTTGTTTTTCCTGTTTTCAGATAGACATAGTAGTGAAAGTGATTAGCTAGACCTCTCCATTTACTGTTGCATTTTGTGGGCACTAATAATTGTTTTGGAGGTGGTTATAAATGGGGACGATGGTGCATTCTCACTATAGTAACTTCCTTCAATTTCTTATTGGGGGTCATCGAGCATTCTGGTCCATTTGGATCTATACTCCAAGTCAGAAGATTAGAGTTGAAATGTGTGTTTAGATTTCTGTTTTCTGGCTTCAGGAGTGAGAAGACTTGTGTTTTACCTTGAGTGTAAATGGAGAAAGAAAAGATAGGCTGAAGGTTTCACAGTCTCGGCAGTGCATGGTGGCATGCTTCAGAGGTAACTGTTTTTTCCGTGCTTATCCCATTGTATACCAGTCGCTCCAATTCATAGAGCTAACTTTAAATGGCAGTGGACTTAAGTGTAATGTTATAATATATAGGGAGTTTGATGAGTGCTCAAACACATTTGTCCAAAGTTAGGAGAAACTTGCGTGATTAGCTTGCTTAACGAAATTTGTTCATGTATCATTGATATTTATTCCTTCCTTTGACAAGTGGGAAGGAAATCTTTGGAATGGAAAAATTTGCAATTCCATGATTTTTTAAGCAAAACGTTCAATTCTGTTTTAATTTCAATTTCATTCTCCACTGTTTTGATATATTTATTTTAATTAGCTATGGTTGGTTAATCATTAACTGTTAATTGTTTTGCCATAAATACACATGCTTAGTTTGTGTACATATCTTAATCTTTTATGATACCGATACCTAGTAGCTGGATCTTGCCGTGTGTGAGGATAGATACGTTGAGCACGGGAGTGGCGTCATGTGTTCATGTACCACAGTTGAGACCAGCATTGCTGTGGGGACGAGTAGGCAACCGCTTGGCTGGAAGATGTTGACTCTACTCAAGATACATGTGAACTCGCTTTCCACGCCCCCTCTCCGCACCCATTCAAGTTCGTTAAGAAGGCAAGTTTCCAATTTCTTCCCTCGTTATTCACATTAGAATTTAGAAACCAACAACGAAATTTATAAGCAAAAACAAGAGAAGGCAGAAAAGCAAATGAAAGTAAAACAGAGATACGTAAATGAATAGGGAGTTTTCAGAACAAAGCTTTGGTTAGAGAAAACATCCAATGGATCATATGATATGATTTCTAACGTTGGTTGCAAGGTTTGTTTGATAATAAGATTCATAAAAACCATAGGGCATGGAGAAGGGAGAGAGTAGGAGATTGTTGACTGTTTCTGTCTTTGGAAGAGAAAGTATTTGAGATATTGAGTGGCCACTGGAAAAAGGGAGAGCTTCCCAACCTAAAGGATCTTATATGGGTTTTGAAGGTGAAATCTTTGTTTTATGTCCTGTTTTTCTTCTCCCCCTTCCCTTCTTATCTTTAGAGAAATAGAACAAGATTTTGAGTGGCGAAGAATAATGCCGACATGATTGAGATGTTGACCTTAACTAAATGAACAAAATTCTTCCATGGACACTAGTATGCTGGAAGGCCACTTTGTACACGTGTGTGTGGGTCTACCATCTCACCTAACTGTCCGTGTTCCATTCCAATCCCCACCCCCCTACCTTCACACGCACAATCCATCTTTCTGATTTCACCACATTCAACACCCTCTGATCTTAATCGGACGCTTCAAAATTCTTGTCACGAGATCAAGTGTAGACCTATCTGCGCATGGTTGTTCTTCTTCCTTGTCTATATTCTTAAATTGACTGATGAATAAAACCCTTTGCACCAACGCTGCTTGTTTTTGCAATTTGCCTGTCATAGCTAAAGCCTCAGTCATTCCTGTTGAGTTCATGATGAAACATCAATGGTGGGGTCGTCATCTCTGCCCCAACAAACAATGAAATCATTTCCACACTGTCTGTCTATCCAAATTCTTCAAAGGATTGCAGAAAATGTTTCCAATGAAGGATTATGACGCCAGTCCCATCTCAATTTTTTGGTAACCCAAAATGATAATGATCAAAATCAGCTTAAAATCTTGAAAATGTTGTGTTAAATCGGGTCCATTCAAAGAGAAAATTTGTATAAAATACATATGAATATGATATAAGAAAGGGAAAAGAATGTGAATTTCAAATTAGTTGAACAATGGCAGTAGACTTGGACTTTAAACATTAAAGACTTGAAAAAGATTTTACTCCACGGGGCATAAATCCTTAGCTCAGAGATAGAGCCTTAGACCAATTCTTTGAATGACATAATTTCCTTGCCAAGATAGCATTGTTGAAACAACGTTTCAAACGAAAACAATAAACTAAATGAAGTCTTAACTCTAAAATGAAAAAAATTTAACTTGCGTGCAAAAAGAGAAGATAGGTTATTCCCGGTAACAGTGAAAGGATATAAGTGTTTGGTTATATATTCCAATCCCAACTTTCTAAGATGCCTCTTGAAATGAATGCACATCTTTCCGTGTGTATATGAACATGACTCACTTTTTCTTTTTGCCGCTAGGCCCTCTTATTGGCAGAACTAGTCACATAGAAAGACATATACCCAAAGAATAAAGCCATTCCATCTGCCTGTTGTGGGCAAATTTGGATGTTTGTGATCTAATTTCTTTTGATCAGCAGTTTCAGAAGGTGCTGGATTTGAAAAGGACCCACCAACCCTTTTGACACAGACTGCTAAATGTATCATCTCATCTCCATAGTGCCCCAATGGCCACCACACCCTTTCTCTCTATTGAAGAATAATGCAAAAAAGTAACCAAATATATGTCGCATGTTGTGCAAAAGACACGTTAAACCCAACTCCAGTTTGACAACAGTCTCCCTCCCTCCCTCTCTCTCTCTCTCTCTCTCTCTCCACTGCCTCCTAATCTCCTTATCCCCCCATTCTTTCACAAAAAGTTTTGGTAATACATAAACAAACCAACCCAAGGTAGGAAAAAAAGAGAATTTTTTTTCAGATACTGAATCAGATCTTGTTAGCCTTTGGAGGGAGCTTAATTACAATCATGGAAACTTATCAGCAGCAAAAGAGCAGAGAGAAAGTTGTAGACAGGAAGCATCAAGAAGGCAAGTTAAAACATGAAACAAAAGAAGGGTCAGCCGATAAGCAACAGTCATCAATATCCCCTGCTTCACCTCCTTCAGCATCCTCATCTCCTTCTCATGAATTCTCCTTCACAATCTCTCTCCACTCTTCCTCCAATATAGTCCCTGATAGCAAAACCAAAATCCCCCCTTCAATCGCAATTGATTTGTCTCCAGCAGATGACATTTTCTTTCATGGTCACTTGCTCCCTCTCCACCTCCTTTCTCACCTCCCAGTATCTCCACGTTCCTCTACTAATTCGTTGGACAGCTTTACCCTTCCCATAAGAGAGTTATTAGACGACCCAAAACCTGATAAAACTAGCGGCAATTATAGCAGCAAAAGCGACAGCAATATCAGAAGCAGCAGCAACAAAAACCATGACAGAGTTGGCAACCGTCATCATCAAAGCCACAACATTGAAGCAATAGGAAGGAACAAGTCCAAGTCTTTCTCCTTATTTGGTTTAACTAGATGGCAAAAAGGGCGTGTCGACATTAGAGAAACAGAAGAAAAAGAGAAGCACAAGACAAAGACGAGATTCGACGTAAGTCATGTGTTAAAGAGGTACGTGAGGATGGTTCGGCCATTGTTGTTTTTCAGAGGAAGGAGAGAGAATCTCCATCCCCACAGGCAGTCTTATTCATTTTCAGGTAATTTAAGTTTGAGAAACAAAAAGCAAGAGTTGAGAGGAAGGAGAGGAGAATATTCAGCTCCTGCTTCGATGAGAACATCTCCTACAAATAGTGGTCTTCTTGTTGCAACCACAGGTTTTCCTTCTTCAACCAGTGACAGCACCATGGAAGAGTTGCAGGCTGCAATTCAAGCTGCAATTGCTCATTGCAAGAATTCCATTAGAGGGGAAGACAAACTTGAATGCTAGGCCAAATTTTGATTATTTTTCATATTTATTCAACTTTTATAAGTTATATTTTTCTGTGTATAAATGGTACGTACAAAGGATTATGACATTAGTTTGACAAAAAAAATGAAGATTGCTTTAATAAATTTCTACATGTTAAAATGAAAAACTGGTTCTGAATTTTCTTACCTTTAGTTGCAGAGTATGTCATACTCTGGTGACAAGTAAGATTTTGAATGTCAAAGATTTTGAGGATTCAAAAATCTGTTCACATGATTGCATTAAATTAACAATGAAAGTTGTTCAATTCCAGTATGTTAAATATGAGATGGCATTTATATTAATGTATTGAATTTCTTAATATTTTTTAGTAGAGAATTTCAGTGAGATTTTTTTTTCTTTTTTTTTTTATATCCAACTACCCCTTAGTTTTACAAAAAAGTAGTTCCGAGAGTCACAATTTTTTTCAGCAATTAAAAAGATGAATACATCGTCACCAAAGACCAAACTTATCATTTTTCATTGGTTCATTTTCCTTGAAAATTTTCTTTCTTTAGCATTTTGCCATGAATCAAACAGTGGTTATAAGAGCCCACAGGAGAAGGCAAAGTTAGTTTCTGCTGCAAGTAGGGGAAGGGAGAAAAGCTAAAAAGGGCGCAGTAACTTTTTAATCTTCAGTCCCTACAAGAAAAGGCAATCAAAAGGGAACAAAAACCATTTCTAGTCTTAGGTGCCATAAAAAGAAATGGTATCAACCGGAGTTTCAAAAGAGCTGTGGAACACTCTTGACTTGACAGCTTCAAAATTTCACAAGAGTACCAAGTACTACAACATTTTGCATATGCTATGTCAACAATGTTGGAGCTTAATATCAAAGACATGATTCATTTGAGTGCTATTAAAAACCATGAAAATGATGAGGACGATGATAGATTGTGATGATGGCTGCAATTGACTGAATTCCCTTTTTCTCTTTTCCAGGGTCATCTTTCTGATATATTTCCTGATATATGGAAATGGAAGGGCTTTTCCTACTTTTTTTAATTAGCATCACCACGCCGAAGCTACAGAGTCTATAAAAGCCGAAACAAAGAAGGGGGGCTAAATAGCTGATCTTCCAGGGGAGAAGAGTATTTGAGCATGACTTTACCACATGGACGCATTGGTGTTTTTTTTTTTTTGAAAAAAATTGAAAGTAAGGGAAGAGACCGTAGGTTTTTAAAAAAATTATATTAAATTGACAGATTATCTATCTAAGAAAATTATTGACAATAAAAATCGAATTTATATCTTATAAAACAAATATTCGATTATTTCCAACTAACCAACTTTCTTTGACCATGCATTGGTGAAATAAGTTAAACTTATTGTCTAATATTATATGGCTTAGATTTTAGATACATGATGATTATCTGAAATCATGGAATTGACTACCTGGGAATTCCTTTTCTCAAAAAAAAAAAAAAAAAAACCCCACGAAAAGGGCTCAAGAATCAATCATGATGTGCCAAAGCCAGTGTATAATTATACTATGCATTTCTATTCCATGCAATTAAGCTTCTTTTCCTGAAAACAAAGTTGAAGAAAACAGACAATAAAAGAAAATAAATAGAAATAGAACAAATTCAGATTGTCTATTGTTGATGGTATTTTTTGGTGTTAGGTGAAGGGAAATGATCCGGTCGTTGAATGAGGGAAAGATTGAACTTGTAACAAGAAAGCACGATGTCAAAATTGATTTTTCGGGACGTACTCCACTACTTAAGTCTATAAGGTATTTAAGGGTTTAAAAAAGAAAAAAATGTACAGTAAAATTTGAGGAAGCTTCAAGAGAAAAAATGTTTAGTTCATATCATATCTTGAACTCCTTTTATTTTATATATATATATATATATATGAGAAGAAAAATAATGATAAGATCATAATAGTTGATAGATGGCAATAAATTTATATGAAGATAAAAAAAAATTCATGTGAGTAATTGTGGTTTATATTTAATGATTTTATGCATACGAATATCATATTTAATAATTTTAAGTAAATTAGAGACCAATCATTTTTTATTTTAAAATGATATCTTGATGAGATGTTAATAGAGATAATTAGACGAGTTTCTCTTTTATGAGAGGTAGCTTGTTTTAAAACGAAAAGTGTAGATGTTACTTATGTGCTAGTGACGTGATAATTGGATGTGTATTAATTCGATGATAATTAAAATTAATATTATTAATAGAGTAAATAAATACAACATCTCTATACTTTCTTGACTGTTTATTTCATTTTGATTCTCCATAAGAAAGTTGCTGTAACAAAATTCAATGAACATGAAACAAGAACAAAGGAGCAGCTGATCGTGCGCGGTACAATTTTGCCATCAATTATAAGGGAAGGGAAAGAGACATTGAGATTGTTGTGATCATGAGTTGTCTATTTCATTAGACAAACAGGAAAATTCCATATCTTCAAAAATCTTGAAAAACAAGTGTCAGAGAAAATTTCATGGAAGATTTCCATTTGACCATCGAATTCTTTCTTAAATATTTCTTTTTATTTAGCGTTTTAATCTTTCTGAAGATTAGAAACAATTTTGTCATTGTGTTTTGAGTTTCTCTTGAAGTTTTCAGAAAGAGATAAATGCACCAGAAGAAATGAGAGCTTTCTAACATAAAGCAGTTGGTATAAAATTCCAAAAAAGAAAGGGTATGATGTATTTCATCATTTGATTAAACGTCTAATAATTTTGCAAGGCCAATTCATCAGATAATAACAAGAAGCTGTCAACCACAGATTAGAAAACTGATGAGTTGAAGCACCAGATACAAAAAAACCCATGAGGCCACAACAATCCAAAGCTCCATCTGTGGTTCACAATGCTGACATGAAAGGAAAGGCCTCGTCTACCTACCATCTTAGGAAAAACATCAATTTGCTCAAATAATTAATCTCACTCTGTTTCGGACTTTAGATGCTCAAAGTACATGTATCCACCAATGGCGAAAGTTCCATAAATTTTTTGAGCGTTTGTATTCGGGCTAGCTAGGCTGACCCATGCTATCTTAGGCTCACAGCTACATTGATAGTTGGGCTTTTGTTCGACTTCTCCCGGGACCCAACTACAACAAACTAGCTTGGTTGGGCTTAATTTATATATAATTAAACTTAATTATATAAAATTTTAAATAATATATATATCTAATATTTTTCCTATCATATTACCATGTCATATGTATTTGTTTCCTTTCTATAATTTGCATGACCATGACAGCCCAACATTTTATCATATTTTTCTATATCTATAATTTATAATCTATAATCTTTTTATATAACTATAATATATATAAAAGTAAGAATAGATAAAATATTTTCAGAAAATGTTACTATTTATTCAAAAAGTAAACACATTAGTTAATTTTTTTTTATTTTACAAATTATAGTTTGTTTATTGCTTTATTTTCTAAATGATTCTTTCATCATTAAGTTTAGTAAAAATCAAACATTAAATTAAACGAATAAAATGTGGAATAATTATGTTAATTTGGTCTTGTTGATTTTTTTTTTTAATAGTTTGTTTTGGTGATTTGAAGAGCTTCTTTTTTAGGTTAGATTAATGTTTCGGTTGGGTAATATAGTTGTGTTGTTTTCAGATATTGTTTTAATTATAATTAGTCGTGCTTAACTTTGTGAATCAATAGTTCAATGTTCAAACAGTAGCACTTATGCCTATAACTTTTTCTTAATGAAAATTTTATTTTATAATTAGTAGTTTAAATTTACAATTAAAATATATAAATCTTTATTCTTAAATCAATTATCAATTAAAAATCACTAATTTCTCACTTATTTATAGTTTATAATTATAATTTTAAATATATCAATAATACATAGTTAAAAATATATGTTCACATATAAAACAAGTTACAACAACTATTAATAATTTATTTAAAAATAGCAAATTTGGCCCATTCTTATCATTAAATTTGTTGATTCGTGTATTTATATAATATAAAATATTAAAATTCGTATATTCGTATCATATTTTATAATAAAAATTACGTATTATAATTTTTTAAAATATTAAATATAATTTTTTTTGTTACATTAAATCTATATATAATTATTGTTAAATTATAAACTGTATTTTTTTTATATCTTATTTTCGTATTATATTCATACTATATTTTAATTATCAAATTTATCTATTCTTATTTAATTATATTTATCTTATATTTTAAATGATCAAATTTATTTATCTTTACTTAATCTAGTAAGAAGCATCACTTCGTCATGCCAATACCATAAGATCCAAAACCAAAGCCAAGAGCAAGAGACACGACAACTACAGCTGATGTGTTAGGATATTTGTAACGTCCATTTTCATTAATAGCAAAGGTACAAGGAGCAGACAAATTTGTTATTATCAAGTGAAATAAAATTAAAGGTCCCAACAACCAGTGAGATACACCCCGTATAGACTAAAACTTTTTAGGTACTATTGAATCATAATCAATATTTATTTCCAAATTTTTGCTTTTTTTTTTTTTTGTTTTCATGTTTCATTTAGATTGTTATTTTTACTTTACAAGAGTTTACAATTCACTCTTTTTTTTATTCCAATATTATAATATCCATGGCCATGCTTGTAAAACAATAGCTTGTAGGGGGTTTGCTCCTAACTGCCAAATCCGATTTCCATATCTACTCCAACCAAGCTCGAATTTCTTTTGTTTTATCGTATTTTCTGTTTCTATTTGAAGAAAAGAAAAAGCAAAATAACCCAGTCATGGTTTTATGTCATGTTTTATGTTTTGTATGTTATATGACTTTTTTTGGTCCACAAGAGAGACAGAAAATAGTGTAACTATTTGCACCGAACTCAAACCACTTGCTGACATGTCATCTCTTGTTCTCTTTTCTCTCTCCGTCTCTCTTTGTTGGGATCGCGGAACTGCTGGTCTCTCTTGGCTCTCTCTCAAGCTTAAAGCCTTTCTCTTTCCATTCCCAGGTCTGTTTCCTTTTTTCTTCTTATTCTTTTGTTAGTTTTTGAGAGACATAAATTCTCTTGTTTTCTGGCGACATTCCGATACGTTAAAAACAAAGAAATTCTTTATTTCTCTCAACTGCCATTCTCATTGTAGCGGTTTGATTAATGCTTTTCTTGTTTGTCTGTTTGTTGTTTTTGAATTACTGGGAATTGGACAATACCCTAATTTATACGTTTTGTCCATCTTTTACTTTGTTCATTTATAAGAGGTTTTGTCTCTTTCTAATTGGTGCGTTATTGTTTTTTCAGTAAAAAAAAAAAAATCATTTTTTGTTCTCTTTTGATTGATTGGGTCTTTAATTATGTATTGAGATTTGAGATTTTATAATCTGGGTATTTGCAGAATTTAAAGCTTTAGTTTTTTCGAGTGAGAATTTCAGAATCGCACTTGTCAAAGGCTATCCATAAGGATTCTGAATTATGGTTAACTTTTTATGTATTTGAGATCTGGGTTGGTCTTATAAATTCGGAGGCAAGACTATGTACGCGGTGGGGAGGCTAGGTAGCTATATCTCCCGCGGTGTGTATACGGTTTCTGCTCCTTTTCATCCTTTTGGTGGTGCTGTGGATATAATAGTAGTGGAACAACCTGATGGGAGCTTCAAATCATCGCCTTGGTATGTTAGGTTTGGTAAATTTCAAGGGGTTTTAAAGACAAGGGAAAAGGTGGTCAGCATCAGTGTTAATGGCATTGAAGCGAATTTCCACATGTTTCTTGATCATAAAGGGGAAGCATACTTTCTCAGGGAGGTATTTGTTGAAGAAGGGGACTCCCATGCTGTATCATTTCCTTTTTCTTCTGGTGATGAGACAGATGAGCCATCGACTGGTAATAGGAGGCCAGTGAAGATTAGTAACTATGATGCTTATAAGTCAAACTCAGAGGGCCAAGTTGATGTGAGCAATGGGAAGATTGTGGCTAGGACTAGTTCTGGACGGTCACGGATATTTGGGCTTGTTTTTGGACAGAGGTCAACAAAGGAGGATGGTTACCGGGAGGGTGATGGTGTGATGAGGGCAGATTCATTGGAGCGTGCTGAGATTGCTGCTGACCTTTTGGAGGTGAAGTGGTCTACCAATCTCACCTCTAATAGATCAAATAATAATGCTTCCCAATTTTCTTCGACAAACGATATATTGGACAATAAAGGTTCTGCAGAGGAGATACAGATTAATGATGAAGAAAACCAATTTCACTCTTCTCTACATGATCAGGAGGAAAAGATTAGTGATGAAGAAAACCAGTTTCACTCTTCTGCACATAATAAGGAGGAAAATAGTATTGATCACCAGACATTACCAGAGAAAACTGACCTCTGCAACAAGCAAAAAATTAATGATGAAGAAAACCAACTTCACTCTTCTCTACATGATAAGGAGGAAAGGATTAATGATGACGAAAACCAGTTTCACTTTTCTGCACATGATAAGGAGGAAAATAGTATTGATCAACAGACATTACCAGAGAAAACTGACTTCTGCAACAAGCAAAAGGTCAGCTGTTCTCATTCTGGCCTTGAGAACTTAGAGTATTCTGTTAAGGAAGCTAGCATACAAGTGTCTTGTGTAAGCACCAAGCAACAAATTGATGAAACCTCCTTATTAGGTGAAGGTTTTATGGAAGAAAAATACAAAGTAATAGCCAATATATCAGGAACTATTGATGATCAAAGTGTTGGGAATTCTGATCATGATGAAAATGAGATCAGTGCTGTCTCAGGGATGAGTGGTCCTGATCTGCAAAGTGAATTTAAGCTTGAAGCATGTATTAAGAAGCAGTTTGATGAAGAACTGGCTGATAATGAAAGCAATGTTATTCTACCAGGCTGTGGGATTTCCTCTAACGAGAATGCTTCAGACAGTCTTCAATCTTTTCTTTACTGCAAAACATCAGAGAGCTTAGTAATAAAATTTGATGGTTCAAGTGAGCAAACTCATCAAATGCTGCGCCTTTCTGATGTAGGAGATGGGAAAGTGTGTGCTCCAGAGGTGAACTCTCATCCAAAATATTTTATATAGTCGCAAGAGACATTTAAACAAAATATGTTTTAAGGATGTGCATATTTTGGCAACTTATTTAATAATGCGTTACTCTTTGAAGGCAAGAAAACTGCTTTGAACTATGTCAGAATTGAAATTGAACCTAAGTTTTTTCTTTGCATAATATTCTCTTGATAATTGAAAAATCTTGCTGAACTAATGTATTGGATGGTTTTCATCAGGTTACAGTTCTCAAGCAAGCTGAGGACATGGAATTAGATTCTGAAGGGCAATTAACTGTGTCAGAATCCTATTCTGAAATGGTCCATGTTGACCCTGTAATTGGTTTGGAAGAAAGGAAGTCGCATAGCATTCACACCACTTCGACCATCAGTGATTTAGGTAATCAAGTTGAAGGTGAGAAGAACACCAAGGATGGTCTCCATCCTTCTTTGGAGTCTGTTGATGATTCTCAAAACTTTTATGTTGATAGTGACCCAAAGAAAAGTGTTCCTCCATCAGAGAGTTCAGAGGATGAACAATTCATTTTCAGTGACCTTGAGGAATTCAAACTACATGAGCAAGACTCTGTAAATGAAGATCTTCACCCCTCAATTTGTACAGAAACTGAAGAAGTAAATGGTTTATGTAATATGATTAATGAGTCATATTTAAATCCTAAGAAGTTTGTTGAGGAGAATCCATCAACTGATCTGGAAATCTCTGTCGAAAAGTCAAGGATAGTCTCTAATCCTATTAGTATTTCTAGAAAACATAGAGTAGCTGGTCAAAAATATGGGTGGCAGGTGGAATCACTTCCTAATATGCAGTCTCCTGTTGCCAAGTTTGATGCAAACAACCATCGTCCTCTAAGCTATTCTCTGGACTCTAATTCTGAAACCATGAAGTGGACATCAATCAGGAAAGATGATTCCAGCTGCATAAGGTCAGATGCAGATGAGGAACAACCATTAGCACAAAAAAGGTCTAGCAGTGAGGAGAATGAGACTTCAGGGAAGCTGAAAAATGCTCTTTACAATCCTGCTGTCGGTAAGGGAACTTGGTTATCTTTTTTTTTTTCTGTTGATAAATAAGAAAACTTGGTTATTATTTATTACTTACACTTCTTAAGTTTACGCTTTACGCTACTTTCTCACCTTTTGTGGAATGCCCTGAATTGAAATATATTTCTAAGTTGTATTTTGCAGAAGGACAGTAGAAAATAATTCAAGAAAATAACTTTTTTAAAATGATGGTTAAACTCATAGAATTGTGCTAAATTACAAACATACTATTTGTTTTGATTTTAGCTAAAAGCAGAAGAAATATTCTGTCTTTCTGGTGCAACTGCTCTTTAGGCTGTAAATTGTGGAAAGTGACATGCATCATGCTTTGTGCAGAGATATCTCTTTGCAAACACTTGCTATATAAAGGGATGGGGGCTGAAGCTGCCTGTCAAGCATTTGATGCTGAAAAACTGGATAGCCAGAAATGTAGTACTTTAGGTCCTGCTGTTGTGAAGAATGATAGGCTTGTTGTTCGAATTGGTGGTCGTTACTTTCCATGGGATGCAGCAGCCTCTATTCTTTTAGGGATGGTTGCATTTGGAAGTGAAGAAATATTTGAACCCAAAGGCATGATACCTGTTGACAGAACAGAAAAATCCAGTGAAGGGGATCCATCAAAAGCCATAGTCTCCAGTAGCAGAAGCTGGACGCTTTGGCCTTTTTCTTTGAAAAGATCAAGATCAAGGAAGGCTGTGCAGCTGGCTCCAGCTGATAGCAGAGGTTTGGATGCTGAGACTGCTGCAGACAGTACCATTGCAAGTGATGATGATAAAAAAATGCTTAAACCCAAGCAGGCGAAGAAGATGATCAGGGAAATCACTCCAACCTCTGAACAGCTGGCATTGTTGAATCTAAAGGATGGGATGAATCATATAACCTTCACATTTTCTACCGCTATGCTAGGGAAACAGCAGGTCCTTTTTGCTGAATTCTTGCTTGAAGTCGCATAGTCTTAATAAATTCTTATTTAGTTTTTTTTTGTTAAGATCATTTCTGATTTATCACTTGTAGTCTGGACGTGCTCACTCAAAATCATGTACTCAACAGGTTGATGCCAGAATCTATTTGTGGAAATGGAACACTCGTATAGTAATCTCAGATGTTGATGGGACAATTACAAGGTAAGTATGTTTCTGAGATTTTCTGATCCAGAACACCCTGTATGCTACTTCATGTTTTAGATTGAGCAATGGTTAAAGTTCATGTCTGCATCATTAACTTCTCTTTCTTGCAATTAAATGTCAGCTGTAGATAACAGCCACATGTTGCGAATGATAGTTCAATATGTGCTTCATATTATAATGGGTATAACATTAAATTAGTAATTAAAGTTTACTGGCTATTTGAGATGTTGCTTAGCCTAGGTGGTAAAGCTTGGTCACAGTTGATTTAGGTGGGGAATCTCCATCCAAATTGAGTCATACCATCTATGGGCTGAGTTTTGGGTTAATTGCTTGAGAAACACACATATGCAATAGAAAGAAGAAAACATAGATATGGACACTAATCTGTTGGCCAGGGTGAAACAGATAAGAAGGATTTGATGATTTGGTTGTAAGATACAACAGGTGCATAAGAAAAACCTTTTGCAGAATGCTAGCTTTTGATAGCCCAAGAAAGTGGCCATGGTTTAGATTTCAGGCTGTCCATACTTCTGGCAATCGGTCACTTCAAAATTGAAATGTACTTGCTAGGAGTTTGAGCTTGATGGCTACTGGTGTTTCTCTATAGTTCTTTCTTTCAGTCCATCCTTTTTATTTATATTATATGTAGCTTTAGCATTAGCTTTTGGATAACCTGAGTATATTTTGTTTTGTCAATCTTAATCTTTGGCTCAAAATTCATGGATGTCTTTTCTCAAAATGAATTTTGCTTGTTTTTCATAGTTCTACTCTTGGCCCACAAGGTATTGGAGACAGCTAGCATTACATAACCTTGAATTTTTACAGTAGGTTTCTTTTATAAACTGGTTCTTTCTTAAGTTCTTAATTGCTGCAGACCAAGGTTTCTTTTGGTCATTTCTGGCTTCCCTAATTTTTATGTTATTGTTACAGATCAGATGTTCTAGGACAGTTCATGCCTTTGGTTGGGATAGACTGGTCACAAACAGGTGTTGCACATTTATTTTCAGCTATTAAGGTAGGTTACTTTTCATCTTACAGGTTAATTTTTCAGCTCATGATACTTTAATTCATTATTGCACAACCAAAAAAACCTTTGTTTTGTCAAGCATGTACAGTCTTAGTGGAGGCCCTTGCATGCAATCATTGTCTTTTTTCGGATTGTAGGAAAAAAAAAAAAAACTTTCTAGATTTTATGTGGACTCTAATGCATGAATATGAATAACACTGTTAATAACTTCAATAGATCAAAATTCTTCTCCTATATTGCAGGAAAATGGGTATCAGTTGCTTTTTCTTAGTGCGCGTGCGATTTCCCAGGCCTATACCACTAGACAATTTTTAGTCAACCTTAAGCAGGTAATCTATGCTAGTTTAATGCTTTTCTTAAATTGAACTGAAAAGTGAGAATCCAGAAATGAAAAAAGTTCATGTTTGGTATTATCCTTTTTCTTTGTTTAGCATACCATTGTTCATAAAAAGGTGAAACTGTTTAACTAGCATATCTTAATATCTGTAGGATGGTAAAGCTTTACCTGATGGGCCAATTGTTATTTCCCCTGATGGGCTTTTTCCATCCCTATATAGAGAAGGTAACTTGTTGCATTTCCTAGACTTAATAAAACAGTTTCTAGGGTTGCTTCTCATGTGTGAGATATGTGACTGTTGTTCTGGGCTTGCTTTTGTTATGAAACATATAACATTTTAATTTGCTTCTATTTATCCTTTTGGTTTTGTCGCATGATTTATGCATTCCGTAGTCTAATTAGGACATCAGTTATGTTATTCTAGTTTGTTAAATTAAAAAAAAGTGGCATATGAGTATCTAAATTGCCAACCTTTTGCGGTATAAGGCAAATGCCTCCTTTCGCTTGTATGAAATTCCATGAGACATGGTGCATTATCTTGAGGCTGTAAATCCCCATTATGTTTAACTCCTTGAGAGATTTATGACATTTCTTCAATAACTAAGATGAGAAGCCATAGTACCTTTGGAAATCGATGCATGAGACATGCAATTGCAGAATGAAAAATCAAAGTTTAGTTGTATGATGCTTTGAGCTGCAATAAGTATGAAAGTTTGTTCTATTTTACTTTGTTTCTCTTTACTCTTACATGCCTTTTATGTAGGAAATTAAAATCTTCCTATGCATGACCAATTTGAAATTCAAATTGAAGGTTAAGTAGTTAATATGTTATTGTTTTTGATTTGGAGTGTATGCTTTTAACTCTTCATGCGTGTTAGAGTTTTCTATGTATCTGTTCTTATCTGTCTCTTTCTTCCCCACCCCCAAAAGATATCTCTAAACCATATTATTTGGACTGAAACATCCTATATATTTCTCAGTTATTAGAAGAGCTCCTCATGAGTTTAAGATTTCCTGCTTAGAGGTTAGTTCTCTGCTCTGACATACCTACTTATGATATGATTAACTTCTATGATATGATATTTTTGCTGTTAAAAATTATGATTATTTATTGCATTTGAAGTTTTTATTTATATCCCAATGGGTTGTGAATCAAATCAGCTTAAATACCCCAAAAAAAAAAAAGAATCAAATAGGTTGAATGGGTTGCATGCAAGTCTGAGAGGAATTTACTGTGTTTTGAGGGATGCCTTACTTTATTGCACTTTTGAGTTATAAAGCAAATTTATGTTATTACAACTCTAGAATTAGTTTTTAGCTCAAAACACATCATTCCTCGTGATTTCAGTCTTTCTTAATATTGTGCATCACAACTCTTAGCTTAAAAATTCTTTATGGCTTTGTAGATACTATGCATTACACTTAGAGATTTAAAAGCTTTCCAATATATATAGGTAGATCATAAGTATCAGATATATCTAAAATTAGGAACATTTTAATGCACTATTTTTTTTAATATCTTTTGACTTATAGGAGATCAAGGCATTGTTTCCATCTGATTGCAATCCATTCTATGCTGGTTTTGGGAATAGAGACACTGATGAAATCAGCTATGTGAAGGTCGGAATCCCAAAAGGGAAAATCTTCATTATTAATCCAAAGGTAATCTAGGGCTTTCATGCTTACAGAAAGGCGACCAAAATGCTTGTTTTGTTACTGCACCAAACTTCTCCTCTAATGGGTTCAAGTTTACAGGGTGAGGTTGCTGTGAACCGCCGTATTGACACAAAATCTTATAGTTCGCTTCATGCTCTTGTTCATGGCATGTTTCCACCAACGACCTCCTTTGAGCAGGTTTTGTTACCTTTTCCTTTCCATTTATGACTCACAATGTGGAGTTTGTTTCCAAAACCATAGACTATGACTTCAGGCTTAGTATTACTGGGGCCTCTTCTGGATATTTCTGCTTGAAAACATGGTTGTGAAGGCAACTAGGCTGAGTTTTTGCTATATTTGTTTTATGGAAAGAGACACAATTGTTCTCTTCTTTCTTCTAGACTTCTATCCTTCACTTAGGTGTCATGCCAGGTCTCACCTTCCCCTGAAAATATACTATGTCTAAATTTTCAAGTTCAATTCAATTCTTTTTGGGGTGTCTCAACTTTGTTTGCTCTGCTTCTTTATTCTATTGATTACAGGAGGATTTTAATTCATGGAATTTCTGGAAACTGCCTCCCCCTCTGATTGATATATGAAGTTGTCAGCTAGAATATATTGCTTGAGCATTCGGATACTGAGATAGATGGATGATGTCTGCAATCCTTCTGGAGCAGTTCAGGTATCTTCTTTTATTGTCGGTTTTGCATATTTGTTAAAAACCTCGGGATGGACTGTTGTGTAGTTATCGAAAATGAATTGTCGGCTACATTCTAGTGTCACGGACCTAAGGAAGAATCCTAAATTTCACATCGAACATAATAGGAGGGTCATTGGGGTATAAAAGGGTTCACACCACCTCTTCCTTGTGAGGCGTCTTTTGTAGGACAAAACCGTGAGGCCATGGGGGCAGAGCGGACAATACCTCACAAGGCCGTAAACCATGGCAGGTAGGCTGATCTGAGACGTGTCGGAGCTTAAGTCTCGACCCGTTACAAGTGGTATCAGAGCCAGCCCTAAACTGTTCGATCTACGCCAAGCATCTCGAGAGAGGTAGGCAGGGTGATCAGCCTCCAGAGGGCGTCACGAGATTGAGTGGGGGAGAATGTCACGGACTTAAGGAAGAGTCCTGAATCCCACATCAAACATAATAGAAGGATCACTGGGGTATAAGGGTTCACACCACCTCTTTCTTGTGAGGTCCTTTTTGTAGGACAAAATCAGAGCCAACCCTAAACCGTTCGATCTACGCCAAGCCTCTCAAGGGAGGTAGGCAAGGTGGCCAGCCTCCGTGACGAGGCCGTCACGAGATTGGGTGGGGGAGAATATCACGGACCTAAAGAAGAGTCCTGAATCTCACATCGAACATAATAGAAGGGTCGCTGGGGTATAAAAAGGTTCATACCATCTCTTCCTTGTGAGGTCCTTTTTGTAGGACAAAACCAGAGCCAGCCTTAAACCGTTCGATCTACGTCAAGCGCCTCGAGGGAGGTAGGCAAGGTGGCTAGCCTCTGTGACGAGAGCGTCACGAGATTGGGTGGGAAAGAATGTCAGAGACGTAAGGAAGAGTCCTGAATCCCACATCGAACATAATAGAAGGGTCACTGAGATATAAAAGGGTTCACACTACCTCTTCATTGTGAGGTCCTTTTTGTAAGACAAAATTATGAGGTCAGGGGGCCAGAGTAGACAATATCTCATAAGGATGTGAATCATGACGATCAGGCTGATCCAGCTCGTCGGATGAATGGATGCCAGGGTTTCGGAGTCACGCGGGTTCGGAGCTTATGTGTTGACATGTTACACTAGGACCTGCTTGGAAATTGAGTCGCAGTTTACTTTAACCCCATAGAGCAGCAGTTAATGTTAGACATGCAGCAGTTGAGGCAGAGACCTTCGAGCTCTTTGCCTGCACTTTCTGAGATCCAAGTAGCTTTCGCCATTAAAGTTTCAGAGTGTGTATATTTTTCAAACATTTTATAACAAGATTGCGCTGACAAATTACAGGTTATACGTGACCATGGCTGTTGGCTGGACTTCCACCATGCTCTTGAAAGTGCAGGGCTGGCTGACTCTCAGTTGTCCAAAGTAATTTAATTTGCGTAGAAATAAAAAGGCTGGTTCATCTCCGTTGTATTTGGCTTCAAGAGTAGTTCGATTTGTAATTTTGTATAGTGAATTCATGTGATTCTACAGACAGTTAAAAACGTTCAAACATTCATTAAAACTCTCAGAGGGAACAAGGGTAGTGTTAATTATTTATTTATTTATTTATTTATTTATTGATATAACAAAATTAATCTTCCCATTAGTTCAAAGGAGATTGCTTGTATAAGATGATTATCAACTCGTTCAATTCAACGGATGGATGAACATATCAAACAAGAAGGAATAAAAGGATGTGACTCAAAGTAACACTTTACCTAAACAATATTCTCACGTTTAAGTGCTTCTCCGCGAACCGTGCAAGGTTTTTGATCTCATTGTCATCAATAAAGCCATTGCCATTAGCATCCACAGATCGGATAACATTGTTGCTCTTCCTCCTAGCAAACCATCCTCCTGAGACTCTTATAGCGTCTGCAAGCTCGTCTTTGCTTATCCTACCATCTTTATCTTCATCAAATATCTTTATCCATATTTTGAACTCATCCATCGTCATCTCACGCTTGCCATCAACGGAGTAGCTCCGAGTTTTAATCGCCGTTTCTGATAATCAAAGCCCTGGAAGTCTGCTCCTTGCACACTTTTCTTCGCTAGCTAAGCTTCCCAGTTTAGAAGTGTGTTTGAAGGCGCTTCTCATATTTATATCATCACCGTCCCCCTCTTTCCCTCGTGCTTCCGTGCTTTGCAAATACAATATGGCAATTGGCTTTAACACAATTAAAACGTGCAGGCGCGTATTTAAAACAAAACAAAGAGCCTTAAAAAGTATAGACAGAATCGTTATTGCCTAATATTCTTTGATCCCCTCTTAAGTAAACATAAATAAACGGCCATAGAGCCAACCAAAAAAAAAAAAAACCTACGAGGAATGTTTACAATTAAGAAGTAATAAACTTTTGATGCTGTCCAAATCCAAGGAACCGATTACGACAAGTGAGACGATATAAAATTCTGTTCGTAGGCTGACGCACTTGGTTAGGCAACGATTTTACAAAACTTGTCGAGCTGATATCCTTGGAAAGGGTCATTAAAAAAGGACATCTGCCAACTCATTTAACAGTTGGATCCCTGACGGCTTTATTTCTTGGAATTAATGAGTGTAGGGTATCGGACATCAGAATGGAAGGTTAAGGGTTCGGGCTGATTTCTGATTCTGTGAAGAATCAAACGAAAATAGAAGAGTTTCAATCATTGTAGTTCTGTTAACCCAGCTTAAATTGATTCAAACCCTGATTCAACTCTATGAAAATAAAGAAAAAGATCATTAGAATCACATGAAAATATTCACTTGATCACCTGATTCCCCCCAAATTCACATCAACACCATCTCAAAAACAAGCTTGACATGTTTGTCTAAAATTTATTAAATTGCAAACCCACAAGCATAAAATGAAAATCATTAATCCGTAGAGGTACATAATTTTGTTCAAACTTCAAAGCTGGTCATCTATTATTGCCCAAGGCAGGCTCATATCACACAGACAGGATCAGAGAAGGGAAGAAGTAACACTAAACACCTCTTTTCCTTGGCATAATGTTACTACAAATAAAGACTTCTGACACCCAAATATTTGTCTGCAAACTCAACGAGGTTGTTTATCTCATTTTCATCAATAAAGCCATTACCATCGGCATCTGCTGATCGTATCCCACGCCCGCACTTCCATCGGGCAAATCGTCCCCCTGTTTCGTAAATAGCATTCCGGAGTTATTCTTTGCTGATCCTGCCATCTTTATCTGCATCAAACTTGTTTAACCATAGCTTGAACTCATCCATCGTGATGATACGTTTTCCATCCATGGAGATGCTTCTATTCTTGATTACAAGATTATAAATATGTATTTTCAATGCTCGCAACAGATGAGAAAGTCCTTGAGAACTGCAGCTTTCACCCCAAATTATGCTGCTTGTTCTACTCATTTTTTATCCCATAATTCACTTTTAATTTAGAAGTTTAATAGTTAAATTAAGATTAGAATATAAATCTCTATCATTCATTTAGGTCCTAGAATAAGAATCTGATCACTTTTCTTTCACGGAAATAACATCACATATCACCTGTTACAAGAAGAAAATTATGCCCATAACTCTAGGATCGGTTATATAAAAAGTAAAAGAAAAAATTATATTAGGTCCTAATTTGACGATGAAAATAAGGCCAATTATCAAATATTAAATAAACTTTGAAAAATGGTTTTATAAATTCTCGTGAAGGGAAAGTACAAAAAAACTACCATTTGATGTAGAAAGAGAACAAAAAATTTGATTGAGTCGTATAATTGAATCTGTCAATCAACTATACAATATTCATTTTTCTCTGAAGGCAAGCCTTTGTTCTTCAAAGCATCTTTAAAAATTAATTTTGAAGGAGGGTAAATGTGAAATTCTATGAGAGAATCGAGAAAGCCACTCATAGAAATTTAAATTGTGATTAGTGTCATATTTTTTATCGTACTGTGTTTATCGTAATTACCAAAAATAAAAATTATTATAATTATTGTGGTTATAAATTTTTTTTAGTTTTATATAATTCATTATAAAATATAATAATTATAATAATAATTTTTATTTTATGATTTTTAAAATAAGTTATGACACTTTATAATTTTTTTTTTTTTAAAATCATTCACAATTTTTTGAAGATTATGATAATATATTTATATTTTATTTTGTACCAAATTTTTGCTTGAAAGAAAATCATATTCAATATTATAACAAAATTACAAAATTTTCTATTTCCCTTCCCCCATTCAACCCCTCAAACATACGCTCCAGTTAGCATTAATGCCCATCAATTTATCAAACCCACTCACCTGCCATATCCCTCCAAATTTCTTTTTTGTTTTTTTTTCGGAAGTCTTCATTTCCTTTCGGCTTTCACCTACTCATCCGCCCCTACCCCCCAAACCCTTCTGCTTCAGCCTTCAATCTAGTGTTCGGTACCCATACACTCCAGCCTCCATTCCTCCAGGGTCTCACCTTTCTTCTTCACTCTTTTTCTTCTCGTCTTTCTCACAAAGACCCAAACCCCAAAATTAGTAAATCAGTAAAATTTTTCCCTCTCGACCTCTCCTAATTGACTCTCCAGTCTCTACCTCCTTCCTTCACCACCAATTTCAACACACACTCGACTCACAGCCCACAACCTTTCAGCCTTCTAGTTACAGATCAATTAAAAAAAGTAATTTTAATTTACTTTTACTTTTAAACTGATTGTTCTTCGACACTTGATCTTAATTGAGGATGAATTTAGACGAATTGAATTGATTTAATTGATTTTTTTTAAAATAAAAAATATAGACAAAAAATGAGAATAACGGCAATAGCAAATTGTTATTTTTGTTACTACCCGTTACGACGTTTTGTTGCGATCGCAATTCACCACATTGTGTTTCAAATCGCAAACGTTTTTTCTGAAATAACAGTGGCAATCGAAGGTGCTATCGTGAAATAACAGTTGCTATTCCACTATTGTGTCGCTATTTAACTCTCTGGCCACTTGTTAAGAGCCAGAAATTTAATTAACCTTAAGCTCATATACAATAAGATGGGCAAGTTGCATGAGTTTTTTTTGTGAATTGTGGCAGATTTTCTTGTGATCAACTTTGGAAGCAGGGAATATATGGAATTGATTTTGACAAGGACGGAAGTGGTTAGGAGAAAAAGGTAGAGAATTAGTTAAAAAGTAAACCCAAAACTATAATAAAAGCAAAGCTCCTACAAGTAACTAGTAGCTGTGAACATGGAAACGAATTTAGAAGTGGAATCCAGGGTCTTTTCAGGTTAGGAATCTAGTTCTATGCATAATTGCAACAGTATCATTCAACGAGACAAAAAAATGAATAATTTTTACTTATTCTCATATCTGAATTACCCAAGGAAGAATCTAAATTCAAGGGCCTTTTCTAAAGTAATGGGAATGGAGATTCTGATTTCGAATTGTTAGGCTTTTCCTAATAGTAGTAGCATTTAACAACATGGCATAAAATATTAATTTTACTGTTAATTACTCTCTTTATATTCTAACTAATTTAATTTGATGTGTTCCTTTTGTGCATTATGCATATATAGCTATATTTATAATCTATCTTTCTATAATCTGTATAACTTACTTTTAATATGAAAGAGATCATAACTTAAAATAGAAGAAGAAATTGTAAGTATTAGATTTAAATTTTAAAACCTATTGGATTGAACAAACGAAAATAAACATCCATATTCATTATATTTCTAAATTTTCAATTTAAAAATTTTTATTATAAATATTAATGAAATTTATTCAATTTAAAAATAAGAACTCAACTTTCACTTAAATAGTTTCATTAAGTAAATTTATTTGATAAATAAAAGTAAGCTAAAATTTACATTAAAATTTTCTCAAAGTTTAAATTAATTAAAAATAATAAATTTTATGTTAATATGATATTATTATGTGTATGAAATAAACTTTACATGTTAACATGTCCTTGTCTTATTTATAGGAGAATGCATTATTCCAACAACGTATTGATGTTAATTTCTTATATTTATTTATTTAGTAAATATCTTGAATAATTTATACTTGTAAACTACATTTAATCCGTAACATAATTCAGCAAAAATTTAAAGAATAATGTTCACAAGTGCTTAGAGAATTAAAGCATCGAGTTTAGGGTATCATCTCATCCTTGCCTCGCAGGCATTATGTTATTCCTACCTATCAGGAGGAAGCTTTTGGGTGGGATGGTTTCTCTTTCTTATCCACTTTCTAGCTTGATGCTTATCTTCGATATTTTCTACATGTCATAGTTTCTTTCTTTATTTTAATAAATTGAGCATGTAGTAATTCATTCAGTTTTTTCTGTTACATTAAGCATAGCAAAACTTATGAACTGATTTGTCAACTGTTCATGAGTTGTTAATAAAATGTTAAATTCTTAATTTTATATTTAAAATTCAAATTTGATAACCTTAAATAATAATAAAAAAAACTTATGAACTGATTTGTGCAAAATTAGAAGAGAAGTTATACATTGATCACCGTTTATTTTTGTGAAGATAACATAAAGACTAGTTAATCAATAGTATTATAGTGGAAAAACAAACAATATAATGTAATTAATAGGGATAATACTCAATTTGACTTTTAAATTATTGTATTTTTTATAATGTGGTACCTAAAAAAAATTAACTATTTAAATTTTATTTTTGTATATTAAATTATCACAACCTCTTAATACTATTAGAATAATATTGATGTGAAATTTAAATATTAACATAAATGACACGTAATTATTATGTAATTAAAGATGTGACTGTGATATGTTATTTTTTAAAATAAAAAAGTTTTTAAATAAAATTTTAAATTTTTTTTAAATGATACATAACAAGTAAATTATTACTAGATGATAATCACACGTCATCCATATAATATTAAAATATTACATTATTATTCGAAAAATGTTACGAGATTAAAATAACTTAATACACAGAATTAAAATTTAGATATTTAATTAAAAAAGTTTTTAAGTTAAGATCATATTAAAAAATTTGTAATAAATTAAAGATAAAACGAGATATTTTCTCCAATTAGTATGATTCAAATTTTGACGTTGACGACTTGACGCGTGGAACCAGCACCAGTTGAATTCACGAACGCTAGGCGCTACGTACCCAAGGGCTAAGAATCTGTTTCATCACTTTGAGTGACGTCGGGAAAATAGGGGAAAGGGAAAAGTGAACGAATGGGATTAATCGTTCGTGGTTCTTCTTCCTTCTTTTCCTTATTTGTTTTTTCCTGAATAAGAGAGATTCATGGTTCTTTCATAATTGCATCCCAATCCCTGGTCCAAATTTACTTTGGAAAGCATAAGGATATAAAAAAGTCGTTAGTGTTTTTATCAAACGCGATACATAAAATACAGTAATTAATTAAACAATTTATTTAATTTTGTTTACATGTATATATATTTTGAAGAAGAGACAAGGTCACTATGATTTATTTTCTCTTACTTACAATAGTGTCAAATTAGAAAATCTAATACTATTTTTTATACAATTTTCAATTATGAAAAATTAAGTTTTTGAATTCAATCATTTGATGGCGTCGATTTTTTTCACTGTTAATGAAACTTTTATACATGTTTTTAGATTTTAGAAAGAATTTTGTTTTGCATTCTAGCTAGTTTTCCTTTGATAAAATTTTTACCCTTCGAGTACACAAACAAAAGGAAAAAAAATGCTACTACAAATTAAATATGTTTATGATTTTGAATCTCATCATGAATATATTATATTATATTTTACAATGAAATCCTAAAAGCAATTTTATTCTTCATTAGTGAATAATTAGAAAGAAAATGTTCTCCATTGGTCATAAATTATCTAGAACAAAAGAATGAATAAATAAGGTTTGTACTTTATCTCAAGTTAAACCATTTTCTATCACTAGGCTAACCATGTTCATGAATTGAAATACCAATAGCTTAATGTTCAGAAAATATATTGTTACTAATAACATAGGGAGGAGTTTGTAAACACCTTAATATCTTATATTAACATTTCAAGCATAAAAATTAAGAGGAAAGAGAGGGCTATAGGCCTCAAACATTAAGGGAGAAACTGAAACTTAAATATATATATATATATATATATATATTTACAAAAGAAGCCACAATTTTAGATTTATTGAATTTTACTTTTTAAAGATGATTATATGAACCACTTGAATTAATTTTTAGGTTCGAAATTTGATACTTGAAAAACATAAAATACGGGCTAGCTAGTTGGACATAAAAAATATTGTAAATTGAAGGTGCATGTAATTATTCTATTTGATTTTGTAACCCAGTCCACTAGCATATCGAACAAGATCGTTGAGCTCTTCCATACTGATGCATCCATCATTGTTGGCATCAGCATGCTGGAGTGCTTTCCGTGCTCTATAACCAGGAATATAGGCACCCAACCGATCAAATGCAAGCTTTATCTCATCCTTGGTCAGGACTTTGTTGCCATCAACGTCGCACTCAAGGAAAATTTTCCGAATCTGCTCTGCTTTATAGTTGATCGGTGCAACCTTATCCGTGGTATGGCGAAAAAATGGCATTTTGTTTACAGGATTTTGAGCTGTTTCCTTGTTATGGAAAAGAAACATCCTTTAGTGTTAAAGAATTTTGGATTGTGCCTGACTTTGTGTATGATTTTGTAAAGCATGGATGACGGGGCTTATATAGATCCTGCATTTGTACAATTACAAACTGTTTCTTTATTCCTACTTATCAAGGAGGATTTGGTAGGGTCAGAAATGAAATTTAAAGTGCGGAATCTGAAATTTAATGTTTTCATTTCATTTACATGCTACTCCATATGCTGGTATAATACTTTATAGATGCCTTTGATATTTTGTAGTATATGATTCTTAACAAAAAGGAAAAACTACCCTTTTGGCTCACGGAACATGTTGAGAAAAACAAAATTGCAAAGAAAATTTGTTGATAAACTGCTACTACTTTTTTGAAGAAAAATTGAGAATCCCCTGTTTGCATGGGAAACTCTGTTTCTTTATTCGCTGTTATCCAAACATGCAGCAGATAAGAATTGTGGGTTGCTTTTCAAAATTGGGACCATTTTTTCCAAGATTGCAAAAAAGTGGAAGAATAAAAGGATAAAAAAAAGAAAAAACGGTTAGAATCTGAAACTTTGGATCAGTTCTGAATCGAATAATTTAGATATTATAAATCTACAAAGTTGTGAAAAGGAACCCAACAACTATTGTGGGATGCCATTTATCAATACCATTTGTATGCTTTAGATTAAATGTCCAAAGAAATGCGCAAGGGCTAAAGAAACATCACTGTTCTTCAAATTCATTTCCCAACTTTTATCAGAGACAAACCCAACACCTTTAAGAAGAGGAAAAAATTGATTGGTCGATCATAGAATTGCCTTTTTGTAGTTGGAAATTGGCATACATTCCCTTTCAAGTAAAGAGAATTTTTCATAGTTTTCAATAGGTTGATCTTGATTGCAAGAGTCCAGAAATCCACATTGCCTTATATTTCAGCAGTTAAAATTTGTACATCAGAGCTTTGATCACATAGAAATTAAGCAGGATATGCAACTCCTCTAAACCATATATAACTAGTATGTAAAGAAGCTGAAACTTACAAGTAGTACACCACTCTTAAATATTACAGCAAACATTTTTCAAATCATTTATTTCCAAAAACATCTGAAGACCATTTGCAGCAATGGGTTCTAGGAGCTGGGTGTATATAAATATTGAAGTTTGTCAGCGTAGTCTATGAGGTCGTCAAGCTCGTCGTGGCTGATGCATCCATCTTTATTTGCATCAGCACGTTTCAATCCTTCCCAAGCTCTGTAACCAGGGATAACCGCACCCAACTTGTTAAACGCTTTCTTTATCTCTTCCTTGGTGAGCAAACCGTCCTTATTAGCATCAAAATCGAGGAAAAACTTCCGTAACTCATGCTTAGTAAAGGCCCGGGGGGGAATTGAACATGCCTTAAGTGTCATTTTGTCTAAAGGATTTTAAGATTTGGCTGTGAATTTGTTAACAGGGAAAGATATCAGAGGCTGGTTTTGCTCTCTTGGAGCTGTGATCTTGGGAATTATTGAAGCCATGGAATTACTAATATATAGACCCCTAGGTAGCTGTGACTCTACGAGGGATTGAATCTCGAAGCCATGGGCTTTGTGAAAGAATCTTATGCAACAAGTTGACACGTAAGTTTGATTTTAGTGTATGAATAGTCTGTTCTATTGATAACTAACTTGCTACTGGCGTAATATAAGGATTAATTTTATTTATTTAATATGTATAAAAATATAAATTAATATTATTTAATTACTTATATATTAAAAATATATTTAATACATATATTATAATTAAGACATCAAATTATAATAGATTGATTACAATATCTCTTGAATTTAAAAAATATATAATAAGTGATATTTATATTTTTGAATTAAAAAAAAGATTAAAGAATTATAAAGAAAGTTACCAAAATAAAAATATTCATTTGAAAATTTTAAATTTAAAAAGAGATCTTTAGATGAAATTTTAATTAAATAAGATTAATTTTTTTAAGTTTTATATTTTTATTATAACTTATTGAGATTTTATATTTTTAAGAAAAAATAATAGAGAATTAATTATAGATAATTTGGATAAAATTTTATTTTTAAAAATTTTGATATCTGAATTTAAATCGTGTATAATAGGTATTATCCATGTGTCAAAACAAGAAGATATCTATCTAAATGTCTACGTGATAAACTTTATTAATTTTTTTTTTGTAAGAAAATTTGAGAGTAGATAAGCTTACTTAATTAACCTAGATAGGTATTGTTGCAAGTCGTGTATTCGAAATGATTTCAGACAAATGATCAACCGACAAAAACTCGAATTTAAAGATCTCTTCATCGAGGAGAACGATTCTTAGTCGATTGAATCAAACAACTTATTGATTATTTATTAAATATTTTTATATGTTATAATATAATTATATGATATGATTAGGGATGACAATGGCTTATTCACCTCGATAGACCTGATTTTTGATAAATCTTATTTAATTTTGATTCAATTTAACATCTAATTATTATTTTTAGTATTCAATTTCGATTCAATATATATAATTTGCATTCAATTTGTCGATTTAAAATTAATTTAATAATTTTAATTTAATATTATATTAATAAAATATTATTTTTAATATAAAATATATTTTAATTATATATAAATATAATATTTTTATTAAATTAATGTTTTAAATTAAAATATTAAATAATAATTTTATCAATATATATTAAAATAAATAATAAAATATATATTTGTATATATTCCGACATAAAATATCTTAAAACCTGCTTTCAACTTATTTATTTTTTAAAAATGCTCAATCTGTTTCTCTATCTCTATTTCTTAATTTTAAAAAAATCTCCCATATCTAATCAGAGCAGATTGAAATTATTTGAGTGCAGATTATTTTAATACCCTACTCAAAATTAGATGGGCTCAGATGCTCTACTTTAGTTACATTCTCTTTCCCATTTTTTATTCATCCAAATCACATTGTGCAACAGCAAGCCAGTGGCAGTGCTCCACTTTAGTTTCTTATCCTGTTCCATTTGGGATTGATTGATATTGGCATACTTTACTAAAATCAAATAATTGAACTTTATAAACATCAAGCATCCAGCATTTTATTTTACCAGTGGCACGTGAAAAATGAAAAGACAAGCACTCAAGCAACATCTTTCTTTTTTGAAAACTTATGGCCCTGTTTGTTTTATGTAAAATTCTAGGGAAAATATCATTGTTGATCATGACGATATTAGAAGATGTCATTTTAACGACCAAGGGCTGATGTCAGTTCCAGTCAAAGTCAATAGTGGCACAGCATTAATGTGTAAGATTCCAATCACTGTAAATGCAATTCTCGGATCAACTGCATGGATACCTATAAAACAGAAAAAAAACAAAAGAATCTGGGAACACCCACATGATTAAATTAATTGATAGCAAGACTCGATTTGCCCCTATAACACCATGCATAAGATCAGAAGCTTAAAACCTGAAACTTGCAGGCTATAATATCGTACAGGAATATTAATTCTTACATCAATTATGCAAACGATTTATTAGAAATACTACTAATGAGGAAAGTACGGAATTTTCTAACTAACTAACGTTGAAGTATCCAAGTTGATAAGCGTATTCTATGAGGTTGTCAAGCTCCTCCAGGGTGACGCACCCATCCCTATTTTTATTTACATGTTTGAGTGCTTTCCAAGCTCTGAAACCAGGGAACAGCGAACCGAGTCGATCAAACGCGTTCTTTATCTCTTCCCTTGTGAGGATACTGTTCTCATCCACATCACAATCAAGGAATACTCTCCGTAGCTCCTGCTTACTAGCCGTCGTGCGTGACAAGTCGCCTTTCGGTTTCGGAACGTGGTAAACCATGTTGTCTAGAAGGATTTCGATCAGGTAGATCGGCAGTATATATATATATACTAGTATAGAACTTCAATGGAGAGAGAAGATTATATTATATACAACAGGCAGGGCTCTAATTCCTCTTTGCTGTCCTGATGGATCACTTGTGATCTTAGGGAGTACGAAGCCAAGGATTTATATAGACCCCCAGCGACCAATAAGGCTAGCTCCACTTATTGTTCTCATCGATGGAATGAATCTTGTTTACGAAGGTTTGAATTGAAAGATAAATCCTATTAAAAAAAATTAAAAACTACTAAAATTTAAAGGTATATGCAGAGATTGTACCTAAACTGTTAAATATTATTCGTTTTAATATAAAAATTTTATAATTTTATCTTATAAAAAATATTTCATAAATATGAACTTAAGTTTAAATTTAAATATCATAATGGATCATCAAAATATCCCGATATATGATTGAAATTATATAAAACTTTTATGTTAAAACTTGACATACTTGTCAAATTTAATACAAAACATATAGAATTAGGGTCACACAAAGTATTAAGATTTTAGAAGTAATTCTTATAGTGTAGTATATAAATCCATTATGATTAGTGATTGTTTTAAGATACAAAAATCTATACTTAACTTAAGAGATATTATCTGTTTTGATTTGAAAATTTTATGATTTTATTTTATAAAAAATATCTCATTAATACAAACTTAAATCTTAACTTATATATTACAATAAATCTTCAAAATATTTCAATGTGACATAATTAAGATGTTACCACATATTTGAAAAATGAAAAAATATTTATGTCAAATGAAAAGAGGACAGAGCCACAGAGGGAATAGGTTCTCCGTTTAATCATCCACCCTCACTTTCCAACAACTACGGGTAGTATTGCTAGGTAAACAGATAATCTGATAGTGTTATTTCTTATATATATAAACCGCAAGAATTCTTCCTTTGGTAGGAAAAAAAAAGGCATCTTCTTCTACAAATTGGATCCGGACTCTTGACTAAACAGTAATAATCATCAGTAGATCCTACTGTTGATATACGAGTACTCAAGAATCTGGCTTCAAAAAAAGTTCTAGAACAGTATTATACGAGATCTAGAACGTTAAAACGTAAAGCCTGTTGCAACTACAGTATTCGGTAGTTATCCTTCCAATATCAAATCAACTTCTAGATCAAGTTGAAGCATCTTTTATGCCCACTCGTTTGTAGAAAATGAACGCTCTCCACGAATCAAATAGCATCTTTCTTTCTTTGAAAATCCATTTCTCCAATTGTTATTGTGAAAAAAAGAACAGGAATATTGGTAATAGAATTGCTTTTCAAAATGGGAAGCAGGATTCCTTCACTTTCGGTGAGATGTGTGCAAGAAAATAATCCTTTGGTCTCAATAGATGTGACGTCACATATGGGAAAATCATGGTAGGAACAATGCTATTTTTATAATAATTCATGGCCACAATTGGAAGTAGGATGACAAAATTTATATGAAATTGTCTTATCTGATCTGGTTTTATAGAGTTAATTTTTTTTATAAAAAAATTTGATTTAGGATTGGGTTGAGTATATTTTTTAATTATTTATTTAATTTTATATTTATATATTATATTATATTAAAATTATTAAATTAATTTCGAATCGGATTGGTTTTATGCATATATAGGATCGAATTGGGTACAAAAATAATGTTTTGATTTTGAATCAAAATCAAATGTAAATTTTATGAAATCATATCGAAATCAAAATGAACAAAAGATTACTTTAACTTTAACTAGTGCCATCCCTAATTAGGTGTTCCTGGTCCGGTCTTGAAGACTTATCCTGGATTCATTTGTAAACCCAAATTGTTGACTACTAAAATAATAAAAGTTATTATTAAAGTAAGAGGGTTATACGAAAATAGCCTATTTTCTGATATGTTTAATTCTTCTTCAACAAATTAATATCAACCATCACGTATACAAGCAAAATAGAATTCACATGTCAATGAATAACGATGAGAATCTCTAGGATCCAAATGAAACTTCAGTTGATAAATAAGTTGTATAACAATTTGGACCTGTGCTTGGCGTTGCTAGCTTATTAATTAATCTCAAAATTAGTTGTTTTAGAAATTTATCTTTTGTCTTCCAACCATTTTACTTTTCCTGGTGATTCTTCTTTGTTTTTGAGCTGCAGTACTTGTTCTAGTAATTTGTTTTGGAAGGAAAGAACCCTTCCCTGCCGTTTCTTTTTTCCTCGATTACGAGCTCATCCATGCTTGAGCTCATAGAAGGATGGAAGCCTCCACAATTCCTTTTAATTAGGAATTTTATCACTTACTTCCAACCAAATTATTTTCTAATTTATATGGATAGATGCTCATGCCAACCAAATTATTGGTTTGAAACTTGCTTAATTTGACTTAAAAAATGATAATACGAAATTAAAACTGTAGCAAAAGCAAATAATTATGCAATATTATTTATTTAATTAAATAAAAAGAGGAATTGCCAGTATATTCCTCTTTCCTTGTACAAACATCATGCTAAGATAACATCAACTTGCATTTACATGTCAAAAGTTGAACATCTAATTGCATGGTACGGTTCAGAAAAACATTTATTATTTAGTGGAACAAAAAGAACACACGATTATATATGATATATTTTATGCACTATGGCAGACTACATATGCTTAACGAAGCCCAGAGCCGTAAGCATATTCAATAAGAGCATCAATTTCACTGCCATTGATGTATCCACTGTTATCAGTATCAATGTATTTGAGGGCCGAGGCAGCTTTGTACCCAGGCAAAAGAGCTCCGAGGTACTCAAACGCTTCCTTCAGATCGTTCTTGTAGAGTCGGATTTCACCTTGGTCATCCTTTTTCCCGTATTGCCTGAATACCTTCCTCAACTTTTCCTTGTTATTCGATGATCCTGATGAACCAATCAATGATCTACGCATGTTTAATCTTTTGGAAATTTGTTTTTCTTTTTTTTTTTTTTGGGAAAATGTATTAGGGCGAATGACTAGCTGATCTTTCTTTTTTTTTTCGTTTGTTGAACTAAATTTCTGCGATATGTAGGGCTTGGGAAGCCACGGGTTTATTTATAGAGGTCTTGGCATGGCAGGGTTCCTTCTTGGAAAGAGAAGTTGCGTAGAGAATTGAACTGGAATCTCATGCTTCAAATTGACACTCCCACTTTACACGGTATATAAGGAACGATATTAATGTAAATGCGGAGAAGGAATCCGATTCTCCACTTATATATATATATATATATATATATATATATTATATTCTTTACTCTTTAGTAGTTATCACTATCATATCACCTATATGATTAAATTTTTCCATACCAGTTGTTTGAAAATTACAACCTTTTTTCAATTAAATTTTGAATAATTTTCATGGGAAATGTTTGATGCACTCTTCAGTAAGGCATTCTTAAGGTTATCAAATGTCAGTTTGTGATCTCACTAAAGTTTCACAAGATGGATCATGTCAATGTTAAACTATAATTTTATGAAAATCTGAATCGCAAATGGCAGCTTTTCTCCCTATAGATATTCTTAATCATCCAAATATTTCTTTTTTTCTTGTTAATTTTATACAATTGACCACTCTATTATATATAATGGCATATTCAAAATCTTCAACCATGAAAGATCAGCAAAAAACTTCATCCGTTGATATTATACACCTTTACTATCATGGAAAAGTGGGGCAGCAATTAATTGTGGCGCCACATATATTCTCTTATTAATACAAAAATGATCTGCTTCCTGGAAAGTTAATTCTTCAGCTTTCCTTGTTCTAGGACCTTTCGCAAAGATAAGTGCACTGTGGCTAAATATAGTTGATGAAGACTTCCAATTGTATCGGTGTAGACAAACAAGAGATTTTATCATTGCCATTGTTAAGCGAAAGGATGAGATTTTATATATCTTTGTGATGGTAAATAAAGAATCCTGAAGAATATCAAATCCTAGCAGGATTTGGGGTTTTTTTTTTTTTGTGAAATGGCATTTGGGTTTTTAAAACAATCTAAAATGCGTATTTTTTAACAGAGAAAAAAAAATTGACATGTCCAGACCATCTAAAAAGAAAACTGTGAGTTTCATGAGCCTATTCTTCAAGCTTGACAATAACTTTGTTGGTCTAAACATCATGACTTAAACACACAATGACCCGAGATAAATTTACCTCTAATAGGACTTATTTGTATGATTCATGAATGAATGTGAAACGAACATGGGCCACTTCGGCCTAATTTTCCATCTGAGATAGTAGATTGTAATTCATCCGTTGTCTATGTAAATGTCATCAGGGCTGGTTGATATCCTTTTAGGTGAACCTGGACCAACATCAAAGGCATTACTACTTCTTGAACTAATATTTTGGGAAGCCCAACGTTGCCCGACCCAAAAATCAAGTATACCCAACTTAACTTTCTTCGAATATTCTAGCCTTTCTCAAAAAACATTGAATTGAATTTTATATAATATACATATAAAACTTATAATCTAAAAGGAATCATGGGTCAAACGATGACAGAACTCCTGAAACCACATTGTATCCAATTCCATTGTTTGGAAAGAGCTTGGGGGTAATCTTTTTAGTTAATTTGAGGTAACAACAATAGAGAAGGAAATGAAAGTGAAATTCTACTGATTTGGCAACCATATATAGAGTATTCCGTCATTAACATAATTAATTATAATGTTAAACATTTTTATAAGTATTTCATTAAATTTAAATACATGTATAGTAAAACTTGAACATTTAATTCAAAGATAAAATGTTTGTACTATCAATTAATAATGGAATTTAAAATTTTCATATATGACGCTAGATGTTTCATACCTTCATGTGTTCCCTAATTGTCAGAAGGTGAAGAGTAGAAAGTAGTCTATGCCTATAAAAAGCATTATTCTCACGTTCCTTTGTACAATTACAATCTTTTCTTCTACTCTCAAGTTATAATTTCTTTTGTACTAGAAAAATTTAGTTAAAAGGTTTTTTTTTTTTTCTAAGTTAATAAAGGAGATAATATTAAATTCTGCCTTTAAAAGGGGAGTTCATGAAAAATTAATGTAGCCATTGAACCAAAAAATATTAAACTGAAATTTGGTGGCTAGGGGACAAGAGTACGAGATTGTGGTAATTACCATTACGTCAAGTTCAAATCTCACGGATTTAAGGAAGAGTCTTGAATCCTACATCGAACATAATAAGAAGGTCACTGGGGTATAAAAGGGTTCACATCACCTTTGCCTTGTGAAGCGTCTTTTGTAGGATAAAACCGTGAGGCCAAGAGGGCCGGAGCAGACAATACCTCACAAGCGTGTGAACCGTGACAAGAAGGCTGATCTGGGACATCGAAAAGGTGAATGCCTGGGTCCCGGAGCCGTGCGAGTTCGGAGCTTAAGTCTTGATCCGTGACAAGTGATATCAGAGTCAGCTCTAAACCGTTTGATCCACGTCAAGCACCTCGAGGGAGGTAGGCAGGGTGACCGGCCTCCGTGACGAGGGCGTCGCGAGGTTGGGTGCGGGAGAATATCACGGACCTAAAGAAAAGTCCTGAATCCCACATCGAACATAATAGGAAGGTCACTGGGGTATAAAAGGATTCACATCACCTTCGTCTTGTGAGGCACCTTTTGTAAGATAAAACCGTGATGTCAGGGGGGCCAGAGCGAATAATATCTCACAAGGGTGTGAATCATGGCAGGAAGGCTGATTTGGGACGCCGGAAGGGTGAATGTTCGGGTCTCGGAGCCGCGCGGATTCGAAGCTTAAGTCTCGACCCGTGACAAGTGGTATCAGAGCCAACCCTAAACCGTTCGATCCACGCCAAGCACCTCAAGGGAGGCAGGTAGGGTGACCAGCCTCCGTGACGAGGACGTCACGAGGTTGGGTGCAGGAGAATGTCACGGACCTAAGAAAGAGTCCTGAATCTCACATCAAACATAATAGGAAGGTCCTTGGGGTATAAAAGGGTTCACACCATCTCTTCCTTGTGAGGCGCCTTTTGTAGGACAAAACCGTGAGGCCAAGGGGGCCAGAGCGGACAATACCTCACAAGGGTATGAACCGTGGTGGAAGGGTGATCTGGGATGTCGGAAGGGTGAATACCCGAGTCCTGGAGCCACGCGGGTTCGGAGCTTAAGTCTCGACCCGTGACAAGTGGTATCAGAGCCAGCTCTAAACCGTTTGATCTACGCCAAGCACCTCGAGGGAGATAGGCAGGGTGGTCGGCCTCCGTGACGAGGGCGTCACGAGGTTGGGTGCGAGAGAATGTCACGGACCTAAGGAAGAGTCTTGAATCTCACATCGAACATAATAGGAGGGTCTCTGGGGTATAAAAGGGTTTACACCATCTCTGCCTTGTGAGGCACCTTTTGTAGGATAAAATCGTGAGGCTAGGGGAGTCAAAGCGGACAATATCTCATAAGGGTGTGAACCGTGACGATCAGACTGATTTGAGACGTCGAAAAGGTGAATATCTGGGTCTCAAAATCGCACGAATTCGAAGCTTAAGTCTCGACCTGTGACACAAAGACCAAGGCAATAATATGAGAAAGGAAGAACCAAATAATAATTTTATTATGAAATAAGGGATTAGGTATTTTTTTTTGAGAAGATAAAATATTCTGCTACAACGGTGTAAAAATATTTTTTGACGAGCCATGACCCTGCAACCACCCTAGCTACACCTCTGGTTAGGCCATTACATTCCAGCCAAAAAGGTTGATAAAATTAATGGACGAGGAATATAAATACTAACTTTTTATGGCTTAATATTACGAATAATTTTGAATTAAAATAAAATATTTAATATAATATTTAAATATTTAAAATTTTTAATGTGATGTTAGAAATATAAATATATTAAATTAATATAATATTTAAATAATTATTTATTCGTCATATGTTATCATTTAAAATTAATTATATTAAAGGTGAGTATTATATTATTTATAAATTTATAATTTAAATACCACATTATAAATTTTTAAAATTTAAATATCATATTAAATATTTTATTATAATTTAAAGATCATTTATGATATTATTATTTTTTAATTAAAGAACAAAAGTTCTTTTATTGTTGTTAAAATTGTGTGGACCGATTGGATCGGTGAGAAGGAAGATTAGAGTTTTGGCCTACTTTCATTTCCTTTAAAGAGGTGGGATCATCTTGCATACATACATACATAAAATAAAAGTTATATGTGGTTGTAGATCAATTTCTAATTAATTGCTGGTATATAACTTAATTAAAAAAGCTGATAAAAATTAAGTAATCCCTTTTCAAATGTACATAGTAAAATTACCCTAGTTTTATATTTTACAATCTATTGAGTTTGAAATAACTTGGCAACCATACTTTGTTTCACAAAATTAAAATTCAAACACATGATACATGTCATAAACTGTAACATGATTGACCATAAAAGTATAATTTGTTCCATAAAAAAAAAAAGTATAATTTGAGTGGTTATAATTAGGCCCATAGACCCAATATGGTTTTCTCCATAGTTGCTTTGCCATACTATTCCCAAACCATAATATTTAACTGAAAACTGAGAAGGAAAGAAGTGAAGCCTTTATGAAACTAGAGCTGTAAGTTTGTGTCACCCTTGGTAGTATTACTAGCTAGAGAGTGATGAAATTAGACAAAAGAAGTTAATGAGAAACGATTATACATTATACAAGATTCAAATAGTAGTATATTACAAGCAGCATGACACTGTAGAGGAGTTATTTTTTTTAACAAAGTGGTTTGAAGCTTAGGAGATAAAAAAGAAGAAGGAAATTCCACTGGTGAAGATCAAACCACAGCCTTGCTTGCATAAAGCCGTCTCCTAAAAGAAGTGGTTTGGAGTAAGCCCCAAGTTTGGCGCTACTCTTCTACTTCCTCTCTGCAAGTTGCAGTTACACATGACCATTCCTATACAAAAGACACCAAAAAGGAAAACAACAAAAAGTTGAAAAAGAAAAAACTCTGGAAGATAAAAAAAGGTACAATTCCTGTCAGATCATCAGCAATTAGGTTCTGATCTATTTGGTATAGCCACATTTCAAAATGTATTCAACAAGATCATCTAACTCATCGTCGCTTACATATCCATCTCCATTACCATCAGCATGATGAAGCCCTCGACCAGCTCGCCAGCCAGGTAGATGAGAACCTAGGCTATTAAAGGCATTCCTCAGCTCTTGCTTGCTAAGACGCCCATCTCCGTTGCTGTCAGATTGCTTGAATATGGTTTTCAGTTGCGCCTCAGTTAAAGGCAAAGGGACACGGGGCACACCCTTTGACCTATGGCAACTACTATGGAACACCCTTTGGCTTATTTGAAAAACAAAGCATGTTTTGGAGTAATAAGAGTAGATTGTGTAAGAGAAAGCTGCTTGCCTTGCTTTGGTTCGCTCAGCTGAGGTTTATACTTTATATAGAGCATTACTAGCTTTCTGCATAAATTCCATGTTCCAACTTATCCCGAGAGAGGGCCCCCGACGTGAAATTTAATGGGTAGAAAAGATTTAGGGGATAACAATTTTATGTTTCCACTTATATAGGATAAAGAATTTGGTATTTTTTCGAGTCTGTCAATTCTAAAATTAATTGAACATAGATTACTTTATCATCAATTGTCCAACTTGCCAGAGAGAACCCATGATTTGGAAAAAGAAAATCTAAGATTAGGTTTTGATTTCTCTGTTTCAAGGCAAAAAAAAAGGGATCCCTCTCATAAATCTTTATATGAAAATTTCTTTTAGGCCTCGTTAAAGGTGTCACAAGAGCATTTATTCATTAAAATTTTCATGTTTTATAATAGCAGGAGAGTAAATCTAAGCATCACATATTCTCAGATCAAATATACTGTAGATGAAAAAAATTTATACGAAGTTTTTCAAGTAAAATTTATAAGTTTTTAAAAAAAATTAAAAAATTAACAAAAAATTTAACGTAAAAATCAATAATATGTAAAAGTATATTTAAAATATCATTTATAATTTAAATTTAATATTTATTCAACAATAAAAATTTTATTAATATTTTAATTAAAAATATCTATTTAAAAATATATCAAAATTTATTAAATTTTTTAAAATTTTACACACTTGATGTGATGAGATTTTTTAATTTTTTAATTTTAATTTTTTATTTAAATATTTTTGATAAAAATTTCATAAATTTTTTCTAAAAAATTTCATCTAAATTTTTTACTAACTTGTATTCTCATGTGATTTTATGTAATAGCACTTGATTGTCAGATTCCCATTTCAAATATGAGAGGACAATATTTGCAGGTGGAAGACCTCGAATCTTGTTCACGGAGCAGGTGTAACTTTGAGTTGTTGGATACCTATCTTCACAAAAATGAATGTTGAACAGGGTTAGTTAAATTCTTCATTTCTTTGAGATATAACAATTGCTGAGAAGATTCCTATAAGATAAACATATGTTGGTGCAACTTTAAGTGATTCTTGACCACTTTTGCCCTTTCAGAGCCTTGTCTGATGTCCTTTACTCTTCTTCAAGGAAAAAATAGAGTATTATTTTTTTTTTTTGGTGCGGAAGAGTATGTTGAAAGTGTTAGAAAAAAACAAACAAAAGTATAAAGTAATAGAAAAAAATTTAGCTTTGAAACATGAAAATATTTTTTTAAAAGTAATTATATCTTTAAGATATAAAAAAATTTCAAAATTCTTCAAGTACAAGTAATAAAATAGTTATACTAAAAGATTTATTTATAATGAATGAATAGATATAAATTTTTATTTAAATGATATAATCATGATTTTTATGAATAATAATCTACTTAAATTCAAATAGTTATGATCATTTATCATATGATAATTATTTTTATTCAAATATAATTATTTAAAATATGAATAAAATTAATACAAAATTAATTTTATTCATCAATAATTAAATCTTTCTATCTAATATTGGATACATCACATTCTAAACTACCAACAATCCTTCACTAGTTTTGAATGTTGGTGCTTAATTTTTAATTTTTTACATAAATAAATATTATGAATACAATAATATATCTCTTAATTTAAATCTTTAATTAGCATATATATCTTAAAATTCTAATGAAGTTAAATGATGTCTAATAATTAAACCTTAACTCTTAGTGTTAGAATTGAAGGTATAATACATAATACTTATTTATTTTTCTGTCAAAGGTTTATAATCGTTTTAACACTATTATGGTTATGTCTTTATCCTATCAATAAATATTTATAAGAGAGACATTAATTATTTTTGTTAAAGCAGCACCACTTTTGTACTTATATAAGTAGAGTTTTCATAATGTCTCTATTACTTTAACATTTAAATAATAAACTCTATTAAAAGTATAAAAAACTCATTGTTCTCACATAATAGATCACACTAGTTTCTAAAATTTAAATTGATTTTATTAGTGTTTAACAAACATATAACAATAATTTGTTTTTACCCATTAAATTTTGTAATTTAAGGTTGCTAGTTTAAACTTGGGTTCCCATTATTGGTGTCTAATAGTAAGAGTTTAAATCCATTCTACTTGTAGTACTACTAACAAAATATTTTGAAATTCAATTTTCTTTTATAGTAATTACTTTTACATAAAAATGAATTTCTAATATAATCACTTCAGGCTAATATATCTAAAATTTTCATTTTATATATTATTTAATGCTCTAAATATTGTTGTATCATTCTTGTCATTTTAAGAAATAGATGGCATTAGTTGTGGCCACAAGGCCCACAAGATTATGCTCATTAATATAAAATTTCAACCATTATATTTCTACACATTTATCTATTTTAATATAATTATTCTTCTAGTACAATTAGATAAACTAAATGGATAAACCAAATCATTTTAGTCATTTTAAGATATATAAGGACTTTTTTTTATGATTTTACTATAATAAATATACTAAACTTATTAGTTTATATAATTTGTTTATAAAATTATACTAAATTACAAAACTATTGTGTAATTTTTTTTTTATTCTTATCACCTCCACCATGTACAAATATGCATTATATCTCATTCAATTATCAAGATATCACACATGTTTAATTAAGTACATAACAATAACTTGTTTTTATGTATTAAACTTTATAATTAGAGATTATTAATTTAAACTTTGGTTCCCATTATTGGTGTCTAACAGTAAGGGTTTAAATTCATTCTACTTGTAGTACTACTAATAAAATATTTTGAAATTCAATTTTCTTTTATGGTAATTACCCTTACATAAGATTGAATTTTTAATATAATCACTTCAAGCTAATATGTTTAAAATTTTCATTTTACATATCATTTAATGCTCTAGATATTGTTGCTTCATTCTTGTCATTTTAAGAAATAGATAACATTGGTTGTGGCCACAAGACCCACAACTTTATACTTACTAATATAAAATTTTAACCATTCTATTTCTACACATTTATCTATTTTAATACAATTATTCTTCTAGTACAATTATATAAACTAAATGGATAAACCAAACCATTTTAGTCCTTTTAAGATATATAAGGACTTTTTTTTATGATTTTACTATAATAAATATATTAAACTTATTAGTTTGTATAATTTACTTATAAAATTATACTAAATTACAAAACTATGGTGGCCATTTTATTTCTTTTGACTCTTATCACCTCTACTATGCGTAAATATGCATTATATCTCATTCAATTATCAAGATATCATATACGCTTAAACACGTTGCTATTTTATTTTTCTTTTCACTATTTGGTGGTTTTTTTTTTCAAAGTAGGAAGCTTCTAAATCCACTATTAGAGAAAAATAACAACTCCTTTTGTCCCATTTTGCATGTCTCCTATTGATTTTTATGGTTCAAATCAATTCAACTTTGACCATAATTTTTATTAAAATCATAAATTTAAAAAATTTTTAACAACAAGATTTATAAAGTTTGAGTGTCAAAATTTTCAAAACATATTTATATAAATTTTAATTTAATATAATATTTTAAAAAATAATGGTCAAAGTTGAATTCGTTTGACCAAAAAAATCAATAGGGGAAATACAAAATGGGATAGAGGGAGTAGCAAATATATTCTATATCTTAATATTTTCTTCTCATAAAAGTTATAAAACTTTTATTTAAACTCAATATGAAAATATACATTAAAAAGAGTGATGTCAAATATAATTACTCTCAATTTTTTTTTAGTATACTCATGCTTTCTATAGTTTTCTTTTGAGACTTTCATACCAATTCATGGATACTTATAAAATTATTTTATCATGAACACTAAAACTATATCCACCATGGTTCATGTCATTAAGAATAACATAATTTTATGTATAACAATGCAATACTATATATAAATAGACCTGTTCATGGGCCAGATGGCCCGTTTAAACCCAAAAGCCTACTCGAATTTGTGATGGGTTTGGACATAAATATTAAGTCCATTAAATGGACCTGGATAAATACATGAAACCCGATAAAAAAATAGGTCTGGGCTTAGGTTTCACCATTTAAGGCTCAGGCCCGACTCGACTAGATCCAACCAAAAAATTAAAAAATATTTTTTTATCATAATAGGACAAAATCCATTTTTTTTTATTTTTTTATAATGAATAAGGTTCATTTGGTTTATTACTTATAATAAAATAAAGTTTATTTTTTCTTTATACAAAACAATGATCCAATTTTAAATTGCATTCAACAAAATTAAATTGGACCCAAACCCAAGTAACTCATAAATTCAATCAAAATTAATTAAATTAGTTAATTTAATAATTTATAATTTTTTTCAATTTTAAATACTAATGCTTTATATGGGTTTGACATTTATTATTACATGTAAAATGGGTTGGAGTAGAAAATAATCATCGAAAAATCAAGTTGGGCCTAGACTTACTTAAAATACTAAAATATCATGCTAAGTCTAGCCTAAACCTGACCCAACCCAACCCATGAATAGGTCTATATATAAAGTTTGTGTCCAAATTATCAAATAGATGAAACTGTCCACCCAACAAATAGAAAACATTTTAATTAGTTACAAAGAGTTATATAATTTCTCCAATTAAATTGAAGTTATCTTTAATAATATGTTTATTTTTTTATTGAAACAATATTATATAAATTAAATAATATGAATAATGCATTATTCTATTGTCAATAAAATACAATAATGGAATATGGATCATAAAATACAATTTTATGATAAGAAGACATATACTTGCTTTTTTTTCAAAAAAGATTTATAAATTCATAATTTTTTTATGCTTTAAAGTAATTCTCGAGAATTTATCATTTTGATTTCATAATCATGGTCTTTCCAAAATAAAACAAGGTTATAAAATATTCATAATCAAAGTTAGCAAGTACTTCATTTCCGTTTTATACTCATGACTATTCAATGTCATAATTAGGAAAATTCACATATGACATATTATAAAATCATAAATCGTAAATTAAATAATTTAATTTAAAATCAAAATATTAAAAGAATAATTCATAAAGAAGCAAAATTCAATGAAAGAAGCAAAATTCAATGAAATTCAAGGTCTCCAATGAATCTTTAATCATTAATTCTTTTAGTAGAAAATAAAAACTAGAAAGATAATAACAAAAAATTTATCTTATTTTTAGTATTTATTTCACCAAAAAATTATCTAGGCAATTGAAGCTTTCATGTAAGGTGTTCGTCGACAGGATTTGGATCCAGGTTCTTTATTTCGGCTTGGATTTTAGTGGCTTGTCCAAATTACATGTAAACTATTTCATTGCAAAACTTCCTTGGTAAGAAATTTAGACCCAACTTTGAGTTGTTGGATATCTATCTTCACAAAAATGAAAGTTGAACAGGGTTAGTTAAATTCTTTGAGATATAATAATTGCTGAGAAGATTCCTATCAGATAAACATCTGTTGGTGGCAACCCTTGACTGATGTCCTTTACTCTTCTTAAAGGAAAAAATAGAGGTTTTTTTTTTTTTTTTTGTATGCGGAAGAGTAAGCCGAAAGCCTACGCACACTTTTGAGAAAAAAGGGTTTGTGGAAAAGGAATTTTACATGGAACAATGAAAGCTCTTGAAACCAACGCAGCATAAATTCTACGGTTCTATTGGGGGGGGGGGGTTTGGATAATCAGGATTTTTTTTATCCGCGGTATAATTTTGTTGGCATTTTATTCCTGAAAGATCTGAAATAAAAGAAAGTACAATTCCTGGCCGGTCATCAGCAACTAGATTCTGATGTATTTGGTATAGCCACATTTGAAAGCGTATTTAACAAGATCATCTAACTCATCGTCGCTTATATATCCATCTCCATTACTATCAGCTTGATCAAGCCCTCGAGCAGCTCGCCAGCCTGGTAGATGAGAACCTAGGCTATTGAAGGCATTCCTCAGCTCTTGCTTGCTAAGACGCCCATCTCCGTTGCTGTCAGATTGCTTGAATATAGTTTTCAGTTGCGCCTCAGTTAAAGGCAAAGGCGCACCCGTTTTCCTTTGGCAACTAGCATGGATACCCTTTGGCAAATCTGAAGAACAAAGCATGTTTTGGAGTAATAACAGTAAGTTGTACGTGTAAGAGACAGTTGCTTGCCTTGCTATGGTTCCCTCAACTGAGGTCTATACTTTATATAGAGCATTACTAGCTTTCTGTGTAAATTCCATATTCCAACTTATCTCCAGAGAGGGCCCCAAAAATTGAAATTCGGTGGGTGGAAAAGATTTAGGTGATAACGATTATATGCTTTAGCATATATGGTTAATATCATAAAAAATTTTTAAATTATAGTGAATGCTTGATGTGGTTTTTATATTTTAAAAATTGATCTTTATTTAAAGTCAATCATATTAAAAAGAAGTATTATATTAATTAATAAATTTATTTTTCAAATATCACATAATTTTTTTTAAAATTTAAGTAACACATTAAATATTTTATTATCATTTAGATATTATTTATGGCATTGACTCTTCCAATCATATAAAATAAAAAAAAATAATATTGTTTTGAACGTGTAACTTTTAAAATTAATTGAGCATAAATTACCTTATCATCAAATTTCGCGGAGAGAACCCATGAAATAGGGTCTATTATTCTAAAAAATCTTGATATAAAAAATTTCTTTTAGGTGTTGTTAAAGATGCCACAAAAGCATTTATTTATTAAAATTTCCATGTTATATAATGGCAGGAGAGTAAATCAAGCGTCATTTATATGCTTGATATATATTCTCAGGTCAAATAAACTGTGTATTGCTAAATGATTTCATGTAATAGTATTTGATTGTCAGGTTCCTATTCCAAATATGAGAGGACAAGGTTTGCAGGTGGAAAGACCTCGAATTCTATTCATGGGGCAGCCGACCAAGAATCTCTCCATTTGAGAAGAGGTCTAAAATTTTCTGAACAAAATTTTGCTTCAACCACTTTGATAAATTCTTCGGATGCTATGAAAAGAAAATATTATGCTAAATCATTTAATTGAGATTCAAATTTTAATATCTATAATTCTTATTTTTATTTTTATCTTTAAACTGTAATCCTTTTCGTAAAAAAATTAATGCCAAATAATTGTAGATTGGAATTGGATCAGATGCTTTCTTTCGGCTTGGATTTTAGTGGCTTGTTTCATTGCAAAACTTGATAAGAAATTTAGACCTAACTTTGAGTTGATGGATATCTATCTTCACAAAAATGAATCTTGAAGAGGGTTGGTTAAATTCTTTGAGATATAATAATTGCTGAGAAGATTCCTATAAGATAAACATCCGTTGGTGGCCATCTTTAAGTGATTCTTGACCCTTTCATTTTTGCAGAAGAGTAAGCCGAAAGCCTACGCACAGTTTTGAGAAAAAAAGGGTTTGTGGAAAAGGAATTTTAGATGGGACAATGAAAGAAACTTAAAAGCAACGGAGCATAGTTTCATAAGATTTATTGGGGGGAGGGGTTGGACTAACTATATTTTAATCAGGATTTTTTTATCCAGGGTCTAATTTTGTTGCTATTTTTATTGATTTAACATTCAGCTGACTGTTTATCTACGTACTTGTATTTGATCATTGCAATTTTTAGTACTACATATGAATCATGGCCATCAGTGTGCTTCTAGTAAGAAATTCAAGTTATTTCTCTGCGGTTCCTTTGATCATTTGCATCATCATGTGGACTGAATTATGCCTAAAGAACTCTCATTCCCACTGTCTTTCTAATTGTAAGCAATTCAAAGTTGCAATTATGTGTGGATTACGGATCGATTTGAGAGAATCCACCCACAATACTGGAATTTGAACAACTTGAGCACTCTTTTTTCTTGACTAAGCAAACTTTATTGATAAATTATCAGTATGGGTTAATAGAAGAGAACATCATAGAAAATACTGAACTAGGAGGACTCTCACACCTCCTGATCAGATGCAAACAGTCAAAATAATGGAAACACCTGAAAAAGGGTAAGCTAACAGCCCAAGAGATGCAGTCAGAACAAAAGACTGTTCTGATTTCTGACTCAAATTCGAACTGGTTTTGCTTGCATACCAAAACATAACAATACCCGGATTGAAAGCTTTCTGCAAGTTCCAAGGTGATTTTCGAGTCAAAAGTTTCAGAAATAAAAGCCCTGAAATTGATCACCTATTGAACATCTAATTTTTTCTAATGAATTGTTAAGAAGAAGGAATCATTTTAGAAATTTGCCCGTCTGTTTAAAGGTAAGGAAACATGGACACTTTCTCTAATGAGAAACTTCGGAAGATATTGAACTTTACGGGAGGGGAGAGAGACTTTTTTGTCTTAAAACAAGTCCCAATATACTTTATTATACAGAACATACGTATTACACGCTCAAAGGTCTGCAGCTTCTTTTCGCTATCAGATGCAAAGGCAAACTGCAACTAGTAACAGAGATAGCATGCATTATTAAATCTTTCTATATTATATCTAAGTACTTATGGATCTAATTTTTACGTTTGCCTTTGTAACGGTCCAAGGCATATTTAACAAGCTCGTCCACCTCTGACTCGCTGATGTACCCGTCACCGTTTTTGTCAGCCATTTGAAAAGCACGTTGAGTTCTATAGGCGGGCCAACGCGATTGAAGCTTTTGGAAACCTGCCTTCACTTCGTCCCAGCTAAGCCTTCGATCGTTGTTGGCGTCACAACCCTTGAATAAGGTCATTATCTCACCATAATCGTCTTTCAATGACTCTGGTAACTTCTTATCAGTTCTACGGAAGAAAAAAACCATTTTCTCTTGCAGCAAAGAAAAGGAAGAAAAATAAAAATGTTAGTTTCTGAGTGTAAGTATAAGATGACAAGAACATCTCTGGTTTATATAGAAAAACCGATTCTCCATTATCTTTTAGAATATAATTGATTTCTTTATTGAATTATTTGATCTAGAAGGAATTTTTTTCGTGTACATCAATCCAGATGTTCATGAACAGTAACATCTGAGTTGTAACATAATAGTATAGATGTTCATGTTCTGTGTTTGAGTTTATCTTGGCATGTTTTTGAGGGAATCAGCTACTTTTTTTTTTTTTTGAGGGAATATTAATTCCATTGAAATGGGTTTAACGTCATTTTGTTAACGTAAGAGAATAATCTTGTTTTTTATGTCACCAAATTAACCACAAAATTTGTAGGTCCTCAACAATTTCAAACTCTGATAAATATCAGCTTGAAAGTATAGCTACCAATTATTGATAGAAAAGGATAGTATTGTTCCTTGAAAATTTTACCGGAAAATATGATGATTACCATGTAACTTACAAATATATACCTTCATTTCACACCTTGTACCAGGGTGATTGGTGAAGGAGAAATTACTGGGTCATTTACATTTGCTGCCACTCTTTGCAATTTCTTTTCTCCACATCTTGTTCTATACTGATGAATAGAGTTAATATTAGTTTTACGCTTCAAGTAAATATATTTATTTACGCAACTTAATTGTTTATGGCACTTTCTTTCACACTAGATGACAGTAATAAGACCCAAGAATAGCAGGGAGTTACTTCACTCGAGAAACAGAGTAAATAGAATAGAATATCCCTCCTATTGTCTGTTAATTTTTTTTAACTTTTATTTTCTATTCCAAATTGAAAATCTAAATATTATTCTACTATTTAGTTTAGGATATTTTGGAATTATGTTCTTTTTCATTTAAAAAAATCTTACAACTTTTAAAATTGTATACTATTTTTATTAATTATTTTTTTTCTTTTTTCTTTATATCAACTAGGCATCAACAAATATCATAAAACTTAAAATTTTAATGTAAAAAAATAAATTTATAGTAGTTTTTATGTTATGAAATTATATACAACTCAAATTATGAGGTCTTTTAGTTTCATTTTAACAAAATTCTTCATTCATTATAATGAAAAAAAAAGAACTCCATTTTTTCATTTGACAATTATAAAAGTTAACTTACCAAAAAAAAAATTTCCCCTTTTTAGCGAAGCATTTCAATTATAATTTTTTTATTATAATACTATAATTATTTAATCATAATAAAAAAAAATTATATAGGGATTTATCAACTTCAAATATGGACTCCATATGAAAACTAAATCCACAATAATATTAATATTAAATTTATAATAGAGGGGACGTTTTTCTTCGATCGTCCCTTTATCTCGTCTCTAAAAGTCTTCTGTTTTGAGTCAACGAGCATGTCATTTAGCGGCATGATATTTCCGCGTTCTAGAGGATTGCCCAAGTTCAAGAGGTAATCCCCTCCCTGTCCACGTTAGTTTTTATAGATAGTGGGGTCGGGGCTGGTCAGGGTAGAATCGGAACTTAAAATAAAGTGTCGTGTTTTGTGGTGAGATAGATATTTCTCATATGGCTAAAATGTACATATATTGAACTACATGATATATCACAGAGGCAGATTACAAATACACAGCCTACTCACCACACCAGAAAACATCTAAAAACTGAAAAGAAAACATGCTAAGATGAATATACACAAAGCAAACTACATCATCTTAGCTTTGGGGAAGAACATCTATAGCATATCTTCCTCCCCCTTTTCTAGTCAAACCTAGTCTATTCTACGAGAGAAGAACGAAGCAGTCAGCAAAACTATATATTTTACCTCTAGAAATTATGATTGCTTGATCTATTTGAATTTGTAACCACGTTTCAAAGTATATTTAACAAGCTTGTCAAACTCTGCCTCACTGATGTACCCATCACCGTTGACATCTGCATGCTGTAGCGCTAGCAACGCTCGCAAGCCAGGCATACGTGAACCGAGGCAGGCAAAAGCGTTCTTGAGTTCTTGTTTGCTAAGAAGGCCATCTTTGTTAGCATCATAGCGATTAAAGATACCCCTCACCTGATCCTCAGTTATGGGCACCGCTGCACGCTTTATTCCGGTGCTTACAGCAGGCGACCAAGGACCAGTCCTTTGGCAAGCTTTGTCTATGCTCATCGGAACAGAATCGCAAGCACCCTTGCTGTTTTGGGTCATTGAACTTAGGAGTGCATCATACAAAAACTAAGAATCAGAAAGAAAATAAGAATGCTAAGAAGATTGTTTCTTTGGCTTCTTGCTCTCAATGTTGTGGATGAACAGTCAGGATATAGATATTGATATATAGTCCTTGAAAAGTAACACTGTCCAGATGCCTTCAAATAATTTAGGAAATAACGTATGGAATAAAGGATGAGAAAGTATCTTTTCTATTGATATTTATATATATCTTACAAGATCTAAAGTGAAATTGCATTATTGCAATATGAATATTTCCTTCCAAGTTATAAATAAATTTATGCTGTGTGACCAGGCAAATAGTTGTTGTAAACAAAGCTTAGTTGCTAATTTACTGTTTGCCCAAAGCCTACCAAAGAGAGTTTAATGTTCAATATTTTAGCTTTGACTATGATTAACTTTCGGTAAAGTTCCCCAAGATACATATCTTCATAATATTATTGCTAATTATCATATGCTATAACTAATAGTTATCAGTTGCTCAGTTTCTCTTACATGAATCCAACAATTCCCAAATTCAATTTATAGTAATTTCTTGAGCATTAAGGGCCCGAAGTGCATACTCAACATTATTGCTTTTATCAGGCCAGGAATCGTTCTCTTTGTCGTTCCATTGGGGGAAGTAATTAATCTAATTTGAAAAACTCGAATGTCACTTATTATGGTACATAATTGCCATTTTATAATTAAATATACATTTGTACTTAACTAATTATTCTTATAATTAGTCTGGCAAATTAAGGAAAAAAAAAAGAAACTTATAATCAGTAGTCTCTAAACCTTGAAAGAAGGATGCATGCAAACGCTGTGCATTAACTATATATAGTATATGATCTTATGCTTGACCCAAAAAAGAAAAAAATCGAAAGGAGAAGAAAAAATGAAAAAAGAACTCTTATGATAGGCAAAGGCTGTGAAATTTTTGCACAAAGGACATGAAAATCCATGTGAGGCAGTGAACCTGTATGGGTCAGTACAGCAACACCTCTTCAACGCATGTAAAATAGATGTACAGCGGTTGTGGTTGACATATGATCTTATATATATGTATATATCCTTCCAGCATAGAGGATATATCTAAATTTTAATGTAATTCCCTTCCTTAATCTACTTAGGAAGTTAAAAAGTTTAATTTAAAGATACATTATTTTATTATTGGTTATAATTAAAATTTTCTACTACTTACAATGTGACACTGCATATCTAGCTAGTTGAAAGTCATTAAAAATTTTATCACTTTGGGTTTAGCTCAACTGACTGAAAAAATGAACTTTAATTAGGTAAAAATTTCAAGTCAATTAATAGTAAAGAATATTATATAAGAAATTCAACATTAGCTAGGTGGTACCATAAAGAATTTATGGTACAAATGGCCAAAAAAGGATAAATATATGAGATCATTAATAAAATAAATTTTAATAAATAATTAATAAAGATAATTTCAATTACCAAATTTATTTGTCTTTACTTGTTAGGAATATCATGATAATCTTTTGGCTAGCTCCCAAAATAGTTAGGGAAGAATTTTTATGCGAGATTTGAATCAAAATAAATAGCGATGGGAGGGGGCTCTAAAGACAAAAGCGTAGAGCTTTGAATGTGATGATAAAAGGGAACCGAAAACTATAGACAAAAACAATGGAAGGTGAAGCACGTTCCCTTGAGAGAATCAGAATATCCGTCTTCATTATTAGGTTTAAGCTTCTTTTGGTTAACAGACGAAAAGAAATTAAACCCAACATAGAGAAAAGGAATTACAAAGTGTACATGGGAAGAGAAGACATGCCCTCGTGGAAGGATCTTAACTAACTCCAATATCTATCTCTCTCCTTTGGTGGTGGAAGAATAAAGAGAACATTGTCACGAGTGTCACACTCCCATACATTTGCTTCTAACATTAGTTTAACATCAAAGATTGGTCTTTCTACATGATAACTGAACAAAAAATAAATAAATAAAATTTTTAGCATAGATATAAATCCCTGCCCTAAAAATCTTCGGATTCATTTAGATAAGTAATGTGATTGATTATGGTGAAATTGAAAATAATAATAATTATTATTATAAGTACAATTAAAAAAATTAATTTACTATAACTAAAATTGAAAAAAATTATAAAAAATTTATACTAAATGAATTTTATTGAAGTTAGTATTTGAATTTAATTGATGATGCAATGAAATCAATTACACTAAACTAAAAATGTAATGGAATCCAAACCTCATTTAACTAAAGATCACGAAATGTTGTGTTAATTCCATCGAGATTGACGAGAAACGGTAAGTACAAAGGCCTTACCTTTCTATGTCCCCCTCATTATTGTTACTATTAATAATGCTAGTGAATTTATTCTATACAATTGGAATTTCACGTCTCGATCCATATATTTTCATTTATTTTTATCAAATTCATATGAATTAAGTAAAAGATTACTTGAAGAATTTATTCGGCAACCTTCAATATTCATCTTACTTCATTTAATATCAAAAGAAATATCCAAATAATTAGACCTAAAAGTGTTAAATTTTAAATATAAAATATTTTATACGATGAAAAGAGAACCTCTCATTATATATTAAATGACTTGAGTCCCTTTTTTATACATTATCTATAAATTTTATAAAATTTATAAAATAAAATTCAGAAATTGATAAATGTATTTGATTTTATTTTTTTATATTTTTATTTTTTAATACATTCTAAAGAGTACGTGTCTTTCTTCTAGCTCTTCTAGTGAAGTTTAGAAATTATATAGTAAATGAGATAATTTTCCGTAAAATAGTTTCTCACGTTATTTATGATCTTATCAAATTACCAAAGGTACAATCTTTATTGGTAACTTTTCAAAATCAAATGACTCCCAACCCAATCCAACAAATGAGTATGAAATTGGGCTAAAGCCCATATATAATTGCCAAACACTTCATGGGACTATGACCATTTGGACCATGAAAAACAAACCTTACAAAAAAAAACACAGATTTCAAGCTCGTAATTGCATCATTTTTTTCATTTTTTGAACAAAAATGGAATTCCCAAAACCTCCTCCATTTCCCTCAAACCCTCTCTTATCCCTCTCCACCTTCATCCACCGTCTCGGCGCCGAGTTCGCTACCCGCCTTCACCACACCCACCGTCTAGCCGCTACCTTCGCCTTCGGTTTTTACCCGCTGGAGACTTTCCGGCATCGTCCGCTCTTCGCTTCGATCTCTCAGCCGAATGCTGCGGTAGCGGCAGTTGCCACCTTGAGTCCCGAGCAGGTTGCCAAAACTCTAGTCGGTACCGCGGTGTACACAGTGAGCAACTCCAACAATGAGTTCGTGCTTATCTCTGATCCCAATGGAGCCAAGTCTATTAGCTTGCTTTGCTTTCGCCAAGAAGACGCCGAGGCGTTTCTCGCTCAGGTTAGTTAAATTTTTTAAACTCAGAGCAAAATTCGAAGCTTTTTGTGTTGATTTGGTTTCATTTTGTCATAGGTTCGATTACGGAGAAGCGAACTGAGAAGTAATGCCAAAGTAGTGCCGATTACACTTGATCAGGTGACTCTTTTTTAAATTACTGGTTTATCATTTATTTATGGAAATTAAAACTTTAACTATAATTGGATTGCAAATAACAATGTTGATTTTTATGATTGCTGGTTTTATAATTGGTTTATGCTATAGGTATATTCACTGAAGGTTGAAGGAATTGCATTTCGTTTTCTACCGGATCCAATTCAAATAAAGAATGCATTAGAGGTTAGTGTTTCATGCAATTTGGTTTTAAGGTCGTTCTTATGAGGGGACATGACATTATCCCAAAATAGCTTGACATTGCTACTCAATGCTGTAGACTTATTTCATCTAGATTGTGTATTGCCATTTTCTTAAAAGAAATTTTAAGGCAATGAAGAAAAAGAAAAAGAAAATAAAAGACAGGGGGTTTCAATAATCATGTAGGAGTAAGAGAGATTTTTGGTCAGGGTTTCAATTTTTATGTGGACTGGATGTTGGGTACTTAGACAAGACAACAGTGCTTCAATGGAGTTGTGATAATGATTCATTCATACATGAATGAAAATGTTATCTTTCTTAGTTGGACAATTCTACACCATTACTCACATTAGTTTTTCATGTTTATTAGCTGAAAGCTGGTGATATCAAAAGTGGGTTTGATGGAGTTCCTGTTTTCCAGGTAGGATATTTATTTATTAAATATGTATGATGTCCTTGACAGTGGAAATATGGTTAAAAGGCATTTTCAGCTTGGATAATCCTTTCATGATTGCATACAAAGCATCACATGAATGGCTAGTGGCTACCAAAAGCTTATTTATGTGTGTCTGTGGTTACTCATTGTAGCCATGTTGTATTTTCTCCCTTTAATCATTAGCAATTTTTGCTGTATTAGCAATAGAATATTAGTGTAGAGAGACTCTCATTTTGTTGTTGTTAATAGGGGAACCATTCCCAGCATTATTTTAATTTGATGAATCAGGAAATTTTCTTTCTCCACAGTTTCTGAAAGATATTGCCATTTTTGACATGCTGTTTTTATATTAGGAGTGCATGAAGGAGCTGAACTGTGATAATTTCTATGTTACCACAAATCAATGTTAGATCTCATTTTTTTTGTTTTTAATGTCTCTGTCTACAGTCTGACCTTCTTGTTGTGAGGAAGAAAAACAAACGGTTCTGCCCAATATATTTCAATAAGGTTTGCTTGATCTATCAAGCTGTTATAGGTGCTGTTCTCCTGTTCAGTATGCATTTAAAGATTGTTGTTAAGCATAACTTAGTTTCTATTGTTTGCTTGTTATGGTGCAGGAAGATATTGAAAGGGAACTTTCAAAGGTTTCAAGGGCATCAAGAGGACCCGGTGTTTCTCAACGTATCATGGTATCATATATATACCATGGATGAGTGATTACATATCAAAACCCCCCTCCCCCCTCTCTCCTTAACACTTTCAATGGTTCCATCGCTGTGTACTAGCTTTATTAATGGTATAATTTTCCTTTTTGGTTTTGCTTTTCTTAGTATTCATTTGATCTGATCTGTTTGAGCAGGTTGGAAGCTTGGAAGATGTTCTAAAGAAAATGGAGGTATAGGATCTAATCGCTGATTAGTTTTATGTAATATGTACAAAATGGAATTGAAATCAGATTATTCCTCTTTGTCTTGATACAGATGAGTGAGAAAAACTCAGGCTGGGAGGATCTAATATTCATTCCACCTGGTAAAAGCTATTCTCAACACATCCGAGATGTGGTGAAAGTATGAGGCAGTATGCATGTTGCTTCCGCATGTCCATTTGATGGCATAAAAAATGCAATTACATCAACTCAAAGATCTTGAATTCAAACTCGGGATGGGAGAGATCGGATTTATGTGATAAGAGTGAGCTACCTCTTTTTGTTTAGTCCAAGATCCAATGGGTTCTCCATATGTTACCAAAAAATGAAATAGGTAAGGAAAACCTAGGAGTTGGTCATTGATATGCATCTATACTTTGAATGAGGAAATTGTTAAAAAGCATTAATATGTGGAAACGATTTTGGTTAACTACTAGTTGGAATTGACAATTGTCTCTGGACATTTACTTATAATAGTTGGATGTCTTCATCATCAAGGAAGAGCTTTAGGAAAAGGCAACAGATAATTTATTTGCACATTATTTGCCATAAGTTACTCTTAATTCCCCCATAAATCCACTAGAAGTACCCATATATGATGCAAAGCGACCAAGACCCTACTCTTTCTAATTCTTTTTCATGCATTCTCCCCTTTTTCTCCCTTTTGATTTGCTGATCTCAAGTACTCATGCTTAAGGTTCTTTAACCGCTTTTGCTTGACCTCGGAAAGATGAGGCAATCGGACATACGCCTAATATATCAAGAATTAGTTAATAATTTATTCACCAAATATATAGGATGGGATATCAAGCATCTAGAAATTGATTTAGTGATTAATGTATGATATGTTTTGTGAAATGATAAGGTTCGAATATCTTCTTGTCCAAATTAAAAAAAAAAAAAAAATCAGGACTCCAAACCCTGTTGGTAATTATCAACATTCTGACATTGGGGGCGGAATTTCGATGGTTAACCTTTCATTTTGGCTTTGGTCATGTACTTAACTGCCTTTGAAATCATTGCAAAGTTTTGATAATACAGATGGCCAACCTAAATCCTTAATAAATCATTACATACAATTTAATTTTTTTATTTATTGAATAAATAAAATAAAAAGGGAAAAACTGCATATCAGAAAGCAGATATTGGTGCAGCCTAGAATATTTCTGTAAAGGCTAAAAGAGACATTTCAATGCATGCAAGAAGTTGACAGTCAACCAACTAGTTGTTGGAAGAAGGCCTGCTAATCTACCTAATAACAAAATTCCTATTGTAATTATTTACCTAAATTTCTCGTGAAAATATCACCTTACTTTTTGGGAAAAACTTCTATAAGTAAAATTTGTAAAATTTTTTATTAAAAATAAGTAAATTAAAATTAAAATTAATAATCAAAATTAATAAATTAAAAAATTTTATCACATAAATAAACGTGTAAAATTGAAAAAAAATCTTAATAAATTTTAATATATTTATTAAATAGATATATTTAATAAAAATATTGATAAAATTTTTATTATTAAATAAATATCATGTAAATTTTATCCGACTCTTTTTACCTTTTTTCTTGGCTTTATTAATTTCTCATATGCTCAAATGTTAAACTATAGCTAAAAAAGTTGACAAGATAATTATACCCTTTTAGCGTAAAGTTGTGCAATGGAAAAAATTTGGGAAAGGGTTGCCACCTTTTGTTGGTGGGATTGAGTACGTAAAGTTGTGCAATGGGAAAAATTAAGGAAAGGGTTGCCACATTTTATTGGTGGGATAGGGTAGATGATGTGTTATGCTTCATCTGGAAAGAAATTTTTCGGACAATGAATTTGGACTTAATATGTTACATCAGATTGTAATTATAAACATACATATGGCAATATTTAGGTAAAATTCTTTGCGAATAACCTAATTCAATATATAAAAAATGAATTTAAAATTTAATTTTTTTATACTTAGGGATTGTAAAGATTAAATTCTGTCATTGAAATTAAGTATTTAATATTATAATAAATTATACAATTATTAATAATAGAAGAAATTTTATTTAAAAGTATTTAGAATAAAGAGGTAAACTATGAAATTTTGAAGTAAAACATTTTTCTTAACTCAATTTCAAGTATCATCTTAGAGAAAATGAAGAAAAATAATTTTTATGAAAAAAGAAAATGTATAAAATTATTGTACAAGTTTGTACTTAAGCGTGTGGAGAAGGTGTACGTTGGGAAATGGGAAGTAAGGGGAAATTGTCTCCAACAGCATGGGATGGGAATAGAAGAGAAGCTTTATTTGTTCCGACCTTTTTGTCTCAAAGGGAAGGAAACTAAATGCAAAAGGAAACGACAGATGGAGCTTTTTAAATGGTCCGACTTCTTTTGAGTTTTACTCTACATTTCACCCTATCTCTATTAGGCTCTCTAACTACTACACCCCCCAAAAATACTGTAAATTTCTAATCATTATAATTATTATTGTACTTTATTTTAAACTATGAAAAAGTGGTTACGATTATAATTATAATTTATACCTACATCTATATATATATATATATATATATTGAGCTTGCATTGAGGTAGGACAGCTTTGCTTAAGGATGGGTGAAGGACTTTGCCTTCAAAAAATCATCAAGGCAACTCCTTCAAAAGCTTTGGTTATTAGAATCAACCTGGTTTTTCTTGCTTTCTTTTTGGTTATCTATGCTTCACTTCTTTTGCGCCCATCTTCTTCAGTTTATTTTGAGAATGCTGCATCGCTTGTTAAATGCTCCTTGCGTGAGTGCCATCACAAGGTAAGGTGAGCTGACTCAATTCAATGTTGCAATGGTTTGTTTCCTGTTTCCATATATAAGATTTGTTTGTCTGTTCTCTGAGATTTCATATTTGGTGAATGTGATTGATGCAGGTGGAAAAAGGGGTGAAGATGGAGGCGATTTTCGAAGATGAAGCCCTGAAACCAAAGCCTAAGAGAAATTTGACCATGTTAGAAGTGCCAACCTTCATTGATGAGATTGGAGGAGGATTGAAGATTGGGATGGTAAACTTCGAAGATAATGATTATAGCGATTGGGAAAAACATGGAGAAACAATTCCAATCCATTTCGAGAGAGTCTCGGAGCTTTTCGAATGGCAACATTTGTTTCCTGAATGGATTGACGAAGAGGAAGAAGTTGAAGGACCAAGGTGCCCTGAGATGCCAATGCCAGACTTCAATACGTACGATAACATGGACTTGATTGTGGCAAAACTACCCTGTGAGTACCCTGTAGACGGATGGGCCAGGGACGTGTTCAGGCTTCAAGTTCACCTGATAGCAGCAAATCTAGCAGTTAAAAATGGGAAAAGGGACTGGAATTGGAGAACAAAAGTGGTGTTCCTGAGCAAGTGCAGGCCAATGTTAGAAGTGTTTCGATGCAATGATTTGGTGAAACAGGAAGATGAGTGGTGGTACTATGAACCGGAAGTAGCAAGATTAGAACAAAAAGTTTCTTTGCCTATTGGTTCCTGCAAGCTAGCTTTGCCAGTATGGGGACGAGGTATGATCTTAATTCCAGGTTTTGTTTCTTTTATGGTTTATAAAATTTTCTTGCTTTACTCAAAGAAAGAAAAACATAGAAAGTTCAGCAACCAAACAAAAATAGGAACTAGTGAACCGATCGAACCTATGACTTTCTGCTTACGAAACATGCGCTCTATCCACAAAGCTGCAGGTGCTAAAAGTCAAAACACACTTTTCTTCATATGACCTAAAGTTTTACCAACCCCTTCTTTTCCTTTCATAATTTCTTCACCACTTCTGTCAAAATTTTCAAAGATTATGGTAACTGAGCTTTCTGCAAGTAGTTGAAGAACAAAAGTAGGCAGATGAAAATGAAAGAAGGAAAAAAAATAGTATGAAATAAGGAGGAGGAATTATTTGTTGATGTTGATATGATTAGCAACATCCAAATGAAAATTGACTTTGCTTGCGGACAAAGTCTAAGATGCAGTAGTTATGCTTTTGTTGTCTTTGGAAAATGCTGGACCAGCATCCAATTTTAAACAGCAGGCGCCACTGCTAGTTTCCAAAAGTAAAAGTCACATGTTCGACTAATTGTTTTCATTAGTTAGGAATCATTAATCAACTAAGCCAATGGGGGACCTCTCCGAAACAATTTTCTTAGCATGCATTAACTCTCTAGTTCAAAGTTCAAAATCAAAGAAATAAACAAGAAGATTAATCATTTCAGGAAACGATGAAGTGTTTGATGTCTCCACGATCGAACAGGCAACAAGGAACTCCAAGCGTGAAGCCTATGCCACAGTGCTACATTCTTCTGAATCATACGTGTGCGGTGCCATAGCCCTTGCGCAAAGTCTCCTAAAATCCGGAACCAACCGAGACCTGATCCTTCTCCTAGACAGGTCCATCTCTGAACCAAAGTGCGACGCCCTGAAAGCAGCCGGTTGGCAGCTTCGCTTCATCAAAAGAATCCGAAACCCTCGGGCTGAGAAAGGCACCTACAATGAATACAACTACAGCAAGTTCAGGCTCTGGCAGCTAACGGATTATGACAAGGTCATTTTCATTGATGCAGACATCATTGTTTTACAAAACCTTGATCTCCTTTTCCATTTCCCTCAAATGACAGCTACAGGCAACGATATTTGGATTTTTAATTCAGGGATTATGGTGATTGAGCCATCAAATTGCACATTTAAACTATTAATGAACAAACGTAAAGAAATATTCTCGTACAATGGAGGGGACCAAGGTTTTCTGAATGAAGTGTTCGTTTGGTGGCACCGTTTACCAAGGAGAGTGAATTTTCTCAAGAATTTTTGGTCCAACAGCACCGTAGAATCTGGTTTAAAGAACCAGCTTTTTGGATCTGACCCACCAAAACTTTATGCGATTCATTACTTGGGATTGAAGCCTTGGCTTTGTTACAGGGACTATGATTGTAACTGGAATATAGGGGATCAACGTGTTTATGCCAGCGATGTGGCCCATCAGAGATGGTGGAAGTTTCATGACGCCATGGATGAGACGTTGCAGAAGTTTTGTGGGTTAACAAAGCGAAGAAAGATTGAATTGGATTGGGATAGAAAAAAGGCTGGAAAGGCAGGGTTCAAAGACGAGCATTGGAAGATATATATTACAGATCCAAGACGAAAAAATTTGACCCAGTAAATTTGTGATGTTTCTTTCTTTCAATTTCCTTTTCTTCTGATGAATATTTTTGTTAATTTTCCTTCGTAGGAACACATTACTGAGATGTTTTCCATATAATTTATGTGTTGATCATAGCTATACCATATTATTTGTATGAGACATTGGTTACAGCCTTACGGGTCACCCTGTACAATATTTGCCGCAGAGAATTTACTTGATTCTCCTTTCTTAATTATATTATCTTATCCCAATTGGGAATTTGCATTTTCTAATTGCTAGTAGGTTGTAAAGCTGCTATCAATGTTCCAAAACAAAGAAGTCACCCGCTTAGAATTTTGTAGCCCCTTGGAGCTGATGTAAAAATCAGAACTTGACCCAAAAGTTCTAATAATTGACACGATCTCTTGTGATGAAAAAATTGATGAGGATGATTTATTCCCATGCAGAATTGATATATGCTATATTATATGAAATAATATAGATCGGACAATTCTTTATGTGTAGGGTTTAGGGTACTGGAAATCATTATTATATTTGCACCAGAATTGTTTTTAAGTTTTTGTACTTGGTGATGAACATAAAGACATCAATGAGAGGGACATGTTTTTTAGATTATTGATTTCTTCTGAAAACCAATTTACTGAAATTTTTCCGTCAACTACTTTTCACAGTTATAGAATCTAGAAAGTATAAACAACAGGAACAAGAATTCCCCATTTGAAGTTCAATTAGTGTAATTAGGAGTGTACATAGCTCGAAGAAAATAAATATTGGGTTTGAATTCACATGCAAGTTTCAACCATTAAACAAAGGACTTTAATTGCCAACTAAAGAAAATTAAATGCCAAATCCAATCATTTGCTGCAAAAACAAGTTTAATTACTTCCTTTCACTAACGAACTGCTCTGGTTTAAGTTATCCGCCTTGATTGCTAGTCTCAACAACCAGAGGGATTATCCTGGAAGCAGGGTCTCTAGAAATTTGATTATTTGGGTGCAAGGCAAGATTTAGATCAGATGATGGTGATTAATGAAAGAAATGTGATATCAAAGTTTGGTTGAGCAGATTTATGTAGGTACACCTAACAAAGCCGTATATATATATTTATATGGAATTTTAGGGTCCATTGAAACCGATATCAGATACCGCGAGTCAATATCAAGTCATGCAATTCAACTAATATTTGATTTTGATGAATATACCAGTCAAGAAGGGAAAAAAAAGGACTATATCAGTATAATCCAGTCCGCAAATGGATTAAGCTCAACTTCGAGAGAACATGACTCCTGGTTAGGTCAATCCAGGTAGGGCCTGGCCTGGTGATATTTTGGGCTTATAGCTGCCCCAAATAGAAATGTGTTCTTTCCTGTGTCACATGTTGTTCTGGTCTTGTCCAAATCTCAGGTTCTGAATTCAGCATTTAAATTTAAAAGCTTCCAGGCATAATGTTGGATAAAAATGATAAAAGCAACTGAAAATGGAACAAATTCATTCGTTAGTTGAAGAGTTGCTTATTTCTTCATAGGCTATACTTAGAAAGTACTAATAGTTTGAAGAAACAGTTATTATGTCCTTTCTCTGACAATTAGAGCTTGCGACGAGGAATTCAAGTGGGCAGGTTTGTCCGTTCAACATTGCTAGTAGAGAAGGGAATCTCCACGACTCCCAAGCTGCCCTTTCCTTTTTAGCCAATGATTACCCCTTCTTTCTTTCTTTCTTTCCTTCTTTCTTTCTTATGCTACTGCCACTGCAAAGAACTTTCTCTTCCACGCAAAATCAACAACAACATCGGGATTCATGTTTTTCTGGTTTCGATTTTTATCAACGTTCCTGATTTGATTTCGTCGATAACTTTTTAGGCCTCACTCTCCAACGCTAGCTTGAGGGGCTTTTCCGTCATTCTTTCTCCTCTCTCCTCTCTGCTTCCCTCGTCACGTCAATGATGTTGCTAGACACATGACTTTCCCTTAATTTTAGAATAAAGCAATCTCTAATTTTTTCTAAAAGCCAGCTGAGTTGAGCTAAGCCATCGAAGCCTTTCAGCCTTAGCCACAAATTGTGGTCAAAACTCAAAACAACTTTTTTTTTTTTTTGCCCTTTTTGCTCATCCTAGATGAGATTCCCTTAAACAAAGCACAATTATTATCCTTTTGTTTTCACATTTTATTTTCCACTTCAGAATTCAAAAATAAAAAGATAAAGACAACAAAAAAAACGAAAAAAAAAACAAGAAAGAGAGTACAGATGGATCTGGTCTGTAAGAAGAGGCACGTGTGTTGTGTTCTCTCCTTTTTTCTCTATTTTTCTAATTTTAGCACTAAATTTTCCCAACCTTCATTTATATATTTATAAATTAATAATGATTTTTCATTTGTTTCTCAACTTAATTTTCATGTCTTGAATTTTTCAGAAATCATTAATAAGCACTTCATTTCCGCTTTTCGTCTCTTTGTTTCTGGTTAACCTGGGTAAGTTCTTTTCTTTGCTTTCCTTTCCTTTTTTTTTTTTTTCCTTTTTCCATTAATCTATGTGTAATCGATGCTTTAGTTATGAATTAAGTTGCAAATCGTATGTTTATGTTTTTAGCTTTGGAAATGGAGCTTTGAGGATTTTGAAATTGCTGGCGTTTGAGTTGGATGAATTTATTATAACGTTGACTTAAGTAATCAGGCTTACTTTCTTCATTTATTTTCCATTTTTGCTCCATTTAATTGCAGAAACAATCGAAAATTCAAATCTATTATGGCATCTTAATTAATATATTGGCTTCCTTTGCCTGCTGTGAGCTTTCGTTTTTCTTTTTTTTTTAATTATTATTTTGCACAACTTTTTTGCAATCAAATTCAGGATTAGCGAATTATCTAGATAATAATTTGCCTCCTTATCTTAAAAATTATTGATTCTTTTGGGGGAAAAAAGAGAACTTTTTATTTGAAAATACTAGAAAAATTTTTAATCTGCCAATATGGTTTATCTGCTAATAAGAAAATAAATGGGATTGAAATGGAGATGCTTAAATTTATGAATTTGGAGTGGATTTAATGTACCATATTCATTTGTGAAATTTTCAGGATTAAGTTTGAATATCTTTTAAGGTATAGAAGTTTATTTGGTTATTTGATGTTTGCATTTTTTGATTATGTGCTCTTAGCAGATGAATGATCTAAGAAACGTTTGTTTGCGGATTAAATTGCTAGTTAGTATCATTGTGGAACCTCTAACTTGAGGGCCTGAACTTAGTTTGCATCATTTAATGGCCTTCTGGTTTTGATGTTTGTTGAGATTTGGGATAAAAATTGGATTGTATTTTTCCATTTTATTGAAAATTTTTAGTGAAGTTAGCCCAAAATGGGGGCTTTTGCATGTAATTAAATTTGTTGAGCTGTTGCCTCCATTAGTATTTTTTGAAATTGTTGGTTCATACCTTGATGTTATTAATCCTTGTTGAGGTGTTTGCTGATTGAATCTTAAATTAAACATCTGTGGCTGGTTAGAGATGGGACACATAAACTAGTGCACGTGTTAGCTTAAACATAGATGGAAAACAAGTTTGAAATGACAAACTGTTCTTGCTTTCCAGATTCCTCGTGATTTTTAATGCTTGTTTACTCTTGCAATCCTGATTTATTTGGTCAAAATTTGTTTTCTACCTCATATATTTGCCATAAAATGTAGAATTTAGATGCTGCTTAACTTAATTCAGGATCTACTATAGAAGATTGCAGTTGTAGACACTAATCTGTTTTGCTGAAAGTTACTCTGTATGTTTAACATATAATTGCCGATTTTCATATTAACTGTTTTGTCAGGAATTAGAAGGATTAGGCAGTGATTTCTTGTGAGTTTTTTACCGTCCCTTACATTGTTTCTGTTTTCTTGGTTTCAGACACTTTGGTGGGACTCCTTGCTGTTTTCTCATATGGAGAATGTAAAAGCAGAGGAGATACATCATTCAGAATCTTCTTTATCTTATATAGATACTGACCATAATTCTCGTGAAGTTCCAACAATTTCCATTACAAATGGAACAAAACAACCTGACAGTCATTTGTCAGTAATGGAAAGTTCCAAACCAGCCTTTTTACAAAATGCTTCTGATGACCCAATTAGAGGACAATACCATATAACAGATACTGCAACTTCAACTTCATCTGTTGTCATTGATCAAACTGAGACAGATCATCAGGGTAGACTGATGGAAGGTTCTAGGACTGGGGGAATACATGACAGTTCTGATGAACAGCTATCTCAAAATACTGGTTCTGTTGGTATTTCACATATTCATACTGAGGACATGATTGTTCCTCCTGCTTCTAACCCAAAGGTTGGAGATCCTGATGACCATGCACGACCACTCAGTGAGCGTTCTTTACCCCCTATAGATGTCACCAGGGTTTCTGTTGGATCTATACATGGTGTTTCTGATGTTCAGCAATCTCAAGAAGCCGGTTCTACTGTCAGTTCTTCTGTTGTCGATGGTGACAATGACATGATTTTGCCTTCTGCTTCCTCCCATGAAGTGAAATCAGGTGACCTTACCTTGCCCCTTCCTAAAGTTGGCATCATTGCTGTTGGATCCATTCAAGATACTTCATCCTCTCCCAAGGTCATTGACTCTAAGGCAGGAGTTGCTAAAAATGGGAATCATGTAGCCCAAATCAATGATCTTATTCTGCCTCGTCAAAAGATTATCAGTTCTACCGTTGATTCCCCAAAATCTGTTAGTCCTACACAGACAGAGAAAGTTGATTTAAATAGAGGTCTTATTGATACGGCTGCACCTTTCGAATCTGTTAAAGAAGCTGTTTCCTTGTTTGGAGGAATTGTTGATTGGAAAGCTCATAAAATGCAAACTGTGGAGGTATGTTAGATTTATTTGTAGTGGTGTTAATTTAATCTATGCTGCTGCAATATATTTTTCTCATGTCTAGTGAATGCTATTTATCGTGAATTTGTTTGTCTCTATCAACTATTAATGACCATTATAAAATTTTCTTTTTTTCTCTGCCTACTTTGTTCATGTCCACTAAATGTAACTTAAAATTTATTTTTGGGCTATAGAGACGCAAGCTTGTGGAACAAGAGCTTAAGAAAGTTCAGGAGGAAATGCCTGAATATAAGAAACGGTCAGAGGATGCTGAAGAGGCAAAAATGCAAGTATTAAAGGAGCTGGACAGCACAAAGAGACTTATAGAAGAACTAAAGCTAAGCCTGGAGAGAGCACAAACTGAAGAGAATCAGGCAAAACAAGACTCTGAACTTGCCAAGCTCAGGGTGGAGGAGATGGAACAAGGGATTGCTGATGAGGCTAGTGTTGCAGCAAAGGCACAGCTTGAGGTTGCTAAAGCCAGGCACGCAGCTGCAGTTTCAGAGCTGAAATCTGTTAAAGAAGAGTTGGAAGCATTACGAAAGGAATACACTTCTTTGATGACTGAGCGAGATGTAGCTGTTAAGAAAGCAGAAGAGGCTGCTTCTGCTTCGAAAGAGGTTGAGAAGACTGTGGAAGATTTGACTATTGAGCTGATTGCCACAAAGGAGTCCTTAGAGTCTGCACATGCTGCCCATTTGGAGGCAGAAGAGAAAAAGATTGGAGCAGCCATGGCCCGAGACCAAGATACTCACCATTGGGAAAAGGAACTAAAACAGGCTGAAGAGGAGCTCCAGAAACTCAATCAGCAAATCCATTCAGCAAAGGATCTGAAATCAAAGCTAGACACTGCTTCTGCCCTGCTATTTGATTTGAAAGCTGAATTAGCCGCTTATATGGAATCTAAACTTAAGGAGGGAAATAATGGACATTCCATTGATGAGTCACAGACGTCAAGGAAAAGAACTCACACTGATATTCAAGCTGCGATTGCTTCAGCAAAGAAGGAACTTGAAGAAGTGAAGCTCGATATAGAAAAAGCAACTGCAGAAGTGGATTGTCTGAAGGTGGCTGCTATTTCATTAAAATCAGAGCTTGAAAAGGAAAACTCTGCTCTTGCCACCATTAAGCAGAGAGAAGGCATGGCATCGATTGCTGTTGCTTCTCTGGAAGCTGAGCTGGACAATACTCGGTCAGAAATAGCTGTAGTCCAAATGAAGGAAAAAGAGGCCAGAGAGAAAATGGTGGAGCTGCCCAAACAACTGCAGCAGGCAGCAAAAGAGGCTGATGAGGCCAAGTCACTTGCTCAATTGGCTCGTGAAGAGCTGCGCAAAGCAAAGGAAGAGGCAGAGCAAGCAAAGGCTGGAGCAAGTACCATGGAGAGTAGATTACTTGCAGCTCAAAAGGAGATAGAGGCGACCAAGGCTTCAGAGAAGTTAGCTTTAGCTGCTATCAAAGCGTTGCAAGAGAGTGAATCAGCTCAAAGCACCGATGATGTGGATTCACCAGCTGGTGTAACGCTTTCCTTAGGGGAGTACTATGACCTCAGTAAACGTGCACATGAGGCAGAGGAACAGGCCAACATGAGGGTGGCAGCTGCCATTTCTCAAATTGAGGTAGCTAAGCAATCCGAGTCAAGAAGCTTGGAAAAACTGGAAGAAGTAAATCGAGAGATGGCTGAAAGAAAGGAAGCACTAAAAATTGCTATGGAGAAGGCTGAGAAGGCCAAGGAAGGGAAATTAGGTGTAGAACAGGAATTGAGAAAGTGGAGAGCTGAACATGAGCAGCGGCGAAAGGCTACTGAATTGAATCATGGAGGAAACCCTCCAGGAGAAAGTATCGAGGGAAAGAAAGAAACGATGAACTTTGAACCTGTACCCGCTGCTCCTGCTGCCTCTGTAGCAAGCCCGAAGGCAAATGTCGATGTGAATAACAAAGAAACTGAATCATCCCCGGAACCAAAGGTTGTAAAGAAAAAGAAAAAGTCACTGTTCCCAAAGATTTTCATGTTTTTGTCCAGAAAGAAATCAAATTCATCCAAGCCCGCGTAAGTAAGTAGTCAATGAAGTGCTGTGTTATCTTTGCTGTTGTGAATTTACCTTCCTTTTATCTGGGTTGTCACAGCTGCCATAAATGTTCGATAAGTTTCGACAGATTTTTACTCGACTGTAAATTCTAGTGATTATTTGATGTATGATAAATTTGAGAATATATTGTTGCTTACTGTATCATGTATGGCTGGAGGATCCGGAGGAAGTAATAAAGATTGTTCTGTCTGTATAGGCTGAGACGCTTGGACCAACTCTTGTAGAAGTGATGTAAGTTTGTTATGAATGAAAGAATCTGGTTTTCTTAAGTTTGCGTTATTCATATTATATTTATTTTAATAAATTTCAAACCTATAATTATCTTTTCAAAACAAAAATTGAATGATATTAACTATGAAATAAGGAAATATGAAATTGTAGAATCACTCTTAAAGTAGCATTTAATAAGAATAGAGTTTAAATATCAATATTTGTAATTTATTCCCTTATTCTCAATTCATGACTTTTTTATTTAAAAAAAAAAAAAACTATGAAATATGTGTTTCCAACCAACAAACAAAATGGATACAAACGGTTGTGCCCTGGAATAATATTTGGAGTCTCATCAGTGAATACAATATTCCGGCAACTCCTGCCGTAGCAAAGCGACATGGACGAACTCCGCCTGAACATATACTTCAAGCTCTCTGGGTCTTCTCTCCTAGCTTAAGCGGGTTAAACCCATAATCTCCAGCCAAACTGGATTAGGAAAAATAACCGAGAAAAAAGTTATCGAGTAGTTGCAAAATTCAACTATTGTCTAGAAAATTTCCTATGGGCCACTGGCTCAAGTTTCATCCGGATAGAAGTAGGGTCAAGTCCAGAGAGTCAAGTTGGTCTCCGCTGGGCTGCTGTGCTTGAAAGGCAATTTGTCCATGACGTCGAGAGGCACATTTACTATGGGCCACTATGTGCTTGCAGCACCCAATGAGTGTTTGCACATTTTGTTATGAAATATGGATGAAGAAGAGGAGCAAGCTTGAACAGAGAAGCCTCTTCCAACTGCAACGGCCATTGTTTCCTCTTCTGTTTCTGTTCTTTTCTTTTCTTCTTTTGGGGTAATTTTGTCTGTTTGTTTATCAACAATTCCTAATTGGAGGCATACAGGGCGTCCACGTCAATAACTACCACCAAAATGCCACCATATGTTAAAAACATGATAGCCATTGACTTGCCCCTTCCTAGCCATTGAAAGTCTTGGTTTTCTACAATTTCAAGATCTTTGGACACAGCTTGATTCAATCACAATAAAGGATTCGAAATATGGAGATACATAATGCTCCAACATAAAGAAGTCTAGCCAGTTGCCATTCACTTTTGTGACATAGGAAGCAATAACTGCTTCATTTAGAACTAAAACAACAGTGATTGTAATTGATAACAGATAACACAAGGAGTCATACACAAGAAACTCCTAGCAAATAGCGAGATCATTACAATAATAGCTTTGCCAGAAAAACTTGCAGACACACCTAATCTAACAAGGAAAATACAATTGAGAAGCTCTACGAATGCAGTAGTGACTTCTTCGGTAACATTTGGAAAGTGACCAAATAAAGAGTGGTATCTGAGCAAGTCACCGCCTGCTGGATATACTGAATGAGCTGACTTTTAGGGGGGTGGCAATAACCAGTGGGGCTTCAGGAGAATCAGTGACTGCAAACTTGTCATGCATGAAACGACTATCAACAATGGAGTCATCCTTGAGGACTATCTTGTAACAGTAACAGCTCTTCAAACCCTCCTGATTATGGTAGCATTCATGAGACCCATTCTTCACCTGTTGGAAGTTCCATATTACACTAAACTTGCCTACTGTTGCAACCAGATGGCGCTCCTGCTTCCCATTCTCAGTGACCTATGTAATGTAGCAACACTCATGATTAAAAGTTTCATTCATGGAACTGTGAAAATCACAGAAAGAACAGTTATCTGAGTCCTAAAAAGGGAGAAAATGTTTGACAAGCACAATGGTCAGCTATCTATTAAGCGAAAATGGAGTCTTTCCTTACTCTTATTAGTGCTTTCCAGTCACCACATGACATCCATCACACTTTATTGGCGGCATTCTAGAAACTTAAACAGAAAAGGCTTGACTAAAGAACTTTTAAGGACAGAGATGGTGCTGTTCCACCCTATCATATATAAAGAAGTCTAAAGCGAAAGGAAGTAGCTTGGCCTGACCGCTTCTCTCTCTCTTCTCGATTGGCTTGGCGCTGCTACGCCTAGGTCAAGCCCCTGAGGAGACCCTGACTTGCCTGAAACTTCAATAGCTTGGCACTCTCATTCTCATCTTCGGTATGTGACAAAGAAAGATCTTTTTTTCTCGTATAAAAGAGTGAATAAAGCAGCCTAGCAGATTTAGTTTTAATATTTAACCAAGTTGGACAAAAGAATGCTACAAAATGAGAAATGTGTTAACCTTAAAACCAAGTTGATAAATCAGCATATTGAGAATATTCAAAATCAAGTTAATCATTCAGCATATTAAAGAACTAAGTGCAACAAATTTTAATACCATGTTTCTACCAAGGGATAATGAAATTGAGGCAAGATGTGTAATTGCAATATCCCAAACCACATCAGTTTTAGATCTTAAACCTAGGAGTTCAAATAAAATGCTAGACTGCACCAATTCCATAACCAATGCATCAATAAATAATGCAAAGCAGAGTAACTAAAATTCTCGTGGCACCAGAACAGAAATCAAGAGATATCAAATAACTCCAGCAAGACAAATCAACGAATAACTCTGGTTACATCCTGCCAACTAAGCTCTTCATTCCAAATCAGATGGTGAGTTAGAAATAACTACATCATGTACATTATACATAGCTCAGCAGCTAAAAGCACAAGAAACATGCAGTTAAACCTGAATAAGAGTATATGTATGCTTACCCATGAAAATTGAGCATTTCGGAACTTGTTATTAGTCCCAGCTAAATGTGAATCCAGGGGAGTCAGCTTTAACAACCTTGGAGCTGCAATCCTGTTTCCCATACGCCCATTAAAACCTATCTTTGTCTTACCATCCTTGTCAGTGAAAAGGGTGCAGATAAGGATCAAATAGGTATCAGTTGTACCCAATATCCACTTCCCATCAAAGGTAACATCAACATGAGTGATAGGCGACCCAAGGCCTGGAAAAGCTGTTTTTGCCTGTCTCATAGAATTGGTTGAATACAACCGAATCTTCCCATCAACAGACCCAACAACAATAGAGCCATCCCCTGTGGTTGCAAAGCACTGGAAGTTTGTCCCTCTTGAAAACTGATGCCCTTGTGCCCAATTCAGAACAGGGGTACTAGTAGCAAGATTCTGAACCATCCCATTCCGGTCTCGCATATCCCACCTGCAAAGCCTATTATCATCCAATCCTAAGAATGTGGCTCCTGATGGATCCAACTGTGCTCCCTTGCTATCATTCGTAATATCCCTCATTGTAATATCAGTCCCATCTTTCCCAAACTTCCACTCAGTAACAATCTTTCCAGTCTCAATATCCAGCTGATGAAGCCCTGTTGTGTGAGGCTTCCCCTCAGTCATAGGACTCATGAGCAGCATATTCGTCTCAGCTCTCATAAGAAGCGCCTTCTTCGGTGTAGAATGCACGAATTTTGAAGTACTCCTCTGATTCCCATGATCAAAATTCACATAAACACCTTTACCATGAATCCCATGAGCAAAATTCTTACAAACTTGGATACCCGAATCACCCACCAAGAAACTATTATCCAATGCCCCCAAGGCCAAGCTTTGTATCCCTCCATTTGCCGCTTCCTCAAACTCCTCTCTCAGATCCTGATTTGCCTTCACCGGGGTTGCAGATTGAGGACTTTTCAACGAAGCATCCTCAGCATCTTCCCAAATAGAATCATCAGCTGCTTCAGGCTTGGCCCACCCAATAAAATCTTTCCCATAAACCTTAACCTTGTTGGCCTCATTCGACTCAAACCCATAAATATTCTCAAACAAACAATCATTAAACTTGCTAACAAAGTTCCTATACCCTTCATCACTAAAAAACTTCATTGCCCAAACTCCCTTCGCCACGAAATCAACCCTACGTTGATCTCCAAAAGTTTTCAACTGCATTTCTACCCCGACTTTCACTTTAATTTTGTTACTAACCTTCAAAACCCACCAAGCTTCCCCATTTTCCACGTTTTCGCTATCTGCATCTTCTTCTTCTCCATCCTGACAGTTGATTTTCGACGTCATGATAAAAGAGTAAGATGTGAGCTTCTCGGAAGTGACCCATTTGGCTTTAGGGGTGTTGCTACCGATGTGAAGGTAGAGCTTTACGGCGTTTTTGAGAGGTGGGTTTTGGGTGTTGGCTGATGGGTATTTGAGTTTCAGGGCTTTGAGCTTAGCCTCCACTTCGTCGAGAGACGACGGCATTTTGGTTCTTCGACCTGACGAAGATCTTTCCGGAGTATCGTCTTTGAAATCTTGGTAATTTTCTTCTTCGTTTTCTTCTTCATATTCCTCTTCATATTCTTCTTCGTCTGAGTCTGAAATCAGATCCTCGCGACTGTGAGCACCACCCATTGTCAAAGAGAATTGAGAATTTGGGAAATGGGTTTCTTTCTTGCGGGATCGAAGGAAAAGGGAAATGGGTGAGCAAAGACCGCCAATTTTCGAAATTTGAAATTGGGAAAGTTGCGGTTTTAAGGTTTTTTCACGTTCATTAGGGTTTCGACGAGGAAAGGAAGTGGGTTACTCAACGGGCTATTTTACGGGTTCCCGGCTATTATCGGGTTGGGTACTATGGACCGTATGGTTGACCCCTTAGATGTGGAATGGGTGAACTTGGGTTGCAACTAATCCTGGCCCAGACCAATTCTTTGGGTCTTGTCAGTAAGAAAATACACTGGAGTGGCCTGGCATGGCATCCATTTATTTAAATGAAGTCAACTCAATCAGGCTAGCTCCTGAACAGCCATCCCCTCCAGTGTCCTTCATCATTTGCCTCACCTTTGCTACATCATCCCACATCCCTTTGGAAGCATAAAGATTTGACATCAACACATAAAGGCCACCATTTCTGTAATCCAAGAGATACAATTTCTTGGCTAAATATTCCCCAAGTCTGACCTCTTGGCGGATGCAACAAGCATTTAGTAAAGCTCCCCACACAGCAGAATCAGGGTCGAAATCCATATTCCTGATAAATAACAATGCTTCCTCAAAGAAGCCAGCGCTACTAAGGAGTGCAACCATGCTTGCACAGTGTTGAAGACTTGGTGATATACCAAATTCTTCTGTCATAATCTGGAAGTATCTTCTTCCTTTATCAACACAACCACAATGGATACAAGCAGCCAAAACCGCTAAGAATGTGATTTTATCAGGTTTTAGCCCTCTTTCTTGCAATTCAGCATAATGTGTAAGCGCTTTATTTTCAAATCCACATATACCATAACCTGTAATCATTGTATTCCATGTTGCTAAACATGGTTGTTTGATGCTCCTGAACACTCTTTCTGCTAGATCAATGCTTCCACACTTGATATACATATCTATAAGAGCAGTACCAATAAAATCTTCCACCTCTAGGTTATTCCTGAGGACAAAACTGTGAAGCTTCTTACCAAACCGCAAATAAGCCAATTGTGAACAACCAGAAAGCAGACTAGCAATGGTGATGGCATCTGGTACATGTCCATACATTTTCAATTGACAAAATAACTCCATGGCATCACCTGCTCTTCCAGCCTGCACACAACCAGATATTATTGAATTCCAACTGATTAATGGTTTTTCTTGCATCTCAGAAAACAAAGAGTATCCAGCTTCTATGTCATTGAACCTGGAATACATACTTATCAGCCCATTTGCTACCAAACAATCTATGCATAGACCAGTCTTTATTCCATAACCATGAAAAGCAAGTCCAATATCAATGTAAGCACGATTTTTAACCCCATGGAGAATGCTAACCATTGCAACTGCATCCAATTCCATATCTAGTCGCTGACTCTGAGCAAAACATGCTACCACCATATCCACGTTCCCTTTCTCAGCATAGCTTGAGATAATTGCAGTCAAGGAAACCAAATTTTCTTGAGGCAATGACTTTTGAAGCAATTCGGCTGATTCACTACCTCCACACTTCGCATATGCACAAACTAAAGAAGTAATTACAGAAGCTTCGTTGACAATACCGGTTTTAATAGCAAAACAATGAATAGTCTCATGGTCAGCATCAGCTGATAGAAGGCTCATAATTGTTACTGAATTTGCTTCCACAGCATGCTCTCTCATTTTCTTGAATACAACTATCGCTTCATCCAACAAACCATTTTGTCCATAAGCACCAATCATAGTATTCCAAGAAACTACACTTTTTTCTACCATTTCTTCAAACAAATTTTCTGCCCCTTCCAAGTTCCCACACTTTGCATACATTGCAGTAAGCACATTTTTCACCTTAGCATCCCGATCTAACCCTGCTTTAACTCCAAATCCATGAACAGATTTCCCTTGAAACACTAACTCAGGCGTCCCACAAGACGGAACCAAACCAACCAACGTCGTAGCTTGAGGCCTAAACCCCTCTCTAACCATTTCAACGAAAATATTAAATGCAAGAAATTCATAACCATTTTTTGAGTACCCAGAAATCAAAGCGTTCCAAGCAACAACATCTCTGTCAGGCATATCCTCAAGCAAAAAGCGAGCATTTTTAATGCAACCCAAGTTTACATACAAGTTTAGAAGAGCAGTTTTAATGTAAACAAGTTGAATAATGCCGGATTTAAATAAATGGGTATGTATTTGATTGGCTTCCAGCTTAGGTTTTAGTGAATTTGAGGAAGATGAAGCTGAGGCTTTGATAAGGAGAGAGAAAGTGAGATCAGATGGCTTTAGATCAGATTGTAGTAATTGGCGGAAGATAAGTAACGGAGATTTCAGTGTTTTGGTTTGAAGCTGTGATTTTAGTAAAGAATGGAAGAAAAAGAGACCAACTGAATTGCCCAAGCTCATACTCTGTACTCTCTACTCTCTAGCCTTTGGAGTTTTGGAGCGTCTCGTCTTCAGAGTTCAAAACAAAATTACTGTTTGCTACGTTGTTTAAAGGTTTTAATTTATTTACTATTTATTTATTTATTTTTATACAAATGTAATTAGATATGATAGCATTTTCTTGATGGCATGCGGATTATGGCATTATGCTGACAGCTGCAGATTAGACACCTGGAAAGGATCATGAGGTTAATTAAAATTACTAGTATTAGAATTTATTTATTTCACTAATATTCATACAGAAGTTACGATAAATTTAGCCAAAAATAGTCTTTAGAATATCTTTTGGCGACATTTCCGTTGGAACAATGATTTCTATCTCAATTCTTTGCCCATACCGCGTAGTCTTTCCCTGAGGTAACAAGCTGGTAATTTGAAGGTACAAGGTTCCCAAGATCCAACTTTGGGCCAATCTTCATAATGATTTTCCCATCAATTGCAGCAACATAGAGATCAGAATCTGATGCTAGAATATTAAGTGTGCTCGTGGCACTAATTCCATTCTTGCTCCTTATTGTTGCCAATTTAGTAATCTCATCCTTCAAGCCCCAATCAACAAAGTGATCATAGAACTGCACAACAGAAAATGTAAGTATTCATTAGGTTGATAAACACATAATAATCCAATTAAATAATATTCGAATAAGAAATAAGGTTGACAGAAATTACTATTGATGGGGTGCCAGGATGGGTGAGAATATAAGCATATCCCTGCATGACTTTATCAGAAGGGAAAGGCCAAAGCCTTTGAGTAGAACCTGTATCATGATTATCAATAAAAGTAACAGCACTTCGAGGCAAAAGTCCAATCATTCCAGGAGGTTTCCCATTGGAATCCTTCAGCCGCCACAACTCCCCTTGTACTGCAGCATTGAGAACCCCTTTTGTGGTGAAATCAAATGCTTTGACAACCCCACCAGCAGCTTGAACCCAATCTTTCAGAGCTCCACGATGCGAATCTTGATTCTGCCCCAGGGAAAAATCTTCCCACTTCTCCCCAACTGCAAAATCTGGTGAAGTTCGTTCCATATATATTTTGGTAATGCTTGGGGCATAACCTCTTACAAAATCAAATCTCCATCCATCAAAACCAATTTCAGTCTTTAACCAATTCATCCAATCAGATAACTCATTTTGCACCCTTGGATTGAGATGATCAATGTCAGGAGCAGGTTGATAATCCAGTCCAGTGTCAGGATTGCCTGTACCATCCGAATACTCCCTATCATTTCCACAAATGAATGATGGCCCCCAATCCAAACGATCATCTGGAGTTCCACCTTCAAAAATGCAATATATTCCTCTTCCATCTTTCCTCTCGGCTGTTCTATGGTTTATTACTATGTCAGCTAAACATTTGATTCCCTTCTGATGGAAAGCTTCAATTAGCGACTTCAATCCAGCCTGAGATCCATACTTTGATGCATCGAGATCATAAAGTCTTCCTGGGAGATATCCTGTATTTTAGTAGGACAGCAGACATAAAGCAATGGTTGTTATTTGCTTCCTAGAAAGCCAACTGAAAGTGATAAAAATAAAATAGAGGGAAAGGGAGAGAAAGGAGATAGCAAGGAAACAAAGAGGTGATGCATATTCACATTCTGATTTCTCTTTCATGGTTGGTCAACTGTAAAATCTCTTTCAGTTTTTCTTTTTAAACATATAAACAGTAATAACTAATAGAAATCCTAATTGGCATCAATGCATCATCAGCACAATATATATATATTTTTTTGGATAGTTGAAAACATCAGCACATTCAGTGCCTTAATAGACACTTGAAACTTGAAGTACCTTGGGGTCCAACTGACTGGGAGGGTGGAGGAAGCCAGACATGAGTAACTCCAGCATTAGCAATATCAGGGATGGAATTCTTGAGAGAGTTATACCATCCTCCTGCCTTGTTACATGACTCCCAGTTGAACCCCTATATGTCATCAAAGTTTTGAGCAACAATTAGCCTCAGAGTTCCACATATCTCTATATAAGGGGAGAAAGGGGAGAGGAATAAATGACTATACCTGAAATAGTAAGGTTGGAGATGTTAAAGATGGCAAGATATAGAGGAAAAGAGAAAGGAAGCAAAGTGATGTGAGAGAAATCATTCTATAGGTGACTTGGTCTCTTAGCCTCTTGAGATGAGCTTGGTGATGCTGCTGGCTTTATATATAGATTCAAGATAAGCTTGGTGAGAAAGGCATCAATGCCTGTTTCAAGATTCACAATGCACATTGTGAACACATAAACTGAGATACTCTAGAAAAAAAAATCAGCAAAAGTAAACAAGAAAGGTTTATCCGTAAATAAAAGGCAATGATTGTATTGTGGATTAGACAAAAATCAACAGGAAAAATATCGACAAAGATGTTTTGGATTCATCTCTGGTTATTATTTTCTTCACTCTTGACTCACAACAAATTAGTTATCTGTATTGAATTATTGTCATTGATCTTATCCTCTTATTACATTCCTGGATATTATAGCCAAAGATGTTGGACTCCGGCTGAGAATAATCAGGGAAGTGTTTACACTAAAACACTTATCTTGCGGATATATACGCCATGCAGAGGTGGATTCTGGCAAATACAATAATGGATTGCGACTTCATCAGTCATCAGGTTCGTGAACCTCATACAAACAAAAAGGACGTCCTTTCCCACGAAAGAGTCTTCCATTCCCACGATGCTCGAGTGGGAACTGGCGAATGAGGACCGCCCAAATTGGGGTCTCTGGTGGGTCATACGTACCGTGCCTGTGAAGGAGTGGAAACGCGGTAATGATAAAACCTTTTTATAAGAAATTCTCATCATATACAAGTAGGATTCTTTTTTTGGCTAATATTCTCAGAACTCTTTAAAGTTTAAACCTATAAAAAAGCCATTATGATTCTGTACCCACAATGCCATTGTAACTTTTAACAGGCATAATCTTAAAAAGAATAAAAAAAAAAAAAAAACAAAGGTAATGGTACATTTTTTATGTCAAAGGAAATCCACCTCATAAAAACCCTAGATCATGGGCTAATAACACTGCCATCTTACATCAAAACAACATCTAGACGTACTATAAAAAGGTTCTGAGTTTGAGAATGATGGAAACAGAAGAGACAATAATAATATTGACAACAGAGAAATATATAACATAGCAGATAAGATGTGTACATACATACATATATATATATATATATATGTGCATGCTGCATTCAAAGCAATATTTAGGAAATAGAAATCTTGAGAAAAAATAATAAAAATTATCATTTTTTATATATGAACTCAAATAGCTATTAGTTTTGCTAAGTAAAATGAACTATTAACGATTGAGTATTAGCTCAAATGGCATGGATGTTGGTAAGATTTTTTGAACTTTAAGGGTTTGAAAGGATTTAAGTGCATAGAGTAAATTAAAAATTAAAAAAAGAAAAAGAAAAATAAACTCTTGAATTTGCATCTTATTCCAATACTTTAGTCTCTATTTTTCATCTTTGGTATCATCGAGCAGCTTTACATAACGTTTGGATTTCAATGTTTCATCCAGTCATTTCAAGCTGTTTAGGAAGAAAAAACATATAATAACGGTGAAGTTGAGATTGTAAAGAACAGAGAAAAAGTAGTGATGATTCATAATTATTAGACCAACATTAATAGATTTTTCTTTATTTAGAAATTGAAGTATTTTGCCAAAAAGTAAGCAGAATTTTGCTCAGCCTTTTAAACAAAAAGCAAACAGGGCTTATCAAATTAGTTCCAAAAGATACAACGATGACCACTCTTTAGAACATCACGTAAATGACAATTCCAAATGACCAATTTGAGTCTTTTTTATTTCAAGTTGTCACTGCTTCTCCCACACGGCATAGTTGTTCCCTGAGGTAGCAAGCTGGTAGTTGGACGGAACAAGGTTTCCAAGATCCAGCTTTGGCCCAATCTTCATTATGATTTTATCATCGATAGAAGCCATATAAAGGTCGGAATCAGAAGCCAGAATATTAACTGTGCTTGCGGTATTAATCCCATGCCTGTTCCTGATTGCCACCAGTTTATTAATCTCATCCTTCAAACCGAAATCAAAGAAGTGATCATAAAACTGCAGAGGAAGAACAAAGTTTTCCGTTAGGTTGAGCATTTAACAACCCATACAATTTACCAAATATGTTAAGAAGAAAATGCTGATTGCTTTTGCTAGTGTGAACTTACTATGGAGGGGATGCCAGGATGGGTGAGAATATAAGTATATCCCTGCATTACTTTATCAGATGGGAATGGCCAAAGATTTTGGGTGGATCCAGTGTCATGATTGTCTATGAAAGTAACAGCATTTTGAGGTAAAAGTCCAATCATTCCAGGAGGTTTCCCACTGGAGTCCTTCAACCTCCACAACTCCCCTTGCACAGCGGCATTAAGAACACCTTTTGTAGTGAAATCAAATGCTGTAACAACCCCTCCAGCAGCTTCAACCCAATCTTTTAGTGCAGCACGATGTGAATCTTCTTGTCCAGGAGATAACGGTTCCCATTTCTCCCCAACTGCAAAATCTGGTGAAGTTTGATCCATATAGATTTTGGTAATGCTTGGGGCATAGCCTCTTACAAAATCGAAACGCCATCCATCAAATCCAATTTCAGTCTTTAACCAATTCAACCAATCTGATAATTCTTTCTGTACCCTTGGATTTAGATGATCAATGTCAGGGGCAGCGTCGTAGCCTAGTCCGGTGTCAAGATTCCCAGTGCCATCAGAATAGGCAGTATCATCTTTGCAAATGAAGGATGGTCCCCAGTCTAGACGGTCATCCGGAGTTCCACCTTCAAAAATGCAATATATACCCCTGTCATCTTTCCTCTCTGCTGTTCTATGGTTTATTACTATGTCAGCAACACACTTGATTCCCTTTTGATGGAAAGCATCAACCAAGGACTTCAATTCAGCCTGAGATCCATACTTTGATGCATCAAGATCATATAGCCTTCCTGGCAAGTATCCTGAATAAAGGATGAACTCCTTTAGAATGTGAACATAGTCAATACGGTTAAAGATTGCTAGGACAGGACAATTTCAAAAAATACGAGCCCTGAATTCTAGAGAAGAGAAAAAAGCCATCTGCCACAATAATCAAAACAATAACCTTTAACAGATTAATCAGAATATTCATCTAATGATTCACATCAGTTGGCATATCTATGATCAATGAAGAATTCAATTGGAGATCAGTACCTTCGCAGGCAGCGGACTGGGAGGGTGGTGGGAGCCAAACATGAGTAACACCAGCTTTAGCAATATCAGAAACGGAGTTCTGGAGAAAGTTGTACCATCCACCTGCCTTGTTGCATGATTCCCAGTTGAAACCCTGAAATTACATCAAATTCAAATCCTCAAACATCAAAAATCATGTTTTAACCAAAACCCAATTGGTCTCCGCCAGTTGGCAGAAGAGACATACCTGGAACAACAAGGTAGAAGATGCAGAAGGAGACAAGACAAAGAGGAAAAGAGAGATGAAACAAAGTGAAGTAAACATTTCTAACTTCTTGTCTTTGGGGGAGAGTCTTATCCTCCATTTATAGTCTTCATCTGCATGCTTTCGATTTTATAACGTTTGCGTAATTGGCGGTTCAAGGACTTGGCATGAATTACGTGTTGATGAGGAGAAGATACGTATTGAAGGGAAGAAGATAAATGAACTTTGGAATTTTGATTGAAATCAAAAAATTCAAAATAAATATGTATTAAACATCGTTTTAAGTCTGAAATTAATAAGTGATTACCAAACTAAGGATTCCCATCAACCCCATAAAATCACTATCTTAAAAAATTCGGTGCATACAAGAGAAGGAGAAAATAATCAAAGGCGAAAATTCTTTGTCTAGAAAGCAAAGGAAATAAATCAAGTCAAAGTTATACTTATTGGATTAGCGATGGGTCAACAAGTCTAACCCAAAAAAAAAGAAAAAGAAAAAGAATAAGGGAGGTCAACAATTCTCCCTCATTTATAAGAGAATCTGAACATGGAAATTTGCAGCGGGGCAAAATTTAAATGAAATTCTTTTAGTTGAAACAATTTAATAAAAATTTAAATAAAAATCAAATTGATAAAGTTTAATAAAAAATTAATATAAATAAAATTTTAGAAATATAGTTTATAATTTATATTTGATTAATATTTAGTACAAATATTTATAAAAAAATCAAAATTTATTAAATTTTTTTTCAAAATTTACATATTTAATCTATATAACAAGAATTTTCAATCATTAATTCGAATTTTTATTAATTGTTTTTTATAAAAATATTTACAAATTTCATTTTAAAAAATTTTATGTAAATCTTTCTATACCAAGATATTCAGCTCCTGATGTATTTTAAGCTCCTTGTATCCTATTACCGTTACAACTCTCTCAATCCCCTAATTAGTTTTGTTTCCATTCCGCAATTCCCTTTATTTTCTACATTGAATCATTGATTTATATCCTTCTTAAATATTAATCATTTTTAAAAATATTGCTATTCTACACTTTCTGAGTATTGCTAATATGGCATTCGCATGTATCTATTTACATAAATTTAAGCATTGAAGTGAATATATATGCCCCCAGAATTAATGGACAATGGCAGCATTAGAATCTAATTCCAGCTTTAAGTGACTTAGTGGAAGAAAAATACGCCATGAGAACACTGGTAAACCTGGTTGGGTTGGCAGTCAAGTATTTAACATTACATTAGGCATATCTTAAAATATACCAGCAAAATGATAAAAGAAAGAAAACAAATATGAAAAATGAATAACATAATATGAAAACAAAGATGATATAATAAAACAAAGATCTTGATACTTGGTTCGACCCCAAATGATCATGCAAATGTAATAAGGTCCCCAAGACCCAAAATGAAGTTTAAAAACACATCAATCCCTGAAAATCTGATCACATGGTGAACTGAACAAAGAGGCAGTTGTGAATCCAACAAAGCATATAGTTTTAGTGGAACCAAGAAACAGATTCCAATTGATCAACAAAAAGGATTGTGGAGCTTTATAATCCAAATTCTTATCGATTAGAAGCCAACTTTCCTAGATGGTAACCTAGTATATAAAGCAATGATAAAGTGTGTTCTCGATGAAAGAGGTTGACAGATGGTTTCCTTTTATATTTTTCTAACTTTAACTTTTGAAACAAAAGAACCTAGTAATACACCAGTACATTAGCATTTCTGCTCACATCTTTGCAGGCTTTGGAAAAATGACAGGAGTGAATTTCTGAGCTGCACTCAAGCTCCCATTAATCTTCATTGCACCCCTGCATCATCAATGTCATTGTATTAATTGTTAGACAAACCTAAGCAGATTAACATTGCAACTCCCATGTATTTCAAGCCCGAAACCCCCCCCCCCCCCCTCAAACACACACAAACAAAAGAAATCACTCATGATAAAGGGTAAGGAAATAAACTGGGGATTCATCTTCCCAGTTGCAACCTTTATAAAATCATCATCCTTAAAAGGTAAAGGTAGCATCAGGCTTTCCCCCTTCAAATTTACCTAAAGATCAGAGTATCAGGATAATGAACAAATTTATAACGAAAATTGCAGTATTTTGTTAATGAAACAAGAAGAGCAAACTGATCATATAATGTAAACATACTTGACTATCCAAGAGCAAGTATAAACATTAACCACATACAAATAGAACAATCATGATTACCAATTTCATACGGCCAAAAACTTGCTGAAATAGACAGAATCTTTTATCTTCAACATAAGAATACCATATGTTAAAGAGAGTTAGGTAACCCGTAACCCCCTAACCTGCTAGTTGGGTGAAAAATTAATGGACTTTGCCATTGAACAGCTAACAACGGAAAGCAGTGCAAGCTGACAAAAAATTAGTAACACTTTTACCATGGGAAAAAAAAAATGGTGAAGCTATTGAAAAACGAAAGGGGGTATGCTCTGCAACCATTGTCATAGAGAGAGTTGAATAACCAAATAAAGATGATAGAAAAGACATACAAAAAAAGGACATAGAAGAGTCCTAACTGGCTACAAAATTTAATTCTAGCTACAGGAAAAGGAGCAATGGACTAGTGGGTAGATACTTGCAAGCAACCATTTCAATTTTCAATAAAAAGAAAATCTTTTGTAACAAAAACTTCTGCAGATTAAACAATGCAAAATATACAAACTTCAAACTCTATTCCATCATTACAATTTGAAAAGCAGCAATTTTATTAATATGCAGAGCAAGATAACCAAACCCAACACAAAGACAAACAAAAAAAGAACAAGAACAGGATTGAATTACAAAATAAGTAAGAAAAGGGAATAACCTTAGGTAACCTCTCCTTTCTTGAGATCAACAATGTAAGAAACATCATCAAACCAATTTTCTATAAGTCATAAACAAATCCCAGAATCAGAAACAAGCTTTCAAATCAAATTAAAATCTAAATTAAAAAAAAAAAAAAGGGAAAGGAAAGCAGAAAGGGTTAACCTTGGGGGCTATATTGATTTGGTAAACGAGGCCGATCTTCTTGGTGAGCTCTTTACCAGCATCAGAAGCCAAGTGAACTTTCATAATCTCAAACAAGTTATCAGATTTCAACTCAGTACTCGCTATTATTATACCAAAATAATAAGAGAAACCGAAGAAGAAGAAATAACAACGGGAACTGGCTTTGGCCTACGGTTGAAATTGTTTTTCTTTGCCGACACGACGGTGTTTTTGTTATGTACGTAGAGGCAGGGCAGGTAGCTGACTGAGAATTTATTGTTTAGGGGCAGGGCAGGGCAAAACGGAACCAAACCAACCAACGTCGTAGCTTGAGGCCTAAACCCCTCTCTAACCATTTCAATGAAAATATTAAATGCAGGAAATTCATAACCATTGTTTCAGTCCCCAGAAATCAAAGCGTTCCAAGCAACATCTCTGTCAGGCATATCTTCAAGCAAAAAGCGAGCATTTTTAATGCAACCCAAGTTCACATATAAGCTTAGAAGAGCAGTTTTAATGTAAACAAGTTGAATAATGCCGGATTTAAATAAATGGGTATGTATTTGATTGGCTTCCATCTTGGCTTTTAGTGAATTCGAAGAAGATGAAGCCAAGGGCTTTGATAAGGAGAGAGAAAGTGAGATCAGATGGCTTTAGATCGGATTGTAGTAATTGGCGGAAGATAAGTAACGGAGATTTTAGTGTTTTGGTTTGAAGCTGTGATTTTAGTAAAGAATGGAAGAAAGAGAGACCAACTGAATTACACAACCTCATACTGTTTACTCTCTACTCTAGCCTTTGGATTGTTACGTTGTTCAACGGTTTTAATTTATTTACTATTTTTTTTATTTTTTTATTTTTATAAAAATGTAATTAGATATGATTGTGTCGCATGATCCTTATTTTTTCCTTTCAAAATCGATTTATCAAGGGTGCAACATTAACGTTTTTATATCTCAATAATCTGCTTTCATATCTAAAATACTTAATTATTTCCCCTTAAAGCGTTTCACGTAACAATTGCATTTTCGTGATGGCATGCAGATGATGGCGATACGCTGACAGCTGAACACTAGTCACCTGGAAAGGATCATGAGGTTAATTAAAATTACTAGGGTTGGACATTTATTTATTTCACTAATATTCATACAGAAGTCGTGAGGAAGTTAGCCTTCTTGTTCCATATTGTTGCCAATTTAGTAATCTCATCCTTTAAGCCCCAATCAACAAAGTGATCATAGAACTGCACAACAGAAAATGCAAGTATTCATTAGGTTGATAAACACATTAGAATAAAATTAAAAGTTGTAATGTTCGAATAAGAAATAAGTTTGATAAAAATTAGTATTGATGAAGTGTCAAATATTGAGATAAAATTCATATGTAAGTTAAAAATTTTGTATAATTAAAAAATCTGAATGAAATGTCTTGTATATATAAAAAATTTAATAATTTAATAGCTTAAATTTTTTAGTTCAAATAATGTTTAACATGTATGTATAAATTTTTTTGGTGTGCTCTCATGACTTAAAATGTGACTTATTTCATCAATAATTGATATCAGAACTAAGGTTACGAGTTGTGGTGTTGTTGAAGAAGATTGTTAACAGACCGGAGGATGAGTGCAAGTTTGAAAGAGCACTGAAACAACTTAAATAATAAAGTTGAATGCTGTGGTCTGATCTATAAACGTACTAAAAATATGAGTTTATTTGACTCAATATAGATGTTGATAGGATTTACTCGCATGAAAAATCGATGAGAGACTTGATTAAAACTCACAAATGAATGAAATAAATTATTGATATAAGATTACATATGAGTAAAAAATTTTATATCGTTAAAAAATTTAAATAAAATATCTTATATATACACGAAAAATCTAAAAATTTAATAATTTAAATTTTTAGAATCAAATGAGATATAACGTATAAATATAAACTGTTTGATGTATTCTTATAATTTTAAGTGTGACTTTTTTCTTCGTCAAGAAAGTGGGTCATGCGTAGGGGTGTAATCGAGCTGAATTGAGTTGATACAGTGAGAAACTCGACTCTCAACCCGCGGCTCGATACTCGATTCGAACTCGATCGAATTTTATTTTTTTAGCTTGAGTTTGATTCGTTATCGAAATCGAGTTATTCGAGCTCACTCGATTAAACTCGATTAATATATAAAAATAAGCTCGATTCGTATACTCGAGATATTTTATTAATTAAAATAATAAAAATGTATTTAATTAAAGTTCGATTAGGGTCGTAACTATTTGAATCAGGTATAAAAATACTTGAATTCGATTTGATCAATAATTCAAATTACTCGAGTTCGAGCTCGATTCGATAATAATCAAATTAAATTTAAATTTTATTTGAATCGAATCTAAATAACTTATAAATATTAATGTATTATTTACATTCTTAATCATGGGTGCTCGTACTTACGCAGGAGTGAAAACGCGGAAATGATAAAGACCTTTTTCACAAGAAGTCTCATCGTATACAGGTAGGATTCTTTTTTTGGGTAATATTCTCAGAACTCTTTAAAGTTTAAAACTATACAAAAGCCAATATGATTCTGTACATTTTGTTACGTCAAAGGAAATCCACCTCACAAAAATCGTAGATCATGGGCCAATATCGAAACAACATCCAGAGGTACTACAAAAAGTTTCTGAGTTTGAGAATGATGGAAAGATAATAGACAATAATAATATTGACAACCGAGAAATATATAACATAGCAGATAAGATGCGATTGCGGCCAACCTTCATCCACACGAGAAAAGAAAAAAATATATGCATGCTGCATTCAAAGCAATATTTAGTAAATAGAAATCTTGAGAAAAAAATAATACAAACTTTTCATTTTTGATATATGTCCTCCAAAGACTATTCGTTTTGCTAAGAAAAACAAACTCTTGACAATTGAGTATTATGTCAAATGGTATGGATATTGGTCAGATTTCTGGAACTTGAGGGTTGAAAGGGTTTAAGTGCACAAGGAAAATTAAAAAATAAAAATAAACTCTTCAATTTGCATCTTATCCCAATACTTTAGTCTCCATTGTTCATCTTTGGTATCATCGAGCAGCTTTACATAAGGTTTGGCTTTCAGTGTTTCATCCAATCATTTCAAGCTGTTTAGGAAGAAAAAACATGTAACGGTGAAGTTGAGATTGTAAAGAATAGAGAAAAAGTGGTGATAATTCATAATTACTAGACCAGCATTAATAGATTTTTCTTTATTTAGAAATTGAAGTATTTTGCCAAAAAAGTAAGAAGAATTTTGCTTAGCCCTTTAAACAAGAAGCAAACAGGACTTATCAAATTAGTTCTAAAAGATGCAACGATGGACACTCTTTAGAACGTCACTTAAATGACAATTCCAAACGACCAATTTGAGTCTTTTTTATTTCAAGTTGTCACCTCTTCTCCCACACTGCATAGTTGTTCCCTGAGGTAGCAAGCCGGTAGTTGGAAGGAACAAGGTTTCCAAGATCCAGCTTTGACCCAATCTTCATGATGATTTTATCATCAATAGAAGCCATATAAAGGTTGAAATCAGAAGCCAGAATATTAACTGTGCTTGTGGCATTAATCCCATGCCTGTTCCTGATTGCCACCAGTTTATTAATCTCATCCTTCAAACCGAAAGGATAAAAGAAGTGATCATAAAACTGCACAGGAAGAAACAAAGTTTTCCGTTAGGCTGAGCATTTAACAACCTATACCATTAACCAAGTATATTAAGAAGAAAACGCTGATTGCTTTTGCCAGTGTGAACTTACTATGGTAGGGATGCCAGGATGGGTGAGAATATAAGCATATCCCTGCATTACTTTATCAGATGGGAATGGCCAAAGATTTTGGGTGGATCCAGTGTCGTGACTGTCTATGAAAGTAACAGCATTTTGAGGTAAAAGTCCAATCATTCCAGGAGGTTTCCCACTGGAGTCCTTCAACCTCCACAACTCCCCTTTCACTGCGGCATTAAGAACCCCTTTTGTAGTGAAATCAAATGCTGTAACAACCCCTCCAGCAGCTTCAACCCAATCTTTTAGTGCAGTACGATGTGAATCTTCTTGTCCGAGAATTAAGTCTTCCCATTTCTGCCCAACTGCAAAATCTGGTGAAGTTTGATCCATATAGATTTTGGTAATGCTTGGGGCATAGCCTCTTACAAAATCAAAACGCCATCCATCAAATCCAATTTCAGTCTTTAACCAATTCAACCAATCTGATAATTCTTTTTGTACCCTTGGATTTAGATGATCAATGTCAGGGGCAGCGCCGTAGCCTAGTCCGGTGTCGGGATTCCCAGTGCCATCAGAATAGGCAGTATCATCTTTGCAAATGAAGGATGGTCCCCAGTCTAGACGGTCATCCGGAGTTCCACCTTCAAAAATGCAATATATACCCCTGTCATCTTGCCTCTCTGCTGTTCTATGGTTTATTACTATGTCAGCAACACACTTGATTCCCTTTTGATGGAAAGCATCAACCAATGACTTCAATTCAGCCTGAGATCCATACTTTGATGCATCAAGATCGTATAGCCTTCCTGGCAAGTATCCTGAATAAAGGATGAACTCCTTTAGAATGTGAACATAGTCAATACAGTCAAAGATTGCTATGACAGGAAAATTTCAAACAAATACAAGCCCTGAATTCTATAGAAGAGAAAAAAGCCATCTGCCACAATAATCAAAACTATATCCTTTGACAGATTAATCAGAATATTCATCTAATCATTCACATCAGTTGACATATCTTTGATCAATGAAGAATTCAATTGGAGACCAGTACCCTCGCGGGCAGCGGACTGGGAGGGTGGTGGGAGCCAAACATGAGTAACACCAGCGTTAGCAATATCAGAAACGGAGTTCTGGAGAAAGTTGTACCATCCACCTGTCTTGTTGCATGATTCCCAGTTGAAACCCTGAAATTACATCAAATTCAAATCCTCAAACATCAAAAATCATGTTTTAACCAAAACCAAAGTGGTCTCTGCCAGTTGGCAGAAAAGACATACCTGGAACAACAAGGTAGAAGATGCAAAAGGAGACAAGACCAAGAGGAAAAGAGAGATGAAACAAAGTGAAGTTAACATTTTAGCCTTTCTTTCTTTGGGCATCATCAGTATGCTTTGGATTTTATAACATGTGCGTAATTGGTGGTTCATGGACTTGGAATGAATTACGTGTTGAAGGGGAGAAGATAAATGAACTTTGGAATTTTGATTGGAATCAATAAATTCAAAATAAATATGTATTAACCATAGTTTAAAGTCCGAAATTAATAGAATGATAACCAAAATAAGGATCACTGATTATTCTTATCAACCCCGTTAAAAAAAAGACTATCTTAAAAAATTTATTGCATAGGCTTCTCATGTTGGGAAATTTGAATGTATGTGTTGTGGTTTACACTAGATTCTATGTTAATTGAAACCAATTAATTTTGAGTCAATAACATATCTTATATTTTAATAGAAATAAAAAAATATGTCTCTACAGCCTCCTGCAATAAAATCATCAAAAGTAATGTCCCAAATAAGTGAGATTCATGTCTGGTATTGAGCAGACTTTTCAAATCATAAAGTTTTGGTAAATGTTTTATAATTTATATGAGATTTCAAGTTAACTAATTGATTTTAAACTAATAGTATAACTTGTATCTGAAAAAAAATAAGTTATTACATAAAAAAAAGAAAAGAAAATATAATCAAAGGTGAAAATTCTTTATATAAAAAGCAAAGGAAATAAATCACTTAAAAGTTATAATTATTGGATTAGCGAAAGGTCAACAAGTCTACCCCCGCTCCCCCCCACAAAAAAAAAAAGGAAAGAATAAGAAAGGTCAACAAGTCGCCTTCGGAGAAACTGAATTTATTGAATAAAAGAGAAGGAGAAAATAATCAAAGTTGAAAATTCTGTGTCTAAAAAGCAAAGGAAATAAATGAAGTACAAGTTATAATTATTGGATTAGCGAAAGTTCAACAAGTCGACCCCTAAATAAATAAATAACAAAAAAAAGAAAAAGAAGAAAGGTCAACAATTCGCCCTCCCTTACAGGAGAAACTGAGTAAGGGAAACTTGCAGCGAGGCAAATTTTAAATGAAATTTTTTAATGAGACAACTCGATAAAAACTTCAATACAAAATCAAATTGATAGAGTCTGATAAAAATAATACATAAAAATTATTAAAAATTCAATTAATAATTTAAATTTGATTAATATTTAATAAAAATATCTATCTAAAAATATATCAAAAATTTTCAAAAGTATTTTAAATTTTTCATAATTTATAAACAAAAACTTTTAATCTAGAGATTTGAATTTTTATTAATTATTTTTAATAAAAAAATCATGAATTTCATTTAAGAAATTTCATTTAAATCTTTCTAACCCCACCTTTTTTGATATTCAACTCCTAGAGTCCTAACGTAGTTTTAAGCTCAACTCTCTCCATCCCCTGGTTAGTTTTGTTTCCATAACGCTATTCCCTTATTTTCTATGTTGAATCATTGATTTAAATCCTTCTTAAATATTAATCATTTTCAAAAATATTGCTCATCTACACTTTTTGAGTACTGCTAATATGGCATTCACGTATATCTATTTACATAAATTTAAGCTTTGAAATGAATACATTTAAAAAAAAAAAAAGGCGTTCAAGTGAACATATGTCCCCAGAATTAATGGACAGTGACGGCATTAGAATCTAATTCCAGCTTTAAGTGACTTAACGGAAGAAAAATACGCCATGAGAACACTGGTAAACCTGGTTGGGTTGGCAGTTAAGTATTTAACATTACATTGGGCATATCTTCAAATATACCAGCAAAATGATAAAAGAAAGAAAACAAATATGAAAAATGAATAATATAATATGAAAACAAAGATGATGTAATAAAACAAAGATCTTGATACTTGGTTGGACCCCAAAAGGACCACCAATGCAAGCCCATCATGCAAATGTTATAAGGTCCCCAAGACCCAAAAGAAAGTTGCAAAACACATCAATCCCTGAAAATAAGTTAACAGGATCTATGGGAACAGCAGGTGAGCATGACATGCCAAATTAGCATCTGATCACAATATGAACTGAACAAAGACGCAATTGTGAATCCAACAAAGCATATAGTTTTAGTCAAACAAAGAAACATATTCCAATTGATCAACAAATAGGATTGTGGAGCTTTATAATCCAAATCTTTAACGATTAGAAGCCAGCCTTCCTATCTGGTAACCTAGTATATAAAGCAACGATAAAGTGTGCTATCAATGAAAGAGGTTGACAGATGGCTTCCTTTTATATTTTTCTAACTTTAGCTTTTGCAACAAAAGAACCTAGTAATACACTAGTACATTAGCATCTCTGCTCACATCTTTGCAGGCTTTGGAAAAATGTCAGGAGTGAATTTCTGAGCTGCACTCAAGCTCCCCTTAATCTTCATTGCACCCCTGCATCATCAATGCCGTTGTATTAATTGTTAGACAAACCTAAGCAGATTAACATTGCAGCTCCCATATATTACAAGCCCGACCCCCCCTCTCTCAAACACACATAAACAAAAGAAATTACTCATAATAAAGAGTAAGGAAATAGACATTGGAGAATTGTACCTCATAAAAGCAATCTGGGGATTCATCTTCCCAGTTGCAACCTTTATAAAATCATCATCCTTAAAGGAAAAGGTAGCATCAGGCTTTCCCCCTTCATATTTACCTAAAGATCAGGGTAATAGGATAATGAACAACTTTACAATGAAAATTGCAGTATTTTATTAATGAAACAAGAAGAGCGAACTGATCATATAATGTAACCATACTTGAATATCCAAGAGCAAGTCACCGAGATAAACACTAAACCACATACAAATAGAACAGTCATAATTACCAGTTTCATATGGCCAAAAACTTGCTGAAACAGACAGAATGTTTTATCATCAACACAAGAACACCATATGTTAAAGAGAGTTAGGTAACTCGTAACCCCCTAACCTGCTAGTTGGGTGAAAAATTAATGGACTTTGCCATCGAACAGCTAATAATGGAAAGCAGTGCCAGTTCAAAAAAATTAGTAGCACTTTTACCATGGCAAAAAAAAAAATGGTGAAGCTATTGAATAACGACATGGGGTATGCTCTGCTACCATTGTCATAGAAAGAGTTGAATAACCAAATAAAGATGATAGAAAAGACATAATAAAAGGACAGAGAAGAGTCCCAACTGGCTACAAAATTTAACTCTAGCTACAAGGTCCAATGGGCTAGTGGGTAGACACTTGCAAGCAACCATTTCAATTTTCAATAAAAAGAAAATCTTATGTAACAAAACTTCTGCAGATCATACAATGCAAAATATAGAAGCTTGAAACTCTATTCCATCATTACAATTTAAAAAGCAGCAATTTCATTAATAGGCAGAAAAAGATAAACAAATTCAACACAAAGACAAACAAAAAAAGAACAAGAACAGGATTGAATAACAAGATAAGTAAGAAAAGGGGCTAACCTTTGGTAACCTCTCCTTTCTTGAGATCAACAATATAAGAAACCTCATCAAACCCAATTTTCTATAAGTCATAAACAAATCCAAGAATCAGAAACAAGCTTTCAAATCAAATTAAAATCTAAATTAAAAAAATAAAAGGAAAAGGAAAGCAGAAAGGGTTAACCTTGGGGGCAATATTGATTTGGTAAACGAGGCCGATCTTCTTGGTGAGCTCTTTACCAGCGTCAGAAGCCAAGTGAACTTTCATCATCTCAAACATGTTATCAGATTTCAACTCAGTACTAGCCATTATGACACCAAAGTAATAAGAGAAACAGAAGAAGAAGAAGAAATGAAAACAGAAACTGGCTTTGGCTTACTGTTGAAATTGCTTTTCCTTGCCGACACGATGGTGATTTTATTATGTAGGTAGGGGTAGGGCAGGTAGCTGACTGAGAATTTATTGTTTTGTCTGGCACGGGATCAGGCTATGATCTAAACGCCACACGCATTTCAATAAAAAATAGTTTTATTTTGTAAAAACAGTTAGAGAAAAAAATATATGATCTGATGCGGCTGTTTCTATGGGAAAATTGTTAAACTCCTGCTCACTGTCTGTTGAATTTACCATCAAGGAAACTTTTCAGATTGATGGTTTACTTTTAGATATGTTGCAAGTTATTTTACTGTGAGATTGTTAACGCATTATCTTTATTGAGTCGATAAATTTGTGGACCAGCATGACGTGGCTTGTTGATTTTCGAGTGCCTTCAGGCATGGGCAAGATATTTTATAGTGGGCTAAGATTTATCATAGTTACTTTTATCTTGAAAGGTTAATTTGGACATTTAAATTGTGAATTTTGAATTTTTTATAAAGAGGTTAATCCAAAATAATATTCTTCGTGGAAAGAAAATAGAACAAGTATGGGTTTCATTGACAAAGTGACAAAGTGGGAGAAACTAAAGCAAAAAGGAAGATTAGAAAATTGGGGGTGTCATTTGTTTTGGCCTTTAAATTTCTATATGTTATCTTTTATTGAAAATAATATTTTTTGCCTTTGAAAAGTGGCATCTCTGTTTCTTGCTTTTGCTGTAGATTTTAGGGTTTCGAAAAGATAAAAAAAACACGGTCAATTATACAAATCGAATGGTCCATAATTTTTACACTTCTGATAACTTGGGAATATGAATATCGACTTTACCAAAAATAATAATAATCAATCGTATATCATACCTTCAACTTTCTGTTTAAAATTTAAAAAACCCAGCACCTTGGCCTAAAACACCCAATCCTTTGCAAGTTTAAGCGAGCGATTGGGGTTGCATTCCTAACATTTTATGAATTATTAATGATTCGAATGATTATTAAATTATATTAAAATATTTAATGTGATATAATTTTAAAAAGTTAAGATGTTTTTGTATTAAAAAATTATAACATGATGATATTATAAATATAATTAAATTCAATAATATTATTTTATATTATGTTTGATGTGTATAAATATTAAAATAAAATTATTTTATTTTTTATCAATATTATTTTTTAAATTTTATATAATTTAAATTATTAATATAATTTTTAAGATATAATAAGATATGTAAATTTAATCTTATTTAGTAAAAACAATCTTATCTACTTTGAGAGGATTAAATCATCATATGTCAAAATAATTATTAATTCTCTTCATAATCTTATTCATTTCTTTAATTATAAACTAAACATAATATAAAATGATTATCTTATCTCATTTATCATCTTATACACTAAATATGACATTAAAATATTATTTTTGAATTATAAATTAGATAACTAATATAATATTTAAAAGTTATGTTTGGTATATAAATTATGATATAATAAGATAAGATGATATTATGAATAGAATTATATTAAATAATATCAATTTATTTTGTATTTGATATATGCAAGAATTAGAATAAGATAATTTATTTATTTACCAAAATTATATTTTTTTTAAAGTTTATACAATTTAAATTATTGATATAATTTTTAAAGATATAATTAAACATATAAATTTAATCCTATTAATTAAAAATAATCTCTTCTACTTTGAGAAAATTAAATATTCTATGCCAAGAGGATATTAATCCTCCTTACAATTCATATTTCTCTTTAAATATAAATTAAACATGAGATAAAATGATTATCATCTTATCTTATCATTAATCTTATGCCTCAAACATAATTAAAAATTATTTGTTCGTCACATATCATAAATTTGAAACTAAAAACATTAAAGATAAATATTACTTTAGTTAATACATTTATACTTCAAATACTATGAAAGTTTAACTTATAGAAAAGATAACAAATGAAAACAAAAAATTTATTAATCTGATAATTAAAATTCATATATGCTTTCTTATTTTGTAACTTAACCTTTAAATCAATAAATTTTATATCCTTACATTTTTTTCATCATTTCTATAATTTAAAATTCATTCATTTAATACTCATAACTTTATCCATCTTATAAAATTCACTTCACCCGACGACTCCGCTCTTAAGGTGACAAATTATCTTACTATTATATTATATTGATTATTCTGTGGAATGACACAAGTGCATTGTTGATAAATCAGTAGCTATAAAGTGAAGAACTGTAGAAAGTAAAAAATAGCAAAATCCGAGAATTTGATTGAATATCAATTGATCTTTGTGGAAATTGGATGAGGGAACAAGATCAAACGAATACCTAATATGGTTAAAGGCAAGTTTTTTATGGCTGGGTAGTACACAACAAAAACTACCCAGCAGGCATTGCGAGAGTATCCTTGCAATCCCAGCTGCGTTTAAATGCAATTCACCGCACTTCAAAGGGTGCTTCCATAAACAAATACTCATGTCCTTTCCCCATAAGAGTTTTCAAGGACTGGAACCCCAGGGCCATATATCAATCGGCATCGTTCATTGAATGAGCTGACCAATCGAGAGACTACTTCCTTAAAAAACATGGATGCCACCTGTTTGACATCAAAATATTACGATGAGTCAAGCTACCTCAGATAAAATTTTCAATCTTTAAAACTTTGGATTATAAAGCAGAATGAACCATAAGAAAAGAAAGTTCTAGAATTATCTCTTTTAAAAAAAAAAATACATGTAGAAACCCTTTAAAGTCAAAAGTCCCCAATTCTATTGTTCCTTGAAGATTTATAAGTTTGGCTAAATGTATTCACAAGTGAAGGTATGCACTCTCAGGCAATAAAATGCACTAAAAGGTCATACAATCCGGGCAGCATTTATATTAGAACGAACAAAAGTGAGAAAGAATCAGGTAACAAACAAGAATATAAAAGCAACTATTCAGGAACTGGGCACAATTTTTATCAAAGGAAAAAAGACATGATAATTCAAATGAAAAAACAGCAGAGTTATTGTCACATGCATATCATGCAAGGGAAAGTGAAATAAAAATAACATACAGGTCATAATCAATGGTTGTTAAACATGTTCATGAGAAATTCAATGCTGAAATGCAGATGTGAAGAAGAATAATTTATATGCAGTAGTCATGCAACACCATACTCATGCATAGCATGGGTAATGATCTACCAATCCCCCGATGCGGCCATTACCTGCCGGTAAAGCGGTGACTGGAATTTAAAGTCGACAAGAAAGTAAAGGTTGCAAGTTCCTGGAACTGGTCCAGGATTGAATTCCCAAATGTTTATCAAATGATCAAAAAGGCTACTTTCTGATGCAGTTGACTGCAAAGAAATAATACAGGGTCAGATCATCAGCAAATGATAAGGAGAAAAACTTAAATGCACTAACAAAAAAGGACCATATTTGGAGTGACAAGCCAAGCTATATCCTTGCAATAAGTCGCAAGTATAAAATAGTAGCCCACAGATGGTATAGACAGAGGCTCAGAAGAGTTTCCTTTTATTTATCCAGCCAACAGTAAATCCTAATTAAAAATGATCTATATGTAGTTGAATGGCCATTTCAATCCCAAGAAGCAAAAGAGATCATACATATACTCCAAAACCATGCAGGTCAAACAAATAAAAATTCATTATAAGATAATTGAAAACGCAAATGTGGCTGCTCCAGAACATTCAGTAAACTTTCAAGTTTGTGTTTGTACTGGAAATAAGGTGCTTTCTCTCTAAATTCATATTTCATGGCAATGGCTTCTTATTTAATATTTCGGAGGGGGGAGTGAGAGAGAAATATGGGTGCAGTTGTCCAATTGCTTCATTCCTGTTTTGGTGAAATTTAACCAAAAACCATGACATACTACATCTCAATCGTGTCTATTTCCACCTAATCCAAAATTTGGTATCTGAGTCCCCTAAATGCATTATATAGAACTCAAAATGACGTTGCCTCAAAACATGCTCATAAAGTTACAAATAGCTGAACAGTCAGTGGTTTATAGCTGGCAGATCCTTGGTTGGCAACAAATCTACATTAGCACTGATCTATTCCCAAAACATTAGGATAATGAAGGCTTAACAATTTACAATTAGTGCAAACTGGGATTGATGAAGTTTAAATTCCAATACACTATAGCATGCACAAAATATATGTTCTCACTCACATTCAATATCATGGAATGCCAAAGCATACAAAGAGGTTTACAACCAAAGAGCTTATTGAAATTAAAATCAATTCCTAAAGTAACTTCGAGAAAAAAAAAAGTTCATAAATTTAGCATATTGCAACATTTTCAAGCATCGATATGCAATATCTTAATAAAATATATCATCAACCCAAAGAAAACAGAACAAAAACAAAGCAATGAGAAAACAGCTGATTTAAAGATAAGGGAAAGTTTATTAATACCTTTACAAACTTTGGTCTTCTTAATTCTACATGAGAAACATAACTCTCAACAACAAACTTAAAACCAATCTCTAATTCAGCATCAAACGATCCATCTGGATACCGTTTGATTATATCAGACCGCTGACACCAAGGAACAAATCCATTATACAAATCCACAGCTGCAACCACATCAAATAACTGCTCCGGAGAATACCTAATTATCAACAAAATCATTTACATTTGCGTATTCGACATGCCTTAATCCAATAAGAAGTCTTATACTAACTTAAATCTTTAACAACAATAAAAGAAGATTTTGATAAAGTTACCCCATAACGATCCTTTCCTCGTAAACTTTTGATAAAACGCCGCCTTCTTCGCCGTCACCGCAGCCTAAAAATCTTCTCCTTTGGAGAGTGTAATGGTTGAAAAAATTGTTTAATGATAAATTAGAATCCTCTTTGCGTGGACCGAGTAATGGGTGAACCGGCGGCGTTTCGGTACCGGGAATGCCAGTAATCCATCGGATTTGATCGAAGTTCCCGGAACGCCATCTATTATTGGCGTCCCTAATGAAACGATCTATCACATTTCTACGGGATATTACAGACCGCACCACCTTCGAGGTCGATAAAAATGGCGGCATTGTGAATTTTAGGAATTAAGAGCGAATTGGAAACTGTTAGGGATAAAAGATTGGGGGAAACGAAATGTTGAAGATTAATAACCAGAAGGTAAGAGAAATTCGAAAAAAAAAATGAAAATTGGAAACCCTAGGTTGACACGGAAAGAAGGAAAAAGAGACGCCCTTTACATATCAAGGACGAGTTAACTCGAAAGTTTTCTTTGTTTGAACTGTGGACCAAGATTCCAGAATATGCTTTCAGTTTCAATATTTTAAGGTACGGTTGGGTGATAAATTTCGGGATTAATACTTTTCCTTTTTTTTTTTTGGTTTTAGGGTAAAAAATTCCAATTTTAAGAATTGAGAACAGTGATCAGCATGTGTTTTTTTTTTTTTTTTTTTTGAGGTTTCATACGTATTAGTATTTTTTTTTTTAGGAAAAGAAAACTCTAAATTTCCTTTTCCAAATAATACTGGCCATTAAACTTTTTTTTATTTATAATATAGAAGGAAAAAAATTACTTTGGTGAAAAAAGAAGAATGTTTTTTTTTTTTCCCATTTTTATCAAAAGTTAAAATGTTATTTTATTTATTCCAAAAATTGAGCTTTTTTTTTTTAAACACCATCAATAAAATTTTAAAATTTGGATTAAATTTACAAAAGTACATGAAAATTTTTTTGGATAGTTGAAAAGTTTAGAATAAAGAATTCCATCGTCCTCGATGATAAAAAAGAATCAAACTGTTGATAATAAAAATCGTCTATCAACAAATTCAAAGATCAATTAGTAAATTCAACGATCTTTAAAATTGAATCGAAATAATCAATTGAATTACAATAATTTAGATCTAATCGAAGTCATTTAGATCCATACCGATTGAATCGAAGTAATTTAACCTCGTTGATAGAGTTCAAAAACCTAAAAACCCCTCACGTAGATGATTTTCTTATGGTGCTTTCGGTTGACCAGTATACTTTCACAAGAATTGCATGAAGTTGCATCACAAGAATTCACAAACCAATAACCAAGATTGTCCCTCAAGAAGGTTAGTAGTAGCTCAACTATTAGGCCAACCATAAAGCAAATTCCAAAATTTACTTATTCCTTTTCCTTTTGCAATGAATCAAGACAAGATAAAGTTGCATCCCTTAACTCACACTATCAACTAGCAACAAAACTCACCTAAAAACACTCTCTTTTAACTGCAAAATCAACAGAGTTGGCGATGGTTGTGCCAACCAATTCTGTGCAATGCAGCAATTCATGCATTGTTTTTACTCATTGTAGCTTTCACTACAAACCTTTATTACACTACACGAGGACAACAATATATCACATTCAAAATTCAAAAATTGCATGATAGTGAGAATAATATATGTACAGATAGACAGAAAGAACATGATCAGTAGATCAACATGGAATGTTCTCGACTCAAAACTCATCCTTCTAGAACTAAATAAAAATGCCACACTTGCTATATTTACAAGAAGAAACTGCCCTGCATGAACTATTCCGATCTCTCTGTCTCTGCTGGTGTCAAGTATACGTGAATATGCAGGTAACACAAGCGTTAAGTAATTGAAATCTAGGTTACAGAAGTCACCAAATATTAATATCTATTGAGTTTCCTTCGGTTTGCTCACTGTATCAGGATGTAATTACACAAAATATTTGCTTTCAAAATGAGTTTCCCAGGTGGAAGCCCTTTATCAAGCTACAGCGATACATGCTTAGCTACTTCTGGTAAAAGAAGCTTCAAATTATGGAACAACCTTAAAACAAAATGAGAAAGATGCCAGAAAATTAGGACTAAAAAATGTGATTTATGTTTTTTCTTAGTTATAATCAAAGGATCAATGCTAATAAATTTTACCTGATCATTGCATGAAGCATCAGTTGCCAGAGTTTTCAGCTTCTTGGAGCTGCATTCACTGCTAGTCTTTTCACCTTGTTCCTCATCGACAAAGTTCTGATCTGACACTTCTGCAACAACCAATCTCTTAGAGTTTGATTATTTTGATAGCTAGATGATGTAACTTTAAGCAGTACATATTTTGCAATAAAGAAATTCATCAAGTACACAGAAAATTCATTGGTAGACAATGTAATAAAAACAAATATATGCACGCCTCCTAAGTCCTAACAACAAGCATAGGCACTCAGCACTTACCCAAAACCTCAGCTCCAATAACCTCACAGCTATTCTCACTTACAAACATAAAAATCCAGCGAAGCTGGATCAAATAAATATAACAATATACCATGGTTATGAGACATCAAAAGAGTATGAAAAGGACTAATAGCTAATCTCAATCGCAGTCGGTAAACTTTAACATTTTGAACCATAAAGAGAGAGTATAAAATACGCATCTGATAATCTTGAATAAATATTTATTTTGCTATCATATATAGATAGAAATCATGATATAGTAGAGGTTAAAAACAGAACTGAGAGCACTTCAAGTGAAACATTGACAAATCAACCATATAAGTCTAAATTATTAATCTCGAGCAAGTCTAAGATTGGATGAGTTAACTCAGGTACCACTACAGGCACCAAAAACACATATTTTAGATGAAATCACCATGAACACACCAAAATACCACTGCAGACATCTATTTTACTGCCAAATGCCAATAATGTCATTTTCACAATCTGGAGATGACATGCATGAAAGTGTTTTAAGAAGCTGATACCAGAACATTGATTTCTTCATGTTTAAATTGTTTGTTTTACCTTCGGATGAAGCACTATCTTGAAGACTCAAGGAGGCTAAAACACGAGACCTAGATCCAGATCTGAAGTGCTGAATCCAAGGACTTGCCACAAAACAGTTAGAGTCATCCGTTTTACTTAGTTGAAATCCAGGTCTTTCAAAATTGATCTTCTTCCAGCAGCCACCTCGAAGAACTTTAAACTGCAATAAAGATTGGAACAAACATTAAATAAGATTTTGCATAGGGAACGGAGAGGCAACCATTATCAAGATTCAAGAAGCAGAGATGAGAGATCAGTCTTGAACCTGGCCAGAAGCGGTACAATGTGTGTGCCTTGATGATGTTGATCCTGGTAACTTCTTCTTCCGTGAGTTCCAACCAAGAAAATTCATAGAATCATATAACTGGTTAACAAATGATGCTTCCATGGATTTAAGGTACAAACTGTGCTTCTCATCTGTCCATTCTGTAGAGGTAGATTCTGTCACTAGAGAATCCTGTTGTTTATCATTAACACTACACATGATCAGAAAGATTTCGCAAAAGCCAAGAAAACACATAATCCTTTACAACCAGATTAGAGAACAGCAAACAATCAATTAAAAAACAATATGTACAGCTTGCATCAACACTATGAAATCTATGTGATGATAGAAAATTAATGTTACAAGTCCTCAATTAATAGTACCTAACTCAAAAGTTAGAAACATGTAATCATAACTACTTGACTTTTTCTTAGAACTTTCTTTTTTAATGCTCAACAGAAACGTTATAAATGAAAATAAAAAGAACATGCATGATTGAAAATTATGAAAATTTACCATGTAAAAATGGTTTATTAGTATATTAGGTGCTCTAAAGTGAATTTGGAAATTTAGCTTCTTTACAAGCTAAACCCATGTCAAAGTTATTTCCTTTAAACCAGAAAAAAAAAAAAAAAAAGGAACCCATTACTCACATTCCTTGATGCATAAATCAATAACCAAGAAGAAGAGGGTTTATTTACCAAGCTTGGAATTTGTTCTTGGTGAGCAAACCCGGGTGACCTCTCACAAGTCAACTCAGCGGCGGAGGCCTCTGAACTCGTCCGAGACTCAATTCTCCCGAAACCCTCCATGCGAAGAAACAAACACAATAAAAAAGATGCCCCAAATTCTGCAGATTAGAAGACGATAAAATTAATCTCAAAAAAGAAATAGATAAAGGGAAATATTTGAGAGACAAGGATAGAAGAGGAGATATGGCAGGTGAGATATAATGGGAAGGTGGGGTTTGAGGGGCGGGACAAAAGAGCGTTACAGTTGTCATCGCTTTTACAAGTGTCATGGGACCTTTTCATTGCCACGTCACTTCATAGGCGTGGCGAAAGCGCCAGATATTTGTTGGTCTTCAAAATATCTACCTCTCTACTTCTTTTTACTTTGTTTAAGTTCAGAGATAAGATTACGTGGCCACACTATTTTATCCTTTTCTTTTTTGTTTTTTTTTTCTTCATTCGTTTGGTTATAAGTAATCTATTTAATTATATTTTAATAATTAATATTAATTATTTATGATTATAAGGATCATACACCATTAATTAATTAATCACGTGAATAGTATTTAAGAACATAATTTTATGGATATTTTGCATTATTAAACTTTAAAAATAAAATTCGCAACTTAATCAGCTAGTTCGGGATATTTTTAGTTACTTTGGGAAAGGGAAAATGATTCAGTGGGCGGATTCTTCCCCAATAGAATTGAAGAACATAGAACCAATAATTCAATGAATATTTATACAAGTTGGGAAGGAAAGACGGTGGATTTTTTAATTGAATTGTATCAAACTAGAAATATCAATTTTTAAGTTAAAATTATGAATGGAGACAAAGCTATATGTCAGATCATTGCGTCTGATCTGACCAATGAAAATTAATGCTGAAGAATCGGTCAATTGCTTGATCATCACATTTTGCGATTCGCTCACGCAAGAGATTTTTGCGAGGCGCGTGAGGCTCGTGGTTTCGCTTTTTCTTCCAAAGGAAAGCAATGTTTTCAAAGGTATAGTTTTTATAATTTTAAATTCAATTTTCACTCTCACCAGTCTTTTTTTTTTTTTTTTTTATGTATCATCTATCGACTTTTACAAAGTCTAAAAAAAAAATTTAATTTTGATGTATTTAATATTAATTTTTATTTTTTTTATAAAATTACAATTTTATAATTTTTAATGTTAAAAAGTAAAAAAATCATTAAATATAATTTTAAAATATAAAAAAAAGGATACAATATTAAAACATCTTTAAAAAAAAAGAAAAAAAAAAAAGAGGAAATATAATTATTCACCGACGTACCTAATTTTAAAATAAAATAACCTCTCCTATCCTATTTTTTCAAAAAGCAATAAATTAAAATTTGTATTCACATTCTAAATTTCAAAGGGCAAAAGAAGTTGTGGTCCAGCAGGAGGAACCACTTTTTCACAGACAAGAATGGATTTGATAATGATTTGTTGGATATACATAGAAATTCTTTTCAAATGAAAATTTTTGGTAACTTTAACAAGGGAAATTTAACTTCCGGGGAAAATTACTCTCAAAATGGATTGAACATAATTTTGGCTTTACAGTATACAGCACAATATTTGGGGAAACAAAAGGATAGTGGCCAAGAGGACTTCCAATTTTTTAGTTGACCTTATTCATGTCTCCAGGCAGCAGCAGTTCATGACAAATTCAATCTCTCATGTGATAATCTTTGGGCTTTAGGGTATACCTGGAGATGAAACTAAGATCACCTGCTCTTAACAGATTCAAGTTTCCTGCTTCTGCTCACCTTCTGGTATTACCGTTTCTTGAAGATCAATCTGACCTGCATCAGTAGAATCGATCCGATAATCAAATGAAGCATGTATTTTCCAGCTTTTAAAAAGACACGGAAATTATTTTGATATGGACAAGTGTGGATGGATCTTTCAGTATAACGTTTTTTTCTTTTAAGTAAAGAAAAAATGTTACATATTTAACTAAATTCAGTTCCAATCGATTCATAAACTGAAATTAGCTACAGAAAGAACGTGACAACAAGAGGAAAGTGGGGGAGAAATCGACCATTCCAGTTTGTCATATGCTAAACAAATATTCTAGATATTATAGAAAAATAGTTTTACGACAAATGAAATTATGATATTTTGCTTACTTGAGAGAAAGGGGTAAAGAAAACAAAACCAAAATAGAGCAACTAGCTGGCTCTCATCTGCATACCATATAGGTATTTCAATGCTAAATGAGGCATCTACGGTTGATTACTGTGATGAAGATATATTCTTTGGATCAATCAGCAATCAGCCACAAGCAATAACGATAATGTTCCTTTATTTCCAAAGACTAAATTTCATCAGTGTCTCAGTGTTCTCCAGTGAAAAACACTAGCATAACAAGCTTTCTTCCCCATGAAGCTGAGGATCTTCTAGAAAAGAAAAATATCATACCTAGCAAGGAAATAAGAGATGGGGCTTTCGAAGGTTCGTTGGATCTCATGTCAGTACCTGCAATGCATATCTAAATTAATGAGTCCACATCCAGAATCATAACATGTTTGGCATCCCATGATGCCATCATAAAATTCTCTACATGAACAGTCACCATAACTGCTGTGTGAAAACCTATCACAAGATACTATAAGCACAAAGCAACTCCTCAACTACTGTATAGTAGATCTGCAAAATGAGAATAAGATGCCAAAACTTGCCATACACAGACTTTCTCAATTGAAAGCCATTCACAACTTGTGAACGAAGAAGAAACCAAACTGTAATGTCCATCATCGTGTAGAAGCCAAACTGCAAGCAGCTTTAGCCTTTACTGAAGATACAGCATTAAAGCTTAACAGTACAAAGGAAAGTGCATGTAGCTTTAGCAAAATGCAATTGGTTTAAATCAATCTGATGAATTCCAAAAAATAATTATATATTACTACATGACAGTTCCAAATACACTCCCACGTATGTATAAAGAAGTATACCTGAACTTTCAAGTGATTTAACGATGTCTGATTTCTTAAAAGTAAATCCCATGAAATTGGTATCTTTCGATGTCAACATCTGTGCCATCAAATAAACAAAAACATATCACAAAGTTTCAGCATCAATCTAATATACACAGTACCACAAAAACTTTCTAGAAAGAAAACGAAATTGGAGCAAAGGTCTTTACCTTCCTCCACGGTCCTATTTGAGGTATTGTGGACGGAGGGCCATCAATCTACCAAAAAGCAAGAAATAACAAAATTAGTTTTACTGAAAACGTATAAAAGTAGAGCTTTAAAGAAAGGAAAAAAAAAAGAATTCCAAACTTTCATCAAAAACACATTAAACCTTCATGCTGCTTAATGTTTCAGATGGAGCAACAAGCAAAAGTAATCAAAATTGTTATACCACTTTTCAACCAAAATACAGGGAGACAGCTTCCAATTTATAGAAACTCTTAATATTCACCATTGGAAAAGAGGCTTTATTGAGTTAAAAGTGCTCCAAAGTAGGAAGAGTATGATGAGTCTTAAGAGTTGTAAAAACCTTATTAACCCATTCAAAGGGTACGAATCAGATGCATTAGCATTCAAAGTACTCACTTCAGGAAACTTCTCAAAATTTTGAGTGTCCAAGTCTCCAGTGACTGTTGGCTTATATGCAGCTTCAATTTCGTATAGCTTTTCCCATTGAACACCTTCGAACCATGGATGTGCCTGATAAATATTCAAGACTTCAAAATTAAAAAAGAAAAAAAGGAATAGCAACAAGCTCAAACAAAGAAAATAAACAAATTGATCCAATACTAAAATATTGCACGAACAGATGGTGCAACAAGTTTGTCAATCTAAACAATTAAGATCTAGAATGCAGTCTTCTGCCAGGAAAATATGTATTTACTTATCATTAATGCTTGATGCAAAAGGTATCTTGAAACTAACAAGGTGTAGAAACATAAATGGAACTCTCTGAACTTTAATATATAATACTTATTATAAGAAACATTTATTATCATTAAAAGGAATTACCTTCAATTCTTCTACTCCTCTGGTGCCTAGACGGGTTTCAACATCACAAAGCAGGTGACAAATTAAATCCTTAGCTTCATAAGATATTTTTGGTTCCTCAGGGAATTTCAAGCAGGTTCTCCAGTTGATTATCTGTGCATGAGAGAAAGATTACCACCTAGCGAACAAAGGAGGCTAACAGAATAACTAGGAACCAAAAACTAGGTGCCACCTTGCGGCATGTTATCCGAGGATCATCAGAACAAAATGGAGGATAGCCTATGAGCATCTCATACATGATTGCACCTAGAGACCACCAATCACACTCCATCCCATAACCCTTCTTTAATAGAACTTCAGGAGCCATGTAATCAAGAGTTCCAACAGTTGAATAAGCCTGCAAAAGCCAGATGTTAGCTGGTACTAAATGAAAGTAACATGCCTGATTAAGAAATTTAACAAATGTAAAATCAGAAAAATACAAAAGTTATCACATGAACTGTGTGCAGGTAACTGCAAATAGAATAAAGATAATACCAGTGCACGTCGATTACGTTTCCATTGTTGTAGTTGTTCTTTTGGCATCAACCAAGGCGGTCTTTCAGAGCCCGATGGGACCTCAGTTTCACTGGTAGATTCCTGGAAAGTTAACTCTTCATCTTCCAACAAAATTGCCGAATATTTGTCATCTAGGGGTTTACACAACCCAAAATCTGAAAGCTTCAAATGCCCATTCCTATCTAGTATTAGGTTATCTGGTTTAATGTCCCTACAAGCAAAACATCTTAAAGAGTAAATATCTGCAAAGAGACTATTCTAGTTTCAAGTATTTTAAAGTATCTTCTTATCCCCATGTAGTTCCCTCCAGCCCAAGCACAATGTATGACAACCTTGTGGCTAGTCAAGGCTATCCCTCATCTATTAAAATGTGGTATGACAACATTCAGGAAAATCCATCTAGTAATTTTAGAAACATGTTAACAAAATGCAATACCTATGAATATAGTTGTGTTGGTGAATTGAATGAATAGCCAAAATGCTCTCTGCTACATAGAAACGCGTAACATCTTCAGAAAGAATATCTTCTCTCATCAGTAGTGTCATGATGTCACCACCAGGTAAATACTCCATAATAAGGTACAAGAAATCAGAATCTTGAAAAGAATAGAACAGCTTTACAATGCACCGGCTATCAACCTCGGCAAGTAAGTTTCTCTCAGAACGAACATGCTCAACCTTGAAGAAAAGTAAACAATAAGGATAACACTTTAAACTTAATGTGTGGGTTTGTGTCATAATCCACGGTTTCATAAAGAGCCTAACCATTCCAAACCAAGCAGGATTAAGATTTTTCTAAGTTGCAGTGAGTATTTGCCAACCGCCTATGCATTGAACCGGAATCCAATAATACCATAGTACCAAAATAAACAGGGGGTTTGAAAGAAAAGGAAGTAAGGCAATAACCATGCAGATATTTCCTCAACTAAATAAGAAAGCTACCAATCATTTTAAGGAATTCTAGCAATCTTTGAAATCATATGTTTAATCCAGCAATGAAACCACTAAGTACAAAAGGGAAAACAAAGCCTGTGAAAAAAAAAAAAAAAAAAGGTTGATATAAGCAACAAAGGCAATTCTATTTTCAAAGTGTATTATTTTGGTGCATTACCTGTCCACGACTAAGCATATCTGATTTCTTTAACTTCTTCATGGCAAAAATCTCTCCCGTAGTTTTGGCACGACATAACCTAACCTGCATTTGTTACATATAAACAATAGTAATTGTCAAGCCATATAATTATATACATTAGCATCAACAAGTTAAAAGACCCCCAATGAGGTCAATTCACTGAAAATTTTAAGCAAAGATCAAGAGCTTTAATATAGCAAACATTTGAATTATACCTCGCCAAATGCACCTTTTCCAATTACAGTTAATTCTTCAAAGTCATCAATTCCGACTTTACGCCTTTGCAGCCTCATATATTCAGTTTCTCTCCTTTCCAAATTCCTCATCATCTCCTCTTGTTCCTCACTCGAAATCTGAGCTTCCTCAGCTCTCCTTTGCAGTGCTCGCCGTCTTAAAACAACAGTTAATATCCAATAAAACTACATATTTTCATTTCTCAAAAGCATCACAGCAGATTCCATCTAAGCTAACAATATCCATTTATTAACATCATAATTTCAATAATTACCTAAAACAAATTAATTCAACTACAAAATTAGGAAAAAATAATAAAAGAGCACATGGTTATTATAAATGCAACAAAAGTACGGACCAGAATTACCTTTCTTTACGCTCTTGCAATCCTTGCAAGTAGTTCTTGTAATGATTCTCAATGAATTGTTTGGCGGCGGCAGCTTTTTGCCGGGTTACCGGCGAAGAAACGGAGACATCCGGATCCGAATCAAAGCCTCGACCCGCTTTCAAATTCAAAGCTCCTAATCTCACCGTCCCATCTCCTCCGTCCATTTTTCCTCACAAAATTCCAATCAAAGCTTTTTTCTTTTTCACCAAATACCAAGTTTCAACTTTCAATCAAAAAAATAAGTAATAATAACAACCACTTCAAATACAAAGAAAAAAAAAAGCTGATAAATGAAGCCTGTTCGGTGTCACAGTATCAAGGAGAGATCTAGGAGCTGTCACCTGTCAGTTGTCCGTGAAAATGACTCAAAGAAGAAAAAAAATATTAAAATTAATATTAAAATGAACTGCCAAATGTTAAGGCGTGAGCGGATTATTATTATTATTACATATATACGGCTTCGCCTTGCAAGGCTGTCTTTTTATCTGTCAAAACTGCCATTGTTTCTTTCTGTTTAGGCTTTAGGAAGGTTTCAAAACACATAAAATAAAAAATTTATTTTTTTCTTTTTGGTTTTTTTTGGGAATTGAGTGTAATCAACGCCATCGTTTTCTTCGCACGAACTGGATTATTGGAAACCTTTTTTGCTATTTTTTTCTTTTCAGACAAGAACCAAGAAAAAATTGGTGCGTGGAATTTGGTGTAGATTTTATGAACTGGCGACTAGCAGTGTCGGCGGAGATATAGAAAAGCTAAGGGTCGCGCCAGGGGTTTTTTTTTTTTTACATTTTTTCTCGCGCGTGATTTTACGCGTTTCGATTAATTCAAAGGTGGGAAAATTGACAAATTCTGGTGTGAGAATGTTTTCGTGGAATGGCAGACAACCTATAAAATTTGAGTTTGTTGGGAAATGAATTCGCGTGGAGTGGAGGTCAATTAAGATTGATGTTGACGGGCGTGGTTTGGGGGGGGGGTGAATTTGGTATGTTCGATCCCAACTCGCCATCCGACATGGTCCGGATCAAAATGTTTCAATTTAACAGCAACATGCCACGTGGTAATTTAATGTGGGGCCTAGTTCATATTGGCATAAATTATGGGGGGTACAAGACAACACAAGATTTAAGATGCCCTTATTATTAAATAAATCTGTGGCCCCAGCTAGGCTGCCTTGGATTTTTTCCAATGGAGCAGATTCAGAATATTCTGAAGAATACAATTAGGTAGGAAAACTACCATGAAGACCCTGTTGCTCTTCCCTGATGGCACCATTTTGGTCTTAGAGAGATGACAAAGGTGGGAGAGGAGGGATAAGGATCCGGGATCACCAGAAAAATCATTGTTGTGTTCGTAAATTGCAGTAACAAAAGAAACTTCTCACTGCCTTAAACCTTCTATTGTTTTTAAAATTCTGCATTATAATTAGTATATCACTTTATATGTGATATTTTAATGACTATATTTATATATTAGTCGAGGCATCTTATGTTTTTTCCTGGTAGGTGAGTTTCTTTTCTTCATGCAAGCTAGCGACTTGTGAGCTTGGATTTTTCCAGGAAGTGCTGGAAAATGGTAAGAAGTTGATCACTTAGCTCAGTCAAAAGGTTGAAGTAGGAATCCAGAAAGAAATTGTAAAGAGTGTATTGGACCATTTTCGCCTATGAGATTGATTGCAACTTACCAGCAAAAAAGAAATGAGATTGATTGGTGAATTGGAACGTTAATTTCATAATTAAGAGTATTAATTCCTTTATTTACATCAAAAGGTCATCAGACGTATGCACGGTTATGTTTAAGAATTTTCCAAGAAGCAAACAATCTGTTTTCAAACTCATTGGATTTTGTTCTATCTATGTCATCAAAACACTGCCTTGACTATTTGTTCACGGGACAGGATTTCCCTGGAAGAACCCAAATGTGACATTTTGGTAAGATTCAGTGAGAAATGTAAATGCCCCTACGTCGGATTCCATTTAGCTTGGCCATTATGAAATCGTCGTGCCTCCTGACCACACGCACAGCAGTGACTAGGAAAGCAAAGGCTGAGATACCACCTGATATGAAAAATAGGCCAGCGAATGGGCGAGGACCTAAACTTGAGCTATCGCTAATGCCTGTAAAAGAGGAACAGTTGTAAGAGGAGAGTAAGTATTCTTCCAATTGCGGCATTTCTCCATTTTCTGTTGCTTTGAGGATTGCCTGCGAAAAGTCAAATGCCAGAGGAGAACCTTTTGGAAACACCTAAAGGAGAGAAAAAAAATATTTTGCAAAAGATCAATTAATGGGAATAAGTAGATAATTAGAGTTGACAAAACATTTTATTAAAAATCTTACAAAGCCAAAACCACCAAGCTTGAAGGTAGGCCCTGTCATGGTGTACCCTTTACAGTACTTTGCAAGGAAGGATTTTGCATGAGGGACAACAAAGAAAGCTGCTTGAATATCTCCATTCCTAAAGGCATCCGGATAGTCATCAATGGAATCAATTTTCTTGATGTTCTCTGGCTTAAAACCCACGACAGTGATCAAATACCTCACAATAAATGAATTCCCATTACATCCAACATGTGCATTTGTTCTCAGAAGTGATTTAATATCTGAAACAGATGGTTGGAGGCGTGACATTGTCAACATGGAGGTAAGACTTGCCGTGAAACTTGCTGATATGATTAGAATTGCAAACAACCATGGTGCCAGCACAAATCGAGATAAACTACTCCTTAGTGGTTCTCCTGCATGTGAAAATTTTTCAGATTTTTCTCCTACATGTTATGGAGAACAAATTCAAAACTAAATGACTTATAACTGAGGCTTACTTTGAGCAAAGAATATGACGGTGATAGAGAACCAAAGCACAGCCCCAAACCTCTTGAGATCAGGGTTTTCTTCACGTTCAATTAGCCAAATGACTAATCCTATGAAAATGTGCAACGCTACAGTTATCAGCCACATTTTCCTTGTAAATGTCTCCATGAAAATCCACCGTTCTTTTGAATTATCTGGTTTTACAGTCACTACCATACTAAGTCCTGACTCAACATATGGCTGTGAAAACTCTGCATACTGATACCGATATGCCAGTATTTCTGTATCTCCAACTGCTGCATCGAATTCCTATTAAATTTACATGAATCTATCAGTGTTCACCATTGAAGATTATAAAAATAACTATAACATAGTGAAACATTTGAAGTGTAGCAGTTTTCTAGTCAAACAAGGTTCAATTTGGGCATTTGCAAAAGGCAAGAAGAAATCTGACCTTGCTATAGACTTCTTCCACCATATCATCATATGAGCCATAAAAGGGAACAAACATGTAAGGCAAATGATAAGGAAGGCGCTTAACAACTGCTTCGAACACTTCTATAGAAAATCCTGTGACGTATGAACCATTCTTGTCTTGATCATAATTCACCCTCACAAACTGATTAAAGGCTCCCCTAGCAGGAACTCCAATTTTCATTGGCTTGTCCTCTGCACCGGAAGTCCATCCCTTTGGAACAGTTTGTAATCCGCCAGGCCAATATATTGGGCCTAATTCTTTCATGGACCTGTTGCCAAATCTAGAGTTCTCTCCTTCATGTATATCAGAGTTTTCTCTGAATCCGAACTCTGGTGACCAAACCGCTATCTCTCTGTAACTTTTACCCACCACATTAATGATCTGAAAGGTTCCATGTTGCAATAATGAGGCATTTTCGAATCTTATTCTTCCGCTTAAACCTTCAAAATTACTTGATAATAGTTGTTTAAATAATTCTCTGGATGTGGCATTTGCTTGTGATTTCTTCATGCCTTGAGCAATTGACCAAGCTGCATCATAAGCTTGCAAAGCAAAAATACTTGGGTTAGAATACTCTTCTTCTTCAGCGTATCTCATCCCATAGTTCTTTCGGAATTTTGTTTTGAACCGTCTAAAGGACTTGCTTGAGTCAATAAAATTGGTTCTGCAACCAAGTATACCTTGCATGTTATAAAGAGCTGAAAAATCAACAGAATCAAGAAGGCTTGCAATTTCATCTGTGACAATCCATACATAGCCTTTTTCCATCATAGCCATTTGCTTAGCCTTCTCAAAAAGCAAGACAGCAAACTGTATAGAGGATTTTACTACTATGAAGACCGTGTTGCTCTTGCTCCTCAGTTTCTTGAGCCCTTCTATGGTACCATTTTGGTATGAGAGAGACGATAGAGGAGGGAAAGCTAGATGATGTTCAATCTCTGAACCAACAACTCTAAGTGAGTCAGAGAGCAGAGATATGAGTCCAGAATCAGTAGAAAAATCATTGTTATCTTCGTAAATTACAGTCACTTTTCGCCACCGGAAGTTTTTAACAATGGCAGCAATGCATTGTATGTTGACGTTGATGTCATTAGCCATTTGGACGAAAAATGGTAATTGGTTGCGCAATGACGTAGCTGCCGTGGCAGGTGATGAAGTTAGGGATATAATAATAGGCAAATCCCTGGTGGCCTTCTGGATCTCAGATGCTAGAATTGCTTCTTGTGGTCTAATTGTTCCGATCATTGCTTGCACTTTTTCACTACCAATGAGCTCCAATGCTGCAGTAGATGTTGTAGGATTTAAATCGTGTTAGTTGATATGGTGAGTTGGTGACTCTGAAGCAAATTCAAGTTGGGAAACTTCAGGACGACAGTGAAATACATGGAAAAAAAATGAATAAGCGATTATTTGCCTTGATCTTGAACAGCAAAATGGACATAATCTTATTAATTGCAAGTAACAAAACCAGTTAACAAGATAACTAATAATGCTACTATATAGTATTTTGTTCTCAAGTTTGAGATAGGTATTGACATTTTGATGTCATTTCATCTACTAAACAGGAATGACTGCATTTTCTTGTGGATGCATTTACTTCTGACAAGTTTATGCATGTTAGAGTTAAAAAATTACCAGAAGAAGCCGCTTGAGCTGAGGTTCCATGAGAATCTTTGAAGCGCAAAACCAGCTGCTTTGAGCAAGTTAAGCGATGGAAATACTGGATTGCCATTTCCATTGCTATTCTCTGCTCCTTCCCGGCACGAGAGCTGTAGTCAATAACGACACCTATTCTCCTGGTTGTCTCACGTTTCATTACACAGCCATTGGATTCAGCAATTATTCTCACTATCAATGGCAAAAGCAGGAAGAAAGATGTAACCCGAGACATATTAAATCTTCAGACACCTTGTTTGAATGACAAAGATCAGGAAAAATTACTTCAAAAGGGGATAAAAATTCAAGCAATGTTGGACACCCCAGATAACTGGAATAGCCAGGAAAATTAAGGACCTTTCGAAAACAAGTAGAAGATCAGAAAATCTGGCTTACGAATCTTCATTTAAAGTATTCCAAATAGTGCTTCAACGCTAGATAGAACTAATATTAATATTATTCTTACAAATATAACTTGAAAAAGTAAGTTTAGACTTTTCTCTTATCCAGGAGCCACCCAAATTTCTCTTCTTTTGGACTTTTTTTTTTTTATTATTATTATTATAGTTATCAAATTTCTGGGTTACTACATATATCTGATATCTTGATAACTATTCTTACTGAAGTCAACACATCTTTGTTTTAGAGGTAGGTGAACATTGATATATCTTACTTCAGACCAGAAAATTTTAGCAAGTTGATGATCATCAACTATAGAACTAATATTAATATTATTGTCGCAAATATAAGTTGAAAAAGTAAGTTTAGACTTTTCTATTATCCAGTAACCACCCAAATTTCTCTTCTTTTGGACTTTTTTTTTTTTTATTATCATAGTTATCAAACTTCTGGGTTACTACATATATCTGATATCAACTATTCTTACTGAAGTCAACACATCTTTGCTTTAGAGGTAGGTGAACATTAATATATCTTACTTCAGACCAGAAAATTTTAGCAAGTTGATGATCATCAACTAATTTCAATATATAGCTTAGTCAAAACTCAGAAGTTTGAATTCTCTATTTAAAGAGTGGACTAAAGATGCTATTAGTTTGAATGGTTCAATAGCTTAAAATTCTTCAATAAAATTTTCAATTCTTATTAAAATCCAAGTTGTGATATTGCTTTCTTCATCAGATATATTTCCCAGTTTAACATATGGGAGACTTGGAGTCATCAGTAATAGTTTATTGCTAAAGTCACCGTATCTGTGAACAGACTATGCTATAAACAAGTTTAGTTGGAGATAGTACGGGAAATTAGTAGTAATTTCAAAGAAGCCGAGTATATTGTATATTGCCTATAATAATTTTCTTATATATATATCTATTATATCTCATACTTGTTGGACCCAAATATTCTCATAAACTAAATGGTTAACATAAAGTCAGACAGATCTATGTATCATACGTATTCAAATTATATAATAATATATTTAGATATATAAGATTATTTAATTTTTTAATCCAATAAATGTGAGACCGATAAATTACAATTACTAAAAAAATAGATGTCAATTTTTTAAAAATGAAATAAAATGGGGATAATAATTTTTATTATTTTTTATATCTAAAAAATATAATGTCGAAGCCAATAAAATTTTGATTTTATAGCACAAAGAAAATTTTAAAACCTTGAAGTTTTAGGTTTAAGTATTATTATCTAGGTTTAGTTTAATTTTATCTTGAAATTATTTAGTTAAATTTTAGTTTGATGATTAATTTGTTTATTTGATTGTTTAATAATATAATATTTAATTATAATTGTAATTCTCTTAAACTTGTAATTAGAAAAAAAACGCCAAAAATCAATTTGTTCCATTCTTAACCGGGGATTGGACCTTAACGGCTCTTATTTATCAACCCAAGGCCCATTATCTGTCCAATTAAAATAAACAAAAAGAAAAAAATAAAAAATAAAATGGAAAAATAAATGGCGCCTAGTAGGACAGACAGGCGGTCTTACCTTTTTTTCAGCTAAGATTTCCTTTGCAATGGCAAAACGCTATTCATATTTTGCACGGGCGTTGAAATGTGACCGTTAACTCTTCCGATTCTTTCTCCAACGCTACTTCAAAGCTCACTAACTCACTCAAATTGTCATGAGTTCGATTCTCAAGCCACCACCGTCCTACCTTCAGCGTAGCTCTATCCCTATCTCCTTCTCTTCCTCCCCGATGATCTTATCTTCTCCCTTCTACCAAACGACGTCGCTCCGAGTTCGGTTTCGAGCGTTGAGGACCGGGCCCAACGGCGGGAGAATCGGCAGCGGACCTGATTTGTTGGGGAAGCCGAGTATGTTGCCAGCGATGGACAGTGGTGGAATTTCAGAAGAAGAGGAGGGTAGTGAGGGAAAAAGAAATAGAGGTGAATGGATTGATTGGGAAGATAGGATTTTAGAGGACACTGTTCCTCTCGTTGGCTTCGTTCGACTGATTCTTCATTCTGGAAAGTAAGAAATTTAATTTTCTTGGCTTTAATTTTATTTTCCCTAATTCGAATTCTCGAAGCTATTTATTCAAAAAAAAAAACAAAAAAGCTTTTTTATGGTAATGTTGTAAATTTATTGCAGATATAAAAGTGGAGATAGACTGAGTCCAGAGCATGAAAGGACGATTCTTGAGAGGCTGCTTCCTTACCATCCAGAGTCTGAGAAGAAAATTGGTTGCGGAATTGATTACATTGCTGTATGTTTGTTGTCCTTTTTCTTTTTTTTCTTTTTTTTTTGGAATTTTGATCGCTGGAATTTATTTTAATTGGAAGCTTGAACTAACCGATTTAAATCAGTTATAGTAGTACTTCTTTTGAAGATTCTGAAATTTAATCTTTTTTTTTCCTGAATTTTTATTAATTTTTAACTGCACATGTGAGTCTTAGTCAAATGTGAACGCTTTGCCTTTGTTAACTATTAGATATAGGGAGGCAAAGTAGAGAACAATTGTTCTTTGATCAACAGCTCGTTCGAATGTACAAAATTTCGTGAAATTCATTCTCAGTTTTAGTTAGAAAGACTATAGGCAGTAGGCTGACCGATTATTGGAATTTCTACAGTGGATATTCACATTTTCTTCTAATAAAACATTCGCCTTTACCTTCTGCTTTAATCTTCCCCTATGAAGGATCATCACTTAAACTTCTGTTTTCTGTAATTTTATTTCCTCATTGGTTTTGTGCTTCTCATTTCTTGATGAGATCATGTACAAAATATTGAAGTAGGTAGGAATTACAATTGAAGTGTGAAAATGTGAAATTACAATTGCTTGATTGCTTTCATCACCTTTTTTAATGGGTGGGCAACCTATTTAATATTGAATTGAAATTCCTATCTAAATATTGATTAAATTCTTTGTGCCATAAAGCGTCAAAACCCAGGTCGTTTAATTTTACGTTTTGCAGTTAATGCTGCACATAATCAGAATTTTACCAGGGGGATGGCACTTGATATTATTGGTCCAACATTCTTTCTCAGACTTGCTTGGTTGTTCTTCATCTCTCCATTGACACAGATAGCTCGCAACTTGAACAGATCACCTTGGTCCAAAAGCCACATAATATTTACTTTTCAAACGAAATTTCTTCCACCTATGCAACCTTCTCAGATTCTAGCCAATTTAAAGGGTTTTATTCTTTTATGGGATTGTGGACTTGTGATGATGAAGGGATCTCTCCAGTTAATGTTTTCAAATTGATATAAAATTACAAGATCAATGAACGGACTTACGAAATTTAGGGGGAAAATTAGCTAAAAGAGAGGAAGCCTCTTAAGTAATTAAGATTTTATTTTGGAATTTACATAAGTTAAATGGTACCATGGCCTGTTTGGCCAACTTGTTTTGATTAAGTAAATAATTAACGCTTCTCATATTCGGTTGATAGGTTGGTTACCATCCTGACTTTGTAGGCTCAAAATGTTTGTTCATTGTTCGAAAAGATGGAGAACTGGTTGACTTTTCTTACTGGAAATGCATCAAGGGCCTGATCAGAAAGAACTATCCTCTATATGCTGACAGCTTCATTCACAGACATTTCCGAAGGCGTAAACGGAGATGATGAGGGTAATACTCTGAACTTGTCAACCAGTTTATATTATTATGTTTTAGAGGATCTTTTAAACTTCGTTCTTATTGTTTGTAATATGTCCTTTATGAGCTCCAATAATGTTGTAGAAATTAAAAGTAATTATTTAAAATTCATAAAAGTTAAATGCTGGATGTAGTTTCTGGAAAAACATATTCCTAAAAGATTATACTTTCTGCTGAATGGATTGACTGGTAAACTGGTCTGAAGCCAAATGTGCATATATCCTTAATCCATAGTACCTCTGTCAAGGAATAGGATGTCACTATTTTTCTATGTTGATTTGGGACTGCTTTCTCTCTCAACACTCACACACACATTCTGCTTTGACTAACAAACTATATCAAGAGTTTACTTCTAATATGACTGTAAGACAGAGTACTTGTCATGGTATTTCATTTAAATGTGTCGAGATTGTTTATAGTTCAAGTCAAGAAGTTGATCTTTTTCTTATGAGAATGTGTCAATTGTCTGTTTGTTAGAGAACACTCATTTATTATATTAATGGAAGACAGATGTCAGTGTGGTGCTCTCTGTCCTTTTTTGTTTTCCTCTAAAAATGGAAGACAGATGTCAGTTGCCTTGGCAGTTAATTAACTGACAAAGATAGTGAATTGCATAGTTGTGCCATTTCCTTATTCACTATGATTATTTTTCATTTACCTGGCTCTTGCTGATTGTTTTCCCACCACAAGGCACTAACGGGTATTAGGTACTGGTCTACCAAATTTTCACCTCGACAATTTGCAAATCTTTGCCAAATTTCATGTGCAGCTCTAATAGGTACCTATTTTTCTTTCTGTCTTTGTATTGGGGCCAAAGATTTACTAGGAAATGGGAGAAAAGGATCGCCCATAACTTGAAGTCAATAATGTATCAGACGTATTGTTAGGTTCATGCAAATGGTGAAAACAATACCACTCCTTTGTTAGCTGTGGCTGTGGTCTACAATAATGTTGCCTTTTTCCCCAAGTGACCTGCAATAAGAGTAGAGGTCACAAAAAATTAAGAACGTTGGTTAAAGACTCGACTGCCTCAGAGATATATTTAAGTATAAACAAAGTGGTGTCTATCTGATTTCTGCCCTTAGAAACCATACTTTTTTCCCTGCATAAGACCATAGCTGAGGCCCCAAAGTTCAGCTTGAATGCTAGAAAGTGACTACCCGTGATATCCTCATGGGTAGGCTTGGTTACCAAAGGATGAGCCATCCTCCACAAATGGGATAAGCCTAAATAAACGAGGGAAAAAAAGAGTTTTATTTGATCTCAGCTTGCTCTCTTCTATGTTAATAGTGACTACAACTAGGCTATTTCTATTTTGTAGTATAGTCTCTCTCTTTATTATATATGAAAAGATTCAAAGTTATATGCTTTAATTAAATGATAACAACCAATTATCTACCACATAAATTCTAACTGATGAGAGAAGCCTTCACAATGCTCTTTGCCCTCTTTCTGTTCTTACCTTTTCCTGTGACCTTGTCACGCTTGTCTAGCTGTTTCTATGATTTATGACATTTTGTCTTTTTTAAATAAACTAGATTAACATATTGTTTTCATAAATTAAAATAAAGAAAATAAGAGAGAAAAGTGATACATAAAACCTGCATGTTCGAACTTTGAACAAATAAATTGTTGATGATTTTTTGAAACTATAGATGTCGATGTGGAGAGAGAGATTATCCGTTAGGATAGTAGAGATCTGCCCAAAAAAATTTTTTTTTTAAATGTTAAAAGGAGATTTTATGTTAGGATACTCAAGTCAACGATATATTCAATATGAAGAGGAGGCAACTTAAAAGAGTATTATTGAATATTAGTGTATTCAACTTAGGTTTTTGAGTTTTTATTTCATATTGATCTTGTACCATTGAATGATGATGTAAATATTATGATTAGATTTCATGAGTTTAGTTTCAGTTTGGATCTTAAACCTTAATTATTATTATGATATAACAATTGAGTCTTAAATCTTGTATAACAAAATTTATATCCTATACTTTAATACCTAGGGTAGATTATTTATATAATTTTATTTTTGCTCCTATTTATCTCTTCAATTGAGTAATAGTGTCTTCATATCTTTGTGGAATATTCAAAACATATGCTAGTAATACATCCATCCAAGCAACCGTCGGCTGGTTCAAAGTGTGCCGACATACAATCTTTTTCAGATGAATTGATTCATATTATTCCACTACCAAATTTGGATGTAATTATGTCGGATGTTATAAAGTCTACTTCTCTCATCTTTCTTTGCTTTCAATTTAGGAGTGTCGGAACCACAAGTCCTTATTAGGTAAAATTAAAAGAGAAAATCCTTACCCCAAGTTTCGAAATTTATTGAATTGAGTTAACATCCTAACCAATACCATGCGATTGGTTGATCCAAACGTGTTGTAAATGTTCCTTGATAAAGAAAATAAATTCATAATGGTGTTTCTTTATGTGAAAAATAGTATAGTGGAAGAGTGTTTGTCTTTTGCTAAGATGGCCTTCGTCTACAAGCAACCCCCCACGTCCTATCTCGTCTTGAATAATCCATTTAATGTATGCATCTTTCTCCTTTTTTTAATATTTTTGAGCTTGAATGAAAAAAAAAAACTTTTTTTGCAAAGAGTCAATTCAGTTCAATAGATTTAATGTACTTCTTTTGCTCATTTTATTACTCTTTAATTTCTGTTTAATCTCTTATTTTGATATTTAAAATTATCATAAATTCGATTAACATTCTCTCAATAAATCACATAATTATTGAACAGATTACGAAAATTAAATATTAACACCATGTAAACCTAAGTCTATAACAACTTCATCACCTTTTTATAATTATAAATCTAGTTATTAGGTTATTAAGTAAGCAGTAAAATCTTTTTGATTTTGATTCGATCATCTGTCTAATTGAGGCATATATTTACCCACCAACTAACCATTATTAAGATCAAGTAGTGTATATAAGCAAATAGTAATATTAACAAAAAGATTTATTTTTCTCAAAAAAAAGGTATAATTCTTATTTATATTTTTTTATTAGTAAGTCCTTGTAAATATATACTATTTTTGGGTATTTTGAACCAAAAGAGAACGTACTGCATTTGGCTTGCAGGACCTTATCCTCTTGACAAGTAGAAATTAGGTGAAAAACCGCTTTCGATGACTTTGAAAAATCCTTTTAGAATTTCTGTTTGTGGTAACTGTCGTTCTTCCGCGTTTGTCCATGGTGCTTTCGGCAGCGTGGCTTTGATTTCAGTCAATCAAATACAAAATGGATCAGTTTCTAAACCAAAAATTTCATTGGCCAAAACACAAAACTCAAAAAAAAAAAAAAAAAATCTATTTTTAGGTAACGGCGGTCTTTCGTGACTTAGGTTGTACTTTATGCTACTAATCAAAAGAAGGGAAAAAAAGAAGGGGGGGGGGGTGGAATGGTTGACAAATTATGAATTTGACATCAAAATTAAACTTTTTTTTTTTTAAATATGAATTGGCATTGAAAACTCATAGGGAATGGTTGACAAATTATGAATTTGACATCAAAATTAAATTTTTTTTTTTTAAATATGAATTGGCATTGAAAATTCATCTTTCTATCAGTTTCTTTTTTAACAAAAAATATATTCCTTTCAAAATTTTGTTTGATTAATATGTCACACAAACATACAAAAATTAACATCAATATTTTTTTTTTTCAAATTTGATAAAAAAAATCATGTTAACAAAATTAACATTTCGTTATCAAGATTATTAACATGTGATTATGTTTTAACAGAAAGGAATTGGTAAAATTATCGGTTAAATTTACATTAACAAATCAATATAGTAAAAAACTTAAATTTTTATTTATTATATTAAAAAAATTTAAATTTAGGATAAATATAATGCGTAATTATATATATTTTTACATATTTTAATTTAAAATTTGAAAAACTTGATGGACAATGTATAAGATAATAATTCAATTAAGCTTGTTTTCAATTCTAAAATTTTGTAGCTTCACAAGTGTTGTTGAAATATTATTACATATCTCATTATTTAAACTGCACGATTATTTTATACATCAATAAATAATGTATTAACCAAAATCAATATTTTTTTCACGTGCATGAACTATGAAGCCAGAATAGCAATAAGGGTATTTTTGTCAAATTAATCCTAAACGATGTCCAAAAGTGTGTATGGAAAACGGATTAACATCAAACAAACATCCTTTTAGACAATAATACCCCTCCTCCACGCGTGCTCCATTGCTCTTTAGCATTTATCTCTTGTCGCTACCCACCAACAACGCCACTACAATCCAAAACCATAAAATTCACACATCACCACCGTTCCTTCATGCAACGTGGACGGTCCAGAACTCCCAGTTACCAGTTCCCCATTAGTCGATCTGACATCACGGCCTCCTACGCCTTTGCCATTGGTCCACGTCTCCACATTCCAGCTGGCCAACAAAATTATTAAAAGGAGTCGCACATGAAAAATTATATATTTAATGTCCTAAAAGGGAAATAGAAAGAGGGAGATAAGGGACACTTGGCGCTCCCACGAAGCCCTAACTCGCGAAGAAGGAACCAAACGCTGTCAGAAGAAGCCACCAGAAACACCAAATAAAAAAATAAGTAAAAATATTTTAGTATTCTATTAATTTTTCTCTCGTCTTCAGTCATTTCTATATTTTTCTCTCCAACCCATGCTTCTCTTTGCTGTCTGCTATTTCTTTTTTAAATTATATTTTACAAGTTTTCATTCTTTTTTGCTTTTTTTTGGAGAATTAATCAATTAATTTGTACTATTTTAATTGTTTTTGGGTTTGGTTGTGTTTTGATCTTTGGTATGTTAAATTTTGTAGCGTTTTTCATTTTCTGAATTGCAAAGCTCATGTTTTCATTAGCTCAGACTTCCAACTTTCTGTTTTCATTAGATTTCACTAACACTTAAAGAACAAAAAAAAGAGAGTTATTTACATTCAATTTTTTTTTGTTTTTGATTGTTTTTCTTAGTTCAAATTTTAAACTGATAAAGGTTATGTTTTTATCTGATCTTGATTTGTGGGTTTTATTAAAAACGTGAACTTCCTAAATATAGGAGAAAAATATAAACCTTAAATTTGTTGGGATTTTATTTATTTTGCTTTCACTGAAGTATTGCAGTAAAGGACTATCTATATATATTTTTGGGATCAAATCTTTTGAGTTTGGCACTGTTTTGTCCAGATTTTAATGGGGTCTAACATGAACTTCAAGAACTTTGGAAGTGACCCACAGCAGGCAGCTGACGGCAGCGAGAATAAGCCGCTGGGGAATAATCGGTTAACTAGACAGCCATCAATCTATTCTCTAACCTTTGATGAGTTTCAAAGCACTATGGGTGGAATAGGAAAAGATTTTGGGTCAATGAACATGGATGAGTTGTTGAAGAACATTTGGAATGCTGAAGAAACTCAAACAATGGCTTCTTCCAATGGTGCCGTAGAGGGAAATGGAGGGTTACAAAGGCAAGGGTCTTTGACTTTGCCAAGGACACTTAGTCAGAAAACTGTTGATGAAGTTTGGAAAGATATTTCAAAGGAGTTTTCAATAGGGATAGACGGGATTGGAACAGTGGGTGGCACTAACAATATGCCACAAAGGCAGCATACTTTAGGGGAGATGACTTTGGAGGAGTTTTTGGTGAGGGCTGGTGTAGTAAGAGAGGATACCCAATTGGTTGGGAAGGTTAATGATGTTAATGGGGGGTTCTTTGGGGAATTACTGCTATCCGGGAATAATACTGGGTTTGGAATTGGGTTTCAACAAGGTGGTAGAGGTCCAAATTTGATGGGGAATAAGGTTTCTGAAGGTGGTAATCAAATTGGTATTCGGGCTTCCGATTTGCCTTTGAACGTTAACGGAGTTAGATCAAACCAGCACCAGTTGACTCAGCAGCAAACTCAACAGCAGCATCAGCACCAGCAACCAATTTTTCCTAAGCAACCTGTTGTTGGATATGGAGCTCAGATACCTTTACAAAATGGTGCTCGGTTTGGGAGTCCTGGAATTAGGGGTGGAATTGCTGGGATTGGAGATCAGGGACTGAATAATGGTCTTATTCAGGGTGCTGCACTGCAAGGTGGAGGGATGGGGATGGTTGGTTTAGGAGGGCCAGTCAGTGTTACAACTGGATCACCTGCTAACCACCTTTCATCAGATGGGATTGGGAAGAGTAGTGGAGATACTTCCTCTGTTTCGCCCGTTCCTTATGTGTTTAATGGAAGTTTGAGGGGTAGAAGATGCAGTGCTGTGGAAAAGGTTGCTGAGAGGAGGCAGAAGAGAATGATAAAGAACAGAGAATCAGCTGCAAGATCACGAGCTCGCAAGCAGGTGAATATATTTTTGATTTACTCATTCATCTAATGTTTCCTTCTTCAGAGCTTTTTAGTTTATCGTATTGTAAAAGGTAGATAGTTTGGAATATACATTATTATCATCTGTGAATTGAATATCTGAATCTTTTCCCGGCTATGTCAACTCTGGTTCCTATAATTGAATGAGAATTTTGCTTAACTTTTTATGCCTCCCAAGTCAGTTAAGAAATAGCCTGGATCACATAAAGTTCCACGTTGAGATATCACATTTACTTTGTGGTGCCAAGACATCTCAAAGATTTTTTACTCTGCTTTTACCATACTTCAAGCAACACCTTCCCACCCAGTTTCCTCTAGTTGTGGCTTAATGAGTTTTACTGGCCATTGACCTGCTTTTATTATCTGTTACATGCTGAATCCCAAAAACTTCTTGGAAGATTATGTTGCAGTATGGTAATTTGATAGCGGTCTGACATGGGAAGAGATGAAAGATTTTGAAAGTTGATGTCATGAGAAGTTATAAGGATCCTTGTTACTATGTAACGAAGCATTTGTTTTAACAAGATGAGAAGTTTGACGCTCTATCATATAAGAATCAATAATACCATTGATTAAGGTTGACATCCTTGCCCTTGTTGATTTTGTTATAACTATAGCGAATTAAAAGAGTTCTATCCTATAGTAACTGGTAAAATTGTGGTGTGTCTCAAATATGTGTTTGAAGTTTCTTATGGGTTTTGATTTTTGCTTCTCTACTAGGCTTATACAATGGAATTGGAAGCAGAAGTTGCAAAGCTAAAAGAGGAGAATCAAGAATTGCAGAGGAAACATGTATGCTCTCTCCCTTCTTTGTTTCAATGCACACAATATTTAGGAATTGTTGGCTATGGCAAACACATGCTTATATTCTCATTGACTTTATTTGGTTGCTGCAGGCAGAAATCATGGAAATGCAGAAAAATCAGGTGCCGAGAAATTTTCTTTGCCATTCCTCTTTTTATTTGATAACAACTTAATATGATTACCCTCGTCAAATATCATGAAGCATCATCCTTATGCATGCTCCCTCAAGATGCTTTCAAAAATCACATCTTTGTTAGAGGAATTAAAGAGTTCTTCATCTCTAGAAATTCCAAAATTTTTCTGTTGGGTTCACTATGTATCTGAGTATGATTATCGTTCCACTTTACTGGAATGGTATTGGTTTCTCATATAAGATCATACTGTTTTCTCATGGAATCCTTTAAAAACCCTCAATTTATGATTTGCCATTTGTCATGAATATTCTGGAACTGCTGCTTAAGTGAATGGTACATGAATATTTAGTGTTCTATGGGTTTTGTTTCCCCTTTTCACCCTTACCATGATGTTTCCCCATGCCCAAGGGGCCACACTCAGTACTCCTTTTAATCTAGTTAGTTATGCATGAAAAGCTAATTAGAATAGTCCAAGTCCATTTTTGGGAACCCTCTTAAACAACTGACATGGTGTTAATTTTGGCATTAAACTTGAACATAAGAATTAGCCTCTGAATGTAACTAATCTCAAATCTACTTTCACTGTACACTCTCTGGTTGACTGCTTTGCTTATTTAGTTTTGACGTATTTGGTTCACTTACAAGAATTCTTAGGTGCACAATCCAATCAGATTTGAGCATTGAAAAGAAATTTCCACATGCACGAGCCCTAAACTCCAGCGTTTTCCCCCCTATTAGCAAATCATAATTGACTTCTATGTATTAGAAAACTGGCATAGAACTTGGCAACCATTGAATGTTCAATTTCCTAATCTTGTTTAAATTGGTTGACAACCACAGGTTGTGGAGGTGATGAATATGCAACAAGGAGCTAAGAAGCAATGCTTGCGAAGAACACAGACGAGTCCATGGTGAAATAAAGTGGTTATGCCTATGATTCTTGGTTAAATTATGTATGGCAGGAGGTTGTACATATTTTAGTTAAGGGTGGGTAGTCGTTCTTCCTTTAGATTCGGAGAGATGAATCAGTGCGGTGTAGATTAAAAATCTTCCAATATTCGTCGTATTTTTTTTATATCTGTTTCTTTTATGGACATCATGGATCAATCAGTTACATCATATATGTAAAATTTCAGAGCATCGCAGAGTTCCCTTACCGTTCCCGTTTATTGAACTAATTCTGTGTTTCTGCACCCTTACAAATTCATGGATTTTTTTCCCTTTCTTCTCATCTGTTTCAGACATGCAATGAGAATAATACACTGGTTATGAATTATTCATTTCTGTATTTGGTGCTGGGCACCTAAACTTGCCGAAAATTTAATCTAACACTCGGGCCCCGAAAGCTCACGCAAATCCTTACTTCCGTAACCATTTAAGGTAACCATTTTGTTAGTAACCAGAATGGGACTTGTAGACAACCTTAATTCAGCGTTTCGGGTAGTAGAGATCGGGGTCTACAGATGTTTTGTAAACTCTGCCTCTGCTTATGGAGTAGTGAGGATAGTGCATCCTTATGCTTACGTCTTTTCCATCTAATCCTTCAGTCTCTTAGTAGAAGTAACCAATGATATGCACAATCTCCGCTTTCTGCCCCTGATTGTTCATTGAAAATAAATATATTGTAAAAGTAACCAATCAAATGCACAATCTCTGTGCTTTCAGCCACTGATTGCTCATTGAAAAGAAATACATTAAGGAGAAATGGAGTAAAACAGCGTGCGGGTAAACTCTCTACGCCTGTTCATAATACTGAATATTATCTGTATGCCCAAATTTGAGAAACCAATTAAACTGATTCCCAAATCAACAAATATGGGCGAAAGACATTACCTTTCCATCTCAACGGTGAGTGATTAAGAAAAAAAAATTGATTACAACCAGAGTGGCCCCAGTCCCCAAGGTTCTCAACCGATAGCAATGCAACTTGTGTAATCAAGGGGCAGAAAGAATCTGGAGAGTCAGTTCCATATTGAAACAATTCCCTTCAAGTTGTCAAAGCAAACTCACGTTCACTAGTAGATTCACTGTTTAGCTGCAGGAAAGGTCCATCCCTAATCCCTTCTTTGGTTAAAGAATCATCTTCAAGTTACATCCTCTGAACCTCATCCAGCAAACTGGCAGCTCAGCAGAATAACATCATTACTTTCAGATCAGAACCTTAATTCTAAAAAGGATAGCCAATAGTGCATTCCATGTCCTTCCAGGATATCATTTTCCTACGATCCCTCCCTCTAAATGATCTTGCAAGCAGTTTACCACTAACAGGTTTACACAAGCCAACATCAATCACAGAACTGCTCTTCCTCTTTTCAGAAGATGAAGTTGCCTCATCCATGTAATAGTCAAACAACATAGCAAGACAGTATACTTGGTGTGATAATGTATAGTTTTCTACATCTGGGGGTACCATCTTTAACATATGAAGATTTACCTACATGATGCAACAAGAGAATGAGAATTTACTGCTCATGGTTATGAAAAAGTAATAGTGGCCCTCAGGAGACACACTTTCAAGTAGAAGAGAGCACTAAGAAATTGGAGAAATTCGACTAGCAAGCATATCACACTGTTATGAACAGGAAAAAAGGAGCTAAAACACTATGTTTAATAAGTGAAACCATTATCATTTACCAATGCCATGATTCATCATAAGAAACATGAGCTCAATTAACTATGCTTCATTGTAATGTCATTCCATGTCTCCATGCCCAGAGAAAAACTTCAGCAAATCACTATGCATTAATGTGAGATAGCCACTTCAGAAATATCGGTTGCTTACCTCAGCTTCCATAGCACGAACTTCATTTTGCCACTCAGAATAGTCATTCTCAGAAGAATTATCTAGAGGGGAAGAGTAAAGATTCAGTGAAAATAGAGGAGGCCTAAGAGGGTACTCCATACTGATCTTAACCTGCAACAAATCAATTTGGTGTCAGGCTTCCATTGTTAGTGAACATAATAGAACAAAACAAAGTAATTAATGAAACCTTGGCTTCGAGTTTCATATTCCTCCCACTTGTGTCCATTTTCCTTGTTAAAAGAAGAATAAATTCCTTGATACAATAGTCCACCCATGATTTTTCAGCGATTTCATAGCACTGAGTAGAAGCAGAGTTTTCAGTCTCTGTCTCTGTGGGCTCATCCAGATCACTATCAGTCTCCAGAATGAAGTCAGAATCATCATCACGTTTTATGAAACTTGGTGATTTTCCCTTACTGACTGGGGACAAAATGCTTTTTGAAGTCAAAGCCAACTGCTTGGAATGATTAAGACTAGATTCCTTTAATAGAGTAAGTTTAGCATCAATTGTGACAGATGGAGCTGAAAGCAAAGATGGAAGCTCCCCATCTTCCCTTAAACCCTCCAGCTCTTCCTTTGACATACCAGATCTTCCATCCAGATCAACATCCATAGGTTCTTGAACTGGTTCTGCATCAGCAACAGGTTGAGATGAAGCCTCGTTGACTTTGGATCCTACAGATGACCAACTATGTAAACTGCATAAAGGGCTATGCGAGGCCCATGGAACACTTTTACAATTCAGAGAAGGCCATTTAAGCTTCATAAGTGAATCAAGCTGTTCCCTGTAATTCAATAAAAGAATTCCAAATTTTCAACAAAAAATACCACATTGAAAACAAAACAAGCTAATAATGTTCCTACATAAAATTATAAAATATTCAAACACAAAAGATTCATCAAACAAACAAGTTACGCTAAGGCAGAGGGGTAAAAATCTGTACTAAAACCACATATTAGGGACTTTATATCATTAAGATGCCAACAAGGACCCTAGCACAGGAAATTATAACTGAATATTCAGATTTGACCACATTGTGGTATTCAGTCCTATTTTCTTTCCTACTCTTTTCTGGAAGATCCAAACTCCAAACATACAGAGCAGTGACTCACGCAAGAGCCAGATCTGCTTTTTTCCGTGAGCGGATTCTTTGCATAACCGTCTGCACTCGGTTCTGCTGGCGATACAATGCAAGACCAGAAATAACAGCATCACTTTTGGTTTCACCGTTTGAAGTTTCATGGCTATTAAGCAATGGTGAAACCTCAGGTAAGAAATCAATTCCTGCCAAATGCTGGGCCCACTTATATGGACGTGAAATTCTCTTTTCATCAAACATAGCAGCATCACCAACGAAGAGCTTGGCTGACTGCGATATCATTCAGAACAGTCATTATTACATGAAAAGGAAAAACTCTACAAAGAGTGAGAGGGTGAGGGTGAAAGGAAGGCACATAACAGTTATCAGACACAAACCTGATGAGGCAGATCAAGGCCAGTGTCATCAGGAAATAAATTGCAAAGGATATTAGACTCAGGTCCTTCAGTTGACCCTTCAATCCCAACACAAACAACATTCAACTTTAACAAGTACTCAAACTTCAAAGTGATAAGTTTTGTGGATCTAGGATCAGATGCCTCATCATCGAATATGTGAAGGATAATTTTCAAAGGATGGACTTGATAGACTCCTGCCTGGTCAATAGACTCCTTGCTTGGAACCCTCTTTGGCCGCTTTCTCCTTCTCTGGCCATCATCTTCCTCATCTGGACCATCATCCTCCAACCTTGAGCTCTCTATGCTAGTAGGTAAACCTGGTAGTTTACAATAACAATACTCAATTCAGAATTTTTGTGAAAGAGAAAATTTAAAGTCATCTGCTACCAGAAGCGCAGAGCATGTTAGAGGCCAAGATAACAGGATAAACTGAAATATAATACGCATCAAATACATCTTAAAGAGAATTCTTTGTAGAAATAAACAGTTTTAAGTACACTCATCCTCCATGGAGTTTAACCTAATACAACTTGGTTAATTCTGTTAGCAACCATATTAATCCAGCAAACATAACAAATTGGTTGTCTTCAACTTAAATGCAGCACACCATCTTTCGCTGAACTATTAATGCCAAACTTTATGTCAGTTGATATTATGCCCCTTTGCACAGCTACTTGTGTATTGCTTGGAGCACAGAGCATAACTACAAAGTAACATCTGAAAAGCTATCAACTATGGCACTATGCACAAGCCAGGAAGTAAGACTAGCATCACTCACCATTGTCTTTATTTGCTTGCTGGCGAGCCAAAGCTTGAGCGTCCTTCATACTACCTATGATCTCCAGATCGACATCTTCACCAAATGCTTCCTTCTGGGCCATGAACTGTGAGTAAATCACGTAAAGTGGAGGTGGAAGCAGTTCAGCCAAATGATGTTGCTTCAGTTTCTTAGTATGCAAAACACCCAATTGATTCTGTACAGGCAATGATGCTTTCTTAAGGGACTTGAGGTGTGAAGGCAGGCTTGACAGAAACTTCTTCCGATTCGCTATCACCTCTAGAAGACTTTTCTTTTGTTGTTCCAACTTTTCTAGAAGTTTGCATAGCTCTTTCCGCTGAAAGAAATAATATCCAAAGGTATGCTTAGCATAGCATGTTTTTTTTCGCTAATCCCTTTAAATACCAAGACAAAGTTGCCTACTTCAATTCAAAGTACATGATTCATTCTCTTAAACATGAAAAAGGTCTCAAAAAATTTTCATAAAATTAAAACATTAGATAAAGAATATAGTTTATTTATTCATCAAACTTTGATTTAATTAATAATTTACCTGGAAGAGCTCATAGTTTAGCCTTTTAAGCATCAAATTATGGGAGCTATCATCAGACAAATTCAAACCCTTAATTTCCTCAGGAGCGTCACGAAGAAACTCATCCTCCGGTACAAGTTCGATATCAGGATACTTAGATTTGAAATCTTTGCAAGTTTTTATAGCTTTCAAGTAATGACTCTTCTCGTACATTAAATTGTGAAGCTGCAGCGTCGTGAAATCCACCGGCGCCTTCGCGCGTTCCGTCTCCGCTTTCACTTTGTCTTCCTCCAACAGTATAATACGATTCGCCTAGAAAAAAGGATAAAAAAACAAAACCCTAGGTTTCAATTTCTCTTTTTTTATTTGAAAAAGAGTAATCTTTTTTAATGGGTAAAAAGAACTGCAAGAGACATAAAGAGGAAGATGACCTGGCGGAGAGTGACGAAGTGGAGGAACATTTGGGTGACTTGTTCTCTGAGTTGGGATTTTGGTTTGTTTTCGTTTTTGATTGAGAGGATTTTGGTGACGATCTCTTCTACCGAGGCTTTGCTTTCTTTAAGCATATCGTAAGGAGATTTCTCAGGCTTCCGCGGCGGAGCTGGTGAGCTCTCTTCCACCACCATTCCCTCCTCTATCTCTCCGTCCTCCATCTTTTTTCTGCCCTCTCGCTGCTTCAACCCTTAGCGGCCTCTCCTATATTCTTTACTTCATATTCCAAAAAACGCCGCGTTTTTCTCGCCTGTTTTGGACAGTGGAAAAGAAACGGAACGCCAGAAAGTCAAAGTATTGGGCTCTTTTTCTTTGAATTATATTGGGCTTGGACATGGTATATAAATGGGTCACTCCTAGCCTAAAATGCCTCTATATTACTCCAACTTCTAGTCCCGACAACTTTTTTTTTTTTTTTAAGCAAAAATCGAGTAGTCAAGTTGTAATTGAGTCGAGGGAAATTCGAATTTAATTTGAAATTCATTACTTTAAATTTGTTTTGAGTTTAATTGAGTTTTAATTTTGATTTTGATTTGAAATAAAAATTAAATCATTCAAACTTATTTTATTAGATTTTTTTTAAATAAAAAAAATAAATTTAATTTTCATATTGAACTTTAAATTCAATTATTTGTATTCAAACTTGAGTTTGAGTTTAAGTTTGAATTTGTATATATATATATATAAAAGTAAAATAATAATATTTTAATTAAAATAATAAAAATATATATTAAAATATAAAATAATATTAAACTTATGAATTACTCAAATTATATATTAAAAAGTTCGAATTTAGCTCATTCAATAAATCGAACTGCTTAAACTCGATTCTACAATGATTAAATTAAATTCGAATTTTATTCTAATTAAACTCAAATAACTTATAAATATTTATATATCATTCAAACTCTTAACCTATATATATACCCAATAATTCAGCACAACAAGTGCTTGATCGTCATGTTGAAGGCAATAAATCAGCATTATTCATTTGGAGTGATGAAGGATAATGGGTTAAGTTTTTTGTGGATCTTGAGCCACATGATGATTTTAAATGTTGTTTTATGGTCACCTCGGCCCTAATTTTGGTTATGCTGTTGTTGAAAGTAATTTAAGTGCTTTGATGTTCTTCACAAAAGCAAAGCCAATCTCACTGATAATGTAGGCTAAGGAGTTATCACAATAACTTAAAACCTTGGCATATTTATGTCAAGGGAGAATAGATCATGGAAGATGTACAAAAATTATGTCTCTGGACAACAAAAATTTAATGTAATATGTTATATATTTAAGATGATTCATAAGCATTTAACTTAAAATTAATTAATAGAATATAAAATTATAAAAAATTAAATATTTATTAGATGTGTGATGATATCAATTTTAATTAACCCTTAAAAATTATGACATATTTAAAAAAAATAATAATTGTAAAGAAAAAAACTAATTTAAATATAAAATTATAAAAAATTAAATATTTTTTAGAGGTAGATAACAACACTTTTAACAAAGACAAATGCAATAATTCTGAAAAGCCAATAATGGTGTGTCAACCATTTAAACCTTGTCGGTCTGTCTGGTTTACTATTAGGTGAGCCAGTTTTCTTCTCTTCTTCTTGATGATAGTTGTAGCAATCAGCCTTTCTTTGTCTTTATAACTTCTGCTTCTTTTGGGACACCGAGTGTTGTACCAACAGCCTAAAACCGTGCATATAATGCTTCATTTAGCTATTGGTTGATGCAAGTCAGATGTCGTTGCATTTGCATTGTATTTTTGGAATTGCCTTAACTTCGAGTTATGCTTGTACAACCACCACCTTTTTCATCTGATTGCTCATGCACATACGCAAGCATGACTCATGCATATGTCACCGTTTATATTCGAATTTACATTAATTATTGACTCAAACGTTCGGATGTCATCTATTTGTAATTTATTCGTTTGTGTTTTAAAATTGATGATTGACTATAAAAGTTTAGGTGAGGCCTACTTTTGGTAGTAATGAGAGTGAGATATGACAACTTATTATGTGGAGGAAGGTTTGACATAGATAATTTAGTTAAGTTGTATAAAAGATTCATCATTTCTGCTAAAAGCAGTATTTTTTTCATGTTTAAAAAAGGCATTTGAGAATGTAGTTGCAACAACTAGATAACCTAGTTGTAAACAATTTAAGAATTTGACCGAAACAGCTTTAAAGTTTATTATAATTCGAGAGCATGTGCCAAGAAGATAAAGCAGATGTACGTATCAAGAGGAGAAAGCAATTTCAATACAAAAATGGTGGCCATCGAGTTTATCGAAAGGTTGAATCCAATAGAAAATTGATCTCATGTTCATGGATGGCTTGGTTTTTCATTTTTTCAGGCTATGAAAAGAAGACAAAGATCATCAGACTGGGTCGATGCCATGAGATACAACAAAAGAAAATAAAACAAAAAAAAAATCCAATCAAATCAGTATCTGTGAACAGTGTGAAGTGTATCAGAAAATAAATTCGGGTAAAGTGACAATTGAACCACCTTCCTTCTCCCATCCTTTCTTTCTAGTCCAAAGAAGGGTTGGGACCAGTCCTGGTTGAATGCAACAAACCTAACCTGACTGACCAGTAATAATAGCAACAACTTTGCTCCAGCTCACGTGGGCAGCGTAAACCAAACTGACTAAAGGAATGGTTAAAGGCCTGCCCTTCAACTTACCAAGAAACCTGACAAACATGGGTTGCTCTTATCAAAGCATTTTATCAAATGATGGTCATCAAAATTACCAATTTCCACACCTCGTCACTAAGTTTAAGAGTTAGAAGAATAATCAAGTTGAATTAAGTCTGTCAAGATCCATTGTCAAAGTTTGAATCGAAATTTAATTGAATTTCATTTTTCGTAATTGATTCAAAAGATTCATGAATCAATTAATTATTTCGTGTAGCAGAGTACAGCTGACAACTTCTTTTCTCGAGGATTTTCATTTTGCTGTGCTACGATACGTCAATTTACATAATAAATGTAGGGCCGAGCAGTGCTTTTCCTACACAAAATTCTTTGACAAGCAAGAACTTTCAACGGTACTACCTAGTAAAAGTTTGATGTGAAAAAAACTCTGCAAGAGCTTGGAGCTGCTTGCTTTTAGTTTTATCGCATCAAAAGATTACATGCAAAGAAGAAGGAAGGTTCGTGGGCAAAAATCAAATGTCGGCTGAGAAGAAAAACTGTTGAAATATCCATGGAAGAAATAAGATGGTAGCTCCACGCAGTACGGTTCTTTTGGTGGGACAAAAGGAATTGATCACCGCCCATAACATACAAGAAAAACACATTGCAGCAACGTTTTCCCCGTAGACTAACTTCTTATCATTCTGTTTCACGTTCAGAAATTATAATACTATTTTCTATATTTGAAGTTATCAAAATTAAAATTAATTATTTAATATTTTATTAATACATTATAGTATTATTGACCACGTTGTACTATTCTTATCTTGATAACAAAAAGCCTAAAAGAGGAATTCATATTTTTTTTAATAAATGAATTATAGTTTAAGGATTAAAAAAAGTTATAGATTTTAAATTTTGAATTTTAAATTTATTTATAAGAATTGATTAAATTAAATTTCATGTGAATTCATATTTTGAATATGACAAAATATATATCCATAGGTTAGAAAACTAATATATTTTTCCTTTATTTTTTCTCCTGTAGGGTTTAATTTGTGTGTGAACATTACTAGTTAATCATCATAAAGTTGACCCATGCCCAGCCAAAACAAAGTCTATTATTTTCAAATTTTCTTTCAATTCATAAATGGAATTCTAATCATGTGGTCAATTTCAACTTTATTTTGATGGCTTTTCTTGCCAATTTCATATTTCCATTATGACTGCTAATTGTTACATTTGAATAATTATTTTTACTTGGATTGTTTATAATTTTGTGTTTCTTAAATTATATATATTAATAAAAATTATAATCATAATCAAATCATCTTTAACAAAACATAAAAAAGAAATTCAATAAAAAAAATCAAACCAACAATAAAATAAATCAACAAATAATTAAATGAAATAAAATTAATATCTGGCTGGACTTCAATGTGAGGGTTTAATATTTTTAATATTTTTTTATTTTTTATTTCATTTTCAAAAATTCAATTAGAATTATATAATCACATATACTAAAATATGGGTTTAAAAATTTTAAATTTAATCACTAAAACTTTGAATATAGTACTCGTTTACTTAAAAAGAAAATTGACAATTTTTTCTGCTTCAAGCCTTTAACTAACTTTTCCAAATTCTCCTTAACGGCACCGTTTTATGCCAGTAGACATCATCATTTAATGCCCATAATTTGTCTTAAACGAAAAGAATAATCAACATCCCTTTTATAAAAAGAATACTCTTGGAGCGTGACAACCCCCGTAATTCCTCCCACAAGATTATACCCAAAAGTCCTTAATACCCTTATAATCAACCCAAACAATAACAAATCAAAGGTCTTTACAGTCAATTTCAAGACAGTCAAAATCCCAGGTCCAAGGCAATCAAAACCCGTTACGTTAACATCTTAAGAAAAACCCCGTTACATTAAAAGCATCAAACCCACTAACAAAAAAGGCCTTCGTCTTTGACTCCAATCCAACAGATATAAGAGCAACAGAAAATGGGAAAAAAATTGCAAAAAATGGCCGAAATTTGAAGAAGAAGATTGAAGAAGTGAAAGCTTTGAAGAAAATGGCGGAGTTAGGGTTTCAAGAACAAAGCTCTTTGAGATCAGGTTATGGAGTTCGAGATGCGAGTCCTGATTCTGTTATATTCACATTGGAATCGAATTTCAGCCTCTTCTCTTCGGCTTCCGCTAGTGTCGATCGTTGCTCTTTCGCTTCCGATGCTCACGATCACTATTCTCTTGCCTCCGAACTCTCTTTAGTAACTTCTCCACTCTGTCAACCTTTTTTTTTTTTAATCAATTTTTCAGTGCAATGCATAAGCAGGGAAAGCTGTAACATTTTTACATTGTGATCGGTCATTGTCAAATGTTGATCAATTTGTATGCCTTTTTTTTTGTTTTTTGAAAAAGAAAAATAATGTTTGGAATGTGAATTTCTTTTTCAGCGTTTGGCAGGCCACGAAGGAGGAGATCAGAATGAGAGTTCGAGTGGACCAGATCCAGATCCAGATCCAAACAAAGCTATAGCAGTCCAAAAGCACAGTCGTCTCTCCAGAAAAGGAGAAAAAGTGAAAGGTAGCAATATTTTTCTTTCATTATTAGCTTCTTTTGAAAAAGTTAAAATTGAAATTGCACCCAAAAAAAAGAAAGAAAAATAACGAATAAGCCCAAAAAAAGTTCAACTTCACTCGCTCATTGTCATTGTCACCCCTTCTTTTTCTCTTTTACGATAATACGCAGTTCAAAAAGGAGAAAACGATGCAGCTCACAAAGAGGACGAAAATCAACTCATAGATTCAGCAAGAAACTCATTCTCTCTTGCACTTAAAGGTACCTTTAGTTTCTTCTTGAAGTTGTTCTTTTTTTAGCTTAATATTTTGTCAAAGAGGTAATAATTGAGAATTGTTTTTTTTTTTGGATATAGAGTGTCAGGATAGGAGGACTAGATCTGAGGCTTTGTTGAAGAATCCTGATAGGCGAAGACCGGCTTCATTAGATCTAAACAATGTCTCTGCTTCGTCTCCGCGGTTGGGGACTGTGAAGAAAAGCACTGTTGCAACACGGAAATCAGGTGCATTTCCTAGCCCCGGGACTCCCAATTATCATCATCATCATCAGGCGAGTGTTGGGATGCAGAAGGGTTGGAATTCTGAACGTGTGCCATTGCATAACAATGGTGGAAGGAAACAGGGGACTGCTGCTGGAGTGTTGCCTTTTAACAATGGAAGGAATTTGCCTTCAAAGTGGGAAGATGCTGAGAGGTGGATTTTTAGTCCAGTTTCTGGGGATGGTGGTGTGAGGCAATCCCTCATGCCTCCACAAAGAAGACCAAAATCAAAGAGCGGTCCACTTGGCCCTCCTGGGATTGCTTACTATTCTTTGTACTCGCCTGCCATGCACATGTTTGATGGGGGCCATACGGGAGATTTCATGGCTGGTTCTCCTTTTTCAGCAGGTGTAATTGCAGCTGATGGTTTGACTATTCATTCTCGTAGCCATGCTGGAGGATTTGCTGTTCGGACTGAGCCTTGCATGGCCCGTTCTGTTAGTGTGCATGGATGCTCTGAGGTAGTGAATCCACCATCGTTGCCTTCACAAGGTACATGTCCTTCTCTATCATGCAAAATTTCTGGGTTAAATAATAATATGGGCTTTGGCTTAAATTAATCATCTGCACATTAAGAGTGCCTTTTGAAAATTATGAGATCAATTATGATAGTTTTGTTCTCCATGTTTATAGTATTGGCATCCAAATTAATCTAATCTTAAATTAAACTTTATATTTGATGCATCACGGATAAATCAAGATAAAAAAATTTTAAAACCTTTCTATTAAATGTTATATTTTTTTATGAGTTTCTATGTAATTATCCGAAAAAAGTTACTAATTAAGTGTTATAATGATTAAATAACAGCAAAGAACATACCCCTTAATCTAGAAACCATTTAAACATTAAAGAATCTGCATGTCCTGGCAAGTGGACATGAGCAGAGTAGGAATTTCTTTACATTTGCCAAATCATGAACTTGATGTTTCTTTTTTTAATATAATCCAAGAAATATGAATATAGGCCATTCGCCAAATCTAAACTTCTTGTTCTGTGAAGAGATAGGTTATTGTTATTATGGTAATTGCTAAGCCTATTGTACTTTCATGTCTCATCTTTCCAATTGTTTTCTCATCAAGATGCAGATGAAAATCTTGATGCTGTCAAGGATGCAGCCACTGATATTTCTTGTACTGTTTCAAGAAGAGACATGGCAACCCAAATGAGTCCACAGGGTAGCACCCACGCATCTCCCAAAGGAAGGCCTTCTTTCTCTCCTTCCACCCCTTCTGCTCTACCTATTATGGAACTGCAGAGCATCCATTCCTCAAAGTCAGAAGTGAGAGATGTGCAGGTAGATGAAAGAGTCACAATGACTAGGTGGTCAAAGAAGTATAGAACTCGACATGCTGGGAAGAGCACAGAAATTGTTGATGACTGGAAAAAGAGAGCTATTGACACTCGTACATCAACCTGGGATGTGACAGAGACACCAAAAAGCATTTCCAAGTATGTGTACTTCACTACTACATCACCTCTATTTCTTTTGTCCTGTTGTGTCAATTTTGTAAGATTAGAGATCAACAACTTTGGAAGTGACTGCTTAAACTTTACTAATAAAAATGCCTCAAGGCATTGAGTAAATCTCTATCAAGCAGTCCAAGATCCCTTAATAAAAGCTAACAGTTTCCACTCAAACATTTTTGTTCTGTTTGAACCCCAATCACATTCTTCCTCAAAAACCAGCTTTAAATGATTGTAATATAATGCCTAATTTGGCAAAAATTTTGATCCTCATGAGTTTGGAGATGCTAGAATGTGTGGGATTTGCCTTTTTTGTTTCATAGCTCTGCCTAAAAAACCGCATAGTTACTTTAATCAAGCAAATCCTAGCCTAGTTAGGTGAAAGGCTTTTCTGAACTGTTCATGTTTATGTTCAGGTATCAAAAACTGATCAATATCAAAGAACAGAAGAAGAGATTGAAATGTTTACGGGACAGATTTGACTGATATTCGTATTTCAACTTCATTCTTTCACTTTGCAGGGTCAAAAGAGAAGAGGCCAAAATCACTGCATGGGAGAACCTGCAGAAGGCAAAAGCTGAGGCAGCCATAAGGAAACTAGAGGTTGCTTTCTTCTTAAGTACTTCTCCATTCACAATTGAAGTAATTGTAAAGAGATATTTAAGTCAATGATCAACCTTGATACAGTAAAAATAAAAATCTCTTCAGCAGTATGATTTTTAATATTTCTTTCCATTCTTTTTTAACTAGCTTGCTCATGTAGATGTTGAAGCTATCATGATGAATTGGAATTCGGTAGATAGCATTACTTGCTCCTTCTCTGGGCAAAAGTTTTGGTTCTATTTATTTATTAAATAGAATATACTTTGTTAAGATAAAACTACTAAAAAAAGATAATCACGACTGCAAATTTTAATAATCTGTGGTGAAAATGCAACATGTCTAGCATGACCAGGAAATTTATTATCTCCACCATTACTGACACAACAATGTATTTCAGATGAAGCTGGAAAGGAAGAGATCTTCATCAATGGATAAGATAATGAATAAGCTGAGATCAGCTCAGAAGAGAGCCCAAGAAATGAGAAGTTCAATGTTAGCCAACCAGGCCCATCAAGTTACAATGACCTCACATAAGCCGATATCATTCCATAGAACCAGTCAGATGGGTTCATTGAGTGGTTGCTTCACCTGCCATGCATTCTAATGCCTTAGCTATCATTTACTGGTTCAATCTGTCCTCAAATGCTGGGTAACTTCCGCTTGGAATAATGGTTTCTTTTCAAAATTTTTGCTCTACTTTTTTAAATTAAAAAAAAAAAATGATGGCATGGAGGGTTAACATGACATTCTGGCAAATAGCAGGTTGCATACTGGTTAAAGAAATTTTCTTTTTTCCTCCCTTTTATGTTTCTGTGTGTGTGCCGCCGGGGGGGGGGGGGGGGTATAATCATTCATTGATTCTTAGTTTAGGTAGTGATAACATATCATACCATTATGAAAGAATTGCAATGCACTTTAAGATATAACCATATGTACATATGGGATAATTCCTTGATATGGAGAGTAATCCAGATCCAAGATCATGTGTAAAATGGTGAGACACCCCTTAATAAGCTCCACTTTAAATGCTGGTCAATGCGCCTGCTAAACATATTAGCTATTTTTGTTATTTGAACTGGCACTTCAACATCCCATGTAAATAGGCTACTTCGAGTTTTGATTATATAGCATTTTAAGGTGCATCTTCCTCTTATTGAATAACAAGACAGACAACTATTTACTTGTTTTACATTTAATTTAGTGCATGTAGAAAATGGAAATGTCTCCACTTAGCATTCAAAAACTCTATTTCCATGCTGGTAATGTAATTTTCTGCTTACTTGTTTCATCTTATCTCTTACCAGTTTGAATAACAGGGACCACTGGAGATGATCAATATTGTACAGGAAGCAACTATTATACTTGACGCTAAATTGGTGTTAGCTGCAATTTTGCTTGAATGAAGCACCATTACCTCCATCAAGGTGTACTTCCAGATCTCCTGAATGTTTGACTAATAAAATCCGGTATGCTTGTATGTATGTAAATCAACCTTTCAAGTTTTTGTTTTTTTTGTTTTTTTGTTTTTCCTACTATGACAGTTTGCCACGGAAAAAGAAATATCATTCATCTCTTTTACCTTCTTTTCTCGTAAGTAATTGAATTGATGAGATCGAATGGATGCAAAGCATTTCTATTTTGTCATTAAAACTTGTAAATGCCACAAATGCAGCTCTTATTTCACATTGCTTACGATTAGAAATCTGTTTTCACCTATCAATTCTGATTTCTGCGTACATATTGATGGAATTGAATCATCTTTGTCAATCTCTTTTAAAGTTTGTGTTCATGTGTCCGATCTGGAAGCTGAAGATCGGAGGGCAAGGATCCCAATCGGGTAGAGTTGACATAATCTTGAGGGGAATGAGCTGATAATCCTGGTACTACTAATCCAATTATCCTCCACATTCTCAAAACCCAATCTTCCTTGTAGTCTTTACCCTGCACGTAAGGGATGATGAAACCCCTAATAAGCTCCCAAATTGCATTAATGTGGTATGGCAACAACCATAGCAAAGAGAAGTAATTCCTATTTGGTTCCTCCGGCAAAACCTGAATTGCAAAATTGTTATTTTCAAAACCATCCCTTTTGTTTTCAAATCAAAATTAAACTCAACTCTGATGAAGTGCACTTACCTTCCCTTTGTAGAAGCTATTGAAATAGAGGCATGGTCCAAAATGCTTGAAAAATAGGTTTTTGTCATCATAGGGAACCCTAGGCACCAAGTCACTGCTGTAAACGCACCTGAAATATTTCACATCAAATTTTCTCATCTTCTCCTTCATATAATCCCCAAACTTCTCGTCCCCAACCCTTGGCTGCCCAAATGTGTAAACCCCTTCCAATTTCTCCAACAACCATTCCTCGTCATGTAAAATTAGCACAGCAACAAACAGAATTGCTAATGCCCCACCTAAGCTATGCCCTGTCAAGATGAACTTGGCTTCTAGATTCTCTTGCAAAACAACTCTCAGCTTTTCTCTGAGAGTGTAGTAAGCAAATTGATGTTGGTGATTCCCTAGTTGAATCTCCTTGGGCCAACCCTGGTATTTTTGCAGGCCTAGAGCTTTCATAAAACCAATATGGGTCTTCGCTTTACCGATTTCTTTAAGCACATACCAGGAAAGATCAACGTCGGTCCGCCAGTCATTGGCATCAAATGGGCTGGTGCCTCTAAATGCAACGACAATCAAGTTTGGGTTAACCCGTGTGTCTTGGAGCATGAAGGCTTGAGTTGAAAAACGTTCTTCGTAATCTATGAAGCAAATGACGAAAGTAGGATTTAAGTAAAGTAGTGCATAAAATTACCAAAAACCACAGCATAGTCTATACTTCCTTTTATCTCTTTTTTTTTTGTCTATTTTTTTAGAATGTCTCAAAATTATGTCATATATATTTTTTTGAATTTCTAAAATTTTTAAATTTTAAAATTTTAAAATTAAGTTTTATAATTTTTATACTTTTAATATTAAAAATTATGAAATTTTAATTTTATAAAAAATTTAAATTTTAATATTAAATATGTAAAAATTAAAAAAATTTTACAAATTTCGTAAAAAACACTACATAGCAAATACTTTAAAACGAAAGAAATAATATAATAAAAATGATCTAATCTAACAAAGTTTAAAAACTCCACCAGCTTCGGTAGAGTTATATTACTCAAATTATAAGTTAACGGTTGACCGTAATAAGAGTGAAGTGTGAAAATGAGACAAAGAAATGCATAAATAATGTTTGTAATTGATTAGTTGGTTTGTAGTTTACAAGTAAATCTATCTATAGATCGGGCCAAATCTGATAAGGCCTTTCAAAATCTCTTCTCAAAGCCCAACTTGACCCGTTGGGCTTAGAAGCTTAGATTTTTTCTTTTCTTTTTTTTATAAATTAAATACTAATATTTTATTTTAAAATTGATTAAAAATTAATATTTATTAATTAAATAATATTCAGGATTGAACCCGAACTCTGACCCACTTGGATAGATCTATCCACAAGTTGGATAATTTATTAGGAAACGACAAAACAAAAAAAGAAGTCTTAAAATAGATTGAAAAGTCAATAATCAATGGAATAATAATTTCTTAAATTATTATTATTATTATTATTATTATGTAAGTCAATATATTTAGCATCTGTATAATAAAGTTGACGAGATATATTCACATTTCATTTTCTGAGACAAAATTTATATAAAGTCTTTGTCCATAAGTGAAAGTTGTGAAATCTTTTGTTAGAAATAAGTAAATAAAAATTTTAAATTTTAATAAAAAATTCAAATTGATAGATTAATAGAGTTTGATGTGAATATCAATAATATGTAAAAAAATTATTAAAAATATTATTTTTAATTCAAATTTGATTGATATTTATTGAGCAATAAAAATTTTGTTAATATTTTTATTAAAAATATCTATTTAATAAATATATAAAAATTTATTAAATTTTCTTCAAAATTTAGATGTTTGATTTATGTGATGAGATTCTTCAATCTATTGATTTGAGTTTTAATTTTAATTTTTATTAACTTATTTTTAATAAAAAAAAATTACGAATTTTATTTATGAAACTTTATGTAAATCTTTTTTTTTTATTTCCTGATGGCTACTTGAACCAAACTAATTGCTTGGTCCAAATGAGGCAACTATTTATGTATAACATATGTTTTTGCTTAGAAGTAACCAAATTAGTCTTTGCTTTGCTTGGTCTTCTTGTCTAAAGCAAAACCAAAAGCCTAAATGGTGGTGCAGGGAGAATATTTGGATCCACAGTTTGACAAAATTTTAACCCTAAACCAATTATATTGATTGGGTTTTGAAAGCAGAAACATGAATATATTACATAGAAACCAAATAAATCCCTGCTCATGACTTGCTTTTTTCATTAGCTTATACTAAATATATTAAATTATATAGTATATATTTCTTTTAATCCTAAAATTTAACATTGTGTTTGGTAATAGGGAAATAGGGAACAAGAAAAAATTACTTTTTTTTTTTTCTTTTTTTTGGTTTGGAAAGAGAGAACTAAAAAGAGAAAAGAAAAATAAGTGAAGTTGCACTTTTCCTTTTCCTCCAAATTTAATATTTTCTTGAGAAAAACATTCATTCAACTTAAATTAATAAATTAACTACAAAAATTTATTTATGATTTTACCCTTAACATCTTATTTTTTATCTTTCTTATCATGAAGAAATAATTTTCCTTCCTTTTCCTTTCATCTTTTTCTGTTTCCTCAGTTTTCTTTCTTCTCACCAATCATAGTTTAAGTTACATAAATCATTCATATACATGTTGGAAAGTGCCATTAAGATTAAACACAATAAACAAGAGGCAACAGCCAGCTGCCCAAACTTGTCTTATCCTTAATTTTCAAACCAATGAATTCGTGGTTATTTCGTTAACTCCATTTCAAATCCTTTAATAGCAACTTTGTCTGCATATGAAATTATTATATCTATATATTAATTTTAAACTACTTAAAAATCATCAGACACGACTTCAAACAGCAGTGTTTTTGCAAGAATTAAACCAAGTTGGCTTAGACAAAAGAAAAAAAAAAAAACCAATGATTTGTGGATCTATGATCATGATCAGTAATGATGTTTAATTGATTATTTAAATGATTATCAATTTATCTATATTTGAATGATATTAGGTAGTTGATCACGGTTCATTAAAGTTGATTTTGCCCCTTCCAGCTTGGGAAATGATAAGGTCATATAATTTTTTTTAAAAAAAGAAATATAAAGTGGCATCTCACGTACCGTTCCAGAAATTATAAAACTTCAAGAATTTCATCTGCACCAAAAAAAAAAAAAAAAAGAAAGAAAAAAAATTAGGAACAACAATCATCGTTGTCAATTTTATTTTTTTGACTTTAAGAAAGTAAAATGCATTCTTTTTAGATTTTATTTGAATGAACGATGGGAGAGGTTTTCACCGCACTTGCGTTGTAGTTTGATTATTGGACTCTTAATAATTTCGTGATAAAATGATAATTTCGATACAATGAATCTCTCTCTTAATTTATTAAAATGAAGTCTTAGTATAAAAATAAACTTTTTCTTGTTTAAATAATGGTTAATTCATTATATATTCAAACTTTATTGTTCATTAGGAGGAACCCTAAAGTTGATTTCTTTTCTTGGCTTTATCTTTTTAATTTTCATTATTTAATTTTATTCCATGATAATCAGTAACACCTTTTAACATTTGTTGCAAAAAACATACCTTCCAATGTTCTATGACTTTGGTTTTAATGAAGGCTTCATTCTCGTACGATATTTTCGCAGCCATCATAGCCAGGGACGCTTTATATTTGTTGTCACCAGGTTTAATGTTGTTGTCTAAATCAATCCGAGTGTCGATATATGCTAGCAACGATGCGAACGTCGCCGATGATTTATGAGGCCACACTAATTTCACTGCACAATGAAAAAGCTCATCTCTGAGTTTTTGTCCTTTGAACCTTTTTAGTGACAAAACAATTGATCTTCATGCAACAATATGAGTTTTCATGCAAACCAAGGTGGGTATAGTCCTAAATCAAAACTAGGGTCAAATTCTATCAAAGGCAGCTATTTTGTGTTTTCAAATGCAAGAGAAAAAATGATAATACAAGGGAAGCAGACTAAACTTGTTACAGTATTTCGTAGGAGACCGACAAGACCGCTGTTGCTTGATAAAAGATTTAGCCACATCTCGATCACATTCCCCACCAGTGCCATCGGTTTTGTCCCTAACATGAGGAGTTTCTGAACAAGAACGGAGATGAAGGTGATCCATCTATAGCGAAAATTTTGATGTTGTTGTTGTCCTGGAAAGTCAATGAATCTTCTATTTCCCAATTGAGAGGAACAAAGTAGGCGAAAAAGATCAAAGAAACCTGCTTCTTTCGGGTTGAGTAGAAAATAATCGTCGCAAAAACAATTCTCATCTCTAGCCATGGCTTGGAAGCAAATGAAAGAAGAATGAGTTGCTGTGTCAACGTCTCAAAAACTGAAGATGAATTTGCAGGAAGTAGCAATAAGGAGCTGTTATATTTATATTAATGGTAATTAACTGTGTTGCATACGTAATGAAAGACCTTGAGCACAAAGGAAAATGACACGATAAAGAATAGAATTAGAATTAATTCTTGATTATTTGAAATAATTGGCTTTAAACAACTCAAGGTTAATAGTTGTCTTTTGTTGGTCTAATTCAAATGACTTAATAAAAGGCACGATTGTAAATGAATAAAGTTTTTAATGAACTGCATATAAATATATTCGATTTTTATTTATTTATATTAATTTATTAAATTTAACAAATGATTTTGAATAATATTTTTATATTCATTTATTAAACAAATTAAACACGAATAAATATATGTTTGGTTCGTTAATATTCATAAATAAATTTGTTTAAAGTTCGTTTAAAACTCATTCATTTATTATTCATTTGCTGTCATTTATAATAATACTAATAAAATTATATTTTTATATATTTATTTTAATCTTATTTTAAGGTTCGTTTATATTTATATGAGTTTGTTTATATTCGTTTATGATTTATTTATTTAAATTTATTTAATTATAATTTATTTATTATTTATAAATATATTCATTTATATATGTTTATAAACATGTTCGTTTAATTTTTATAAATAAATTTATTTAATTTAATTGAATTGAATACAAATCACTTATTATTTACACGAATAAAATAATATTTTAATAAATACAAATCGAACACAAACATATTTAACAATAAACAAACAAATCATGAACATTCATTCATTCATTCATGTTAAATTAATTTTTTTTTATATGTACTAGGACTTGTTAGAGCAAGAAAGGACAACTATTAATTAATTGTACATAATATATTAATTTTTTCAGCTTGACCAGTAAAAGTTGGTACGTTACACATATTCTCTTATTTGGTGTGCTATAAAGGATTTGATTTATTTATTTTTTAAATAAAATCACACATTAATTAAATAAAAAAAATGATTGTTGGTATGTTATACATATTCTCTTATTTGGTGTGCTGTCTAGGATTTGATTTATTTATTTTTTAATCAAATCACACATTAATCTTGATAAGTAACATTAATTAAATAAAAAAATGATATAGGTACTCATCTAATACACTCTAATTCAAAAACTCGTAAAATTTTGTTTTGAAAATTCTACAATAGCTCGTATAAATTTCGAAAACTTGAATCCTTAAGATAAACCATGAAAATATATGCCAATAATATGGGGGAGAAATGGAATTAGTTACGTGGGAGTTATAGGCTGTCTTGAGGAATGTTCTTTGTCACAGACATTAAAAATTGTCACGTGTGATAAAACACTTCAAAATATGCCACGTGTTCAAATAAAAAGGGATCACTTGCGTTCCAAGAAAAGATTAAGAAGAAGACTGCATAACAACCCCCTCTCTGAGCCACAAGTCAAGACTTTTGCTCCATCAAATTTGATGGAACGATTATATTTGAGATATAAATAATATATTATTATTTATAAATTATTTAAATTTAATTTAAATAAAATTTAAATTTGATTCGATTATTATCGAGTTGAATTTAAATTAAGTAATTTAATTTATCAATCAAATTAAATTCGAATATTTTTATATCTGATTCGAATAATTTATAAATTTAATTAAATTTTTATATTTAAATATATTTTTATTATATCATCGGTGCTAAATTGGATAAGTATAACAAATTTGACTGTACACTATTATTGGGATCTTGTTATTGGATGCTTTGCTTTTTGAGTTTGTACCAGGGAAGGTTGTATATATAATCCCGATCAAAGAAATGAGGTGACAAGGGTAGAGCACATACAATGCTTTCTAAGTAATAATATGGTTAATTGTCAAGAAAGTAATTAGCATCAAGGATAATGAAGTTTATTATATATAATAAATGGTCCAAAATCTGAAAAAAGAAATTATGGCAATGAGCATATATAAATAATGTAAAATTTAAGAGCAAAGGTTTTAATTTTATGCCTTTTGATCAAATCAAATGAGTTAGGACTTTGTCAAGGTTAATGGTAAGGGTAGGCAGGAAATAGTAGACAATAATACATAGACGTGTAAGACCTAAATTCAATTATTTTTAATATATAAAGAAATAAACATCCTTCAACAAAAGACCAAGGATTTAATAATCCCTTAAACATAAGACGCTTTGCATTTTAGACTTGTACTTCTAGTTCCTTTTTTATTGTTGATAAATTAATTAGCTCAAGCTGTTCATTTACCAAAGATTTTGGACTGTCCCTTGGATATGAACAAAATGGGCTCCTTGGGTTGAATGGAAGGCTTTAGATGTTTCATCATTTTGTCACATTTTACTTTTGGGCTTGATCAACGATGCTTACAAGTGCGTTTAGATTTTTTTTTTATTTGAGATTATCAAAAATTAAATTTTTATTTAAATAATTAAATTAAAATTATTCGAATATATATATTTTATGAAAATTTTGATTCAAAATGAAATTTAATTTTACAAAATTCTATTTCCCTTCTCATTTTTTAATAAAACCTTCTTCACAACTATGCTTAACAAGATGTTAATATAATTTTTTTTTCATTAAACGTAATACAACTTATTTCTTGATCTTTACCCTTAAAAAGAGTGAATTTTTTTCTTAACTACAATATAAAGAAAATAAAAACACTTTTGTATAGCTTGACTCATACTGCAGTAGTTTGTGTAAATAACAATATTTATATAGCTTGGGGCTTAAACGCACTATTCTTGATGTGTGATTTTTGGATTGTGATTATATTGGTTAAAGCAATTTTGGTGTAATTATATTTTAACTTCTTTCGGATAAATAAAATCACTCGATTATAGAAAATAAAAAAAAAAACAAACATGGTAATAGATGAAGTAGGTCCACAATTGAATTCTTAGCATTGAATTGAAGTTTTCAAAAGAAAATATAAAGGGAAAATTGGACATTTCGTCCAATTAGTTAAATACAATGATTGGTATCCAAGGACCAGGATTATTAATATTACAGAGTCAATAAATTAAGAACGACGACAAAATTTATATCTAACATAGTTGACTTACCCTCTTTTTCCTCCCTAAATTTGAAGGAATATATACTTTGGTCGGTCATTGAATTTTTACACTGTGAAAATCCCCCGATCCTCCTAGCATTAAAATTTTGCTTTCACATTTCTAGAAGCAACATTGGGACAAATTTTCCATGATTTAGCAAGAATACATCTGGGGACGGCAATTCAACCTGTTCTCGACGGATTCTGATCCGATTCGATCTTGTGGGATCAATTTTTTTTTTTTTGAAATTCAGATTTCGGGTCGATTAGGTCGGGTAAGGTTAGGAAATAATTGGGGTCGTGTTGGGTTCGGATTTTAGATAAATTCGATCCGATTTGATATTATATAAAAAAATTATTTTTTAATTAATTTTTTATTTATATATGTATTTATATAATGATATTTTTAAATATTTTATATTTTAAAAATAATATTTTATTAATTTAAGGTCGAGTCGAGTCGGATACTGTTTATATAATATCGGGTCGGAGGTCGGGTTCGGATATGAAAAACTAAAAAAAATTTCAAGTAAGATCGAATTCGAATTTAATAACGCATAAAGTCGGATTGGGTTTGGGACGAGCAAAACCCACCCCGAACCCGACCCATGCCAACCCTAAATACATCCCACCCTTCAAATAGGACAAATTAGATGAAAAAAAGAAAAAGAATATTGTCCCAAGAGATTAGATTGTGTCCTTGATCCATACCCTTTTCCCTTACTAAAGTCTAATCCGACCAACCAACAAACATATTTTAATGTTTTGTTTTTGTAACATAAAGTCATTTACTGTTTTTGGTTGGTCATATTTCATTTTATCATAAAAAATCATTTATTTCTCCCCCTGATCCTCCACATCGGGATTGAACAATGCTAAATTTGTTCTATCAGTGTCTCTTATAGTAATATAGCTAGCTATGTTCACGTTTACCTGCCAGGTGTAAGAAGTTAAGACAAAGAAGGCAGAACTGGTAATTTTGCATCAAGCTGGTTAGGACTCAGGAGAAATATTAGTAACAGAGACTTGGTAGCCAGGAAGCATGGTCGGTCTCTCCTTGATCAACCAGACAAGACAAGAGTAGCAGTTTCGCTTCCCATGGTTGATCCTGTTGTTCTGTGCTTTATATTACTCCTCTAATTGCTTTAATTTGACTTATCTAATGCCTTTCACATTGGATATGAATGTAATATATAAATAGTTCAAATGATCACTCACTACTCGGACTTTGAAACTAACCTTTTGACAGACCACATGTGGTTAAAGCTTAAAAAATCATATTAAAGCCATTAATGATTGGACTTTGAATGTTATAGTTGGTATTAGAACATGTTCCAACTTGATATCATTGATTGTGATTGTGATATATCATCTTGGTGTAGAAATCAATAATTTATATACGGACATGAATCATTGCATATATAAAATTCATGACTCATAGATAATGGCGTATCAGAAACAAGACATTTTCAATCCAAAAACTATTAGTATGGCGAGTGTATTGTTCTTTTCCAATCGTCGCTTGTTTGCATGCTAGAAAAACCTTCTTGAACTTGCTTCAAATCTCCCATTTCTGCATCATTTTTTTCATGCATCAATCAAGCCATAAGATATTTAAGGATAATAAAAGCAGTGTCTTCAAAAATACCGTGCACTTAGGGATTGGATGGGGTTGGTTTATGCCTTAAATTTACAGGACAATGGGGCTCCCCTTTTCTGAAATGCAGTAATCCCTCAATGTGCTGGTGTTGGATCTTAGTGGGATATCTCACATGGGTTTTCTGATAACATGTTTGACCATTTCTTATAATTGTATCTCACTTTTTTTTTTTTTTTTTGTGTTTTATATCTCTTAGATTGATTTAGATTGGACTGGTGGATTCGGGGTAGGGAGGAATAAGTGGTTTTTGGTGAGGCATGAATGATGCTCGGAAACATCAGCATTTCTCCAATTCAATCTTGCTATGGGAGGCAACCTACCCTTTTACATCATTCTGGCTAACATTGGGCACTCTTGCCTTTGGTTTCTTATGCTTCCAAAACTAGTTTTGTATTCCAAAAAAAAAAATGATTTGGGATTTTTGTGGGGTGTTTTATTATGTTATCGAATTTTTTAATTTGGTTTGAAATTCTCTTCTAGGAAAGATTTAAAGCCATTTTCTTGATAGTCTGGTTGGTTTATTAGCTACAAAAGATTTGTCCAGTTGGTTTAAATTTCTGATAGGGCCAGTGGTCCAAAATTCCAAATAAGTTTCAGTTAGAAGGTTAAATACATATACGTGAACGAGGCCGGAGAAGCCCAGTTCACAACAGAGTTGACATCCTTTTTCTTTGATGATACTTCTACCAAATTATCAAAGCTCACATCAAGAAAATGCCGTTTTAGTTTCATTCAACCATTCCCATTCTCCCATTCCCTCAAATAGAATACCTATTTTATGTTTCACTAGTACTCATGAAAAGAGATGTCTTTGCCAAAATAAAAAAAAAGGAAAAGACATGCTTTTTTTTTTTTCTCAATTTTCTTGTAAATTGTCACTATCTAAAGCTTTCCTTGATCTTATTAGGACGAAAAATATAGAGTTTAAATTTAAGTAAAGCTTAAAAATACTTGTGATCTTATATATATATATATATATATATGTTATGCAAAAGAAGTAGCATATGATAATTTTTTTTCAAGATTCATAAATTAAGATAATTTACAATCTAAATTTCAGCAATCCTTTTGCATTGACATCGAATTTGAAATCTCAAGCCAAGCAATTCTTATGAAAAAGATATGAAAATTTTATTAAGAAAAAAAATAGGTAATAAGATGCGAAAACTAGCTACGATTGTATCGAAAGAAAATCAATACTAAACACTTCGTTGCGTGTGAAAACAAAACGATTTGACATATATTAGGCATTATGTTGGAAACTTTAACATCTCTTTAATTTGAAGGTGATTTGAGACATACTTTCAATTGGCAATAAAAAAAACTCAACTGAATGAATGTTTAATTGAAATGATAACTCTTGAATTGAAATATGCAAAGCTATAGACTATAAATTAGTGGAATAAAGTATCGAAATGTAGAGGTTAAATGGTGGATAAAGGGAGATTTGGGAGGGGATTGAGGGAAATTAATTGCGATTATGAGTTACTTAATTAGGAAGGGGGCAAGGGGTCCAACGTGGAGAGAGACGTAGGAGAGCTAGTTGACCGAGTGGATTTGAGTATCTCGTGAAGAGGTGTTGAGGGAAAACGACGCTATCTGGTTGCCACATTGCTATTCTATAAATCCCACCGCTTTGTCAGTCTTCACGTGGATTTCCCCATGCATTTCTCTTCAACCTGTTTCTCTTTCTCTCTCGAAAATGACTCGGAAATTCATAAACCATGACATCACCTTAAATCCCACCCAATTTGGTACCTTGAAATTTTCACCTTGACACGTCTCATGGGTTAATGTTAAATTCAACACGTGTTACAGTTTACTAGCAGAAGGCTGTACATATTTGGGGGTCTGCTCTGCCTTTGTGTCCATTACTTAGGTCAATATCATGGAATTTTCATGCCACTAAAGCCAAATTAATGAGGTCCCAATTTTTGTATAGGTCTATCTATCAAGATTCGAGAAAGGAACCTTTCCCTCTTTCTTTCTATCTCTAGATTTTTTGTAGCTGACATTATATAGTCTTCGACATAGCCTGTCAACCCCACTGTCGTTGCCCTATACTTTTGTCTAGGATTCGGCGCTTTTGGCCTTGTTGTTTAATTATTCTTCTTTGTTTTTGCTAGAGAATTATGCATTTCTGATAGCTATGGATGCTCATAAGACAGGTGGCATTGCACATCAATTTTACAAATTTATATACGAGAGTCACAGATAGAGTCAGGTATCAGATGCATGGAAACATATGCATTCTATTAAGAACTTTTGATTAATTCTTTGAACAGTTGAGCTATCTACTCAGGAATTTGAATTTGATAGCAATACAACATGGATTACATGACCTAAACATGGAGAGAATTAACAACAATTATCCAGATGATGATGATGATGATGATGATGATGATGAATGATCATGATTATCTGGTTTTAGTTTTTTTACATTCCAATAAGTCTGACAGATTCGCCAGAAAATGAGTTTATACTAAGACTCTTGTTTTATTGAGCTAGCTAAGCATCTCCGAATTCGTGAAGGTATTGAGTAGGTTGATATGCTGCTTTTCCCATTGGAAGAAAACTCCCATTTGACATTCCAGCAGGGAACCCTATCCCAGTTGGCCTGTTAGCAGCAGCTCTTTCCAGTGATTGCACCTGAGTCTTCAGAAACTTGACATAGTGAATTGCCTCATCTAACATCGAGGCAGTGTCCATTTTGGTTCCTCCAGGGACAAGTCTTTGAAGTATCCTTATTCTCTCACTTATCCTCTCCCTCCGGTGCCTTGCTGCCACACTTTGAGGATCCTTTGATATCTTCACATTCCTTCTCTTTGGTGGCTTAACTGATTCAGGGTCTATATGAATTGGTTGCATAGCTGCAATTCGGAAGATCATCTCCCTCATTGCAGCCATTGAATTCTTCTTTTGAGAAGGTGTAAAAAAAGCATTTGCACCTGATAATTCCCCTGCTCGGCCTCTCCATCTTGCACTGCCAAGGCTAGACAAGAAACCTGGGGCTCCTTGTTCCCGAACCGGGGTTGAACCAGTGAATGGAATAGTTGTTGGCTGGTTTATGAATGGGGGTGGTGAGCCAACCGGTGGGTTGTCAAAAAAATTTGGCATGGCATTATTGCTTGCACCAGCAAGCTCAGTTGGGGGTAATTCTACGACGCCGTTGTAAACCCCGTAGAATTCAGGCAGCTTGTCCATCTGCATCATCAGCATCATCTCCATCTGATCTTCTGTTGCCGATTTTAACTGGTCAATTTCCATGGCTATATATTTTTCTCTTTCTTTCACTTTATCTCCCTTATCTTTGATAAGAAAGAAGAGGAAAAAAAACGAGTAGGAATTTAAAAGCAGAGGCTAGAAGTAAGAGAAAACTGATTGACAGAGGGATGGGGAAGATAAAAGAGAAGAGTGTAAGACTAAGAGTTTTATCAGAACTTGCAGTGAAGGAAAAGAAATTGCTAGATATAACTTACTTGGAAGGGTAATGAGAGAACAAAAAATAAAAAAGGAATAAAATATTGATATATCGGGAACAGGCTATCAATCTAGAGGAATGATTATATAAACCAAGTGGCTGAATATTTAAAAAATATATAGAAATCTTTTTCCGAATTGATTATTATTATTTTATTATTTTAAATCTCACGAAGTTGTTGAGCTTTTGTTTTTATCTTGGCACAATATGATTGCATGCTTAGAGATAGACAATTCCATTTATGACAATTGCAACACAGAAAAACATCATGAAAGCATATGCTCTAATTGACAAATTTTATCTGAACAATTAAAAATTAAATGTTGGCATCTTCCTTTGTATTAAAAATTGGCCATTTTCCCATGTAAAAGAATGCTTCCTGTTTTCTAGATTCTACTTTATATTTAGTAGAGTGCATATGCTGCAGGAAATCTGAATTAGTCGCTTTTGCAAAGCCAACAATGAAAAGGACCATTTTCTACTAATCTTTTCTCAAGAAAAAAAAAAAAAAAAGATTGCAAATATATCCCGCAGCTGAGCTCCAATGAGGATTGATGAAAAAATTTGTGGCTCCACCAATATTTGAAGGGTTCAGATCATCTAACAAGTTTACTTGCAGGGAATGCAATAAGTGCTTTTTGAATGGTGCATGAATCATTATTTTGCTCTGAAAGTCACAGAAAAGGAAAGGAAAAATAGAACTGTTGGGGTTTAACTTTGGGTTAAAATCAATAACTTTCTTTAAAAAGAAGCCCAAAACCACAAAAACCCCACAATCACATGACAGGGGTCAGAAATCTCACCAGACCGCTTTAAATGAGTTTGTTTTGGCGGTGTTGGGGGCCATTGGGATGCAGTGGAGATGGTCCAGTGATAGGGGCCAACCCCTTTACTGTATTATTCTACATGTTGTTGGCCGGTTATCTTGAATTTCTTTGATATAGCTGCAGAATGCTTTCAAGTTTCACCCTTCACTCCTCTCCGCTCAGAGAGGGAACGCTTTTCGAGATAGATCAGGTTTCTGACACCAACCTGCTTCATGTGCTGGAATTGGTAACGAACTTTACCCTGCCTGCTCAACTTAATTAAATCCTCAAACATTTTTAAGCTCTCATTTAATCATTATTACTCAGATTGATTAAACAATACTGCTATCTATAAATTTCCCATCTTTCCCATATTAATTAAGTTTCATACATAGCTAAAAATGGTAGGGTAAAACAAATCATTTCTCAAACTGATCTTGGCTTAGTAGTTGTTTACGTTTTTTAAGAAGAATAAAATTCAAACACCAATTGTCAATTTGATGAGCAAGACAGCTACTAAATCCATTCAATTAATATTCAAAACCCTCCAAGCTAGCTTGTTGGGAAGGAAATGTGTTTGATCTAGAGTATGAGCAACTAATTAATGAAGTTTTAATTTAGGTTTTAAAGTTCTATTGGATAAAATATGAACTTGAAATTGAGTTCAACTGATAATTCAAATAAAAACATGAATTCTAAAATATGCTATATTATAAATAAAATTATTTGTATTGTAACTCGCGTGAATAGAAAAAAAATACGATAATCTCCTAAAGTGCTACTATATGTTTTCTTGTTTCTCTATATTTTTCTTTTTTCGATATGCTGTGCAGCTTAGAGTTCGCTGTTTTTCTTGAGTTTGCAACAGCTTTCTCTGCACAAAACTTAACAGGCTTTTTCTACCATGTTGATAAAATTTTATATTCATCCACAATAAAAGAAAAAAAAAACAAAACAAGCCGAAAATTTTCATTCAAACCCATAGTTGTAATCAATGGAATGACAATAATGGGAAAATCGCATTCAACAAATTTAACCTTAGCTCTTTGAATTTAATGGTGCAGAAGAATTTCTGGTTGCTTGTAGCTTACGGAATTTTTTTTTTCAAATTTAACCTACAGAGAATTTCCCTATATATAAATACATTTCATTTTAGTTTTAAGATTCTGATCATCCTTAGCTGCGGGGCTGGTCGTGGACACACAATGATATGATGTAGACGTCGATAAGGAAAGCTCTGGGGAGTGAATTAGGAGGGGCGTTAACAGGCAAAACCCTCCTACAAACGACAAAGGTTTGATTTTGCCATTTTTGTAACAGACAACACATTCAATTAATGGGTTTTTCCAAATAAGCACAAAGGTTCAAGTGACAAATGGGTGTAAATTTCTGAACAGTGGTTTGAGCAATCGTTTCACGTAAAGTACAAATATATACTAGTGCTGCTGCTGCTATATCGTTGAAGCCAGGCATCAATGTGTCACAGACTCACAGCTAAAGCGATTTTGCTAGGATTATTTATATCTCTTACAAGACAATATTCTTGGGATGGGATACAACTTTCATTATCTTGTTGTTTATGTAACCATATTGATGATTAGTTAAATGATTATTTGCATGCAGAAGCAAAAACCCACCTAAAACATTTCATATCTGATAAAGTTTTATTAATGGAAAAGTTAATTTTCTGATATCATTGCAAATCTATCTGTTTATGATAGGTTTAAATGTATCAGTAAAGTGTGGTAAACTGACTGAGGAAATTTAAATACAGGTGAGAACCTGTGTCATCAAGACGACAGTCGTTTCTGGCAGAGGTGAGGGGTTCGGAAAAGAAAGAGAAAATGGAAAGGAAACATGTGTAGTTGGGTGTTGCCTGTTCGTTTTTTTTTTCTTCTGGAACAGCAACACCAATCCAAAACACAGAAAACCCTTCAGCGCCCTGATTCGAAAGCAACTGTTGAGATTGACAAATTAATCAGAAGCGGAAAAAAGCACCCCTTTTACTCTCTGTAAAACGTCAATATAATAAACAATAAAGTGTTTGATGATATTTTCCAACTTTATATTAAGAAATACATGAATAAAGAGACATGTTCTCTGCAAGAAGAGGTTCGATTGGATAAAAAGAATCCAGGGGAGAAAGATCTTGTTGTTGGGTTCGTTTCTTTTAATTACTTTGCATTATCACAGTTGCATCACCTTATCTTCTCTCCCCCACATCCCATTTATAATGCTTTTGTTTCTTAACATAGTCTATTTAATAATATCAATCCAACATAGCGAACAAAACATTATTATTATTATAATAAGGCTTACTTCTTCCCACTTCCTTCACTCCCTCGCTCATCGAGAACTGCAGAGGCAGCAGGCTCTCAGTGAAGTAAAGAAAGACATCATTTCATTCAATAAAAAATGGTCCCACTTCTACCTCTCTCTCTACATGATTTTCAACACTTCCAATTTGGGATCGTTTTCTAGTTGCCCAGTTGCACAAAACAGACAGTCAAAAACATCTTTGGAACTATTTACCTTTTTCCAATTTATTGTCCCAGATCCCATTTTTCAGGACTTGTTGTAACTTGTAAGAGTAAAAGAAATTGCGGCAAAAATGTATCTTTGGAAGGAAAAGAGTGTAGGAAGAGAGAGTTATGGTAGTGAAAGGAGGAGAGGAGAGGAGGGCAGCAAGGGCAGCAGGCTTTAATTTACTTCACTGTTTGATAAACTTTACTTTGTTTGGTGGTGATAGAGTTGATTTTAAAATATAAATATTCATATTAGTTTTAATTTATGAATTTTTTAGATAAATTTATGAAATTTAATAAATTAAAATAAATAATATTTTATAAATTAATATCAATTAAGATATTATAATCGACTCTAGAATATTAATATTGTATCACCGAAAGTATTGAGTCTTTATTAAAATGAAAGAGAATTTTATGATCTTATAAAAATATTATAAATTTTATATAAGTTATATATTAAAATTGATTTTGAAAAAAAATTCATAATGAGATATTTTTTATAAAACAAAATTATAAGATATGATAGACATGAAACGTATAAAATTTCACAAATTAATATGGACTGGCCTGTGCGTCATGATACGAGTGGTGATTTCACGGGCGGTTTTCAGATGTTTAAATAGCAAATATTGGGCTATGCTCATTTATTTTTTTTAGGCCATTTTTTTGGCCGATGGCTACGCACTTTGCTCGCGCTGCTTCATCCCGTCTCGCGTGTGATTAACGGCTTCCTCTATACAAATTACAAACAATAATAAATCACTAAATGAAAAGCTAACATTACTCGGATTTGGAAATGTGTAGGATCCGAGTGTACGTTACAGACATGAACGCGGGATTTTCATATTTATGTCCCTTAAATATATGTCAAACACGATTATTTGAAAGAAAATGAAAATCCGAACAACATAGATCAAAAGCACGATAATTCTTGTACAAATTAATAACATGCTAAAATTGATGATTCACTATATAACTTATTGCAAGCAATGTAATGTAACGTAATTCAACCTTTCCTTTCAAGTACATAGATTTCAGTCTAGTAACATTATTGAGAAGTAGGTGATGGAGCCTTCATTATTAAGAAGAGCAACAATGAAATCATCTTAGTATAATATTAATATCTTCTGCTGCATGCCACCATTGCTGGACCCATCAAAACGCTGGATTTGATACCCACAGGCCTACCACTTGAATTTGCTACAGCAATTCCAAGATTTCTTTTCAGAAATTGTTAAATCCAATATTTTCACTGAATTAATAATTCAGAAAATCCAACTTCATATCATCTTGTATGGAATGATTAATAATTCTTATAATTTGTGGTTTTCTTGTATTCGGATAAGATATGATTAAAAAGTTTTAAAACTTTTCTTTAATAACTGTTGGTGTCAAATTTCGATTTGGGGTTATTCTTAAAAAGATAGAAAGTAAGGATGGTTAGAGGTAAAGGCAATGTGTGTGTCAGTGTTTGTATTTTGATGAGCAAATTAAAATGATTCATGTAAAAAATAAAGTAAGAAAAAGAGAAAAGGAATAGGTTCAACTTGTTTTAATGTTGCATGGATTTTCATATTTATAGATAAGCTGTGAGGGATCATCGAGAGACAATAAAAAAAATGTTGAACTGATATGGCACTGAATATGTCAAATCGATTTGACATATCAGTCGACATAAATAATAAAAATACCGTTGATTGTTTACTGAAGGTTTTAAAAAAGAAAAAAAAATCATTATACCCTTTTGACCATCAAATGTCTCTAACACTCTATCCCCTTATTAGGCGATCTGATTATCAAATCGTTAAATGTATGGTCGACATCTCTGGTATAAGATAAATTGGTTGAAAGAGAAAACTTGAAAGTTTGATTCTTTGAAGCCGACATTATAAAGGAAGATCGGTCTTTGAAAATAACTAGCTTTGAGCCATGGTTCAACCTTATGGTTGCCTGATCTCGCGCATGCATCTTGGGTTGAGTGCATAGCCTGCTTAAAGGTTACCGAGATGATAATTATTCAGAATGATTTGAGGTTAGTGTTGTAGTTTATCCGGTCATAGTTAAACTTGTATTTTATTTTAAAAACTTGGATTTGAGCATCTACTTTGAACTCTAATGGTGAATCGGGCATTCGGTTTACCTCGGATAGTTGCCCAGTTTAGCTCGTCTGACCTGAGGTTCATCCAGTTAGGGTGGTCTAATAGCATTAAATGAGGAGAGAGATAGTTTGAATATGAAAATTTAAAGTGGATAGACGAAAAGCCATTTGTTTATGCTAAGTTCAGATTAGGAAAAAAAGATCAAAGATAAGAATGAGAGGGTTGAGAAGAAGAGCTGAAAAGAGAGAATGAGAGAGTTAGAAGAAGAATTAGCCTTTCACCAGGTGATCTAAGTATCAGATCATTGAATGTATGATTGACATCCCCGGTGTAGGACAGATTGGCCAAAGGAGAAAACTTGAAAGTTTGATTATTTGAAGCGGACGTTATAAAGGGAAATCGATGTTTGGGGATAACTAGCTTTGAGCCTTGGTTCGACCTTGTTGTTGCCTGATATCACACATGCATCTTGGGTTGAGTGCATAATCAGCTTAAAGGTTACCGAGGTGATAATTGTTCGAAATGATTCGAGGTTAGTGTTAGAGTTCATCTGGTTATGGTGAAACTTGTATTTTATTTTAAAAATTTAGATTTGAGCCTTTACTTTGAACTATGACGATAAATTATATTCTCAATTTACCCCAGAAAGTCATCCAATTCTGTGGATCTGACTTGAGATTCATCCAGTTAGGTTGATCTAACAGCATTAAATAAGGAAAGAGGTAGTTTAAGCAGAAAAATTTAAAGTAAGGAGATGAAAAAACAATTTTTCACCTGTGCTCCGACATATGGCATGACCTATGTCATCTATCTAATTTGTGGCATGCCTATATAAAAAGTCACTAGGGCTTCAAATTTTCACCTTTTTGCTTTCTTTGCTCTCGATTCATCTTGAAATTTTTTTATCTTAAAAGTTTTTCGACCTTTAAAGGTTTTTTATATCTTTTTTATAGGTATTCTTAATTAAGTCTTTTAGTATGAGTTTTGATGAGGTCGAAAGTTATCGAATAGAACCTAAAGGAGGTCAACACAGGCAGCAAGATGACAATCTGATCCCACTAATTATCGATGGTTGTAAGTATGAAAAGATAGCCTACTGGTTCAATATGATGTCCAAAGAAAGGTAGCAACAAAATGAAAAGAATTCTTGGGCAATAAAAGAACGAGTTTTGAGCAAGGAAGAGCTATGTGCTTAAATTGACTTCGACTTGCAAAATCCACCTTATTTCCTTATCTTTTAGGTTGATTCATTTTCTATGGCTGACCTTATTTCATCTTCGATTGTTCTCCTTTCTGGGGTTCAATCTCATCAACCTTCTTCTTTTTTTATTCCTTCTTTATCGATGCTCCCGTTATCACTTCCATCCCTCTTTAAATTTTTATTGATATCTCTTTCTCTCTTGAATGGTCTCTACATCATCCTTTTTCTTTCGAAATTGAGTTGCTCTCAATCACTGCACTACCTCAAAATCTTACTTTTACTCAGGAGTTAAAGTTTTCTAACGGTGAAGATTTTGACAAATAGGATTCTGAAAAGGAATAAAAGAAAAAGAATACCTTGGTTAGGGAAAATGACAATGGGAAAGAGGACCCTATGGTGTAAGACGAACTCATTGAGTTCCTTGTATATACTCCCTATAACCTTGACATGATCCCAAGGATGTGATAAGTGAAATAAAAGGCAGAACAAATCCTGAAGACTATCCTAACATATGTTTAGCTCATTACGTTTGTGCCATAGGTACAACTTTTCTTTTTTTAAAGAAGAGTACAATATAATAATATCGAACTTCTCAAACCAGGTTACTAATAGACTGAAGCCACATTAGCTTTACGTTTATTAAGATTCTTTCATGGTTGGTCTGAGATTCTCATTTAATCCCTTATTTGTTTTAATTTGTAATTCTTACAGTTTGATTATCACTTAGCTCACTCTTAACTCTATACGGTACATAGTAGCCTTCATTATTTTTTGCCAGCATTTAAACATTCTTTCTACTCTCTTCTATTTAAGAAATTCTTTTTTCTTAAAAAATATCTCAATGTAGCAAGTGATATTACATAAAAACTCGACCAAACGAGAAACTTCTTGCTAATTGCTCAAGCTCAATAAAAAATTAAAAACTGCTATTCGTTTACCTTGAGAAGCAAAAGATAAATAAAGATGGTGAGCCTCAGGTTACAGCTGCTCTTGATATGCTTAAAAAATAAGGATTGTGCTAGGCTTTTTCGTAAATGCATCGATGGCCCTTTCATATTGGATTTAGCATATCAGAACAAAATTTTAGAATATACCCATAGGAGGGAGGTCATCATTGATGCCTATAAGCTAACCTCCACGGAAGTAATAAACAAAATAAAGTATTAGGGTAAGTTTAAGGTAATCTCATAAGATTTTATTTTAGCTTAATTTTTATCTAATCGTTAGCTCGATTTTACAGAGATGGCCAGTGAAAAAGACTTTAACTTCGAGTTGTACCAACACACCCTTAAGCCTAAAAGGGGCTAAAAGAAAATTTAATTTGGGGCTCTATCTTGGAGGGGAGGCAAAGTGATCAGTACCTTACTACACCGCTCTCTCGTAAGTCAAAAAATAAAAGCTACGGCTAACCAAGACCTATCTCAACCTTGACACTAACACCAATTCCTTTTTTTGCTAAAAAGCCATGTGTGGAGGCTTTCTCTTCCACACTAGAAAGAGGCTTAAGTATTAAGGCCCAGCTTGGAAAGAATCTCTACCAACTTTGAGTACACTTTTGTTGATAACTCTATCACCAATCTAGCCGTTATAAGGAGATTCAACAAAGTCACAATCTTTTCTCTTAGTGAACACTGGTTGACTTTAGCTTAGTATTATTCATTTTGCTAAGTTTGAGGTCATTATGTATAGTCTAACATAAAATTTTCCTTTAACCCTTAAAAAACATTGGTGAAACCTTCCACTATGCCTACCTTATAATGGCTCAATTATTGAGGGTCGAAAAGGATATGGCTACCTTGATCGAAAAAAACATGAAAAGTTTAGACATGCTGGGCAATGTTCGATCTAGTCTCATTATATCCCACAAATGGGAAGCTGAGCAAAGAAAAAAATTGATGAGTTGACAGTGAAACTAAAAGCCATCATGATTGATAAAACCTCAACTAACTCAATAAAAGAGTAAGTCGAGCTCAAACTCAATGACACTTAGGCTCAGATAACCAAGGTTAGGTCTGAGCTTGAGGCTAGGGAAAGAGGGAAGAAGACCTAAAAAAAAGACGGTGGAGTAGTTCAAAGCCTCTAATGAGTACCTCTAGATAAAGGTAAAGTTTTTAAGGAAAAACGTGCTCAGTGCTTTCCAATTGGCCAAGGACGAAGTGTAGATCAAATTCTCTACTCTTAACCTTGACCTCTTTGATATTGATATCAACAATATCAAATCAAGGACTCATCCAAATTAACTAAAAAAAGATGAAAAAAAAAAGAGAAAGATGGGGATAAGGCCTTAAAGGTTGAGCTAGAGGCAGCTTTGGGGCCTAAAAATGAGATGCTGAAGGCCAAATAGGGTGAGATCGTTGCTGCTATACTGCTAATGAAGGTGCTGTCCCACCATTACTGCTGTTGCTACCAACGTTGTTGATGAATAATTCTTTTGATTTTTTGTTTTTGATTTTGAAAATTTTTTATTGATATATGAGGTCGATTTTTTGTAATGACCTCAAGTAAGGATAATCTACCTGACCAACAACTGATGTACTTACCAAAAATGAAATAAATTTTTTTTTTGTTCAAGTTTCAGCATGGTTGATTGAACTAAGCACGGATAACTGAATTGAAAATTTACATGATCACTTAGATCAAATTAACTTGAGAATCCATTTAAGTTCTAGGTCAGATTTCGTTAGATTGGATAAATACAAGCTTGTTGAGAATAATTTAACTTATGTATTCAAGTACAAAATAAAATACAAGTGTGAGCTTGGTTTGATCGAGCTACTGAAAATAGACTTTTAAGTTATCTACATTCCATATCTTTAGGATGATATTGCTATTCGAGTCCTATAGTTTGTAGGTTACATCATGAATGATTTTTTAAACAATGTATAGTCTTTTTTAGGTCGGGGCTAATTTACCACTTTAATTATCTATGTTTGAAGTTTTTACTTTTTTACGTACCAGATCACCCTTTTCGATGTGCTTATGTCGGACCTTTTTATTATAATAGTTAGCCATTTTTTATCGATAAGTCGTTATCCATATGAAGGCTATGTCCTTCTATTTTTTAACAAAGTCGAGGTCCAGGTCGACTTTAAGCATTTCTTCATTTCTTTCTTTTGATCCTAGTTTAACTCTTAAGCTCAGAAGGTCAATTTTGATAGGTACGACAACCTCTGTTCTAAATGCCAAATGGAATGAGGTTTCACTAGTAGGTACCTTCATGGTCGTTTTCAGGGCTCATAACACTTATAGTAGCTCGTCGACCTATTTCTTTTTAGTTGTGTCGAGTCTTTTTTTTTAAAGTTCTAATATTGTCTTGTTTATAGCTTCAGCCTACCTATTAGACTAAGAGTGGGCAACCAATGTAAATTTGAGCTTGATATAAAAGTTTGAACACCATTCTTTGAACTTCAAATTTTTAAATTTTTTGTAATTATCCGTTATTATAGATCGATATAAACCGAATCTACAGACTTTATTTTTTACACAAATTTCTTAACTTAAGCCTTTGTGGTGGTAACCAAAGCCTCAACTTCAAGCTATTTTATAAAGTAATATGTTACCATTAAAATAAATCTTTACTGACCTATGGTCGAGGTGAATGATCTGTAAACATCCATTCTCTATTGCATGCAAGGGCCATGAACTGATGATAGGAATAAGCTCGAGGGGAGATGTTGGACATGAGCAAATCTCTGACACTTGTTGCATCTCTTTATTAGTTTGGTTGTATCCCTCATATGGTAGGCCAATAATAACCTTGCCTAAGCACTTTGTTGGCCAATGGTGGGCCAATATTGAGGGGCCTTTCTCATCAGTGCCTTAGCTTGGATTTTTTCATCAGGTATACTCTCCTGGTTAAGTATGCTTTAATTTGTGTCATCCAAATTTTTTTCTCTATGATCTGTCATACAAGCTTATTTTCAGTGATTTTATTTTTTAGCTCTTCTACTAAGACTTGGTTCGGGCTTTTCATTGTTATTCTTGAAGTCAACTTAGATAAAGAATCAGTTAATGAATTCTCTAACCTCGGTATCTTTTTCACCTTAATTTTTTTGAAGCCAACTACTAAGGCAGTGTTTTATCGAGATACTTTTGAATTTCATCTTTTCGAGTTTCAAACTTTCAATATATCTGATTGACTACCAATTAAAAGTTGCTATACATAATAATGTGTTGAACGTTCAGTTCAGTTGCCAACTTAATACTAGTTATCAACGCTTTATATTTCATTTAATTATTGGATGTTTTAAACTTGAATATCAAAACATATGGGTACTGTAGCATTTCTGGGTTTATCAGAATCAGGTTGGCTTCTTCGCTGTGGTTTGTGACCAATCCGTCAACATAAAATTTTTAATCATCTTTATCCAAGGTTTTTTTTCTCGGATTGTCTTTTTGGGTGTACCAAGGTGAATTCTATGACAATTTGTAAGTATATATGATTTTAAAGCCAATCTAGATAATATGTATAGGTTGAATTCATTGAGCTTTGTCGTCCATTTAATTAATCTTTCTGACATTTCAAGCTTTTGTAAAACTTGTCTCAATAACTGATTAGTTAGTACGTGAATTATGTGAGCTTGAAAGTATGGCCTGAGTTTTTTGACCAAGGTGACAATAGTATAAGCTAATTTTTCTATGTTGCTGTAATTAATCTCTGACCCTGTTAGTAGTTTGTTTACAGAATAGACCTTTTTTTTTTATTAAGATCAAGTTGATGGTTTGATCTGTGCTGGTATTATATAAGATTACATTAAACCTTCGCTTAGACAGAATAGGTAAGGAAGATAAAAAATTATTGAGTTCTTCAAAAACTTTTTAGTATCAAGGAGTCCACTTAAAGTTAGAAATATTTTTGAGAATTTTAAAGAATGACAGACATCGTTTTGACAACGTGGATATGAATCAATTGAGTATGACTATTTTGCCAGTTAATCTTTATATTTCTTTTACCAAGGTCGGTGCTTTCACATTTATGATTGCCTGAACTTTTTTTGAGTTCACCTTTATCCTATTTTTATTGATCATATAATTGAGAAACTTCTTCGATGTGACCTCGAAAGCACATTTGCTCAGGTTTAGTCTTATATTATACTTTTTCAAAATGTTGAAGGTCTCTCTGAGGTCTTCCAAATACTCAGCCAAACTCTTGCTCTTAATTATTATGTTGTCTATATATACCTCAATGTTGTAATCGATCTGACTTTTAAACGCCTTGTTTAACAACCTTTGGTAGGTCACCTCTATATTTTTCAATCCGAATAGTACTATCTTGTAACAGTAAAGGCTTTTATTAGTAATAAAAATTATTTTTTCCTTGTCATCTTTTAGCATTTTGATATGATTATAACCAGAATAGATGTCCAAAAAGCTAAAGAAGCCATGCTCGGTATTGTCATCTATCAACCGATTTATGCTAATGAGAGGAATGTTATCTTTTGAGCAAGCTTTGTTCAAGTCAGTAAAGTCAACACACATTCTCCATTTTCTATTATGTTTTTTAACTATTACCACGTTGGCTATCCATTTATGATAGTAGACCTCCCTAAAGAAATAAAAAATTTGTCAACCTCTTCCTTAATAGCTTGTTATCTTTCAAGGGCAAAAATTCTTTTCTTTTGTTGAACTAATTTTACTTTGAGATTAGTGTGTAGCTTATGAACCATCACTTTAGTATTAATACCGGGCATATTGGATGGTGTCCAAGCAAACAAGTCTACATTATCTTTCAAAAGTTGAATTAACTGATCCTTGTGTTAAAGCTTAGTCTTGATCTATATGTGTTTTTGAAGGATGTTATCCTAGAATGGAACTATTACGAGGCCCTCAGCTAGCTCAAGTCGATTTTCATCTGAGTTTGATATTTGATTAATTATCTTTTTTGTTCAATTAGGTCGAGATCATTTCTTACGAAAATAAATCTTGACGTGATGATCAGTATGCTGTGAATAACTTGTTGAATATGTATGTAGTGAAATTGGTTTGTTATTTTCATTTCATACTATATTTTGGTCGGGGTATTAGCTAGGTCCAAATGACATATGGTTGTTCATGCCGACTTAAAAGCTTGGTCATCTTTAGTGTTACCTCACAAAATTTTAAAAATAGGACAAAATTTTTTATTTTCTTTTTATTAGCGTCTAAGAGCTCGAAGTAACTTAAAAGCATGCTTTTGTCAATTGATCTTACGTTCTGTGCTCTTACTGGTGACTTTCTACTTCTCATCGATTTTTTATAGTTGTCCTTCTTTACTTTTGACCTCAGTTTTTATCGAATTGCTCATCTACTTCCCAGTTCTATTTTTTATTATTATGACATAACACTATCGTGCTATAGATTGATCTCTCTGAACCTTTTTAACCTTATCAAATATTAAAAATTTTACTTTCAAATGAAGAGCTGAGTTTATAAGTTGCATAACAGACTGGTTAGGTGGGCCCAATATCATGTTATAAGTTGATGAGACATCCAGGCCATGAATTCTATGATCGAAGTGATCATCATCGGTTCAATCCTTAAGAAGATTGAAGTTTGATAATTTTTTTGACTAGTATTTGCTCATTCTCAAACTCCATAAGTGTGATGGTGATCGACTTTAACTGATCTTCATCGATCTCTATTTTTTTCATGTAGTTGTAGTACTTGATGTCAATCAAACTCTTATTATCAAATAAGATTCTTTTGGCTACGTAGTTGTATACTAAGGTTGTGATCACTATGATATCATTATGTAGGTGTTGGATTCCTTTAAGATTTTTCGAGCTAAATTAGATCAACTGATCTCTCTAATCTTTTTCTCTCTTTGTCGAGGTGTCTATTGCCATAACCATGCTCGGGTTAAACTTTTTCATAGTTGAGGTGAAGTTACCCTTAGTGATTACATTAATTAGCCCAAAATTGACTTGTTATTGTTAGTTCAACCTTCTTATTGGATCTGCTCATCTTATTGGGCTTTCTTTCTTTCATGTTCTGTTTTTCCCTCTCCGCTCTGGATGAGTGCTTTGTGGTCTTGCCTGTAATCCATTTTAAATTGGTTTTATCTTCTCTATCCCACAAATATCTTCAACTGACCTCATCTTATCAGAGCTTTAATCTCATTTTTTAGGTCAACATAATCTTCAATGTTATCCTACATTTCTGTGAAAGACACATTTTTTGGTTAGATCTCTTCTTATGTTTTGTCTCAGTGGTTTTGGCCATCTCAGGTTGAAATTTCTTTCAATTTGCATCAGAATACTCTTTCGAAAGGTTTTCAATGTAATGTAATTTTTTTCTTTACTAGGGCTTTTAGCCCCATGTTGTCTCTTTCTTAGAGAAAGATCACAAAAATATTTACTTTTTTTACCATCGAATATGAGGGATGAACCTTTCTCACTTTGACTGCTAAGGAAAGGAGATAAGCCTTTCTCACCTCGATTAATTTTTATTGTAACTTCAACATTTATGTACTTCTCGATTATCAGTAGTACGTTGGGCAGAGTTTTAGGCGATTCTAGAGACAGTTAACTTCAAGTGGTACTTTTTATCACCAAGTTCACTTGTCAGGGCAACAACAATGGTCGTCTGCTTTAGGTTTTTAACCTGCTAAGCTTTCACATTAAAACGCGTAACATAACTCTTCAGAGTTTCATTTTCGTCCTTGGTGGATTGACATCAAACTTAAGGTTGTCTTCTTTGCTTTTCGGCTACTCACAAACTTGGACAATAAAGAATGGTTAAGCTCTTTGAATGTCATAATTAATGCCAATTCTAGGCTATTGTACCAGGATCGAGTTGTGCTTTTTAGTGTAGTGGCTAGACCTTTGCACATTAAAGCCTTGTCTGCCTTTTACATCATCATGTTAGTTCTATAAAATTCTAAATGATTAAATGAGTAAGAAATACCATCATAAGTTTTCAAGGTCGGTATCTTAAATCCTTTAAAAGGCATGGCTTTGTCAATTTCTTTGGTGAATGATGAGATCTCCAAAAACTTGAGCTTATCTTTAAAAGCTACTACTGTCGTTTTTAGCTATTTTTTCATGGCCTGTATTTGAGCTTCTAAATCTTTATTCAGTTAGGGTTCAGGGTTTATTTGTTTGGATTTTTGGATCGTAGCTTGTGTTGAATTGTGGCTAAGGTAATGGTGGGTTGGGGTTTTGTACTTCTATTCTTTGGAAGCTGAAGAAACTTCCACCTTTTCGTAGCTCGATTGTCTAACAATAGCTCTTCAATCATGTGTGATTAAATCAAGTGCTTTTGAAATTTGAAGTGGAGTTATGGTTTGTAACATTTGCTTGAGAACCTATATTTATTCAGTCAAGGCTCGAAATTGTTCCATGGTTAGGTTCGCTTGTGATTGGGTCGATCGGATGGAATACTGACTACGGTTGGTTTCTATTCTAGCCGAGACAACTATCTCTCCCTTTTCTAAAGTTTTCTTCCTTAACGGCATTGCTTTATGTCGATTAATGAAAAAAAAAGAGCCTTTACTTGGCATGCCAAATGTTTGTGTCAAGCTCCAATCTGAGGGTGTTTATGGAAAAACAAAAGAGAATGACAGTTAGAGGCAAAGGCAAGGTGTATCCCCTGCATTTCCATTCCAATACATAAATAAAAAAGATTTAGGTAAAAAAAGTAGGAAGAAAAAAAAAAAAGTTCAACTTGCCTTAATGGTGCTTGGACTTTCATATTTATAAGTAAGCTGTGGGGGACCATTAGGAGAAAATAAGGACAATGCCAAGTTAATATGACACTAAGCATGATAAAAATGATAAAAATGATAAAAATATCCCTAATTGTCTACTAAAGGTTTTAAAGAAGAAAAAATACCATTATATCTTTTGGATTACCAAATGCCCCTAACAATAACATTAATTATTTGAAAACAATTAAATTATTATACACATGCTAAGGGTGCATGTATATTTTACTCAAATAGCATTAATTTTAATAATGTCTCTTCCGAATGTTTATCCTCTCTTGGAGAACTTGAATATCAAATACTAACAATTATTGAAAAGCAAATAAAAAAATTATTACATCCAAATTTTATTTCAACATTTATAAATACAATCTGTAGTTTATCTTATTAAATCTCATACTTGAATGTCTGTGATGCATCACGATTTTTTAAATCCATGGAAGGGAAATTAGAGTAACTTTGCAGTCACATTAGCATTGCACGTGCTCTCAGTTTTGTTGTTTTGCTGCCAAGATAATTCCGACCAACTGAAAGGGATTGCATAGCAGGAACATTACTCATAAAAGAGAACGTTTTGCATATCTGTCATGAATCTTCATAATCTTTCTAGAATATGCTTCATAATTAAGGCACAAAAATTGGCTATGATATCCTTGTTTGTAATTGATACAATGTAGTTTATCATAAACTTAAGAAACTAGCTATATGAAAACTACTTCTCCAATAAAAATTAGAAAAGAGAAAAAAAAAGTCAAAGAACTAAAGCAAAGAAGGGGGTTACACCTGTCTTTGTCATAACAAGAAAACTTGTGGTTTGTTCGTAAAAAGTGTCTCAAAGTGACTTCCCTTCAGATCCTTCCATTTGTTCTCCATCTAAGAGCTCATTGACGCAGAATTCCTGCAAGTTGTCATAAACGTTTTTCAATTGCTGAACCATCTGCATAGATCTTTTGCAATCAAGCTTCAGTCTCTTCACTTCCATTTCAGCTGCAGCAGAAGAGCTTTGTTGCTGCAGACAAGGGGTGATGAAGAGGTTAGACAAAGGTGTCAAGTAGATGGAATATAATTATATATATATATATATAGCAAATTATTAAAAGTACATAAAGTTAACAAAATTAAGATGGCCTGCTTGATGCCTGGTAATAAGCACTAACAAGTGAAAATGAAACCATAATAATTATATGGTCCATAAGCATGCCATAAGCAGTAAAGAAAACCTGAAGCTCTTTAACGTGATCATTGATTAGCTGAGCACTAAGGTATGAAGGGAGGTCACTAGTAGCAGGGAGAGTAATGATAGCCTTATTATCCATGTCCTCATCGGTTGAATTTGCATATTTTTCTAGTGGAGGTGGAAGTGATGTTTCATGCCTTCTGGAGGAAGCTTGCTCTTTTGATCCTGCCCGACCAAGGGGGAGTGGACGTCTAACAATGAGAATATTGTTCACAGGGCCTGAATATTATTGAACATCAGTTAAATGATTTGCAAGTGAATAATAAAGAACATCATGTGAAGGTATAGTAGGAAAGAGGAAAAGTAAAAGCCACACCAAATAGAAGAATGAAGCACTAAATGCAAAATTTTGTAAAACAAATCATAAGCTCAAATAGGATAATATACCTGTGTAATAAAATCTAGCTTTAGCAAATTAAAATATAAATTTCCCACTTATGCTATATTCTTTGGTTTGTTGATCATGAGCATGAATCTATTAACGAAGCACTCTATTTAAGAGTTGGAGATTAATGCTTTTCAAAATCTTATGTCATTCTCAGCACTTTTCAAAATCTTATGTCATTCTCAGCACTTTTCAAAATCTTAGCCAAGTGCCAAAGCTCAAGCGGCTCAAAACTGATAATCCTTCAGGATGTACAATGCATTTTTTCATACCTTGCCTGACTACTTAGTCTACTTTTCCATTTCTCTTTCATGGTTCTCCCTTTGAATGTTTCACTGCTTGCTCAATAGAATGTTTTGTATTCCCTCCATTTTCCTTCTTTAAGATAGTAGTAATATATTTATGCATGCAGCATGGAAGAAAAAAAGGACAACATGGAATGTGAGGAAACAGAATTTATGCTTTTTCATATGAGATTTATTTTGAGGAAGATGCAAAAGTGAACGGTAAGCGTGCATATAAGTTAAAGACCAAAAGTTTGCAATCCATTCAGCGCCTTGCATTGAAAACAAGAAATATATCTAGTTGTTTGAATGGAACCTTTTGCATGTCTGAACATTCGAATGATGTTTTGTGTTTTCACATCCCAAACTCGAACCAAACCATCCTCTGATCCAGATAGTAGCAAATTTCCTTCTGCACTATAGGCCAAGCATGTAACAGGCTTACTGTTCAAATATAAGATTATAAAACTGTCAGTAAAAAGGGTAAGAACGATATAACAAGAGGTCATTTAAAATTTTAATGAGGAACGCACAATATAAAATATCAATCATCAATATTGTTAGTTAGTCTACAACTACAATTATGACATACAAGCAACTTAATGTAGGTGTGCATTGCTTTTTTTTTTTTTTAACTTTTTCTTCTTTTTTGATGCATAACAATTTGAACTATTTATAAAGTCCATTTCAATCTAGGGGATGAATTATAGAATTTGGAAGCTGGGCCATAAAACAGTTAGTTGATTTCAACAAGTAAAGAGTACATGCATAGCACCATTTTAAGGACTAAAAGAATGTATAAAGTGATATGACACGAACCATTATAGACTACCCTGCCAGAATTACTTAAGAAAATATTGTAAAGATGGGTAAAACCAAAACAAATAACAAAATAACACCTGTGATCAGATAGTGAACCAATGATGTGCAATCCATAACTGCTGCTAGGGGAACTTTCAGCATTAAGTGCAGCAATATAGATTTTACCATCTCGACTGCCCGCATAGAAGACATGTTCACCAGGGTCTAGAGCAATTGCATCAATGATGGATGGAAACACAATGTTTCTTAATAATCTCCCCCTGAATAAGCTCCAGACCTATTAGCAATGCAGATTAAATCAGGAACCCTTTACAAACTAACTAGTAGATAGAAAGGTTAAGGCCATATATTAGCACAAAGACTGCATCACAAACAAGTCAGGTAATTGCAAAATGAAGTCGAACATATTCCATGAAATAAGGTTCTACTACCAGCATGATAGATTAGTCATAAAAACACAGACAAAATTGTGACGAACTATAATGTCCATTAATTTCCACTAAGAAAGTATCTCTTTACAGTTAAATCCATATAAATTTGTTGCTCAAGCAACCCATGCTATGGCTAAGCAAATATTTAGGAGTATCCCTCACCATCAATCTCCCAATCAGAAAATATTACCTTCATCACATGACATTTCTTAGCTTTACAATTACCAGTTCAAAAACACAATTTACTGATAAAAATACTATATATAGGTTAAATGACAATGCCAATGCCAATAACTTGCCACCAAAAGCTTCCATCTTTTCGTTCTAATGCACAATCCAGAAGAACACCTCAATTACCAATCTCTCAAGACATTCATGCATTTGGGCTTGAACTAAAAGAAGAACAAACCTTACATGTGCGGTCCTCAGAAGCCGACACAATAATTGCACTGCTTCCACCATAACCCATTACAATATCAGTTACACGCAGCGTATGTTCTGTAAAACTATACTCATAGAGATGACTTGCCTGCTGCCTTCTAACATCATCAAATATTCTAATTTACAATAAACATCGGAAACAAAACTATCTACAATTAGAAACCACAATAATCAAATAACATATGCAATTCGTATCTGAAAATAGGAGCAAGGATTAAAACGAAGCACGTACATGAAAAGCGACCAAACTCTAACGCATCCATCCTCTGATCCAGAGATGAGAAGCGAATTATCCTCGGAGAAAACCAAGGATGTAACAGCCCTGTAATGAGCATGCCATTTCCTTAACAACCTACCCGTTGCAACCTAAATTGTGAAACAAATACCACCTAAAAACCTTAGCTTTAATCAACAAATCAAGCCAATGACTTCAAAATAATATAAATAAGTAAATAAAGGAATTGAATTTAACCTCCCAAAAGTAAATATCACCAGATGAACCTCCACCAACAATGTAACTACCTTCGCTATTAGCAGCGAGTGGTTTAATTGGTTCCGCGGGAAAGCTTTTAACTTCTGCTTGAGGCTATGAAAAAACAAAAGAAAATATAATAACAAAAAAAAAGGGTTTGGGGAAAGAGTTGAAGAAGATGTTAAGAGAGTAAACCTTGAACCATGACCAATAAAAAACGTGGCCGGAGGTGGCGGAGGGGTCGCGAAGTTGAGAGCAGGCAAGGAAACGGCAACCAACGGAGGTGAGGCCGTGTGGAGGAGAGGCGCAAGTCTTGTAACGGAGTTGCTCCGCCCCTGTTTGTAGGTCCCAGCAACCGATGCCGCAATCGATCGAAGATGATGCTATTACTACATTCATTGTTATTGGACAATTTTTTCCTTTGGAATTTGGTGCTGACAACGAAGAGCGATGTTGTGGGTTTTGTTAGGGTTTTTAGCTACAGGGAAGGAAGGGCAGGCTGGCAAAAGGGCACTAAGCCTGTTGTGTTCTAAACTTTATTGGGATCCTAGGCCCTTTTGGGCCGAATGAGTTGAGATCCTTAAATGGGCCTCAAAGCTCACTCTCCTGGACCACCCACTTTCTTAAACACATCACATCGTCCTGCTCCAGACATATACCATCATCTTTCTCCTGCCTGCATTACCAATGAATCCTGAAAATTAAAATATTTGTTCCAATCATTCATTCCACCCTATCTAGGAAAATGAACTTAGTTAATCAAATCAGATATTTAAACAACTATTAAAAGTATAGTCTTTCTTTCTTACTTTCTAAAAAGATTATCAATAATCTACTGATAAAATATTAAAATTTTACTTTTTGTAATTACAATTGAATCCCTTATAATCTCAAAGTATATTAAAAAAAAAAAAAACATACGTTAATTTATTACATGCATGTGGGAGATGGCTATGCTATAGAACCTAAAGAGACAAAGTTTGGGATAACTATATCTCTATGTCTATATATGGGCTTGTGTGCTTAGCCATGTGCATTGAAGCACGCTAATGTGTGCCAGTTTCTGTTCTATATAGTTTTTTTTTTTCCTTTTTACTGACAGTTTTTGATCAATCACGGTATTAGTTTGTAGTTTGTTGATACGTAGTAAATTATTCATGGATTCTCATTGAAAATATAACTGATAAGGGTTCAGGCTAAAACAAATCACGACAACATTTTCACAATCTTGATTTAACCCTCGATGAATTCGAAATTATATTTGTTATAAAAAAGAGTTCGTTACATCCCAAGGGACACATCTACTTAAGGTTTTATTTTTTATCATATGCAATTGATTTGATCGGAACGTATAATTTATTGATAAAATATTAAAATTTTAATTTTAATAATTAAAATTTAATTTGTGACATTCTAAGTACAAAAAAATGGAAGTATAAAATAAAGTTGTTTTGCATATCTTAAAATCCCTATAGCTCCATTCCATGTGAAACATTATTTGGTCAACAAATAGGATGGAGAAGAAAAGTAGCTAGAAAAACAAATGAGACACATGTATCTTTGCAGCCTTGCACTTATTTAATCCACCCTACACACAAACTTTTTATGTATTGCGTTATTTTTGTAGTCTTTATGATGAATTGTCAATAAAGTGTTGGACCAAAAGAAATACAAAGGAAGATGTCAATAAAGTGGATTTGAAAAGCGCACCAGGAAGAAGAGAAGAAAAGAAAGTCATGTCTTTTTATAAGTCCCAATTTCTCTCACCCTTTTTCTTTTTTAGACTTTCAAAAAGAAAAATAAAAGAGAAAATATTTGTTGGTCGAATACGGCTGTTAAGCAACATGAAAAGAAAATGAAGATCCCTTCCTCTTAAAGCATCTTTACCGTATACACTTTTAAAACCCATCATCCTTAAGTTATACTTAGTACTTTTTCTGGTAGTTTTCTTGATTTTTCTTCCAATATCTCTTTGGACTAGACGTATCCTTCTACACCACACGTGCAGTTAATTTCTAGTTCACATGCCATGCTCCAACAAACTCCAGAAAAAGGGTAAGAGCCAAAGACATATGTAGTGTCAAAACTAGGTTTATTAGGGTTAGGGTGTTTTTTTTATTTGGGTATGAGACGAAAAAGAAATGATCATCGGCACGACAAAGATATTCTAAGAATTATATATTGATAACTTTTATGTTTCTCATGCGGGAGTCTTAAATAGATGTTTCTTAACTTACTTTCATCACTGTCTTACATAGTTTTCTCTGTCTTAGGAAATTAGTAAGTGCATGAAAATATACAGAAGAACCGGATTCAAGAAAAAGCAAAGAATCTGTTCAAATGCCTAGTCAAACTTTATGTGAAACTTTACTTTGTATAGGGATTTTGGACAAAGGGACAGGTAAAAGCCATAAAAGAGAAATGGGTTTTTGTGAAGAACGGTGCATTGTTTAGCTACCAGTCAAGGGGTCTGTCTTAAGGTCTATCTATGGAATTCTGATCTTTTTATCGGTTTTTTGTCCTAGAAAAAAAGGAAAGTGGGATTGGAATTAGTGAAAAGAGAGAGGAATCCAAAGATGGGTTTTGAAAATGTTTATCAGATACTTAAAGTAGGAAAAGGCAAAGGTTTCTGTTCCTCAGAAGAAGTATAGAAGCCTTGATAGAAACATTTCAAACAACATTTTTAGTCAGTTTCTCTTACATTTCGCTTTCATCGAATAACTCACTCTTTTGGATTTTTTTTCTTTTACTCCCTCTAATTCTATTATTTCAAAATCAGTATTCGATTTTTGTGCTTGACTGACAGTTCATGGGAACAAGAAATGATAATGGAGATTTTAACCTTCATCAAACATATGATAACCTTCTTTTTTGACAATAATAGTCATAATTACACTGGTAATTAAATTATTGAGAAATGAGAACCGAACGTCAGCTGCATTTTTCCATCGTTTTGATGGTAAATATTTTTGTATCGGGTTTTGAATTCAGATGAGGGTATCAAAGCATACTTGTACGTATCATACATTAATGGACTAATCAGAGAAAGCCCTAGAGAAATTGTCAATGAGGCAGCTATTGCCAGAGACTTCCTCAGCTTTTCTTTTTATCAATTGGAGCTGAAAGGAAAGTCTGTTTGTCGCTCTCTCTCTCCTGCATTAATGAAAGTATATATGTAACTGGAATGTACAGACGTCAGACATCAGAATCATGAATAAAGAGAGAAGAGTATTAGCAATAAATTGCACCAATGGAAAACTGAAGAAACATCAAAGAAAAAGATCGGTGTTGAGATTTTCCACTTGCTTTTCATCTTCACTCTAACCAAAACCCATCTGCATTCATGTGGCTAGGAAGGAACAAAATATTACCGGCACTAAAATTATATACATAGACACAAACACCCACACACCCCACGCAGACAATTTCCGTAAACAATATCAGAAGACTCTAAGAGATAAACAAAGACAATCAAACAAAAACTTAAAAAAAAAAAAAGAAAAGAAAAGAAAGAAGTTCAAAAAGGAAGCTAGAATATTCTTGAAATGAGAAACTAACATGTAGAAGGAGGCATAAGATTCAACCCTAAATCATCTTTCTCCAAGACCAAACGTGCCTTGTTAGTCTCCATGTTAGCTGCACCATACTCCGGGTGCAACCTCTTCTTTGATTGTAAAGGCACACCAAAGAGCTTTGTTTTGCAACTATTGCTGCTTGGTTCTTCCACAATCGTTAAGGAGCTCTGGGATGTAGCAGTTGGAGAGTTTAAAACCTGAACTTGGGGCTTGGGACTATTTGGATAATATCCAAGAAGCTGGTTCAAAGGCTTTTGCAATAATGAACTATTGGTATTAACAACGGAAGGAGTAGAAGATGAAGGAGGGCCACAAAGAAGCAAAGAAGGAGAGTAAGAATTGCTAGGAGTGACAGGCTTAACATGGTTTTGAACAAAATAAATAATATCATTGTAAAGCTTTCTCATATGGGCTAGTTCAGACATAAGCAAATTGTTGCTTCTTCTCAGTCTCTCATTATCCTCTGATAAAGCTGTGACCGAGCTGTTATATCCCCCACCCCCGCCGCCACCAACAAGTGAGACGCCAGTGCCTCCTCTTGGTGAGGAAAGTGGTGGTGAGTCACACCAGTTGGCTTGTTCATCTGAGTCAGTTGAAGAGATGCTGACTCGACTTGGAAATGGAAAGAAACTCGGGGCATTAATCAAAGGAGAATGTGGGTGGTGATGATGATGATGATGGTTTATACCCCCTTGTGGCTGCGCAGTTTTTCTTCTATGGATCTCACAAAGCAAGTGCTTTTCTCCTTTCTTGAAGAACTCGTTAGCAAACTCCCATCTGTCTGGTACAATCTTCCTAAAACCCTAGTTTCATTATCAAAAGCAAAAGCAAAACCCAGATCAGTACAATAACTAAAAAGGCAAAAGATTTATTAGAAATAGAAGATTTCTTAGAAGAGATAAAAGGTTGAGTTCTTATACATAAGTGTTGAGCTGTCTGACAAAGCTAGAGAAATTGTTGTGCTTGAAGTAATTTGGAAGGAGATCACGAGCAAACTCAGGAGGTCTCCAAACTACGAAAGTAGTGTCATCTTCACCCCATGAAACTATGTGGTCTGTGGTGGGATCATCGACTAGTTGGTAGGTTTTTGTGAGGAATGGTGCTGGCACTGATTTGTGGGAGTCTAGTGATAGTAATATCCCTTCACAATTATCAAGCATCAGAGCCATTGAAAGATCAAAACAGGAACTGTGCCTTAATGAAAGAGAGGGAGAGAAAGGATAGAGGCCTGAGGGAAAATAGAAGGGGTTTGGAGCAGGAGATCAGGACAGATGTTTGAGGGGCGATTCTTGGATGGGATAAAAATGTTGGGAAGGGGGGGTGTTGTTACTGTGAACAAGCGGCACTGTTATTGCAATTTTTTTGTGTTTATTGTGGGTATATTTTTGTTTCCCTTCTCGGTTTTGTAGTGAGAGAGAATATGTGTCTGTCTGTCTAGGACTGTGAAATAAGGGCCTTTCAAGACAAACCCGTGACTCTCTCCCCCTTTCTTCCTTTCTATCTATCTCTCTCTTCTCTGACAATTGATCCCGCGCACACCCACTTAAAATCAGGCACAGAGGATGGGTGCAGCCTGTCCTTTGGAATTGACAATGAAGCCCCTTCCCTCCCTTCCCTCCCTTTTCCCCTTCCTTTTCTTTTTAGATCCCTAAAGTATATTTTAATGTAGTAGTTCAAGTATGTTAATTTGTTATGATTAATGTAAGAAAATTCTAGTTTAGGGGTAATATGGTCGGAGTGGGAAACCTTGTTTTTCTGATGCATGAATTGAAAAGAAAAGAAAGGAAGGAAGGTGGCTTCACTTCACGTCAAACGAGTATCATCTTTTTTTTTTTTTTTCATTTGTAGCTTTCCGTTTGTTGTTTAATATGATCACGAACCCAACACACACGTCCTTCAGTCCTTCTATTTCGAATCCCATCATTTTTTATTTCTACTACTCTAGCAGATATAAGGTAAAGGATACATCGAATTATGTGATGGGATTTAAAGCCTGTTCTTGGCGACGACATTTCTTCTTCTACTTCTTCTATTTCTCTTTCGCCTTCTACCTCTTAGCCTTACTCTTTTTTTTTTTTTTTTTTTGCTTTGCTTTTGTAATATTCCAAACTTCAATATCAAAAGATAGACATGCCCTTTGGTTCTGTCCACAACTACTTTTACTGACTAAACTTACAATTTGTATAAACTATAGCTCTATGTAATGTAGGTGTAGCCCTTATTGCCCTTTGAGCCTTCAGCTTTGGCTCTTCTTTTGGCTTGGCTTCTTCTTTGCTGACCTGTCTCTCAGGTGATTGAATTATTGGCCCTAAAAGTTTCCATGAATAACTGAAAATATCATACCTTTTCCTTTCTTTCTTGTAATCTTCCAACAAATATATTTGTTTTATATATTTATTTTCTCTCTCTGTCTGTCTCCTATCTTTCAATGGGTGGACTTAGAAAATTTTCTTACCTTTGTGATTACAAAATGGAATTTGGAAATTGGAAACATCAAGTTGAAAATACATTCAATCTTGGAATATTTGTCGATTCTCTAATAAAACATACTAGTTCTAATATAGAAAGCAAAGAATGGAAAGAAGGTAAAAAAAAAAGAGATTTTACTGCAACAAGTGTCAAAACTTAAACAAGATTGCATGAAAACCATATAGCAATGAATGACAGTGAGGGATCCTATAAAAGTGAGAAATGGATTCATTTTGTGATGAGTGAAGACAGTAGGAACACCAAGGGGAGGTCCAAAGGGAAAAAATAGAAAAATGATGACTAATTATTTCACATAGATACTCAGCTGATTTATATTTGATCATACCCATGATTCTCATTATTGGAAAAACAAAGTTAAAAACTGTCCCAAGTTCCCCCACCCATGATAATTCCTCTCTTTACATTTTCTCGGGAGAGGGATGGGTACTTTCTATTCTCAATAAAAAGTTTTTTCAAAAGTTAAATCCTATCTTATTAAGCAATCCAAATCAATTTCCATTTCTCACCCCCCCCCCCCCAAAAAAAAAAAAAGAACAAGGGAAAAATAACAATGTTTAGAAATCCCACAAATTGCAATTGAGAGATATACACTAATACTTAATTCTATTATTATATATCATTCTGGTATTTAGAAATAAAAGTAGTGAATTTTGAATTAAAGTAGTCAAATATTTGATGATATTTTTCAAACTCGAAATTTTTATGTTCATTCGAACTTATTATTAGTTAATTTCTGGTTATATTAATCTAACTATTAAAAGATACTACTTGTTTCCCAAGTTAAAGAAAAAGAGGCATTAGAAGACTATGCTGCACAAATTTTCACTTGGTAAAAAGCATAATTATTCGGTGCAAAGTAAATTCCGTACTCAAAGACTAGATTTTATTGATACCTTTCATTTCATGCCTCTTCTTTTTTGGGATAGCAAAGACTAGATTTATCTTCTTTTGACTGTTTTATTTTCATATGGTATATCAGTTACTATTTCCCAATGCAATTTCAAATGTCAGTAAACCAAAATGTAACAAGTACCCACAAGAAAATTAAAATGTTTTGCATGTGAGTATGTGACCATGAAAATATATGTACATTTTGCCAAAACAAATGGCAAGAAGCAAATGTCAGCTTCAAGTCCCTATATTCAATTATAATGTGAAATGCTTCCTCATGTCTGAGAAAAAAAAAACACCTTCTAAAACGTGCTATTGCTTGCTCAATGTCTCTCTCTTTTCTCTTCTCCAAAAACTTTCTTAATTCTTCCCTCAATTGTTCACACCTTCACCAGGGCCTTCTGCAACTGCAAACAACTGCAAAACTGCACAATTTTTTTTGCAGTGGCTGACATGGGGACAGTCTTTTTTGTTTATTTTTGTTGATGGTTCTGTGCATGTTGCCATTCTCGTGATTCCTGTTTTGTTCTTATCCTTGATAACATATTACTAGTACTATTTATTACAATTCATGACTCTTCTTCCTCTTGTTACATACACCTTTCTGGGAATATAATTTCCTGTGATACTATTTCCAAACTGACCAAAAACACTAGATTTTTCCCCGACGAGAATAATAGAGTTATAGTACTTTGGTCTCTGGTACTCATCTTTTTTTAATCAAAGGATCAAATTTTACAAACCATAATTAGTTCAATGTTAAGTAGAAATTATGGCAGATTAATTACCTCCTTTGATTAACCTAATCATGTAATTAATCCATAGGGGTGAAACATGAGATATTGAAATATGGTGGGTCCATTAAGAAATACAAAAATGGGTCCTATCTCATTGATGAAAATGAGCAGTTTATGGACAAGGAACAGGTTACAGAAGCAAAGAAACAGTTTTTGAAAGGTGATGAAAAAGAAGGTGAAAACCACAAAAAAAAAAAAGGGCTTTTTTTTTTTTTTATTTCTACCGGGAAATCGATTTTGTTTGCATTAAGACATTCATCATATGTAAGAGACGTGATAGGGCCCCACGAATAGTATGGAAATCTAGAGAAGAAAGGCTGATCTTTTACTCTTTTTCTCTCCAAACAAGTTGTCAGCAACTTAGACACAGATCCTACCGAGCCCACCTCCATCACTACCAAAATCTCTCACACACACACACACACACATTTCCCTCTCTCTTTCTCTTCCCTTTATACTTCCACTCTACAGTTTGAGGAGCCAAGAAGATTCTATTCCAATTTCTAAAACGCAGTGAAAGTGAACCCCACTTCCTCCCCTCTCTCACATGACCACCGTCGATTCCCTTTCCAAAATACTATATATATTTTCCTTTTCTTCTTCTAGGAGATAAATGATTGTGATAAACAATACAAATATATACAACAAGGTTTCCAATATATTTAAATATATAGCTTTGATTATGGGAATTTCAACGAAAGACAACTTGAAACACAGAGCGAATATGGATAAAACTAGTAATAATTATTTTAAGGGAAATGAAAAGGGGTTGATGACTCTTAAGTGTTGGGATAAATAAAATTTCGGGGTTCGGGTGTATTATTTTATTTGATCTTCTTCCAACTCTTTTTTTTTTTTTTTTCTATTTCTAAAGTGAAAAAAGAAAAAAAAGAAAGAATCAAACTCTGTTTTCTATACGACAACGACAAGCTACAAGGTTCTTTCTTCTGTCTCTTCTTGCACTCTCTTTTGTCTGCTTCACTGTCTGTTTTCCTCAGCAGAAGCGAGGGAGAGAGAGATTGAAGACATTAAGACAAACCCCATTTGCCATTTTGCATTTGCATAAATTAATACTATATATTACATGTTAGAAACTGATCAGGTATATTAAAAAATAGCACTATATATATATATATATATATATATGCACAACAGCATCAAATCTGTGAATTGTAGATAATGAGTGGTCAAAGAAAAGGTTGAACTTAAAACCTGTCCAAAGGCCAGGATGGATTTTGAATTGAAACAAAAAACTACCTATAAAATTGGGGGAAAGGAAAAGAAAAAAAATGGGATTGAAATGGGGGTTTCTGAAGGGGGTCACGAGGGGATATGGAACCCCACGAGGAAATGGTAGAGAATGATATAAATGGAGAGGACAAGATAGGCAATTGTCTTTTTAGTGCAGATATATAGGCAGGGATTTGTCCTTAATGTTCATTTGGGTGATTGACACCTCTGTCCTTCTAGATTACACAACTCTTCCAAATTTGCACCAGACTAAGAGAGAGGGTATACCTTTCCTGCTGCTGCTCTAATAATAATGCATGCAAATATGTAGAACGTGCTATTCTTTTTGCCCGAATTACCCTTCCCCTCTTAACCGTGTTAAATCTCATAGTAAATTAAATAAACTAGGATTGAGTTCAAACTGTTGGATATTTTCGATATGTTGATGAAAGTACATTTTATTTGATAAAAGAATTACTAACAATCTCTCATTATTAAAGGGAAAAATGATATTGCCATCTTGATATAGATGCACATGCATGCGCACTTCAAGAATCAACAAACTATTGGGTTTACAGAAAGAATGTGTAAGTTCTTATTTGTCCCCAATTGCAATTGCTTGATTCTTGTACTTTCGGCAATCGATGCTAACAGGTTGCAGCTAGCAAATGCCTTTTATTCCATTAATCCTTTTAGTCATTCAGACTCTTGGGTTTACTTCATTTATGCCTTTAAGTTTGATGACTTTCTAGAAAGCCAGCGATCATCTCGGCAATTAAGTTCACAAGTTTCTAGAAACTAAAGCTTATTTCAATATAAAATCCCTTCTTGTTTCACAATTTTTTTTTTCATTATCAATACCAAACAAAAACAATAAACGCGAAGTTAATCATTAATATGGATGAGAAAATTCTTTAAATATTGCTTTTATATGTTGAATGCTTGTGGTCCATCATGGTCTCCATTTTCCCACAAAGGAGAACTTGCCTAACAAGTAACAACATAGCCATTTTGTGTTCTTTCCACAAAAAAGTTTCAAGATATATTTATATTTGGAGGCTTTAATATTAATTTTATTATGTTGATGATTGTGCTTCAAATTTAATTTGTAGGATTTCAAAATGGACTGAGACAATGACCAAGATGAAGAGAAAAGAAAGTTATTTTTATGTGATTGATGATTAGATATAAAGGAATCTGTTTATGAAAGGTATTAGAATAATGGAGGATTAGGTTCCCATGCAAAAGTTGTGTTTTCCCTCTAAATAAAGACGTTAAAAAGTAGCTTCCTTCACGACTAATATCGCTTTAGCAATGGGTCCGAAAGGGGGTTTCCCTATCGAAATTTTAGACTTGCATGGCCTGTTGTTTCTTATCACTAAAAGAAAGCTCATTTTAACAAAACACTTTATAGAGTTACATTAAAAGGAGAGAAGAACAAGAGATGTCTTTCCTCCCATTATCTTTCCTTTTTCTTTTCTTTTTCCTCCTTTTTCTCCCTTCTTTTTCTTCATTCCTTTGTTAAAGACATGAAAAATTCAACTTCTTCTACGTGAAAAGGCTATCCCCCTACTATAAACGTGTGAAACTTTGTCATGTACAAAGGTAATATAGATTGATACGTAAGTATATTCTACATAAATGATGAAGATCAGAATTTACTCATAAAGAACTTCAATTCCCCCACACAAGAAAGAATTTGAAGACTTTTTTTTATGAAGGAATTCCAACTCTAAGAATAATAAAAAAAAAATTATAGATGTTGAAATTTGAATATGCTAAATGTCACATTTTAAAGATGAATACATAAAATAACTGAATTAATCTGGCTATAGTTTGATGTGATATGAGGGTGTTGTCCTTGAATTCCACTAGTGAAAAAATTTTGCTTTAAATCAGTGCCATGATGGAAACATGGCCGACCTTGCATGTCAAGTATGGGCCCAAATTAATTAAGTTTTTAAAACAAAAAGACATTACTAACATTAACATATAAATCTATGTATGACCTAAACATGATTAGCCAGAAAAAGCTTTAGTACCTTAATGTCAAAAAAGAGAGTAAGAAGAAGGGAAAGGAATGGTGGGTTTTTTTGTATAATTTCGGATAGAAGAGGGGAACATAAAGGCTGTTGGATCACATGCACATCACATTCTTTTTCTTCTTCCTCTATTCTCTTCTTTTTATACTGTGGCTGATGAACGTTAAAGAAAAGGTGATTAACAAAAAAAAAAAAAAGGACACACAATTCAAGACTGCTGCTACTCCTTGCTCCTCCTCAATCCAAGGGATTCTTTGTGTTGATCAACACAAATTCTGGGTCCCCCCATCATCTTCATCATCATTTCATGCATATATATGAAAGTCCCACACCTTTCACTTTCTATTTTACTCTTGGCAAAGCATTTGCTTAAAAGTGCCATTTTTTTCTGTTCACAGCCAATAATTTAGGATATAGAACTTGGCAAAATTCTGGATTCTCGCCCTCATCGAAATTCGACTTGAATTATTGTAATTTGATCGGATGATGACCAACCGGTTTCTGGGAAAATGCAGTCATATACCCTCGAATCATTTTTCGTGTTGGGTTGATCCGGGCAGTCCAGTTCCCTATCAGTTTCTTTTCATATTTACCACAGTATTATTCTTTTATTACTACACATATTTTTCATCATAATCATACAAATATTATTGCCACCTAATTATCCACTATGCCAGTCAATCATGTCGACCAAAAAGCTTGCAAGTCACTCTGGTCTTGATCATTCCATGAAAACTGACCATCCATAGATGAAAATGATATACCTGCATTACCCACTGTAGTTCGACTGTCGCGCGCGCCCCTCGCAACGTTGGCCGGAAATTGCTTCAAAAACCAACACTAATTACTATTTGTTGATTTTTTTTTATAGACAATATTATAAGTAACATTGTTTTATGATGGTATTTTTGAAAAATAAATGAATAAATTGATTTTTTTTTAAGTTAGAAAAATTAATGCAAGAAAAAAAATAATTATATATACATATGTAAGTTTGTTTTTATGTATATATAACTTTTTTTATTGCAATGTTGGAAACTCACATTCGATTTACAAGAATTTTATCTTTTTTTATTTGAGGATCTCATCCCTCGATAAGCTTCGCAAGCATGAATTCGCATCTGTACATTTATATATATATTATGTAACAAAGGCTAACAAATTGCTAATTTATTGGAGGTGCTACAGAAATTAAGTTTTTGCTAATTTAAATAATTAAATTCTCAATATATTCTAGGTTTTAAAATGTCTAAATAAACTACCTGGAAGGTGGAAGTTTATACTCACTTGGTAACTAGATTAATCTGGGACATATAATTACTAAATTTATTTAATTGAATTCTACAATAAAATTGATTAACTGGCTTCCCAAAGTGACCAATTTAAAAGCTCATCAACTTGATCAAAAGAACTGGCTGCCAGTCATTAATTATTAGAGAGGTGACATTTTCAAGGCTAGCAAGTGGCTCCCGCGGATGAGATCAAGGAAACTAAAAGGATAATAACAGTTGCTAGCAGTCCTCCGATGAAAGCTATATTGGAAGAATATTGGACAAGGACGTTAATTTAAGGTAGTTTCCTCCCCCTAGGACCACCGTTGCCAAACTGTGGCCAACAAGCAATAGAAGGGGATAAGACTTTTCTTTTTCATTGATTCATTTCATGTACGGAACCAAGAAGGTCCATTTCCCACGTACTAAGTAGGAAAATAAGGCAATATTTACAATCGTATGGGAAGTTGGATCTTGAATGGTGGAGCTAAGAAGTAAAGTTGCTATTTGGATGACTGAAGCAGAGATGCTTCTGTAACTAAACCTCAAATTTTGGCTGTATACATAAATTCAGCAACATGGGTATTTGCTGAGGCTGTTTCAAAGCTGATATAGTGACATTTATAATTTGTAAAACCAAGATAGAAAATTTTATCTTTTTTAATCACAGAAGCTATGTATTCATTTCTTTTCTATATTTAAAGTTATCTGAAGTTAAATTCTGATAACTAGAATTATCGTTTAGTACTTTATCAATAAATTATTCAACTGATGTCGGATTCTGTTTTCATTAATCGTTAGTATATAATAGCAGAGGAAACAATCTAGTAGTAAACTATAACTGATGTAATAATTAGATTATAATATGGGGAAGCGGTGAAGAGTTGCACATGGTACAAAAACAATGCATTTTTTCAGGGAAACGAGGAAAGACAACACTTGAAACTATGCAAATGCAAATATTCCATTTACATTAGGGGACCCCTTAAGGAACTAAGCAGAGAGTAACTAAGGTGGAGCGCCTAGTACCCTAGGCAGATGCTGAGGGTATCACAAGATACATGTTCAGTTTAAAAAATGGAATAACTTTGACAGTGTGAGATCACATTGGAGTCCCCCTCCCACCACCCCCCCCCCCAAAAAAAAAAAAAAAAAATTATATATATATATATATATATATATATATATATAAAATTCACGGATGTACAAACATCTGATGAGAAAAAAGTGAAAGGCAAAAAAGAGAAAAACAAAGTGGAGGTAAGCCCCATTAGAGATAACCAAAGACCCCACAAAGAAAAAAAAAAGAGATAAAAAAACAGCTTTATAGGGAATAAGGAGGAGGTTGGATGATTGAACTGGACTGAGAAAAAGTGAGAATGGAATGGAAAAAAAAAGGTAAAGGGGGGGGGGGGGGGCAATGACAGGACTGAGATCGACTGGGATTTGCGGTGGGAGGTGGAAGTGGAAGTGGAGGTGGAAATGGGATAATGATAATCATAATAATAATAACAACAATAATGGATAGCAGATCATAGTTATAATCATGGGGGAAGCATATTCACTTTCCTCTTTGTCATCACTTTCTAAGGCATGATTAGAAAAAAGTTCATCAATCTTCTACCCCTCCCTTAAAGAAAATCATTCTCTTCCTTCCCCTCCACTTTTGTCCAATTATTCTACACCAAATTATAAAAAAAAAAAAAAAATTGTTTCCCAAGACTTCTACATATACTAAATAGAATATTAGTGGAGAAAAAGTTTGGGGTTTACTACTATTATTTTAAGATGTTTGTACTTTGTACTCCATCGACTTTGCAATTGATTTCTCAGCTCAGCTCTTTGAATTTTGAAATGAGGGGGCTCAGCTTGATATGTTTGGTGTCTATCTGCATGGGCCTTGGTAAAGGTGACAATGGCTGTTCAACTACTAGAGTACTTGATATAAACTTGTTCACAACTGCTCATTTGAACACCAATCATAACGCTGAATGGTTGGATTAGAGTAACAGGTTTCAGACAGAAACAGCAATATTTCTTTGGCTTGTATCTCACTCTCTCCCCCTTTTCTCCATAATGTCTTGCGGTGCTCACTTTTTCTCAGTTTGATTAGGCATAGGAAGCCATCTTGTCTGAGTCATATATGGGGTCAGACCTTATATATATTCAAGTAGAATTTGATGCTTGTTTGAAAACAAATGTTATCTAATACTTTACTTCTAAGATAAAACCTTCAGAAATGATGAAGATATTAACGTATAATAAATAGTAAAGCAGGCAACATCAATTTTTTAAAAAGAGGTTCCCTATATCAAATCCTTCTTTTTCAAAATGCTAAAAAGATTATCAAAAAGACAATCGGTGCGTTTGTCGTTTGTCAGCAAGTGAAAATCACATTTTACATTTTTTTTTTTTTTTGCATTAAATGTATAATGACTGAATTTTATGTACTCAATGCGATATCCAAATTTGTTTACAATTTACTACCATAGGCTAAAGCCCTCTATATTGCATTATTTTGGGTTGACTTAAGCCGTGGAGAAACAAGAAAAAGATACATGGAATGGAATTGGTGGCAAATTGGTAATGAAGGATGTGATATCCAATCTTGGAAGTTCTCGAAACTTCACTGAAACGTGGCCTACTTCTTGAAGAAAGGGCTTTTCCATGGGTTAGCCCAACCAAGGGGCCGATCTATATTACCTCAAAACCGTAGAAACCCACCTATTCAAAAGCAGCTTTTAAGATTGCATGACTGGCTAAAGGTTAAGCAGCGAAGTACAGGGTTCAAACATGGATGCCCCAAAATCTCGACTGTGCAAGCTAAAAAAATCAAGGTCAAGTTTGCAACTAATATGAAGTGACTCAATATTTTTGAGTTTTTGCAGTTCATGGCTAGTGGTTTGATTTAGGGAGTACAATATAGTGATGTCGAAAGGCATGTTCGGCGTATTCAACTTTGCTCTATCACTCACAATCGTTTTACAGTACTTGATGGTCAATCATATTCCTATGATCCTATCAGCGCAATGCTTTCTTATTTTGGCTTAGGATGGAGAGATCAAATTCAAGAAGAGACGTCTCCAAAGAAAGGAAAGATGCAAACTTTAAGAGTCGTGCAAGCCAGGCTATAACAAAAGGCGTCATCCTATGGAGAAATTAATGAGAGTTTTACTCAAAGCCTAAAGAAAGACAAAAGAAAAGAACCCCACTGTAAATACTGTCTATATTTTCATGTCTGAAACAGTACTTTTCTACCTTAACTGTTGTTGAAGAGGAAGTCTTTAGTGCTAAATCCTACGATCTCATATTCTTTTGAAACTTTCAGAATGTAAATAAAAGATATATATAGTCACATTCTAGAGCTGACAAAAGGAAAAAGAAGAAGAAAATATCAATTAGAATTGGTATTTTTGAGCCTTATCATACTCAAATGAATTTCAATAATTAAATACTTTTTTTTTTTTTAATTTTTCACTTATAGATATGAAAAATAAGAATAAATTTTCAATTTCTTAGTTATCTTTCAATCTTCTAAGACGACAAAATTCTATTGGAAATACTATATAAATACCATAACGGCAGGGATCTTAACTTTGTCAACGAGGGGTCTACAATAAACCATGTGAGCTCATGTGGAAGGATACCTACTCGACGAATGTCTCTTGACACATCAATAGTTCTGCCCCTTTTTCTATCTTCATTTTTCTTTTTTTTTTGGATAATAAGATTTTGACAGATATTTTTGTTACTTTATGGTTAGACTTTAGATTAGTTAGATCGTTGGATGCCTTCATTTATGCTTCGATGCCTTCATTTATGCTAAAGAAACCTTGTAGATCCTATCAATTTATTGAATGTTAGTGATAGTAATCAAGATTCAAATTCACAATCTCAAATATAACCAAAAAAAAAAATGGTGATCCCTCACTCCCCACTTTTTTTTTAGATGTTTAAAATTTAATTCCAAATGGAAGATCCAAGAAAATAGATGTTAGATGATTATTATTATTATCCGCGAAAACTTGTCAGGGTTCCTTTCGAGTCTTGACAAAATCCTCGGCTCTTGAGAGTAGGGAATAACTCTTGGGCTTAGAAAAGCTTGAAATCCGGAAACTTCTAAGTTCCAATGGCCAATGGGCTTCAAAGAATGTGTACTGCTAGCCTTCCAAGAGGACCTTGTCGAGCTCATCCTTTTGGGCCCAAAACATGTATTTTCGTCCGAAAATATCATTATCAATAGAAGATTGGCTTCCTAACCTGAAAAATAATACCTTTCAACCTGGATTCTCTGAATACTTGAATGGGCCTAACACCATTCTCATCCCTTACATCCATATTCTATGACATTTGCCAGCCGAGTCCATCATATACTAACAAACCTAAAATTCCCCTTTGCCCAGTCAGGCACATTTCGATTAGCTTATATCTGTGGAGGATTATCCGGTTGACCGGATCGGATAAAATAAAATCCACAATGCTTGGAAGAGGGAAATCTCTACGTTTCATCTCATAATCTTAACTGACATGTTGATGAAATAAAAGTTGCAGGTTTTGGGGCATCTATCCTGTTAAACTGAAATCTTTTGCGCTTTCCCTTTTCGACTCTTGAACATGAAAGCATGGGCTTCAAATTATCAACGGAAAGCCCAAGAACGTGGAAAAAAGTTTTCCTGCCCATAGCTGAAATTTGGCGTTTCTATTGCAGCATTCAACACGAACAATAATGCCCTTCCTTTCCATTTTTAAATTCCTTTTTCTGGTCAAGATAGATATGTGGAATTGGGTTCGATAGCATGCTGTTTGTTTACATATAAGAAAACAATAATGTACTTCAAAATTACTAAACAATAATCAATATTTTATCCAGAACAAGAAAACAATAATTTCCTCCATAATCATTGATATATATCCACACAATTGAGTCCTTGGGTTCTGGAAATAGTGTAAAAAAAAGTGCTTCAAACTATTGACCCGGATCTATTCTAAAAAAATCTGAGGCATTTCAAATTATTTGTTGATAGGGACAGACTCAGAAAAAACCTCTAAAATTATTTCGATTTTGGACCTTGAAAATATAATTATTTCAAATCTTTTGTATAAAGTAGCCAATTAAGGATAATGATTCAAAATAAGGTGACACATAAAGAGTTAGGGGGCATTGATTGGCCTAAATGTCTTCCGGGAATTTGGAAATCAATAAATGCCTATCTTCACTCCTATATAAGCTATAATGCAAATTAATGAAAAAGGAAAAATGAACTAAGATCCAATGACGACGTTTGAAAAGATTTTATTTGTTGAATTTCAGTATAGATCAGTATATTTTCTACATATGAAACTCTTAGATTGAGAGAGAATCCAATTCATCCACTCCAAACAAAGAGACATATAGGAGGATTTCCGATTCTGAAAATAAATTCCAGGAAGTTCGCATAAATGAAATATCTTAATAGAAAGGAAAGGCAGCCCTGGATGTGGTCAGTTATAAAAGTAACTGATCGAAAATTTTTTCTACAATTATTGTTCTTGATCATTAATAATGATTAATGTGTTATAACAAAGGTGGTTGTGATATCCTAATCGCTTGTGGTTGAATGAAATATCCATTATTCGATTTTATATATGGCAGCTACAACATATTCACATTCATATCCCTCCTTCTGAAAGAAAAGGATTGAAAGAGTAAATTCGGCCACCTCGTCTCTCCTTTCGTGTATTTTCCATGGACAATTTTGTGTAGGTCACTTCATAACAAAAGATATTTTGTATATTTCTGGCGTGAGAATATAAACATAGGGAAACTTTTCTCTGTTAGTATGATTTTAAATGCTTTATGTCGAAATTATTTGTCTGAAATGTTAGCTTAAAGAAGGGAAAAGAACTCTCAACAATTTCGTGGAGATCTCCCAACAATTTGTTTCTTAGACTCGTAATTGTAGACATGGGACCCAAGTGAAAAAAGAGGATGCAAAAATTGCTCTTTTGTTAGGATACGTGGGTCCAGTTCCATGTCATTGGTTTAGGTCAATTAAAAGACTTAAATGGTTTTTTGTTTTTGACTTAAAGAGCTCTATTTAAATAAAATCTTAAACAATAAAAAGGATTGTGTAATAGAGAAATAGACAATAGTGTCGAAACCAAGAGGAAGAAGAAAAGCCAGAAAAAATAGAAAAAAAAAAAGAGAAAAAGGAGAGTTGATTGAAAAAAAGTGATACGTAGTTCGATTGAGTTTAAATTTTATCAATAGGTTTGTAATTCAGAGTTTTACATTCTGAACGATAAATATTGAATTTGAAGCTCTCTAAAAACAAATTCAAAATATATTTATTGAGTTATTTATTTTGTGAGATTTCTCTAATTGTCTATCTAATTGTTAATTAGCTCCAGTTTTGGCTAAAGAAAAACTTTGTATATTTATTATTTGATAATGGAGAGTTTTCTGGTGATCCATGATTTTTTCTTTTTACACTAGAGAATTTTTTACGTAAATCTTGGAGTGTTTTATTTTTTTTATATTTTTTTATTATTGATTGTTGTCTATTATTGTGAGTTTATTCTGATATATTACTTTTGCGTTGTTATGTTTATTGCTTCAGATCTAACAAGTGGTATCAGAGTAAAGATTATTTTGAGATATTGATACAAAAGCAACCTAAGACAGAAGTAAATTTTATTTGAAAACATAAAGGGTGATACAGTTTCTATAATAAAATTGATAGCATTAAATTATTCAATTTGAAAGCATATGGTGGAGGATCATCTATATTACAAAGATTTGTATAAGTTGATATTGGGTGATTTGACTAAACTAGCAGATATGAAAGATAAAAACTGAAAGAAGTTAGTTAAAAAGGCACTAGCTACAATAAAAAAATGAGTTGATATCATTGTGTTCTATTATGTAATGCAGGAGATAAATGCCTACATTATTTGAAAAAAATTGACAACATTATATGAGAGAAAGTTTGTTAAAAAGTTTACAATTTTACAGTACAGGGATGGACGATCGATTACAAAACACTTAAGTGATTTTCAAGATATATTTAATCATATGACTACTATAGAGCTTAAGATGGATGATGAAATGAAGGTGTTATTTTTTTTGGGTTCATTGCCAAACAGCTAGAATACTTTAGTTGTGACTGTTCTTAATTTAGCTTCTAATTATAAAGTGACATTGGAGATGGTAAAGAATAGTATGCTTAATGAATAAGTAAGGTGAAAAGATTTAGACCCTGGGAATCAAGCTTTGATTATAAAGAACAGGGACAAAAACATCGACAAAGGTCAGAACTCAAAAAATTGTAGTAAGTCTAAATATAGATCCAAGTTTAAAGATAAAGTGAAGTATTTTCATTGTGGTAAAATATGTCATATAAAGCAATACTATAAAATCTTGAAGTAAGAGCAAAAAGTTGAAAAAAGTAAGAGTTTAGATGATGGTAATATTGCAACAGTGAATTCAAATACTGATTTAGTTACTTTAATTTGTACACATGATGATTATAATCATGTTGGTGATCCCAACATTTAATGGATGGTTGACACAGGAGTGGCATATTATTATGTTCCTAAGAAGGAGTTATTTACAACTTATAAAGTATGAGACTTTGGTTACATTAAGATGATAAATAAGAGTGTGTCATAGATTGTTAGGATTTGTGATATTATTGTACAAACTAGTACAAGCTGCATGCTAATTTTAAGGGATGTTAGACATGTTTCGAATATGAGAATGAACTTGTTTGCTATTAATGTCCTTGATAAGGAAGGATATGAAAGTCGACGAAAGAATGGGTAGTGAAAGCTTTTCAAAGGATCTATGATAATTGTAAGAGAAAACTATGCTACATAATGTTTAAGACGTGGATATAATTGAATGCAAACCATATAAATGTTATTGAGGATGAGATACAAGTTTTGGTAATGAAATGACAACTAGATAAATACAAGTTTTGGTAAGACAGTCTCTCATTCTCTTGACTAAAGATATATTTCTTGATTCATGTGATCATTATTTGTTTGACAAGCATCATAGAGTTTCTTTTCATAAGAGCTTTTAGAGAAAAAAATAGATTGAAATTGATTCATTCTAACGTATGTGATCTCATTGAGGTTGAGTAATTAGGTGATAGTAGGTATTTTATTACTTTTATTGATGATATTTCATGTAAAACTTGGGTGTATATATTAAAAAATAAAAGCTAAGTATTGCAGTATTTTTAAAAATTTTATCCCACGATGGAAATGATGATAAGGCTTCTCTTAAAGTATATTTAGACCAATAATGGTAAGGCATACACATCGAAAGATTTTGAATAGTATTGTTCAAAGCATGAGATCAGACATGAGATGATAAAACCTGAAACATCGCAGTATAATGGTATAGTAGAAAGGATGAATTGCACTATTATGAAAAAAGTCAAATGTATGTTGAGGATGACAAAATTATCGAAGCCATTCTAGGGTAAAACAGTTAACACAACTTGTTATTTGTATAATAGATCACCATCAGTTCCTTTGGGCTTTTACATTCCAAAAAAAGTATGGACAAAAAAGGATGCTTCATACTTTCACTTGAAAATTTTTTATGTAAAGTATTCATGCATGTGCCAAAAGAGTAGAGATTAAAGTTTGATAATAAGGTCACATAATATGTGTTTGTAAGATATAGTGATAAGAAATTTGGCTACAGAGTATCGGATCCAGTAAAGTGAAATATAGTTAAAAGTAGAGATATGTTCTTTTATGAAAAAAAATCATAATAGATATTGAAAAAAATAAAAAAATTACACAGTTACTGTTGAGTGTGATGTTTCAACATTGACAAGGGTTTTATCGAAAAAGAGCTACAGATGATGGAATTGAGTAAGAGACAGAACTTAAGTATACAAATAAGCCAGTCACAGTTAGTGATATGTCAGATGCAATCAATTTTTAATAGGGGAACAATCTTTTCTACCTGAACAGTGTTGAATAAGGATAGCAGTTCTCTATACCAAAAAGTATGGAGTAGAAAGGGCTACCTTCAACATCAGGTAGTGTAAAGTCTCAGCTTATGAGATTTACTAGAAAGTACAAGATATCCATTAGGTATCCAAGTTTAAATTTTATTTTAGTTACCAATAGAGGAGAGCCAGAGAGCTTTCAAGATGTACATATTACTCCAGATAGAGAGCACTGGTTAAAAGCAATGAAAGAAAAGATAAAGTCATTACAAAAAAATAATACATATAATTTATTGAATTTTTAAAAGTGAAAAAGTTGCTGAAGAATAAATGGGTGTTCAAGTTGAAAAAAGATAATGACAAGCTAGTGATGTACAAAGCTCAATTAGTGGTGAAAGGTTTTTATTAGAAACTTGGCATCGATTTTGATGAGATTTTCTCTCCAATTGTGAAAATGAGTTCCATTTGAGTGGCACTAGGATTAGCAGCTAGTTTAAAATTTGAGCTTAAACAACTTAATGTTAAGACTGCATTCTTGCATGGTGACTTGTAATAGGATATTTATATAGATTAACCTGAGGGTTTTGAAGTGAAAAAGAAATAACACTTAGTTTGCAAACTAAAGAAAAGCTTTTATGGCTTTAAACAAGCTTCACGACAAGCTATAAAATAACAGCAATGGATCTTTGTGTGTATGTCAAAAAATTTTTTGATGGCAACTTTATTATTCTCTTATAATATGTTGATGATATATTGATTATGAGATAAGATACTGATATGATTCGTAGGTAGAAAGCATAATTATCTAAGTCATTTGACATGAAAGATTTAGACCTAACAAAACAGATTCTCAGTATAGATATTATATAGGATATGAGAGCTAGAAAACTATAGTTGTCATAGAAAAAATAAATTGAATGGGTGCTTAGTAGATTCAACATGTAACATGCTAGATCAACTAGCAGTCCATTTACCAACCATTTTTATCTAAGTAAAAAATCTTATCCAGTAACTAAAGAAGAGCAAGTAGCTATGTCTAGTATTTTTTATTCTTCTGCAGTCGATTCTTTGATGTATCTTATTGTTTATACATGTTCTGACATTACTTATGTAATTGGTGTAATGAGTAAATTTTTTTCTAATTTGGATAAAGTTAACTAGGAAGCAGTAACATAGATTTTTTAAATATTTGATAGGCACTTTAAAAATATACTTGAGTTATGAAGTTTCATAACCAGTTTTAGAAGGGTTTATTGATGTTGACATGACAGGTGATCTTGATGATAAAAAATCTACTTCAAGATATTTATTTACTTTTACAAGAAGAGCTCTGTCTTGGTAGTTTAAGTTACAAAATTTTATTGCCTTGTCAACTACAAAAGCTGAATAGATTGCAGCAACCGAAGCAGGTAAAAAAAAAATTTGGATGAAAACTATCTTCTTGAATTGAAGTTGAATAAAAAAAGTATGTAGTATTTTGTGATAACTAGAGTGCTTTAGATCTAAGTAAGAATGTCATGTACCATGCTGGAATAAAAGTACATTAATGTTAGATATCATTAGTTATATTTGGTGATTAAAGAATAACAGATACTATTGAAAAAAATCCATACTGACGAGAATGTAGTAGATATATATGTTAACTAAGATACTTCTCAAGAAAAAGCTTGAGCTCTGCAGTAACTTGACCTAAATGGATTCTTTGGCCAAGGTAAATTTCAAATAAAACTGTTATGGTGATAAATCTCTTCATAATGGGACTGAAAGGGGAGATTATTAGGATATGTGGGATCTAGTCCCATGCCATTGGTTTTGACCAATTAAAAGGCCTAAAGCCTTTTTTTGTTTTTGACCTAAGAGAGCCATACTTAAATAAAGCCTTAAACAATAAAAGGGGAGTTGTATAATAGAGAAATGAAGGTGGTGCTAAAATCAAGAGAAAGAAAAAAAGCCAAAAAAAAAAAGAAAAAAAGAGAAGGGAGAGTTGATTGAATGAAAGTTGATCCATAGTCCGATTGAGCTAAAATTTTGTTAATAGGTTTATGATTTGGAGTTTTACATTCTGAACGGTAAAAATAGGATTTGAAGTTTTTTAGGAACAAATCTATGTTGTATTTGTTAAGTCATTTATTTGGTGAGATTTCTCCAATTGTCTCTCAAGTTATTGATTAGCTTTAGTTTTAGTTAGAGAAAAATTTTATACATAAATTATTTGATAGTAAAAATTTTTTTTATAGTCTATGCTTTTTTTTTTTACACTAAAATTTTTTTATGTAAATCTTGATGTGTTTTTTTTTTATATTTTTTATTAGTAATTATTATTTATTACTATAAATTTATTATGATTATTGTATTTACTGTTTTAAGCCCAACATATTTTTCCTTTGGTGGACGACTGGACTATATGTGAAGTAGATTCGATTACTTTTGTATTACTCACTGGGAAGATACTGAAATTAATCAATAATCATTCAGCTAACAGGATATGATCAAATATTGACTTGATTAGCCACCTCCAGACAAGCAACAACCAGTTAATCAATGCTATTAATTATTGTCCACAAAGCATTGATTTTAAGTTGAACTTTTGTCTTTATGTCAAAAGTTTCAATTTTCAAGTACTGTAGGGGCTTTTTCCTCATTTACTAAAAACATACCCATAATTAAAGTTTTAAGAGTCTAAAATTGTTTCAATTTCTTTCATTAAATAAGTTTGTGACAGCGAAAGTTACTGAATTGGATCAGCCTGCAACTAGCAAGTTTAATCTCAATTCCCAGGACACCATTTGCTTTGCTTAATACTGTAAATTCTTTATTCAACATAGAAACTTGAAGATCACATTTTAGGAAACGAGTTTGTCATTTTTCTATGATGTAACTTGTGGCGACTATTGGACTTCTAACAACGTGTTTTCTTCCGCTATCTTCCCAAGTGAGATAACCAAATTTCACTGCCTCATCCAGCTGTCTTGGACCTTCTATACTCAGCTTGAAGTTTTTCTTCTCGTTTTTTGCATTGAAAACCAACGTGTCTGGTTCAACAGTTACCTTAACTCCCTTGAAGGGTGTTACCGTAGCTTTGTAGCCGGAGCTTCCTTCTCCAACATTGGTCACTGTTCTTTGAAATTCCTTCACAGTTTTTGAATTTGGTTTTGCATTCCTGTCATTGAAATACGCAATAAAAGAAGGGTAATTAAGATCTAGAGACGGGTTGGAACAGTTGTTTGAAGATGATTTTGTGATGATTTTAATTTGTTGTTCTGTGAAGTTTAGCCCGCAAAGAAGATTCACGTAATCTTCGACGGTAGCATCGTATATGAGTCCGGGATCTAGTGCTTTGTTGGGATTGATTTGGCCGGCTCCCATGGCTAGAGGATTGGCAGGTTGGAGATTTTCACCTATATCCTTGATAGGACTGCCCGTATTATCAATGGTATCAGCTGTAGTCATCAAGGCTGATCTGATGGCTGCCGGGCTCCAATCAGGATATGCTCCTTTCAAAAGTGCTGCTACTCCTGTCACATGGGGGCATGCCATGGATGTACCTGAAAGTAAATTGAAGTTGCTAAACAAAAGGTCCTTTTTTACAAGGGCAACTCCGATATTTGGAGGCCATGCAGCTAGGACTAAGTCACCAGGGGCCATAACGTCAGGCTTCAAAACAGATGGACAGCTATAGGATGGCCCTCTAGAGGTATAGCTAGTGACAGTTGGTGAAGGTTTAGTACCCAGGAATGTTTTTTTAAATTCAATGCTGGCTTTTGGGTCAGTGTTGCTCTCAATGTAGTCCACCACGGTATCACCATCGTTTTGTTCCAAGAAGACGGCTGGAAAAGGGCCCTGGGCGTATGAAGTTACATCACTGTTATTTGTTATGAAGACACCAGCAATATTTCCTGCAACTTGAATGTTGTTAAATTGGTCATTCAAGGAATCTTCTTTGCCTGGATCTTGGCACACAACAATCTTTTGCACAATTTTCCTCAATTCACTCGTATTGTCACATGCGTCCATGAAAACAATTGGAAATTCGTTTGACGAGAAATTTCCTGGATAGAGAGCCACACCATTGACGGAATCTTTGCTTCCAAGACTTAAAGTTGCGCCAAAGTCTCGATCCATTGTACCAGCAGCGACAGTTATAACCCAAGGCGTTCCGTTGTGTAGAGTCTCTACATCTGGCCCTTCGTTTCCTGCAGATGTAGAAACGAAAATATTCTGCTCTATGGCGGCAAACGTGGCTACTGCAATAGGGTCTTGATACAATTCAAGCCCATCCAAGCCCAATGACATGGAAAGAACATCAACACCGTCAGCAATTGCTTGATCAATTGCAGCAATTATATCTGTCGTGTAAGCTCCCTCATCCCAGAGGGCTTTGTACATGGCCACCCGAGCCCCTGGGGCCATTCCTCTGGCAGTTCCCATGGCATAACCAAAGAATGATGCATCTGGCACATAATTTCCAGCAGCAGTTGTTGAAGTGTGGGTCCCGTGTCCTTCTGTGTCGCGTGGAGAATTCATTGATATGGTGATATTGGGATCGTGGGCAATCAAACCTTTATTGAAAGACCGCGCACCAATGAGCTTTTTGTTGCACATTGAGGAGTTGAATTGGGTGCCACTTTCACATTCCCCTTTCCATTTTGATGGAACATCCGTCATCCCCTTATCATTAAAGCTTTCGCTTTCTGGCCAAACCCCTGTATCAATCACCCCAATAATAACGTCTTTGCCAAAATTTGACACCGGCCAGGCACCTGTGCCAGAATTCAGGCCAAGAAATTTGAAAGAATGAGTGGTATCAACCTTGGCAGTTCTGTCTCTAATGGAAGAAACATAGCCTGGAGTGTTTTTCAAGGCCTCGAGCTCTGCCGGTTTGAGACTTGCACTAAAACCTTGAATAACATGGCTATAACTATAGATAAGTTTAGAAGAGGGGGCTTTAACTCTCAAGTTAGATGATAAAGATGCAAGGGTGGCCAAGTACCAGCTTTGCTGGCCGGAGAAGGCTTTGGGCATGGCTGATAGGTCCATGTGGACAATATAGTTGTCACCTTGTACTAGCTTGGTAAAGATAAATGAGATACTAAAAGAGAGCCAAACATACAGGAGTTTGGTTTGATCAGCTGCCATGGTAGAGGATTGGAATTTGGCAAGCGATATTTTATTTGAGGAATATCCTGATTTTGGTAAGCTTATATAAGGAATTGAAAGGCGTGGGAACTTGAGGTTATTCTTCACCATAAAAGTCTTTCAACTTGTCCGAATGGTATCCAAATAAGCGACCTCTAATGTCTCCACTACATACTTTTCTACTATGAGCTAGCTTGCATTAGGGTTGATCGATGCTCCTTATCCATCACCTATGGTCTACCTAGGCTGAGCCCTTTTGATCAGGAAAATTCAGTTGGGAGCTCACCTATGGTCTAACTGGATAGGGAATGGGGCCTGCATAACTAGCATCTGCAAGGACCACCTAGCACTATTAAAGGGTTTAGAATTGTTCAGAAGCTCACATCCATGACTATCGCATTCTCAAAAGAATAATAAACCTTTGAGTCTCCTTCTGTATTGGCAGCTTAATTCCTTCAAAAATGGTTTTGTATATCCCGGTTGAATCTGCTTTAAAGAGTCAGTTTTTGATGATATCAGCTAAGCATGGGGAAAATTTGATACCTACTATATATATATATATAAAAGAAAAAACAACGATGAGTGGAGGTCCTAGAGCCCACCATGTGCGAGCTCACGATGGAACAAATCCTATATATCACTCAAGATAATCTTGACTTGTTCATGGTCAAGTGAGTTTGTCCGTATGGAAAACTTGAAAAGACTATTTGCAAAGCATATGCAATTGTCACGGGTCAAAAACTTAAGCTTCGAATCTGCAAGATTTCGGGATCTAGATATCTACTCATTTGACGTTTCAGATTAACATAACCGTCACGGTTCATATCCTTGTGAGATATTATCCGTTCTGACCCCCTGACCTCACGATTTGATCCTACAAAAAGTACCTCACAAGACAAAGGTGGTATGAACATTTTTATACCCCAATGACCATTCTATTATATTCGATGTGAGATTCAGGACTCTTCTTTAGGTCTGTGACATTCTCCCCTATCCAACCTCGTGACGCTCTCGTCACGGAGGCTGGTCACCTTGCCTACCTCCCTCAAAGTGCTTGATGTGGATCGAACGATATAGGGTTGACTCTGATACCACTTGTCACGGATCAAGATTTAAGCTCCGAATTCGTGTGACTCCGAGACCCGGGCATGCACTCATCTGGCGTCCCAGATCAGCCTAACCGTCACGGTTCACACTCTTGTAAGGTATTATCCGCTCTGGCCCCCTTAACCTCACGATTTTGTCCTATAAAAGGCGTCTCATAAGGCAGAGGTGGTGCGAACCCTTTTATACCCCAATGACCCACTTATTATATTTAATGTAAGATTCATGACTCTTCCTTAGGTCCGTGACACAAAAATGTAATTTTTTTTTTTTGGAGTTAAAAAATTACATTGTCCATTTATCAAAAATAAACTCAACATGATTAATTTTTGGGATTGCTATATGCAATTTTTAAAAATATTTTTAAGATTAAAAATATTTTAAAATTTTAAATGTAGATAATATGATTTTTTTAAATTAAAAATATTATATATTTTAAAGGAATATTAGTTTCAGACTCATGCGCGATACATGTGTAATTTTTATCTTTAAAAATTTATCTTAATAAATAATTTTTTAATATTATGATAATAATGATAAATACTAATAATATAATTTTAATTTTGGTATAATATAATTTGATAACTTTTTATATAATTTTGATTTCGAGAACCTGTGATAAAACTTTGGTTACCTTCGATACAATTTTGGTAATCTTTAATATTAGTTTGGTAACTTATAATATAATTTTGATAACTATTGATATAATTTTGATAATTTTTGATAAAATTTCAATAACCTTTTGATGTAGTTTCAGTAACTTTTGGTACTTATAATATATATTTGATAATTATTAATAAAATTTGTATCATATATTTAACAATAAACTCTCGTAAGAAAGCGAGAGTTCAGTTTCAATATAAGAATTTTTTTTTATACAATAACATTATTATTTTATTTAAATTAAAATTTTTTACTGAATTTTTTTATTAAATAAATTCATGATTTATTTATCTTAACTTCCCAAGATGAAATTTGTAACTTTGTTTTTATTAGTAACCAAGATTCAAATCTTGATAACTTCAAATATAAAAATTTACTAATGATTAATTATTAAGTTATCATTAATTTAATATTATTTTATTAGTAATTTATTACTAAATTATTAATGATATACCACTAAATTATTAATGATTTATTACTAAATTAGTATTGAAGTATTACTAAATTATTGATAATTTACCATTAAGTTACTAATGATTTATTATAAAATTATAGTTTATTTACTATTAATTTTTTAATAATTTACTATAAAGTTATTAATTATTAATTAATTTAATTACTTATTTACAATTAAATTATCATCAATTTGTAACTAAGTTATTACTTATTTACTACTAAGTCATAAATAATTTATATATAAATTATCAATGATTTACTATTATATTATTATTAATTTACTATTATGTTATCATTGATTTACTATTATGTTATCATTGATTTACTACTTAATTTTTTATAATTTACTATAAAATCATCATAGATTTATTATTAAATTAAGCATGATTCATTACCAAGTTATTACTAATTTGTATTAAATTACTTATGATTTATTATTAAGTTATTATTAATTAATTATTAAGTTATCAATAATTTATTACTACTAAATTATATTAATTTACTTTTAAGTTTTCAATAATTAACTACAAAATTATTCATGATTTGCTACTAAATTTATCAATTAATTACTATTAAACTAAAACTGATTTACTATTAAGTTATCACTAATTTACTATTAAGTTATTATTAGTTTATTCTTAAGTTATCGATGATTTATTACTAAGTTATCACTTGTTTTTATTAACTTATCATTGATCTATTAATATATTGTTATGCATTTACAACTTCAAAACATGGAATTTAAAAAGTCCACTAATAATATATAATATAATTTTTTGTATATAATAACACTATTATTTTATTCAAATTTAGAATTTTTTATTATTTTTTTATTGAATAGGTTTATGGTAAGTTTATCCTAACTTTAAAATAAAAGTTTTGACTTTGTTTTTGCTAATAATCAGGGTTTAATTTCTGAGAAGTTTAAGAATAAAAAAATTATCAATGATTTATAATTAAATTATCGGTGATTTATTAGTAAGCTATTAATAATTTATTACTAAATTATCAAAAATTTACTATTAATTTATGAATGATTTGCTATTAAGTTATCAATGATTTACTATTAAGTTATACATGATTTCTATTAAATTATTGGTAATTTACCATTAAATTATTGATGATTTATTATAAATTTATAACTAATTTACTATTTAATTTCTAAAAAGCTATTAATGATTAACTAACTTACTACTAAATTATCACTAATTTAAAAATAAGTTAATTACTATTATGTTATTAGTAATTTATTATTATGTTATTAGTGATGTATAATTAAGTTATCAATTTATTACTAAATTATCAATGATTTACTATTATATTTTTATATATTTACTATTATATTATCATTGATTTGCTACTTAATTTTTTTATTATTTACTATAAAATTATCATCAATTTATCACTAAATTATTTATGATTCACTACCAAATTATTATTGATTTATATTAAATTATGCATGATTTAGTATTAAGTTATTGATGATTTACTATTAAATTATACTGATTTACTGTTAAATTTTTAATGATTAATTACTAAATTATCAATTATTTACTATTAAATTATTATTGATTTACTATTAAGTTATTTATAATTTACTACTATTAATTAATTACTACTAAGATGAAATTACTTTACTAATAAATTATCTCTAATTTACTATTAAGTTATCATTGATTTATTACTAAGTTATCAATAATTAACGAATAAGTTATCATTTATTTTTTATTAAGTTATCCTAGATTTAGTATTACATTATTATGCATTTACAACTATATTATAATTGTTAGACCATTAAGGTATTATGCATTTATTATTATATTATTACTAATTTACTAAAAAGTTATCAATTATTAGTTACTAAATTATCATGAATTTACTATTAAGTTACCATGATTTTGCTATGAAATTATCAATAATTACTACTTAATTATATTGATTACCTTTAAATTTTTAGTTATTAATTACTATATTATTAATTATCTACGATTATGTTATTAATTTATATATATTAAAAAAAGTAATCATAATATATGTTAGATGATATAATTTGTTTGATAGAGAAAAAAATTAATAAAAATTTAATTGTAAATAACTTGAAAAGCATGAATAAATGATCTTAATTTACTTTTATAGTTTAACACGTAATAATAAATTAAAATCATAACTTTTTATATTAATAGAAGTATCAAAACTAAATTAAATAAATATATACAATATTTATTAAGTCAATATTCTAAAGATATTTTTCAAAATTTTTAGCTGATGGTAAAACAATATGTATTAAGATAAGTTTTATTAATAATTTGATTGAATTATTAGTATATTTGTTTTTATACATGTCATCAAAGTACAATTGTATATACAAAATGAAAAAATTTGAAGTACTCTGTCACCAATGAAAGTAATAAATTTTTGTCTTATTTTTCTATCTTTAATTATATAATTTTGGGTAAAAATTTTGTTTTATATATATATATATATATATATATATGATAAAAGTACTAAGAACAAATTTGCTAAATAAACTTTATAAAAATTAAACAAACAACAATTTTAAAAAATATTAAATTCACAATAATTATATCCGCATTCTCCATAAAAAAATTTATACTATAAAATAAAAAGATTATATATTTTTAATTGTTACTTCATTCTTATTACCATAATTCAAAGTAACTTTCTTGATATTTTGATATTAACCAACTTCTCCATTTGAAAAAAGTAAAGAATATTGTAAGATGTTATAACAACTCAAAAAATGTTTAATTTTATGTTGTGTTCCTAAACAAGTATAAACTATGATATCCCTCTCAAATAAAATGTTTGAATTGTTTTCTTCAACCTATATACTACCAATTTAATTAACAATGAATGATTATGAACTTGTTGATCTAAATTAATATTTTTGTAATACGAATTTTAAAATTCTTAAAAGAATATATATTTTTTAATCTCTATAAGACTTGGGCATAAGGATTTTCTTTTAGAATTATCATTAGTATTTTCATTACTTTTGCACTTAAATTTTTATTATGTTGTGCTTTTATTCTATTTTGAAATTTATTACCAGTGTTATAAAAGTATAGTTAAAATAACATAAATTAATCAACTCAAATTTAAAACAATTTAAAACTCGATTGAGTATAAATAATGTTTTTACTCATTTTAAAATTAAATTTAATTAAAATAATATAATAAAAATACTTATAAAAATAAACTAACTTTACTCGATTTCAATTGCTTTTAAAAATCAACAACTTAATAGTTATTTAAAACACAAAATGATTGAATATAACCAAAATTCAAATTGAAATAGTAACTTAATTAGAATTCAATATTTCTTATCTATCTTTAGTAACAATTTAAAAATTCCTTATTTAAGCTATTTTATCTTTCATTTTCAATGTCTTTTTTTATTATTTTTGTTGTTAAATTAATTAATTAATTAATTTTAGAAGTATTTCTAAAGTGAAATTGCAATTATAAGTAATTGAGTATACTTTTTTTTATTTGGATTTAAACTTCAGTTTTTAAACAAAGAGAAGCATGAATCAATTATTGAGTCAAATTTGTTCAGATATATAAGTGAATAATTGAGTACACTATGAATAAAAGTAGATGCTAAAGTTTGATTTATAATTGGTTGTTAATCATAAGTCTAAACTCTGACTCCAAATTATGAAAATACAAAATTCAAAAAACATAAAATACAAAATACACAATTAAATAAAGATTTATAAAATGAATTTTGCTAATTAATTCCATAAATCACTTTAGTAATAATTAATTTGATGAATTGCAATTCTTTTGAAGAAATATTGCCTAATATAGAAATCTTAAAATTTTTTATACAATAGTAAACATTCTTCAATTGATATAAAGGAGAAAATGAAATAGTATACAATGTTTCTCTTAATAAAAAATGTCATAACATATAAATTCGTAGACCTACTATTAGACATAGGCTAAAAAGGTTGTCATTAATCTTTTTTGTTAAAGTGTGATTGGTCACCTGACAGAATAATAGATTTTACTCCACAAAATCAAAATTTAGATACGAGAGTACGGTTATACGTGAGAAATGTTATAGCACATTCATAACACTCATCCAAAATAGGGTACTAGTCTAATTTTAAGTTATCCGAGCTTTAAAACGTATTTAAAATTTACAAAATAATTTAATATTAAAATTTTTTTTAAAATTATTTCAATATGTTGATAATAATTTTAAAAATATTTTCTTACATTATGAGTATTTAAAAAACTTATTTGTCAAACATTGAAGAGGCTCCATCGTTGGATCCATTTAATTTTGATTTCAAAAATAAATACCTATAAATCGAATTTATAGTTGGAAATATCCTTCAATCTATTGGTAAAACTTTTTGTTGAAAATTATTATCCAATTTGTTGGTACGATTTTATGCAAAAAGACATGAGATATTCTTTATTATTTTATTTTTTTAAACTTGATTTTTTAAAGAAAATTATAATGTTTTCCAATATTGGCCTTCCAATCTTTTGGTAAGGTTTTTTTGAAATAGAAAAAAAGGTTATAAGATTTTTCAATATATTGGTAAAATCCTATTATAAAAAAAATGATTACCTTTCAATTTGTTGGTAAGACTTTTATTTAAATATGTTTTTATAAAAATATATTTAAAGAATAATAAATAATCAAATAAATAAATAAAATAGTTAAATAAATAAAATTAAAATTAAAGAAAAAAACATGAAAGCTAAGCGATTAGGCTATGTGACTTACTAGAATAAATTATCACAATTTCAGATTCTGTAAATAATTCTAAAAAAAAAAATCTACTGCCAGAAATTGTATTGTTTTTGAATGATTTTCCTTTTCTATTTTCTCAAAAGTTTTTGTATTATCTTTTTCTCTCTGTCTATGTGTGGTTTCTGTTCATTTATAGGGATTGAATCCCTTTAATTTTAAAAAATAAATTGATAAAATCTGGGATGTGATTTGATTTTAATCTATGATTAATTGTATGATTTTATTTTATTTATCAATGATTGCATGAATTAAGCCCAAAGATTCATCCATAATCAACTTTGAGATTAAATCCCTAATTCCCTGTTTTCTAATTTCCTTTCCTTTTTTTGACTTTTTTTAAATAATAAAATTAAGCAATAAAATTAAAATTAAATCAAATTAAAATTAATAAATTCTTGTTGGGCCCAAAATTTTATAATTGGGCCTAATCTACGATCAAATGTCCATTTTTTATGCCGAAAAAACTCTCGGATATAATAGCGCATTTACAGCTACCTCTCTTTGTACAATTTTTGTAAAATATGAATTGCACAAAGACATAGACAATCATTATATCCAGTTCAACTTAAAGATCTTCTAAACAGAGGCATGCAATTTTTTTTAAGTGAATCAAGAAATGGGCTCATATAAGCAAGGCTAAACAATTTAAAAAAAAGAAATGGGCTCCTCTAAATAGAAGCAAAACGACTTTAAAATAAGAAATGAACTTTTCTATACAGATGCTAAACAACTTTAAAATAAGAAATGAGCTTCTTTAAACAAAGGTAAAATGACTTAAAAATAAGAAATTGGCTTTTCTATTAAGAAGCTAAATAACTTTAAAATAAGTTATTGGAATTGAATTGTAAAATCAAAAAAATAAATGACCTACACTGATTTGAGGTAAAAAATAATTGACCGGGACTAAACCACAAAGTCAAAAAAATAAATGACTTGGATTGAGTTGAGGTGAAAAATAAATGACTACGACTGAACCACAAGTCAGAAAAATAAATGATTTGGACTGAGTGATGTAAAAAATGACTAAGTTTGAGCCTATATTGAGATACGAGATCAAATGATTCATAAATTTTTAAAGATTATGCCTAGAGATCTTATAGATCGTCTTCAGATATCTTTGAAAAAAAGATCCTCTAAAATAGAGAGTTCATAATTTTAAAATTCAAAAAATATTCTCCTTGTCCATTTTGTTCAAGTCTAGAAAAACTAAAAACTTTTAACTTGAAATCTAAGGATTTACAATTTAGAAATTCAAAGGTTCATCACAAAACTTCAAAATTCGCAAGGTTCTATAACAAAAATTTAAAAATTTTAAGACTCCAAGATTCGTAAAAAAATTCATAACTATTTCAAAATTTGTAAATTTTAAGCTTCGCAAAAGTTTTCAATTTTGTAAGAATAAAAAATTTGCAAGACTTCAGATTCACAAAAATGAAAGATTCATAAAAATTCAAATTCACAAGAAATTTAGATTCACAAGAGATCCAAGTTTGCAAGAATTTCAAATGTGCACAAAAGATTTACAAACTTTAATTCATATACAAGATTAAAAAATTCACATTCAAAAGATTTTTGTTAGTGATTCACATCCAAAATTTAAAGTTTTATATTTGAAAATTTCAGGAATTCACATTAAAGATTTCAAGGTTTATAACCAAAATTCAAAAATTCTCATTTAAAAAATTTTGGGATTCATATTCAAAGTTTCAAAAGTTCTTTTTCAAAAACTTTATGGCTTCACACCTAAAGATTCTCATTCGAAAAAAAAATTTTAGGGTTTTGCATCCAAAATTTAAAAAAATCTCATTCGAAATGCTCTATAGTTTAAAATTTTGAAAAATTTTCCTTGACAAAAAATTTTATCATGAAAGATCTTTCTCATTCGAAGATTTAAAAAAAAAAAAAATTCTCTCCAATCAAAGTCAAATTTGGTATACAATAAATGTCAATACAAATGTCTTCTACATGTTGCAAATGTAACAATCTAGATTTTACTAAATGATGCAAATACATGTATTTAACAATAATGCAAATGTTATACTATGATTCAAATGTTCTATATATGATGCAAATGTAATTATCAAAGATCTAAAAAATAATGTAAACACAATGTATGTAATGCAGATGTCACTAAATCAATGCCATAAAATTTCAATTATGGTAACAAGATTATCAAAACTCCACCATCTCATATATTTTTTCTCAGCTTTTTAATATTACTGATCTCAAACAAATACCATCATTCAATCCATGTTATTTTTTCTATCTGGTCACAACTCACAGGTTATGTTGATTAATCCATTATTGTGTTCATCATTAGATCACCTTATTGGCCCCTTTCAAATCATCTTCTCAGACTCTTTTCACTTTTGTCATCTTGGATTTCTTTCAAAATGATGAAAAAATCTTTTATGGACATTGTCATTCACTTATTTATGATTATTCTAATTCATGACAAATATGATATATTTCTCCAATTCATTCAAGGAATGCAAACTTGGTAAAGAACAAGAAAAATGAGTATTCATTATCGAAAGAAAATTTGGTTAAAAACAAATTAGAGATGGATAAAAGCAAAATAATGTGACTATTTAAATGGGATATCAACATTCAGAATAATGACTATTTAGACAATTTTAAATTCTAACTCAGAATTCTTTCTAAATAATACATTTGATCGATATTCTCAATCTTTAAACAAAATTCATATCCTAAAGGCCTGTAAATGAAGTTGTTTTCTCGAGTTTCTATTTTTTTACATAAATTACCCTTTCGAGTTTTCAGTTTAAGTTTTTTTTTTTATACATCTCTTTTTTATCTTTTTTTTAAAATTTTTTTTCCTTATAGTCCATCAATGACACCAAAATCTCAAACAATCCAATAACAAAATTGCCTTAGTTCAATTCATAATTTTCAGTTCAAGTATTCACATTCAATCATAATAAACTTTTAAGAGATGTAATATGAGCTAAGGTGAAGGATTATGAAAGAAATAGATAAAATAAGCTCAAACTATATTTGAAGGGTAATCAAAACCAAAAATCAATTTTTTTCGTGTAGGGCACTTTGACATTTTACCCCATCAATTTTTTTTCTTTTTTTTTGTATTTTTCATCATTTTTCAAGAAATATTTAAGCAAAAAAAGGCTTTGCCCCCGAAATCACTAAGAATCTCCAATTTTCAAGGTTTTTAAACTTTGCACCAATGTAGGGTGATTCTTGGTTAAGGTTTTTCAAAAAAATTTTCTAGGTTCAAATGAAAAAGCAAAGGATAATTTTATTTTTTGTGAAAGGTAGAAGAAAGATGGTTATTTATCATTTTCAATATGAATACTCTCAATAAATAACATTGATTGATCACAAATAGACTTGTGAACAAACTATTATAAAGATCATGTACTACATTAGTTTTATCTTTCAACGAGCAAAATTCTTTACCATATGTGTTTTCTATTATTTAGCAGTCTTAATAAATCAACAATCTCAATTTATCTATCATATCATGATGAATGATGTTTTTAAAATCAAATCCTAAATTATTATTATGATGGTCTAAACATTCATTATTTGGAATCAAAGAATGGATATGAAAAAAAGATATGAGAAGGTAAAAGTATAAAATGGTAATTCATACGAAAGAAAAAATGTCATGAAAATGCATCATATCCGTAATTTTTATTAAATAATGAAAAACAAAATAAAATTCAAATACATAAAAGCAATCATTATCCTAAAACAATCCTAAGATGATAAGTAATTTCAATCAATCTTCCAAAATTATATCCTAAGATTATCAGATAAAGGGCATTTATAGACATTTAGATTATCTGATTCTTTGAAACTAATAGAACCTATTCAGATCAAACTTTGCACCTTATGCTTGAAAGCAGGGCATGTTTCTATAGAGTGACCTATATTTTCATTATGGTAGTCACATGTGACATTAACATTATATCATTTGAGATAAGGTGGTTTCAATGGTTCTAAAAAGACTGGGGATACTAGGTTATTTTTGATCAATTATGAGAATAACTCAGTATAGGTTATGAGAATAAGATCAATACGAGCTTTTTTTTGGTTGCCCTAGATCTTTTTAAATTACTCACTTGATTGTAATGCCTTGAAATTGGCGTATTAACAAAATTATGCTCATATGTAAGTGCTTGAATGACTGGTTGATAAGGACTTGGAGCTATGTTATTCATGATTGGGTAGTGAGGTTGGTAAGAGACTTGTGCAATATTATTAGTTATCGATTAGTAAGTAGGATAAACATATAATGGATATGGAGCATAACTTCTGAATTGTTGCCTATCAAAACTCGCCGCATGGGTTTCAACTTTTTTTCCTTAGGCATCCCACTTTTTTTGGCACTGTTGGCCTCTCCTTCCTCAAGCTTGTCACTCTTGATGAAATTTTTAATAATCTCTCTTGAGATCACCATATCTGTAAAACTTTTTGTTGAGTTCCCTATCACTTTCTTATAATAAGGTACTTTCAATGTGCTAATAAATAATATTATCATTTTTTTTCAATCAGAAGAAGTTAAACTTGAGTAGCCATATCCTTCCGTTATTAGGCATATTCTTTAAAAGACTCTATAGATTTTTTTTCCATACTTTGTAAAGAAAGACGTTCAAAGGTTAAGTCTATTATGTGACAGTACTGATTAATAAAAGCTCGAGTAAGCTCATTTTAAGAGCTAATGCAGGTTCGATCTAGTTAAACATACCACTTTGTAGCTGAACCAGTAAGGCTGTCTTGAAACACATACATCAATAGCTTTTCATCACTAACGTAGATAGTTATTTTTTAACAATATATAGTGACATGTATGTTCGGGCATATAGTACCACTGTACTTTTCAAACTCAAAGATCTTTAACTTTAGTGGGATTACGACATTTGAGACCAAGCAGAGGCTGACTACATCCATAGAGCCATAAAAGTTTATACCTTCGATGGCTCGTAGTTTCTTCTCTAGTAAGTTCATCTTAAACTTTAAATCCCTTAAACTTTTAATTGCCTTCAATTTTAGCTTTTTATTCTTCTTGAGATCATCTAAGTTAAGGACCTAGATTGACTCTACTACTTTTCAGTGAAAACAAGATTAGCAAATCTTTGAAATTACCCATGAGTTGGTGTAAATGGCCTTCCTATGTAAGTGTACTCTATAAGAAATGTCAATTGTTATGGTGATATACCTTGAATAGATTGGGCTTGATATCGATTGTAGCTAAAAAGATACAATGAGTCAACAACATCTTACAATAAAAGGTCTATAGGTTAGCTTTTTTTTCTACAATCTTTCCTTCATTTAGCTTGTTTAATTTTTTTAAAATTTTGCTCAACTCCCTTTTGAGCTCTTTTTGGGCTTTTTTTAACTTTTCAATGCGATTTGCATTATCATGCTCAATTCTTTTGGCTTAGGTTCGAGTGTTATACTAACGGTGAGTTAGTTAAGTTATTTTTAAACCTTGCTATACCATAATTATGGTGCATATTTAGAATGATGTTTATGGAACCATCCAATTATGAATGAGATTGAATACAATAAAAAGGATTTAATGATGTAAATGCATGCATATACAATACAAGAAAAGGGTTAGTAAACATGATATATACAAAGAACAATATAATATATACAAAAAATAGTGTAAATGGTTAGTATGCAAATAATATATACAAAGAAAAATATATAAATTCATAAACAGAATATATGTCTTATCATGTGTCTTATTTAGAGTTTTTCAACACAAGAAAAGGCATATCTCTAACTTAGGTTTAGATCCTTAGGGTTTATTTACATGCTAGGTTCAAAAGTTTGACAATCTAAGGGTTCTCAAATTATTTCTTACATCATTGCTATTATAAATTAGTAAGGCATCATGATCATTACCAATTATAAGCTACAAGCAAAAAATGATTCAATTTGAGTGAGAGTTTTTCACTAGCCCATGTGGAGACATAAAATCTCATAAAAGCATAAGTATTTTACTCCCTCCTAAAAGATACAACTCGGATGTAGAGTTTATGTTATGCATGTGTAAATGAATGACATATATATAAAATGAATAAACAAATAAATACAAATAAGAAAAAAAATCTCAAATTTATTAGGTAAGGCTTGGATAACAAGAAATCATTTATTGGCCTAACTTTTGATGTCCTCAGTGAAGTTGTCAAACTACCATAACATATAGATCCATGGACCTACCAATAGACATAGACTAAAAGAGTCGTCACCATCTTTTTTGTTAAGGTGTGATTGGTCACTTGACAAAATAGTAGATTATAGTTCATGAAATCAAAATTTAGGTCTGAGAGTATGGTTATAAGTGAGAAATGTTATAGTATTCTCACAGTACCCATTTAAAAGATAGTACCAATATGATTTTAAGTTATCCAAGTTTTAAAACATATTTAAAATTTACTAAATAATTTAATATTAAAAATTTTTCTTAAATTACTCCAATATGTTGGTAATAATTTAAGAATATTTTCTCACTTAAAAAGAATTCAAGAAGACTATTTGTTATGCTTTGAAGAGGCATTGTCGTCAGATTCATTTAATTTTACTTTCAGAAATAAATACTTATAAACCAGATTTATAGTAAAAAATATCCTCTAATCTATTGGTAAGACTTCTGTTGAAAATTATCCTTCAATTTGTTGATAGGATTTTATGCAAAAAGACATGAAATATTATTTTATTATTTTAGTTTTTTTAAAACTTGATTTTTTTTATAAAATTATAAGGCTTCCCAATATGTTGGTAAAGCCATATTTTGGAAATAAAATATTGGCTCTCCAATCTATTGGTAATGTTTTTTATTTTTTTGAAATAAAAAAAAAGTTATAAGGTTTTTCAATATGTTAATAAAATCTTATTTTTTTTTATAAAAAAATGATTACCTTCCAATCTATTGGTAAAACTTTTATTTAAATATATTTTTATAAAAATATATTTAAAAAATAATAGATAATTAAATAAATAAATAAAACATTTAAATAAATAAAATTAAAAAAAATGAAAGTTAAGTGGTTGGGTTGTGTAGCTTACTATAATAAATTCTCACGTTTTTAAATTTGGCAAAGAATTCTAGGAAAAAAAAAAACCTACTGTCAAACATCATATCTTTTTTCTGAATGATTTTTCTTTTTTCTTTTCTCAGGTGTTTCGGTATAATCTTTTTCTCCTTCTATTTGTGTGTGGTTTCTGTTCATTTATAGGGATTAAATTCCTTTAATTTGAGAAAATAGATTGACATAATCTGGCATGTGATTTGATTTTAATACATGATTAATTACATGATTTTATTTGATTTATTAATGATTGTATGAATTAAGCCCAAAGATTAATTCATAATCAACTCTGAGATCAAATCCCCAATTCCTCATTTTTTTTATTTCCCTTCCTTTTTTTAACTTTTTTAAGAAAATAATAAAATTAAAATTAAATCAAATTAAAATTAAAATTTTTTTTGTTAGGCCCAAAGTTTTACAATCAGGCCTAACCTATGATCGAATATCCATTTTTTTATGTTAGAAAAACTCTCGGACAGAATGGAGTGTCTACAAAAGAGTTTCATATTAATCCTAAAAAATTTTAAATTAATACATTGTATATTTTTTATTGAAATATCATGTAGCACTAAGCTTTTTTCTTATATGGAGAAGATAAAGCTATACATGACCAGTCAATTTTGTCTCATTTTTTTATTTAGGATAATTTTTCATTTGTGCTTCCATCAATTGAATATAATAATATGTTCTACCAATTGAAAACTTAAATTTTCTTTTATTTGAATATTTTTATTATACATTAAATTTTTATGGAATAGGATCAACTTACATAAAAAAGTTTTTATTAAATAATTTTTTTTTCTTTTTGGCTTTTCTCTCTCATCTATTGGATTTATTAAAATTAATGGTTAGAAAAATAAGTAAGAAGGAGTAAAAATTTTTTTGGGTGTAAGTTGATTCTTCCCTAATTTTTATTATAAAAAAATATTAAAATACATAATTTTAAAAAATAAAATAAAATAAAATAAACTTCTAACCTTAGTACTTGTCATGTTTTCTTAAGAAAATTTTAATTTTCAAAATAACAAACTTGTTATGTAATACCTATACAATTTATAATTATTTCATTTTTAACATTAACAACATAAATTTTTATGAATAAACTTTTTTTTGGCATAAATATGTTCAAAAGATAGTTTCAATGAATTTTGTCTCACTTTGAAAGAAATCACCAAAAACAATTAATTTTACTTCATTTGATAATTCTTTACTCAGAATAATTCATGTTCAGTTATTCAATCACCTAAATGAACAAAAAAAATGAATAATTTAATCAATTGAGAAAGATTAGATAATCTTGAAATATAAATTAATCATATATATGCATATTAACATAAAAGTTAAAAGATAATTAAATTAATTATTATTTTAATCAAAATAAATAATTTTTATAATAATTTGATGAGACCCAATCCTAAACTATTGTAGCTCTACCACCTTTTAAATTATTTAATTCTACAGGTGAAAAATTCAATTAAAGTGTTCAATGAATTATATAGTACTAATTGTTGGTAAATGGTATACATTTGATTTATATTTGATTTGATATTTACTTTTATTTATGAAAACAACAATTATTAAATTTTAGAAGAAAAAAAATACAAAAAAGAAATTAATTATAGATGTTAGACTTAACTGTAAGAATGAAATGTTAAAAAATTATTTTAAGGGACTAAAATGATTTAATTATGTTATCAATAATCAAATTAAATAATCAATTCATAAAACATACAAATAATAAAATCATTAGCATATATATAGTTAACAAATCTATTAAAACGAAAAAAAAATGAAAGGTAAAAAATAGAAAAAAAATGCTTCAATGGTTTAATTATGATTATCTTTAATGGATTTGTTTATTAATATAAACTACATATATAATTGTTTTTAAAACGACTAAAGAAATAAACTTCATATAATTTTTCTATTCTTATGTACATTAAACTTTGTTTTAGTTCTATTTTTATTTTTATTAGATTTGAAAATTCATTCTAATTATTAAAAAAGTGTTTAATAATAAAAAAAAATAATTTAACTTAAAATTTATAAAAAAATCTAACAATATTTTAATCAATTACTTTTGACATTTTGGAAATTAAAATTTTATTAAGGTAATTTTAATTAATCACTTGTAGCACTTTTTTAGCCTAATTATAAAAATCTAAGAATAAAATAGAAATTTTATTTAAATTTAAATTTATAAAAAATATATTAAAAATATTTTAATCAATCACTCTTAACATTTTTTAATTAAAATTTTAAAAATTTTAAATTTATATAAACACTATTTTTAATTTTAGTTAATTTAAATTAAACTTAAATTAATTAATAATTTTATATATTTAAGGTTAATTTGTTAATTTAAAATTTATAAAAGTATTTAGCTCGATTATTTTTAATACTTTTAAATTTTATATTTTTATACATAAAATAATTTTTAAGAAATGCACGTAACATTTCTCTTTAATTTCTTTACTTTAGTTTTCTCTTGTAACAACAAACAACTCAAGGTATTTAAAAGGAATTTTAGATTGAACTGATAACATTGGAGTTTTTTTTTTTTTTTTTTGGGACAAATGCCTTTAAGTTAACTCTTTAATCTTTTACAAGGTTTTTTTTTTTTTTTTTGCCAACAATAAAAAGAATCTTTTGCAAGGGTTTTAGCATGGGCGCTCATCTACGTAAAAGTAAGCCTAGCCCACTCTTCAATCTCAAGCTTTGAGTGGTGAATGATGAATCAAGCAGCTAAGAGGCAATTCGACTATGGTACGCAACACAAACCCACATCATGATTAAATTATGATAATTAAATAATTAATTAATAAATTAAAATAGAATTAAATAATTAAATTTAAATTTAAAATCTCAATTATTTTAAAGCTTCTTTCTTATCACTATCAATACTTCATTGACACCAAAATAGAAGTTAAACACGTAAGCTATGGATAGCTATTAATTATTTTAGATGGGTGGTGGGTGGTGAGTGGGAACCAAGGGTCAAACACCAGGCTTAATGTGGGCATTTTCCATTGCTTTTATTTGGCGATAAACACAGAGACCTGTTGCTTGTGGTCCTTAAGAATTGGGTTTATTGACATGATTGTGAATGTATAGATATGTCAGTTTTAATATGAAGGAGTTAATAGTTTGAAGATAAAACAATTTTATAATATTAAAATTTAAATTTAATACTCATTAAATTTTTTATAATAAGTTTAATAAATTTATTATAAATTTAAATTTTATGATAGTTTGAAGATAAAAAAAATTTATAGCAAATTTAAATTTAAATTTATTACATCCTTGTAGAAATATCAGCGCATGAAAATATCGAACTCAAGATAGATAAAGGTTGAAGTTATATAAATAATCCTCTTTATTTATATTAAATTTAAAAAAGATTTTGCCAATGACTTTTTTTTTATTGGAATCTCTCTCTCTCTCTCTCTCTCTCTCTATATATATATATATATATATTTGAGAATTTGAATTTAAAAAAAATGGATTTTTACTTGTTTTCATATCCGGAAATTATTCCACATTATTATATATAGCCCCGGCCATAGTTTTTAATACTTTATAATGACATGAATTTATTTCTTTAATTCCAGTGATAGGGATAATTCAACAGCCTCAATATATAAAAAAAAATTATTTGATTAGTTCATGAAAGCAGTAATATAACTAATTTATACTTCATATAGCATTAAGTACTGGAAAAAAAAAGCACTTTGGGCGTATGCAGAACAAGAATATTTTGTTTTTTTCCTTTTTTTTTTTTTTTTGTTTGTAACTTTGGCTGCGTAGAATCATTTATGACTGACTTAGCTCTACTGAAACTGCAAAGAACATTAGAATTATAGCATATGATTTGGCCTGAAAACAAAAAGGGCTGCTTATCCTTCTTATCATCTTTTACTCAATTTTTTTGCTTCCTTTTTTGTATTTCTCAAAGCAAACAGATCATTAGGGATAGGTTCAGTTGGGATTGTTTTTCTTGGGGAGAAAGATCTTCAAAAATATTTCTGTTGAAAAAGGGTAACTGGTGAAGCTCTTGTTCTTGATAAATGTTGGAAGTAGATGGCTTGGCGTATGTGAATTCGAAAAGAGTTTTTGATTGAAGGAAAAAAAAAAAAAATCTAACACGCATGAACATGTCTTTCCCAGAAGAAACTTCCTCACAAGGAATCTTTGCTGGCACGCTAAGCAAGATAGAAAGTTTTTTATTATTATTTTTTTATAATCGTTACAACAGTGCCAAATCAAACAAAATAAAGGAAAAAAAAAAAAAAAGAAGGTTGTCAATTTTTGAAAAAGGTCAGTTAAAACCCACAATTTAGAAGCAAAGTGCTTTCAGGGTTGCTGGCAGTAGCCAGTCAATTTCTTAAATAATTGTCCCATATGGGAAGTCCTTTCAGAGCAAAACTTGCAAGATATCAACATGACTGACATATTTTTGCTCATTTTTTACATTGTTGAAAGGCATAGATGATCGATAATGTCGTCAAAGAAATGGCTTGTGGACAAAATTGAATCCTTGGAACTGATTGGCCTTAATATAAAATCATAAGAAATGAACTTTGGGAATGGAGATGGAGAAAATAATGGTTATCCACATGTCGCATCTTAATAATTAAGTATTGCTGAAAATTAGACATTTTGAACTAGAGAAAATGTTAACTATGAATATAGACGGTGAAAAAGCATATTATTCAGGACTTATATTTGCTTAAACTATTTCAATTCTTGTACTTAGACATTAATCTTAACCCTAAAGCACCTAATAAATCCTCTCAGGAAATTACAACAGGTGACACAACAACAGGGCTCCTGACCTTGTGTTTTCCATTTTCTTCAACCCAAACAAGTTCTCCAAATGAAACTTTCCCCTTCTTGTTACTGCTGTAACTTATAGTCACACTAAAGCTTTGCTTCTCATATGTTTTTCCAAAGACCAATGTCTCTGGCGAAACAGCAATTGTTGAACCCCCAGGCTGCACTATCTTAACCTTGTAAGTTGTAACGCCTTCTCCCACATTTGTCACAGTCCTGCGGAATATTTTGCTTGTAGTTTTCGTGACATTAGGATTGTATAAAGCAATAAAAGATGGGTAATTAAGATCAGAAGATGGATTCAAGCAGTTGTAGCTCTTTGATCTTGTGATGGTCAAGATTTGTTTCTGGGTGAAATTCATGGCGCACAAAAGATTCACGTAGTCCTGTGGGGTTGCATCGTAGATCAAACCTGGATCAAGTGCTTGATTTGGATCAATTTGGCCTGCTCCCATGGCTAAAGGCGAAGCAGAAGACAAATTTTCATCGCCATTGTCCCTGATTGGTTTCATAGTGTTATCTAATGGATTTGCAGTAGTCACCAAGGCCGACCTTATAGCAGCTGCACTCCACTCAGGATGTGCACCTTTTAAGAGTGCGGCTATACCAGAAACATGCGGACAAGCCATGGATGTTCCAGAGAGCATAGCAAAGTTACTAGATAAGACTATATAATTCCCTATCGTAGCTGCATAATTGTTCGGATTATAAGCAGCCAAAACAACAGAACCGGGTGCCATTATATCTGGCTTTAAGATTCCAGGATAGCTCGGTGAAGGACCTCTTGAAGTGTAAGATGCCACGGCTGGTGCAGGCTTTGTCCCTAAAATTGTCTGTTGAAACTTAATGCTAGCTGTAGCATGCTTATTACTTGTAGCATATTTGATAAGAGCAGGTGCATCCTCAGTGCTAATCACAACACCAGGACAGGGCATACTGTCTAATTCAGGTTCATCAGAAATAAATATTGCTCCTTGCGCCTTTGACATACGTGCTATTTGAGTATAGAGAGAACCGGTATTGTCACATATGATGATCCCATCCGGGGCGTCTAATAACAATAGGCTTGAATTGCATGCTGATAAACTTTTGTTGTAAATCAATGGAAAGTCTTGAACTAAAGCACTCGCAGGAAACAAGGTCCACCCTGTCATGGTTTTCCCATTTCCTAGAGACACAATTCCAGCAAAAGAACGATCAATGGTACCAGCTGCAACTGTTATGACCCATGGGATTCCATTGTGTAAGGTCCCTAAATTTGGCCCATAATTTCCAGCCGATGATGAGACTACCACACCTTTCTCCATGGCAGCAAAGGAAGCAATTGCAATGGGATCCTTGTACAATGGCACTTTATCAAACCCCATAGATATTGAAATCACATCGACACCGTCAGCAATAGCCTCGTCCATACCAGCAAGAACATCAGCTGAGTAGCGCCCCTCATCCCATAGGACCTTGTACATGGCCACCCTGGAACGTGGGGCCATACCTCTTGCCGTACCTTTAGCATAACCGAAAAATGATACTCCATCTTTGACATAGTTCCCACCAGCAGTGGAGGAAGTATGTGTTCCATGACCAGCAGTGTCTCTAGCAGAATTCATGCTTATTTTGATTCCGGGATTTGCTGCAATCACACCTTTGTTGAAGTACTTAGCTCCAATTAACTTCAAGTTACACATGGAGGAGTTGAATTCCTGTCCTTCCTCGCATTTATCTTTCCACCAGGATGGAACTGGAGTCATGCCATCATCATTGTAGCTGTTACTCTCTGGCCAAACACCAGAGTCAATAACACCAATAATGATATCTTCCCCATAGTTTGAAGCAGGCCACAGCCCGGAGTAAGGGTTGAGAGACAGGAATTCAGGGGTATGGGTTGTGTCAAGAGTGACCCTCATGTCAGTATAAGCTGAGACAAATCCTGGAGACTTCTTTAGTCTTTCTAGTTCATCAGGGGATAGAACAGCGCTAAAACCATGAGCTCCACTATCGTAAGAGTATAGGAGAGATGGTGAGGATCGAGGGTCGTTCGATGAGGCAATGTTTCTTGATTTCAGAGAATCAACTGTGGAGGAGTACCAGCTATGATGACTAGTAAAGATTTTGGGCATGAAGGACTTGTCCATATGGACAATATATGTATTTACTGACTCTGCCTGAACATGGAGAGTGAAAAAAAGAGATGCCAGGAAGACAGAGAGCAGACAGTTTAGATGACAAATCCCATTTAAAAACCCCATTTTTTTCTTGGACAACCAAGATCAATGCCCTGCTTTATTTATATATGGAAGCGAATGTCTTAATGTGGTTTAGATGGAAGCTACTGAGTCCTAAAAATTGTTGAAGAAAAAATAAAATTTGAAGATAACTACCAAATAAGACGGTTTCCATTTAATCGTGTCATTTTTTTCCTTCTCTAGGATTAAACGGTACCCGAACGGCACTATCAATTAGCCGTCAGCAAGAAAAACCAACTCACATTATAGCTGACAAGGCCCACTTTTTGTACGCTGTTTTTTTTACATAATTTTCTTTCACTTTTTCTTCATGAATTAATAGGGCTCGAGACCCCTACCCGCGTATCACCATCCCCAAAAGGCCAGGACGTAACCAATCCGGCCAGAGCTCGTTGGTTTCCAAGCATTAATCATAAATTGTAACCCAAGTTATCATTCATTTTCTCGTCATGGTAAACGGTACCCGATTAGCATTATCAAGTAGCTGTCAGCTAGAAAAACCAAGTCACATCATTTATTTTCTCGTCATAGTAAACGGTGTCCAGTTTTTGTATATTGTTTCCTTCACATAATTTTCTTGCACTTTTCTTCATGAATTTATAGGGCTCGAGCCCTATAAATTATTTTAAAATTTATTAATTGCTATAATAAATTTGTCAATTTTTTTTTAGATTCTTATTATTAACTTAATTATATTTCTCTATCATTGTTTTAAAAATAAATTATAAAAAAATATCTTGTGATTTGAGAAGGATGGCTGGTGTTTCCACTTATTCATTGTTTTGTGAATGATTTCCAACTTACAAAATTGGGAGATTGTAAGATTATAAAAGAAATGTATATTCCTCCATCTCAGGAGTCATAAAACAGTTGTAAATAATGATGGCCATTCCCATTCTCTCAAACTCAATTTCTTCCATTTCATAAGTTTCAAGGAAAATCAATCGATAATACTAGAGCTAAAAAACATACTTGGAGATTCATCTAGAGAATCCGGTACTAGTTTTTGAATTTTTAAATTAAAGTAATAATAATATTATAACTAAATAAAAAAGTAAATTTAGAAAATAAAAACCTTACCATATGGCAAGTATACAACTCATCATGATCAGATTAAAGTTATATATAAGTACATAAATTAATAATAATATTATAATAAATAAAAATAAATTTAAAAAATGTATCCAGTGGAAGCGTATAACTCATCAAATGTCAATTAGTGGACCTAGGGAAAATAATTTAGGATTTCAATGGGACGAATCCATCACTGTATACTGATATGATTTTATTGCTTTTCCTTTCATTTGCAGTTCACAAGGACCACTGCACCTTCAAACCACCTATATTTTGTGAGCTGTTTAATCATTAATAGCCAATTCTTCTAACAGAAAAGATTAGGAAGGCCCGTTACTAAAATTAACAGTACAAGAAAATCGACTATATAACAAAATTGTGGCCGAAAAACATTAAGTATATTACACAATCTCAACTTTCCTTGTTTTGTTTAAAGAGGAGGTGACAATTTAATCAGATTCATCATAAAGAAACAATCCACAAGAATAAATTTTAAACACAAGTGAATAAAATAAAAATCTCATAAGGTGATAACCTCTACTGCCTCGCACAGAATTATTCTAGTTGGTCAATGCTTGTGTTTATTCTTCTTTAGTTTGGAAGAAATCATTCCATATTGTTTGCGCCATGACTCTGATATTGTAGATACTTGACACGCTTTTTCTTGCCCTGTTTAGATAAATGCTTCATACCACCATCTGAATCCTCCAATTTTGCATTCTTATCTTCCTTGCCACCACCAAATCTTGAAGTCGATTGCTCAGCAGCATCTCTTGACCTCTTCTTACCGGCCTTTTTAACCACTTTGCTTCCCCTTTAAGAAGCTCCTTACTCAATTTCTGCTGGTGCCTCTTACTATTGGGACCTTCCATTCCTTATCCATATATGGAGCAAGATTCTTCAAAGAAACATCCTGGTTTGACTCTTTCTCATCCAATGCTAAAATATCTTTAGGCTTCAACCCATACCTATTAGGTTTGATCTTGACATATTTCAATCTCGTTTTCAAGTCTCCAATTGTATCCTCATAGTCCAAATCAAATACAGCTTTCATCATCTTATCATACTCCTCAGGATCAAATACCTCCTCCAAATCCTTTGCACTGAATGGACACTCCTCATCTTTCTTAATGCGTGCAATCTCCATAACCTTCCTCATTCTATTCTTAATTTCTTCCTTCTTCAAATTCTTCAAATGCTTCAGCTCCTCCTTTCTTTCCATCTATGCAACCCTCGTTCTCTCCTCCTTCCTTTCCCTCTGTGCTTTCCTCTTGTTCTCCTTCTTCCTCACTGATCCCTCTACTTTCCTAGAGTACCCTATCACTCTATCCTTAGCATTCTCCTCATGCCTGAAGTTATACTCCAACTCATACCCCTCTTGCCTCTCAATCTCCTCCTCATCCCTAACTCCTCATCCACTACCTCATTATCAATCACGAGATTACCATCTTTCCTCTTCTTATCTATCCACATATTGTTTTTAAAAAACTCCTCCAAGAACTTTGTGTTCTCATCCATTTTCTCTTCCCCAAAATATTTTTCCAACTTCTATGAAAATTCTCCATCATTGAAATCTTCTTTTTGCTCATCACCTTTACCCTTTTTTTCCTTTACTCTCAAGAAATCCCCATTAGCCTTATTGTCAAATTCTTGTGCTGCATCCAAAGTAGTCTTCTTTATCCTTTCTTGTTCTTTGTCATAAGTCTTTACCTTCTTTTTTTGCTGAACAACAGCATCCTGTTCCTGAAAATCCGGCCCTTCTTCAATCACGTGCTTTGCAACCACATCTTTCAAATACATTGCTTTCTTATCTTCCATTTCTTTCTGTTCACTTTCTTCTTGTTCGGGGCTTTCATCGTCATCAGACTCAAAAAGCTTGACATCTTTTTCCTTCAATCTAGGGTCACGACTTCTCACCTAACATCGAAATTTCAAAATGAAAAATCATTATTAAATTGAAAATTTTCACACCAACGTAGTAAAAGACAATAGTTATCTCATATTAATACAAAGTCCTCAATTCAAAAGCATAGTCTAGATACAAGAAAATATACATTACTCAGGGCCACTTAATTCCTATGACTGTTAATATCATTAGTAAAGACACATCTTGTATACACTTTAACATCCATAAACAAACACCTGATATATTAACAAAATACTATACTTATGATATCATCTTATCCTATCTTATCATAATCTTATGCACCAAACACTCGCTTACTGCATTACATTGTTTAACATGTTCCAAAGATCAAGAATTACTACAATTAAATTAAAATCATAATCAAAGATAGCTTAATATTTTGTCCACCACAATCTTTAACAAAAAATTATGCATGGACCATGTTAAACAATGTCTGGCTCATTCTAGCAGAATTCAATGCCCTCGTTATGTCCCCTGCATGGTACTACCTAATCTGGTCCCTAAACTGCCATAAGTCCTCTGTTGGTTCCCAGCTCGCCTCACTGTCTGTAAGTCCCTTCCAATGCACTAAGTACTCATGTATTGGCTGGTAATTCTTCTATCTCACCTCTCAGTCAGCTATGATGCTGTGGACCTTTTTCTCATATGAGGTCTTTGTTCCCAATGTTGCACGTTTTGACTCTGCCCATCCTGAATCTCTCTTATCCTCATGAAACGACTTGAGCATGCTAACATGGAACACTGAGTGTACCTTCAGCATGGGTGTCATATCCAGCTTGTAGGCAACCTTGCCTACCCTTTTGACTACTCGAAAAGGTCCCTCATACCTCTGAACTAGATCTTTGTGTAGCGTCCTGTGACGCACAATGGGATGCAGCTTCACCAAAACCAAGTCTCCTACCTGAAACTGCACGTCCCATCTATTCTGGTCTGCCCACTTCTTCGACTTTTTTGCTGCCTTGTATAGACAGACTTTGATCAAGTTAGCTTGCTCCTGCTAAGCCTTGACAAACTTGTACGTTGTTGGATTTGACCTTGTATAACCTGCAACAATCGAACCAGGTGTTAGTGGTTGTTGACTTGTCACAACCTCAAATGGGCTCTGGTTCATTGCCTCGTTCTTTTGCAAGTTGTAAGAAAATTGGACAACATCTAGCAGCTTTGGCCAGTCCTTTTGCGTGGCACTCATATAGTGCCTGAAGTAGATCTCCAATAGTCCATTCACGCGTTCAGTCTGCCTATCGGTCTATAGATGCTTGCTGGTGGAAAAGTTCAAGTCTTACCCCAACAACTTGAACAACTCAGTCCAAAACCTATCCATAAAACGTTTGTCCCAATCACTAACAATGGTTCTCAACACTCCCTAGTACTTAACCACGTTTTTCAGGAACAATCGAGCTACCTCCTCAGCTGGACATTCCTTGGTTGCTGGAATGAAGATTCCATACTTGGAAAACCTGTCCACCACTACCATGATGCTTCTGAACCCTTCTGCTTTGGGTAAACCGACTATAAAGTCCAGAGAAACACTTTCCTATAGTCGCTTTGACACTGACAATGGCTCTAAGAGACCGCTTAATTTTTTGAGCTCCACCTTGTCCTATTGGCACACAAGACAAGTCTTCATATAGGCCTCCACATCATCTCTCATGTGCAGCCAGTAGTATCGATCCTCTATCAATGCCAAGGTGCGGTTCACTTCTGGGTGTCCAACCCGCCTTGAGTCATGACGTTCTTGTAAAACTTTTCTGCAGAGCTTCCCATGCTATGGTACAAACAGTCTATTGCCTCTAGTGTACAACAAATCATCCTGCATCAAAAATTGCCTAATCTTACCTTACTGGGCATACTCCATAAGAGTTTTGGCTATAAGATCATGCATAAATCCATCCTTGATGCGTGGCATCAGTGACCCCTCTGATTAATGGCAGCAAGGTTAGCCTTTCTGTTCAGGGAGTCTGCCACCAAGTTCGCCCGTCCTTGCTTGTACTCTATCTAGAAATCAAATTTCGTAAAAAAATCTTAACATCTCGCCTACTTAGGGGATAGCTTCTTCTGCGTCTGGAAGTAGTTGGTCACCACATTGTCTGTCCTAACCTCGAACTTCGACCTCAATAGGTAATGACGCCAAGTGCGCAAGTAGTGCACTACTGCAGTCATCTCTTTCTTTTGGATCGTGTACTTGCACTCAATCTAGTTCAGTTTCATGCTCTCGAATGTGATTGGATGTCCCTCCTACATTAACACGCCCCTTATTACGTAGTCTGATGCATTCATATGCATCTCATATGGTTGGCATGGTCTAGCAAGGCCAAGATTGGCTTATCGATCACAGCCTGCTTCAGCTGATTAAAGGCTTTCTGACACCTTGCACTTCACTTCCATGCTCTCTCTTTCTTGAGCAAGTCAATCAATGGCATGGCTATTACTGAGTGGCCTTTGATAAAGCATCTGTAGTAGTTAACCAGCCCAAAGAATGACCTCAACTCAGTGACCTTGGCTGGCGATTTTCACTCAATGATGGCATGCACCTTGCTTTCATCCATGCATATCCTATCACCTTCCACTATGTGGCCTAGGAATGGGATCTCTTATTAGGCAAACGAGCACTTCTCCCTTTTGACAAATAGCTTGTACGCCCGAAACACCTCGAACACCTACCTCAAGTGGTCTACATGCTCTTCCAATGTCTGGTTGTAGATTATAATGTCATCCAAATAAACCATAACAGACTGATCAAGGAACGATTGAAGTACCTTGTTTACAAAGGTGCAGAATGTTGCTGGGGCATTCGTGAGTCCGAATGGCATGACCAAGAACTCATACAAATCATACTAAGTGACACATGCTATCTTGGGCTCATCTCCCTTCACGATCCTGACTTGGTAGTAGCCCGACCTCAAATCCAGCTTGGTGAACTACCTTGCACTCCCAAGTTGGTCAAACAAGTCCGTAATGAGTGGGATATGATACTTGTTCTTGATGGTTAGCTTGTTCAAAGCTCGGTAGTCTATGCACAGCTGCACCGACCCATCATGCTTACGTTGGAATAGAACCGATGCACCATATGACGCCTTGGATAGCCTGATAAAGCTAGCATCAACTAACTCCTTGAACTGCTTCCTTAACTCCTCTAACTCTGGTGGGGACATTCGGTAAGGGGCTCTAGCTGGTGGCTTGGCCTTGGGCACCAGCTCGATCTTGCGGTCCAACTCCCTTTTAGGTGGTAATTGACTAGGTAGCTTTGCGGGCATCACCAGGTGCACGGGCCTTAACCTCAGGTGCGCGTGCTGGTGAGCCTGATGTGCTTGGTGCCCCCACCCAAGACGTGACACTAGGACTTACCTAAATTACAAACATACTAACCACTAAAAAAATCCAAATGCTATCATAAAAAGCAAGATCATAATCAACAAAAAATTGACAAGCTACTCAAAAACAACACCAATTACGGCTTAAAATAACTAAAAAAAAGTATTTGAAAAGAAATTCCTCGCCCTAATTAAAGCTTTAAAAAAATCTTCATCTTCCTTTCTGAGAGTAATTTGATCGCTGTAATCTTCTTCATCATCAACTTCTTCAGAAGATTCTTCATCAGATTCTTCCATGTCTCCTCTCTTCTTCAACTCCTCGTACTTAAAAATGTAATTGATCGAGTTCGAGTTGATACAGTATTAACTTAAGCTTAAACTTGGTTCGATATTCGAGACTTAAAACTCGGTTTGAATTCGATTAAGTTTTATTTTTTTAACTCTAGTTCGATTCGAGATAAAAATCGAGCTACTAAAAAATTAACTAAAAAATAATTAAGATCAGAGGAAGTATTCAAGCAGTTGTAGCTCTTTGATCTTGTGATGGTCAAGATTTATTTCTGGGTGAAATTCATGGCGCACAAAAGATTTACGTATTCCTGTGGTTTTAAATCGTAGATCAAACCTGGATCAAGTGCTTGATTTGGATCAATTTGGCCTGCTCCCATGGCTAAAGGCGAAGCAGAAGACAAATTTTCGTCGCCATTGTCCCTGACCGGTTTCATAGTGTTATCTAATGAATTTGCGGTAGTCACCAAGGCTGACCTTATAGCAGCTGCACTCCACTCAGGATGTGCACCTTGTAAGAGTGCGGCTATACCAGTAGCATGCGGACAAGCCATGGATGTTCCAGAGAGCATAGCAAAGTTACTGGATAAGGCAATATAATTCCCTATTGTAGCTGCATAATTGTTTGGATTATAAGCAGCTAAAACAACAGAACCGGGTGCAATTATATCTGGCTTTAAGATACCAGGATAGCTTGGTGAAGGACCTCTTGAAGTGTAAGAGGCCGCGCCTGGTGCAGGCTTTGTCCCTAAAATTCTGTTGAAACTTAATGCTAGCTGTAGCATCCTTATTACTTGTGGCATATTTGATAAGAGCAGGTGCATCCTCGGTGCTAATCACAACACCAGGACAGGGCATACGGTGAAATTCAGGTTTATTAGAAATAAATATTGCTCCTTCCGCCTTTGACATACGTGCTATTTGATTATAGAGAGAACCGGTATTGTCAGATATGATGATCCCATACGGGCCGTCAGATAACAATAGGCTTGAATTGTATGCTGATAAACTTTTGTTGTAAATCAATGGAAAGTCTTGAAGTAAAGCACTTGCGGGAAACATGGTCCATCCGGTGATGGTTTTCCCATTACCTAGAGACACAATTCCAGCAAAAGAACGATCCATGGTACCAGCTGCAATTGTCATGACCCATGGGATTCCATTGTGCAAGGTCCCTATGCCCCTCATTTCCAGCCGATGATGAGACTACCACACATTTCTCCATAGCAGCAAATGAAGCAATTGCAATAGGATCCTCGTACAATGGCACTCCATCAAACCCCATAGATATTGAAATCACATCGACACCATCATCAATAGCCTCGTCCATACCAGCAAGAACATCAGCTGAGTAGCGCCCCTTATCCGATAGGACCTCGTACATGGCCACCCTGGAACGTGGGGCCATTCCTCTTGCCGTACCTTTAGCATAACCAAAAAATGATACTCCATCTTTGACATAGTTCCCAGCAGCAGTGGAGGAAGTATGTGTTCCATGACCATCAGTGTCTCTAGCAGAATTCATGCTTATGTTGATTCCGGGATTTGCTGCAATCACACCTTTGTTGAAGTATTTAGCTCCAATTAACTTCAAGTTACACATGGAGGAGTTGAATTCCTGTTCTTCCTCGCGTTTACCTTTCCACCTGGGTGGAACTGGAGTCATGCCACATCATTGTAGCTGTTACTCTCTGGCCAAACACCAGAGTCAATAACACCAACAATGATATCTTCCCCATTGTTTGAAGCAGGCCACAGCCCGGAGCAAGGGTTGAGTGACAGGAATTCAGGGGTATGTGTTGTGTCAAGAGTGACCCTCCTGTCAGTATAAGCTGAGACAAATCCTGGAGACTTCTTTAGTCTTTCTAGTTCATCAGGGGATAGAACAGCGCTAAAACCATGAGCTCCACTATCGTAAGAGTATATGAGAGATGTTGAGGATCGAGGGTTGCTCGATGAGGCATTGTTTCTTGATTTCAGAGAATCAACTGTCGACGAGTACCAGCTATGATGGCTAGTAACGATTTTGGGCATGAAGGACTTGTCCATATGGACAATATACGTATTTACCGACTCTGTCTGAACATGGAGAGTGAACAAAAGAGATGCCAAGAAGACAGGGTGCAGAAAGTTTAGATAACAAAGCCCATTTTAAAACCCCATTTTTTTTTCTTGGACAACCAAGATCAATGCCCTGCTTTATTTATATATGGAAGCGAATGAATGAGGTTTGTAGTTAAAAGCTACTGAGTCCTAAAAAATGTTGAAGAAAAAATAAAATTTGATACCAAATAAGACGATTTCCATTTAATCGTATTCATTTTTTTTTTCATTCTCTAGAATTAAAGGGGACCCGAATGGCATTATAAATTAGCTGTCATCATGAAAAGCCAAATCACGTCATTTCTGACGAGGCCCAGTTTTTTTACGTTGTTTTCTTCACATAATTTTCTTTCACATTTTCTTCATGAAATAATAGGGCTCGAGCTACCCGCGTATCACCATCCCCCTAAGGGGAGGACCCAACCAACCGGACCAGAGCTTGTTAGTTTTCAAGCCTTAATCATAAATTTTAACCCGAGTTATCATTTGCTTTATCGTCATAGTCAACGGTACGAATGGCATTATCAATTAGCTGTCAGCAAGAAAAGCCAGGTCACATCATAGCTGCAAGGCTCAATTTTTGTACGTTTCTTTATTTTTTTTTCACTTTTTCTTCATGGATTAATAGGCCTCGAGCCCACAATTGATCCCTACCCTACCCACGTATCATCATCCCCCAAAGGGGAGGACACCAACCGGGCCAGAGCTCGTTGGTTTCCAAGCCTTAATCATAAATTTTAAACCCAAGTTATCATCTACGTTCTCGTCATACTAAATACATACAGGAACCCAAAAAAAATACAGCAGTATGATTTTCAAATAAATGCAGCACATGTTTCATTAATTTCGATTCACATTTTGTGCAATAGAGGTGATCACAAAAGGTTTACTATGAAAAGATGTGACCAGCGTCTTTTTCACTTCCTTTGTTTTTCTTTTCTTTTTTCTTTCCCTTACCCTTAATTTTTACATTTGAATGATTGTTTATATCAGATTAATGGAATTCAATGTCATGAACTTGATCTATAATTTTCTTAATTTGAAGTCTAGATAAACACCCTTTGTTGTAGGAATTGCCCTATTTTATCTTATCACTTGCAGCACTACTTCGATAATTGAATTTCATTTGTTTAAAGAAGCCAACTGTAAGAATCCAATTCTGACACAGCTTGATTCCCCCCAACTTTAATATCATCTTTGATCTGGATAAATCTATAGGCTTGTTCCTGATTAACTGTTTATGTTTAGAACAATGAGACTTCTTTGTTCTGTTTTTGGCTTAGTTTCTTGTTCCCCTATTTCAAGTTCCATTCCAGATATGAAATTTATAGCTTTATCCCAGGGCTTGAATAAGTCAATGAATCCAAAATTCCATTCGCAAACAGGTCAGAGAAGGAAGAATTAATGGAGTAAATCTGTTTTATCCACTGTTCATTTATTCTGACAACTAATGATTCTACAGAACACATGAACTTGACTAGAAATTTCAAATTATTAAAGTGTTGGGATAAGCATGCAAATGGCGTTTTAATTTTTAAATATTAAAATTAAATATATATATATATAGTACATCATATGTTGCAATTATATTTTTTGTTTTTTGTTTTTTATGTTATGTTTTGAGTGTTATATTTTTTATTAATTATATTATCTTAAAAAGGTCTTATGTAAATGATATTTTATTCTTAATTAAATTTAATTATTTTAAATGTTGAAAAATTTTTAGATTTCTTTTTAATATTTTGGTAGAATTTTGAAAAAAAACTTCCTTCCCCTCAAGAATATTCAAGAAAGCCATTCATTTTCTTGAAGATACTTCCTTATAAATTAATTTAAAATTTTATAGAAAAAAGTTTATTTTTATTTTTATTTTACCTATCCTTATTTTTACTAAATATTTTACTAAAAATAAATAAATACTTTTATTGAAAAACACTTTTAGTAAAGTTCTAAGAAAAATCATCACCTAAAAATTTCAAGCACTATACTTGCAATTTTCTTTTAATAATTTCATTATTGGAAAATTTTTCATTTATTTCTAACTTTTTTTAATTTATATGATACAAATAAATAAATAAATTATAACAAAATTCACAATTTTATTTGTCCAACACAAATTTTTAGTTTTTTTATGTTGTCAAAAGATTAAAACATATTTCCATTATAAAATTTTAAAATTTTGTGTCAATAAATAAACAAATTAATAGATAAAAACCATAAATTAACAAATAAGAATTTGAGATACCGACAGAAGCAAGCTCCCAAAATTGAGATGAAGACAGAAATAAGAAAACGAGTTGAATTTAAAGTTCGTGAATCATGACAAGCAAAATGAGAAAGAGACAAATAGAAGAAACTTAGGAGACGCAGACTTAAAGTTATTGTATATAATAATATTTATGCAGGTTTTTGTAGGATTGAACATAAATAAATTCGGGAAAGAAAATCATAAAGTTCAAACTTTCCTGTTCTCTCTTTAAAACCATGCATAGAACGATGAGGTTCAGCAGATGCTCACCGAGTGCTCTGTTATGGTTATTGTTATTGTTCCTACTAGGTAATGCAGTGTCAAAACCTGAAGAATATAAGACGCACATAATCCATATGGACCAGTCTCAGAAACCTCCATCTTTCTTAACCCATGAGTCAAGGCATCGATCCATCATACGGTCTTTGTCCAAATCTGTTGATTACGAAGAACTATTTTTATATTCATACAACCATGTCATGCATGGATTCAGTGCCAGGCTCAAACCACCCAAGTATCCGAAATCAAGGAGTCTCCAGGTCATCTTGCCATACACGAAGAGTCCTTTGGCAAGTTGCTTACCACCCACTCTCCACAGTTTCTTGGATTAAGGCATTCTTCTGGCTTATGGCCTGCTTCATCATATGGTGAAGGTGTGATCATAGGTCTCATTGATTCAGGTATTTGGCCTGAGAGTGAGAGTTTCAATGACAGAGGGATACCACCAATCCCTCAAAGATGGAAGGGAAAGTGCGAGAATAGTACAACTAGCCCTTTTCCTTGCAACAAAAAGCTTATTGGTGCACGTACATTTATCAAATCAATTCAAGCAAGCAATTCGGACCAAGCAGACAATTCACCGAGAGATTCACTTCGACATGGAACACACACATCATCTACTGCAGCGGGTAACCATGTGCGAGGTGCAAGTCAATTTGGATATGCCAAAGGCTAGCCAGAGGAATGGCACCTCTTGCACATCTTGCCATGTACAAGGTCTCAAACACAAAAGTTATTGCTGAAAGTGATGTTCTTGCCGCTATGGACCAAGCAATTGCAGATGGCGTGGATATCATGTCATTGTCTCTTGGTTTTGAGCAGACACCATATTTCAGAAATGTCATAGCCATAGGATCTCTTTCAGCAAGTGAGAAAGGTATTGTTGTTGTCTGTGCAGCCGGTAATCAGCTAGCATATAATTCTACACAGAATGGCGCACCATGGATTACAACGGTTGGTGCTGGTACTCTCGATCGAAGTTTCATTGCGACAGTGACTCTAGGAAATGGTCTAAACTTTGAAGGAAAATCAACATTTCCAGAGAGTGTCTTAATAACAAATGCATCTTTATACTACGGAAAAGGTGATTCTTTGAAAACAACATGCCGGTCAGAATCATTAAAAAAGCATGAAACTGCTGGAAAGGTAGTTTTCCGCGATTATGCTGGAATTACCATTATTGCAGAGCAAATAAACGTGCTTTACAGGATAGGTGCATATGCAGGTATAATCTCGACAGAGCTAATCCCTTTTGGTGCTTTAGATGATCTTAGCATTCCCATCCTAGTCCTGCCTACTTCTTCTGGAACTTTGGTTCGAGAGTATGTAACAGGTGACAGTAAAGCAGAAGTGAAAACCATGAGGTTTGTGCTTACAAGTTTGGGTACAAAACCTGCACCAGAAGTGGCTTTTTTCTCTTCAGGGGGACCGGATCCTATCAATCCAGCTATTTTAAAACCAGATGTCATTGATCCAGGTGTTGACATGCTGGCTGTAGTTCCACCATTTCCAAAAATAAGAATAGGCGACTATGTGTTGGTGACAGATTATTCATTCAAATCAGGCACATCAATGGCAACCCCCCCATGTTGCTGGAGTTGTAGCTTTGCTGAAAGCTGTGCACCCTGACTGGAGCCCTGCAGCCATCCGATCAGCTTTGATGACCACTGCCTACACCATCAACAACAATGGAGAACTACTTTGACAAATCAATCGTATCTTGGTCCTGTAACACCCCTAGATTATGGTGCAGGTCATATCAACCCGAATAAAGCATTGGATCCTGGACTCATTTATGACATGGATACACAAGATTATATCGATTTCCTGTGTGGTTTAGGCTACAATGACACGGAGACGAGAGCTGTTCTTAGACAAAGTCAATGGAACTGCACCCAAAAGGAAACTGACCTGAGCTACCCATCTTTTGTTGCCATATTTAGTGAACAAGCCAACTCTCCGAAAGTAAAAAACTTTTCCAGGGTCGTTACTAACGTGGGGGATGATCAGTCAGTTTACCAGGCAGTCGTAGGAAATTCTGATGCGATGACAGTCAGAGTAGAACCGAGCACTCTGACATTCACAAACAAATACCCAAATCTAAGTTTTGTTGTGAGCGTAGAGATTGGTGAAACAGATTCTCCACAGACTTAATGGTTATATCAAGTGGATTGATCAACGCAATCTCACCGTCTCAAGTCCTATAGTGGTCATGATTTGCTGATATTTTATTTCTCCTTTTAACCATTATCTCTATGAAAAATAAGATTAAAGGCATCGATAAGTTGCTTACTTGCTTCAATTCTCTGCCATTAATCAATGCTGGTTGTTGGTTTTTGTATGTTTTAATTGCCACTTCATGTTGCCACTGATGTCTTTTAATTGCCTTTCTTTTTTTTTTTTTCCTAAAGAAAAGAAAAGAAATATGACAAAGTGATGATGCGGCAAAAACACTAGTAATTGGGAAATAATGTAGAAGCACAAGTATTTAGGAAATAAAATAGTGATTAGTTTTAGAAAACAGAATATATTTTTTTATTTTTTGAAAAATGAAAAATATGATTTAGAATGTGTTTGATAATTGAAAATAAAAATAAAAAAATATTTTTAATTTTGAAAATAAGCGATATTCATTATTTTTTTTTCTTTATGTTTTGAAAGTTATCATATTTGAATACTTTTTAATGTTATTAATTAATAAATATATATTATATCTATAATTAAATGCTATTTATAATGATATCATTGAGTATTTTATTTATTTATTTATTTTATATTTTTTAAAAATAATTTTTATTTTCATTTACTAAATACATTTTCTAAAAAAATAGAAAATAAAAATTATTTTCTAAAAAATAAAAATTAAAATATTTTCTTAAATAAAAAAGTGCTCCTTTTTTTTTTTTTTTAATTTTCATGATTACATAAAAAACCTGTAATAGCGTAATATCCTCCTTAAGTAGATAAGGATGAGAAGATCAAGGGTTCAAAAAATTAATAAATGTGAGGTTTTAGTCACTCGAGGGTTTGTCGCTCAATTGCTCAATATATACAAGCCTTTTTTTTTTTTTTTTGAAGTCTATGTTGGGATTTGGTTAGGCAAAAGCATCTGATTATATATATCGCAACTGTAAGGTAAACCCCAGCACGAAGTTAAATTTGTATGGTGATAATGATTTTCTTCTTTAAAATGAGAAAATATAAAGATTTTAATTATATCTTACCAGACTGTTATTTTGCCACACATTGGGAACCATATTATCTACATTGGATCAAAATTATTAAAGGCAAAGTGTTTTTCAAACAGAAACAACACCCCCTCCAAAAAAATATATTCAAAATCCCAGGTCAGGTATCGTACTATTACCCTCCCTCTCTTTCAGAAAGATTTTATGATCAATTAAGGATTCTCATCTGTCTAATCATAAAATGCATTTTTTAGCACCGTAAGAGCTTTCTAATAGGCTCCCACATGGACTGTAAGTCCTATTATTTTATTTTGAGATAAAAAAAAGTTAATATTCGGCAAATTTTTAGTATAAATTTTTAGTTTTATAACAGGTGTTAATTGATTGACATATGTTTTATTTTTATTTTTAATTAATTTTTTTATTTTTAAATATATATTAAAAAATATATATGTCACTTTTTTAATCTCACTTATAAAATTTAAAAATTTTAGTATTAATATATTTCATAATTTTTTTAAAATGAAGAAAATCCAAATTATACAATTTTACATGCAGATACATAGAAATAGCGACCAAACTATGGTTTTGTTAATAATTGCAAGGCGGGAGGAACAAGTAATCCTCATTTGAAAACAAAGCACCATTAGCGAAACCAAAGTCCATTTCATTTTATGGAAGTTACTCACCAAAAGAAAGGAACAAAAAAATTGAGATACCAACAACCATAACCAACCAAAACTGAGATAATGACAGAAAAACCAAACAAAAATCTTACCGGTTTATACAAGGTTGAAGTTAACATTCATGAGCAAAACTTCGGAGAAATCGAACATAACTGAGTTGGATTTAACGTTATGCAATTAACGTTGTCCTTTGTTCCGTTTCTAACATACATGTATATATATGTGGGAGTGGGATAGACAACCATCAAACTCAGGTCTTCCTAGTCTATAGTTATTAGCCCATCCGCAAGACTAGAAAGATGAGTTTCTGCTATTACCACCTCCGCGTTCTGTCGTTACTACTGTTTTTGTTTCTTGGAATCAACAATGCAATGCCGGAACTTGAAGAATACAAGACTTACATAGTCCATATGGACCATTCACATAAACCATCGTCATTCTTGACCCATGAATCTTGGCACCGAGCCACCCTGAGAGCATTGTCAAATCCGGTTGATGACAAAGAGATGCTGCTTTATTCATACAACCATGCCATGCAGGGGTTCAGTGCCAGGCTCACACCATCTCAAGTATCAGAAATCAAGAAATCTCCAGCTCATATTGCCATACACGAGGAGAGATTCGGCAGGTTGTTCACCACTCACTCCCCTCAGTTTCTTGGATTAAAGCATTCTTCTGGGTTGTGGAATGCGTCATCATATGGTGAAGGTGTGATCATAGGAATGATTGATTCAGGAGTCTGGCCTGAGAGTGAAAGTTTCAACGAAAAAGGTATGCCACCAATTCCCACGAGGTGGAAGGGCAAGTGCCAGAATAGTACAAGTCATTTTCGTTGCAATAAAAAGCTTATTGGTGCCCAAGTATTTATCAAAGGTATTCAAGCTGCTGGTAAAACAGACTCCCGAGACGATTCACCAAGAGACTTCTTGGGACACGGAACACACACATCATCTACTGCCGCTGGTAACCATGTACCAGGTGCAAGTCAATTTGGATATGCAAAGGGCACAGCCAGAGGAATTGCACCACGTGCACATGTAGCTATGTACAAAGTCTCATCTGGAGGATATATTGTAGAAAGTGATGTTCTTGCTGCTATGGATCAGGCGGTTGCAGATGGTGTTGACATCATGTCATTATCTCTAGGTTTTGATCAGACACCTTATTTCCAAGATATCATAGCCATTGCTTCTCTTTCAGCAATTGAGAAGGGGATTGTTGTTGTTTGCTCTGCTGGGAATGATGGAGCACCTAATACTACGCACAATGCAGCACCATGGATTACAACTGTTGGGGCTGGGACACTTGATCGGAGTTTCTCTGCGACAGTGACTTTGGGGAATGACCTAACCTTCGAAGGAAAATCAGAGTTCCCAGACCGTGTTATAGTTGGAGATACACCTTTGTACTATGGAAAAGGTGATTTTAACAAAACAATATGCAGCTATGGAGCATTGAATGAGAGCGAAGTCTTTGGAAAGGTTGTCATCTGTGACAACACTAACAGGTTTAGCATTTTTGAACAAGCGGACGAGCTTGCAAGAGTTAGTGCAGCTGCAGGAATACTTATGGAAGCTTGGACCCTTTATGGCGTTGATGGACTCAGCATTCCCAGCCTGGTTTTACCAACTTCTTCCGGTGCTTTGATTAGAAAGTATGCCATAGGGGCAGCTGGTGAGGCAAAGGTAAAAATCATGAGATTCGTGCTCACAAGTTTCGGCACCAAGCCAGCACCACAAGTGGCTGAGTTCTCCTCAAAAGGACCAGACCCACTTAACCCAAACATTCTAAAGCCAGATATTATTGCTCCAGGGGTCCGAGTGTTGGCTGCAGTCCCACCAATAATTCCAGTCGGAATACTTGGCAACCATGAATTGGCTTCAGATTATGCATTATTTTCAGGCACATCAATGTCAGCACCTCATGTTGCTGGAGTGGCAGCTTTACTGAAAGCTGTTCACCCTGAATGGAGCCCAGCAGCTATCCGTTCAGCTTTGATGACCACAGCAGATACTATTGACAACAATGGAACTACTTTGACAAATGAACTGACTAACCTTCCCGGAACACCTCTAGATTTTGGGGCAGGTCATATCAATCCAAACAAAGCCATGAATCCCGGACTCATCTATGACATAGATTGGCAGGGTTATGTTGATTTCTTATGTGGCCTAGGCTACAACGACACAGAGATGAGAGCTATTCTTAGACAAAGCCAATGGAATTGCAGCCAAGAGGGAACTGACCTAAACTACCCATCCTTTGTTGCCATATTTAGCAAAAATGCTAGCTCCCCAAATGTAAAGAACTTTACCAGGGTTGTGACAAATGTGGGAGATGACCAATCAGTTTACCAGGCCATTGCAAAAACTACCAATGGAATGTCAATCATTGTAGAGCCAACCACTCTAACCTTCACAAGCAAATATCAAAAGCAAAGTTATGTTGTGAGTGTACAGATGGATGGAAAAGCTCCTCCAGTGGCCTACGGTTATCTGAATTGGGTTGATCAAAATAGCCACATCGTTGCAAGCCCTGTGGTAGTCCTGAATTTCTAACTGAGATTGTTAGCATAATTATTGATCTCTAAATCCTGTTATTGTTTTTCCTCTTGTTTCTTATCGGGTAAATCTTGAAGATTTAAGCCTTATGACAGATCAGTCACAGATTCATGTTGAAATAATGTTCTTGGTAGAAGACAAATAATGCTTCCAATTTCTTAATTCTATATGAACAAGCAAACCTGAACTGGAATTTGGAGATCTATATTATTCATAACAACCACATATATTGGCAGTAGAATCATTCAGGAAATTTTATTCTTTTCTAACGAAAAAAATGAACAACAAGGATCTGTCTCTTAACCTTGTCCAACAAGGATCTGGCTATATATTATTTTTGTTACAGGGAACAAAAAACCCTAGGCCCTCAAGATTATCAAGAAAACATTTTGATATCTACATGGATCATTGCCAAACTGATAGGTATAAATGCCTAATAAAAGCTATCACTGAAGGTTCCTTCTGTCTCAAACTAATGAAGTGTAAAAGGAATCTATGCTAACTCTATAACTCGGTTTTCTGCTTTATTCTGGAAACGGTGAAGCAGTACAACAATGTGAAACATATTGGCAAGGATTAATCACCAGTCACCACCTTCTAGTTGCTTCTTTAATTCTTGCACAGCTGCATGACATAGAAATAGATTGATATTAGCTAGTTCACGAAGATTCATTAGGCAATCTCGAACTTGATGATCTAATAATAATTTGTTGAATTGCAAATATATAGCTAGAAGATAAAAATAAATATATCGGTTAAAATATTAAAAGTGCTTTGGATTTTAAAAAATAGAACTTTATTAAATAAGGACGTCAACCGAGAAGGGTGTGTGTGGGAAACCGTTTCCAATCCCATCATCAAAATTTTATATTATACTTATTTCTCATCTTCATACTCTTCAAATTTATTCTCATCTTCATTTTCACGATTATTTAGGAAGTATGAATAATCTTTAAATTCGTAATTTTTTTAAAAAAATAAAAATAATTTTTTAAAAATTTTATTTTGTATATTTATATAATTTTTTATAAAATATATATTAATATATATTTTTAAAATATAATTATATTAATTCTAATTAATTAAAATAATAATTTATATTATCTAATAAAAAATTTATTTACTAAATATGTATATATCTATATGGTACAAGTGTTGGTACAAACAAATGCTATATTATTCGTTTTTATTTTTATCTTTATATTTGATGAAAAAATTTAAAATCATCTTCGTCTCATCATCGTAATATAATATTTATCTTTACTTTTATTCAAGTAAAAAATTAAATTTTTCATAGGATATGAATAAGATTAATATCCTTAATTTTATACTTTTATTGTATTTAAATAAATCTTTATTTTTTTTATTCGTATCTAAATTAAACTGGTATTTTATTTTCAAAAAATTGTTATTTCAAATAAAAAATTATTTATGTTAAAAGTTTACATAATTTTAAATTAAAACTTAAAGATTTATTTGAGAGCAAATTAAAAATTAATTTAAATATGCGTTTATTTAAGTAAAATAATAAAATTGAAAGAAATTTTTTATTATTTTAGCCATATAGCAAAACTTAAAATATGAAAAATTCAAGCTTGTTTGTGACCACTGTGATCTAAGCTAAGGTTGAGTATGCATTTGTGGAGGGTACTTCGAGGAAGCGAACGAGAGGCTGCAAAGTAATTTGAGTAAGCGGACGAGAGGTTGCAAAATGCAAACCAACGGAACGTCCTGGGAAAAGACACAGATGAAAACTGGAGTTGATCCGAAGAACTAATGCGGTGGCAGACGGTGATAAACAAGGTGGAGCAAGGCTAAGAAGGGCTGATGCTAATAAAACAATTGAGATTGAAAGAATTATAAAGATGACAAGCAGATCATAAGCTTTTGAGAATGACTTATGATTTTTTTATAAAAGACAGAGCAGAGAAATCATAGTTTAAGAAATAATGGGAAAAAGAAATGCTCTTGAAAATGAAGAAGGCTCAAAGCAAGAATGTGTATTTTTCTCCTAAAAGTTAGTAATTTATCAATGGAGTAGAAGATCCATATCATCAGACAAACATCTAAGCTAATAGAAGCATCAAACCAAATGAACCAAACAAATCTCTGTTGAGAAGCTAACAATAGTAAATGAACAAAATCCAATCTGTCTCATATGATTATAAGGTTGAAGTTAACGTTCGAGAAGATACCAAGGGAATTTGACACATAAAAGAAATCAAATATAACAAACATACAGACTTGAAGTTAACGCTCTGCAATTAACAAAGCTGTTGCATTCGGCATTCATATATGTAAGATCAAAAACTATCGAATTGAAATCTTCCTGGCCCATGCTTTGTTCTATGAAGCAATGTCTAGGAGGATAAATTTCCACAGTTACTCACTCTTTGTTCTCTCGTGGCTACTTTTGTTGTTGTTGCTTGAAATCAACAATGCAATGTCACAACCTGAAGAATACAAGACATACATAGTCCACATGGACCATTCTTATAAACCTGCTTCTTTCTCAACCCATGAGTTATGGCACCGCTCTAATCTTAGATCATTATCAAATCCTGTTGATGAAAAAATGTTTCTCTACTCTTACAACCACATCATTCATGGCTTCAGTGCAAGGCTCACATCCTCTCAGTTATCTGAAATTGAGAAATCTCCAGCTCATCTTGCTACATATCAGGAATCATTTGGCAAGCTATTCACAACGCACTCCCCAAAGTTCCTTGTACTAAAACATAACTCTGGCTTATGGCCGGCTGCTTCATATGGAGAAGGTGTAATCATTGGTGTTCTTGATACAGGAATTTGGCCGGAGAGTGAGAGTTTCAGTGACAAGGGAATGCCACCAATACCACAGAGATGGAAGGAAAAGTGTGAGAATGGCACAGCCTTCAGCCCTTCAGCTTGCAACAAAAAACTCATTGGTGCTCGATCATTTAGCAAAGGAATCCAAGCTGCAGTAGGAAATATCTCCAAGGAATTAGACTATGACTCACCAAGAGATTTTGATGGGCATGGAACCCACACATCATCCACAGCTGCAGGTAATCATGTACTCTGAGTGAGTCACTTGGGATATGCAAGAGGCACAGCGAGCGGGGTAGCACCACATTCACACGTTGCCATGTATAAAGTTTTGTGGGAAACAGATTCAGGAAATAGTGCAGCAAGTGACGTATTAGCTGGGATGGACCAAGCAATCGCAGATGGCGTGGATATCATGTCATTATCTCTTGGTTTTGACCAGACACCTTATTTCAATGATCTCATTGCCATTGCTTCTCTTTCAGCGGTTGAGAAAGGGATTGTTGTTGTTTGTGCTGCTGGTAATGATGGAGGTCGTAATTCAACATACAATGGAGCACCGTGGATCACAACTGTAGGGGCTGGAACACTTGATCGCAGTTTCACTGCCGCGGTAACTCTAGGTAATGGGTTTACTTTAGAAGGAACATCATACTTTCCAGAGAGCATTTACATTAGCCATAAACCACTGTATTATGGAAAAGTTTATGAAAATAAAGCAATATGCAAAATGGGAGCACTGGATTCAAAAGAAATTGCAGGAAAAGTAGTCATCTGTGACAACAGAGGCAACATTGATATTTATGGTCAAATGGAAGAGCTTGACAGAGTAAGTGCTTATGCAGGTATATTAATGTCAGACTGGTCAGACTTAGATCCCGAAGATTACTACATTCCTAGTGTCGTTCTGCCAACAAGTTCAGGAATGTTGGTAAGAGAGTATGTAATAAATGCAAGTAATGCAGAGATAAGAAGCATGAGGTTCATGTTTACAAGTTTGGGTATAAAACCTGCACCCCAAGTGGCTGATTTCTCTTCAAGAGGACCAGATCCAATTAACCCAACTGTTCTAAAACCTGATATTATTGCTCCAGGAGTTGATGTCTTGGCAGCAGTAGTACCAAATAGGGCTTTCATGGAAACAGGCAACTATATGTTGGTGACAGACTATGCATTATACTCAGGCACATCAATGGCAGCACCCCATGTTGCAGGTGTGGCAGCTTTACTTAAAGCTGTTCACCCAGAGTGGAGCCCAGCAGCCATCCGATCAGCTATGATGACCTCCGCATATACTATCAACAACAATGGAACTGCTTTGACAAACCAACATCTTGACCTCCCTGGAACACCTCTAGATTATGGGGCAGGTCATATCAACCCAAATAAAGCCATGTGTCCTGGACTCATCTACGACATTGAATTCCAGGATTACATAGACTTCTTGTGCAGCCTAGGCTACAATGACGTGCAGATGAGAGCTGTTCTCAGACGAAGTCAATGGAATTGCAGCCAAGAGAGAACTGAACTAAACTACCCATCTTTTATTGCAATATTTAGCAAAGATGACAGCTCTCCCAAAGTAAAGAACTTTACCAGGGTTGTGACTAATGTAGGAGACGTAAAATCCATTTATCAGGCAGTTGCAGCAACTTCTAGTGGAATGACAATATTAGTCAAGCCTCCTACTCTTAACATTCACTGAGAAATATCAGAAGCAGAGTTTTGTTCTGAGTGTTGAGATTGATGAAGAAGCTCCCCAGGTGGGCTTTGGTTATGTAAAGTGGACTGATCAATATTCCCACATAGTATCAAGCCCCATAGTGGCCCTCAAATTCTAGGTAAGGCCTTCTATCTATACATTCGTCACACTGTAATCAGGAAATGAATGTCAGTTCAGATTATGACTATAATAATTTCAGGCTTTTTTTTTTGGGTACATAAAAAATGCATAATTCATTAATCACATGACAAAGTTACATCAGTAAGTGTTTCTCAAATTATCAATTTCAGAATGGGTTCAAACTGAGCAAGAATAAGAGAAATATTGAACGAAGTTCCAAACAGATCATAGTCATATAGAAAGAATAAAAGCAAAAAAAAACCGAGCAAGAAAAAAAAAAAAAAGAAAAGATGGGTATGAAATTAAGCTTACACTGATTCAAATGGGAGGAATTTTAACTGAGTTATCTCCGAGGCGGAAGAGCGGAGCCGGAAAAAACAAAGGAAAAATCGGTTTCCGAGAATTCTAGCCGTTAAGTCTAATTAAGACTGAGCGAACAGGTGTCATTAAAAGAGTCCAGCTGTACTCTCGCCGTTGTACCCCTGACGGTGAGTACTACACTCATCTTTCAATTTACGCCTACGGCTGCAAGCCCACCGCTATCGGAAGATTAACCCTTAAGCCCAAAAGGCCCAAACCATCTCCATTTGTCCAAAACAAAATCTCAACGGCTAGTCTTTTTCACCTTTATTATGGGTTTTTCACTTTTTCTTCATTAAAGAAAAATTATTTAAAATATAATCATATCTTCATAAATTTTGTAAATTATATTTGCGTTATGGAGAGTTCAGGTTATGTTGACAAGAACCTTAATTGAATGATTAAAATAAGAGTTATGACATATTTTAAGGTTTGAATTCAATTAGTCTAAAAAATATTTAATCTCGATCCGTATTAAAAAAAAATCAAAGGTTTTTTTTTATTTAAATGAATTAGAAATGATGATATGACATCTTACAAAATATTATACCTAGAGAAGAAAAAGGAGGCTATCCAAAATATTTTTAATGAAAATTTCTCTCATTTGATGAATTTTTTTGTTATTGCATGGATATGTCGTGAATCATTATTGCAGACTCAGTCACAAAGAAACGTCGAAGGAAGAACATACCAATAAGGGGGAAAAAAAACGAAACAAAAGTTTGTGGGGATGATTCCTGCACCAAAAGCAAACTTTCTTCAATTAATGATAAAAATGGGTCTAAAATCTTATCATATTAGACAAACCTGGAATCGTCGTCATTTTGGGTAGGCACTCGATATAAAATTGAGCTTTATATTCTCATGGGATTCTTAATAAGCAATTGGCAAAAGCAAATCTCATAAAGTTTATGTGCGGGCAAACGAGTCAAATTTTTAAGATTTAAAAAACAAAGGGTTATCAGAAAATTTAAAGCCCCCAAAACAGGATATAGGGTCACCGGAAAGCAAAGGCCTAATCAGGAAAGAAGGAAAAAAGGGAAAGTCCCTTCAAACAAACCACACAAAAGGAGAGGTCCAATGATTCCACCCCCTTTTCTACACCTTTAGCTGTCAAGGTTTCTCCTGTCGCAAACAAAGCCCCTACTTCCTTTAAAGCCTTGAGGGCAAAGCAATGGAGATGAATGTGAAATGTAGGACCCAAATGTTAAATACTCATCCCTACTTAACTTGGTGCAAAGAGTATTTTGTCATATAATCATTTTTAATCAAAGGAATTTCTGTTCAAAGTTCATGCATTTGAATGCTCAAATCATGTTTCTTTTATGGATTATGTCCCCATATTACTATTGAAATCTACCTGCTCCACCATGTTGCTGGCCAGCAACATCTTTTATAGCAATCTAATGATGTAGATTCTTGTCGCCTGTCGGCAATTGAGATTACAAAGAAATTAATAGATTCATGTGTACAAATTGGATTTTGCATTTGTTCCTACTTTGGTTCTAATAATTCGGTAATCCCAGTTTCGAATAAGAATTATCAGTTCGTACCAACACTATAATTTTCATAAGCAAGCTTGGGAAACAAGAGAAATGGATTTGTTTACCTGAGTACCTAACAACTAATGAAGTAAACAAAATAATAGTTGGTATTTAGCATTATAAACAGTAACATGGCAACATGTCCTTCGGCATCGGAGCATGGCAAAATATCGCTACTTCTTATGTTAATAACATCATTTTAATGATTGATGAAATATAGGAAGAAACGGTATTACATGCATCTATTCAACACAATCTAAAAAAATAAAGCATTTAAAGACATCATGAATTATACACATACAGAGGTGAAAGTGCTGTTTGCCTGAGCTGGCTCTGGATGAAAATAATCAGCTAAAGAAGTTGGGTCAATTCACCTTATCATGAATTTGCAAGATCTTCAGATTCTTGTTTTCTCCATAACAATCTATTAGTTCGGGCACAACTTTCATACCCACTACTATCACCTGATTCATTTACACGTTCTCGTTTGTCAGTCAATCTATCCTTTACACCATCTTGTAGTGATCGCATGTTTTCCCGTCCAGCTCTGCGGTCCTGAAATTTAAATGCAGCAAGAAATGTTTCAGTTACACATTTAGGCAGGATTTATGTGTTTAAGAAATGTGATTTTGCAAAAGCATTTTCTAAACACGGGTTGGACGAAACTATCATCCAATAGATTCTACAAGAACACGGATACTTGATTTACGAGTAAAAATATGTTTTATTTCCCAATTAAACTAAAGCATCACTAAAAGTTTCTAATCTTCTCTTGATTTTCTCATCAATATCGACAGTAATAATGAGATGGAGTATACATGAAAAATGGGCATTTTTCCCAACCCAAGCAATTTTAAAATATGACTTGTTGCACTACATTGACAAAAACACATTGGCAAACATCTAGATAAAACATATGGAAGCAAAAATTGTATGACAAAATATACCATAAACTAGTTTGTCTAGGAAACGTTTGTACTTCTCCAAGAACTTTTGTATAACCAAAAGTATGGGAACTTTTAAAACTCAGTACAATAATAAGAGATAAAGTTAAGAATATGCATCTTGTAGATAATGACGTTACTATCATAAGGTACAAGCATCAATAATCAATTTCAACTTACATCTCTAAACGGGAACTCATCAGCTTCAAGCATATGAATCACATGCCCCATTTTTGGCCTTTTCTGAGCATTTGGGTCCACACAGCGTAAAGCGACTAAAAGGGCTCGTTTCAGTGCCCTGGAAGAGGGCTTTTGTGGCAACCTTGGATCCAAAACACCCTCTGCATTCTGGTTGGTAACCATCGATTTAAGCCACTCGACCAGATTTACCTAAAAGTTGAAAAAACTTACATTGAAAAGAAAAAGGACCAAGAAAAGCCATCTAGAATTGATGATCAGACAACATTATCAATTGACTTAATAATGCCTACAAACCTCTCCTTGAGGCCGGCTGTAATCCACCGGATTTCTTCCTGAAATTATTTCCATAAGAAGAATGCCAAAGCTGTATACATCACTTCTCTCATTTAACATGCCAGTGCTAGCATATTCAGGAGCCACATATCTACAAAACAGAACCAGTACTAATTGATCAGCCATGACCATATCACAACATTAGATAACCAAGAAGATTTTCACAAAGAGAAGTTCAACTAACCCAAATGTTCCCATCACACGAGTTGTCACATAACTCCTCTCTGAACCCAAGAGCTTTGCTAGGCCAAAGTCAGAAACTTTTGGATTCCACTGCTTATCAAGCAAAATGTTGCTTGACTTGATATCACGATGAACAACCTTAGGCTCAAGTCCCTCATGCAGATATGTCAACCTAAGTCAAATTTTAAATTTAGCAGACAACAACATTGTTAGCAAACATAGGGGGAGAAAACCAAGGACAATTCAAGCTCTGTTACCATTTTCGGCCAACCAAAATTTTACCCTTTTGCAGTTCCAATCACTATATTCATACGGATCTCCCATGTAAGAGGGCTGCAAGGCCCAACATCTCCATGAAGCCATTGTTCTAAATTCCCATTGTCAACGTACTCATAAACAAGCATCCTACAACCACCAATTCAGTATGTTAGCACTTAGCAAATTCTAGCATGATGCGGAAATTTTGCAATTCGTAAAAGTTGGAAGCATTAACATAAATTACAAACTTTAAATGCAGCAATTTAAGACCTAAATGGAACAAATAACAGAGTCAGTCAGTAAGTACCTATGAGCTCCTTCCACACAATAACCAAGTAACCTCACCAAATTCTTATGCCGTACGCGTCCAATTGCTTCCACTTCAACCTTAAACTCCTTTTCAGCTTGACCCCTAAAGAAAAAAACGAGAAAAACCCAAAACAAAAATCAATGTTCCCCAACACGAAACTCCATGCAACAAAGCCTCCTCTCATTTCTGAATAAGTTACACTAATCCAACAAATGAATGAAAAACTCCCAAATAACCTCAAATTTGACTAAAAAGGTAGGCTTTTTTTTTTTACCTATTATTTAGCAGATTCTTGATAGCGACTTTAGTATTATCTTCCAAAACGCCACGGTAAACAATTCCGTAACCGCCTTCACCAATCACATTTTCAGCCGCAAAATCATTAGTAGACTCCTCAAGCTCTCTCAAAGTATACCAATGTCCCCACCCCAAGTGGGAAACTTCCGGAACCGCCATAATCGCCATCCCCTGATCACCAGACCGTGCCTCACCCGATCCATGACCCGACCCGGTTCCAGGTTCAGGATATGCAATCCGATGATCCTTTCCTATCTCAATGTGAATTCTGTTGCGCCCAGAAACAGGGCTGCTGTCCTCTTCTGAATGAAGAACCAATACAGACTCGGATTCTGGAAGTGGGTCCGGGTTTGAAGCTTGGTTAAGCTTAAGGTCCTGGTTAGAATGACGAGATCGGTCTACCCGAATTTCCTGAATCTCTTTAGAAACGTTGGGGATAGTAGGGTTATGAGTAGGCTTAACGTTGTTGTTGCTGCTGCTGCTGCCGGTAGCTTTGTTTTGGCGTTTAGAAGTGAACCAAAGGGAGATAAGGAAGAGAAAAATGACAATAGCAGCTCCAACGCAGATTCCAAGAACAACCCATAAACGCAAACCGAAAATTGAGGTGCGTTTTGAGAGCTGATCGTTTAAGAATGAATAATCAGACATTATCTCTGTTGTCTTTTCTTCTTCTTGTTCTTTCAAGTTACTTGCTTTTTGTTTCTTTTGTGCCTAAAAAAGGGTCAAATTCAAGTAATCTTTTTTGTCAAGAAATGAAGGGAAGTAAAGGGCGAATGTGAGGAGGAGGAGCGAGAGTGGAACTGTTGAAGGGAACGATGATATGAGCTCATTAAAGAGAGAGAAGGATGTCTCAAGAGTGGGAGAAGCAGAGTGGGATTTTAGAAGAGGGTGAAAGAAAAAGACAGCAGTAGCTGGCATGATGGGACGTCTAAGAATTATAAGGGGAAAAACTTTGGAAACCAAACAAGCTTTTTTCTTTGGTTTTGGTGGATAATTAATGATCTAATCTTACTATTGGCGTAGTAGAAAATCTATTATAGTCAAAGCTTATATTCATTTCCTGATTATTCCTAGAAAAACTTAGTAATGATTTATTTATTTTTAAAATTTTATCAAAACTAAAATTTTTCGGATAATATATACAATATTTTTAATCATTATATAACTAGCTTTACCATAAATGATTGTATAATCTTGAAATAAAAGAATTTATTTATTTTGATAAGCATAATATAATTTTTTTTAGATGCAAATGATTAAGGGATGAAGATTTTGTTTGTTTTGGGTTTTTGGTGGGTGCTTGCTTCTTTGGAGTTAGTCATGCGAGTAGATTAACGAAAGAGGAAAAGAAAAAAAATAATAATAAGGAAAGATAAGAGGTGTTTGAGAAAGGATAACGATTTTTTTATATATATAATATACAAAAATACTAACAAAATGGGATGTTAGTAGTGTGGAAAGAAGAGTTGGTGAGCGTCTTTGACTTTGGTTTCTGGGTGGACCTTCCGATTCACTTTTACTTATGCTTTTTAAATAAATATTCTTTGACGCTTTGTCTACTTGTGTTTAGGTCAGGTGTGTTTGGTTGTTGTCGTATTAAACTCTTTCACTGGAATTATTCTTTTTTTTTTTTAATTCTTTCTTGCATATTTATATGCCTTGCAAAGGAATAAAACGAGATTATCTTAATTAGTTTTCTTTGTCTTGTTTTATATATGGAATAATAATTAAATAAATGTTTATCTATGTGCTATTCAACAATTATCATATATATTTAGATATTAAAAATGATAAAGCTAATTCGACTAAAATCCATCCTAATATATCTGGTCTTACAAGAACATGAGAAAATAGAACTGTCGCTACTTTTTGACCAGGAACATGCAAAATTTTTTGCAAGGATGGAGTTGTCTATCTCTTAAATGTGCATGAACGTTTGCTGTCAACGTTATGAGCTAAAAAGGGCAATGCGATCCTTGGCTATTCCCTTTGAGATGTTGAATGTTGGACGGATTAGTCACATGGGGAGAGAAGTCACAATTTCTTAGCTCATATGCCTCCATTTACCAACCCTTTTGCCCTTTGATATGCAAAGCAACAAGGCCGATTTAATTAAGGTGCAAGCGAAAGGCTGGTTAAAGGGTCCGCCAGCGTTGCCCACCTGACAGTGAAATTTCTTCGACGATGTTCATGTCAACTCCAATAGTGGTTAAAAATACGATTTAGGGGTCATCCTCAAATGTCATCGATGACATGTTTCTCATGATTTCAATGCCTCAACTGTTAGGTATGGCAGTCAATGCGAAGTAAAGCCAAGAACTTTAGCTTCTTGGGCTAGTTTTTTGTTACTTTGTTGCTTGAAGTTTAGGGATGTTTTCTTCGAACATACACAGGAACCCCATGTGCATTTTTTGCATTATTGTGCAGCAAAGAGAAAAAGGAAAAGATAAAGAGAGGAAATTAATAATTTGACAAATGTGTTTCAGCCACGTTGATGAGATTTCAATAAAGGAGGAAGATAAGTAGCCATGCAAGAGACTTCTTCATCATTTGGCTTCAATAATGTCCCCAGACTTTGAGGCCAAGCTTCAATTAACCTTTCTTTATTTACAGTAGTTCATTTTGGGAATCACATTCCTCAACCCGGAATTCAATTAGATTTCTATTTCTATGGAAAAAATTATTGGCAGGATTCCCAAATGTCACCTGCAGCTAACAAATCGATCAGCAGAATAAAGAGGTAAAAGATAAGGCGATGAAACAGTACTGGTAAACTGAACTTTGTATGTACTCTTTTTGTCTTCTACATATTTACATCATCAAAATTTCAGTTTGGACATTCAATTATTGCTTGAAAACGATTTGTCACCCAATAGCAGTGGATTTGTTTCACATGCAGACAGAAACTTTCCTCAATTTCCTGTAGGGAAGGCTAACTAGGATTAAGCCCTGTGGGGTTCCCTGAGTAATTGAACAGAACCACCCTTTGCTTATAATGGAAAGTACTGAACAAGCTTTGTGTTGATTTTCTAGTAGTATTATTAACATGACAAGAGCCACAAGTTCATCTCTCCTGCAGCCAGCTTAAATGTCTGCTCCACCGACAGAGCCTCCTAAAATGGTTCAGACGCTCCGCCAGCCTAAACCAGGAAATAAAAACCCCGCATTGTCAGGGAAAGTAGTTTAATATGGCAGACATGATTCTTAAAGCATATAAACGCATCAATTGCATCTTTTTGAACAGCAGCTATTGAAGTATACCATTGAATCTGGCACCGACTATTTATGGCGTTTCGAATTTCAATGTTAAGCTGTCTTCTAAAATTTAAAGAAAAAAATTTACAGAACCATTTTGGATGACCTTTTTTGTATCTTTATTCACTGCACTAAGGTGGCATGGACCATGGTTTCTTTCTATGGTCTTTTTGTCTTCAATGTTCATCACATTCAATTAATTTTCTCTAGGATTTACCAAATTTAATGCCAATGGAAGAGCATATAATTTACAGTCATGAAGGAAAATTACAGGCATTATAATTACAAATTTTCATTCCATGTATCCAAAAGATGAGCGATGTCATAAATCTGGTGAATTCTGCCATTAATAAGCAAAACTCAGAAAATCAAAATTTTATTTTTCCCACCTATTAAATTGAGAGAAAAATGCCAACTCTGGCTAGTCAGCATCAGTAGTGAATAATAAAGATATGTTGTTTTAGAAAGAACACTTGAGAGGCAGAGTTTCTTAGGAGTGTACTTACATGGACATGGATCATGTGCATGCAGCGATATTGATCCGAGGAAACGTGAGCAGAAACCAACCCCAACTGATGCTTTTCCAGTATGTACAATAAGGTGGCTAATATCCCTGGCTTCCTCGGTGAACAGACTCTGATATGTGCGTCATCCCCGCACATATTAATGTCGACATTTTGAGGAAAACCATGTCTGAAAGCAAGCTGGAGATATTTGAGCTGGAAATGTTTGAGACATGTCTATGATCATTGGATGGTTATTTGTCGGTCCCTGATCATCTGTCAAGAATGCTTCCCTTGGTTTAGGAGCTTGCGCCTGCGATGTAATTATGGATGATTGGTCCCCTTAGTTTCTCAAGCTTTTGTTTTTGAAGCTTTTGGAGAGTCTGTTGAAGGACGAAGGTTTTTGATGTATGTTACTACTCCATCAACAATTACAGACTTGTCTGCCTGTACAAGATTAAGGATTAAACACTTAATCGATTAAGATCATAGGTGCAGTTAACAACAGTATCTACTAGAATAGATTTCAATTTTTCTTTTAAATAAACGAGATCTGTAGATGTCATAAAATGGAAACCTGAACATGCAAGAACATTAGTCCGGTTCTGATGCAACTAAAAATCAACATGCAATGATTTGATATGCTATCCAAACATATATATACTAGATCTAGTGAAACTTCACTATCTTTCTCGAATTAAAAAGTGAGTTACATTTGATTTGTTAAACACGATATATATAAAGAATGGTTTGTTCTATTTATTGATGGGTCCATCTGCAATATATTTAATTAACGTTTGCTGTAGCAATAGGCAATAGCAGATATTTCCAAATCAATAGACCAGTAAATAACATCTATCTAGAAGGAGATTTATAAACAGACATACGGATGGAAACTAATGCAACTCAGAAAAAGAAATCACTGTTCTGCTAAGCTTGCACCATATAATACTCAAGTGCAAGGGTATAAGCTAGCCTTCGTATCAGAAATTGCTCTTTACATCTCAACTTTGTCACTTGCTATAGATTATTATAAAAACAATCCAAATGTAACTGAAATGTGCTAATATTTAAGTTTACGTAAAACTGAAAAGATATTTCATTAGAATTTCTTTTGAAAGAACCCCAAGTAATTAGAAGTTGAAACATGAACAACTTGTAGGCAAAAAGCATCAATCCAATTAAAACAATGGAAACGAAATCAATTAATCAATTAATCATACAAGAGATAATAATTTAATGTGGTTCAACCCAGTTGACCTATGTTCACAAATGAAAAATAAGATTCACTAGTTGTAGAGAATTACAAACATATATCAAAACATATCAACCACTTAACAATCAATACACATAAACCTTCTCAATCTCCTCTAATCTTATGGAATATCTCAACTCAAATAAATACAAACCTATATGCACACTTTCAACACAAACAAATACATACTCATATGTACATGTGTATCATATCTATGTGAATCTTCTTAATTTCTTCTAGTCCAATCATTGCACCATATTTATATAGATCATCTCAGTCTCCTATAGTCCATTCACAAACATATTAACATACACATAAGACGTAAATCTTCAGTAGTCTTAAGGTGTCTATCCCATAAAACTCTATAACTTTTTTACATCTTTTTTTCATACTTAAGTTTATAAAAACTTTTATTTATTTGTAAGCATACAAACTTACTTATAAAAATCTCTTTCCTCTTATAATTCTTCTTTTGTAAGTCTAAGAATCCATTTTCTTTTATGATTCTTCTTCTTCAAGTCTTTTTATCCCATAAGCAATATCTAACCAATCCTAAAAAAATCTTTTATGATATTTAAGTAACTGTCCCGGATCAAAATTTTTTTCAAAGAGTTCCTATCACAAATAATGACAAGGTATGCAGTATATATTAATATTACCTTATTAACCAATAAACCATTTTTTTTTTCGTTGGAGCAAACGTTCATGCAAGTGATGAAAGTTGGATATAGATATAATGGAAAACGAATGATCTCTTCATTTTCTCCCTCAGGCCATAACTTTTTTCATCCTAATATTTATGTTAATTACCTTAGCAGGAAGTTGAGGCAGCAAAGCGTGAAGACTAGAGAACATGTTCCTCATCTTCTTCCTCCTTTCTCTTTCCGTCCATATATGCATTTCATGCTCCGATTGATCACCCCCATCACCACAACCATTTTCCTTTCCCATTTTCGACCCTCCTTTTCTACTTCTTCTGACCCACCTTTTCTACGGCAATTCTATCCATCTCCATATCTATATTTGGGCTATTGACCTTGTATCATATGGTTTCATGACCAAACTTTTTCTTCAATACAGCAACCACAATTCCCTGGTCAATCCACCAGGAAAAGAATTGAAAAGAACCCAAAAAAGGGTTTATGATCAATTTATCATACGTTTTTTCTTTGCGGAGATTGGTGTGACTTTGTACATTTATAATATGAAGAGAAAGTTAAACAAAGGAAAAAAGTGGCAAAAGTGTAAAGAAGTGAAGAATATGATGAAATGGGCTTCTAAGAAACAGACCAAAATACAATCATGAGAGACAATGCCGCTATGTTTCTTACTTCCAAACAAAAACGGAAGCTAAGCTCTTTGTTCAGATGTTCATTAAAATGGATTTCTCAAGTGGGGTCCCAGTATCATACACTTCGTCTAGTTTCACCCTATTTATCCCTTTATTTACAACACTAACCTTTTAAAACTCGTATTTTTTCTGTGAAAAGAGATTTTATTAGTGCATTCGAGCATATTCGGTTTAGTATTTTAGCTAATGATTTTTCTTTTAGACAATATAATTCAAATACCCACTTTTCTAATTTTTTAACTTAAATTAATTTTTGTTATCACAATTTATTTTATAATTTGGTATTGATATTTTGGATTGCTAGAACATGCCACATATAGGATTTGAATGTAATTAAATTTTATAAGTTTTTTTATAAGATTATCTAATATTGAATCTTGATTAATTTAATTTTTTTTTTAGTATAAAAGAGGGTTGAAACAAGAAAAAAATTATAAATATTGAAATTCAAATCTTAAACTTATTAAATATTAACTTTTTAAAAAATAATTATATTAATTAACTGAAATAAATCTTAATTTTAAGAATTCAGCACTTAAGTTTGAATAAAATTGAGAACAAAATGCAAAATGGCAGACGTGTAAACGTGAGTGAAGCTGGGACTAATAATGAACCTCTTGGCCAATCAGATATGAGACACCCAGACTCGTCAAACAACAAAATACTAAGCAAACCATGATTAAAGCTCCAATTCCTTCTTTTTCAAGCAAATAATGATATCAATTATGTATAAAGTGCAGAAAACTGCAGATAAATCTGATAAAAACCCAGCTAATATTTTTCTTTGTTGTATCCTTCCCTCAATCATATATAAAACGCACAAGCTTCAGTTTCTGAAACTTTTCAATTGTGTTTCTGGTTCAAAGATGATTGCTAGTCAAGTGTAACTTATCAAAACCTTTTGAAGATTCTGTAAAGAAAAAGGCTAATAAAGAAACAAAGTGAAGCTGAAAGTTAAGTTTTTATATGAATGTCAATCATCATCACGCGGCAAAAATAAACCATATTTGCTACAAAGATTCTTTGTTTTATATATGTTACCTTTACGAAACAGAAACCCCCATCCTCTCCTTCTGCAACCACCTCGACTTCATCTCCGCTTCAAAGGAAATGCCCTGTTTTTACATTACTAACAGTCCATTTGGAAATCTGACTAAAAAGGGAAAACGTATATTTGTAAATGATAGTAATAATCACTGTATGCAGGGGAAGGACAATAAGCACAGTTGCATGGCCTGAACATCGTGCTTTTTGCATATATGAAAAGGATGCAAGGAGCATCAATCCCATAGTGTCATCCTGTTACAACTTATAACATAAATAACCTGAACAAGTATAAAGGTCATCAGTTTCAATATCATTTGCAGCTTCTATGGTGTTTGAACCAAAGGAAGAGTTAGACATGGTGATGGTGGCCTCAGTTTTTTACATCCTGTTTCTTGAGGATTTTCTGCTTGGCTAAGAAACACCTGATGAAGTGTTAATCCCAGCATGGTTCATCTCTAATTGCACTTGTGAACTGCCTTCCTTGCAGATTTCCTTCACATTAAAAAAAATGGCTTGCATTAATCCAAGAAATTTTTTTCTGACAGATTCATTACATGTTCATACAAAAGTTACCTTAGAAGATGTTGAGTGGGTGAAGGATCCATAGTGCACCTCAGCAGATAATTCAAAACCATATGAAGCTTCCAAATTAGATATATTAGCTACAGAAGGTGCAACAATTGGCTGATTTGAGATGGTGCATGGGTTGGAAAGATTAGAAGGAGCGCCCATCGAGCTTTCTTCATTTGAAGAAAATGTGCCTGCTCCTGTGTTGGGACTGAAGAATCCATTTCCTTCATCATAACCTATGCCCGTGGGAGGCAGTTGCATTGGCTGTATTACACCCGGTAAATACATAGGGTACAAACTCAATCCGTTTCTCATTGATAACATCTGCAAAAGCAATGACAACAAATCAAACTGGCTTTTCATGATTCTAGCTCGGCTTGTATTGCACTGTACCTTCACAAAAATCAAACTAATGATTTCAAAATAAATCTAGTTTTTATCATTTCATGTTCATTTAAATGTATAAGAATATAACAACATGTGCAACAAATAAAAAAAATGATCTTATCATCATTGTACAAAATAAATGTATAAAAATATGACAAATCCTTATCTCTTCTAATATCGTCCACAGCCATCACCAAAAACAAAATGATCTAGGTATGACTAGAGTTAAAAGCATCACATTGGTGCTTAACCCCTCCTTTCCTACCCCTCTCAGTCTTGATATCATAAATACTAAGTTTCTCAATTGCATATGTAAAATCATAGAAAAATGCAGACTGATTAGTAGAATTCAAGTGCAAAAACTGGTTTGTTCTAGAGTCATTCAATGGAGCACTTTGCCCCAATCCTCTTTGTAAATTCTGATAATACACATTCTCAAACTTAGATGGTGTCATGACTCATGACATCAGTAAATGCCGATAGTGTGGGATCTTAAGTATAATTCACAAACATTTTCTTCGGTGCTTCAGCAAACTTAAAGAGTTATATGTGGGACCAAATTGGTGTAGTTGTGCAATAGCCTTAAAACCTATCAGCAAACTGTTTGCAACATGGGAATCAAATAGTGCAGCTACCAATAAGTGCAACCATCTCTTGAATAGTTAATTTTCTAATGCAAAAATCTTGAGAGCATATCATGTTAGCTCTGGGGATGCCCTTGAACCCTAGACACTTTGGACAGAAGGCTGTTGTGGCCAAGGCAAACTGTGTGGAATGGCCCAGCTACCTTGGTGATGAGGTTACAGGTGGAAAGGGCAAGCATGTCAGCACAGTAGACAATACCAGGGCTGGGCAAGAGAGCCCTAGAGCAGTTTTAGCAGTTAGCATGCACAACGAATGAAAAGCATCTCCTGGAAGTGAAAGATTGATGTTGGCATTACATTCAGCCTTGCCAAAGACAATGGAAGAAATTAGGGCAGAGGCATGACAACTATCCACCATTTCGTCACTGAAGAAGAAGCTGATGGTGGCAGCTGCAGTGGTCCGGTGGTTGATCTGCTTTTAATTATTGTATCTTGGATGATCTTTTCAAAGTCAAGGCTGTTGGGAATATTGACTTAAATCCCATAAGAGATTTGTTTGAAATTTGTTAGAGATTTGTTTGGGATTTGTCAGATATTGCTTGATGGACAAGAAGACTTGCAAAAGAAGAATTCTAAGAAAAAAGGGATTCTTAATAGGTAAGTTTGACTTGCAAGAGAAGAATTCTAAAAGGAAAGAGATTCTTAATAGACAAGTTTAACTTACAAAAGAAAAATTCTAAGAGGAGAAGGATTCTTAATGGGAAAGTTTGTATGGTTATAAATATGTAAAGTCTCTACAGAGTTAGGTATAAGAAAAAGTATGTTTGTTTGTGAGTGGACTAGAGGAGACTGAGAGGGTTCACATACGTATGACGTATGGGAGCATATTGGTATGTGTTTGGTTATGTTGAAAGGGTGCACAAGGATTTGGGTTTGTATTTGTTTGGGTTGAGAATACTCCATAAGGAGATTGAGAGTATCTTATGAGTATTGATTGTTGAGTGAGGTTGATGATTTGATGTAAGTTTTTAATTCTCTACAATTAGTGGATCTTGTTTTTCATCCGTGGATGTAGGTCAATTGGACCGAACCACGTTAAATTATCTTCTCTTATGTGTTTGATTTCACTTCCGTTGGTGTGATTGGATTGGAGGCTTTTAGCCCAACAAATGGTATTAGAGCTGTGATGTTCCCCAATAAGTGATATCAGAGCTGAAGGTTCGAAACGTAAGAAGAGTTGAAGATTAAAGACATGGGAAGAGCCGATGGTTCAAGACATGAGAAGAGTTGACAGTTCGAGATATGGGAAGAGCTTGATTTAACACATGGGAAGAAATAAGCTTAGAGGAACTCAATTCAAGAGAAGAGTTCGAGTTCAAGTTTTGAAGATTGAGGATTGATTTGTATGAAGCGTGAAGACACAAGAGAAGAGAAGATGATTATAAGACTTCCATTACAGGTGGAGCCAAGCATGTCTAGCATGAAGACAGATGATTGATGAAATTTGAGTCAAGGTGGAGATTGTTGGGAATATTGACTCAAATCCCATAAGAGATTTGTTTGAAATTTATTAGAGATTTGTTTGGGATTTGTCAGATATTGCTTGATGGACAAGAAGACTTGCAAAAGAAGAATTTTAAGAGAAAAGGGATTCTTAATAGGTAAGTTTGACTTACAAGAGAAGAATTCTAAAAGAAAAGAGATTCTTAATAGGCAAGTTTAACTTACAAGAGAAGAATTCTAAGAGGAAAGGGATTTTTAATGGGCAAGTTTGTATGGTTATAAATATGTGAAGTCTCTACAGGGTTAGGTATGAAAAAAAGATGTAAGAGAGTTATAGAGTTTTGTGGGATAGACACCCCATAGGAGTATTAGGGCTCTACGTTTTATGGGTATGTATGTATGTATGTTTGTTTGTGAATGGACTAGAGGAGACTGAGAGGATCCACATAGGTATGATGTATGAAAGCATATGGATATGTGTTTGGTTATGTTGAAAGGGTGCACAAGGGTTTGGGTTTGTATTTGTTTGGGTTGAGAATACTCCATAGGACTAGAGGAGATTGAGAGTGTCTTATGAGTATTGATTGTTGAGCGAAGTTGATGATTTGATGTAAGTTTTTAATTCTCTACAACTAGTGGATCTTGTTTCTTATCCGTGGATGTAGGTCAGTTGGACCGAACCACGTTAAATTATTTTATCTTATGTGTTTGATTTATTGTTTGATTTCGCTTCCGTTGGTGTGATTGGATTAGAGGCTTTTAGCCCAACAAAGGCCTGGATGCTTATAGAGTTTAGATAAAGTATGGATTCTGAGAATGGGATGAAAGAAGTAGTAGAAAAGGAAAGGTAGATGCCATGGTGACGGAGAGAAAAAGAGAAAAGAGAAAGAGGGCACCCTCCTGCTTCCTGCTCAGGATAAAGAAGGGACTTTCAAATGAAAGAGAAGACAGGAGCATAACTCCTTAAGGATCTAAGGATCTACCAAACACACCCTTAAGGCTCTAAGCTTAAGAACATAGTAAAGCATTACCTAATTCAGGACATAACTAGATAATAGTGGAAATTAAAAAGAATCAATGTAGTAGATAACTCCTACCATTTCTTAAATCCGGGCAGGCATAGTTAATTAAAAATTCCATCTCTATATAACATGGGCAGCAGCTCAGCTCAATCGGGATTTCCAAATATTTGACTATTAAACAGAAAAATCTGGCACGTTATAATAAACACCGAAAATTGAAAACCATAATGTAATACACCAATTTATGAAAACGCAAAACAGAAATGGCAGAACCAGAAGAGAGCACGCACCTGCACTTGAAGCCGAAGCTGCTTCAAATACTCGATCACCTCGTCCAGCATCGAAGCCTTATCCGTCTATCACTCCAAAAAAGATAAAAACTATTTATAAGAAAAAAAATGAGAAGGCTCTGTTTGGTTATGGTAGTTTTTAAGTACCTTGTTGGAATTTGGGATTAGATTCTGTAACACTTTCATTTTCTCATTAATCCGACTCCTCCTCCTCTGCCAATCAAACAAAAAAATAATCAAATTTCTTATAGATTTCAATTTCCAAAAAAAAAAGCTTAAAAAGTCAAACCTTTTCCGACAAATTATGTACTTCGGCTGCTCTGCTTCGCTTCGATGAACTCCGAGGCAGCTCTTGATTTGACGGAACCTCCGATGCCTCCGGAACCTTCTAGATTTAAAAACGATATCTTAATCTACGCTTTCACGATTGGCGGAAAAAATCTAAGCTTTCGCCTTCTATGAAAAAAAAATGAAAGAAAATCTTTGAAAATTAAAACAAAATCATTTAAATTCGTTTACCTCGCTATCGTAGCTGAAATCACCAGCAGAAGACAACACATTGTCGGCGCTATCTTTAACATTTGCTTCAAAATACGTTTCAGGAAATGAGAATTTAACTCGAGGCCCTGAATCAGCTCGAACAGCCGATCCGCCAAGCCGGTACCGAACCTCAACAGGAATTTCCGTCCCAGCGAAGGAATCAGTCGCCGGATTCGAAAATTCCGGCACTTGAGACGGAAAAGTGTGAATGTACTTGGCCTTGAATTGCATGCACGAAGAAGAGGAATTGTGAAGAAGGTGGTTAAGCAACGTGGAGATTTCTTCGGGTTCCTGCTTTGAAGATGGGGCTGATCCGTACAGATCCGCCATGAAAATGAGCCAGAGACAAAAGTAAAGAAGAAACGTTTCTGATTCAGACTTGTTTTTCCTTCTTTCTTTTGCTTCTTTTCTTTTTCTTTATTTTTCTCTTTTTCTGTGCAAATCTGTTGGCTTTTAGTTTAAAAAGAGTGGTTTTTTTTTTTTTCGACATAAAAATTTTTAATGTGAAAATTTTGAAGATGACGATTACTGAAATAAACAGAGTGTGCATAAAGTTGGATAATCAAATTTTGGTTAATCTCCCGCCCTAATTAAACGGACGGCCCAATATTTTTATTATTTTCTTTTTGGCCCCCCTTTTTATTTTATTTTAAAATTGACCCCCATATCTTGATAACCTCCAAATTTACAATCCGTTTTTACGGTTTTTCTTTAAAATGACAAAAAGTATATTGAACCTTTTTCAGCTTGTTATCCAAATTTTTTTAATCAAATTTATAAACAGCAAATGTAACATATGTTGGTAAGTTGATTCTTTGTGCTTGTTAAGAATTGATAATTTAGATTCTTAAACTCTTAGACTATTTATTTTTTCATAATTTTTTTGGTACATAAAACGAAATAAAAGAAAGATTATAAATGTTAAATTTTAAATATTTAATTTATTAAATATTATTTTTAAAAATAATTTTGTAAATTGATTAAATCAAATTCCAATTTTTAATTTTTCATAATTTAATTTAATTTTTAGTTATAGGAAAAAAGTATCACAAGAAACAAGTTGATTTTGAGTGTCCTCATTTCTATTTTTAAAAAGAATTCCATCAAACATGCATACTAAGACAAGATTCAACAAGTTTCCAAATAAAATCAATGTTTTTTTAATGTTCAATGACGGACAAACTATAGACCAATTATATGAAAATTATTTTCACTTGAAATAAGAGTGGATATTGTTTTTGGGGTTCAATAGAGGGATGGGACTGGTATATGCTGCATTCAAGGGACGTCGGTGTTATTAATGTAATTTGCCTAGATACTTCAGAAACAAGGTGGGAAGTAGAAGAAGGAAAAAAAAAAGTCAAAAGACACATGTTTCAGCCTCCAATGCTTATCCAACCAAACGTCAGCTAGGCGTGAAAGCAGCATTAATTGAAAAAGACTTACAAATGTCCTGCAATTCCCGAGGCCACTTTTCTTTTAGTGGCGTGTTAGCAACAAGCTCTGCCGCAAATCAGAGCTTGGGAATTACAGATTAGATTGCTCAAAGCTACAAACAATGGCAGAATTTGCTGGTTGCTGTTCCTGCTGGCATTTGGCAAAAGATTCTCTAGTCTTTACCATGGCTTTGGCTTGTCATGTTTTTTATTCTTTTTGTCAGAGATACGAGGGAAGATGAAGATGGAGGTTGCAGATTTTTGCCCAACTTGCTTCACGAACCAATATTCAATTTGATACATTGTCAAGTCCGCTTTCCGAAGATCCTTCCAAATCCTGGTTGCCTATACGCTACCCTATCGACCAAAGTATGGGTTAAGCTTGTTTGCAAGCTCATGTTAATAATGGAGGTTGCTTTCAAACCTTGTTCAATGTCATAGAATTACTTTTTCAAGTTGAAGGTTGTCATCTCTCTGACAAATTCCCTTATCCCAAATTTGTGCAGGAACCAGACAGAACAAACTACAAATAGATTAATGATTTTAGACATTTCAAAACTCCATAATTCAAAGTTCTTTAAACAATTTAGAATACGAACGAATACTTGAGTACAAGCAGGCTTTGAAAGGATCCACCGCAGAGAATTGACAGAAACAAACCTCACCCCCTCCCCAGATTTGAACAGTGAATCAACCTATTAATGGTCATGGAGAGATCTTGAAAATTAGTGTTCAATGCAACAGCAGAATTTTGAAAAACAAAAACAAGTTGATAAGATACTTGACCTGCCTCGGAGTATCCATAATTATCTCAACACCACCAACCCCTCCCAAAAAAATAAAAAAAAATGAGCATCAAAAGATATTCAATTATCTATCTCGCCAATGGGCTGAAGATTCATACATAAAAACTAATAGTGCAATGATAAAATGAAAAATGTAGAAACTAGCTCTGTTCCCAGTGCTTCAGACATTTGTGTCATCCACCCAGAAGATTGTTTTGTTCGACAGAATTGGTAGTAGAAAGTGCCTCTGGCAATTGAATTAGCAGTGCCATGGATTAATCTCGAAATGAAAACTGTGAAGGCTGCATATGGCACACTTTAAGGCATCGGGTTTAATGAATTACTGAAGCCAAGCCACAAACTTTCAATGCCGGTCTTTCTTTCTCTATCCTGAGGAAGAACTAATTGCCTGAAAACAGTTGGTCATCGCATTTAGTCAGACCCGTTGTTTTACAAATGGGGCACAAGTTTTTGTGCATCAACCATTGTTTGATACAATCAGCATGGAAGTCGTGGCCACATTCCAGTGTTCCAAGATCTTCTCCATCATTATATTCTTCCTGCATGTTTGTAAACAATTATTTAAGGGACTCATAGAATCAGTAAAGAAACGGAAGATGAGAAAATTTATTACCTGACAAACACAACATGGTTCTGCCTCTAATTGAGCTCCTGGTGCACTAGAGTACTTTCGTTGTTTCAGACGGTTTAATATAGTTTCTTCACTCAACCCAGTGTTTACATTACCAATGCGCTCTTCCAGAGCTAATAATTCCTATAACCCACAATGCAATTCTAATGTGAGAATTTTCAAACCCAGAAAGGATAGTAGATGCCAAGAATATAGATACTACCTCGTATGACATGTTATCAACATCAAGCCGCATGTCCCTATGTCGATCATGGATATCAGCTACTCCAAAAAATACTGATTGATCAAGGATCATAACATCCTGCCATACAAGCCAAATTAGAAGAGAAAATATCACTTGTTTCGACAGAAGTATATTCTTATCCATAAACAACACTCTGGACCTACATTGCATGGCACCACTCTTTGCACAGCTCAAATTTGAAGAATGGCTACCGATATGTACATAGGTACAATCAACAAAAAAAGGAAAAAGGAATTTTTTTCATGTTTCCATGTTTCAATTGGTTAAGATAGAACTGCATCAAATTACACCATAAATATTGAAAGCCTTACCTCAAAACGCAAGTTCTCACCCCTACGCATGAGATCCAAGACATTGCGAATCTGCCCAATAATCAGTCAGATCCAGTTGAGTGGGTTCATTGCTAATACTATTTAATGTTGCAAAATAAGTAGTATGCAGGCAAAAAGAAGACTTCAAAAGAGAACTGGCATCTACTTTTGTGTAATAAAAATAAAGACTAAAGTGCAACACATGAATTGACTTATTAATAGACTAGTGCAAGCAATTTGGATAACAAGGACCAATGGCATGTCTTTCAGATAAAAGCAACTACGGAAAAGGACAGCATACACATGTTATTCCCAACAATTAGCATTGCACTATCACAGTAAAAAGGATGCAGTTCTAGGGCAGACCTCAGACACAACAAGCCTGCCTCTTCCCTCAGTGGCAGCAGCTAAAGTTCGCAATGAAGGGGGAATTCCAAGCAAACCAGCATCTTGTCTCTCCAACCAAGACAATGACCTAGGGTATGGAAGATGGTGCCCCTGATTACCTACTCCAGAGGAAAGTAGCATCTGTTCTGGAGAAGTAGGTGCTCCTGAAGAAAGTGAAGAATGATTGCCCTGGCTTCCAGGCTCAGCACCAAGGGAAGACATCAATGATCGACGAACAATTTCTGACAATCTCCGTGGGTATTGTGAAGAGGGGTTAGGATGAGGAACATATGTGGAAGAAGTTGATGCATTGGCACCAGAACTTGTGCCTGCACGAGATGTAGAAGCACCATTTCCAGGAACATTTATATTTCCACTGATTAAGCCTCGATTTGTTGGATTTCTAACCAAAGTTCTCAACTCAGGTGCAGGAACAAACATAGGATGATCTAATAGGTTTCTAGCCATGCTTCTTGATTGATGTCCCTCTCGTGGTACAGCATCTCTATCCCCAGATACATTAGAACTTGATGAACTACCAGTTCTTGAGCCAGAACCTCCATTCCACCTAAATGGCTGCACATTTCGAGGTAAAGTTGGAACACGAATTACAACATTCGGGTTTTGAGGACTTGCATTATCTACCACTGGTGTTGACCTTAAGTCCAGAGAATGATCAGTTGGAAGAAGTCTTGATGACTGCTGTGAAGACGAAAGAACAGACTGCCTGGATGTATCACCTGAAGAAAATATCGGAGGATTGATAGGTTCTTGTATACTAGAAGGGTTTATTCTCATTCGGAAATTCCGGTGTGAGCCCTCTGGAATTGGTAAAACAATTGGTCCAGGAATGCTGTCAGCACCTGATCCTCTAAACTCTAATCCAAGTCTAGGGTGCACCTCACCTCGGGAGGCAGACATATTCACACTGCTTCCTGCACTATAGCTAGAAGAAACTCCATGCCATGCACTGCTTTCTGCACGATGAAAGTAGCTTGAACTTCCACTTGATGAGGACTGCTCAACATTTCCTTCAAGAGCCTTTCTTTTGCGGGATGCACGACGACCCTCATATGAGCAATCAGGTCTGCTATCATTATCATCCACAACATAACCACCACTTCCAGAAGAAAGTAGTAAAGCTTCAGCACCAGGACCAGGACCAGGTGAAATCCGCTCATTTTCGGATCCACTAGGCTCATATAGGTTAGATCGTTCTGTAACTTGACGGTTACCATCACCATGACCCACTAACTCAGCATTTAAATTGAGATTCTGGGGAACCGCATTAGAATTGGAACTTTGAACAAATAGAGAGTTTGGTTCATACAGCTGCTCTTCTAACCTTGGACCAGCATTTGCAGAAACACTCATGGAAGATGACCATCCCTGGTCTATTTTCTGCTCATTATGGCTGCCCTCATTCTGTGTGCCACTAGAGCTAGGCTCTCCCAAGCTCCATCTGCCCAGCTCCTGCTCCTCTCGACCAATAGAGTTCACATATCCAATGTTCATGTCATTTGATGACAGCAAATAATCAGGCAGTCTATTTTCTATAGGATTTCGAATATTATTCCAGCAAACCTGCTGGTCTATAGCAGCATTACTTGATGTAGAACCATGGTCAAAGAAGGTTTCAGGCAAGGAACCAACAGTACCCCTCTGCCCCTGCATTAGGGCTACTTTGAACTTCCGTACAAATTTTTTATAGTCCTGAATAATATTTCAATACAAATAGTAAGCCACTAATTGACACGATAAAGTGAAAGAGAGGCAGTGGCGTTAAAAATGTTTCTACACAAAGTGCTTGTGTATAAAAATACACAACAAGATATTATAAATATGTTTAGTCTATTTCCAGATTCCTAATAGTAAGGACATAGTTCAAGTAGGATTTATGTTGGCTTATATGACTTTTTTGCCTCAAACAATAAGAAACCAATTGTTGCAAACAATCTATTCACCAAGGCGAGCAATGCCATGTGAATGTTATTGGGAATCTTCAATAATGCATGGTTCTATCCTAGTAGTAAGAGAGTAGCTCAAGTAGGATTTATGTTGCTTATCCGGACTTTTTTGCCTCGGACATCAGGAAACCAATCGTTGCAAACAACTATTCACCAAGGTGAGCAATGCCATGCAAATGCTACTTGGAATCTTCAATAATGCACAGTTCAAAATCATATGCATGCTTTCCAACAACATAGAAGAAAAAAATAACATAAACAAAGAACCTTCGAAGGAATAGCAACTGCATCTAAAACCTAGCATCTACTAGTAATAATAGGATAAAAATGACACTGCAGAGATAAGAAAGCAACCAGAAATTATAAACAAATGTAGTAACTAGTGGGAGCAATAGACAATAACTAATTAAGCCAAGTGGTCTCTCAACCTGCAACCTTTAGTTTAGAGTTTAAACAATGTAACTAATTAAAAAAGACACTGATTTGCCAGTACAGCATATAAGAACAAAATGTTGGGATTTTTATGCAGAACGAATTTTACAACAAGATCAACACAAAATAAATCACACCAGAAATATTTAACATAGTTCAGCCCCAATTGGCTACATTCATAGATGAGAGAAAATAGTCCACTATAAACATAGAGTTTATAAAGAGTACAAAACAACTATTAAAACAAATACTAATCCCGACCTCACAACACTCCTAATTTCCATGCTCCCTACCCAGGCAGCATCCTTTATCCCATGTAACTGGGAGTTTTCCAAACTCTTTTTCACATAGCTACAAACCTATCTCCCACAATCATAACTCATAATTCTAAAAGTTAAGACCCACTCTATATTTATAAAGCCCCATTACTTGATCACCAAGAATTCTTACCCATTAAGAATATGTACCCTAAATAAATTAATAATTCTCTAACCAATAGAATTTTACCAGAATCCAAACTTATTCCCACTTAGAATTTGAGTCAATATCTAACACAAAGACCAGTAAATATGCTGCTAACAGCAAGGTCAAGTAACCAATCCTAATGTGATTTAACCCCAAATTCAATCCACGCATGATGTCAGACATTTGTATGCATCAAGAAACCACAATCCTAAACTCGACCAGCAAAACAGAGAACCACAATAGGGCACCAAGCAGCTAAATCTGGAAATTTTAAAACATTTGAGGGGAATCTAAATCAAACAATAATGAGCACCCACAAGCAGCAGATATCCAACTATAGACCAAAACGAAAGCAGACAATAAATAAGGTTAAAGTTTCCTTGCTTTGCTATGTAGAACAAAAGGCAAAACATACAAAGAAAAACAAACTTAACGCACAAACAAGAAAGAGGCATTCCAGCTGTAGCCATTTCTCTTCTATATTTTCCCTCAGCACCCCCACCCACCCCAACCCCAAAGCCGCCACACAACAGGAAAAAGAATAGAAGAAAGACAGAAAACAACTAATCAAACACAAGCGCAAGATGCAATAGAGAATCTAAGGTCAAACAGGGCAACTATGAGCACCATCTTTTACAAATCAGCTATTACAAGAGACAACATCAATAATCAAACATCTAGTGAAAACACAACAAAAAAATAACAGACTTTAACGCAAACAGGAAACCCCTCAAAAGAGTATGCAGATTTTAAAAATAAAAAACCATAAAAATCTAAACTTTGATAAAAAAAAAAAAAAAAACTACCCTTTTAAACCAAACAATCAAAAAATTCAAGAACAAAACCAAGAGACAATAAGGTCCATATGTCATCACCGATCAAGCAAAAAATAAACTTGAAAACAGACCCAAAGAACTCACCTAACGGATGCAAATGAAAGACCTTGATCGATCTAAAAGAATCTCAACAAGAAAATAAAGGATTAGACCACAAAACCCAGATAAAAGAGCTGTCTTGGAGCTATTCTCCTCTCCTCAGAAAGGAGAAGAGAAAGAAGGAAAACAAAATAAAACCCACTTGAGCAATGGAAGGAAGAGAGAGAGCCTTTGAAAGATAAAATGAAATACTACTAAAACAAAGAGAGAGATTGAAAGAGTACTGTAACCTGTAATTTACCAAATAACCCTGCAGAAGGAGAAAGAGAGAGAGATAAAAAAGAAAAGAGAGTAATGGTCATAAAGAGCACTTTCCTATAACAAAAACAATAAAAACAAATGAACTTAACAAACAACACCTAGGCAAAGGTGTCCTGTTGGGCCGCTTACCGAATGGCTCTAAGGTCTCCATCTTTCTTTTCCTTGTTAGATTTTTCACTCTCTGGCTCTCTCCTATATGAAAAAAAATTAAAAAGCGAAAACGACCCTTTTCTCCTCACTCTCTCTATCTCTAAACTAAGCGTACAAATTAAATAATATTAATATAATTAAGACCCATCTCCCAATGCGGTCTGCAGGCAAAGCCCCACAAAACACTAACCCTCCCTGTTTGTTTTTGTTTCCATCTCGTTCACGCCAACGCCAAGCACTGCCCTTCCTTTCCCTTAAGGCTTTAGGCCTGTTTACCATTCCACATACATCTCTGTCTCTCCCTTTCCATGTCCCTCAGCAACATTTTTTTTTAACCAACAAACCCAAGAAATTTTAATTAAAGACCAACAATTTTTCCAAATTGTACATAAGAGCATGAACATGACACGTGAACCTCTTAAACACAAGCGTGGCTTTGGTATAGTTTTAATAGGGAATTGACCCCTCTTGAATGACTTTAGATTTTCTTACCCTTGTTTCCCTATAAACACCTAAAAATTTGATTGCTTTGTGAAATTGTGGTATATAAATTTGAACTATTGCCAACCATAAATGGAATTTGTTTCTTTCTTTTGTCCATCACATGTTTATCAAGGGAAAAAAAATCTTGTAGGTGTGATTTGGCAAATGATGGTCACTTACAGAAAAATAAAAATTAGGCACTATCTTGAGATGGGGGTAATAACTTGAATTCTCTGTCGGTATAATTTTATGTGGAACATGTTAAATGGGGAGATGCACCGGTGTATGCACAGAAAATATCATTGCTTTGCTTAAAAGAGGTGTGAATACAATGACCCCAAAAGTCCCTTCCCTCTCCTCCCAACCCAATGAGTATTTTTGCAGATTCCTTTAATATTTCGTCTTTTGCCGTTCATTTCTCAATCGTGGGGGGCCTCTTTCCTTTTAACTTGTACTGTTTTTCTACACTTTTTTTTATTGAATTTTCTTCTTCTCTCAAACCATTCAAAGGTGGTTGCTTTTCTTTACTTTTTTATCCTACAAATGTGTCCATTTGGACATATGGATTCTTCTTATACAGCCACATTGTGTAATAATCTTCCCTTGAAAATTGATCAATAAGAAGAGCATCGATGATTCTCCCTCGTCCAACGCGAATATTAGAAACTTGGCCTTTGCTTTTGACAAAAAAAAAAAAAGAAAAAACCTCTATCACCTACATATGACGCCAACACATTCCGCATATTTGGAAATTAATCATGTACCGATAGTTTGGACGTTAGGCACTAATTCCAAAAAGGAAACATGTAAAGTAAGAGAGAGAGAGAGAGAGAGAGAGAGAGGAGAAATTTAAATAAGAGGAAGGTGATTTGACTTTTATTAAAAAGGGCAGATGCTTGCGAGTTGGAATGATGGGCTGGTTATAAATTTTTAAGGGAAAAGTGAGCCAGTTAAGGGCATGGGTGTGGTTGTTGGCAATTATGTGAATTTAACGCCAGAGACAATCTCTCTTTAAAACCAGTTTCTGAACCGGTGGGTGGTGGGAGTGATTGAATTCGAAATCAATTAATTGAACCCGAGCAAAGCTTAAATGAATTATTATGAACCTTTTTTTCTTTTGTTTGGGCCTGGAAAGTAAAGGAAGGACTAAATGACCCACCCCTATCAGCATGTGTTAGCATATGAAAAAGGTGGTGAATGTTTGAATGCATTGATAATGATTATGCACATGGCAATGGCAAGTGTTTGCCACGAAGTTAAAATTCAATGGGTCTACACAATGGCTGTGATTACCACATAATGGATTGTAGGATCTAGGAAAGGAGAAGCGTCCTGAGTTCTATTGGTTTTGAGGACCAAAAAAAAAAGGGGGTAAGACACTTGTGGGCAAGATAATGAAGTTAAAACCTGGTCGTGCCCATAGAATTAGAACATGGACTTTTCAAAAATACAGAAGGAAATTACAAATGAAACAGCAGAGAAACTTGGTAGAAGAAATTTTTGTTCCTTGTTGTACTTGTTCTATACGGGGAAATGAACACGCATCTTGATTCCGGAGCGTTGAAAAAAAAAGAAAAACAAAAAAGGAAAGGACGAGGGCTGAAGCTTGGAGGTTATAGCTAGACAGGCAGAAGAAGATGAAATGTTGGGTACAGAACATACCTTTGATGGCTGATATCAGCCTTGTAGGAAATGCCCAAAGTTCATCCGAATTCAAGAAGGGAAGAAAAGTTGTAATAAGAGAAAACGACGTAGGCAAGCACTAGATAATAGTTGTTGAAATTTTGTAGACTCAAGACTTACCGAGCCATTTTTCTATTTCTTGGGATTTATAGTCTTTTATCTGAAAACAATTTTGATTTTTTTTCTCACCGAATGCATTTTCAAGAAATCGAAAATGGAAAATTTTTTTTCAAAATACAGAAAACGGGAAACTAAAAACACCCTCGAATCTTTCCAACATTTATAAAAAAGCAATATGAAAAATTACGGTTTCATCTTTTTTAAGTTTTACCTTCGTCAGCCACCAACCATCGCGGATGCTCAATCAGTGCCACTGAAACTTAGCTTTTAGATCAAGCAACTGCAATTTTTCCATGCCTACAATCAATGCCAGGCTTTAGCAGATTCAACCAAACAGCCCAACACCAAAGACCACATAGCAGCCCTGTCATCGATTCAGATGATAGCAACAGAACTTTCTCAAAGCAGCATAGAAAGAACAGTAAATATACAATTCAAAAGTCAAAACAGTTTCTTCCTAATTTATTTAGATCCAGCAGTCTAGTATTTATTCTACCACAGCAGTTGGCTCAAAGTAGATTACAAACCAAGATGGGAAAGGAAATCTGCATTATTTAGGCAGTTTTTTGCACCTCTGCGGTAAGAAAGTTCAGAAACACACTAGAGAACAGGCTAGGAGGAGAAAAACATTGCCAAGTGAAGGCATTTGAGAAGTGAGTGGAAAATATTTCTCCACCCATCATCATCAGAGAAACAGGAGAACATGGAAGCCAGCTGAAACATCTGATGTTGAAATTTGTCTGACCCGTCCAATGTACCACATACTTATTCTTCTGAAACAAATATTCCTGATAATTTAATTCTTCTGAAGGAAAAACTTGTGCTAATTTGATTCGTCTGAAGCATAGCTTCTTGATAACTCAAATTCTTCTGAAGCAAAATTCCTGATATTAGTCACATGAATGCAGCCTGCATGGTGAGCAAGCAGATAAATTTATTAAACTTACATGAATGTTATCAGTCCAAGCACTTACCAGCAAAGAGGAATGAAAAATGACCTTACAAGGTGAGTGATCCAGCCATTAGATTTCTATCTATTCAGATTTGAAAATTTCTTGTTTCCTATTAGGTTCTTGAATACGTATATAATTCTCTTGCTATTTCTGAGGTAACTGCTGCTATTTTCTTCATGGTGTGTATCACCTTCAACTGAGATCTTCCAACTCTATGAAATCTTCTTCTATAATTGACAAGGTGAGTGATCCAGCCATTAGATTTCTATCTATTCAGATTTGAAACTTTCTTGTTTCCTATTAGGTTCTTGAATTCGTATATAATTCTCTTGCTATTTCTGAGGTAACTGCTGCTATTTTCTTTATGGTGTGTATCACCTTCAACTGAGATCTTCCAACTCTATGAAATCTTCTTCTATAATTGACAAGGTGAGTGATCCAGCCATTAGATTTCTATCTATTCAGATTTGAAAATTCTTGTTTCCTATTAGGTTCTTGAATACGTATATAATTCTCTTGCTATTTCTGAGGTAACTGCTGCTATTTTCTTTATGGTGTGTATCACCTTCAACTGAGATCTTCCAACTCTATGAAATCTTCTTCTATAATTGACAATAACTCATTGGTAGTTAGCTGAGCTCCCACCTGCATTACAGCCGTTGCACAGAAAAACTTGTTCAATTTAAGGAAAGAATGCATCATCTACAAAAGTTTAGACATACTTAATATTTGAGGAGTTCAGACTTTAGATATTGAAAATTTCACTAGAGATGTCAGATGCACAAGAAGCAAATATGGGCAGAATGGGGTTATCTGATTTATAATATGCAAGAAACTCAAATGATTGGATAATACCCTTCCTTCTAATGCTCAACCATGACATAAAAAAAAAAGGACAAACAAGTGCGTTGTGAACAATTACTTCATAATCCTGAGTATGTATTACTATTAGCAAGACAGCTTGCAAAAACTTACATCATATAAAAGGTCTGCAATTTTTTTGTTATGGAAAGAACTGATGGCTTATCTGTACATGCATGACAAAAGTTTGAAGTTATTTGAGATGCAATTTTGACTTCAAATACATGAATGCTTTGTAAGAAAAGGAAAAACTACTGCAAAAGCCATGTTCGGTAACAAAATGAGAAAGAAAATGGCAGTAATATAACTTCCATGACAGTAAAATACGCTCAAACTAGGTTACCAGGTCATTGGGCGTGTCTGGTGGGTTGCCTGAAGGAAACTCAAAACTGGCAAGAGAAACAGGTCTAGTTGCTATTGGATCAGCTAGCTCTTTAGTGAAGTCATCACCATTACTTTCAGATTCAAGAATGTCAGGTCTAAGATCATGCTGAATATCGATGTGAGGTAGAGCTGAAACACTTTCTTCTGCACAACTACTTAAAACATTCTCTGATACTCGGCATTTGAAAAATACTCGGCATAGGACAAAAGAAGCCTGCAGAGAGTAGAGACATCACTTTCGTGGAAGTAATAGTCCCAGACCTTTCCCCACCATTGAAACTAATCTAAACATAAGTTCACATGTTTGGTATAGCATATCTCACAAACAAGCATAATTAATTATTACAAAGTTCATATTTTTGAAAGAGTATTCACATAAAAGGAAGAACTTACAAGATTTCACTACAATATTTGGGCAGAAATTCACTATATTGAGGACTCAGAATACTCCAAACCACACAGGTAGATTTTCTTTCAATTGACAACGTAAAAACAACAATAAAATAATTTTCATATGTCTGTTCAGAAAAACAAATCATTTTACATCTATTTGCCTCACCAACTGAACACAAGACCAAGATTATGTTCACTATAATGAATAATGATGCATCATCTATCTAAAGCATTTTAGGAAAACAACATATCCTTTCAAAAACTATGCAAAGCCCCATACAAACAAGTGGGGGCACAAGTAACCCACTGAAATTTTGGAAAACTTCAAGTTAGTTATGAAAATCATTTTGTTCCCCAGCAAATATCTAGTGAAAAGAGTCGCAGTCAATTTATAAGCATCAAAAAATGGTATGGGAGTTCTTAGAACATTAAAGAGAGAAGCATTAAAAACAAAATAAAAGAGATGGTTTTGCTGGAGATTGGAGAGGACACAATTAAATCTGCAATAGATACAAAACTTGTCAGTTCCAATTTATCACTATCTACCAAACATCAATAACAAGAAGTAATTCCACAAAGTATCAGCCCATAAAAAACTTTTTAAAAAAGGAAAAATTAAAACCAAATAAAGAAACTATTTTTTCTTACCTTCAGATGATGAGGCAGGGCATATTCATACATGATCCAAGGAGTCCTAACTGCTGTCTTAACTGACTTAGCTTCATAAAATACAAATTTATTTCTAGTCCCCAATGGTACATTTCCTCCATCAACCACATCCCTAACTTTTCCTATTTTACACCAAAACCCTCCCTTTGCCCTTCTCCACATCCTGCTCCCTCCTCTACTCTCCGTATAGCAAAACCAGTGCCTTTTCCTCCCCTGAGATCCATACACAAAGCACGCACCTTCCGGTAAATCAGACGGCTTGTAATCGTACAAATTAAGCTCCTTTATCAAACCGTAGCCGTACAGATCAGCACGATCGGCGGCGACGGAGTTGTTTTTCCCGGTGAGATAATGGGTAAGAAGCTGTTCTTTGGAAGGGTAAAATCGGCAACCAGGTGGAAGATTATGACATAACGCCCTCGTCCTCGATGAATCTCCTTCTAGTCCTATATCTATCAATGGAAGAATCGAATCTTGATTGTTGCACATTTTGGGAATTTTTTTGTCGAATCAGAAAAGGAAATTACTTTTCCTCGGGTTTTCTTCTTTGGGGCAATTTCCTTAATCGATTTTTCAGAAAAAGGATACGAGAGAAGGGAATTTTACTCGGTTGGGGTTTTGGGTTTTTGTAGAAAAGAACAGAAGCGTGCCCCTTAAGCTTCTCTGTTAGTGAGTGTTTTAGTGTCCAAGTCATGTGTATGTTTTCCTTGCCTATGGTTTTTTGTGGTTTTTTTTTTGTTTCGATGATTTTAACGTTATTCGCTGTTTGTTGATTGGTGAGGTTACGGAAATAATAGTTTTGGTGACGTGGAGTTATTCTATTGGATGTCATGCGTAAACTTGGTGACGGCGGGAAGAGTGGACTGAACTTCGATTTGGTCAGAAACGGAATCAAGGGAAGAAACTACCGTTACTTTTGTTGGCTGCAAACCCTATGATCTTAAACCTGTCAGCCGCTAGATCGGAGTTGTTTGCTTCGCTGGCAGTTGAAGAAGATTGTGGGTTCGTCAGGTATTACGAAAAAATGTTAAAACCAAGGAATATCTTAATCAAAACTCCTGGCCTCTCCCACATCTGGATGGGGTTACCGATAGATTTCGACTCAACTGTACTCGCTGCGAGAGCTGATTGATTCAGCATAGTTAACACGTGGCTTAAAGAGAAAGCGAGTACTTATCGGTAACCAAGCACACGAGAAAAGACAAAAAAAACACCTGCTACGAAAGTGGGGAGCAAATGTCTGAGCTGTCCGAAATACGGAAAGTCCTTTTTTAAGGAAAAAATTGAATTCGTGCATAATTTTGGAAGATGGGCCGGCGGTAACAAGGCCGAGACATATAAGGCCACGCCGCAAACTTTAATTATAAACTCCATAACATATTCAGAAGCAAACGGCCGCCACTGCGCCAGGTAAGTCCATGACGATCCTTTTAAATCATTTTTTTTAACCATGGTCATAATTCATAATTTAATTATTTTAATTAATTTTAATTTTGTAAGTGTAGATATCCAATTTAATTTAGACTCAAATTAATTGGGCTTGATCCAAATAAGACAAGATTGATCCATTTTTACTTTTATTATTTTATTTTATTTTTATTTGATCTAAATTATATTTTAATTATTTTTTCAATATAATTTTTGTTTTAGAAAGAAAATTTTTTGCCATGAATCTGGGGTTAATAAATTTGAAATTGGACTCAAAGATTGAATCTTAATTACAAAAGAAATTGGCATTGATCAGAAATTCTTCTAATCAATGCCTATAAATATAGGTCAGGACACAAAATAAAAAAGAACACACGAAACAGAGAGCAGAAGGCAGAATTCAAAAAAATTTCTAAAATGTGTCAAAAGTAATTTTAAGAATTAAAAAAAAAATTTAGTGTTTTTTCTGAAAATTTTTGGAAAAAATTTTAGATTTTGGTGAATTTTTTGACAAAATTCATATTTTTTGGCATGTTTTTCCAAGTTTCCAACAACTTTTCTCAGTTTTCGGTTGAATATTCAACCGAATTCTGGGTTTGTATAGAGAAAGAGAGAAAAGAAAAGGGAAGAAAGAGAGAGGGAAAAAGAAAATTTTGAAGAAAAAATCAGATTTTAACTTTTTATACATACGCAAAAACGACATCATTTTGGTGTTAAAAAGACCCAGGATCTGCGCATTTTTCATTTGGATAACCCGACCTCAGCATAATCCGCTTTGGTCGACCCGCGTTCCAGCCAACCTTTTAGCCAAGCCGCATCCCCTAAGCCATGCCCACGAACTACTTTTTATGCCTCAAGTCGAGTCGAATTTTAGCCGAGCCAAGCCGTTGTTTGGTATTTTTTATTTTATTTATTTATTTTATGTGTTTATTTTTTAGTATTTTTTTTGCATGATTAAATTTAAAAAAATAATAAAAAATAAAATTTTGAGAATAAATATTAATTATCCAATGATGAAATTTATAGAAATTTCAAATGGTAAATTTTTATAAAATTTTTAAATGAAAAAATTTTGTCTAAATTTGTCTCAAATGATGAAATAATTTAGATAAAATTTTAATAACAATAATTAATATTTATTTTCAAAATAAAAAATATAAAATATAAAAAAATATATATAAATATAAAATTTTTTTGAATTAAATACAAATTACCAAAGGGTGAGATTCTTAAAATTTCAAATGGTAAATTTTCTAAGAAATCTCTAGGTAAAAAATTTTCTCTAAATTTGACTCAAATTGTGAAATAATTTAGATAAAAATTTAATACAAGTATTTGTATTCTTTTCTAAATAATAAAATTTTGATTAAAAATATGTGATAATTACCTAATGATGAGATTCTTAAAAATTTTAAATGGTAAATTCTTAAGAAATCTTTAGGTGAGAAATTTTCTCTAAATTTGGCCTAAATAGTGAAATAATTTATATGAAATTTTAATAAAAATAATTGTCATATTATTTTCTTTCCAAGAAAAAAAATTTTAAATAGGCCTAAATGGTGAAAATTTTATAAATTCAAAATAAGAAAATATTTCTAATTTGGCCCAAATAGTGGAATAATTAGATATATTTTCAACAAAAATAATAATTAAACTTTTTTTCGACAACGGAGTCTCTTCAAAAAACAAATGAGATCCTTGAATACTTTTAAGGTGAAAAAATATTTTTAAGAATTCTAGTAAATTGATGAAAAAATCTTATAAATTATTTTCAATATTTAACATAAAAATTTAAAACTATTAGACTCAAGTCCTTAGGATAAATTTAAAATAATATGATATCATCATTCGGATGAGTATGTGAAGGTGCTATAATCTTTCTCATATGTAAATGAACTTTCGAGCCATATTCTGGTTTGTAAACCTAAACCTATTCTTTTAGGGACCCTTCATCAAACTTAAGAGCTCCTTAAGACGATAGATTTCTTAGATGATCAATCAAACCTAGATAAAAAAGAATGGTGGCGATTCCATTTGTTAAATCTAGCTATAGATTTTCGTATCTATATGTTATGACAATTTGGCGACTCCACTGGAGAAGCCATAGGGAGTCAAGCCATAATTTTTGAATTTATCCTATCTTTTGATATAATGGTTTTAAATTGTAATTAATTATTTACTAACATTTTTTTCGTTTGTTTTTTATTTTATTATTGGGGGTATGAAACCTATATATTCTTTCACATATACTATCACATGCATTTGCATTATATGAGCTCTATACTCGAGCTCTATCCCTCTTAGGAGGGAGTAAAGTATCCATACTCTCGTGAGATGATAAACTTCGTAATGGCTAGTGAAATACTCTCACTTAAATTGAATCTTTTCCGTTGGTAGCTTGTGATGGGTGAGAATTGGACTGTCTTACTAGTCTGTGATGGACGATGATGTAAAGAATAATTTGAAAACTTTTTAGTGGTCAAAATCTCTTAACCCTGCATATAGTTCACCCCTAAGAGGCCAACCTTAGGATAGAGCCCTTCTTACCCATTAATAGATATGACCCAAAATTAGGACACAATAAGGAACAATTTGCTATCTAACCATTTTGTTTGATTTTATGCATCACAACATTATCATTCCATTCTATGCATCATTTCCATCATCATGTTTAAGATTATCACATTTCATTCTATGCATCGTTTTTATTATCATGTTTAAGAATATCATTTGCATCATTCTCATATAAAAAATATTTACCACATATTAGTTATTGATAAATCAGATCTCTCACTTACATCCATGAAAAGCAAAATACAATCAAAGTTTACATCAATCCATTATAAGTCTACTCACTGACTAAAAAATCAAATCAAAAGAAGGTAAAAAAAAATAAAAAAATTACTTGTATGAGGGTTTTATCTCATCATTACTCGAGAGAGTTCATCTCAAGTTACAACAAAATGATCTAGTCGACTTAAGCAATATCTGTAGATGCATAAGTAGAACAAGGCATGAGGCATTTGAGAACAGATATGGAGACATAACATAACTACTTTAAGTGGATGTGAACAATAATTTGATTAGGGCAATCATCCGATTCTGAGATTTTTCTTATAGGTATTTCATCTTTAATAAAATAGACTAGTACCCACAATTAAAGAATATATGGTCTTATTTCACTTCAATTTGCCAAACCCAGATAAGATTTACTGGTCCAACAATGTAGGCTATCATAAAAAGTTGGCCCAAATGCCTGGACTTAGCTTGCCTCAAGTCAATGCATGTGTCAAAATAAAAGGTGAAAGTAAGGCTATCCATGAAGTTTTTTACGAGATTTCATCTAGGGGCATATAGATGATGATTAGAGGTTAGTGGCTATGGCTATAGCTTTGTATGGGCTGGTGATTTTCTCAAAAGTCATTGGGTATATTGATGTCGTAATGATAGATTTTGTTGATCAGTTGGCATACCAAGTCAATGTAGCACCAACCATTTTGGCAAAAACCATTTGTTTTCTAAACTTTTATCATAGAAATGGTAAAGGTTGATTCAGTGGGTGCCTACAATTATTTTATGTATAGATGAAGAGTCACATTGAATGTAAAGAAAGTCAGTTTTATAAACCATACCTTCATTTCAACATCCCAATCAATGAGTTTTGTTGCAGCACATGGCCTCAAGCAAAGTCAAAAGAAGAATGGGTTTCTTACTTTCGAGCCTTTGATAGTCAAAGGATAGTTTGGAAAGCACTTTGGATACATCATGATATAGTGTTATACAATTATGAAAATTAGCCATAGTGTTCTTATTAGGCCTATGAGGTGCTATTACTTATACCCCAACCTTGGTGAGAAGATAATCTGGATGTGAACAATTCATTCCAGAAACTTATGGGCTTAACTAGTGAGAATTCTTTTTCATTGATAAAGGGGCACATAGAATGGTCGAAAGAATAAAAAAAGCATGAAAACAAACCATTAGGTTAACCAATGGAGGTTTACTTATAACATCACCCCAAAATACAGTGTGTGGCACGCGATGAGGGGTAAAGACATTGTGCTTCCTAGTGAACAAATAGGTCATTCCCCAAAGCCCATTCTTTTAAATTCTTTACTTAAAATGGAAACAGCTAAAAGAAGACTCAAATTCGAAAAAGAAAAGTTGAAACAAGAAAATAAACAATTGAAGTTAGAAATGAAAGAGAGTTCACTACTTCAAGAACTAAAAATTCAGAGACTTATGAAGTAGAAAGATCAATAGAAAGCTTTATTCAATGATCTAGACATGACACGTTCATCAGTCACACTTGAGCTTGCCCGACTCTTAAAAAAAAAATGAATTACTAAAAGCAAAGGTGAAGATAGAATAAAAACCACTACTAGGACACACAGACATGGCCAAATGCTACAAGAGATAATGGATCGATGCACAGCACAAGTAAAAGCCTTGTCTGATGAATGCAGGAGCCAAGCTAAATAAAATGAGCTATTGAAAGACATATGCATAGAAAAAAAAGGCATCTAAGGCATTTATTTAATCAGATATGCATTAGTACAGATAAAGCATCAAAAATAAAAAAAAATGAAAGATTTGAAGGCTGTAATGCAACCAGTGAGAGCTCATGGGCAATAATTGCTTGATTTTTTAGACGATGCACAAAATCATTACCAGCAAGTTAGAAAGTTTATAAGGAGGCATTAGAAATAAAGGATGATACTTAGGACTTTAGAATATTGCTTTGACTTAATTAAGATGTAATTTTAAAATTTTATTAAATAAAGTTTCAAATAAAGATTTCTTTTTATCAATAATGGATGTGGCAAATATTAGTATATTTCATGCATACATTTGCATATCATACATAGAACACATAATTTTTAATAATCATATAATTATGGTATTCAAAGTTTAAAGATAGTGTAGACACCTAATTAGGTCTAGGCCCAGATCAATTGGGCCTGGCCCAAATGGGTAAGACCCAATTCAATTTTTATCCTGTATTTTTTTTCTGTTTCTTTTGTATTTTATGTATTTTATTATTTATTATTATTATTATGTATTAATATATATATATATTTTTTATTATTAGATTAGATTTATATGTATATAGTTATATATTTATTATTATTATATTATTATTTTTTTTTGTTTTTGTTTTGTAATATATTTTTGGGTTTATCTTATTTTATTTGTTATTATTTTTTTTTTAATTATCTGTTCTGATTTTTTCTTGATTTTTAGATATTATTTTTTAATTTTTTTATACTATAATATCTTTTGATTTATCTTTTCTAATTATCTAGTATTTTTTATTTTGATTTTAATTTTGGATGGCTGGGATTAAAAGATAAAGAATCTCACTGTGGAGGGGAACTCAATCAGAAGAGTCCAATTGGATTCAAAGATTGAATCCCCGTCCAAGGAAGAATTGGGATTGATCAGAAACTCCTGATTAACCCCTATAAAAGGCACCTCCTGGAACAGAATGAAACAGAGGGGAAAACAGTAAGCAAAGCTACTGATTCGAGAGAAAATGAGGCGTATAGGAAGCTAAGAAAAGTTTAGGAGTGTTCTGGGAGTGAGAAAAAATTTTTAGAAATTTTTGGCGAAAAAATTTTCTGGAAATTTCTGGGAAATTTCCAGATTTCGGTAAAAATTTCGACGAAGTTTGAATTTTTTGGCACAAATTCCGGCCAACCTTGAAGTTTTCGACGACCAACCCTATTTTCGGCAAAGAATCCTAGAAACCGGTGACATTTCGGCCAACTTCCGATGAAATTTCCAGATTTCGGTGACTTTTTCCAAAATTCGACGAAAATTCCACCGATGTTCTTTAGTTTTTAGAGAGAAGGGAGAGGAAAAAGGAAGAAGAGAGAGAGAGAGGAGAAGGGTTCTGCCAAAAAATAGAGGGAAGTGCCTTTTATACCTGCGTAAAACGACGTCGTTTTGGCCTTAAGTAACCAGAAGATCCGCGCGTTTTGCCGAAACCTGACCCGACCCGGGCGTCGACCCGCTTCTGACCCTCGCGTGCCGCCCCCCTCCGAGCTGAGTCGAGCTGCCAAGCCGAGTCGAGCCGAGCTGCCAAGTCGCTCCCCCCGAGCTGTTTCCCTGCCTTGAGCCGAGCCGAGCCGAGCCCCGATCCGAGCCGCTCCAGGTTTTTTTTTTTTCATTTATTTGTTTATTTGTTTTTCTATTTTTTTATTTATTATATTAGATTTATTTAATATTTTTTGTCTTTATCTTATTTTTATTTTTGTTTTACTTTTCTTTATTTTTTTTTCTTCTTCTTTATTTACTTTTACTTTTATTTTGTTTTATATTCTTTAAATAAAAATCAAAAAAATATTTTTGGGGAAAAGTTGAAAGTATCAATTTTCTTTAAAAATAAATTTTCAAAAAAAGGATTTTTGAGGAAAAGTTGAAAGTATCAATTTTCCTTAGAAATAAATTTCCAAAAAAATATTTTTGGGGAAAAGTTGAAAGTATCAATTTTCCTTAAAAATAATTTTCAAAAAAAAAGATTTTTGAGGAAAAGTTGAAAGTATTAATTTTCTTTGGAAATCAAAGTTTCAAAAAAAAATATTTTTGAGGAAAAGTTGAAAGTATCAATTTTTCTTAAAAAATAAAATTTCAAAAAGGGGAATTTTGGGGAAAAGTTGAAAGTATCAATTTTCCTTGAAAATCAAAATTTCCAAAAAAAAAAAATATTTTTAGGGAAAAGTTGAAAGTATCAATTTTCTTTAAAAATTAATTTTCAAAAAAAAAATTTTTGGGGAAAAGTTGAAAGTATCAATTTTTCCTACACAAGAACAATCATCATTTCCTTCCTTTCAATTTTGATTTTGATTTTCATTTTTCCTTAATTAATCCGACGATGGAACCTCTGCAAGTGAAACAGTAGTTTTTCTTGCATACTCTTGAGGTGAGGAAATTTTTTCAATTTTCTGCTAAAAGTATTAGAGTCAATTGAGAAAAATTTCCAATAATTAATTACCTGGGTAAAATTTTAAGACTTTTGGATAACACAAATTTAAGCTGGTACCATCTTTTGATGGGCGTTGTGAGGGTGCTATAATCTTCCTCACACGTAACCGAACTCCCGAACCCTGTTCTGATTTGTAGACCTGAACCTATTTTTCAAGGACCTTTAAACTTAGGTGTTCCCTAAAAGGACAGATTCTTTAGGTGGCCAATCGCACCTAGATAAAAAAAAAGATTGGTGGCGACTCCCTAAAGTCAATGTCTAACGATAGATCCCCGGATCTAGACGTTATGACAGATAGCTCTATTCAGCAAAAACCTCACTCATCAATACAACACAAAAGTTAGAGCTAGACAAATAAAGCAAAAAAACTCTCATCGATTTAAAAAGATAGAAAAGGCACAGAAAAGCTTGAAAATAAGTTGAGTAAGATTCTGGATGCTCTCAACAAGCTAAATAAAAGAAAAAGGATAGAAGAGAACACAAGCCAATAAGGCCCTTCATCACAAAAAGTAACTAACCCCTTATATTCATATGGTTTTGGTTCACTTCAAGCTTAGTTTACACAAGAGGTCCCACTACAACAATTCACATATCTTACATATCCTGAAATGCCATCAACCTCTAACTAAGGCATTACCATAGCTGTGTAAATTCTGTCTTTACTAAAAAGGTAGTAAAATCATTCAAGTTCCTGATCTAGATGAACTGAAAGAAAAAAAAAGGTAAAAGTAAAATCTCAAAAAGACTCAAAGATTAGTATGCTAGAACAAAGGTTATGGGTTATGAAAGGAATTGATTTTTATGGTTCTGTTGATGCTACTGGACTTTGTTTAGTCTCGGATGTGATTATTCATCCAAACTTTAAAGTACCAAAATTTGAGAAATATGATGGTATGAAGTTTTTAAAGATTCATATTACCATGTACTAGATGGTAGCCCATGCCCACAATGAAAAACTACTAATGCATATTTTTCAAGATAGTCTTACGGACTCCACTGTTAGGTGGTATGTCTAGCTAGACAGAACTCGTATCTGTTCCTGGAGTGATATGGTCTATGACTTTATCAATCAACATAGGCATATAATGTATTTGGATCCTGATCGTTTGTCTTCGCAGAACATGAAAAAAAAGGCAAATAAGTCTTTCAAGAAATATGCCTAAAAATATAGAGATGTAGCTTCTCATGTGCAACCTACTCTAACTAAAAAAGAAACTATAGTGTTGTTTGTCAGTATTCTGAAATCTTCCTATTATGAAAAAATGATAGAGAATACAATAAAAAATTTCATCCACATGGTGATCTCTAGCAAAATTATTGAGAGTGTCATAAAAAGTGCCATAAAAAATGACAAGTTAGAAAAAAGGGAGACATCCACTAAAAGAGCCCCAAAAAAGAAAGAGATTAAAGCTCAAGCTGTAAGCTTTGATAGACAACAGTTCAGGGGTTATCGACCCTACACATCACAGGGTTACCCCATAAATTATTCCATTATGAATAATGCTTTTTCGTACTTATACCAACTAAATCCCTAGCCATCCTACCCTCAGACTTATCAACCCTCTTTTAGGCCTCGACTGCTACATACAATTCCCATGTTCAATTTTCTTCGAGACCTCAAACTCATCCTACTAGCCCAATAGGTGGTTTATGAGAGTAACGAACTACTCATGAAAAATTCATATTTGATCTAATCTCTATGACTTATATGAAGTTATACTGTGAGCTCTATAATAATCATCTAATTGCTCTTAATCGAGTAGAGCCACCTAAGCCACCATACCCCAAATGATATGATCTTACAACCTATTATGATTATCACTATAGGATTATTGGTCATTCCATAGAGCATTGTACTGTCCTAAAGCATAAAGTGTAACGATTGATCAAAGATGAAATGATCAATTTTGATATAAGAAAGGTAACTACACCAAACATTAGTGGTAATCTTTTACCAAATCACAATGTGAATGCTTTTAGTGAGGAGCAAGATTGTCAACTAAAAAAAAATGATAAAAATTAAGACCCTCTCTGTCAGCTATTTGATGCTTTATAAAAAGTCGATATGATACAACCAGTCAGTCCATATATTTATCATCTAGTATACATAGCAGGTGAAAGCTGTAAATATCATAATGGAGAATCTGGTCACTCTATTAAAACTATGAGCAATTTCGCTAAGAAGTACAAAAGCTCATGGATTCATACCAGATTAAATTTTATAAGAAAATGGATAATTCAAAGAATGTTAAAGTATTTATGACCTATCAACCATCCATACTATTTTCAAGGTCGTTAACAATTTACTGTAGGGATAGGTTGAAGTCAACTATAGACACGTTCACTCTCAAACTAGTAACCTTTAAAATCTCTGCTCCATTCCCTTATAAGAGCAATAGAACTATGCCATGAAGATATGGCTGTGATATAGTCTAGAAGTAAAAAGAGAATTTCTCTAAACCTGATGCTACTAACATAACTAGTATAGGGGATATCACTCAAAGTGAAAGATCTTACACTCCAAAAATGTTGTAAAAGGCTAAAAAAAAAAAACCAAAGAAGGTGAAGAAAGAAATAACCTAAAAGTGATACCTGAAAAAGATTACTAAAAGTCGGTATCAGAAAGAGAGGCTTATGAATTCTTAAAGCTAATAAAATATAGTGAATACTCAGTGATGGAATAGTTAAATAAGATGTCGATATAAATCTTATTATTATCATTATTATTAAATTTAAAACTAAATCAAAACGCTTTACTGAAAGTGTTAAATTAGGCATATATGACACATAATTTGTCTGTTGAATATGTGAACCACTTAGCTGGAAACCTGGTTATGCCAGACTACATTTCATTCAGTGATGATGAGATTCTTCCATAAGAAAGAAGAAATACCAAAACTCTGCATATCACTGTCAAGTGTAAAAGTCATATTATAGCTAAGATCCTCATTGACAATGGTTTTGCTATTAATGTCATGCCTATGTCAACTTTGACAAGACTACCTATTGATTACTCACATATGAAGGATAGCCAAATGGTTGTCTGAGCATTTGATAGGACCAGATGAAAAGTTTTAAAAGATATAAAGATGCCCTTACAAATTAGGCCATTTACTTTCAATGTAAAATTTCAAGTGATGGGCATTTTTCATCTTATAATTGCTTGCTAGAAAGGTCATAAATTCACATGACAGGTGCTGTTTCATCTACCCTATACCAAAAGATCAAGTTCAATATAAAGGGACAGTTGGTAATAGTGTTTAGAGAAGAAGACATATTGGTAACTCAACCTTTGAATGCTCTATATTTGAAATCTACTAAAAAAGTAATAGAATGCTCTTATCAGTCATTTGAGTTAGTTAACTTTATGGGCAAGGGACCTAAAAGCTAACAATGTTTAAAGATAGTGATGTATCAGGTCATCAATAAAGGCTAGTATCTTGGAGTAAGACTGGGTAAAAATTTACAGAGGATAACGAAGCCTTTGACAATGATGGATAACAGAGAGAGACTAGGTTTTGGTTATGAAATTGAAGACTGAAAAATTAGGGTAGGATAAACTAACAAGATAGCAATGATCATCCCACACCTCTATGAAACCTTCAGGCCTAAATCATATACCCAACCGTAAAAGAAGACTTAAAACAAAGCATGAGAAAGGCTTTTGCTGAGTTATCTATCCATGCGATTGAAGATGAAAATGGGTATAAGAAAAAAACATAGGTTCATCATTGTCCACCAAATTATGAGCTGAATAATTAGAGCATTATCGAAATTCCTGCTATTTTTTAAACCAATTCAATGTAATTGAACATCCTAATAGCTTGTGCCCAAGGATTTGGGGTGATCTTTTTTGTTTAGGTCATTTATCTATTATTATTTTAATAAAAATTAGGAAAGATGCATTTTCATTCATTTATTCTAGTACTTTCTTTTGGATTTCCATTTTTTTCAATACATTTCACCAACATGTCCCATTTCATTCAATTTTAGGTCCTTAAATGAATAGAAAAATAATCATGATAATGATCAAGGGGTTAATTTAAAAAAATCAATTAACACTGATGCACTTGATAATGAAAATGATTCCAAAGAATATGTTATCCCTTTAAACCTAATGAGATTGGTTAAGCAAGAAAGTAAACCAATTGAGCCTCATTAAGAGACAACTGAATTAGTAAATTTAAGAGATGAGGAGAATAAAAAAAAGGTTAAAATTGGCATGTCACTCTTGTCGACAGATAGGCAACGATTAAAAAATCTACTTCAAGAATTTGTAGATATGTTTGCTTGGTCTTATCAGGATATACATAGACTTAATGCAAAATAGTAGAACACAGACTACTTTTAAAGCCAAAATATAAGTCAGTCCAGTAAAAATTAAGGTAAATGAAACATGAGATATTGCTCAAGATCAAAGAAAATATGAAAAAGTAGTTTGATATAGGTTTCTTACAAGTGGTCATGTATTCAGAATGGGTAGCCACATTGTACCAATTTTTAAAACGAATAAAAAAGTGTGAATATGGGCAGATTATCACGATTTGAATAAAGCTAGCCCAAATGATAACTTTTCTTTACTTATATTGATATGCTGGTAGACAATATTACCAAGCATTCGATGTTCTCCTTTATGATTGGGTTCTCAAGATATAACCAAATAAAGATGGCTGAAGATGACATGAAAAAAATCACTTTCGTGATCATGTGATAAATGTTTTGCTATAAAATCATGCCTTTTGGTCTAAAGAATATGGGGTAACATACCAAAGAGCTATGGTGACGCTCTTTCATGATATGATACATAAAGAGATTGAGGTATACATAGATGATATGATTATGAAATCTCGAGAAAACAAAGATCATGTCACCAACTTTAAAAAGCTATTTAAGAGGTTAAAAAAATTTTAACTCAAGTTGAACCTAGCCAAGTGCATCTTCGGGGCATGGTCAGAAAAGTTGCTAGGCTTTATGGTTAGTGAAAGAAGGATTGAAGTGGATCTTGATAAAATATGAGCCACTCAAAATGTCACCTCTAAGCACACTAAAAGAAGTTTGAGGTTTTATAGGTAGATTGAACTATATTTTTCAGTTTATCTCTCAACTTACCTACAAATGTGATTCTATATTTAAGCTTCTCTGTAAGAATAATCTTAGAGAATGAAATGAGGAATGCCAAATAACTTTTTATAAAATTAAGCAATATTTATCAAATCTTCTAGTGTTGGTGCCACTAGTTTCAGAGAAACCTTTAATTTTAGACTTGATAGTGTGTGAGAATTCAATAAGATGTGTGTTGAGGCAACAAAATGAGTCTAGTCAAAAAGAAAAAGTTATTTACTATATGAGTAAAAAATTCACAGAATACAAGTTTAAGTATTCTTTTTTGGAGAAAATATATTATGCATTAGCTTATATTGTCAAAAGACTCATATAATATATGCTTTATTATACCACCTGGCTCATAACGAAACTGAATCTAATTAAATACATCTTTGAGAAACCTTTTTTATCTAAAAAAATTACTAAATAACAAATAATGCTCTCAAAATATGATATCATATATGTAAGTCAGAAGGTAATAAAAGAAAGTGTCATAGCTGAGTTCTCACGGATCATACTGCTAATGATTATGAGCCAATGAGATTGAAATTTTTTTATGAAGATTTGATGACTATTTTTCAGCTGGACAAAGAAGAGCATGAAGAAAAGCATTGGAAAATATATTTTGATGAAGCTACCAATACCTTGGGACATGAAATTAGGGCAATCTTTATTTCTTTAGACAAACAATATTACCTTATAATAGTGAGATTAAATTTTAATTGCACAAATAACATCACAGAAAATATGAGGCATGTGTCATCAGTTTAGAAGCTACTATAGATAGAAAAGTTAAAGCATTAAAAGTATTTAGAGACTCAACTCTAGTTATATATCAGTTAAAAGAAGAATAAGAGACGAGAGATTCAAAACTCATTCTATACCGTAAGTATATTCTAGAGTTGATCAAGTAGTTTAAAGATATTCAATTTGGTCATTTACCTCAAAAGAAAAATTTGATTGCTGATGCCTTAGCTACTTTAGCAGTAATAGTTTGAATTAATGATAGCATTGATATTCATCCATCAGGTTAGATGTCAAAGACATGTCTATTCACTGCTCTAATGTAAAAGAGAAAGAGATGGGAAGCCCTAATATTATGATATCTTATAGTACATTAAGAACCAGTAATACCTTACCCAGGCAACTAAGAATGATAAAAGAATTATTCGAAGACTAACTAGGAGTTTTTCTTAGATGAAGATGTTTCTACAAAAGAAACCATGACCAAGTATTGTTGAGGTGTGTAAATAAGGATGAGGCAAAAAAATTATCGAAAAGGTGCATAATGGGATATGTAGGGCACATGCCAATGGACATATGATGGTAAGATAGATCATGAGAGCAAGATATTATTGGTTAATAATAGAGAGCGATTGCATTGACTATGCTCGAAAATGTCATAAGTGCTAGATCTATGTTGATAATATTCATACACTACCATTTACTTTACATGTTTTAGTGCCATCCTAGCTATTTTTTATCTGGGGCATGAATGTCATTGGTCCTATTACCCCTAAAAGCTTCTAATAGGCATAGGTTATTTTTGTGTTGATAGATTACTTCACAAAATGGATGAAGCAGCATCATTTGAAAATGTAATACAATTTGTGATCTATAAATTCATAAAAAGAGAGATCATTTACAGATATAAACTTTTAGAAAGAATCATTTCAGACAATGCCAAGAATCTGAATAGTAAGATGATGCAAGAAACATGTGCTCAGTATAAGATCAAACATCATAATTCAATGTCATACCGTCGAAAATGAATGAGGCAGTTAAGACAACAAATAAAAATATAAAAAGAATTCTTGAGAAGATGATCGAGACCTATAAAAATTGATATGAGAAATTACTATTTGCATTGCATGTATATCGAACATCAGTGCATACCTCTACTGGGGTAACCTTATTTTCTTTGGTTTATAAGATAAAAGCTGTATTGCCAGTGAAAGTGAAAATCTCATCTTTAAAGGTTCTAAAAAAAGTTAAACTAGAAGAGGCTGAATGGATTTGGAGTACTATAAACAGTTAAATCTCATTAAAAAAGAGATTGACAATGTTATGCCATGATCAGCTATATCAGAAAAGAATGATGAGGCTTATAATAAAAAAGTTTGACCTTGTTATTTTCGACAATGAGAGTTGTCTTGAAAAGAATTCTTTCAAGTCAACATAATAGTAGAAAAAAATGAACTTCGAATTGAGAATGGTCATATGTCGTAAAAAAGCTTTCTCAGGTAAAGTATTGATATTAGCTGAGATTGATGGAGATGATTTACCTCATCTTATAAATTTTGATGCCATGAAGAAGTACTATGCTTAAAAAATAAAAAAATAAAAAAAATAAAAAAAGACTCAAGGCAAAAACTCTAAAAGGTCAATTTGAGTTAAAAGGGATTTATCTAAGTTGAAAACCTGAAAAAATAGCTTAAATAAGGAGAATACAACATCGAATATGAAAATTCATTGGCAAAAAGGTCAACATGGAGAAACTCTAAATTATTGAGTGCATTGGGTGGTTAAATTTTTTGAAAAAGACTTCAAGATATGTTATCATGATTGTATAATTGTTTATTTTTGGGTTTTATCCCTCTATACCCATTTTTGTAATTTTTTTTCCAACTGGCTAAGTTTGCTTTCATTTTTGCTAATAAAAGACATTCCATTTCATTCTTTATATGTCTCTTATGTTGATTATTTCTTAGCTATTTTTATTTTTTTCTTTCAATACCTTACAGTGGAGACATGTGTGATGCATTCTTACTTTTTGATATTGAAATAATGGTTGCTAAATGAATAATAGCATGAAAGATTTTTACATTACGTTGGAAAGGTTGATAGTGATAAAGGTAAATTTGAAATGTTTAGTTCCTGATAAGGATATTGAATTTGAAAAGAGATTTATTGAAAAAAGAAAGATGAAAATTAAAGAGATGATTAAGAGTTATATTGATTTGGCCCTGGTACTTGAAAATTGAAGGGTTTGGAGCCCAAAGAAAGAGCTTGAAAAACTTGAGTACCATAATTAACTAAAATTTCATGGCATAGACTTTGCATTACATGCATTACATCTGCATTACATGGATTACACTTGTATTGTTAAGAATATGGCATTGTGAGGATCTAGGTTGTTGTTGCATTTACATCATTAAGAAAGCACTTGCATCATTGATCATGACATTCATTACATGTTAAATTTTGAGTTTAAAATTCATTTAAGAAAGAAATTCTAAATCTTTGGATGAAGGCTTTAAAGGCAAAATTATGAATCGTCAAAAGAGAATCTTTGAATTCCAGAATAAAAATCTTTTAAAAATCTTCAAATGAGAATTTTAAAGTTTTCAGATGAAAATTTTCAAGTTTCAAATGAGAATTTTTTAGATGAGCAATCGTGAAATTTATTGGACATAAGTCTTTAAATCGAATGAGAAGTTTTGAATTTTTGGATGCGAATCTTCAAAATTCAAATGATCATGCAAATGCGAATCTTGAGATCTGGCAAAATTGAAATTTTGAAAATCAAATTTTAGTGAATTCTGGCAAAACTGAAATTTTGAGAATTAAATTTCAGTGAATTTTAATAAAGCTGAAAGGTTATTGTGAATCTGAACTTTTGAATTGCAAACCCAATTTGTGAATCTTTAAGTTTCCATCAAACACGATCTATGACTCCTTTTGACATGATTGTCGATGAGCAATTTATTTTTTCAAAGTTATGTTGCCTCTATTTAGATGAGTAATTTATTTTTTCAAAGTTCTATTGCTTCTATTTAGTGAGCAATTTATTTTTCAAACTTAAGTTGCCTCTATTTAGATGAGCAATTTATTTTTTCAAAGTTATGTTACCTTTATTTAGAGGAGCAATTTATTTTTTAAAGTTGTGTTACCTCTATTTAGAGGAGCAATTTATTTTTTCAAAGTTTATTACCTCTATTTAGAGGAGCAATTTATTTTTTTCAAAGTTAAGTTGCCTTTATTTAGAAAAGTAATTTATTTTTCTAAAGTTGTGTTGCCTCTATTTAAAGGAGCAATTTATTTTTTCAAAGTTGTTTTGCCTCTATTTAAAGGAGTAATTTATTTTTTCAAAGCTGTTTCATCTCTATTTAGAGGAGCTTTGTTTACTTAAAAAAAAAAAAGCACGAATATGTTTGGATGATTACATGCAAGGTGTCTACGTCTTTGCACAATTCTTGTTGTACAAAAATGCGTAAAGAAGGACAATTGTAGATACCCAATTTGATCCAGGCCCAGATCAATTGGGTCTGGTCCAAATGGGGCAAGATTGGCCGTAGTTTTTATTATTTATTTATTTATTTATTTTTTTTATTTTTATTTTTATATGTTCTGAATTTTATTTTAATTATTTTTTTCAATATAGTTTTGTTCTAGAAGGAAAATTTTTTGTTGTGAATCTGAGGCTGCTAAACTTAAAATTAGACTCAAAGATTGAATCTCAATTATAGAAGAAATTGGTATTAATCAGAAACTCTTCTGATCAATACCTATAAATATAGGCCAGGACATAAAATAAAGAAAGACACATGAAACAGATAGCAAAAAACAGAAGGCAAAATTCAAAAAAATTTCTAGAAGGTGTCAAAGCAATTTCAGGATTTTTAGGAATTTTTAAAAATTTTTAACCTTTTTTTCTATAAAATTTTTGGAAAAAATTTAGATTTTGATGAACGTTTCTACGAAATTCATATTTTTTGACATGTTTTTTCCAATTTTCAGTAGCTTTTCACAGTTTTTGGTTGAATATTCAACCGGATTCTGGGTTTGCAGAGAGAATGGAGAGAAAAGAAAAGGGAAAAGAGAGTAGGTGAAAAATTTTATCTAAATTTATCTCAAATAATGGAATAATTTAGATAAAGTTTTAATAATAATAATTAATATTTATTTTCAAATTTTAAAAATATAAAAAAAACATAAATAAAAAATTTTGGAATTAAATACAAATTACCTAAGGATGAGATTCTTAAAAATTTCAAATGATAAATTTTCTGAGAAATCTCTAGGTGAAAATTTTTCTCTAAATTTAGCCCAAATTGTTGAATAATTTAGATAAAATTTTAATACAAGTAATTATATTCTTTTTCAAATAATAAAATTTTGATTAAAAATATGTGATAATTACCCAATGATGAGATTCTTAGAAATTTTAAATGGTAAATTCTTAAAAAATCTTTAAATGAGAAATTTTCTCTAAATTTGGCAAAAATGGTAGAACAATTTGGATGAAATTTTAATAAAAATAATTGTCATATTATTTTCTTTCCAAGAAAAATTTTATATAGGCCTAAATGGTGAAAATTTTAAAAATTTAAATAAAAAAATATTTTTAATTTAGCCCAAATTGTGGAATAATTATATATATATTTCAACAAAAATAATAATTAAACATTTTTCAGACGACAAAGCTTCTTCAAGGAAACAAATGGGATTCTTGAATACTCTTGAGGTGAGAAAATATTTTTAAGAATTCTACCAGATTGATGAAAGAATCTTATAAATTATTTTTAATATTTAATATAAAAATTTAAAACCATTAGACTCAAGTCCTTAGGATAAATTTAAAATAATATGGTACCATCTTTCGGATGGGCATATAGGGTGCTATAACCTTCCCACATGTAACCGAACTCTCGAACCCTATTATGATTTGTAAACCTGAACCTATTCTTTTAGGGACCCTTCATCAAGCTTAGGAGCTCCTTAAGAGGATATATTCTTTAAGTGATCAATCATACCTAAATAAAAATTAGCGGTGACTTCATTTATTAAATTTAGCTATAGATTTTTGGATCTATATGTTATGATAGTGGATATTATCTCTAGCTCCGCCATTTTCTACCAGGTTTCTTGCAAATGGAAATATGTAAGATATCGTTATTATGGTCTGGGGCCTTTCCTTATCGTGTGTTTGGAAATATCTATTGGAATACATCCCAGCTTTTCATGGGGCTGTAGCTTTTCATCTAATAATTTTTTATGGAAGTAATCTCCCTGGCATTAATTCTAGATTAAATCGTTCTGACTCGATCAAGTCCGCATCAAATTATAGAGGTCTTTTGTGCTACTGATGAGGGTAGATAAGCTTTGATACGTAGGCGTGGAACTATAAGGGAATATCTGTCACACCGTATTTAATAGTTTATTAATGCCAATTCCAATTCAAAAAGCTTGATATGTCTTTTTAAGGGAATATGGAAAAGCACAAATGACAAGCAAAAGAAGAGAGAGCTAGCAAGCTGTGGATCAATATTTTCTTGCAATCTAGACTTTGCTTGAGATAATCTATCCACTTGATGCAGTTGAGATATTAATATGATAATAAGTACGTAGGTGGTGTAATCCATTGGTCAATATTCAATGAAGAAGATCTCTTTCAGTTGAATTAGAAACCTCGTGAAAATGTCAATGCATGCTCAAATTTTTAATCCATTGATTTTATTGGCAAATCAAGTCCATCATTTTTTTATGCTTTATTTGATGGTAGACAAGAATTTGACTGCAGGGAAAAAGGCAGTGCTGCAAACTGATTAAAATTAGATGGGATGTGATATTCCAATCTCATATCAAGAGATTTTGAAAATTTGTTATGATATATAAGTAAAAGTTTAAAACTCAAACTTATAAAATATATTTTATGGTATAAAATCCTAAAACATTCAAGATAAAATGAATAATATCTATTAAATTAAACGTCAGATTCAAAGGCATTCATTAAACAAGCTTTAAGGTATACCTCCCAGTCTATACTTCCTTCACCTTCACATCTTGGAGATGCGTCCCACATTCTCATTGTTTGCATATCCACTGTGAAGCTTCATTGCTTTCCCCAATCCAAATTCATTTCCTTACTTGCTGAATCTTGGTGAGCACCTTATCATCATAGAATACAGATCATAAGCTTGACTACGCTGGTAAATCAATGGTGAACAAATCCATTTCTTAACAAAACCATGAACCAATTTCTTAGTATGGTTAAGCACAGCTTGGTGTAATTGTCACGGGTTGAGACTTAAGCTCCGAACCCGCGTAGCTCCGAAACTCAGGCATTCACCCTTTCGACGTCTTGGATCAGCCTAACCGCCACGATTCACACCCATATGAGGTATTATCCGTTCTGACCTCTTTGACCTCACGGTTTTATCCTACAAAAGGTGCCTCACAAGACGAAGGTGGTGTGAATCCTTATATACCCCAGTGACCTTTCTATTATATTCGATGTGGGATTCAAGACTCTTTCTTAGGTCCGTGACATTCTCTCTCACCTAACCTCGTGACTCTTTCGTCACGGAGGCTAGCCACCCTACCTACCTCCCTCGAGGTGCTTGGCGTAGATCGAACGATTTAGGGCTGGCTCTGATACCACTTGTCACTGGTCGAGACTTAAGCTCTGAATCTGTACGACTCTGAGACCCTGACATTCACCCTTTCGATGTCTCGAATCAGCCTAACCGCCACAGTTTACACCCTTGTGAGGTATTATCTGTTCTGGCCCTTTGGCCTCACGATTTTATCTTACAAAAAGTGCCTCACAAGGTGGAGGTAGTGTGAACCCTTATATACCCCAGTGACTTTCCTATTATATTCTATGTGAGATTCAAGACTCTTCTTTAGGTCCGTGACATAATTACCAGGCTGTCGATCTAGGAGGCTGTCTGAGCAATTCACCAGTTGTAGTCATTGCTCTTAGAGATTGGAGTGTGCATCCAATGTAATCTGAGGATAAAGGTGGATCCAATCTTGACCTGTTATCTGTGGTTAATCTGTAAACAACTTGATCATATGAAATACCTCGTGCCTTTGTTATGGACCTCCAAACGAAGGTAAACAAGAACTGAAAGGATGAAATTTTATCGGTATTGAATTTTGAATTGGCCCTTGCTTTAAGTTTTGTAATAAACTCTGCTGAAAAGTGGAAGTATCTATGTAAGACTTGAGATGCTTCATATCTACTAATAAACTCACCTTGATGAGTGAAAGAAAGGTTAAGTAGTGGACCATGGCCTTCTAAAAACCATTTTTTAAGCACAGATGGTCGTCAGATCTGTATATTTCTTCCATAAGCTTGAAATATCTCGGATAACGTGTTAAAAAAATGCCAGAATGTGTCTTTATACCTAATAGTATGGTTTATGAAGCACCTTATGAATACACCATCTACCAGTTCGGTGACCTAAATGCATACCAAAGGCCAGGTGTGACCATCATAAGGGGTAACTTCATCATTTCCTCTTTTCTTGTTGCTAGACGGCCTGCAAATGGGTAAAAATGAACAAGGGTGAGTGACAGGGAATTTTTCATGCAATCATCTTGCAATCACCTATAGGTTTGGCAAAGAGAAAATCGCCTTAGATGTAGGATAAAGAAAGCATGGCCAACTCCCAATGGCATCAGATAGAAGGGTTGCATTGATTCTTCTGAAACATATTGTGGTTTCACAAAATATTCTGAGATGTATCGGACAATTGGGGAATTCATTTCTCTAACTCAACGGTAATGCTAATCTAGTCTCTTTGTTTACCAATAGTCCAATTTTCATTCACAGCTTTGCTTTATATAGCTTAGAATATGGCTATGACAGCTTTTCCAATTCAGCTCACAATAATTGAATGTATAATTATTCATTTTTCTATCATCTGGCCATAGTGGCATGGTAGGTAAAACATTTAATTTAACTGAGAAAAAAAACCATTATTTCTATTATTATACTAAAAGGCGTGAGAGTACCACATCACTGTTAAAAGGTCATTTTTTAAACCTTACCTCTTAAATGTTAGAATTAATTCATATTTTAAACTCGCAACTAACTTGTAAGATATTATCTATTTTAATTCAAAAATTTTATGGTTTTGTCTTACAAAAGATATATCACAAGTATTATTTTAGACCTTTAATATATATCATATCATATCCTTACATTTTTTCAATATGAGATTGAGGGTATCACAATTTCCTCCGTTAAAGCTTGAGATCCCTGTTAAGTCTAACAAAACTTAATGTTTCTATCAAGCCCAACACAAAGTACAAATAGATCCACAAAACTAAAATCACACTAGACGTTAAAATTTTAGGGGTGGTTCAAACTATGTAGCACTTAGCTTCTTCGGGATACTAGAAGTAGCTCATACGGTGTAGCATTTAGCTCTCATCTGACTGGTGATCGCTTTGATATCATTTAACGAGACTTGCACCAAATCTGTGAGGTATTGTCCACTTTGATCTGAAAGTTTTACAATTTTATCTCACAAAAGGGGTTTCACAAGTTTTGAGTTTAAGTTTCAACTTATATATCATAACAGATCTATAAAATATCTTGATATAAGATTAAAGTGTCACATCTCTCATTTTTAATTAGGGTTGGACTTATTGGTAATGATATGTAAATGTTAAGAAAAGGATTTATTAGTGGTTTATCTAATCACCTTAATGGGGTATTTGGTTTTAGGGAATCTGAGATTTGCCCCCAAAATTTTGCTTGTAGGAATATGATTCCCACGTTTAGTTCATAGATATATGATTTTTTAGAATAATTTTAAATTTTTCAATAGTACCAAAAAGTCTCAAAATTAAAAACTTATCTTGTCTTGTGGTTTTTTAAGATTATGGGAAGAAAGTTACTTTTATTTCACATTTGACCTGAATAAAAAATAAATTTTTTTATTTTACCCTTTTAAAAATCAATGTATGAAAATTAAGTAGTTGTGGATTACTTTTGTTCTTAATTTTTTCTAATTAAATACTTTTTTTATATTTTTCACTCGAATATTACGTTGTAGACTTTGAAATGCAGCAATTGTGATTATTTAGTGTGTTTCTTTGAACAAAAATGCAATAATTGACAAACTTATAAATTTTCTTTATAATTTCTCACTCGAATATTACATTTGTAGGTTTTGAAATGTAGTAATTGTAGTTATTTATTGCCCTTCTTTGAACATAAATGCAACATTTGACAACTTGTAAACTTTTTTTATATTTTCTTACTTAAATACTACATTTTTAGATTTTGAAACGCATTAATTATGATTATTTACTTCATTTTTTGAAATAAAAAAGCAGTAATTGATTCTAAAATTTTGTACTGATTAAATAAACACACACTTTGTACCGTATTGACTACCTTTATTTGTAGAAGCCAACATATGGTTTTTTATAGTAAATTTTTATTTTTTTTTATCTATTTGACTTGATGATTTTTTATTGAATGAGAATTAATTACGGTTATGGTAATTGTTATTGGGAAAGAACAAAAGATGAGTTGCTATTTATTGCGTTTCTTGAAATAGAAATGTAATGATTGATTTTGAAATTTTTTAGGCTTTGAAACATAATAATTACAAATTATTTTTTATATTTCTCGGATGAATTTGATGTAGAAATTGATTATTATTTTTTCTTTAATAATTGGTCCCTCGAATAATGTGTTTTTAGAATTTAAAATGTATTAATTATCAATTATTTTTTTAAAAAAATTATTGTATTTGATATATAGTGAAGAATATTATAATAAAAATGCATGATTAAGTAATATAACTTTTTCTTTAATCAAATACTGAAATCTAACAATCTCATTTCATAAATATTCACCTTTTGCCAAGAATATTCATTTTCTCAAAAATCACTTTTTCTTTAAGATTTTACAAATTAAATACCCTTTAAGAGATGATATACAACATTCTTTTTCCCCTGACTGCAGCCTCTTATTAAAAAAAAAAAAACTTACTGATACGAGTTAATAAGTAAGATAGACAAGAAAAGAATTCACCGGTATCATATTCTGAATTGGCCCTTGCTTCGAGTTTTGCAATGGACTCTGCTGAAAAGTGGAAGATTCTTTCTAAAACTTGGGGTGATTCAGATCTTTTGATAAACTCATCCTGATGAGTGAAAGGAAGGCTCATTAGAGGATCATGTCGCTCTAGAAACCACCTCATAAGCACAGGTGGGCGCGAGATTTTTGCAAATTTCTTCCATGCACTTCGAAATACCTTGGCCAATGTGTTCAAGAAATGTCAGAAGGTGGTCCCATCCCCAATGGGGTGGTTCATGGAACATCCTATGAATACACCATCTACCATCTCCGTGACCTGAATGGATGCCAAAGGCCTGGTGTGGTCATCGTGGTTGACAGCTTCATATTGATCCAAGAATGATCGAACAACCAATGGCACGTAATTTGGGGAAACAATGCCGGAAATTATCATGTCCAAAATCAAACATAGGTAATCTATCGCAACACACTTTTTTTCCTAAAAATAATGTAATTTTTCATTTCCAAATCATAAAGGCCCTTAATATTTTCTCCTTCACTCAAAAAAATTATTACATAAAAATTCTTTTTAACACGTTAATTAATTGTAAATATATATTCAATTAATCAAAATGTGACACATAAATATTAATCATTAAATGATCCTTCTATATAAATGTCTAATAATTTCTTCCAAGCTATATAGAAAGTGATGATAATATAATTAGTGTTAGAGTAATTTAATTTTTAGGGAATGACCTCTCTAATATCAAAGGATGGGGCGAGGAAGAAACAGCAGCCACGAAATCCTCATCTGTTTCAAGAGCATTCATTGAACAAGCAGGAAGGGTCACCTCCAAGTCTATACTTGTTCTATCTTCGCGTCCTAGATAAGAATAAACTTTTCCATCAAACTTATAAGCATGCCCACTCCGAATTGTGACTGCTTTTCCTAATCCAAACTCATTTGCATACATGTTGAATATCGGTGAAAACCCCATTGTCACCGTAATACCGTATGTTCTTTAAAAGACTGCTGGTAAAGAAAAGGTGAACCAAGCCATTCATCAACAAAACCACGCACCAATTTTTCTGTGTGGTTAATCACAGCGAGGTGCAATTGCCAAGCCACCCATCCAAGATTCTGTTCAAGCAGTTCACCATCCGTGCTCACTGCTCGCACAACATTGGCCGCATTTCCGAAGTAATCAGATGACCAGGGTGGTTCCAATCTTGATCTGTTATTAATAGCCAAATAGCAAGTAGTCTCTTGGTCATGTGGAAAACGGCGTGCCTTAGTTATGGACCTCCAGACGAACGCAGCCAAGGACTGAAACAAGGACATTTGGTTGGTATTGTACTCTGAATTAGCCCTTGCTTTAAGTTTTGCAATGGTCTCTGCTGAGAAGTGAAAGATTCTCGATAGCAATTGGGGAGTTTCGAATATGCTGATGAGCTCACTTTGACGAGTGAAAGGAAGATTAATCATTGGACCTTGACTATCTGGAAACCAACGCTTGAGCACAGGTGGGCGTGAGATTTGTTGATTATTTCTTTGTGCTTCAAAAATCTCGGACAATATATGGGAGAAGGAGGCTCCATCCCCAATAGCATGGTTCATAGTATTGGTAGTTTAGAATGTACTACATCTCACATTAGATAAAAAAATTTAATTATTGATGAAAAAAGTTAATTTTTATATTAATTTTATTTATATTTTAAATAATTATATTTAAATAGAAATAATTATCATAAGATAAACGATTATAACTATTTGAATATAAATAGATTATTACTCATAAATATCATAATTATACAGAAAATCATAACAATTTGAATAAAAATTTATGTTTGTTCATGTATTATAAATAAATATTTTAATATAACTATTTTCACTATTTTTAATTAAAGAGTTTGAGGTTTTATTATATCCTAAAGGTATAATTGCCTTTAACAAAATGTTCTTCACGCCTTAAAATCAAATTTATTTTCTATTATTTCTCTTATTTTTTTATTTTTTTAAACAATTTAAAAATAATTATAAGAAATTTTTATTTTGCATAAGGAAGATACAAGAAAAGAAAATTGGCATGATTTAGAGATCAATATTAGAGGAGGCTCAAAATGTTAAAGGATTAATATTCTCATGTACCAAAATTTTAATTTTTAAAAGATCTTCATTAAAGGTTTTTTTTTTTGAATAATTACTAATAAAAAGATTGATTAGATGAGATAAACATGTTAAAAATTAATTTCATTAGTGTGCAAAATCAAAACATAATGTGCAAAATAATGATTACATTGCATAAGTTTATGTATATACTGAAATTGACTCCACAATTAAGTTTAATGAATTGTATTATATCTATTTGAAAAATTGATGCTTATAATGACTAGGATAGAAAATAACCTAAAAACATAAAAGAGAAATACATGAATTGATCTGCGACTAAAAGAATTATCATTTGGTATAAAATAACGAATTAAATTAGATTCTAATGGAATGGTAGATTGTTTAATTATCATGTTTTGGTTATATATAAAATAGGCAAATTATCCCATGGTTTCTATGAAAACAAGTAAAAATAGGTAAAGGTATTTACCATAAAAAATTATATGTAAGTGGAGAATATATGTAAAAAATAAAATTTTGCTGCAATATTAGTTTTATTTTTAAATTATGAACAAAATTGAGATAATAAGTTGAGTCAAGCTATTTGTATGGTTCTATCTTTGTTGGTCATTTATAAATCAAAGGTTGATTTTTTTTAATTTATTATTGGTTCAAATTTTGATTAGTGTTCAATTTTTATAAAAATCAATTAAAATTAAATTGATGTATGTAAATAATTATTATTAAGATATGGTGTTTTATGGATTAATCGGTGGTTAATAAACAAAATAATTGTTATTATCAAAAACATGGGCAATGTGAAATATATTTTGCCTGTTGGGTGAATTATACTAGAAATAGTTTTATAAAATAAAATTTTATCGTGAACAATGACAAAGTGAAAATCATAAATAGCCATCAAAGAATTAATCAATTATTACACAAAAGTATTGTTATTTTTTACATATGAAAAAATTTTGCTTCTTATACCCGAAAAAATGACCTTTTGCGAGCTGTTAAAATGAAAAGTATATAAGTTTCCGAGGTTTTCAATAGTTTAATGATAATGGCAAGGATGTGGCTAGTTATACACCATATTAATATATAGGCTTAGATAATAATATTGGTTTGTAAAAGCCGTAAACTTTGAAGTTAGCCAATGAATTATTTAACCAATGCAAATTTATCACAAGTTTTTTTGCATGAAATATAAGTAGAACTCATATTATAATTATTATTTATGCTATTTTATGAAAATGATTCTTTGGATTCATGTTTCATGACTTGCATTGATATAATAATCTAGATATGAACATATTGATCACAAAATGATTGTCAAAGTATTTAAATTTTGAGTTAAATATATTATGAACTCTCATTATACATAGGCATATTGGTCTTATGAGTAAAGTTTAAATTTATTATATATTCAAAAATGTTATGACCAATTAAAGTGGTAAATAAGAGAAATATATAGGCTATAAAATAGTGGAGAAATAAAGTTCTTATAAAATTTGAAATTAAGTTTAGAGGTTTCAATAGTCATGAACTTGGAATTGGCCATTGGTCAATTAATATATGCATTGGGAACTCATTATAACATTTGAGATAATTAATTTTCACTAAAAGCCATCACTATAAATAAGATAAATTCAATAGCCAAATCTACATAATTTGTAAGTATAATATGGATTATTATGGTTAGCTTAGAATAGTTATAAGCCAAATTGATGCCACAATCTTAATCACGTTGTGGTAATTTTTTGTTATGTATATGATTTAAGTCATGGATTGTACGAATGATTTATCATTTATGGTTTTATTAAAAATTTTAAAATATATTGCAAAATTTAAAGTATATTTACTTTAGAAGTTATGAATGATTTAAAGATCTTATGAATATAAAAACCTTTATAATAGTAAAAGGAATGTTATTTGATCCATTAAGGTGATGGAAATGATTTTGTACATGGTAAAAAAAATTATTAACAGTATCCACGATGAAATATATTTATATAAGTATTTATGAATTAACATAAAAAGTCTTAAAAGAAGACTATTGAAGTATTATTATATTTGAAATTTGCTTATTGATGTAAACTCTTATATTGAGTTAAAATATAAAAGTTTTGAAACTTTTGTGAAAGTGAAATATTAAGATACATAACATTTACTTGTTATCTTTTACTAAGGATGGATTTAAAGGCCTCTTACTTAAAAAAAAAAAAAAAAACCATGAAATAGTAAAAAAATAAATGAAATAGCAACTTGATTAAATATATATGATATCTTGATAATTGAATAAGATATTTTTTTAATAAAAGAATGCATACTTGCACATGGTGGGCGTGATAAAAAAAAATGCTACCATAGTGTTGTAAGATTTTAGTACAATTTTATGAGCAAAATATACAAGCTAATAAGTTTAGACACTTATTAAAGTCATAAAAAGTCCTTAAAAATCTTAAAAGGACTAAAATGGTTTGGTTTATTCATTGAGTTTATTCAATTGTACTAGAAATATAATTATATTAAAGATATATAAAAGTATAAAAAATAGAATGGTTGAAATTTATAAGTATAGAGTTGTGGCTACAACCAAAACCAACTATTTCTTAAAATAATAAAAACAAGGCAACAATGTCTGAAGCATATAAATGATATGCTAAATGAAAAGTTTGGATATATTAGCCTAAAATGATTATATTAGGATTCAATCTTAAGTGATGTAATTACAATAAAAGAAAATTAAATTTCAAGATATTTGGTTAGCATTACAATAAATAAAATATATTTAAACTCTTATTATTAGACACCAATAATGGGAACCCAACTTTGAATTAGTAACCTCTAATTACAAAGTTTAATAGATAAAAATAAATTATTGTTATATGTCTATTAAGCACTAGTAAAATTCATTCAAATTTTAGAAATTAATGTGATCCATTGTGTGGAAGGATGAGTTTTTATACTCTTAATAGAGTTTTAAATGTCTAAAGTATTGGAGACATAATGAAAAATCTATCTATATAAACTTAAAAGTGGTGCTATTTTAACAAGAAGAATTAAGATTTTTCTTGTAAATGTTTATGAATAGGATAAGCACATGGCCATAATAATGCTAAAAGTAATTACAAACCTCTAATAGAAGAATAAATAAGTATTATATATGTTATATTTTTAAGTCTAACACTAGAAGTGAAAGTTTAATTTGCAGATACCATCAATTTCATTAGAATTTTAAAATATATACACTAATTGAAGGTTTAAATTGAAATATATCTTCTCGTATTTATAATATTTATTTGTGTAAAAAGTTAAAGATTAAGCACTAAAATTTTAAACTAATGAGGGATTGTTGGTAGTTTAGAATGTGGTGCATTCTATATTGGATAGAAAGATGTAATTATTGATGAGTAAAGTTAATTTTTTTATTAATTTTATTTGTATTTTAAATAATTATGTTTAAACAGAAACAACTATCATAATACAAATGATCATAATTATTTGAATATAAATATATTATTATTCATAAAAATTATGATTATATAAAAGGTCATAATTATTTGAATAAAAATTTATGTTTGATCATTCATTATAAATAAATCTTTTAATATAATCATTTTTACTTTTTTTACTTTAAAAATTTGAAATTTTGTTGTATTCTAAAAATATAATTACATTTAAAAAAACGTTCTTCACGTTTCAAAATAAAAAAAAAAAAATTTATTTCTCTTCTCTTATTTATTTTTTCTAACACGCAAACAACCTATGAATATCCCATCCGCCGGTTCTTTAACCTGAATGGATAGCAAAGGCATGGTGTGACCATCATGGTTGATTGCTCTGCCATGGTCGAAGAATGACTTAACAACCACTGGCACATAAGGTGGGGAAACAATATCGGATACTGTCAAGTCAACAGCTACGTGGATAATTTTGGCTCCAGGGCTGTTATTACAATCAGCAAAGACAAAATAAGAAGGTGGGTTTTCCTCCTTTATTGTTGCAAGGCGGCCTGCCAGTGGGTGGAAATGAACAAGGGTGAGTGAGAGAGAATTCTTGAGCCTATCCAAGAGGTCGTTGATCAAGTCTTCTTGATTACAATCATTTGCTGGAGGTTTGGCAAAGAGAAAGCCAATTTGGATATAGGGTAAAGAAAGCATGGCTAGATCCCATGGCGTCAGATGAAAGGGTTACTGGAGGGCGGAAATAAACCATAATACACAAACAGTCAAGACAAACAGTCCTCGCGTCTAATGGTCTTCAAAAATAATATACAAGAGCGATAATAGTCTTAAGATACCTACGACGGATTTCATGTAAATTTAACGATTCTTATATTTGTATCATATAAAATATTAAAATTTATGTATTCATATTATATTTTATATAAAAATTACATATCATAATTCGTATCGATACAAAAATATAAAATGTGTTTTTTAGATTTTATTAAATCTATATATAATTATTACTAAAAATTTAAATCATATTATTTTCATATTTTTTATTCGTATTGTATTTATATTTTAGATTGTCAATCTAATTTTGCATCTCATCTATTATAAAGTATTCAAAACTCATATTTTGTATTTAATTTTTTGTTAAAGTCTCCAAGTTTCCAATTCTACCAAAGAAACTTTTCTTTCTATCGTAATCTATTCTCTATATCAAGGAAGGACAATTTTTGAAGAATTGCCTATAATTCTTTTTTCTTCTTAAAAATTCATTAGGTATAATCCAATATTTTTCTTTGGTTCCTGCTGTATAGTTTTGATTCATAGCTTCCAGGTTTGGTTTTTCTACCGGTCCTAGCCTTCCATAGGCAATTGATTGCTGATTAGTCCAATTGGAGTTTCAAGATATTAATAACCATAGTTGCTAATATCTTACCTTATGATACTCAATATGTACGAGATTCAATTCAATATAAAATTGATACATATTTCTATATACAATTGATTTATCATGAACTTAATATGTATGAGATTCGATGCATTATAAAATTGATGCACACTTATATAGAAAATTGATATGTCGGGAATCGGCAACATATTTATTGATACATGAGTGAATCGAATACATTTTAATGCATTAATGGTAAATTTAGATTAGATCTAATTAAAGTTTGATCAAACCAATCATTTAAAAATGTAATTTTAATAAATTTTTTTACCAAATAACTTATAAACATATCCTCTAAATATTTTAAACTTAAATATTATGAAAATTTTGAACTTTTAGTTAATAAATTAATTAACATGAAAAATAAAAAATATTTTAACATATATTATTAATTAGCATATTAAGAGTTTGAAAAACAACCATGTTTCTATTTATGTTACATAATTAGTCAATCATATTAATATATATAATATTTTTGTTCATTTTACATGTATATATGTTATTTATAATTAATTATAAAAATATTAAGTGTACATTACGATATGATACTCAATTTAAAAAAATAAAATAAAATTATGATTCATGTATCTCGATTTAACAATTATGTTAATAAGTATATAAGTGAAGGATACTTTGTTTGACTGTATTCAAAGAAATTGTCCCATTTATAAATTTACAACATGTTTAGATTAAAGTAAGAGGAGAGAAAGGTAAGGAATGGAAAGGAAATAAAAAAAAAAAAAAAAAAAGGGAATTCTTTCCCTTTTTTATATATGACATAAATAAAATTAAAGGAAATGAAGATATATTTAACTCCTCTTGGTTTTCCTAAACTTTTTTTATTTTTTACTTACCCCAAATTAGGGAAAAAGGAACGAAAAAGAAAAGAATAAAAATTTTGAAAATATAAAATAATTATTATATCTTTATTTTTTTTAAAATTAAAAGTGTATGATTTTGAATTTTAAAATTAAATTGAGAATACAAAACATTATTTACCAAAAAATTAATTATCTCTATTTTTTTTTTTATGAATTCCATAAATTTCATTGATAATTATTTTTATGAAAAAAATTAAAAAAAATTAAAAACATGAAACACGTTAACATAAACATATAAATATTATAGTAGAAATAAGATTATCAAATATTATAATAAAAAATAATAATATAATAAATCATTTCTTTCATTTTTCATTATTTAACTAAACAATGATTGTTAAGATTTATTTACTTTTTTTTATTAATTTTAGCTATCCAAATAAAAAATAATATATCATTTTTTCCTTTAAAAAAATATTTTTTTCTTTTATTTTTCTTTTCTTTCCTTTCTTTTATTAATGTTTATCCAACCATAACGTTAAACAGTATCAAAATGTCTGAAGTTCATTTTTGAACTAAATTTAAGACAGTCTGCAATTTCATTATATCTTTAGAGGGTAACCTGTTTTTCTTTATTTTTTCGGTCGCCTAAGCATATGGAATTTTGCGTTTGATTTTCTAATTACCAAAAAATCCGACATACCAAACACGCCGTATTACGACCTTGAATGAAATCAACCATTTATTTTTTATATTGGATTAAATTACTGTAATAGTACCAACTCCACCAAAAAGAAATTAAAGAGAAGATAATTAATCACAAATATCAATATTAATTACCATTATATCACGTGGAAAACATCGGATTTCAGGTAGTTAATTTGTATAGCTCAAAACCCATTACAAATTTTTTATTTTATTTTGATTAATATAATTGCGAAAGTCAATAAGAGGTTTTTTTATACAAAAAATTTAGGTGAGGAGAAATTCTCGGTCGTTACCAAAAATTTATATTGAATTTGTAAATTATTTATAAAAAATTATTGATAATGAGAATCAAACATAAATTTTAATAATGAAATATTCTTGATTAACAATTCAACCAATCTCAACAGTTGACATAAGAGATTAAATGATATAAAACTCCACTAAACATAAGCATAGATAATCTATCAAAATATATTACAATTTTTTTCCTTTGAGATGACATATATAAATCCCTAGGAGACAATTTAAGAGAAAAAAAAAAAAAAAAGATAAAAGTATTGCTTCTTGTGCTACCAAATCAATTGACAAAGAAAAACAACCTTATAAAAACAAGATGACATTTAATTAAAATTGAAACTTTAAAAAATACTATTTTTAAAAGGTCAATTTATGATAATGATTGAAATTTAGTTCTATTATAATTCATAAAAATATAGTTATTGTATTATTTTGATTTGATGATTTTAATCTAATTGTTCATCTTGCTAAATTTTTAATGTTAAAAATATTAACGCGATCGTTAATTTGAAGATGTAAACGTTGATTTTATTGATTTGATCGTGAATTCACTAATATAGCGATGAATTTGTTAACATGACAATATTGATGAATGAAATTAGATATTAAATTATATAAATAATTTATGTAATCATATAAAATTTAAATTTTAATTCTACTAGTATAATTTATAAAGATATTGTTCTCGTACAAGTTGAATTCAATAATGTTAGTCCAATTATGTGATCAATTACATTCCAACATCTTTGTTGATATGACCATTATCTTTATAAAAAGTCATTTGAAAATTAAAAAAAATGCTAATTTTTTAAAACTTTTGAAAAATTAAAAAACGACCAAAAAATTAAAAAAGGATGATTTTTATGCTTATTTGGGATTTTTAAAATATTAAATTTAATTTTTTCAACTATTTTAATTTTTTAAAATTATTATTTCTTGAATTTTTAATAATCGAATTTCAAATTAAAAAAATTTGAACTATTTAGAATTTTTTTGCTATTTAAAATTTAAAATATTATTTTTTTTCAATATTTTGATTTTAAAAAAATAATATTTATAGAATTTTTATGAAAAATCATTTTTCATTTTGTCAAAAAAATAAATTTCAATTTTTAGAAAATTTAATATTTACTAATATTTTATTTTAATTTTTTTTGAAGTTTTTAATAAATTATAGTTTTTTAAAAAATAAATATTTTAATTTTTAAGGATTTTTTTTATTTTTTAATGTTAAATTTAATATTTTAAAATTAAATTATTGGAAAATTTATATTTAATATTTTAAAAAGATTGATAAATTCTCAAAAGTGAAATATGATTTCTTAAAAAATAAAAGAAATATTATTTTTTAAAAAATTAAAATATTGGAAAATTTTTTAATTTAAAATTTCAAAAATGAAGAAAAATTATAAATAATTTGGAAATTTTAGTTTTTTTTAATTAAAGCCTTGTTTTTCTAAAAACATTTAAGAAATATTATTTTTTAAAAATTAAAATATTGGAAAATTTTAATTTAATGTTTTTAAAAATCTAAAAAACCTAAAAATAATATTTTTTAAAACTTTTTTTATCATTTTTTTAAATTTTAGATATTTTCTTTTCAAGTTTTTAAGACTTTTTAATTTTCAGATTCTTTTTTTAAAAGACAATGATTGTCAACAAAATTAACAAACAATAATTGATTGCATTAGTAATTGAATCAACATTATTAAATTTAACCTATACAAAGATTAAATTTTTATGAATTATACTATAAGAACTAAAATTTAAATTCCGTGCAAATACAAAAATCATTTGTATAATTTAATAATTGATTTTATTATCAACAAAATTAATGTCACGTAAGTAAAGTTAATGCCACGTAAACAAAATTAATGTCACATCAATTATATTAATGTCTACATTTTTAATGGTAAAAATTTGATAAAAATAGTGATTGAATTAAGATTATCAAATAAAAATAATATAAGAACTACATTTACCAAATTTCAAATTTTGTTAAACTACAAAGACCATTATCATAATTTGACCTATTTAAAACTTTTGCTTTAGAAGAAATTATTTATAGTAATATGTAAAAATTTATAGTCATAAGATATGTTTGATATATAAGATTATGATAAAATAAAATAAGATGATATTATAAATAAGATTATATTAAATAATATTATTTTATCTTATATTTAATGTTTACAAAAATTAAGATAATTTAATTTATTTATTGGTAAAAAATAATTTTTTAAAAGTTTATATAATTTAAATTATTGATTAATTTTTAACAATAAAATAAAATAAAATATGTAAATTTAATCATATGAATTAAAAATATTTATTTTTATTTTAAGAGAATTAAATTATTTTATATCAAAAAAATAATTAATTCTTCGTATAATATTATTTTTTAAAATATAAATTAATATAATATAAAATAATAAATATCTAATTATATTTATTATTTTATGTACTAAATATGATTATAACATTTTAAATTGAATAATATACCTACAAACTTTTATCTACAGAAAAGGTTTTTTTATCTATCTATATATACAATAAAAACAATCATGTCACTTTAATTTGTTGTACATCTTTTTAATATTTAAAAAAATTAGAGGATAAATTTGAAACACAAAAAATTTGCTTCACAGCTTTTTTGATTGTTTATAAAGAAATTAAAGTTTTGAGGCAATAGGTTTGATGACTGACGTGACTTCTTTTGGATCTATAAAAAGAAATTATTGAGATAAGACAATACAACGAGAACCTCGAACTCAACTCTAAATTTATAATTTAATATTTAATTTAAATTTAATCGAATTTAATTTTTTTAATTTTTAATGTGACTCATGATTGAAATTAAATTATTTAGATTTATTTAATTAAACTTATTTATTAATAAAAAAATAAGTTTATTTTTATATTCAATTTTAAATTTAATTATTGATATTCGAATTTAAATTTAAAATTTTTAAATATAAATATTTAGATTCAATTAAATTTGATACATTTTGAAATAATATCATAAAAGTTAATACAACAATCGATCCAATTTAAATCTACAAATAAAAGATAAAATGATAAAGTTCAAAGCAGTTGAAACCATAGTCAATCAACTTCTATTCAGATTATATCCAATAAACTATTATCCAAGTTAACATAGGAACTACAAACCTTATTTTTCAAAAAAAAAAAAAAAAACTACAGATCTTGGCTGAACTTCAAATGAAAAAATAAAATCAGTTTCTATAAAATAGAAATATAAACCTGAAATAAAACCCTCATTTTGATAAGAACAACAAAAAAGAATTTCTCACATTTCACTGATGCAACGTATAGGTAAATTTAAAATCAATTCATGTCTCACGTATTGGAATAATTACAACGAATAAATAGCAAACAATGGAATCCTTCCTCAGCGAGCGTGCTTGTGTCAACCATGAAATTTTGGCTTGCTGCCCACTTTGCCACTTGCCAAACTTACCTGTTGCTGTTCATTGCAGCTTCCGCTCCTTGCCGTTATCAGCTATGATGCCAGTGTGCCCAGACTTGACTTGATGGAGCTTCGCTATTGCTCGAGTTTCAGAGAACTTTTCTACTGTTGTGGGAAAAAAGAGGGTGTCGTTGCTGAGGCTAGAAATCTGCAGTAAACAGTCCACAAAAAGGTCAGAAAACTTTGTTGATGAAGGCAGAGGGTAAGAAGCGGTGGCTGTTGTTGTAGGGATAGGATCGAGAGTGTGATGTTAGGGGCGCCGCTGTGATGGGAAGAGGGAGGAAGCAAATGTGTTATGAGTGTTAGGAATTTACGGTTTTTAAAGTGTGTATATATAGTTAAGAGTAAAAAATAAATTAATAATAAAATATTAAAAATATATATTAAGAATAAAAAATTTGATTACGCTCGTCAATCAGTTGAATATTATAATATTTAAATTTAAATTAAATATTAAAATATTTAAAATTTGATTGTTAGATAATTTAATTTATTTGAATTTAAATTTAATTTAATAATAATTAAATAAATTTAGAATTTTTTCGAATCAAATTTCAATAATTTATAAATATATATGTATGGTTTATACCCCTAATCTCAATAAATAGAACCAAGAAAGAAATCTCAAAATTTTCGAAATTTAGCACGTCTGCTGAATCTACTGATTGGCAATGGGGAGTGCCCATTAACACTAATAATGAATTAATAGGAAAACAATTAAGCACAAATCGAAGAAAAGTCAATCTTTTATTTTTCAGAAGCAATCCCATCACAGTCTTTTGTCTTCCTACTTGCAGAGCAGGCTTACAAGCAAATTAATACAAGACAATAAAATTAATGCTAATAGTTGGGGAGACATGAGATACAGAGGATAAAGTCAAAATATGAGCATCAAATTGAGGAAGAAACAGCAGCCATGAACTCCTCATCCGATTCAAGAGCATGCATAGAATGAGCTGGAAGGCAAACCTCCAAGTCTATGCTTCCTCCACCCTCCCGTCCAGGATACGAGGAAACTTTCCCATCAAACTTATGAGCATATCCACTGCGAAGTGTCAATGCTTTCCCCAACCCAAACTCATTTCCGTACTTGTTGAACCTTGGTGAGCTTCCCATCATTATACTTTGTGGATCAAAAAGCTGAGCAATCTGGTAAATGAAAGGTGAACAAAGCCAATCATTGACAAAACCACGCACTGATTTGTCTGTGTGGTTAACTACAGCTTGGTGCAATTGCCAAGCGGCCCATCCGAGATTCTGTTCAAGCAGTTCACCAGCGGTGGTCACCGCTCTCACAGTTTGAATCGAGTTTCCAAAGTAATCTGGGGACAAGGGTGGTTCCAGTCTTGACCTGTTGTTTATAGCCAACCTGCAACCAGTAAGTTGGTCACTTGGAAAATGGCGTGCCTTTGTTAAGGACCTCCAGACAAACGCAGATAAAGACTGAAAGGAGGAGATTTTGCGAGTGTTGTATTCTGAATTAGCCCTAGCTTTGATTTTTGCAATGGACTCCGCTGAGAAATGGAAGATTCTTTCTAAAAGTTGGGGTGATTCAAATCTGCTGATGAACTCATCCTGGTGACTGAAAGGAAGGCTAAGTAATGGGCCATGGCCCTCTGGAAACCACCTCTCGAGCACAGGGGGGCGTGAAATTTTTATGTTATCTCCCTGTGCTTGAAATATTTCGGACAATGTGTTGAAGAAATGCCAAAACGAGCTTCCATCCCCGAGAGCATGGTTCATAGAACACCCTATGAATACCCCATCTACCAGCTCTGTGACCTGAACAGATAGCAAAGGGCTGGTGTGACCATCATGGTTGATTGCTCTGTCATGGTCGAAGAATGATTGAACAACCAACGGCACATAAGTTGGGGAAAGAATATCGGATACTGACATGTCAACAGCTGCATGGATTAATTTGGCCCCACGGCTGTTGTTGCAATCAACAAAGACAAAATAAGAAGTTGGGTTTTCTTCTCTTCTCGTTGCAAGGCGACCTGCAAGGGGGTAGAAATGAACAAGGGTGAGGGACAGAGATTTCCTGAGCCTATCCAACATATTCTTGATCAAGTCTTCTTCACAATTCTCTGGCGGAGGTTTGGCAAAGAGAAGGCCCTTTTGGATATATTGTACGGAAAGCATAGATAGATCCCATGTTGTCAGATAGAAGGGCTGTTTTGATTCTTCAGAAACATGATGTGGTTTCACAAAGCATTCTGAGATGCATCGGACTGTTGGTGGATTCATTTTTCTTGCAAAAAATCTGGTTCTCTTGGTTACTACTGTCTAGTTTGGATTCGCAGCTTGACTTTATGTAGTTGTCTGAGCCAGCTGCCTCAATAATAAAATTATCTTTTGCCGGCCACCCATAGCTGAACAGAGTCTTATATAAAAGCCAATGTTGTTTATGCAGATTTCATTTAAGTCCTTTTTTAAATAGGAACCAGTCTACGATAATAAATTATATCTTAATAGAAACATTTTGTTAGCCAATCGAATATGATTGCAGTATTAATAGAAACATTTTGGTAGCCAATTTAATCATGGTTGCAGTATTTTCCTCTTCGATTATCACTGATTATTAGGGTAAGTGCTCATCAAGAGCAATGGCAATTCAGGCACCCACCTACCAATATTGACAAATTGGCAATTCAGGCACCACCTACCAACACTGACAAATTGACAATTCAGGCACCCACCTACCCACATAATGACAATTAGGTCCACAGAAAAAGGCAAACCAGGTCCAATATTCAAGTTGACTGGAAATTTTCCTCTAGGAATAAGAAATAATTAAGAAAGAAACCCATTTCTTATTCACCAAGAAACTAGGAATTTTCCCATTCATTTCCCAGCCAAACTATTCCACATTCAAAACTTTTGCTCTGCTGGAATTCTTGGGTAAAATGCGTTGTAAAATGTGTTTGAATTATGATATTAGTAATCTCTGCTATCTGGAAAATAGCGCAATAAGGTGGCTTTGTACAGCTTAAGGAACTCTTAATTTAATGGTGACTGCAACGGCCAACGGGTAGATCGATAGTTAAATACTGCAATAGATAATCATTGACAGGTTAGCCTTTCTTCGGGTTAAAGGTGGACAAACTTCGGCCATGCTCTTGGCTGAATAGATGCTAGATGCTTGACCTCTTACTCAAAGGGCATATGTCCCTTTCGATTGTTGTCGCAAAATTCACATGGTGACCAGAGCTCACTGCTACCCTCAAGGTCCGTAAAACATGTAATAAGGAGCATCTGATCCCACACCCTAAAGATTGCTTGGGAATTCTTATTTTCACCATTTATCTAGTCATGTATATTCTACAGCTGTAGACTTGACTGGTTATCTATTTTTTTTTCCTGTCATTTTCTTGTACATAACAAAGGAAGAGAAAAATGACTAAAGCATAAATATGTATAAATAAATAAATAAATAACTACATTTGCCTACAAATCAACGAAAAACAAAAATGAAATGGAAGGCGGGCCAGATACGAAAAATCTAAAAGCGCCTTCAGAAGTCCGAAGCTGCAGGCCCGCATTCAGAGGCTTAGCTCAGCCTATTTTACGAGGCCCGCATATATTAACCTAAAATTTTGTAGGATTGGGCCTCTTGGGCTGTAGTTCCTATGACTTTGTAGAATCTTAATATTAACCCCCACGAAGCATTCCCATTTCCTAAGAATGTTATTCATATAATAGGAAATTAGAGAATGTGTGACCACAAAACACACACACAAAAAAAAAAAACCCTATCAATTAAATTTTGGCATGACGTTTTGAAGAGGAGTGAGTGAGTGGGCTAAGCCGGAGAAAAAAAAACTAATAACTAAAGAAATCTTAATCAATAATAAGGATAACGGGGCATTTGGAATTAGAGCCTCATGTGTTTGGTGCAAGTCCCCCTCCTAAGGAGCGTTACTTCCCTTAGTTGGTCCTAGCATATTTCTTACCCATGCAGTTACCTTGACTGGTTTAATTAGAGTTAATTAGTCAAGGTCATTGTACTGGTTTCTGCCCGGTGTTCCCAATGTTCTGCAGATGTTAAAGATATTTTACTTCTGCTTCACTATTTGCCAAGGTTCCACGGACCTTTGGTTCCATATATACGTGTATAATTGTTCCCAATCGCAAGTTTTTAGTTGGATATGGACAAATTAATATTATTCCTCGGCAACCTAATTATTTTGTTTTTACTAGTTGGATTTTATGGAAAATGATACTGATTAACTGTATCGTTCTGAAAGCATTATATATGGCCTCCAACAGTTACGTACATATAAGAAGATTGGGTTGACGATTTTTGGTCGAATTGGTGCAGTCGTTAACCCTGTTGGTGCATCAAAGACAATGACTTTTTTGCTTTCTTGGTTCTCTTCCAAAAGGTTGGGATGGATACATATCAATGTTGAATTGTTGATGGCTCGGTTTTTGGGGTGTCACTGGATAGCTTGCACCTGGAGGATTGTCCAAGGCCTAAGGGAAGGATAGAATTGAGAAACAACCAAATTGATCATAGTGAATTTGACTTATATATATTATAGTTTTCCTATGTCACAGGCTTTTGAAAAATATCAGTAATTCACTCTCGGTTTCCAAGAGAAACCCTCCATTTCCATTTGAAAATATATTCTCTGAGATACTGCAGCCATGAATTTCCCTCCCAACTCCCAAACCATGGTTGGGTATGTCATATATGGCCCACAAAGCACTATCAACTTTTGTTTTTAAATGCTTAAATAAATGCACGTCAATTAACTCACCAGTAGAGAAGTAGATAGATATAGTTGTAACTTTACAGAAGTCTTCCAAGCAACAGAATCATAACAATGATAGATCATGCATTTTGATTTACCCACGATCCACCTACTTTTGTTTCTGGCATCGAGGGGGATGAGGACAGATTTCTTATTCAATTTTGAAAAAACTTGATTAAAATATCCAAGAATTCAAGACGGTAGGCAGGCTTAAGGTGATAAATGATAGAAGTAGGTGCGTGGACTTCAGTGTCCTAGGGTGACTGCTTTTAACCTAAAAGCTTCATTTCAACAAGTTTCTCCCCTATAGTCAAAAGGATCACACACCCAAAAACAATTCATTCACCGGCTGATCAGTGGAGAGAGATCGAATAAAGAGAGTGGCACAAACCCGCTTTGGTTTTAAGTCAGGAATAAATAAGCAGTAGAGTACAAGAAGACAACTTTGTCTTTCTTCTTTCCCGAAACAAAAGAAGAAAAAAAAAAGGAAAAAGCTATAGCACATCGTCATCATCTTCATCATCAAAGCAGATCATAATGGGAACAGAGTTTTGGTTTTCTAGCAGGTTTTTTCGCTTTTTTTTTTCAAACCCTTTTATCTGCTTTCCGGGTGCAATGGGAATAGCTCCAGAGTTCTGTTTTCCTCCTCTTTACATGACGATCTGCTTTCTTCTTCCAAGTACTCAAATGACCAGCTTCTGCACTTCCTCTTATATGGACTATCATCCTCTCTTTCCATTAGTTCCACCTATAAGAAAATGCAAGATAATTTGATAAGCTTCATGTTTATAAAGGAAAAAAAAAAGAGGGAAAACTAACCGTAATATAATTAAATCATGGGGACGTACCCTAGTATCCAAAGTTATGGTAGTAATCGGAGCTGAGATTCTCGGACAATGGCTAAGGCCAAGGCTGTTTCGCTTCTGCTTTTGTCTCTCGCGTGCTTTGTGGTTTTGGAACCAGTAGAAAACGTTTTTGCCTTCGATCTTGCCGTACTTTCCTAGCTGCGCTGTGATTTGTTCTATTTGTTGTGCATTTGGGGTTCGCATCCCACCTTTATACAGCATCTCCAAAATCCCTATCTGCTCTTGCGTTGGATTCCACCGCGTACCTCCTGGGTGCGTTTCCACCTACATGATAAAGTTTCTGGTTCACAAAGTTCTTCCAATATATTCTTTACTTGATTAAGTTTCCATTATTAATAGTGATGAAACATAGCTTAAAGCCTTAAACTCATGATTACGCTTCATCCTGAAGGGATCAGGAGATCTAAGTTATAAGTTCAAAATCTCATCCTTCTCCAGTTCTCCTCAAATTACCAAGGAAAAAAAAGGGCTGCATCAGGCCATTTCCATTGTTATACATAATTAGTAAATATATATTTATTTAGCTACTCGGATGTAGCCTGTAGGTCACTGACAGGATGGTTTATTTTTAGAATAGTTTGCAAAAATAAGGTTGTTGGATGGAAACCAGGCAAGAGCTGCTGGAATCATATTGAGCAGCCAAGTTGACAGTGATGAAAGATGGAAGGGTACATGAAATAATGTTAAAAAATTGTGAAGTAAGACATAACCGTGCAGGTACAGGCAATTAATAGAGGGGGGGTATAGTGTACCTGAGGAGAATCTCGCTTCTCGTCAGAGGGGACAACTTTTCTAGGGCCGCTTTCGGGTCTAATGAAGCTCTTAAGGTCGAAAGAGGAGACGGTATCAGTAGAGTTGGCCTGCAGCTTAGGAGCAAGAGGGCGTAAGCGCTTGCAGCCAAGGGAGAGGGATGGTTCGTGCTCCCAGAATCCACGTGCCAACTGATGCACCTTCATGTTTCCCATGGTGAAGGAGTGAATGATGGAGAGTGGTGAATTATATAGAAGATTGAGAGAAAGCAAAAAAAACTTAAAGCAAACAAAAAATAAATAGAAGAAAGTGGGATATGAGGTGGTGCTTTGAAGAACCAAAGACCAAATGATGAGGTGAGGTTGACTTGTGATTTCCCATATTTTAAAAACCCAAAGCAAAAAAAAAAAGAAAAAAAAAAAAGAAGAAACAGAGAGAAAAAGAGAAGTGTTGAATTAGGGGAAGAGAGGGAAAAAAAAAGAAGAAAAAAGTTTTGTGGGTATGAGCGTGTGGGTAAATGAGTGCGTGTAATGCAATGTTTGAGTTTGTAAATGCGTGTGGGTTGGCCAGTCTAATCGGGTGGGTTTCAATTTTCTTGCTTTCATGATAAGGTGTTCTTGCTTTTCGGTGCCCTCTTCTTTTTGTTTCTCTACCGCTCTCAAAACTGTTTATCTTTTTTTTTCCTTATTTTTTAAGCTATAAAGCGATTGTGGGAGAGGAATGAAAAAAGATTCCTCCAATCCCAAAACTTGAAAATGGAAGTCTTTCTTAGCTTTCCAAGATACGGATATGGTGAGAGATATAGAAAGGGATAGTGAAGGCCGTCGTCTCTCTATCTTTAACGGGTAGAGAATGTTGAAAAAACCAAACCAACAAAAACTCATAAATAAAAGAAAAAAATATTCTATTTTTGAGTGCATGACACGTTAAACTCAATTTCCCAAATTCTATATTCTAATCTTCCAAAACTAACAAACCCCACTTTTGTTTTTGTGTATTTTTGGAAATATCTCTTGGGTTTAGTACCTACCATGCAACCATACATGCAATTCTTGATATATTAAAGAAATCCAAATGCTTATACGTATAAATTTGAGTGTGGTAAATAATAATTGCATGTTCCACTTTGTATGATGAGGGTTTGCATATGGAACTGGATTTTATGACCATAATCACAAGATAATTTGGAAGCAATCGATTGGGTTCAGCTATGTATAATTGATCATCGAACTTAAACCACAAATGTTATAAAACTTACACGAAATTATTTACATTAAATTATTTAGGTGAAGTTTTATTTTTAAAGTGATTTAATAAAACTTTAATAAAAAATATAATTCAATAGATTGATAAAATTTAATGTGAAAATCAATAATATATATAAAATATTATTAAAAATATTTTTATAATTCAAATTTGATCAACACTTATTTGACAGTAAAAATTTTACCAATAATTTTATTAAAAATATCTATTTAATATATATATATATCAAAATTTTTTAAAATTTTGTACACTTGATCTATGTAATGAGATCTTTTAATCTATTAATTTTTATTTACTTATTTCTAATAAAAAATTTTACAAATTTCATTTATGAAATTTTATATAAGTTTTTTCGCACACGTGCTTCAATTATACAAACATTTCTCTACTAAAAAGATGATAAAAAGCATATAGGGTAAAAATTTTCTTAACTTCTCCTTTCTCTTAATTGGTTTCTAAAGGTAAAATTTTTCTTCTTAATTTGTCCTCGATTGAGCTAAGTTGTTCATGTCGTTGTCTCAAACCCCTTTGATTAAGGGAAGGGTTCTTAGGGGCACCCTAATTAAGTAGGTCTCTTTTGTTTCACTATAATAAAATTATAAACTTCACCATCAAAATGTTTTAAAAAAAAAGTTGGTTAATATTTTCTATATCAGAGTCATAATAAATAACACATTTTTGCATTATTGATTTTTTACAAATATTTTATTTTTTGAATAATTGAAATCTTTTATTCAAATATCCAAAGTTGTTACTCATTGTTATTAAGGGGTTTTCTAAATATAACATGTATAGCAAAACAAGTTGTCTTTATTATATATTGCCACAAAACTTTTCCATATTGTTAAATATAGAGTTTAATATTGTAAGGATTTTCCAAATGGAGCATTAAATTTTTACAATTGTCCTCATTTTAGAGGTTCATATGAACTAGGAGTACTACCAAAACTATAAATTAATTGCTTAAGGCTGTTTAAAAGTGAAATTAAAAAATAATGAAAGAAATATGGGTGGTGCCATTATTCGTTAGTGGTCACTCTCATGCTTTTTACAAGAAAATTTTGCTTGTTAGTTCGTGCTCGCTTAAGGCCAATTTTGCAAAGTCAATAATCATGCATACAATTCCGAATTTCCCCTTCTTTAATTTCTTTTTTCAAACTTATGGGTAATATTAACAAAAACCAAAAATAAATGCAACTTCAATAAAATCAAGCACCATAAAATGCATGTTTTGCTAACTTTTCACTGAAATTTAATAGATAAGTTTTTGTTTTTTTTTTTTTTTTTAAATTTAAGGTTGCCAAAAATGAACTCCTAAAACTAATAAGATTGAATGTTGGCATTTTATGGATAAAGTTGATAAGTATATATCATTGCACTGATTTTGCGGGGTTGAAAATAGGAAGGGCTCAAACCAATAATATTTTCTCTTGAATCGAAATATATTTTTTATAATAATTTTTCTAGAAGAAGTTAGAAAAAAAAGGCCACAAGTTAAACGTTGATAGGGAAGGAAGAAATAATTGGATTGGGAATGTCATTTTCTTAAAAAAGAAGAAAGCAGAAACTTCAAATGTGAAATGTATCCCAAAATTCTAACAAAAATTGCTGTGTTACACTGGCATGCATGCGTACTGCCATAGATACCTCTTCAATCGTCAAATAAGGATTCAACAATGGAGATTTTGTTGCCGGGCTGATGTGACCTGATCTCCTTCTCTTCCGACCTTGGACTTGCCATGCACTGCCAAGAGGATCCTGATATTTGACAAATTTGCCTGCAACTATTTCAAATGTTGATTTTGCTGAACAGCTCATTCTAAGCTCTTCACATGGCCATTTTCACCATAAATATAAACATATAGAGGAGCAAAACAAAGATGGGATGATACTATGTATTTGAATTGATTTTATCACTTGGACTCATTCTATATATCTTAATTTACTACAACTTTTTCCTTGTACCTTAGTTGTCTCGTATAAACCAAACTGCCTTGATCTTTTTACATTAATTTGAAAACTAGTAAAAACTTGAACAGAAATCTTGGTCACTTGAAGAACTAATTACTTTCTGTTTGCTTCATGAATATGTTTTGGATTATCTAAGCAACAAAAACCATTAATTTGAAACCCGTGAAGGAAATTTCAGATTTTTCATTTTTTTTTTCAATTTTTAACTAGTTTGACTCAATATAATGCTAGAAGGCTTTAAAAACAGATTTGAAAATTGCTTTTTTGGTAAGATTTTTTCTAAATTTTATTTTACTAAAAGTTAAATTTTGCAGCAAGAATTGGGCTGTGTGAGATACAACAAATATAGTCAAAATTTTAAGGTCAAAATCTACCATAATCATCTTCTTTGGTAATACTCATGACTAAACATACCTGCAAGACAAGAGAAGAAACCGTTAAACCCTTTATCAATAGTTAGTAATATAATGTAAGAGTTTATGGAATTAAAAAATTTATTATCAATATCATAAAAAATTTTATGATCGCTAAATGATTTTTAAAAAGCATAAGAAGTCATTATCAATATTTTTTAATTAAGTATAATTGGTCACCTAAGAAAATTTACTTTTTTTAACAAAACTTAAAATTAATTAAAACTTATCAAAAAGATAACTGATAGGTTTGTGAAAATAATTTGGGTTTAAGAATACAATTATGCATGAAAAAAATTAAAAATAGTACCAATTAGTCATGTATTATCTTTTACTTTTGACAAAAATGGTCTTACTTTCAATAATTAATTTCTTTTATTCTTTTATTTATCATAATTTTGATTTGATTAATTTTATTCAAAAAAAAGAATTTTTTCCTTAAATAAAAAATATTATTTTATTTTTATTTGAAAAATAAATTGGAACCTTATTGCTAAAGTTTTTCAAAATATTTTAGTATGTTAGTAACATTATGAGAAAATTTTCACCTTAGGATTTTTTAAGAATCACCACTTAGATTCCTTAAAATCCTATCTTTAGAGGCTTGTATTTTTAATTTTTAAAAAATTAATTACTTAATGCAAACTTTATTCCTAAAAAAACTTAATTTTTTAGTTTTCTTTTATTTTTAATTTAAAAAATAATAAGTAAACGAAAATTTTTGTATTGAATATTCTTTAAAATATTTCAGTACTTTAGTAACATTTAAAAAAAATATTTTTATTTAAAGATTTTTAAGAAATTACTATTTGAATTTCTTTAATATCTCGTCATTGAAAAAATTTTTATTTTTAAAATTTTAAAAAAAATCAACACTTTTTTAAACATATATTCATTTTAAAAATTATAAAAATTAAATATACATCGATAAACAAATTAAAAACTTAACAAAAAATATAAAAAATAAAAAATTACCTAAAAAGGTCGATCAAACCTAATCAATGATTGCAAATCTAGCCAGCGGTTTGGTCAATCAGTTTGGTGTGATTTTAGCCAATTCATCTGGTGGTTTGGAACGGTTCGGTCATTTTTTTTTTTATCAATTCAACATTAATATCCAGCTGAGAAACGGTTTTGCCAGTTTAACAAATGATTTGATTGGATTTGTCCAGGGCTGATTTGCAACAGCCTAAACAGTTCAGGTGTGCGAGATCCGAATTGGGTCCACACGGATCTTTCTAATAAGAATTTTTTTTTAAAACATTTCACTTCTTCTTCTATAAAACCTTTTAACTTTCTTTAAACATTCTCCAACAGTTAGCGTAAATTCTAGAAATCAGCCAAAAAAATCCTTAAAATTCTCTAAAAATTCTTCTCGACCTCTTCTTTCACCCTATAGGCTTAGATTTTTTTCGAAAACCTCTAAAAAAACTTAAATCTATTTCCTAACCCCATAGTTTTAAGCACCCATAAAAAGATTGTCCTGCATACCAAAAGCCATTGTTTTCGACTATGCATTTCTCCCTTCCATAACCTTTCCCCTCATTGAAAATTCAAGCTTAAAACACCCTCAAACTCCCCAAATCGCCTACACTGAAAATCGTCATGCGATTTTTTTTTTTTTTGAATTGTTGGTGCTGTGGTTCCCCTCCTCATTGGGTGTGTTTAATTTTTGGTTTTTGGTTATTTGTTATGTTAGAAATTTTCGTTACTAGGCTACCATTAATTAACGATTTTAATAATTTAATAAAATTAACTAATGAATTTAGTCCTAATACAAAACTCGCATGAGAATTTAATTAATTTAATATGATCATTTAAGTATAAGCTTTACACATTTACTAAATTAGTGTAATTTGACGGTTGTATAGATTTTTGGCCTAATATATCTTTAATAGGTTGGCTTTGAAGGTTATTTGATTAATTAAACTTAAGTCCCTTCTTCACTTTTACGAAATATGGTAACTATCCATTGAGTGTTGACGGTAAAAGAAGAGTGAAGAAAAAGATCTAATCACTTTAGGGATCATTTTACTTCTAAGAATATACAATGATTGTCCAAACAGGTTTATTGAATCTTTTTAATTAATATATGTTGTTTTAATTTTCATACAATGATTTTGGGTTAGTGCTTATATGTTGCTGTTGCTTGGATTTGTTTTTTTTTTGGGTTAGAATATTTTTTGGACTTGCAATGTGGTTGGTTGTGATTTTTTTTTTTTTTTTGGATATGTTGGTGATGATTCGCAATGGTTGTGGAGGTCGAGGTTGGCTTACTAGTGGTTTGGGGGGCCTGTTTGTTATGTTGGAAATAGTAGTGATAGGAAGTGGTAACTCACAGTAGTTTTGTAGGGTGCTGATGGATGTGTTGCTCAGCGGTTTCGAGTTGCAAAGTGGTTGTGGTTTTGATACGTGGGTGGTTCGACTATGATGGAGGCGGGGGGAAATTTTACAGAGTGTTCTTTCTAAAAATTGGCCTTCTCCTTCTATTTGAAAAGCAACGCAGTTCCAGGTTTTCTGGGATTTGGCTACTACTAGTAACGTGAGGGAAAGGAAAAACATGGGGAAGGGGAGATTGGAGAATAGGCAGATGGTGGCAGCTGGGTAGGGTGGCTGGACAGTGATGGGAGCTAGTGCCGTGCTCGGCACCAGACTCTAGTTTCTGTCTTTCTTTTCTTCTTTTATTTTTTGTAAAACTGATTAAAAATTAACAAATTTAGATTTAAAAAAAGCTTCAGGCTTAAACAATACAATTACAATAAGATTAAGTCCAAAAAGACCCAATTGAAATATTTAAATGGGATTCAATTGTGCCAGTCAAAACCCTAAACAAAAATTGATATCTACAATCAATGTATCAAAAATAAATTTAAAGAATATAATACAATAGCAGTTAAAATAATGAAAATTAAGGGGTTCTTTGTTGGAGAAAAGCTTACTATATATATATATATATGTATATTCTATATAAGAGTAGTGAAATTATCAAAAACTGCCCTTAATTGGAGTAGTTTTCACACGTAACACTTAAGTTCAAGAATTATTTAATCATCATTTGCCACTCATCTTCCTGCAACATATATCAATTGGTTCTAAGTGAAGATTAATCTGGCTGTGCTATAGCATAGTCCTTCCATAGAAGCAACAGAGTGGAGGCCTCATTTGGCACGTTAAGACATAAAAGTAAACAAATTTAAAGAATATTGATAAAAATCATTGGTACGTTGTAAAAAAAAAAAAGAACAGCTTCTTTAAGGGTTTTACCGGTTAACAGTAGTTAAGGTGCCAAATGAAAAGATGCTTGGTGAAAAATGCTTCTATGATCTGCCTGATTCTTGAAAAGAGAAAGGTTACTTGGAAAAGGTGATCTATTTCGAGGTTAACTACGATTGGCCAAGGGGTCATTTCTAGCTTGACGACAATGCGTGGGATAATCATATCAGTGTTGACATTTCAGATTATAAGTTGAGCCCATTTTTTTGGCCTCACGTAAGCTTGATCCCACAACTGATTACACCGTTTCCTTCAATCACGACAAACATTATAAACAATTAATTCTTCTCGCATTAATCTTTCCCTTCTCAGTTCTCCCCCCTACTTACATAGGCAGCCATGATTTTGTACCTAATCTTATTCTGTTTTTCAATATAAATCACATGACAAGCTGATTACTTTGCTTTTAATTTCTTGTTTGTTTACTTTTTCTCTTTCTTCTTTACGGGCAAATTAAGCTTTTCTTAAGTACTCCTCGTACGATTACTATTTATTATTGAAAGCAGCTAACAAATGTTAACTTGAGTTTTTTTTTCTTTGTACAAAAATTTGTAGTGAACTAAATCTAGGGAAGCAAACCCTAAAAATATCATTATCAAGTAAATTCCAAATGTTATTGAACAAATTCTAAAATTCAAGCAATCCAAGAAAGGCTATTCAGAAATGATGAAAAGCCATTCAATCTATACAAAAATTAGTTTTGACTTGACCATGTTGAATATGATAATTCTGTTAGCAATCATATGATTTGTTAATAAAATATTAATCTGTTATTAATTTCAATAATTATGATTTAATTTTTGATAATTTTAATTATAAAAATAGCTGACAATTCTAATTTTTTTGAATAATACCTTTGCGTAAAGTTATTAATCATCTATGAGGTTCAAAAAGAAAAGGAAAATTAAATACTTTTAAATCTGCAGCTTCGAAATCAGATTCAAGATTACAAACCGAAAGCCCTGATCCCAAACTTTGTGTTATCCTTGTTAATACACACAAACTTGAATTTTCACTACTCTCTCTCATTTTTTTTTCTTTAAATAATACATACAAACATGGTGGATATATCTATTTATCCTAAAACATAGATTTCTATACTATTAATTTTTATTATATCTGTTCCTATTTGGAAATTGGAAACGTTTTCTTATTAATTTCAGAAAAAACTACTAAACTTAGTTTAAAAAGGGTATCAATAACTTTAATTTAGACCCCTATGATCAAGCAGTAAAAATTGAGCAAAAATATATAGTAATATATTCTTCAACAATGATAACGAAAGACGTAAATAAGTATAAGTATGATTGCGAATCCCAGTTCTATTTTGTCTGCATATCATTAATCATGTCATTCAAATGCTCAAGGGTAAAATGAGATTACTGAATTTGTTTTGTGCAATCGGTTAAGCATCAGATAGTATGCTAAATTAATGGTTGAGAATGAATTGGTGAGGAAGTAGAAAAATGAAAGTGGGGCCTTTAGCAATGATTCAACAAAAGCAGCAATGAATCAGGTGCCTAGAATTTCACATTTTGAATCACAATCCACCGAACAAAGACCAAGCAATTGCAGGCTCCAAATGAAGAAAAATTTGATTGTCTTATTCGAGAATAAGTGTTGGATGACCCAATCACCAAGTGACATCCAAGCTGATGAAAACCAAACATGTAGGACACTTGTTGTGAAATGAATGGACAGTCAAAATAGATCATGGGGAATGTCCATAGTTACAAACATTTTTTCTTCCTGAGCTATGAAAAATGGGTTTGTGTCAAGCTTTTTTTTTCTTGTTGGAAATTCATAAAATGGGTGGGGATTTTATGTGTGTGTCGGTCAAAGAAAAAGAGAACTCTGTGAAGGAGAATTTTGCATGATAGGAGTGGATCCCACACAGTGGAAGAAACGGTGGGAATCCATCATTAGAAAGACAATGTCATCATTTGCACGTGTCTATGGACCACACTCACCCAATTCCATCATCATAAAAAGTTAAGGCATATCATACTCATACATTAACAAAAACATACTGTGGATTTACAAACCCTAACATATACCCCTCTTCTCTGCATATGATCGAGTCCTTGACAGGTAACTAAACTCTTTACAAACTTGCATCTAATACTAAATATAAAACATTTTTGTGATTATAAAAAAAAAGGGTTTAGATGAAAGATGAAGAATTAATAAAAAGCACAAGATTAATCAAGGATTTAGCTGTTGGATTATATATTATCCAATTATGAAATTGATCGTTAATCGAGATTGCTATTATAGAGAATTGATCACAAATTAAAAGATATGTTATATCTCAAATGATCGATCAGTTTCTTTAATTGGATTTTCTCTACATCATGCAATGTGTTACAGTATCATCTATATATGAAAGTTAAAAACCAAAACCTGACAATGTGCTTGTTACTTCTATTATATAATTAGTAAGGTTAGGGTCGCAAACTGAATCCCTCTTTTTCTTTTTCTTAAATTTCTTCATATTTACAACAAGAAAATTTAATGATTAAAATAATAAAAAAGACTCCAAACCTTATCATTTTATTTAAATAAATTTTTATATTTTTATTGTTTTGAAATAAGCTCTTAATTTTTAATTTGTATCCAAAATAAATCTTTTATCTTTAATTTATACCTAAATAAACCCTTAATATAAATCAATTTTTTATTTGAAGTATTGAAATAAAAACTTATATAAATATAAATGAAAGCACAAAGATTAATTTAGATACAATAAAAAAATAAAAATTTATAAATAAAATTTAATAATTCAAGAGTTTTTTTAATATTTTAACCAAAGTTAATAATATTATCAAACTTTATGTACACGTATCTAATTAAGTTGTTTAGAGAAATCATTACGGCCTCCTTGATGGAATTTGAGTAAGACCATTTGTTTTACTAGAAGTAATAGTAGCATTATTATTGTTATATAATGATATATAATGATTCTAGATTATTACAGGCATTAATTTGTGTCAATTTTAAACAATTTGGCTCGCATATATATTTTTTTTGTAAATTAATTATTTTGCCATCATCATCATCAAGATTCTATATTAGAAGGGGAAAGGGTCGTTTAATTTTCTAATTTTTTTTAAGCATTCAACTTTACTTACCTTTTAGGCTTTTAGCCCACTGATGTTATGGGTTCTCTCAAAGCCCACTTTAAGCACTATAACCTTATGATTTTGTCCTTTTGAGTACATACTATTAACAAGGAAAAAAAAAAATCAATGCATGGGATGGTCTTACCCTTTCGTTGCTTAGACTAATTTAGCATTGCTCTTGTCCGTTGAAAAAAAATTTGAATTGAAAATTTTTTTTTATAATGTATGTTTAGAAATTTAAGTGTTTGGTATTGGTGTGAAAAAAAATGTTATGAATAACTGAAATGTTTAAAAATATATATAATAATAAAATATTTAAAATAGAAGCATATTTCAAGAAAATTCAAATTTTGAAACCCTATATATTGATTCTGATCACTCTCTCCATAAGAAAATATAGTAGAGTACTTAAGACAATCAAACATAAAGCTAAAATTCTAGCATTTGCATAGATATCTATGTATAGGAGAGAAGAAGACTAGGAAAATTGTTTATTTTGTGCTTGGGAAGCTCATAATCGATCTAAAGGGGCGGTCCATAGCCTAATTGTAGGTAGGAGGAAAAGTCATGCAATGTGGCAACAATTGTGTCACAAAAAAATTGAAATGTAGAAGGGAAGAAGGGTCATCTTTACCCACCTTTTGCAAATGACTTTACATTTCTATACTCTTAGTTTTCGTTTTGCTTGGAAACCTTTTCAGCTTGGAAATTGATTGAAAGGGATGGATTGACACTGTTTATTTTACAGACCTGACCCTCTATATCATGCTAAATAAAGCGAACATGTGGGCAGCAGCAGAGCATCATTGTCTAGATTGAAGTATAATATTCCCAACTAGAGATTTGGATGGGGTATATATGATCTCTTTATATAAACTCATGGCTCATGACTTTATGGTTCTACAGTGTAATTCTCATTGCTTTTTCTCGAGAAAGAGTAGTGAAAGAAAGGGAAAATAAAAAATAATAGATGAGGAACATGATTGGATGGTGAGAAAATTGTCATGTCGTGTAAGGGAAAGTGGGTGCAAATATGCATGGAATGGGATTTGGATTTGGTTCCAAAGAGAGTAGTAAATGGATGACAGTCCAAGCACAATTAATTTGAATTGATGGCACTGAAAGATCCTCACTATGCAAACTTTTTCCCCTTCCCCTTTTTACTTTCCTTTGCTTTTGCTTCCTCTCCCAAACCCCTTTTTCTTCTCTTACGTTTTTTAACCTCTTTGTGGAGTTTGCACAAACTCAAAAGTGTTAAAATCTTGACCTCCCACACTCTTAAAAGTCTAAACGTCTCTTTCCCATATCTTCCTTCTTCTTTTAACTTATGTGTGTGTACATATATATATATATATATATATATATTATAAAGTTATTGCATTACTATTGTTGCTACCCCTTTTTGTTTGTAGTGTTTAAAATCACTCTCCCAGTAGCATTGGTTCAAGTGCCAAAAAAAAATGTCCCCCACCCATTTCTTGTCTGAAATCTACCTGAATATGGCCCGTGAACTTCACAGCCATTGATCCCATTTTCCCGCCAAACCCCATGGACAGATGGGGGAAGAGAGAGAGAGAGAGACCCCAGTTTCAAGTCACAAATCAGGGGGAGAGTGGTTTTTTGTTTTTTTCAACCTTTTTTTCTTTTTGGTATTAATGGATATTGGATTTCTTTGTCTGCCGGTGGAGATATTTGAGGGTTGTGATCCTTGGTTTTTTGGTTTTGTTTGTTTTGTCTTGGTCATCCCAAGACTGACTTTTCTTCTTTGAAGTAATGAAAAAATGTAAATCTCTGAAGTTCAGTTGAGGATGAAAGTCAATAGCATAAAGAAGCTATCAATCAATAAATAAGGAAGTGGATAAGCAGTTCCTCACAAAAGGTTGTGGGGAAGAAAGAAAAAGAAAGTCTTAGTCCTAGTGATAGACTAATGTATACATTTAGTAGCAATTATCATATTCATGGTAAGCAGTTCCTCACCTGCTTTGGTAGGTGATTTTTTTTTTCTTTTTTTTATGAAAGGTAGGAGATTTATTAAATGATGGTGGCATTCCAAATACATTCTAAACCATTAGGAGAGTTAATCATAAATGAGACCAAAAATCAATATTATTGTTCTTTGGTTACTAATGAACTAATAACTCGATAATATTGAAACTGATTTTAAAATTGAGATTTTTGAATTTAAATTTTAATCATAATTTAGAAAAAAAAATAATATTTTTAGATTTAGAATTTAGGGTTTAAGCTAATTCATCTTCCTTTCTTTGTATTGAAAAAAAAAAAAAAAGGTAATTCAAGCTAATAAACTAAAGAGAATACAAATAGAAAAAGATTGAATTTTTTATATGGTTCATACAAAAGTTAACCATTTTCCATGAAAGGCAAAGGGATAATATTTGTTGTTATGCCATGAAAAATTCCATTATTGGAAATGTTTGAGGTGCTAAGATCATTGATTTTATATATATATTTGGGCTTATATACCATAAAGAAGATGAGTGGGTTACATTTGAGTTTGAATTCAGACAAGTGAAATTGAGTAAGGAGATTAAAGTTGACTAATTATTTAGCATATCAAGATAATTAAAAAAGGCTGATAAGAATTCATATCCATTCTAAATATTTAGATGTTAGTACCATATGAAATAAACTTGCTTTATCATTTATTCATTCATTCATTCATAAATTTGAGTGACATCACTACAATTAATTATACAAAATTCAGGCAATCTTCAACATAGTATATTCCTCTATTAATCTGTAATCTATGCTTTGTTAACTTATAAGTTGTTTCATTCCATGAGTGTTTGATGTGATATACCATGTATGCCTTGATTTTAATTAAAAGAGTTTGATTTTGAACTCAAAACTTGATTTAATTTAAGTTATTTATGTAATTATTTTTAAGAGTTAAAATTTAATAGAGTTGAGTTCAAATCTTAATATTTATAATAAATTTTTTATTTTGCAATATATTTTTTAAAAATTTAATTTTTTCCCTAAATTACCTTTTTATTTTGCCCTTTTTTTTTTTTTTTAAGCAATTCAAATGTTAACCGTCGAGTAAGCCAATCCTGCCAAATTTTAAATACAAAAATAAAAAAGCGTAAAAGGGGCGAAAGAAAGACAGGCCGAAGCGAGCAGTCAAAAAGTGTAGTTATTGGGCTAGGTACGCAATTTTCAATCAAAAAGATCTGAAAAGGCCCAAAACTAAGAGTATTCAGATTGGATCTTCTTCTTCTGGATTGGCCTCTCAAATTCCTGTAAATGAAACCCAATCACTAGGTCATTTTCAGTAGTTGGTTACTCTTCCAGGATCGCTTGCTGTTCTTCACCAGAATCACCACCGTTCCATCGTCGCTGTTCCCGCCTCGTTGCTCCGGTTTTTCTCTAACTTCACTCCTTTACCTCACCTCTTCTTTTTCCCCTTTCGTCACGCAATTTCTTTTTCTCGTTTAATTACAGTTTAATCCACCAATTTTTGTTTTTTTTATTTCATGAACTTTCAATAATTGATTAAATCCTAATTCCTGTTTCAGTTGAATGAATATTTGGATTGGGGAACATATTTTTATTATGTAGCTTAAAATTCAGCAATTTTATTTTATTTTCTTGTAATAATTGCTTTTATTGGTTTTTGTTTAAGTCATTTCTTAATTGATCATTGCTTGTATATGGAGGAAGATAATGACATGTCGAATTGCTGATGAATTATTGCTTGAGGGTTATCATTTTTTATGTTGATATTCTACTAAATTTTGAAACTTTTGTGTACTTTTTCTCTCTCTCTCTCTCTCTCAAAAAAAAAAAAAAAGAACTTATTTTTAGGTTGCTGGTGTGGGGAAAGAGGTGAAATTATGTTTAATTTTTGATAAGTTAAACTTTATTATGATAAAAAAAAGGTGAAGCAACAAACAAGAAGCAGTGATTAAACCAATTCAAACAACTAACAGAAAGATGAATAAGTTGCATCGAAAATCGTAACTAAATATCTTGTTTACTAAAGGATGAATTTGTTTAGCTGTCTATCTAACATTTGTAAATCTTAGTGCTGATGATTTGTTGATGTTTTCTGTCTATATGGGGAGATGATTAGGACAGATAATGACTGCTGATAAATGGTGTAGTTTAATATGATAGTGTGGTCCGGTGGTTCATAAGCATACACCTTGGTAGGGACAGACGAGGTTTTGACAAAAATTTACCGCTATAGAATGAGTGTACCCAGCATGTGGCCTTTAAATGGCCTTGGTAGATTTTGATTGGGACTTGCTTTTGAACTGTATATAGCCTTTCTCTTGGTTATGACAACATTGGAAAGCTAGTAGAAGAGAAATTCCTTTCTTGATTAATCGGCTTCTCATACACGTGGTTTGATCTTGATATATTGTCCCTTACATCGACATTTCCTTGTGAAAGATTTGATGGGTTGCTACTAATATATCTACTTCAGAAGATTTATGTGTCCTTTACCCCAAATACTTCGAGATTAGGTCTGGTGAATTGCACTCTTGTTTTCTATACTCAGGTCATTGTGAACTCATTGTTTTCACTTTCAAACACAAGTAGAACCACGTTATTCCCTTCTTTTTCCTATTACAGATTGTTATTTTTTTACTGCATTAGGTCTTTTCAAAGTGCTAAATTGATGCTTGCTTTTATACCAATATTTGAAGTATTGAAAGATTGTGGGTTCACATTAGAACAATGATGTGTATAGCATGCCTGCCATTTCTATAGTTTTTTCTTGAGTAATTTTGCCTTCACGTCATTGGTGTGATTTTTACATTCTTCTAACAGGGAAACAAATAATCAAATGCCTCTTTTAATTGGTCTGTTATAGCCTCCCAACCCTCCCCCCCTTCGCTTTGAACTGTGTAAGTCATCCTCCTTTTATCAGATTTCTGAGTTAACCAAGAGGGAACAGGTTACACATCTCTGTCTCTAGCTCTGCCTGTGGCTGTGTGTGCAGAAAAAAAGGTGAAGTGAGAGTGGGTGGAAAGAAGTAATTATTTTTTAATAAGTTTCTGATAAGAATTAAAATCTTTCTGAGACTTGATAGATGCTAGCAAACTAAGATTCTTAACTCAACTTACATAAATTCGATCAATTTGACTATTGCTGTTCTTACTCCTGGCTCCTCTTCTATGACTGGTGTTCCATGATTCCGAAGTTGTCTAATATTTAAACACATTTTATCTTCATAGGTATTTTATGCAAGAATGTCATTTATCATCTGTTGATATCTCTTAAAAAGGGAGAAAAACCGAAAAACTTGAATTACTAATGGGAAAAGTGTTACATTTGTAAAAACACTATCCTGAATGGTTTGTTTTTGTTGCGTACTTTACATGTTACTATCTCCCATTACAATGTGTATAGTCCTTTTGATTGGACTGAAAGCTCATGAAACCTGACATCTCTGTTTGATTCCATTTGCTTTGTGGTGTATATCCATCCTCGTATGGTTTCTGTCATTTTCTTGAGAATGTCCTCTACTGTAAATTTTCATCTCATGCTACATTGCCACTAATCAGTTGCTGCAGCATTTCGTTACGAAGAAGCAAGTATACTAGAATGCCTCGTGCATTTCAGGTGAAAGAAAATGTTTTGTACGTTTCTGTTGAACATGACAAGCTTTGACAAAAGCTGTCTTGTGCTGCATGTGGGGTGAAGCAATGTAAATTTTCCTCATGTAATTTGTTTCAATACTAACAGCAACTTATGTCTATCAACGTTGCACACTCTGTAAAACTATGAATTTTATACTAAATTTGTGTAGTCCCATTGGACCGACATAATATTTTATCCCTTTCCTTAAATATTAAACTAAACTATTTTGATATCTATTGCAAAGACTGTTGAAGCTACAGTCTTCATATGAATTACAAAGCATTTTCTGTATAGCATCATATCATACAGGTGAAGAATTGTTCTTCTTATGATGTGAACATTTGTTGGTGGGGATGCACTATCTGCCTTTAGTTCATTGGTGAATAATTTTAAAAAGGGGTCTCCACTTCTTCTGGATATTGGTGGGTGAAGGGTAGCATTTGAAGTTGGTTTGTACCAGGATGACAACCTGGTTATGGTGGCGTCACATGTGTATCTTTCCTGCCTTTAGTTTAAGAGCAATTCCTACAGCAATATTATTTCAAGAGGATAGAAATAATCATGGCTCATAGAATAACCTTTTTCTTCCCCCTGGAGTACCGAAATATGTAAAGTGGCCATTGGCCCATTTTCTGGAGCCAAAACAATAATGAAAAAGTAGAAGAGAAGTATGCTAGAGACTAAACAAAGTGGGCAGGCCATACAATCGGGCAGGGTTTTTTTTTTTCTTTTTTAGGCCTTTACATCTTTTAAATGTTAAGGTAGGGATGACCTTATTAAAGTCTGCCCCATTTTTCTTTTGTTTGGTTTGGGGTTTCCTTTTCATTCAAAAGTCAAGATTCTGATTGGATGACAGTTGGACAAACAACAGCGGCAGATTTTCACAAATAAGAACAGATGGAAATCAGCCGTCCATCACAATTTTAAGCAACATCCAAAAAAAAAAAAGGTTAATTTTTTTACTTATGAAAAACTTAAAAAATAAATTTATAATAAAAATAATTTTATATTTTTTTAAAATTAAATGTTAAGTACTAAATTTTTTATAAAAAGAAAAGATGATTTTATAAGGATTTTATATCAATAAAAATTAAAAGAAAATAATAAATGATTCAAAGAAAAAAATATTATTGTAATTAAATAAAAATTTTAAGTAACTTTTAGTTATTTAAAGATTCTCAATATTTTATTTAAAAAAAAAAAGATACTCAATATTTTTTTATTGAAAATTTTTCATTAAGTGACTTTTAGAATTAAATTATCATCATTAAAAATTAAATCAAATAAACTCTAAGTGCTTCTCATTGAACTTAAGAAATTAAATATATAATATGTTTTTCAGTAATATTTTTATTAGTAATAATACATCTTAAATCATTCACATGTAAAGAGGAAAGACTAATATTATATAAAAAAGAAAAAAGAAAGAAAAAGAAAAAGAAAAACCCACTCACCGCTCACCTTTCATCACCTATCAACTTCCACCAAACAGACCCTTTCGTAAGCCACCACCATTCGTGACGGTGACATCCTCCCTCTCTGCTGATCCTAAGCACCACTCTCTCTCTTTGTGAGGTTTCTCTTTAATTTGGCTGTGTTTTTGTGGTGTCCACAAGCAAAGTCGTAAGTACACGTACTTGGTTTTCTCAAACCCAAAGATGTCTCAACCCTTATCTCCTTATCGACTTGGTTTGGTTTGAGCAACTAAAATATGGAGACACAAGAAGCTGGGAGGCCATCGCCATTGTTTTTCTTTTCCATATCTATCCTCTCTGATCTCACATCTCTCCAATTTCCAAATCTTTTTTCATCATAATTCTTATAAAATATACAGATATACATATATATAAGGAAATATATAGTATAAAATAACCAAAACAAAGGGCAAAGCTGATGAAGAAATTAGAGTAATCACTAACTCAGCTAAACTCTCGGTTTCATCACTATCCATGTTACAAGCCAAAAACTAAACTTGTATTCCCAACTAAAAACATGACCTTATCAAACAGAATCAATCCATTTTTTATTGATTCTACTCTTGGGGCACTTGCTATTCGATGAGAGAATCAAAAGACATAAGAAAAAAAGGGGTGGTACCTATGAACAGTTGTTGATTTTCGATTTTTTTTTGGGGGGGGGGGTTTAAGATCATCATCACTTTTATATCGTTTCAATCTTCATCAGAACTTTCAGGGTACTTGTTTAAATCAGGCTTCGAGAAAACTCGACCAGGGTTTGATGATTCTGATGAAGAAGCCTGATGATGAACCGAGGTTTGTAAAGCGTCGACTTTGGCCCCAACCTCGGTTGCTTTCTTGCGTATGGAAGCGGCTGAGATGTCCCTAAGGTCGTCTTCTTGTAATATGAGGTCAGGGAAGTTGAGCCTGGCGGAAGGTCCACGCAAGTAGAAAACAGCGGTGTCATAGGCACGAGCAGCAGCTATAGGGGTGGTGTAAGAACCGAGCCAAATCCTAGACCTCTTGTTTGGTTCTCTGATTTCAGCAACCCACTTCCCCCACTTCCTCATCCTTATCCCTCGGAATGGTTTCTCTTTTTGCTGTTGCCTTTTCACCTTTCGCTTCTCCCCGCTTGTTGAACTTGAAGTTGAACAACAATCACCTTCCATCATACAAAAAAGAAATCCTAAAACCCAAATTAATAAGTATCCTAAAGGAACTAAACTTATAAACCCTTTTGTGACAATTTTGTCCCCTTGTTTCTTGAGACTATAACTTGTAAGCCATAACAAAAACAAGAAGAAGAAGAAAAAGAAAAGATTCTAGCTATGTTTAATCAAAGAATACCCTTTCCTTCAAAAGCTATTCTCTCTATTATATAAATAGAAAAAGGATGTATAGTTCTGGTATATATGAAGTGGCAAGAAGCATTTAGTTTCCCACTTGGCTGCTAGTCTGTCGTCTGGGCACGGCCGCCACGTTGATCTTCCGTAAAGATAAATCCAAACTTGGCCGACATAATCCATCAGCTCCATCTCTCTTTCTACGGACCCTAAAAAATATATAGGTAAAACTTTGTATACACCCTTATAATTTGCGAATTTTTATTTTTATTTTATAATTTATTTTATATAATTTTATAATTCATTTTCGTTGTTAAAAATGATAAAAACACTAAAAATTAAGCAAATTTTAATAAAATAATAAATTATTTTCACTTATTTTTTTAATGTTGGTATTCTTTCTGCTAACGGAAGTGAATATTATAAATAAAAAATTTTATAAAAAATGTAAATAAGAAAATTGTAAATTATAAAAAAGTGTACGAAAAATTTACCCAATAACTATATAAAGTAGTAGTAATGCAATATAGACAAGCACGATCTTTTTCTGTTGGTGAGTAATGAGTATGAAAGGGTGTTTGGTAATTTCACTAAACCAAAAAACTCACGTAGCGGCTTATAAGCATGTGACCCGCCGACGTGGTTATGCTCCCAGCACGCAAAGTAACTTCCAAGTTTATTTCTAGGTAATTTCATTTTTTTTTGTCTTTTTTTAATAAAATTGATTAAATAATAATTAAATTTTAAAAAATCAAATTAATTTATTATAAATTTATGTGAAAATTTTGAAAAATATTTAATAAATTTTGATATTTTAGATGGATATTTTTTGTTTAAAAGTTTAATAAAATTTTTATTATCAAATAAATATTAATCAAATTTAAATCATAAATAAAGTTTTTAATATTTTAATATTTTATTAATTTTTATTAAACTCTATTAATTTATCAATTTAAAATTTTATTTAATTATTTTTAATAAAAATTTCATGAATTTCATAAAAAAATTTTTATCTATGTCCGAATATATTTTAAGGAAACATTAATAAATATTTAGAGTGTGGATTCAATGGTCATAAAAAAAAAAAAAACTATATATTGAACACCCAAAATAATTTAGCACTAGTTCATTAAACTCTATATATAAGCTATAAGGTTGTTAATTAATATATTTATAAAGGAAAATTAAAAAAAAAAAAAAGAGAGAGAGAGAGTGAAAGAAAGCTGCTTTTTGTCTAACTGAAATAACTGGCTGTTACATTGTTGGTCATGAGGATAATAACGGGTCGAGCTTTGTAGCTAGTTAGGCAAGTGGGATCCGAGTTGAGAAGAGAAAGAAAGAAAGAAAGAGAAAATGATAACAAATCTAAGTTGGAGAAGAGAAGAGAAAGATGAGGGAAGTGGGTGGTGGATGGGTGGATGGGGATTGAGAGTGACTTTCCGTCCACGCAATGAAGATCAATACCTTCCCAAGCAGTTGAAGATTGAAACACCAAATTGATTAATTATTATTTGTGGCATTAAGTAACTATAATATCTCCTGTATGGTTCAAACTTATTGAAACTGACTTTTTTTTTTTTTTTGGTCCAACTTCAATCATCATCATCTGATTATAAATTTAGACTTTTTTTTTCCCTTGAAGATTGGTGTCATTTCCGCATTAATTCTCAGTGCTTAATGCATGATTTTCATGTTGTAGAGTTTCTTCGATGGTTCCTTGAGTTTTACTTTGTATTAAAAGGCCTACTTACCCAGTCATTTCTATTATTGATTATTACTTCAAATGTATGGTCGATGCGAAAGAATTTTTACTTAGTATCCTTTCTTCATTTCTATTTTTAGGTGACACTCTAATATCAAATTAAAGAATATAGATTTGCTTGATTAAATTAAAACTTTATTCATTATTTTGGAGCTTGATTGGTTTTATATCAAATATCATCATTTTGAAAAAAAATTTTATTTTTTTTAATTTATATTTACATAAGCTTTCTCTTTTTTTTTTTTTAAATGTTATCCTTTTGTTTTTAAGTTTTTTAGGGTATTTACTTTATTTGGTTTTTTAAATTAATATAGTTAAATTATTTTATTAGTATTTTCAGAGATTGAGTTTGAAGTCTGAATTTTAAATTTATTATATACTTTTTAAATATAAATTTTTTTCACACTTATTATATTGTATTATATATTTTAATTTTTTAAATATAAAATTTTATTATATATCATATAATAGATTAAATTTTACAAATATTTATATTTTTAAATATTTTTATTAATTTAACAATTGATCCGATTGATCCAATAATTTAATCAATAATCTAATGATCTAACATCTTGAATGATTTATTACTCGATTCGATTCTGATAATTATGATAAAATCGCTTTTTAACTAGCTTGAAATGAAGTATATGATAACACACATTGGGCTGCAAATTCGCACCGTCTTGAATTACGAAAACAAAAACGAATTAAACTATAAGAAACAAAGAATGGAATCAGCTAGATTGGGACCAAACTCAAAATTTTCTGCTAAAGGTCGGCACCGTTAGCTTCTTCTAATTGGCTTCTACTACCCTTTTCGCCGTTGAATCTCACATAATCAAAGAGTGCTGCTGCTACCTTCATCCTTTTTAATAGATTTTATTACCAAAGATAGGATTACAGATTAATCTTCCATATAAAACATATTTTTTAATTAAAAAGAAAATACGTAGCCACTTTTAGTCTTTCACCGAAAGGAGAATGTTTTATATATTTAGTCGGCCAACAATTTAAATACCTTTCTTTGGATGTTGCAATGCAATACTAATATGGAGAATTCTTTTTTTTTTCTTTTTCTTTTTTTTTTGTTGCCAAATTTAATATATAATAGCAGTCCAAACAAATCTCATCAATGTAGCATTTGTATTTGTGCATCATTATCTTATAAAAAGAACAAGTGATTTGTTGAAAATTGGCTAGTTGTTTGTATATCAACCTTTCTTATTGCTTTCAAATTATTTTAACTCTAAAAAATTATCTTATCATTCATATAATTATAGAATGTTTAATACTAGTAGCAGTTGATTTTGTTCTAAAAATCTATCAAAACAATAAATTGTGGAGTGAAAAAAAATCAATGATTTTTTTTTTTTTTGGGATTACTAAAAATTGAACCTTGATGATTTTGTTAAACCAATGTAAACATACTATTTCAAAATTGAATTTAATCATCTCCTATTCCTCTTCTTTCGATATTCTCTTCTGTTAATCTTAACACCCTGTAAGCCATGAATAAAAGGCATAGCCTCATAGGCTTTGTCAATATCTCATACCAAAAAATGAAAAAATTTTCCTGATCATACCACACATACGACATCGACCTGTCACTTGGAAATTAAAAAAGAAATAATAATAAGAATAAATATATTCAACATGACAGATGACCTTTTATTCTTTAATCTAGTAGTAGGATAACCACTAAAATCAATCTTTAGGTATTGATCCCAATCTTATCCTTAAATTCTATTATATTAAAAACCACCCTAACAGCTTCTACTTTTTGGTTCTGATATAGAGAGCAAAGCAGAGCAGAGCAGCAACCTTTGGCAGCTGTGTTGGTCCTACAAAAAGACAGCTCTTCGGGCAAATCTGTCTAAAGACTGACTTCCATCATGGAGTTTACAAGAATAAGAACTATATTCAGAGAGGACAACCTTGATCTTGAAACAGAACCAGAGATCAATCTCAGAATAATTCAGCCTGACTGCCTGAAAAATCATGCTAGAGGACAAATCTTGACAGCCAGGTTCTTCTATTGGTAGTTGATCAGTAGAAGTCTGAGGCCTAATCCTATAGCTTCATGGTAAAGGAGGCTGGGGAGATTCCATGATAATGTCCCACTTTGCCATGATATTACACTCTATGATTGGGCACTAGACCAGTTAATCCTTCAAAGCTCGTATTGATGCCCACAACAAAGCCGTCAAATCAAGATTATATATCAAGAATATTAGAATTAAACGTTCTTAACTTGTGCTGCTTTAAATAAAAAGTTGCTAGGTTTATTTTATGTTCTGTTTGATTTTAAGTATCGAAGGGAACGAAGCACCTAAAAAGTTTTCCAATCCCCAGTTGTTTCAACCAATCTTAACCGCATACAAATCTTATTACAGGCCTTAATCCTCTCAAAATTATCATCCCTATGATCTCAATTGATACAATAATAGAGTCTAGACCTAATTTCTTGCTTCGATAAAATAACCATCAAGTTGTCGTCACCCCCCCCCCCCCCTTACCTCTCGTCCTACGTCACCCATGATTGTAGGAACTTCTCTGAATCATTGGACCTGACCTTAATACCATCAATCGGATGGCTGAATGTTCATGATCCACTAAGCCTGAAAAGGACTTTTGCCGGTCAGGGGTCATGAACTCCTGGAATTAGTGCATCAAAAGGAATTTAGAGCAATCTACTTATCCAGGATCAATTAGGACAACGGCCTGTAAAGGCCACCAGATATCACTGAAATTCCATGATATTGAGCTGAGACAACGCAGGTTATGACAATGAATATCAAAGCACAATTACAAAACAACTAAAAATTTTTGACAATGAAATCAAAGCACAATTCGAAAACAATTAAAGATTTCTGACTATCGCGCTTGTATTCCTTGCTTAAAGAGCGAGTTCAAATCCCCCCTCCCCCAAAAAAAAAAAAATTTTCTAACTAGCAAGTCTTCCTGTTTCCTTTGTTCTTCTATCTTCGTAATTAAACAGTACAAAATTTTCATCCCATTAATTGCCATTTTCCCTCATTCGCTGCTTCTCATAAGACGAATTTCAGCACAAATTTACCATAAAACCTTTCTATTTATTTAACACTCCACTTCCCCTTCCTGCTTCTCTATTGCATCTTAATGCACACTGCCAGAATTGTAGTCGACAGCTCTTTCTGCACATGACAATAGTGACAAGCACTCATGCCCCTCCAAGAACAATTAAGAGATAAATCAATCAAGAATCAACATCCTCTTATTCTCAAAACCTCTCTTTTTCATTTCTTATACCTACTAATAGCTGTATTGGTTATTCATATTCAAACATCCAAACAAACTTCAGGCTATAACTTCAAGACTTTTTAAATTTTCTCTTTCAACATTAAGGTTACCACACAAGCATTTCCATTGGCCAAAGAAGGCCAGACATAAAACCAGCAATTATACAACTGCATTAGGGTAACAGAAATTTCATCTAATTAACCTAAAGAATGCTTTGTTGGTACAAGGTCATTAGATAATTAGAAGTTTTCCATATACGAATCCAAACAATTACAATAAAAATAAGTAAGCAACCATGTTCCACCACTGTCCCTTGATCAATTTCAGTACACATACACAAAAGTAGCTTCTGTACGGACATAGATAAGAGACATACTAAATTGGCGATCAAACAGAAAATAATTCTAAATGCATTGCTACGCTGCAGTTTCCCTCTTGTTAATACTATATACCATTTCAATTTTCAAGGTATCACTAGTAAACTCCACACCATCAAAAGAAAATAATACAATGACAGTATTAGGCAGATATATACCACTTGCAAATCTGAATACAAAGGAGAACCACATTGAGCTAATGCCACCATTAGGATTTTCAAATGTTACTAAACAGGCAGCAAAGTCACTAAGCATAAAAATTACAATCTCTTTCCCCATTCTTCCTTGTATAATTTCCAATTTCCGACTTCCATAACTAACCAAACTTTCCTCATCAATAATAACCATATTCCTCAAAAAATTACCTCATCCTCACTATCCTCCAATAGATAAGCTTCATTGCAAACTCTCTCAATCTCCCACTCATCCTCATCTTCCTCCTTCCCTTCAGAAAACAATGAAATTTTCACACCGCCAAACCTACTCCTCCCCGCCAAGCTCATTCACCACCCCATCCAATACCCCACAATCCCACCATCAAATTCCGAAACCGAATACAACCCATAATCCTCACTCCTCCTCTTAGGCACCAAATCTTTCTCCGTAACCTCCCCCTTTTCCACCTCAATCCAAGACACCACAAACCAGCATGTCTCTCCTACAATCATAGTCCCCAAATTCGCATCCTTTGCCCTCCTCAGCATCTCCACAAAATCATTATCATCCGAAACCAAAAACAACCAATCAATCCCTCTACTCATAGAATGCTGCATTTGTCTTTTCATTGCCCAATCCGTCGCATGTGGTTTATCCTCTACTGTCTTAACATAAACCCCAGCTGTCCTTAGCTCACCCCGCAAACCATACACAATCTTCGGCATAACCAAACTCCTTACCGCTTCGTTATACTTACGATTCCCACTTAATATGCCTTTCCTTAAACCACTATCGTTTCTTATCTTTCAACGATTTCATTCTGTTTAACTTCATTTATCATTCCTTCATGTAACTGCTTGAAATGTTTTTTCAAATCCAAATTTGTCTTCCATTTCCGACCTCAAACTCCACTAATGTAAGGGTGGGATGGAGTTACGATTCCTTTGAGTTCGAGGATGTCGAGGTTTATACACTCCCGGCGTTCTTGTAGAACACACTGAGGTAAATGGATAAATACGGTGACTATTAGCATATGTTGACATGTCAATGACTTCCCCGAATTTTGGGCCACTTTTTTTAAGGCCAACGCCGCTTCGACGGCGGTCCGCGCAGTGGTTTGTTGTGAGGTTCCACAAAACATCCACTTTTTCTGTTAGGGAGCGTAAAGGAAAGGTCTGGTTTGCTGTGGAGAGGGGTCGGGCTTAGGTGAAGGGATTTTAAGAAACTGCAGAGAGGATTCGTTGCCTCTTTTGTAGGAATTGCTCCGTTTCCTCTTCTCTGTTTTTTTTTTTTTTTTTTGTTCGACTGAAGTGGGGGAGTGATGGTTTGCTGAAGAAATTCGGATAACCAATGCCGAAGGTCTAAATAGTAAATATCAACAGCCGCTGAGCTATGGGCCATTTTTTGGACCTATTAAGTTGGGATTTTCAAGCAATTTCAGATCCAAAGATGATAGTATATGGGCCTATTGCTTGGTTTTCCCAAGGATGGAAATGTGGGCCTATGTGTGTAATGAAGGAGATATTCGGTCCATCTTCGATCTCAGCTGATAAACCTCATCCGAACCCATGATGTTAATGATAATATGAAAGTAGAAAGATAGCTTGTTCAATTCTTTAAGAAAATTATTCAAGAGAGTGACAAGAGATCATAGTCGTTAAAATCGAAACTCATTATCAAGACTGAATGAATCTTAACCGTTGACAAACGTTGTCTGTTAATAAAATTCCTATTTTTAGGAACTGTTGAAATGCTTCCGTAAGGATATAATGGATCATTGTTTTCCTTTAAAGCTTCGTCTCTTTTCCAACTTTTGAACAATTTGGAACGCCATATTAACAGTATAGAAGAAAATTTTCGAGCATTTAATTTAACAATATTAAAGAAAAATTTAAGCATTTGATATATGAAGAATAATGACTCAAATCTTATAAAAAATTTGTTTAAAATTGACTATATATTATTTGATAGGTAAGTAGATTCTAAAAAAAAATGAATTATTACTAAGCAAGTTTGACTTACATAAAAAAAATTCAAAAAAAAAAGATTATTGATAAGCAAATTTGTATGTTATAAATAGATAAAGTCTCGATAGAGTTTAGTTATGAAAAAAAAAAAAAAAGAGTTGTAGAGTTTTAGATAGACACCACGTAGAATTAGATAAGTTTAACATTTTTATAAGTGTGAATGTTAGAATGAACTATAAGAAACTGAGAGGATTTACATAAATATGTATCTGTATATTGGAGTAGACTATAAGAGATTGAGAAGTTTCATATAAATATAGTACATAAGTGCACATAATTATATATTTGTTTGAGTTGAAAATAATTTATAGGACTAAAAGAGATTAAGAGTACCTATAAGTATTGATATAGTTAATATGATTGTATGTTTGTAATTTCTACAACTAATTGATCTTTTTTCTCATCCGTTGTCATAGGTTTTTTCGATCGAACCACGTTAAATTATTATTTTTTGTGTAATTGATAGATTATTTATTTTGTTTATGCTAGTATGATTAAATTTAAGCTTTTTGCCTAACTAGTGGTAGGCAAGCCTAGAAGAGCTTGATTGAAGAGGTAAGCTCAAATTCATATTTTGAAGATTAAGAATCAGTTTATATGAAGCATGAAAGTATACAAAAAAAAGATGATTGTGAAACTTTAATTGTAAGTAAAGTCAAACATATCTAGTTTGAAAATAGATAATTTGATGAAATTTAAGTCAATATGGAGATTATTGAAAATAGTGACTAAAATCTCATAAGAGATTTATTTGAGATTGACTAAATATTGTTTAATGAACAAAAATACTTATAGAAAAAGAATTCTAAGAGAAAAAAGATTTTTAATAGATAAGTTTATATGCTTATAAATAGGTGAAGTCTCAATAGAATTAGTTATAAAAAAATATATTAAACAATTATACAATTTTATGGGATAAACATCTCATAAAATTAGAGGAGATTAACATCTAAGTATGTATGTTAGAGTAAACTATAAAAAATCGAAAGGATTCGTATAGATATTATATATGAGTGCACATAATTATGTGTTTATTTAGATTAAAAATAATCTATAAAATAAAAAAAATGAGAGTATCTATAATTATTAATGTAACTGATATGATTATACATTTATAATATTTTATAATTAACAAAAAAATTTTATCTATAAATAATTAATTAATTATTTAATTTTACTTTCACTTATACGATTAAATCGAAGTTTGTTAACTAACACGATGACCATGTGCTCATCGAAATTCTTGCCAAAGGAATGTTGGATTTTGTGCTGGTGCAAATTTTGGCGCAGGCTCGGACATGTCACTTTTGTTTTCCCAGGTCCCAGGTTTATCCCCCAAGCAACTGCTACTCATTCCTAGAGCACGTGACTGTCTGCAACAACATAGACAAATAAGATAGAAAAGAAGCTCTTAAATGGTTTTGCCCGGTGAATCGCGATCGTGCCAAAGAAAAAAGTTCTATTTGCTGTTGATAATCGCCATGCTCGCTTTACATTCTTTTAGACCTTTCTTTCACTTTTTCTTTTCAACTTTAATAAAAATAAAATTCTCTTTGTCATTGACAAGGCTATGGGGGGAGAGAAAGGGAAGACTGTTTGATAATTGACTTCATCAATGGTCTATTTCTAGCTTTTAGCTTCTCATTATTACTTTTTTCAATGCTGTTTTCAGATAAGTAATCTTCTTCTTCATTTTAAAATTTACATCAGTTACACACAAAAACCCAAGGCACTACGTTTTTTTGTTTAAAACAAGAAACGAAAAATGCAGAATAAGGTCTAAGCTTGTTGGTAGATATTGAATTTTGTTGAGATTAAAATCTGTGGTGATTGTTCATGTTGCCTGTCGGTTGAAAGACCTGTATTTTCTAGATATATTCATAATTTCTGAATGGTGTAAGTTCATTTTCAGCTACAGTAATTCTGATGTGATCTCCCAAACCGACCACCAATCAACCCAACATTGTTCGACTTGTGAACATTTATGAGAAACTAAAGAGTTGAAAATGAAGGGCAAATTCAGCCAATCCTTAAGCTTCAAGCATTGCCCCAAAATAGGACCAGCATCTTATCTTTGTCTAAATAAGACATGGTGCCCTCTTTCTTGTTCTGCATTTTAGAAAACGAAGTGTTTCTCTAAATCTTTATGATTTCTCTTTAATGATTCTCCCCCTTCTCCCTAGAATTATGGCAATTATCTTTGGAATTATGACCTAGACTTTTTGTCAACTATTACCAAACAGGATGATTATTGAATTGATGAATGCTTTTATGTTTTTATTCTGATACAGGGAATGAATGATGAAGAATTAAGGAACCAAAAATTTTAGTGGAGCTTCTGTAGTTGAGTTATTATTGATTTTAATTCGCTTATGTTTTTTTAAAGGGAATGAATTATAAATATTTATATTTGTATTCAAAGCTATTGCATATTATTTTATTATTGTATGGATTAATTGACATTCTCTTTTTAGTTTAATAGTTAAGAGGTCAGTTGAAAGTTATGCAATGCGTTAATTTTATCCCGTCATTTTCCCTTTTCCTTGTAAGGACATTAACCTTCTTTTGTAACAAAAAAAAAAAAAAAGAATTAATTGAATTAACATCATGATTATTAATTCACTTATACCTTGGGTGGTTGTAATATTGTCATCCACTCTCAAAGTGGTTAGTGCTTGTTTAATGGTTACCCCAAAATTGATAACATTAAATGAAATTATAATTTTGTTTTCTTAAATTAAAATAGGATAACTACAAAAGGTCAACATAGATTTTTTTTTTTCTTTTCTTTTAAAAAAGTCAAATGGAAGCCTCCCACTACTTTGCAGATTAAACATACTTTGGCTGGGAAAATGATAGGGAAAGCATACAAATCACAATCCCATAAGATAAGAATTTATTGCCAATATTTCTAATTAATATAGCAATAATTAAATAGATATAGGATACAAGGGTGACACTCAAGATGCCTAAAACAAATCGCTACCGTGCTTAAAAAATTTGGCCTCGAACAGAAGTCCTATACAAAAATATGAAGTCCCCACCATGGGATTAGGCTTGGCCAACACAACACAAGCAGTGTCCCCCCCCCCCCCCCCTCCCCCAATTGTATCCTGGAATAGGTAGCCTTTTCATTTTTCCAAGGCTAGAGTTCATGCCTAAAGAGACAAAATTTCAATGTGGAAATGTCATGTATTTTTCTTCACAACCAGAATGAGGAAAGTCAATAAACTATTTATTTCAGATACCCTTATTTAAATACATTGCATTTCATCTGAATAAAGCACATTTTTTATGAATTTTCAATGTTCAAACAATCTTAATACCCTAATTTACATGAAATGATTGCTTTTTTGCATAGAATCCCATCACAGTAGATTTTCCGTGGGGATTAACCATCAGTCGACAAAAAACTTTCAACACGTACTACAATAAAAATCATGTGTCCTATTTTCTTTGCCACTTTTCTCGAACTTTTCTTCCCCTTTGATCGAGTCTCAAAGGCTTAATTGTCTCCTAATCCAGATTTCGGATAACATATATACAGTAAAAAACAATGAAAGGGCCCTCCAATGAGAGTTTGAACCTCTGGTTTTCTAGAAGGGCTCACAATTTTACAATTTACAAACAAGCAATAAGAATCCCCTCTCTCTCCTTTGAAAAAAACTGAAATGAATTAATAAATGAGTTTTTTTAGTGAAGAAGGATTCTCGGTTCACACTAATTAAAGAATGGACCATAAATAAAGAAAATGTTAATGCCCCCATATCCTCTCCTTTACTGCTTTACTGTTTGCTTGCACCATTTCTCCTGCCTTTCTTGAACCAGTCTTAGTCCACGCTTGCTTTGCCGGCTCTTTCTCCTTATAGTTTTCTTCCTCTTCCTTCATATTTATAACCCTTTTCTTCACAAAATACATTTCCAGGAAAAGAAGAGAAGCTTAATTTGTACTGAAAATAAAAATCAAGAAGCCGTAGAGAATAAGCTATATAGGCTGAGAAAAGAGAGATGCTTGAATGGATACATGCAGCGGTGGCTGCGGTAACCATCGGAATTCTTTTGATCCTTTTGGTTGTGTTTATACGTAGGTGGTGTTTTCATAAAGGCCATAAAGATATTGTTGATGAGAACAGGGCTGCTAGGACTGAAAATTTTCTAGACGGGATTGCTAGTCTTCACCAGGGGAGTCTACATCATCACCAGCTTGATTTAGATAACAAGAGAAGAGGAAATTACCATGTTTTTCGACGTGGGGTTTCTGCAAAGCCTTTGTTTAATTGGGCTGATCATCCATCTCTCATCACAGACGCTGTTGAAAATGGATGGTCTAGATTTGGCTTCACAGGGTACATGTCATCTCCATCTACAAGATCAAGCCTGTTGGGGTTATGTGCAGCTGGTGATTGTGGAAGAGGAAATGATATAGAGGTAAACTGGGAAGTATGTCAGGGATCAGCAGATTTCATGCAAAAGATTAGGCTAAATTGTGGGTCAAAGAAGGGTAATATAGGCCATCAATCTATGGCAGCAGCATCTGTTATTAGAACAGCTTTGCCTTTGCCAGGGCCTCCGTTGGGGAATTCTGCTTTCCCTCAAGAGGCCTATTTCGAGATCACGATTTTGTGTTGCCGCGGAGATGATCATGACTCAAGTGGCAAGCTGAAGGATGGTGATAGGACAAAACTCATCCAAGAAAATTTAAATCCAAAAGCAAATTCAGAATCTTTAGTCCATGTTATAAGCAATCATGATATTAACAAGATTGAGGAATTAAAGCTTGCCACTAAAGATGATGGAAAAGGTGAAGCGGTAATCTTATCAGTGGGACTAACTGCAGGAGGCTCTCTTCCTTTGAAGCTTCCTGGTAGCTATCCAGGATCCATCGGCTTCAATTCGGATGGCTCTGTCTTTCTAGATGGTAACTAATTTTCATGGATACATTTTTTTTTTCTATCAAATCTCTATTTAGTTAGTATAAAATTTAATCTCTTATTTTTATATTTCAAAATTATTCTTGTATGATTTTTATACTGTATGATATTAAAAATTATGAAACATAAAAAATATTTAAAATTAAAATTTTAATATTATATGTACTAAAGTCATACTTTTTTTTTAACATAGTGAAAATCAAGGACAGATTAACCATTTGAGATGGAAGGAGTAATTACTGTCTTGGAAAATGAGTTGCTTATGTTTTAAAAGTTAAAGGAGATTAAACACACTCCACTTATAGATGAAATAGTAGTTCAGAAGTTAGTCCTGTGTTTACCAATTAAAAAGTGAATCAATCTCAGATGATATTATATTAATGAGTTAAATTAAAAGTAATTAGATCTTTAAAATAAATATTAATAAATTTATTAAATTACCAAAAATAATTTATTTTTAATTTTATTCATCATAAAATTAATTGACAGCATATAACATTTTTATATATTATCAATACATCAACCCGCCTATTAATATATCTCTCAACTGAAGAGATCCCGAAAATTAGCCTGACCTTGAAGTAAATGAAAAAAAGGCCCACTGCCACTCTTCACTGTATCTGGAATTGGTATATATGAAGCTATTGACAAAAAAGATGTATTAGTTGCTTCTAATTAATTGCTGTATTATCTGTACCAGTAAAATCTGGGTTAAGCAGTTCAACTTTCTTAGTTCTAAGTCACTTCTTTATGCAATTTTAACTCTTGCTTTATTCTATTCCAGGAATTAAACTTGTGTTTGAATCAGAGAAACAAGACTGGGGGAAAACAGAGAAGGTGATAGGTTGTGGGTTCGATCCTATGCAAAAGAAAGTGTTTTTCACGTTAGACTCGGAGCTGGTGCATGTAATAAATTGCAAGTCTGAGGAATTTGGAACTCCTCTTTATCCAACTCTCGCAGCAAACGATGATGTTTTGGTTCTTGTTAATTTTGGACAAAGTGCCTTTGCATATGCTCCAGCAAATGGACAGCGGACACCAAACCCATGCTTCATTGGCCCTCTTGTAAATTCCCCTGCTGCTGCTCTCGGATATGAAGACAGCAGAGAGCTTTTTTCAATGGGAAGAATTGATTCCCAATGGCTTAACAGATGCACAACGAAAAGCAGCCACAACAATGGGACTAATTGTCCAACAACAGAATTTGATGAGGAGTCTGAGGCTGATTTATTCGAAATCGTCTTGGATAATAATGGAAGATCCCCCAACTCAGTTTTGTAGCTACAAGACTGACAATTTTTTTTGCAACGAGTGTCTCCAAGTTGTCTCGGTTTTGGCGTTGAATGAAGTGTTTGTTGTGTAAGTGGCATAGATTTGCTGTACATGGACGCACTATAGGAGGTTGATAGGTTTTACTTGAACAGTTGAACCTCTGCAATATTTAGCAGCTTGTTCATCTTCAAAATACAGAGACAGAAACAGGTTCTATGAGGAATTGAGAGCTGAAATACTTTAATTCTCTTTAAGCTTTTACAATGTTCACCTGACCTATTGGCTTTTGCCATGTAAAGTTTTGCCTTCTCAACTATATGTAATTTACATTGTATAGAATCTATAACATTTGTTCATTTTTGGATCCTTTTGCCTATATTGGACCCTCAAACTCCTAACATGAGAGTTTCATGCACGTTTTGGTTTAGCAAAACTGAATTCAACAATCGTTTAAAAATTCAATTATCAAAATCAAGACCATCAGAAAAAGTCAAAAAGAAAGAAAAAACAGAAAAAAAAAAAAAAGGGAATAAGTAAAGCATGTGGGAAGGAAAACAAAGAAATACCCTGGAACGGAGGTGACAAAAAGATGAGATGCCAAATGCCAAACGGTACTCACCATTCAATATGCATAAATAAAGGTCTGAACATTTGTAAATTGATTCATCTAACAAAACTAGTGCCCAGATAAATTTTTATTAAAGAAGAGGTCAAGTTTCAGGATTAGATGTTTTCAGAATACAACCGTTGAGGAGCTCCCAAGTCATGGAAGCATCAAATTGATTATAATATCAACAACTTGACAGAGAAGTCTGGACATTAAAAAAAAATCCACATCCAAGGTTGCTTGCTTGCCTGGAAGAATGTCAAAACTCACCATTCAACCTATGACAGCTATACCACTTATTGTGATTGTTTGAAAATGGACTCTGAGGCAGCCCTGGGGTTTAACAACAAACAAATAAGTGCAATAGATGAGGATTTGGCGGCTGTATATTCTAAGAACATAAGATTGAATTTTCGCCTTAAACGAAGAAAAATATAAATGAAACCAAAGGATTACTTGCGCTATTCAACTTCTAGATTAAAATTTTTAAAAGGAAATAAATTAGAAAGCAAGACTAATTGTTCATGGCTATTTTGGTGCCCTCTTCTAGAATTTGAAATGTAGGACCAAAGTTTCATATATGGTTCTAAACTTGTATCAAATCTGTAAGGAGAATTTTTGTCTAAGATTTTGCTTTAGCCGATCATGAATTGAAGTTTGGAAATTTATAGTGGGGTTGACTTGAATAATAGGATTAGGAGATAAACAATGATGGTTCTTATGAGTGCTATTTCTTAACATGTGGAAACTTTTTTAACTTGTTAAAAATCAAAGAATTTTGTAAGCCATTCGCGTGATTTGATGATAAATTTTTATATTTTTAATTTTAATTATCAAATTTTAATTTTTGATAACATCAAATAAAAACAAAAAAAATAAAAAAAAAAGAAGCAAAATTTCATCGATTGTACTTCTTTGTTGGGTCAAGCTCAAGTTTTTGCTCATTGTCCTGACGATATCTGTATGCACGAACAAGAGAAGTATATTCTTTATTCTTTTTAATTCTTCATACGTAAATTAAAGCATTTCAATCATTCTTTTCACGCAATTTTTTTCCTTTTTTTTAATTATTGATGTTTATATTATATTATATATATATATATATATATATAAACTACTACTAATTGATAATAAATAAAATTTTAAAAACAATCCACATCGTATCCTGTTGAGATTTGCTCTATCCTGACATTTACGGGTGCTGTCTCAAAATATTCCATGCCAGTCTGGTTGGGTGCTTTACAAGCATCCATCTGTTTGTTAAAATAATGATAATAATAAAATCATTGAGTATATGTTAAGCCCTAAACGTTCCTCCACCTGCATTTCTCTTCTCAAGTCTCAACTCGTCCAACCCCAATGGCCAAGAGCCCAAAACATTGGCTGTTTGGGCCTTCGAAGTTTGAACACTAAGAGCAAAACTGAGTCAATGAAACATCGTTGCCTTAAAGGTGTATGGGCCTTTCATACTAGCCTAGGACGGAAAATTGTCCTGAGCTGGTTCTTGGAGGGGGACGCCTACCAATCCAAGACAGCAGCACTCAGCACTAGGTAGGACGACAGGGAGCTAAATTTTATCAGCTTTGATTTCCAACCTGATTAGCTACTATATTAGCCTCCCTAGAGATCAATCGAAACAGAAACATGGTTCAAGGATCTAATTAAAGCTTAAACAACTCAAAACTAAAAGATCTCCCGTGGAATCTGTCAAAAAAAAAAAAAAAAAACCTCCTGTTAACAGAAAAAGTTGAGAATTTCTAATTCTGATTCACCTGGACAAAAAAGAATGCTACGATAATATTGGTGGTAGATACCAGTCTTTCGGAGATCTTATAGCGGTTTGTCTCGATATCAGCTATGGACCATTCCATTCATTCGACGGCTGGGTCGTATTGCGTCACTACCATGTTTGGAAGCGAGAGTCCATAACATCAGCCTCCATACCATGAATCAAAAACAAAAATCTAAGAATTGATAACTGGCAGAGACGAGGCAGTTGAGAGAAGGAAAAGGGTAAATGCCATTTTTTTTTTTTTGAAATAGTACATGGTTTATTAATTGCATTGTATTATGATAAATACACCTACCTTCTCTTTATAAACAAGTTATGCTTATGTTATTGCCCTTAACTAGGAATGAATTGTATTAGTTCAAAAAAAAAAAAAACACTAGGAATAAACTGTATGTATCATGCAGCTGCCCTAATTGGAAAAAGGGTGGTTTCAAAGATTTTGGCAGGAACAGCGTGAGCTGATGTCGCCAACCTGGTACACCAATTCCAACAGAATTAAGCTGTCATGTTGGTTTATTCGAACCTCAATGAACCCGCAATTATGGCTTCTATAGATAAGGATGTTTTACCAGGTCCTTTGGTTTAAGATGTTATGATACCTTAATGTCAGGAAAATATCCATTTTTTTAACCTTTAACTATTAGAGTTTGACTGCACAATTCAAATCAATTGCGCATGATTACCATGGATTGAAAAGCTTTTCCTTTTTTTTTTTTTTTTAAGCTTTTCAATCCGTGTCTCCCCATTTGAGAATCCACAATGGGAACAGAAGATGAAAATAAAATACATGCAATGTTTCTTCCTTACATGGCACCAGGCCACATGATGCCGATGGTAGATATGGCGAGGCGATTTGCTGCTATTGGCACCAAGGTCACCATAATCATCACAACCATGAATGCCCTTCGCATCAAAAACGCCATTGATCGAGATATTAAATCTGGCCGTCAGATTACACTAGAAATTATCTCTTTACCTAGCACTGAAGTCGGCTTACCTGAAGGATGCGAAAATATGATCTCCGTCCCAACGCCAGAAATGTCCATTAAACTCTTCCATGCCATTGAATTGCTGCAGCCACAAATTGAAAAGCTTTTCCGTGATTTCCGCCCTGACTGCATAGTCTCTGACTGTCTCTTCCCATGGAGTTTGGATGTTGCCAATGAGCTTGGCATACCAAGGATCGCCTTTAATGGTAGTGGATTCTTCAATCTTTGTGTCGCGGATAGTATTTCACGTTATGAACCTCACAAGAACATCAAATCCGAGACAGAGACATTCGTTGTTCCAGGCCTTCCAGATGAAATAATACTCACAAGATCACAACTGCCAGATATTGTTAAAGCCAGAAATAACTTCTCCGAGTTATTTGACAGGCTAAAGGAATCTGAGAGGAAGAGCTTTGGGTTGTTGATGAACAGTTTTTATGAGTTAGAGCCTGCTTATGCAGATCATTGCAGGAAAGTTTTGGGAATCAAAGCTTGGCACATTGGCCCTGTATCTCTTTTTAATAGAGACACAGATGATCAAGTTGAAAGAGGGGAAAAGGCTTCTGTTTCCAAACACCAGTGCCTCAGTTGGCTTGATTGCAGGAACTCCAAGTCCGTTCTTTACATCTGTTTTGGAAGCCTAACCAGGTTCAGCAAAAATCAAACAACAGAGATTGCTCATGCGCTCGAAGCTTCAGGCTACTCATTCATCTGGGTTGTTGGGAAAGTCTTGAAAACAAAGAATGATGATTGCAAAGATCAAGAGCAAGAATTATGGCTGCCAGAAGGATTTGAACACAAAATGAAAGAAAACGGGCAGGGATTAATTATAAGGGGGTGGGCGCCGCAGGTGTTGATACTCGAGCATCCTGCCATTGGAGGTTATTTGACACATTGTGGTTGGAACTCTATACTCGAAGGGGTTACTGCAGGTGTACCTTTGATCACATGGCCGATTTTTGCAGAACAATTCTACAATGAAAAGCTAGTAACTCAAGTGCTAAATTTGGGAGTAGCAGTGGGCAATGAGGTTTGGAAAGCATGGGCAACAGAGGATTCAACCTTAGTAAAGAGTAAGGATGATATTCTTAAGGCGATTAATGCAGTAATGGGCAATACAGAAAAGGCAACAGAGATGAGCAAAAGAGCAAAACGACTTGGAGAACTAGCAAAGAAAGCCATTGAAGAAGGCAATTCATCTTACAATGACATGATAGGTTTGATTGAGGATATCAGATTGTATAAAACAACTAACGGAGTTAGTGCCAACTGTGACGAGGGAGCAAAGATGAGCAGCATACGAAAGCTTGGAGAATTTGCAAAAGAAAAATAATTAAGCCAGCAATGCATCTTACAAAGACAAGGAAGGTTTGATTGGGGATATTTTATTTTACAAAACAAAAAACGGTGTACTGTATAAACAATCAGGTTTTCCTTGTTTGACAAACACTTGTGCTTTCCCGCATAATAATTTATACTTTTCCACATAATAATTATTCCTTCAAAGGTTTAAGATCAGCTGCTATGTGGAATGTGGAAAAAGATTTCGAGCTATTAATGCTATATAAAGAAATATGTGATCTTTCAACAGCGAGCAAGTGTAAAACCACAGCATTGTAGAATGTTCTGTTTGATAAAAATTGCACTAAGATAATGAATTATCAGTTTAATACAAGCTCTGATTTCTCTCAATGTATTACCCACTACCAGAGAACACCCTTAACAAAATGATTCCTTGCTGTTGATAACCGGCTATCGTTCTGTATCCATTTTCAAGCTTGCACAGTAATGTCATGATCATCTCTCAGCGTTACCAGTATTCACTTTTTTTTTAATTGTAATTTACTTACCCACGTTGGTTAATTACAAACATGGATCTACTTTCAATCATACATACATCACTCTTTAACAAAGGGTAAAAAGAGAGACAACATCTAGTCTTCAAATTCTATCAGCATATCTCATAGTAAATCTTAGAAGTTGTTGCTCTCACCAATTTACAATGTAGAGAAAATCATAGGTAACAAAAACATCTTAAACAACTGACCTTGGATACTCAAACTAGAATTGCATATCTTGGAAGAGCCTTAAGCATAAATGAAGTCAAATAGCGAAATGACATAATAGTCAATCATTTCTGGTGATCAAACATATGACAAGAGAGAAGGTGGATATTGCTGGGCTTGCTGTTGAACTCTTTTCTAGTACTCATTTGAGTTCTGCCAACATTGCAGTTGCATCAATATGGGGAAATAAAACTTTCCTTTCTTTTGTAAAAGGCAAACAATTAGCTTTTCTAGGGGTATGCTAATTGCCGAGACTTAGAGCTGACATATCCCTCAGTTTGTGCAGGATCTCTTGCATTGGGTTGATCAAGTAAATCCTGAATTTCGACTAAAATTTGCTTCACAGTAATGGCTGGTCTCCACCCTACACTTTCCTCGTTTAGGATAGACAGACACACAGTTCCAGAAGGATAGACATTAGAATGGAATAAGCCATGTGGAAACTTGCATATAGGGGGTTTGCTAGGGTATTCCTCGAAAAGTAAGAAAGAAAATTACAGGTAAAGAAAATGAATGAACTAAGCACTTAATGGAGAAAAGACCACTTCATCTATGCTGCACAATAGTTGTCAACTGATAATACTAGAAACAATTCTCAAAATCAATTTGATAAGCGGTTTTGTTTCCAAACTGTAAGCATTGCAAAAGAAAAGGGATAACATTTTGTCAGTCTCATTAACAAACGATGATAAAAGGTTAAAGGGAACTACAAAACTGAATGATAATATATCAGAATTCAGAAGTGCAAAATGCAAACAAAACATTGAAATAGAGTTCACAGCAAACACCATATTTTCAAAGAACCCTGACCGAGCTCCAAGGTCTACCATGCCTCCTTAATAACCTAGTTTCAAGAAATAGACATATGGATTATAGATCTGGACTTGATACTAAATTATAAAGAACTAAAGAAAAAACCATATTTAACTTCTTCCAGGCGACTATGTAAATTCTCATTGAATGAAAGTAAGTTGTTGATTTAGAAGAATCAAGTTGTTCCCCACTGTCTACTAAATGCCTTTGCTAGCCTTCCAATGCAAAACATATATGATACTAACTCAAGCTACGCCATTGTCTGTTCTACCGAGCAAAGTAGAAAAAGGGTAAAAATTTGTTTAGAATTAAGGGAAAACAAGGCAGAAACTGATTATACAGATTTACAACTTCGATCCGAAATCTGAACATTCTAATAACTTATTGTAGCACAGAAATTCCAGTATATACAACTCGCATACTTACAAATAAACAACATAAGAAAACAAAACCCAACAAAGAAAAAGTAAAATAAAGACCTACAATTCAGTAACCCAAAACTTCAAAGGTCCAAACTTGATAAAAAAAAAAAGATATGTTTTGTAGTTTAAGTAGAGACTGACCGCCCCCCGCCATTGTCTGTTCTACCGAGCAAAGTAGAAAAAGGGTAAAAATTTGTTTAGAATTAAGGGAAAACAAGGCAGAAACTGATTATACAGATTTACAACTTCGATCCGAAATCTGAACATTCTAATAACTTATTGTAGCACAGAAATTCCAGTATATACAACTCGCATACTTACAAATAAACAACATAAGAAAACAAAACCCAACAAAGAAAAAGTAAAATAAAGACCTACAATTCAGTAACCCAAAACTTCAAAGGTCCAAACTTGATAAAAAAAAAAAAAAGATATGTTTTGTAGTTTAAGTAGAGACTGACCCCCCCCCCTTTTTGCCGGGGATAACACAGTGCCAAATCATCAAATTCAAGACCCTTAAAAAAATCACAAAAAAAAAAAAGAAACCATAAGAAAGAAAACAGAGAGGGGATCAAAGAAAGAAACAATGACGAGAGAAGAGGAGAGGAATGTCGGTACATGGGGGGATTTTTGCGCCAGGCTTTTCGTTCCTCTGTGAGACGGCTACGTGCGGTGCTACCCCGACATGACGTTTCAAAAAAGGGTTAGAGAGGTAAGATCTTTGCTTTGCGTCTTTCTGTCTTTCTCTACAAAATTTCGTTGTTTTTTAGGTTGATTGCGAAGATTCCAATGCCTTTTTTTTTTTTTAAGGTTGACTTGGAACCTTCCATATAACGTTCCCTTTCCCTATGTAACGTCTATATGAAACGGGCTTTATTTGTGGGCTAAAAATTTCCAGCCCAATCCTAGCACATAAAGGGCCTAATGGCCCGATCACTGTTAGCCAGGTCTTAAAAATTTTCAGCCCTTTATATCTGGGCCTATTTGAACAACCTATTCTCCATTTTTATTTCGTTTCCTTGCCAAAAATCAAATAATTTCATCTCAATCAAAACAATTTAAGTAACTTGTAAATTTTAAAAGTTTTATGGACAATATATGAAATATTATTTCTTATATATATATATATATATATATAGACTAGTAGTTTCTTTCACATATGAGGACGAAAGTCAATTAAACAACAAGGTTTTTGTTGGACTAAACCAAGATTTGGCATATGAATTTACCTCCTTCATCAGCTATTCCAATTTGTAGTAAATAGTCTTCTCATATTTCATTCTGGGGTCATAGCCAAAAAATAATTGATGCATCAGTGTCACTTGAGGCTAGTTTTTATTATTATAATTATGTTTTTTTTGGCAGAGAAACAAAGCTAAAAGTTTGGTGTTAATGGATAAGCATGAGCCTTTTCTAGTAGACAGATCAAAATTTATCTCCCCAATTAAATCATTGTGTACTAACATTATTAATTTTTCATTGGAAAATAGTGTGGTTGGAACCTAACTCATTTTCTCTCCAAGAAAAGGAGGACAAAAAACTCACAGATCAATAGAAAAGATATAGAGAAAATAGCATGGCCCTCAATTTGGCTGGAAAAACTGTCTACTTTGTAAAGACTCTTGGCAGAGCCAATCATCAATGCATTTGATTGCGATTTATGACTAGATATAACAAAGGCGGCATCTTTCTGAAGAGGAAAATTCCCCACTATATACCTCAAAGCACTAAAAAAAACCCCACAATCTAATTGCAAAAATGAAGGCATGCGCATGATTAAAGCCTAGGACCCTGCACATGTTGTGTCTCCAACACATTGAAAAAGCTTTTAATTTTATCATCAAAGGGTTTTACAATAAGAGAGCACAAGGATCTTTAGCAGCATTCTTTGGTGTTTTATTCAGGACAAAATTATGATGGGTGGACAAGAAAAAAAAAAAAACTAAAAAGAAAACGCAATTTAGATTTGGTTATTGGCTTTCTGGTTGACACTAGAGGCTGACTGTAATAATTATGCCCTTTGGAATCATAACTTTTCTATGAAACCTTAGATCATGTTAAAAATGTACTTGAAATAATAAACCTAGTGCACTGATTAACAGAAACTGAGTCATTATAGTCCAAATTAGGTAAATCACTGTGTTAATGATTCTAGTAAATAAAGGGGAAGACTGAAAGAGTTTGCTAGTGAGACTGATAGAATGAGAGGAGACAAAAAGATTGGTGCCTGGATTAAAAGGAAAGGGTTGAGAATAAGGTGGGAGCATGTGGTGCAAAGCTCCACATGGGGTAGAAAGAAAGCACAGGGAAAAAAAAGGTGGCCTGGAGAGATTGCAGAAGGTTAGAACTTGGAAGAGTGGGAAATATTAAAGAATATTAATGCACTATCCGCACAGTTGCAGCTACCTGAAATTTTAGTTAAAAAAAAAAAAAAGCTACCTGCTTTGGATTAAAAATGAGTTAATGTTCTCCAATCATGTGATTGTCCTCATGGTCTAATGAGAATGCTCTGTTGGCTTTTGCAGTAATTTTATGCAGTTGATTAAATTGCCGAAAGCTGATTTGTTTGTTGACTGATTCAAAGTAGTTGGCTTTTTTAAAAGGTGGGAGAACTTTCATACTTGAAGCAGATTGAGTAGAAAATGAAGGTTGAAACTGGATTAGATCAATTAAGATTTTGAGGACCAGTTGGTACAGATTGTATCATTTCATATGTAGTTGGGGTAATCATTCATCATATTATTATTATAAGCAGATAATGGCAAAGAAGAATACAAGTGCAGGATTTATGTCCTTTGGCTGTTGTTAATGTCCATTGGTTGTATGACATTTTCTTCTACCCGCAAGATGGGGAACAACACTTTTGGTTTTGATGTTTCTATCTTGCTTGCTCACCTTTTTACAAGAGGAACTTTCTCTGATAATTGGAAATAGCATTCCCCTAAATCTTTTCTTTTGTACAACACTATAGGTAAAATGTTTCTAATACAACATGAATGGGCTGAATTTACAAGGTAAGTCTATTCCTGTATATTATTCGAAGTTTCCATACTTAAGTGAATGCATCAAATACATACATATGCACGTTTAATGCATGAAATAATGCACTCAATTTTTCACTTTTACTTAATTCAGCTCAATAAATCAAAAGGTATTTTCATATTCATTTTACATTATACATTAGATACAGATACATATATGAAATTACGAAACATGTACTCCTAAATGGATAATGTACCAATGTACTCCAATCAATGATTGTTGCATGAATATATTCAGCTTGTGGGCTAATGACAAGACATGTAAAGGTGCAATATACAGCAACATTTACGTACGTGTAGAGGAAGCCAAAATAATTGGTCGGACATAAAACAACAACATATGGAAACTTTGTCAATCATATTTGCTGGTAGAGTGACATAAAGTATATACAAGACAACTGCATTTCAAAGTGCTGCCTTTTATAGTCAATATGTTAAATTATTCATAACAATGACAAAGGAATATGTATTTTTGAACCCTTTTCAAGGTTTGTAAGATGGATTGATCGGTTTAAATAGAGGAAATCTCAAAGAGCAGCAAGTTTTACTCAATGTCACAACATTGTTAATTATGATTAAAAAAAACCCCTCCCAAAAAAGGACAAAAAGTTGGGATTCCTTTAGCTGCTTGGTCTGTTTCAATCTAACGGTCGAATTGTCAAAAATCCAGTGAACAATGAGTTAGGTTGAGGAAAAGGAAACTTGGGGTTAGGGTTTTTGCATCAGCTTCTTTTTTATTTTTTATTTTTCTCTTTTCCCATATTTCCCCTTGCCCATTCCTTGTGAATAAAGGAGTTCGACATGTGCCTGACCGAAGAATTGGTTCGATGACAAGTTTGCTTTAACTTACAGTCTACCACATGAATAAAAGCAAGAAAGCAAAGGGTCTGCAGTTTTCCTTTTTGAATAATGATAAATGACTTAATTGTTAGCTATATATGGGGTCATGTGTTACAACCTAATTCTATAAAAATAAAAGAACAACTAAAAATAAATTGGATTTTTCAAAAACCCTTTTCGATAAAAAATCATTGTCAACCATTTTATTACCAGTAACCGATGGGAAATATTCCCCATACTCTCTCTTTCAAGATAGGGGAATAGATATGTTGTTGGCATGATTTTTCAGCTACAACCCACTGGAGCAAGACACGACACGCTCCTTTTGGGATGGTGGGGAAATCTTATCAGTCGCTTATCATGCCCTTATTTTTTATGCATTTGATGAAAGCAAGTTTTTACTAAAAGAACCAAACGTTACAACAGAGCTAACCATGATGGTAAGAGTTCTTTAATTTTAAGAAAAAAACCTTATTATACCAAAACATAAGATTTTCAAGATTTCTTTTTTACCATCAAACATAACTCATAAGTATTTGTTGGTGCGGAGCTCTAAGATAAGGTTAAAAACCCTGAAAGCACAGAATAAAATAAAACGGTTAGGGGCAAAGGAGTCTTTTTTGCGTTTGCTTTCTTATACTCAAAACAAAAATCGGTAAGATCGGTATAAGGGAGGTCGAAAGAAGAGAAAAGTAATAATGCATTAATAGACTGGGATAGATCTATAGTACTTTGATATTTTTATTTATAAGCAAAAAGTAAGTGTCTATGAGATAGAGTAGTAACGTAATTAAATTGATGTAATATTGAATATGTCAAGTTGATTTGATATGTCAGATCAATCTAAAAATTTAAAATATTTTTTATTGTTGTTGATAATATCTAACAAGAAGAATGATCATAATACATTTTAAATATAAAAGTATTCCTAAGAGTATTCTTTTCACTTAAACTGAATTCAAATTGGGTTTAACAAAAGATTTTAGATTCAAATTATAGCGTTTGAACAATAATAAATTTTGACAAAAAATGTATTATGTATCTAATTAAAGAATCTTCGACTGCACCCTTTCCAGGAAGACAATCAAGATGTAGCCAAGCATGCCCTGCAATGGAACCTTCAATTCTAACGTTGCTGTCAAGCTAACTAAAGTGATGCTTATTTGGTTCAAGAAAGAAAAAAAGAAATTATTAGCCCTTAATTTGGATGCTAAATTGATAGTACTTGTTTACCTACAATTTTGTAAAATTTTTAAGTAACTTTTAACGACTCAGTGATGCAACAACCACCAGCATTTAGCTGGAATTATACCTTGTAACAAGGCTGCTTCAGCTTGTCAAAGTCGTCCAACCGTATGGCATCCTACTAATTAATTAAAGCGTAGAAAGGAGCAAGGACTTTGGTTGTTTGGTTTTTCGTTTTCAATATTGATTATAGGAACAAAGCCAAGCTGGTAGCCAGTTTCTGGTTGTTTATGGTTAAAGATGCTTCACTCTAATTTAATTCCCTTCAAAAATAGAATGAAAATATTAAAAATAAGATAAAATCTTTGCCCAATAAAGGAAACAAAAGACTAACATACTTTAAAACTTATTAAAGAAAAAAAAAAGGGTTTTACAACTTAAGTTTTAACTTTTAATTTGAAGTTCCTTGTGATACACATAATGTCAATTAATTCAAAAGAATAGATTGATAGAAACCCAATTTAGCTCAATACACTTCTTTAAGTACATATTATTTTGTGAATGTAAAGCAAATATGGAATTCAGAATCCATGCAAAAGACATAGCTAAATCTAATTGCATGAATTATATCCCACGGGCAAATCATATTTAATAAAATTTATATAATATATGAACTAAAAATCTTCCATTTTATTTTCTTTAATAAAAGTTTATATAATATATGAACTAAAAATCTTCCATTTTGTTTTTCTTTTTGGGTTGGGGATTGGAGGGTGGCACCATACTAAAATAGATATTTCTAAAGTCAAATTAATACCAATTTGAACATGCTGGGTCTTGATTTTATGTCAAAAAATGAGCTGGCTTGTTTCATTTACCAACTCCTTCAGACCATCACCTGCCAATGGAGTAAAAAAGAAAAGAAAATTGAAGGAACCTCCCCCAACTTTCCCTTTTTTGTTTCACTGAATGGTATTGCACTAAACAAGAACTTGGAACATCCCAAGTGAACACCACAAATGGCAATATCCTCCCAAACCCAGGGTAGCATTGCAAAACAAAAACACCCAAAAGAGAAGAAATGAAAGGTATGACCAGAATAAGTCTGACCAAGTGAAAGTGGCGTCCACAAAGGGTTATCACCGTAGAGACTAAAAAAGGGCCATGTGAGTGTGGGAGGCCACCAGCTGGCTATGTCTATTTTGTGGGTCTTAATTTTTTCTTTCTACTTGCTTTCTATTTCCCCTCATTTTTCCTCTCAATTTTCTTCTTCACGGGTTAGCTTCCAATATCAAAAGGAAAAAAAAAAAAACAAGAAATCTCTTTTTTTTTTCCTTCTTTGAAAGGGACTGGCTTTTCGTTTTTTCATGGTCAAGTTTATTTCTTTACTTAATTAAATTATTAAAACATATAAAGGAGGTGGGTGGTGACAAATTAATATATATATATATTACTGGTTTGATTCATAAGTCCTTTGCATTTATACAGTTTATAAATTACTGGGGCCTATACTCACATGCAAAAATTTAGTAAGAAAATAGTATGTGAATTGTAAGCGTATAAATATGTATGATCCAAAGTTTTTTTTTTTCAGAAATCGTATATGATTCCAAATCATGTGGATTATGTGCTGTGCCATTCCTTTTTTCTACTATATTCTGGGCACAATCATGAAATTTCAACATCATAATACATGGTTTTAGGGTCACTTATCTATCATCTTTTCTTTTTTATTTTTATTTTTTTTTTGGGTTTTGTTAGGTTAAAGATAAAAAAAAAAAAGTTCCAAAAAAAAAATCCATGGGTAGAACTGTAAAAATAGGAAAAAACAAAAGTCATGAAGAAGGGTGGTGAGGAACAGAGGAACAGGGGAAACAGAGGTGTGCTGTAAGGAAAAAGGGTAAAAAGGGAAAGACTGTTGTAAAAGTTTATTTGTTTTTTTGCCCGACGATTTTGTAGTGAAGGCTAAGGAAAATGATAGTGGTTGCTGTCATTGCAGTTAACTTGCTGCTTTGTATTCTTATATGCCACCCCACAGCCTCTAATTCCTCAATTACCCTTCCCTCTTGTACATTTTCTTTCTCTCTCTTTTTCTTTCTTCTTTTTCTTACAATTCCCAACTGCAACAACAGCAACCCATTGTCTGGAACTCACTCAGTTTTTTTTCCTTTATTAGTTGTGTTTTTTTTTTCCTTTATTAGTTGTTGCATCACTTTCTTTGTCCAAAAATATCTGTATTTTCAGACAATGAGAACGGTTTTTATAAGGAAAAAGGAAAATAAAGATTTGATCTTTTAACTCTTTAACATAAAACTAAAACAAACTCTTACAAAAAAAAATTCACTTTCTCTTTTTTGGGTTTTTCTTCCTTTTCTTTTCTTTCTTTCTCTTTGTGTTTGGAAATTGTGGAACTTTTTTTTTTTTTTTCTGGCTGCTTCCTATGGAAGCTGCTGCAGCTTCTGAGGATTGCTGTGTTAAGGTTGCGGTTCATGTAAGGCCGCTTATCGGTGATGAGAAGCTTCAAGGTTGTAAAGATTGTGTTACTGTCATCCCAGGAAAGCCTCAGGTACTATCACTTTAGAGAATGCCGGTGTCCACTGTTAAGTGCTCGTTCAATGGATGATTTCTTGGAAGTGTATTTGTTTTCTGAGTATGGAGTTGTGGGTTAATTTTAAGTATATGGAGATCTGGATCTCTGGATGCTTGAATGGTTGATCAGTGAGAATTCACTGTCTGATTTTGGATCAGAATTTTGTCATCGTTTACTATTTCTATAATTGGGATGCTTGTGAATTGGATTCTTTTACCATGGAAGTTAAAAATATGTAGAATTAAGCTGAATTCAGTTAGTTTCTATGATGGTTCTGTTGATTGCTATTTCCATTTTCAGAGTATGTGTTTACGCTTCTGTTATAGTAGTAAGTTATGAATACTTTAAGGTTTAAAGTATGGTTCTTTTCATCAATTCTTAGGTTGAATTAGTTGGTACTAGATTTTAATTGCTGTTAAACTTTTGTTTAGTTGAAGTAATCCATTTTAAAAGAAGGAGAAACCAAATTAGAAAACTAAAAAGAGCTTTTATTTTTTGGTTGGTAAGACCTGGAATAGCCTGTTTCAGTCAGATAAGACCATGTTGAATTCTTCTGCTAATTTCTTGGACTAAGACTGGCCTGAATTTTTGTAAATTCTAATGTCTTTGCCCTATGGAACATTTTTTTTTCCTTCTAAATAGATATGTAGATTTTTTCTTTGTTTTTGGTTATGAAGTACATGTTGGTTTTCACTATGCTGCAGGTACAAATTGGGACACATTCCTTTACATTTGATCACGTCTATGGGAGCACTGGTTCTCCTTCTTCTTCAATGTTTGAGGAATGCATCGTTCCACTTGTTGATGGCTTATTCCAAGGATATAATGCTACTGTTCTTGCTTATGGTCAGGTATAGCTGAATCTCCCACAAGACACTGCTAAATATTGCAGTTTCATTTTCTTGTGAGTGACGTTTCAAAAAATTTGCAGACTGGATCAGGTAAAACATATACTATGGGCACAGGCTTCAAAGATGGTTACCAAACAGGAATCATTCCTCAAGTAATGAATGCTTTGTTCAGCAAGATTGAAAGTCTAAAACATCAAGTCGAATTTCAATTGCATGTGTCCTTCATTGAGGTTTGTTAAGGAACCAAGCATTTCTTTTTGTTGTTCTAATTTCCAGTTATGCTATTAACCCTGTACTCGGTTGGTCACTATGTTTTGCAAACTTAATTTTGTGAATGTATCTCCTGTAGGACCTGTTCTCATACAAGCTTTTCCTTTCTGGTCTTTAGGTTTCTTCTTTTGGGTTATGGTGAAATTACTCTTAAGCATTAAATGCATGAATATCAAACACCATTTGGGAAAACTGTAAAATGTTTTCCAAATAATTCTAATTCCCTGATGGAATATCCATTTTATGAATATATCTTCTGGTTTTTGTTATCCTGAATTCTCTTTTGCATGAATATAAAATCAAACCTGGCTTGAGTGTCCCTTCCTAATTTATAGTTCTGACATATGTAATTTTTATTTAATTTTGATGTGAAAGATTCTGAAAGAAGAAGTGCGAGATTTGCTGGATCCTGCTTCTTTGAACAAATCAGATACTGCAAGCACGAATACAGGGAAAGTAAATGTCCCTGGAAAACCACCAATACAGATTCGTGAATCATCAAATGGTGTGATTACGCTGGCAGGATCTACCGAAGTTAGTGTCAGTACATTAAAAGAAATGGCTGCTTGCCTAGAACAGGGATCATTGAGTAGGGCAACAGGGAGTACAAACATGAACAACCAGTCAAGGTTAATTCATGTTCTATTCTCGTTAAATTAATATTCTGTAGTATTTACATGCCTTCATTTCTTCAAAACTGTGGAGCAGATATTATCTGATGGTTCTTTATTCTTTAAATATGGAAAACCAGTATCTGTCTGTGATCATTATTTGTTAAACACTTAAACCTGAAAGTTATTGATTGATGGCAGTGCTAAGACAATGTCTTTAACTTAGTTTATGAGGTAATATTGCTGGTGCTGCTGGAAGTTTTTCCATGAAAATCTCTAACCTTATACATACTCTGAAACAAGGCTCATTATAAATTAATTTTTCTGAAGTTTTTTATTTGTTGTGTCTAGTTACTACTCTTTTAAAAGAAATAAAAAACCTGAATATGTTGTAAGGTTCTGGGTTTCCGGGGCATCTGTTGTTGATATATCCCAGTCATGTGTACGAAGCAATGCTTTCTTGACTAGTTTTAGCTTTACCTTTCTCTTGGTTTTAAATGCTTTGCTAAATACAAAATTTTGAAAATTTATTTGTGTACCAACCTTTCAGGTAATATATGCAACAGTAATAATTTTGCTATAATGACATTTTTTGCTTTCTGTTATGTGGTTGTATAGTCGCTCACATGCAATCTTCACCATCACCTTGGAGCAAATGCACAAACTCAATCCTATTTCTGGAGATGGAAGTGCTAATGACATTATGAGTGAAGAATATCTTTGTGCCAAGTTACATTTGGTAGATCTTGCTGGATCAGAGCGAGCAAAAAGAACAGGTTCTGATGGTATGCGTTTTAAAGAAGGTTAGTGGCACGGCTTATCGTTTTCTTTGTTTTATGAAAGTATTCTTCTCCATCCAAACAAAATAATTGTCATATTCATCATCTAAACAGGAGTTCATATCAACAAGGGCCTACTTGCACTTGGTAATGTCATCAGTGCACTTGGTGATGAAAAAAAGCGCAAAGAAGGTGTTCACGTTCCGTATCGAGATAGTAAACTTACTCGGCTCTTGCAGGTATGACTAGTTTAAGAGGTCTGTAACTCCCATGTTGCTAGACCTTATTTATCTTTTATTATTGTACAGAAAAACGGTAAGAAAGTGAAATTGAAATGTTTATTTTGTTGAAAATAGTATTTTTAGGCTTAAAAATCAATTCTTAGATCTGCCTAAAGCTTGAATGTGTTGGAAAATTGGATACATTCAGCATTTTAGAAAATATTTGAAGATTAAAAGTCCTATTCAAGAGAAGAGATATACAATTACTCCTTAGTCTTTAATATATTGTAAATTTTGGTGCCTCTTTTTCATCTCAAAGCTCAACTAAGACTAGCTACTGAGACAAAGTTATCTCTCCAATTGGCCAAAGGATTGTTCCTGCATTTAGTTGTTTGATCTTAGTTATGCCATGGTTTAACGTATTTACCTGTGTGGCATATAAATTGGCTAGGGGATAATGAAATCTATTTGGAAGATTATAAATGGTTTAAGAATATACATCATCCTTTTTTAGATTTCAATATCTTTATTTTCTCTCACTTTGTTGTCTATTAAGTGATAAAAAACATGATAATTTCTTTGAGCAGGATTCACTTGGTGGCAACAGCAGAACTGTCATGATAGGTAACGCCATTTCTTCTAATTATTTAACCTGCTCAGCTGTTTCATATTTTATAATTGATACATTCATGTCCTAATCTCCCCCACTTTTGTGCATTAATTGGCATTTTGAATTTTAAAACATTTTTTTCCTTAATTAATTTCTTTCGGATCAGCCTGCATTAGTCCTGCTGACATCAATGCTGAGGAAATCCTTAATACTTTAAAGTATGCAAATCGTGCTCGCAATATCCAAAACAAGCCTGTTGTAAGTTCAAGAGAATAATTATCCTTATTTCAAAAGTTTCCTCTTTGTTTTCCCCCCTTTGCCTGGTCAGATATAGGCAAAATTTAAGGTTGTTTCTATACAGAATTTCATTCTTGTTTTGACTTTAAATAGGTTAACCGAGATCCGATGTCCAATGAGATGCTAAAGATGCGGCAACAATTAGAGTATCTGCAGGCAGAACTTTGTGCCCGCGGAGGTTCTGACGAAGTACAGGTACTATTGTACTCTTAGGCTATATTCGGTGCATAGGATGATGGATAGGATAGCATGATAATCATCCTACACCATACTTGGTTTGTATTTAAAGAGAGAGTAAGGATTGAAAGGAAGATTAACCATCCTCTTGGCTTATGATGATTCAAACCTCCCAAAGTAGAGAGGATTTTTTTTAATCCATGGAATTGAACTTAAATGTTCTATTATATCCTTAAAAATTACATCAATAATTTAAATTGTATAAAATTTGAGTAAGAATAATTTTGACCAATAAATAGATTATCTTATCCTAATCCTTGCACACATCAAACACAAAATAGGATGACATTATTTAATCTAATTTTATTCATGATATCATCTTATCCTATCCTTTCATAATCGTTTACACCAAATACACCATTAACTACTTAAATAAACTTTATAATCGATTTTTAATCCTTTCTTAGGGACAAATTATATTGGGATCTTAAGTTAGTAACACTTGTTAAATGTCTTATAGACTGCATTGTATTTCTTAACTAACTTATTTATTCACTGAGATAACTTGTATAGGACTAGTCGCACAAGTTTTTTAATAGGACTTATTTTGTAGGTTCTCAAAGAAAGGATTGCTTGGCTTGAAGCTGCTAATGACAATCTTTGCCGAGAACTTCACGAGTACCGTAACAGATGCCCCATTGTAGAGCAACGTGAAACAGATGCTCAAGTATGTTAAGGAAACCCTTATTGAGTTCATCTGAACTTTGAAATTTCTTGGTTGATTTACATGCAAGTTTTTATCATGGATATTGTGGTTTCAAATTTATATGAATGCAAAACTTATTATTTCAGGATGGCAGTCCTTGTTCTGTCAAGAGTGATGTGCTGAAGAGGAACTTGCACAGTATAGAGTCATCCGACTATCAAATGGGTGAAACCATGATAGGTACAGACTTTCCTTATCTATGCAAGATGTATAGCATTCTTCTTTATCAGTAATACCAGCTCAACTGGTTTATTATAATAGTCATTATATCCATGGTCTCCAATTTATATTTTTCTCAAGGTGTTTTCTTGACTTGAATATGATGGCCATTTTAGCAGGTGATTCCAGAGAAATTGATGAAGAAGCAGATAAAGAGTGGGAGCACACACTTCTACAAAATACTATGGACAAAGAGTTGCATGAGTTAAATAGACGTTTAGAGGAGAAAGAGGTATAATTTTTATGTCTTCAACACTTTGCAATATCGTTCATCAGTTCTTATTCAGAAGTCATTTTCGTAGGGGTCTATACCTTTGATAATTAGATAGTGTGTCTGTTGCAGCTTCTATTATTAGCACAGTTGGCACCTTTTCCAACACTAGCTAATTGCTATATATATTGTTTATGTTCATCTTTTATTTATGAGCAGTCTGAGATGAAACTTTTTGGAGGCGACACAGTTGCACTCAAGCAGCATTTTGGGAAGAAAATTCAGGAATTAGAGGACGAGAAAAGAGCTGTGCAGGTTTAAAAACACTTATTTCAATTCTCACAGCATTACTAGAAGAAAAGTTGTGCCTGATAACATTTGTTAACCTCTTGTTTTCACTTCAGCAAGAGAGGGATCGCTTATTGGCTGAAATTGAAAGTCTTTCTGCTGGTTCTGATGGACAAACACAAAAAGTGCAAGACATCCATGCTCAGAAACTAAAATCCCTTGAAGCACAGGTGACAAAAAGTTTCAGCTGAAATTGCATTTATTATTGGATTGAAAAAAAGCACTGATGATGATTTGATTTAAATTGTAAAAACTTATTTGCACCAGATTCTGGATCTGAAGAAAAAGCAAGAGAACCAGGTTCAACTTTTAAAGCAGAAACAGAAGAGTGATGAAGCAGCAAAACGGCTGCAAGATGAAATTCAATTCATAAAGGCACAAAAGGTTAAATCTTATTTTTGTCCTTGTATCTTTCATGTCTTTCTTATCAATTATATCGTATGATCTGCTAAACCTTCCCACCTCAATTCCCCTTGCCCTTTTGTTATTTTCTTCTCTTGCTGGTTCTGTGGTTGTAGGTTCAGTTGCTACATAGGATAAAACAAGAGGCAGAACAATTCCGTCAGTGGAAAGCCTCTCGAGAAAAGGAACTGTTGCAGGTGCCTTGCTTCTTTTCTTTCTAGTTTCTATCAAATTAAGCAATTTATGATAACACGTCGGATTATTAACTATTATGCTCTTGTGTTACATTGTGATATTACATGAGAACATAGATAATCACTTATTGCAGGAATGATATCTTGGATGCATCACTTGTATTTGCATCTATTGTTTGTATTATATACTTAACTGGGTTAATAATATGCATGCACAAGCAGTTAAGGAAAGAGGGCAGGAGAAATGAGTATGAAAGGCATAAGCTGCAAGCTTTAAATCAACGCCAGAAACTGGTAAGCATATTTTTGTTTCTCATAGGAGATGAGTGCCTACCCTGATTTGTTTGAAGGGAAATAATTTGCAGCTATTCTTGCTTTCAGGTTCTCCAAAGAAAAACAGAAGAGGCGGCCATGGCCACCAAGAGGCTAAAAGAGTTGCTTGAAGCTCGTAAATCTTCTGTCCGTGATAACTCGGGTACACTTTCTTTTTAAGGATGCTGTTGTTGGACAATTCATGTCTTGTATAAAATAATGCCCTTCGTAGAGGCATAGACAATTCACCTGTATAGAGTAGCTTCTGGTTTATATTTGGAATGACATATGCCAGAGTAGCTTCTAGTTTCTTTTTAAGGTATTCATATCCATGCCCAGTGTCCTTTTATTTGTCCAAAATTCTAATGTTTGGTATCTCCCAGCAATTGCCAATGGAAATGGAACAAATGGGCAGGTGATGATCTCTGTCTTTTCTGGTTCTTTTTTGGTTTGATTTCAATATCCACATGTTTAAGATCAATTAACTTAAGTTCCTTCTGTAGACCAATGAGAAAGCATTACAACGTTGGCTAGACCATGAGTTAGAAGTCATGGTGAATGTGCATGAAGTTCGCTTTGAATATGAGAAGCAAAGACAAGTGTATGTAACAATATCATATTTGTATAATAAAACTGATGTGGGTTATATAAACCATTCTTATATCACTTTCACTTATTATGCAAAATCTCCAGGAGAGCTGCACTGGCAGAAGAGTTGGCTGTCTTGAAGCAAGTAGACGAGTGTGCTTCGAAGGGGCTGAGCCCTCCAAGAGGAAAGAATGGATTTGCCAGGTATCAATTGTCCAAAAGCATTTTACTTTATTACCGACAATTTACTCCTCATAACCTCTCATCATATGGGTTCTATGGTCTGGTATCAGTGAAGAAAATTGCAGAAAGCAAATTTAGTGTATAGCCAACATTTGTATACAACATGTTTATAGCCTTTTCCTCTCCCACATTCATGGCTCATCCGTGGTCTGACCCAGCATGAGTGAGTTTGAGAGATTAGTTAAATGCGGCTGTAGATATGATACTTTTTCCTCCATAGAAGTGCTCCAACCTATCCTAACATTCCTCAATGTGTTCTACCACTGTACAGGGCATCCTCCATGTCACCAAATGCAAGAGTAGCTAGAATATCTTCACTTGAGAATATGCTCAGCATATCATCTAATTCACTGGTAGCAATGGCTTCACAACTTTCGGAGGCAGAAGAGCGGGAGCGTGCCTTCACTAACCGTGGACGTTGGAATCAGTTGCGCTCCATGGGAGATGCAAAGAACTTGCTTCAATATATGTTCAATTCTCTAGGAGATGCAAGGTGTTTTCTCTCGCCTAGTGATATATGTATATTTACTTAGGTAGTTTGACAAGAAAAAATGAGAAAAAATAAACTATGGTTCAAAAAGTCTCTAAGCAGTGCTTATATGTTATCAACAGCTGCCAATTATGGGAAAAAGACATGGAAATCAAGGAAATGAAAGAACAACTTAAAGAACTTGTAGGTCTGTTGCGGCAGAGTGAGCTACAAAGAAAAGAAGTGGAGAATGAGCTAAAACCAAGAGAGCAAGCTGTTGCCATTGCATTGGCTACATCAGCTACGGTTAGTTTTATGCAAACTTTATTCAGGTTTTAAACATCTGAGGCCTTATTTAGGTTTTCATCTAAGGCATACTATAACATTCTAAACTTATTGAAGGCATTCAACTAATCAACTAATGATTCTAAAGCTGTTTTTACATCAACACATAGATGAAGTTGAACTTTGTTCACACATATAACATCCAAAAGAGTTTTTTTTTTTTTTTTTTTGCACAACGTCCAAAAGCAGTTCAGTAAGACTGATTTGGTCAAATGACTTCTAACTTCTAAGCATCTGATGGAATTTTAACCTTACAACTACTTCTTGAATTTGCCTTTTTGGAGATCTTTAATAGCTCCAAAGAATGATGCTGATAAGAAACTATGAATAAACTCCATTTTTCTAAAAGGAGCAACCTGACCAAAACCACATTTGGTGTTAGACTACAGAATGTGAAACCCCTTTTTCTTTTCAAACCAAAATCCATTGTGACAGCTGCATAGAGAATCTCTTACTGTTTGCTTGAATGACAAACTTTCCTCTTCAAATGTCCTCATAGTGGGGATCCTACTAATCTTGGTTACAATTGAATTCACATTGCTTGTCCTTGTAAAATTCCAAACCTCTTTTCAGCTGAATAGCAGGTGCTGCAACCTGTATTGCAACAAGGAATCTCTAGAAAAGAATTCCAACTAAAGTAAGATTATCTTTTGCAGCAAGTTAAATAGAATTTTAAGGTCACTTGTACAGAGGATCATCTAGTTGTTGCCACTGTTGTCATAACAAGATCTAGTTACTGATGTTATTAGTTTTTTGGCCTTCAAGTGAATTGTCTGTATCAACATCATTGCTACCCTTAGCACTGCTTTTGACAATAGTGTCCATTAGCAGGGGAACTCACCAAATTCATTGAAACACATTGCTGATGATATGAACGGTTCATTATCTCCAATGTCTGTGCCAGCGCAGAAACAACTGAAATATAGCCCAGGTATTGTTAATGGTCCAGCCAGAGAGTCAGCTGCATTCATAGATCAAACACGAAAGGTAACTTCATTCTCCAACTTTAATCATAGTGCTGCAATCTGCTTTCATGCTTGGCTAAGAAAAGTTGGATTTGCTGCTTGTGCAGATGGTACCGCTTGGGCAATTACCAATGAAAAAGTTAGTAGCTATTGGACAAGCTGGCAATGGCAAACTGTGGAGGTGGAAAAGAAGCCATCACCAATGGTTCGTACAATTCAAATGGAAATGGCAGAAGCCATGGAGACTTTCAGAATGGATTAGACACAGTGATGAAACAATAATAAGGGCAAGGCCTCGTTCACAAGCCCTGCCACATAGAGTCTGATATTTGATGGTCACCAGATTATATTGGCCATATTAATCTTCGATTATATGTATGTTCCTAGCCCAAGGTGCTGGGCAGAGCCTAGAAAAGAGTGCAGGTAATTTATTCTGCCTTATTATTTTATGCTGACATTACCTGTGATCAGTGCTATTGGATGCCCTCACTACAATTTCTTTTTACTAGCATGATTTCTCAATCGTTGAGGACGTTATATATTTGCAAACTATTGACAGTATCTCTGATTTGTAAATCTCGACTTGGAAAATTGAGTTTTGACTGTACTTCAAAGAACAATTTCCAAAGAAAATTGATGAGCTGCTAAGGATATGAACTCAAAATTAACTGCTTGTCTACAGGGTAGCCTAGTCTAACACAAAACGTCCCACAGGGAGTAAATAGCTTATGAGAATCATGATCTGCTTGGTTGAACCATATTTTTATCTTACAATGGAATTGACTTGGCAAAACCTTGTTGGCCACACATCAATGAACCTTATATTATCTTTTTTCTTAGTTGATGCAGTGTGCTAGAACTAGCTGTTGGAACCTGCATATGCCGTGTTGGTTTAGTTTTGAAAATATCAAAAGTATAGGTTTGTAATCTTCAAATTTTTTGCTGTGATTCCTGCATTGGAGCATCTTGTAAAGAAGTGTTGATGCTGTCGATGGCATGCCAAATGCGTTGAAGACATTAGCATGAGATGGTTCCAGTGGTGATGCTTTAGGAAAAAGTATATTGGATCACGCTTGAGCTGTCTATAAGGTTTTGGTGTATTTTCCATCAATAACACACTTCGAGGGAAGAAATTGTTCCCAAGTCAAATAGAAATTTGTATGAAAGGTGCAGTCTAATTGTAATTTTTTTCTTAGTTTTTCATTTTTTACCCAATTTGTAATTTCTTAGTTCATATGTTTCAGCGTGTGTAAGCTTGTTATTGAAAGATTGAACTGTGTAGCATACAAGGAAAATTCTTTAGCTCTTTTATCCCTCTCTGGATACTGGTTCAAGAATACTAAAGGCTGAACGCTTAAGGCATGTATGGAGATTCCTCCTCACAATCAAGAAAAGGAAAGCATCCAACCAACAACACAAGTTGAGACTTCTGTCGTGCAGAAGCAATGACAACAAACTGACTTAATTGGGAAACCCCAGCGACTCCATTATGAGGAAATTAGGAGGCATAACGGATAAATTTTAAATAAAAGTTCATAAAAGCCTCCACTTGAGGATATGTGGAAAGATTTAATAGAAGAAAAGTAACATTTCCCAAACTTTGGTACAATAAGACATGATTACAATGACTTGACTACATCATTGTTCACTCAAGCACGTTTTAACTCGCATTGTTCTGTAATAAAAACTTCATTACTGGAGTCATAGAGGAGTGCAGTATTCAAACTCTCAGCAAGGAACCAGGTTTGCTTCACTTTTGATTGACGAATTGGCTTGCTACTAATTGTCAACGGTACACCAACAACATTTGTGCCCATATCAACAATGCAGACAGAGTAATAAGAGAAGTACGAGTCTCATGTTCATGCATTCGAAGAAGTCTATAAAGTGAGCAAATTTACATTCCATGTATCAGCACATCACATATTGCCACACCAGTATGCATAGTGCTCTTCTTTGCGATCATTACTAACAAGACCCCCGCACTGTAAACAGATAAAGCTACTTCCATCAGAGAATGCATCCAATACAATTTGCATTCTGCCTGTTTCAGCAAGAATAGAAGTCCCATGAGCATCTGGTGCAACTGATGGACCATTAGGGTAGCATGGTAGTGATTCAGCTTTTGAAGGCTGGGCTTCAGCTATTGCACACTCAGCAAACAAAGAAGCCAGCTGATCAACTGCAGTGTTTTCTTGCATTCTAGTTCTGTACACTTCACGAGCACGGTACAACGATTGAAATACAGCTTCATCACCACCTCTGGTTCTCATGGCCATCACGACCTGTTCCATCACAGATAAGCAGAGATTAAAAGGAGAAACAGGCAAGTTCATGATGCTTGTCTAAAAGTAAGGCGAAGTGTGATAACCTTTCTGCCACTGTCTCCACAGTTCAAAAGAGAATCAATTATAACTCAAACTGAGGCATAGCAAAAAAGATATGCCAGGCATACATACTTTGCCTAAAAATATGACAGGAAGAATTGATTCACGATAAAATGACTGAAGGACACTTAATTTCAGGTCAAATTTTGAAACGACATAGCCCTAAAAGATAAGTGTTATTTAATCAGATGTGGCTCTAGAGAGGATTAAATGCTGAAAAATCATTAGTTTAGTTGACCCAAGTTAAACTAGTAGTGTGTGTATTAACTTGAGCTATCACTGGCTGCCTAACAAGGGCAAGGGTACTTTTGTCCTCCTTGTATCAACAAACAGCAATGAACAAAGAAGCATATTTTAGTTTGATCCACGATGGCCAACTCAGATGCCAGGTATTTACCACCAGTACTTGTTAACTTGGTAGTAGCTTTAAGGGCCAACTCAGATGCAGTCTTCAGAAGCCTACAGTGAGAAGTGGTGGGAACAATGTTTAATTAACAATAGAAACTCAAGTTAATGAAAAATAGTAGGCTATTAAAGCTAATACATTTGAAAAGGGACAATTCACAACCGTTATTCAGAAGAAGGAGAGATCCAAATTAGTAGCATCCATTAATCCAAATAGTTGTTAGTTTCAAAGAGAGAGTAATGAAAGTTTAAAGAAGCACCTGCGTCACAACTAATCATTTAGAAGCAACAAAATAATCAAGTCCACATTTCCAAGAGAAAGGTTGAAGGAACAAGATTCCCAACCCCATTGTACAAGAAAGAATAAAAGCTTCTTAGATGAATAATAACATGCTAAATTGCAGTGCAGTGACACCCTTTTTTTTTTTTTGTTTTTCCTGTCATCCCAGTTTTCATCATCTCTCAGAAAAAGAAAACGAACAAGAACAAAAGCCAAATAAATATTATTGATTCCTTTCCATTCAAAAACTAAGATGCTTCACCATTCATTTATTCTTAGGCTGGATCACTATTTGGGGTTCTAAAACTAAATCTCAAGATATAAAAGCATTTGTTTTCAACATCAAATTTCCATTTTTCTAACATGCTTTTCTGAAAAATCAACTTCTATGGCCCTCACTCCTAACTACAGTAATACCCTTCACTCTGTAGATATATTCATAGTAACGCAATGTGATTTTTTTTCATATATCTATAGCTATAAAGTGCTAAAGATGTATCTTAAATTATTACCATCCGGGAAAAGTTTGATTGCCAGAACAAGAAAAGACATTCTGCCCCGGAGGGATTTCAGTATTCAAAGCAATTAAAAGCCAACACATTGAAGATTACAACAATGTTTCAAGAAGCTAAAGAAACAACTTCCTGTATAGCAAATACTAACGAAACTCGCTAAACAGTAATAACCCAAAATAATAATAAAATACTATTAACCATTCAAGAAGAAACTGAAAAGGTTTTATGATGATTACCGCTTGAAGAGCCTGAGAAGGCTTGCCTTCATCGATAAGGTTACGAGCCATTGTGAGCAGGTCTTTACCGACATCGTTTTGTCCTTGTTGCTGTGGCGTGGTGACTGTGGCAGAGGTGCCCTCCGACTCCATCATATCGGCGTCCATACGGTCCATGGCATCTGGTACTTTGCTTTCCCGTTCTCCGTTGATAAAATGTATATCCTGATTATCAGTTGGGAGATTCGGTTTTTCTTTTTTATTTTAATTTCTTGGTCGAACAGAGGATTCTAGCAAATTCTGGCATGATATTTTCTACTTCTTTTCATTTTCCCCCACAAACATGATATACGTGGACTGCGCTTTTAACCCACCGTTGGGCTTCTTCTATTGGGCCCACCTTTCGTGGTTTTCAATAATTTCTGGGCTCAGTCGTAGGCCTGAGTTGGGCTATCCTATTTTTAAAACTCAACGGAAAGCGGAATAATTGGAGTTTTAAGCTTTGACAATGGGCACCACCAGGCAGCCTAGCTTGAAAACGAATTGGCGGAGGCAGTCACAGTGAGGTATAGAACTATACACCCGGTGAACTACTAACATTAAATTGAAAATTTTGACTATGATGACCAGTCATAAGCCATTAACATCAGCTGCAACTTGGTATCGTGATATAAAGTTCTTGTATATTGGCAGAGAAGAAACGTGGACATCAAGGCACAGGAAGTTTTTGTTGGGGCCAAGAATACGAAACAACATAAATAATGTCCGAAAAGAGCGGGAAAAGGTGGCAACAGCTGCAATTGCATTTGTTATATCATGCAGTATAAATATATATTTTTCTCTATGCATAAGATATTCAAACTATCATCCTACAATCATATACTAACACCACAAATTCATTAAGATATCCCAGAATGTGGGTCCAATTCACCATCTTCCGTTGACACAGCTTCTTTAATCCCCTGCAACATCTTCAATACTTGCCACATTGTGGGCCTTTGTTCAGGAGAGCTCAAACTACAAGCAATGGCCACTTCAAGAAGCATCCCTAGCCTCTCATCATCCCCTCCATCATCTTCCCTACTAGACCTAAGCCAATGCATCATCTCATCTGGTGCAAAAAACGGGTGATGAGAAGGAGGTTTTCCTGTCAGAAGCTCTAACAACAAAACCCCAAATGCATAGACATCGGATTTAGATGTTGTCTGGTGATTTGAATTGCGAGTTTCTGGAGGTTTACACGCTATAGTATCGGGGTCGTGTTCAGGTGCGGAAGTGACGATGGCTGCCAGGCAGTAGTCGGATATACACGCTTCAAAGTCTGGGCCAAGAAGGACGTTAGAGGACTTGAGATTGCCATGGACAAGCCTCCATGCTTGGTGGATGTAGGAGAGTCCTTGTGCTACGTCCTCTGCTATTTTCAAGCACGAGGTCCAGTGGAGTGGCTTAGCCCTTGTTGATTTCGATCCTGCACATGCAATTTGGAGTAAACAATTTGAGGCAATTCTCTAATCACATAATCCCATGTTTTTTTCCGCATAAAAATCCAACTCAATCAAAAATCAAGTGGGTCCCCATTTAAAACTAGCCAGTTGGACTTGAGACAGTCAAGACTCTAGACTCTGATATGGGACTGTGTCGTGGGTCCTACAAATGTTAACATGGGACCCATCAACATCATCCTAATCCCATCCGACGATCATGTAGCAGTGCTTCACTTCGAGTGAAGCCTAATCTGATGGGATTAGGCTCGCAAGCCAAAAAGGTTAGTCCATTAGAAAAAGTGCTTTATTATTAAATTAACACTAATGAATAGATATCAAAATCATATCAATTTCCCATGTATTCAGTAGCAGTTAGATTCTTGGTGTTTGTAGAGAACTTAGATGCATCCAAATCAAACTGATCAGGGTATTATTTACATCTATGCTTTAGGAAAATCGATTATTAAGATTAAGAAAAACATTTTCCTTGGTCAATGTACACATGCCATTCCCTGATTGAGTAGCAACCCGAGTTAACACCGAGTGAAATCGCACCTTAACTCACTAACAGGCAACAGAAAAAACATGGAAATGATTCAAACAAATGAAGAAAATGAAAGCAAGAACTTGCCGTGAATGAGGGAGAAAAGACTGCCATTGGGTTGATAATCATAGATAAGAAGCCTCTCTTCTTTGGCCTGGAAATAAGCCCTGAGAGGCACCAAATTGGGATGCTTTAAACCACCAACTGATTCCATGTGCTGCTCAAATGTTTCTTTTGTTGTGCCTGCTAATTTCCCAGCATCAAGCCTCTTGACCGTCACGATCAGACGATTATCAAGCACTGCCTTATACGTGGTTCCCATGGTTCCCCTCCCAAGCAACTCAGCTGACGCTCTCATCAGCTGGTCCAGCGTATACAAATGCGCCTCACCCGCACAGAATGTCAAGTTCCCACTCTTGGAATCTTGCATTCCTTGCACTCTCTTCACTTTCTCTTCTAACTCGTTCTCTTGCTCCATTTGAATCACCGCCGCAGCTTGTGCTGTAGCCGCCGCATCATCAGATTCAGTTTCAGCCGTCGATTGCTTTTTGTCTTTCTGTTTCCTTAACGCCATAACAAAGCAGAGAAGTGAACCAACGAGAACAAAGAACCCAGTAGAAAACCCTATAATAACCGCAGTTCTCTTGTGCTTCTTTGAACTTGGTTGAGCCAACTCCACTCCATGAACTTCTGCACTTTGACCAAGAGTCACCGTAGGCGGCGGCCCCACCACAGCAGCTGTGGGACCAAAAAAGTGGGGCCTTGGATGACATTCTTTGTGAATAATCTCTCCGCAAAGACCAGGATTCCATGAAAAAGATGAGAAACCAAATCGTAGCAATGTTGGTGTCACTGGAATTGCACCAGTAAGATTGTTCCCTGAAATGTTAAAGGTTTTAAGGGAAGACTGGTTCAATGAAGGAATCGTTCCGTTAAACCGGTTCGAGTCTAGCCTTAGGTAATATAACCGGTCTAGAGAAGCTAACGAGCTTGGTATAGGGTCACTGAGATTGTTGTAGGACAGATCAAGGGTTCTAATTCTGTGAAGGGAAAGAATTGAACGAGGGAAGGAACCTGTGAAGAAGTTACGATCAAGGAAGAGGGTTTTGAGGTTGATAAGGCCTGAGAGATCAGGAATTGGACCGGTGAGGGAGTCGTTTTGGAGACTCAAGACTCGTAGCTGGTCAAGGTGGGACAATGTGTTGGGAGCAAAAATGCCACCAAGATCTAGATCTTCTATAATGAGACGTACCACTTTTTGCTGGTAACATGTGACTCCTTGCCAATCACAAAAGTGAGAGCTTGCATTTTGAGAGAAGCCAAGATGGTTTCTCAAATCTGCTTTATACTGAAAACCCAGAAGAGCTGTAGCATCAGGCGATGGCGAAAGCTTTGCAGCTTCTGGAGTAGCAACTATACTACATAATATTAGCAAAATGGAGAACCTTTGTAGAAGGGAGGGTTGTCTTCTCTCTAGCATTGCTTGGTAAACTTCTCAGCTCTCTCTCTCTCTCTCTCTCTCTCTCTCTCTCTCACACACACACACACACACACCCTTTTTTTCTCTATATCTCGCTCACTATGTCTTTGTTCAAAAGCAACAAGGAGTCCGTCTCAATCCCCTGATAGGGTTGCTGAGAGAAAGAGAGAGAAGAGAATGTGATGGCGATAGGAGCAAGCAGTACGTGACAAAGCATGTAATAACTAGGGGAGCAGCTGTCGGACTGCAAGCTCAGAATCACGTGAAGGCAACGGAAAGAACAGCAAAAGGGGACATGGGCTGAAAAAGCTGGCTTGGGACTCTAATTTCTTAATTTTTTCTGTACGGTTAATATACTACCCTGTTTATTTGGTTGTTGGCAATGCATCAACCCACCCCCACAACCATTTCTTTCCCTTAATCTACGACTGCCACTCCGCGTACAAGTACAAGTATTTCCTTTCTTGTTCTATCTTAGGGAAATAATTAAGCCTGTCATTGTGTATTTATCGGGTTAACTTTTTGATGGTGCCAAGCTGCCACGCGAATTCACAATTTGGTAATCTTTCTGATGCGATTGATCGAGTTTTTGAAGATCTATAAAGGCCTTGGTTGAATGTGGGCCGGGGTTTGTGATCTTTGGGTATTCATGGCTGTATGGTTACACTGTCACGTTCTTAATGTAGTCTTGACCTTAATGCATTGCCTCTTAACGAAGAAAGGTACCTTTAACAACCATCCTGATTATACTTATGAGGCTACTTTATTCAAATTAGCACATGTAATCCCACGAAAACTACACAAAAGCTAATCATTAATGTTTGTGAGACACTTTGACTATTAATCAAGCCTAGATTTAGTTAATGTTCACATGATGTAACAGATTAACACTGTTAACACAATTAGATTATGGTCGCTATAAGATATTGTAACCTTGTTTTCTATTCACGGACAAGACTAAAAACTGTAAAATTAATTTCTCCGTTACAGCTTAAAATGATTCAAATTGGAGCAGCATATTTAATTTGTCCTCTAATCCACAAATTTCAACTTTTCCGCTATGGTTAGGGGTAACATTAAGGTGGGACAGTCACTCTAAATTAGTTTCTGCGGTTAGTGGAAAGGTGTACAGCCCAAATAAATGCAGTTGCTGACTGAACCCAATTTAAGTACAACATAAAAGGGCCCAAGCCCATGCTTCTTCTCGTACGTTTCCTACTTACGCTCTCCCTTGTCTATAAGGTCACTTGGGCCCTTGACTCAAAGAAATAAGGTAATTCTATATCATCTCTTGGCCGGCCTATTTCAATAATCGAATGGTGCAATGCTCACTTCTCTGTAGGCATATGGATTGCCGAAGGGTAGGGCATGCCTGCAAATTGTGAAATTGGAAGCCTTTATTTATTTTTAATCTTTTAACAGATTGTTCAAGATAAATAAAACAAACTCAAATTATTTTCTGATTTCTACCCGTCTCCTTCTCGGCATCTCTCCCAAGCATCAGTAATGGAGTTGATTGGTACTCATTAAACCACCAGCTGCATATAGCCTACTTAATGCCAAGGTACTCTTGCTGGTTGACAAATTACTGCTAGACAGTAAATAGTTGATTGTATTCATACTGGACGTCTTAAGGAAGTCAACCTACCATTTATATTGTAATTACTAAAGCTTCAGCTAGAAATAGCACAAGTTTATTGAAACATAATGTCAAAAACCTAGTTAAAAAATGTGGAGGGAGCACGATCGAATTCCCGGAAACTGCCATTAATGCAATCCGATCACCGTATTCCTGCAGAATTTCAAAGCTTTATTTCGCATCTATACTATATGGCTCATAAATCTCATCTTTATAGTCAAGTAAAGTTTAGCAATGGAGACCAATTTCAATCCGTGTGTAATTCTAAGGGCTGCAGGTACGACTTAATGATGATCCAACTAAGTACGGCTACACAATAAATGCATTTGTTTTCAAAGAAGAAAACAATCTAAGAAACCAGCGTACAGAAAGGTCACAATCTGCAATGGTAAATGCAATCAACAGCTGCATCTGTAAGGCGAAAGAAATATATATATATATATATATGGTCCTTACCTTATTAATAATAGCTACTGTAGTTCAGTCCAAAATGGAAAAGAAAAAAATTTTCTGTCTTTTAATGCCAAACATGATGCTAAAAAATACGGGCACATGTCATTTTTCCAAGGTAAAACGTAAGAAAAGACAAAATGCATGCGTAAATTTAATTTATCAGGGGAAAGAGAAAAGACGAGAAATTTTGCTGCTGGAGTGGCTAATAGTCAGGGCCCAGGACAACTGTCATTTGGGTCTAGATACACTAGGTCCATGTCCACGATTTCAGCTCTCTAGCCCAAATGACCCCATAAATTTGGATGGGGTGTTAAGGTTAGTTGATATAAAATTTTACCTTTTGGGGGGAATCGATTAAGACCCAGCCTAATGCCTCCGTGGTCGCCAACCACTCTTGGGTTCAAACAAGTACTTGGCTTTATTTGATAGCTACAAGGCTTTCACACATCATTACATCAATAATGGTTACTTTTTCTTTTTATAATCCTGTCATATTGATTCTGAATATAGATTAAATTGCATTGTCGATGACTGCTGGAACTGGTAGATGATGACTCATGTCAAGCTTCCTTCAACGATGCTCTGGTCGCATTCACTACCACACGGACCACCAACATGATATACTTCACCAGTTCACACCTTCACGGTCTTCTGTTTTCTTTGATGCGAAAGGGGGTATCCAGCAGACCGTTTTAATTTGCTTTGCACTTGCCGGATTGATAACCTGACCTATATTTAGTGCAAAGCAAAATAAACTCAAGAATAATAGTTTGCTTCCTTTTTTCAGGAAATTAGGAATGCAGTTTTGTAACCAAAGAGTGGTTAAAAGAGTAAAGAGATGTAGTTTTGTGGCCAAGAAGAACGCTAAGGCTTGACACAACATCAAAATTGGCTCAATTTAATTCCTGAAGGTAGGTTTTATCCATTTGAGCTCACAATTTTGCTTTGAACAACACTATATTCTTGCTGCTTCACCTACTCTTTTCAATCATTCAATGTATCTTATGTAGAATTTAGCTAGCATTTTAATAAAGTGAATGAAAATGATGAATAAGTACGTCGTAGTGAAATTGATGCAAATTTTGCTTCAATCATAAATTTGGTTGAAAAATTTTATTATTATTCTTTTTCAAAGACAAAGAGATAAATTAGAAAGTTCGATAGCAAATATGGCATTAATTGAAAAACCTTGAGGCATGCGGTCTATTATACTTAATCACATTTTTAAGAAGAACCTAGTGAAGATAATGTAATATGATCAAAGCCCAATAAAAGAGGGCGTAAGTGGGCAATGATCTGGATCACCCATAACTTTTCATAAAAGGAATAAGCCGATCAAACAACATAAGCTTATTGGAAAATACTACAAAATGGGATGGAGAGATAAAACTGCCACCCCAGCTTCCAATGCATGATTCTTAATTTTAATCATGAAACACAAAGAAAACTCCCACTGAAGTTTCAGCAGCTCTCCATTAACACTTGAAACATTATAAAACCCATGACGGCGACCAGTGACAAAGCTGCCTGATCTTCATGATGCATTTTTTAATCATATTGTAGTCTTTAATGGGTCACTTTTTGAGCTGGACCACATCGTGTGCGTTAGGAACTTGTAATGCTGTGGGTTAGTTGAGACTTGTTTCCTCTCCACAAGATTTATGGCTTACAAAAAACTTGGTTGAGTAGGCGAACCGGTTAATTTGCAAACAAAAAGTGTGTAGTGGCAAGCGTGTCGGCACTAAACATTAAGAAGAAAGAGATATGCCCTATTCCCATGCCTGAATGGACAAATTCTGGGGCCAGACTCTTTTTAAAAAGCACCTTTTCTCCATGTTATTGGCGATTCCCAATTGTGTCATGTGGTGTTTTTTCTGCTTTGAAAAGATTCATAGTACACATTTGGCTGGATTATGCAACAATACACGGTTCCAAAGTTGTTTTCCTGGTAATTTGCTTAGGAATAGTTCCTTAGTTGTCTACAACTACTAGTTTTGTAACTATCTTCATCTTTCACAGCCAGGAAAATTTAACTAATTTTTATTTCTTCTGTCAGGAGAATTACATTTTGAAATGCATAACTGTAGAATTATGATGTTATATGTACATGTATGAATCAGAATATTAGAACTAAGGTAATCACAGAGGCTCTGGCCTAAGAAAACATGCTTAGTTCATGTTGATGGCATTCCTCTTCTAGCAGCAGCTTTCCATTTCCGATTTGTTTCTCACAAGCAACATAGAGCATGAGGAACAGGCCACCAGTTAATAGTAAAAACTGGAATGCTGGCAGTTTATTGTCCTGGTACCTGCAAATTAGTAGCCAAGTTTTCTGCGTTACATCTTTCACAGTTGGTAACGCTGAACATTTTGCACTCTAAGTATTAACCCACATGATTTCAGTCTTCAGTACATGTACCAATTGCTTAATTTTTCAAAGGAAATATACATAAATCATACAAGTAGTTTCCAAGTCAACTTATTGATAATCTTTCCTTCATGTAACAGCCTTCAGCAAGTGGTCACTAAAAAATCAAAAGAGAAAACGAAAAACCTGTCAAATGGAAATGATACTAGAATTCTTGAAGTTTCATAAGACCATATCTTATGTTCTCATTAATTATATAGAACTGAAAGAATAATATTTCACAAGCATTCATAAAATTGTGTCACAACCTCAGAAAAGATAAGAACAAAAACAAAAGCCCACGGCTCACTTGCTTGATTAGTCTAAAGAAGATTAAGGTGAAGGAGCGACTTCGGGAATTGAAGAACTATATGGAAAATGGTTACAGGGGATGTAAGTGTAAGGCCACGTGCGAGGACACAACCTTGGATGGGCAAAGAAATTTGCACAATCCTCTACTGATCTCTGAAATGGAAGATCAGGAATGCAGTTGTTCCTTACATCAAGCACTCCTCTCTCAATCAAAATTCTACACAGGGGCCCAACATGTATAAAATAATTGTCGGACAATGATAAATTCACCAATTTTCCAATCTCGCATACCCCCTCAGGCACCATTCCAAACAGAAGGTTACCAGCAAAGTTTAGTTGCTCCAAATTCTCCAAGCAAGCTAAAGAGAAAGGTAAATGACCAGTCAACTGATTGTTACCAGCATCAAAAACTACAGCCTCCTTTAGCAAACCTATCTCATAAGGTATACAACCTGTTAGCTGGTCGTTTAAGAGCAGAACCTCAGCTAAAGATGAAAACGCTTTGAAAATGCCTCTTGGAAGCGGACCATTGAATTTGTTGTTGGCCAAGGTGAGATAAAAAATATGAGTGTTGCCAATATTATCAGGCAGCTGCATCATGAAATTGTTGTTGTTGATAAAGAGAGCATCAAGGTTCTGAATAAATATTTGAGCAGGAACTGACCCGGTAAAGAAGTTGAAGCGAATGTCCAAGAATGTTAAACCACTTATGCCTAGAACAGCTGTTGGAAATGGACCTGAAAATTGGTTGTTACTTATATCAAGCTCGTAAAGATAACGAAGCTTGGCGATGTTTGGCGAAAGTGTACCAGCAAAGTTGTTGGAATTCGCATGGAAAAGTGCGATATCAGGTAGCTGCTCAAGAAAACCATCTAGTGTAGGGGCAGACAGCTGAAATCCATTGAAGTCAATAGAAGCAACAGCTATGGCAGACTTGTTATCAGGTGGATTATCACAGTAGAACCCTTTGTAACTGCATATATCTGAACCCAGCCAAGTTTTGGTGATGCCAAGAGGATCTGAGGTGATTATAGACTTAAATTTTTGGATTACCGGATACACTACAGCCAGCCTTTGGTCAGCAAACACCAAAACTTCCCTTTTGGAAGGAAGTTCTGGCAGAGTTGCTAAATGGGTTCTTGGCAGAGGACAATTGAGTTTGAATGGAAGAGTATGATGTTCATCGTTGCAGCCCTTACTCATGTCGCTATCTTTGCTGCCGCTGCCAATACCAATTGTAAATTCTAGGGCTTTTCTACTGGAATCTTGAGCTGTAGTGTAGGAAATGAGACAAACTAAGAGGATGTAGGAGATGGTGCTCATTGTTGCTACGTTACACCTATCTGCTACTTTTTTTGTGCTGGAAATGAAACCCATGGCACAGAAGTGGGCAACTAAGGTGAAGGTTGACAATAACGATAGAAATGAGAAGCCATAGGTCATAAGTTGAGATTGCCACATTAAGAATCGTCCGCCATCTGGAACTACTCTTAGGGTCTATTTTTATTTCTATTGCTCTTTTACAACCACTCAAAGTGCATTTCTTGATAGTGGAATTTTTTTTTTTTCTGTTTTGTAAGGAAGAAGAAAAGTTGTTCTGAAGCATGCTATTGCGTCTTTGACCTCACTTATCACAATAGTGAGAGGTGTTGTAATTTGTAAACATAGAGCAGTCCAATTTGGCTTTTCCCAATAAAAATAAACTTTTATTAACCTCCAAAGATAAGGCAGACCCAGAACTCTTTAAAACAAAATTTTCAGAAAAATAGACAAGATTAACAACAAAAAAATTGGGGAGTATGATCGGAGTCAAGCATAGAGAGTGTATATTGTCCATTCTGTTTATTTATAGGAAGTGCATGATCTCAAAATCTCATCAAATCGTTAATCTTAAATTCTTAATCTTGTAGCAAAATTGAATTCCAGCCCCCTTGAAAATGATAGATGTATCTTATCCTTAGCCATGGTCTCACAAATATTCCAGTGACTTAGCCGGGTAGTGGATTCCAATGGAAATCTTGTTCGGACAGCTGCCACAATATTGGCTCCCAGCTAGCATCATCATTCAATTTTTTTTTTTTTTTGCAGTATGATTGATGGGAGAAAAGACTTAAGAATGAAAAAGGTAAATGGAAGAAAATGACTTCTTTTCTCTCACAATAGATGAAGGGTTTAGAAGAGGTATTTAAGCAAAAAACAAAAAAAAAAAATCAGTTTTCTGTTTGAAATTGTCTTTATGTTCTTTTTCATAATAACATCTCATACAGAAAAAGTCTGTTATTTCTTCCTCACTTTCTTGCTTTCTAGACAATCAAAATACCATTAGTAATCAACAAAGCGGACTGTTATTGTTCATTGAAAATCCCTTAAAAACTGTTACAGCATAGAAGTTACTAGTGATTCCTTTCCCGTTCCCAACATTGAATCATTACTAGCACTCAAGTTAAATGAAAAGATGTCACACTAAGCCAATAAATATTGAAAGTGATGTCGAGTTCTCGCACAAAAGCTATGTGGAGTGGCAGCCGGAATGGATTGTTTCCCTGATATTAATTAGATCATCGTAGCCAAGCCCACTGCCAAAAATATCATAGTCAGTTCAATAAATTGGCCCATTCTTTTCTTTGGGTGTTGGCCCATTCGAAATGCTTACCTTTCTTGTACAAAATGATGCCATTTATTATTTTTTTTTCTAAAATGGGAAAGTATGATAGCAACCATAAAACTTAAAAGAAATCCACTGCTATACAACATCCATGGAACACCAATTTCCTGCACAATACTTAGTTAACTACAGAGATCACTTTCAACAAAAAAGGAGAAAGAAAACCAAATAAAAAAAAAGATACAAAGACAATGACAATGACAATGACAGAAAAGATCGGTTCCCTGCAATCATAATCCCCTGTAATTAACCACAGTACATAATCATCGCTTAAAACAAGCATAAACTAGTAATTAATACTAATACAAAAGTACAAACATATGATAAAAGACGCCTGCATTATCATATCTTATTCTGATTAGAATAATGCACACATGCAGCCCAGCAAGTGAATTTAGACAGTCCAATTTCTTTAATGTGGAGGCTTCACAAGCGCATTATAGCTTTTGGGAGTTGGCGGCACTTCATCTTCTTGAGAAACGGTTCGGGTTCTCAATGAAGCCGCCGGTAGCCTACATGGAATGATATTGAACGTGCTCTCCCGTGCACAAGTCCTAGGTCTTGAAAAGAAACTTGCACAATCGGCTGCCGATCTTTGGAATGGAAGCCCCATTATACAATTCCTGTTGACGTTAAGCCTCCTTAACCTGATTAACCTTCTGCATTGTGGGCCTACTTGGGTGAAGTAATTATTTGACAAAGTGAAATTGAATGCATTTGGAAGCCTACATAGAACCTCTGGTACTGACCCGTAGAATTTGTTATGAGCCATGTTAAGTAGCTGCAACTTTGCCAAGCAACCAAATGACTGTGGAATTGGACCTGTTAACCGATTGGATCCAACATCGAACACCGTCGATCTGTTTAAATACCCAATTTCAAAAGGTAGGCAACCAGATAGCTTGTTGCCTAAGAACAGGACCTCAGTCATGGTGTCCGAGGCTGCACCTATGCTTCGCGGGATCGTACCCGTGAAGTTGTTGTTTGCAAGGGTAAGATAAAGTGCTGGTGTGTTGCCAAAATCGGTAGGGATTGTTTGAGAAAACACATTGTTGTTGATGAAAAGTACATCTGTGTCGAAATTGAACAAACTACGAGGGACAGAACCCAGGTAGTTGTTGAAACGAAGATCAACAAAGGATAAGTTTGTGGCACCAAGAACGTTTGACGGGAATCCTCCCATGAATTTGTTGTTACTCAAGTCGATTTCATAAAAGTAACGTAACCCTCTGAGGCCTCGATTGATGACCCCACTAAAGTTGTTTGAATTGGCATGAAAGATAGCAATGTCAGGCAAATTTGCAATGAAACGATAAAAATTCAAGTTACCACGAAACCTCGCGCCATTGAAATCAATACCTGCTAGTCCAGTTATGTTCCTGTCTGGCACAGTGTCACATAAGAACCCTTTGAAGAGACAATAGTTGTTGCCAACCCAAGTTCCGGTGTAGTTTTGTGGGTCAAAGGTAATGTTTCTTTTAAGTTCTTGGGTAATGGCAAGAATCCTGGCTCGATTGGCTAGGGGACCTGGATTGTTATTTGGTTGGCGAGGCAAGAGATTAAGTGAAGGATTGTATAGCGGTGGACGTGGACGAACATAAGAAACGGTTCTAGTAGGGCGTGGCGGTGGTGAGATTGTAGGGCATGTTGGAGGGCGGGGGCAAGTTTGGGCGACCCCAAATCGGAAGAAATATGTATTCAAGAAAAGGAAAGCGGAAAAGAGAAGGTGTGGAAGCATGATTTGCTTGCTATCTAGCTATGCTTCTCAATTTGTTCCTCAGGAAAAGGAGCGCACCGTGGATTGTGGCTGAAAGCTAACAGGAGGATGACTACTTATAACGTAGCTTTTCATGTTTCAACTTCTAGTCAAACATTTTGGAGCTCAATTTCAGAATGCATGACACACATTTCATAAAAGCAATAATAGGATAATAAATATATGTCATTTTTATATTCAGGATCCTTTTGAATATGACTAATTAGTTCAATAACAAAATTCTAATGTAACCAATGTTATCTTTGTCTATTTGAATTAACATGAGCAAGCAGACATTTCTCATCTATTCATTTTGGATTGTGTGTAAATTTGGGGGGTAAAATGTCCAAAACTAGTTCAGGAATTAAATGGTAATTAGACCCCTTTTTTTTCCTTTTAGGATTTCAGTCTCTTTTTGGGTACAGACTTCCATTCTTTTTTGTGTATGACTCTAGCAGCCTCGTGATTCTTGTTCTTCTTGCATGAAGCAAAGAATTTATTTTATCTATTGATCGACCATTGCTTTGATTGTTCGTGGAAATACAGTTTATGTGTACTTTATATATCAATAATTGATGGTGGGTTGTCTTGGTACAATAATGTAAAATGGCAGAGACAACTTTCGATAAAGAAAGGTAAGAAAAGCAAATATTGAGAATGAAACAACAAAAGAAAGATGACAAAAAGATTAGTTTATTTAGTAAATAAAGAATGAGAATAACCTTTTTTCCTTGGTTGGTGGAGCCGGGGCACTCTGTAGTTTAGTAGGATTTAGGAAGTAAAAGAATCCCACCGACACCAAAGAGAAATTGCTTGATCAGCTATGTTAATTTGATAATTCTGTTTACATCTGATTGGTTTTTTTCCAATTTAAAGTAGTGGTCCAAAAAGAATATGGCAGATTGTTTAGGAAAAGGAGCTGATATGGGCTGAAATATTTCTGCACTCTGCTACATATATAAATATATTATATTTACATCCCACTTTTTCTGAAGTGCATGGAGTATTAGAGACTGTTCCTTTCGTGTTACACGTGCAGATGTGCATATAGCTATTGAAAGCTTAAGAAATTAGCAAAGGGTAACTTAAAACTTCTATTGGCAAATTGTTGATGCCAATAATTTTTCGATAATCAAGTAAATCTCCAAGTCAGAGAGAAAAAAAGGATGAATGAGAAAATTGTAGACTCAGATAGAGTAGACTAAGATGATTAGCTTTAGCCCCCGGTCTTATCGGAACTTTGCTACAACTCTGTACCTTGCACGGTTACGATGCATTTTACAATATGTAAGAAATCTAATTTGAGCTATATAAAGCATGCACATAAATGAGCTTGTACTTTTCTTTCTTACAAGCAATAGAACCCAAATCTTACAATTTTGTTTGCTTCTTAAAATCAGCTAAATGGCTAACAATTAGTGAGCAGTGAGCAAGCCTGCAGCAGAACTTCATGTCTAAGTCGTCGCTCGAGTCAAGAGACTAAGTTGGCCCACATTATCTGGAAATTAATGCCAGTTGTCGAAAAAGGGTCCTCGCACTTGACTAAAGGGTCTTTCTTTGGACAAAAATAAAAGCTAATGGGGGCCACTAGCTAAGTCTCTTTATTCTTTCCACCTCTTTTTTTTTTTTTTTTTCATAAAAAGTTCTTTGGTTCTTGACTCTTAATCAATTTGTTATAGTCAATAAACGACCCAAAAATAAATCAATTGGAATTTGGAGGAAAAAAAAAAAGCAAGGGTGTGGAACTTGATTATTGCTCTTACTAATGGAAATTAGTTGGCGGATAAGATTGGCAAGGATCTCATTTCACTTGTAAAACCTTCATCTTCTCCTTTCTCTTCAACATCTTTTTAGGTTGTCTCGTTTTTAGAATTCAAGTATCAATGACTCAGGTTTATCTTCAATTAATAATTTGGATGTTCCTGTTGAACTTATTTAATTAGTCATTTAAAGCCTAGAATGAAGGATATTTGAGAAAAAGAAAGATGCCTCCTAAACTTTCACCCAATTCTTCGATAGCAACAATGGTTCAGACTTTCTTCTCTCAAAGGCTTAACCTAATCCTTATTTCTTTGATAACAACAATGGCTAAGAATTTTACTGTCGAGGGCTTCAAAATTTTTATATTTCCGTACGCAATTATAATTTTTTATTTTATTAATTTTATTTATATTCAAAATTATCAAAAATTAAAAGTTCAACTACTCCTTAATGTAAGACTTTGTTAAAATCATTATGGCAATATCTGTGATTTTCCTTAAGTTCCTTGAAAGATATTTTATGGTTGGTCACCTTGGTAGTCTTCTTCAAGGATTAAAAAAAAAACTTGAATTGTACATAAAGAAGACAAAATCTATTGGATTAAAAGTCAATTACAGTTGTTATGAATGCACTTCCTGTTCTTCTTCATCTACGGGTAATTGGAAAATTTTTCCGACATCAAGAAGATGCTGAATATATCGAAATGACATCCACTCACACACATAGTTGAAGCACATGCAATTTGGACTCTCGAGCTTAAGATCATCGGTTTTCCTCCAGTTTTTTATTATTTTACGTACTATATATGTTTCATACTACGAAAGCATCAGTCACGTCAGATTATTACACACAGATAAAGAAAAAAAAACAAAAGAGCTTCGGCCCATCCTGTGTCACTAGGGCCTAGGCTCACCGACAAGCCATAACTGAGGCTTGCATTCGACTAATTAAATTATTATACTTAAAACGAGCACAATTTGATTTAAAAATGGGATGGTAAAATGTCAATTTACTAACTTAGGTGAAAAGGCCTTTGATTGTGCCAAACTTCAACAATGTTTCTGGCATTTGAATATTTAATTTACTTTTATTCTTTAAAAAATACTAACACTAATACAATCATGAAAAGATCATGCTTGTTTTATTGTTCAACAAGCTATCTAATGAAATTTGATTGAATTAGTAAAAATTAATTATTTTATTTATAATATTTAAATTTAATTTTTACTATTAACAATCTTCTTAATAAATGATTACAAATTCAATATAAATTATTATCGAGATCAGCAATGTATCTGACCTTAGAATGGAGTAACTCCATCACCCGAACCTTTTTATAATAAAAAATGCTAGGCTGCTAGCTCAAGGAGGAAGGTGATTGCAAACAAATAAATATATTCTTACCGATGAACCTTCTATTTTGATCCAGCAGGCGTCGCTTATAAAATCCGGATATGGTTCAAAAGTAATAGGCTAGATGTCTAGGCCTGTTAACTACTAAATTGGTGGGGAAATGGACCCTACTAAACTGGATAACTCATGCCCTGAGCCCTGATCTATATGAATGAATCTTGGAGTGGTAATGGCCAGCTCCATAACAATACACCAAACTCCAAAGGCCGATGATGGAGTGGGCTCTTTGTTGAGCTGAAGGTATCGACCCATCGAGGGCTTGCCTGGTTGATGATATTGAGATTTCTGATTGGATCAGGATCACTTGAGATTATCATTTTCAAATCTAATTTCTTTTTTTTTTGGGGGGACATTAACTCTACTCAATTTGATGAATGTACTTACAACGAAAAGGTTGGAAATTCATGGGAACATTGTACTTAGCTGCAACGTCTCTTTACTTTAGTTAACACATTACAACTCGGTTTGAAAACGTGATGCTCTTTCTTCAGGGTTAAGAAATAGTTTACGTGCAAGTGATAGCTTAACAGAAATCAAAGTGCTTTGGTTTGTAGCACATTACTCTTTTATTTAATTCTTGGTTTCAAAGTAAAGTTTTGTCTTTGAGATTCATCCTTTCCCTTTTCCTTTCCCTTTCCTACTATGAAGAAAGGCTTGATTGACCAAATTCAATCATCAATGCTTGAACAACAAGACATGAAGAGAGATAAAAGCATGAAAAACTAGCATTTTGTCTGGAGTTGCCTGCACAATTATAAGACAACCTGCAACAAGGATGATTTAAATGTCTGAAAACTGAATTGAATTCCAAATGTGTTTGAAACTTTAAATTTGAAGAACTCTACGTTGAGTTTTAAAATGAACTCTTCACCATAATATTCATAATTGACAATCTAACAGCTCAATTGTAATGGCAAATTAACTAAGCATTAGTTTAACAGCTCAAAACTTTGATTTTGAACTTAATCTGTTGCTTTTAGTTTTTGTTGATGAATAATGCAGATTTTAGGTAAGAAAAGGAAGGTTGACTTGAAACGGGTTAAATCAATCATTCAATCCTCTCAAAACGAGAAAGTAGTATCAAAACATCTTGTTAAAAGTGAACATGACCAACTTTGAGAAAAGGTTTCCTGTTTAGTTTAGACGATGGCAAAGAAGCCTCCTAAGTGAAGAAAACTAAACATGGTAAATACTTACACAGCCATAAATGAAGAAATTCAAAAGCACATCTTTTTTTTAATTGACACTATCAAAATTTGAATTTTAATTAATGGAATTAAAATAGCATCACAATGTTAATGCTGACCAAGCCCATTTCACAAAAGTAAAAAATTTCCAAAGAGGAGGCCATATTCATCCAAGGATTAGTTGGAATACTGAAACTTTGATCCTTCTTGCAGTATAAGTAAATTAAATGGTGCGACTTTTCTTTTGGAGAAAAATGATAGAATCGAAATTCAAATACAACGAAAAGCAGAAAAAGATTAGTAGCAAGATTACAGTTCAAGTTTGACCAAAACAAAGCAACGTCAAACCGTAAAATAGAAAAACAAGAAAATAAGAAATGCTATTCTAAAATCTCGGTTTGAGAAACTTGGGAAAAGCAAAGAAAATAGACATCAGATGGTGAAAGTGAAAGAAAGGAAAAAAAAAAAGTGTGGGCACAATATATCAACACACCAGACCGGCCAGTTTGGCTTACTATTATTGTCCAATTTGAAATGGGGCTGTCACAAGAACCATTAGCAGTATACCATTACCACCCACCTCCCCTTAAAACAATCTACATTCCCTACCACTATTCCAAGAATCCGACCAAAATCCATGATTGCATCCTCTGTCCACAAAGTCACAGAATTGGAGTTGGAAACAATCACAAGCTGGCAAAAGAACCACCGCACAGTTTTCTTTTTTTTTCTTTTCTTTCTTTATCACACTGCCAGAGTCAACCTTCATAAACAAGACACCATCCTTTGTTAAAAAGAAATGAAAAAAATTTCTTATCTTTTCATTGACTGCAACACCCATTTGCCTTCAAATATAAAATAATGGACGATGGATCAGAATTCAGAGATTTAGTGGACACTGGAACAAATTAAAGTGAGAGCATCTTCAGCAAGATCCACCACCATATTGTATATATATGAAAGGGAAAAAAATTCTGGTAATTGAGTATAAGAACATTAACAAATAGAAAGATGAAAAGAAAAACCCCCACTACTCGAATCATTCAACTCCCACCAAATCCACAATCTCCTACCCTATGCCTTTTTTTTTTCTTTTTTTTTGTCCGAACAAACTCTTGCGCCAAAACCGAAAACAAGGAATCCTATATTGTCATTTTAAACAGCTAGCGTACCCACTAATCAATCTTCTTGTTTTGTTGGAGTCATAGCCCTGGCTCTAAGTTGACTATCCAAAGTCTGATCAACCCTACATATAGCATGATCTTTGAAGATTTGCCCTGACGGGTCTGATTCAATTTTGATGACCATTTCTGGGCCATTGAATGAGGTGGTGGGACTAAGATGACTCCAGGACCAAAGCTGCTGGCGCATCCGTGATGTTGTGGCTATGATTGTGTTCTCCTTCATACGTTACAATCAGCATCCTAGGATCGTCTAGAGCTCGCTCTACATGTTTCCTTGCAGGGCAGCCTCTGACGCTGCTACACTTGTAATAGCCCCTGAAATAGCCCAAAGAAACGGGTTAGGGAAACTAAGGGACTGAGTTAAGTGGACTCATACACCTAACAAATGGGCTAACTCAGTAGGCAATTCAATGTGCAATACAAGTAAAGTCAATGACAATTAAATCGCCACCCAACAATATGACAATTGCATTTGAAAACTAAAACATTCAATGCTAACATGAATTATTATTTGGAGGCTTTTGGTCAAACCAGAAACGGGTGAACAACTAGTAAAGAGCCCACGACAAAAACAAGGTAACTTGAACGTGAAAGGTAAAAAAATTGAAAACCAAAAATGATTTTCGATTGATTAAAGAGTGCAAAAAAGAAAAAAATTACACACCTTGGATGAGGAGAACCCTTGATTGGTTTCTGGCCATATTTTCTCCAGGAATAATCATCAGGAGGAATATCAGCCATCTTGTTGCTAATAGCTGGAACCCTAATGATTGTCTTCACTCTTGATTTCCTACATAATAAAAATTCAATCAAAAGGTTGAACTTCAGGACCAAATCAATTAAACCATCCAAATTAAATTAAATGAAGGAAATTGTACGTATAACCAAAGAGAAGAAAACCAACCTTTTCTTGGAGCAGTGGCAACGGCCAGAGGATGATCCACACTTGAGAGCAGCATCATCCATGGAATTGCACTTCCTTTTCAAAGAGGAATATAAAGGAGGTTTACCAGAGGAAGGGACGTGGGAAGGACTAGTAAATTGTAAGCCAGAAGTGAAAGATGGCTGCATGCTATCGGTATCCCCTGTCAATGAAGTCATAAAAGAATTCCCAGCTGACAAAGGAGGCGAAGATGAGAAGTTGATAGTACTAGGAGCTTCATTTCTCTCCATAAGACCAGCCTTTGCCACCAAAAGAGGACTGATTTTACTCTGGTGGTGATTATGAGGCAAAGGAGGCAACCTATGACCTGGGTTAGGACAAAAAGGCTTAAAAGCAGACACCTGATCTTTGGTTACTTGAACGGAACAATTCCCTGACTCTTGAATCTTCTGCCGAGATTGCTGTGAATCTAGTTGCTGTCGTTTCTCTTCTTGTTGGAGAGGAATGGGAGGGGCATGTCTAAATCGAGCATGGCCAGTTCTGGGTCGATCCAGCAAAGAAATAACCTTCTTGAAGGAATTAACAGTCTTATCTGTAACAGCTTGGATTTCTAAAGCTGGCTCTGAACCTGACGGGGAAGAAGTATTAAAAGAAGCATCTTGATTGTAAACCTGATGACTTTTAGACATCAATCTTATCAAATCTTCAACTCCTTGAATCCCAGCAGTTGCAGCTTCTATCAAAGCAGTTTCCTCCATTTTCCCAGCAAAACTATTACCACCGTCATATCCCGTCATCAATTTCACCGCCATCTATGTTCATCCAAGAAGAACCCCAAGTCCCCCAACGCCCACAATTTTGATAACTCAAAGCAGAAACAGTTTTATAGAAAAAACTTGACTTAGAATAAGAGGGAAAATCAATTGAAATAATGATGAAAAAGAAAAGCAAAAAAGAAAAAGCAAAGAAAGAAGGTGAAAGATGATTATGATAAAAGGAGAGAAGCGAAGGATTCGAGTCAAACTGATGCCTGTTCAATGCAAGGCATTGGGTCACCGACCTGTCGCGTCAGTTACATATTAGCGTCAAACTCACCTTCTAATCAAATCTTTCCACGTGTTCAAACATTTGTCAGCACATTGACCAGCTCTCTTTTCAAAAACTGGGGCTCCGTGGCAACGGGATTAACCAGTTTAGAAGACCGTTTTGAAATGATGAAAAAAACAAGAGGCACAAAGTCAAAAGGTCGTGATTAGCCGTTAGATTGATAGCTGGGTAAATTTGGCAACGGGTGGGGGGTTTGTGGGTTGGAGACAGTGAGGTAGAGACGTAGAGTTGACCTTTTAACCGCTTTTTTTGCAATAATAAAATAAAATAAATAAGTCATTGTGGGACCCCATAAGAAGAAACCTCATCTCTTTTACCGGAAACCGGAAGCTTCGTCAAAGTGTCGTCCCACAAGTCACAGGGGATTCTTTCTTCAATAGAAATGAGAGTGGCCCCCACAGGGCACAGCCGTTTGATTTAATTAAAATAATAATAGTTATAACATTTTGTTTTGTACCGTTCGATTGGTCCCTTCGTCATCGTTTGTTATGATATCATCCCGTTGAAATTCTGATCAGAGTCTTAAAGGCTTAGACCCTATGACTTTAGCTTCGTTGATCACAGCTGGACGTTAAAAAAAACATATCCTTTTCGAAAATTTTTTTTTTAAAAAAAAACATTGCTAATAAATCTGAAAAATAAAATTTCAAAAAGTTCCATGCATAAAAGAATTTCAAAAATGACTGCAAATGTTCATACCAATCTAATTTCAAACTGATTTTGTTACATTCAAATGTTAATGTTTCAATTTAGTAGTCAATTCAATTTTATTGGTGATATTATTCTTTTTCTTTTTCCATTGAAAGAATGAAAATCAGCGTAGTCGTACATAATACAGACAATAGAATAGACAATGAGAACTGCTAATCCGTCAATTATCTACTTAAACAAAACAAGGGGTATTGTCAATCCATCTCTGCTCAATATCCCAACCAATGAAGATAGGAATGCTTAAACCAACCCAATCTGATGTATTTATAATAATTATTAAATGCAAATGTGATGTATTTATTAGTAAAACTAATTCCATTAAGGCAATAACGTGTGAAATTAAAATCAATACTTCAATATGCTCAACTTTGCTCCATTTCCTTATAATCTTCTTAAATCAATTAGGAGTATCTTAAATGGTGGGTTAATTAACAAATTTTTGATTTTGCATTCAATAGGAACTAGTTCATATCTATTTAATGAAATTTTTTAGAAAGAAAGTGGCCGTTCAAGGATAAAAATAAAATAAAATATAAATTCGAGAAAATATATTTTTTATTATTTAAAAAGGTAGTAAAGTTTTTTGATTCTACTACTAATGTAAGGGTGAATAATGGAGGTTACATGAATAAAGATTTTTACGAATTGATTGTAAATATATTCAATTTTTATTTATTTATAAGTGTTTATTAAGTTTAATAAATAATTTTAAATGGTATTTTAATATTTGTTTATTAAATAAATAAAATACAAGCATATGTCTATTTAGTTGGTTTATATATATATGAATAAACTTATTTAAAATTTGTTTGTTTATATTCATTTACTATTTACTTATGATAAAACTAATAGAATTATATTTTTATCTTTTATCTTAATTTTATTTTAAGATTCATTTATATTCATTAAGATTTATTTATTTAAATTTATTTGATTATAAATGTATTTGTTTATATATGTTCATGAATATATTTATTTAATATTTTAAAAAAAATTATTTAATTTAATATAATTTAATACGAACCAAATACAAGTATCTTATCATTTAAATGAATTAAACTCGAATGAATAAGATAATTTTCTTACCAAACACGAATCTAACCTGGACACTTATAAAAATAAATAAATAAATAATAAACATACATATGTTCATTTATATTTAATTTGTTTATAACCTTAGTGACTAATACATTTTTCATTTAACTCTATAGTTTAAATTTAATGATTTTAAATTTAATATGAAACAAAATAAAAATTAATTAAAATAAGTTAAACAAATGTTAGATTTATTTGAAAGCATATTATTTGTCATTAGATAAAATAGTAAAAATTTTCTATTTTTAAATAATTGAAAGAATCTTTTTCTTATAGATTTTGATATTTAAATTACAAATTTGTTAAAAATTATTTTAAAAAATAATTGTGAAAATTAATTGAATTATTAACTACATGCAATAAATATAATTTGAATAATAAATATGATTTTTTTTAAACATAACAAAATAAAAAGTAAAAAAAAATTGTTCAATGTAAAAATAAACTAGTCGATCGTTTTTCATTTTACCATTTTTAATGCCGAAATTGATAGCACCTGAGTTAAAAAGAAGTGGACGTGTTGTAAGAAAAGTCCAAATTATTTTTCATAAAGAAATCCAAATTATTTACTTTAAATGTTAATTTATAATTGAAATGTGAATGCGATGGCCCGATTACATATAAAATCACAATCAAAATTACAACATAAGAAACGTGTTTTTTCTTCTTCACAGTTTAATAACAATATATGCTTTTCTAACATGTTTGAACGACACGGTACCAAAAAAACGTGTCTCAACAACGAGAAAAGGAACCAACATTGGAATTTGGCAATAATGAAAGAAAGACGCGGCTGTCTGATTTGATGAATTATTGCAGAATTTCTTTTGAAAAGCAACACTTGGTTTCGGCCTTTGGGTGCCCGAAAGATCAAAGGGAAACTGTAAAGTGTAGAACTCTCGCCAAGAACTTGCACCCACCAAACAAGGCGGCCCAAATTCGAGACAGCCGAAGGGACCCATTCAGAAATGAAGAAGCATCCAAATTTCTCAAAATCGCCCGAAAAAAAAATTAAATAAAAAACAATAAAACCGGCCCAATGTTGTTGGGTGAGGTTAGAAAGGTAATTAAGCTTCTAGCCCATGGCCTTTGATCCACCAAATTGGTGGGCCGATGACCTAGAAATCTTCGTTGTCAATATGGCACGTTTGGATATTTGTCAGCTTGACTTGGAGTTTTAGGATGCACAATTGAATTGCCAAATTGCACGGGAAAAAACTTCAACATTAACTGGTAGTTGTGATTAACAAAGTAGAAGATATATAACCAACAAAATTCAGCAGAAAAAGTAGGAAAAAAAAAATGAGGGAGAGAAATTATAAATTATTATTTGGTGAGGATTCAACAATGAATGTCGGCTTAAAAGACGTAAGGGAGATGGATTCTTTCGGACAATGACAAAGGAGAACAGATTCCAGGGAAGACTAAAGATGGATTCTCTGCAGTATAGACAGTCGTTTTAGTTTTGTTTACGTTGTTATCCTCCAATTCCGCCCATCATCATGCCACTGTCTATGTACAAATTATACAAGTCGCTATAGAAGTGAAATCCTTGAAACTAGTACAATTGTTCTTTGATCCCTCCATTGCAAAGGGGGCCACAGCTATAGCCCGTACTCAAAACGAACTGAAATAATAATATCAAGAGAAACTGCAATTGGCTGGCTAAAAATCATAGACTTTGGAGGCTTACGTTGCGTATTACACCTAACATTACACCTGGTTTTTTTGGAATATTCAAGTTGCTTCATTACTCTGCATCATGGGCCTGTTATGGGCACTTAAATGAGGGCGGCGATAAAATGTATCTTTTCCTTAAATACAGATTCATTTCTCCATCCCCATTATTTTTTTTTTTTGAGCTTTTAGGATTTGGAATCCCTTCGTCTGATTGGACCACCTGCTTCGAATCTTTCTGCTTTCCTCTTTGTCAATGTCTTATCTTTCACCCTTTTTTTTTTTTTTTAAATTTATATTATTAAGATTGGAAAGAGAAAGTTTTCTTATTTGTTGCTTATACATCATAAAATGTGAGATGGAGATTTCATATTTTATTCAAATGGCCTTATCAATCCTTCCCCTCAATTCTAGTTTTAAATTATACATATATTATTACTCCTTCTGTTCTAATTTGTTTGAACAGTATTAATTTTCACGAGGTTTAAAAAAATTTTTAACTTTAATGTTATTAATATTAAAATTAATTTTTTTTATAAAATTAAAGTTTCATGACTTTTAATGTCAAAAAATAAAAAATAATCATAACAAATAATTTTAAAATATAAAAAATATAAAATTTTAGATGTTAAAAAAGTAACATAATTTTGGGATATCTTAAAAAAAATAAACAAAGAAAATATAATAGAGAAATATTATGAACTAATAACTTTTGGACAATAGGTGTATGAATATTAAGATCTATTACTTTTTACCCTTTTAACATTTATAAATTTGAAGATTGAAAATTATTGATGTGATTATTGGTTTAATTGTAATAATTCATATTTTAACTAATTAATTAACTTTTGAATTTATGTAATAATTACATGTCCTATAAAAATATAAATACTTTATATAAATTTGGTAAGATAAATAAGATAATTCTTTTTATTTCTCGACTCTCAACATGTACTTACATCTTTTATAATTTTCATGTCGTAAAGTTAGAAGTCATTAACTATTGAGTATGTGATGGAACCTTTTTTTTTTTTCCTTTTCTTGCATTGCAATCAACATGCTACCTTCAAATATTCAAGGAATCAAAAGTCAACTGTAATTTATCCATTTTTCAAAACTATCATAGAAATTTGACAAGTGATTGCTTTGCCATGCATAATTATTATTTTAGACCTTTAAAGCTTAGAGAGGAAGTTATCTATGAAAAGGGAATCCAAAGAGACTTAGCTTATCCAAAGTTTTTTTTTTTTTTAATTAGATTATCTCAATATTCGATAATCACTTTAAATTTTGATTAATTTGAAGTTGAATCGAATCAAATTTTATAAAAAAAATAAGACTTGAAATCTATATCCTACTTAAAGAGAATCAAATTCCTTATCATTTGAATCAATAAATATTGTAAAATGATTTTTAAAATTTTTTTATAAAAATTTATAATTTAAGAATAAAAAATATAAATACTAAAATTTAAAACTCGAATTTACTAAATACAAATTTTTAAAATGCTTGTACAGATTAACTAATATAAATTATAGATTTTTTTTTTATAAATGTGGCATTTGAATATAATTATGTATTAGTAAATAACAGCAATATCTTTCTATTTCATATGAAAGATCTTTTTTCTCTGCCAAATATACCCGAAGTTTTTAAACAAATATCCTTAATGGCCCCACTAAGTCCTCACATAATAAAATTATCTTTTTCACTGCTTAAAACCAAATTTTCAATCACATTTTCCTTAATTCTCCTACCAACCACACACTAACAAACCAAGAACAACGTTTGATAAGTAAAACCGTCAATGCGATACACCTTAAAGCAAATAAATCATACCAACCACTAGCTACTAACAAATTTAAGTGGCATTTGGTATAAAATAATTATCTAAAAAATCCTGAAGATTACCTATAATGATTATATTATTATATTTGATAAGTATTTAATAATTTTAAATCATTGAAAATAATTAAATTATATCTTATAAAATAATTTATTTTTCATCCAAAAATAATCTAATGTTGCTATATTTCATTATCAATTTATTGTCCAAAAAGTCATACATAGAAAAGGTCCCATTTTAATTTGCATGTATCTGAATCAATATTACAGATTCAACATTTATAAAAGAATAAATCCTATGGCCCATAACCTTTTTGGGGTCAATGTCGATATTGTTTTATTTTTCTGTATTCAAAATTTCAAATACCTAAAAGTGATAATCCATCAAGTTACAACAGCCCTTTGTCTTTGATGACTTTAATATTTTGCCTTTGACTGAATCACGTATAGTAATCGATAGGAAATTAAATCAAGTTGGAATTTTTTAATTTATTCTTTAAAGTAATCAACAAAAATAATATATATGGTAGGTTTTTTTTTTTTTAAAGTAATTATATATTGAAGAAAACTTATCTTATCTCTATCAATATTAACATGTGCACTTTGGATTTAGAGCAAGTTGTCGATTGAGCCAAAAATAATGTCGCTATCATGTTTCTCAAATTCTTGGAGAAAAAGAAAACTATAGGCTTTAATATTAAATATATATATATATATATCTTGTTTGCTGCCCTTTTATTACGGTTGCTGTTAGTGTCAATGAGGTTTATTTATTTTATTTTATTTTTTCAAGAGAAGAAAGAAATCATAAAATTTTGAAGTTTTAAATTTAAAATTTATTATTTATAGTTTTAATTGTTTAATTATATTTTTATGATATTAATTATGTTTAAATTAATTAATTAATTATTTAATTTATTATATAAATATAATATTTAATCGTAATTATAACTTTAAAAAAAATACTGTTGGTCTTGGTATTAGTTAGCACTAATTGGCAACAATCATTCAGCTCCAACAAACAAATCGATAATTCTAATATATTAATAATCCAAAATGTTTCACATGTGAAGTTGCAAGTGGGGGAGAGATCTGTGGGCGTCTTTTCTTGCCCATAACTCAGTAATATTATTGTTTAAAATTATTGCGTGCCATGAGAAAATATGATCCCATTGGTCAAAAGTTTTTTTTTTTTTCTTGAACTGAAAGGTTTTGATACGGTGCATTTATTATTGTTTAGGTATGTTTAGTTCTTATTTCTTACGTAATTACGTGTTGGACTTAGAAGGGAAAATAAAATAAAAATGATGATGGAGAAGAAATAAATAAAAAACATTTTAAATCGAAAAGAATATGAAAAATGAAAATAAATTTTCTTATCAACTTTGAAGATAATTTTATAGGTAAAATATTGTAACTGTAATTATAATAATTTTAAATATTAAATAAAAATTTACATTTTGAATTTGTCAAGGTAAAAGAGTGGACTGGTACTTGTTTAAATCAGATGGTTAATTAGAAATAATGAATTTTTCTTGAAGTCCTTCCCTTTATACAGATTCAATGAATCCAGACAATGTTTAAAAAAAAAAAAAGAATCCGGACAATGAAACAATGTCTTAATCCTTGGGTTAGAATTTTAATTTTCCCTTTAAACAATATCCAAAATGCATTTGACCTTCGCATCCAAAATCCAAATACAACCAAAAAGATAAATAAGGAACAAGTTGGCAGAAGATTAAAGATATTAAACTAAGGTCAAGAATTGAACTAAAAAAGTTAAAAAATATGATTAATAAATAGTTAGTTTAATTAATTAAAATTTATTTTATGAGATAAAAAAATTTTAAATTTAAATTTTATCAGTGATCATTTATTAAAATTATTTTAAATATATTATCTATAATAATTTATTATAAAATATAAAATATAATATATTTTACTTTAATTTAAAAAATTAAATAATTTATTTACTTCATTTTTTTTTAAATGAAAAACATATATTTATTCATAAAAATATCTTTATGATATTTCCGTTGAACTTGTTTAACGAAAGAAAATGAGAATCCGTGAGCAACTCAAATAGTTGGCTCTGATCAAATATTGAAAGAGAAATGTGATGAGGGGGCGAAATTATTGATGCAAATGCGAAACTCATTCCTCCAACTTTCCTCTGGGTCCTACACCAAGACAGATGCCCGGGTCCCAGTCTCCCACTCACCTGAGAAAAAAACACTGATAATTTCCGAGTCCAAACTACGTGGCCAATCCTGATTCACTCCCTTAAACAAAGTTGCAAATCAATTTAGTTTACCATGCCAATCACGCCTTGGTAGAAATATGTTTTAACTGCGGTCAATGGAAGCAGCTGTCTGAATTATTACATGGGTTATGATTCCCGTGGGCTGCTGTCTTTTGCTTTCTTTCCTCAACCGATCACATCTCATCCACATGCTTATTGGCTGTGCTGTTCTCCCTTGTCAGCTTTCTTTTATCTTCAAAATTTTTCGATATAATCTACTAGAATAAATAAAAATAATAGTTGTACCCAGTTATTAATTTTCCATTTTTATTTCTTCGCCAGGTAGTAATATACTGAATTTACCTAATTTCGTATTGGGGTTGTTTTTTTTTTTTTTTTTTCTTTATAAACCCATCGTCGCTGTCCTTCCTTCTCCCCCACACATTAAAAATACTATTCCTTTTCTCCTTTTTCAGACAATATGGATTCACAGCGATCAACTATGGCGATGCTTTTGCTGATGATGTTCACTTTAGCATCATCTCTCGACATGTCGATCATATCCTACGATGAAGCCCATCTTGACAAGTCAAAGTCCAGTTGGAGAACAGACGACGAGGTTATGGCCATGTACGAGGAGTGGCTTGTAAAGCATGGAAAAGCGTACAACGGTTTGGGAGAGAAAGAGAGGAGATTTGAGATTTTTAAGGATAATCTTAGGTTTATCGATGAACATAACGCGGATGAGAGCCACAGTTTTAAGGTTGGTTTGAACCGTTTTGCCGATCTGACCAACGAGGAGTACCGCTCCATGTACTTGGGAATTAAGAAACCCAACAGGAACGTTTCCAAGAGGAGTGATCGATACGCGCTACTTCTCGGTGAGGAGTTGCCCGATTCCGTTGATTGGAGGGAAAAGGGGGCTGTTGTTGCGGTCAAAGATCAGGGAAGTTGCGGTAAGGTTTTTTAACCCTCTATTGATTATTGTCTTCTGATCTTAAGTTTATTTGGGTCAATGTTTCTCTCAGTACCTTTCTTTGATGGATGTTTGTCTTGTCTGGTTGAAGAGTAGTAATACTAATTCTAGTTATCTGCTTTAATTGCTTTTGTCTTTTATTTGTCAAATGGTAATTATCTGAGCCAATTATATTTGATCGGAAGATTCTGTCCATATGAACAAGAAACCGTTCCGGAACTATGGCTTTTCTTTGTTCCTGTCAAATGGAATTATGGCTTTTCTGTTCTTCTATTTTTTTCACATACCCTGGGAGTGTGTGGCAATTTTGGGCCAACTGTGAAAACTGAAAAAGGTATGATGAAACAAATTTTCTTGGATCTTCAAGGACAAAGAAAACATATCAGAGGATTTCAGGGAAGGATCCTGGGCTCTGTCCTGATCTGAGGGAATCTTTGCTTGAGTGGGTTTGGTTTGGGGCGAATAAGTCATGAATCATGACATGCTTTGGAGTTTCATGAATTCTGGTTTTTGTAGTTTGGTTAGATGGACCACTCAAACACTGACACGATTAATCAGAAAATTTTTTTGTAAATTACTATAAAGTACCTTGGATGGTGCCGCAGCTCATCAGTCGACATGTTGAGTTGATGTGTCAATATTCGAATTGGCTGCTTTTGGTGTGGTAAGGATTAAGGTGCCTGGCACGAAGGTTCAGGGCTTACTCCACTGTGAAAATTGAAATCATGGGAGAGCACACGTGTTAAGGGATGTCGGCTGGACGTTTGTAGTTTGTACATTAATACTGCTTAATGAATTAATAGAATCCAATAAATTCTAAATTAGAGGAATAAGAATTGTTTTCATATTATATTAAATTGTTCTTAAATGTTTTGATAAGATGATTTTACTGACTATTCAATGTTAAATCTAGGGAGTTGCTGGGCCTTCTCAACTATTGCTGGGGTGGAAGGGATAAACCAAATTGTTACAGGCGAACTCATTTCACTCTCTGAGCAGGAGTTGGTGGATTGTGATACATCCTACAATGAAGGATGCAATGGGGGTCTCATGGATGATGCCTTTGAGTTCATTATAAAAAATGGTGGCATTGACACCGAAGAAGATTACCCTTACACCGGTAGTGATGGCAGATGTGACCCCTACCGGGTAGGTATTTAGTTTCAAGTTCAAAAGGGAACAAAGATAGAATTTTATCCTGAACAATAGGAGAGAATTTCTTTTCCTTACTAACTCTGGTGTTTTATGACCTGCAGAAAAATGCCAATGTTGTTTCAATTGATGGATATGAAGATGTTCCCCCAAATGATGAGAAAGCATTGAAAAAGGCAGTTGCAAATCAACCAGTGAGCGTTGCCATTGAAGCAGGAGGCAGGAGTTTCCAGTTATATCAATCAGTAAGATTCTGCTTCCATCAAAATTACTAGTTTTTGTGAGACCATAAGTTTAGATTGACTATGATACTGGGATCACATATGATTATATGCTTAATGGAACCGGGAAATGATCTTGTGGAGTTGATGTTGCTATATGTCGTCAACTTGTCCCTTCTTTATTTACAACCTTTTCCATAGAAAGAAAGGATTATATTATTGGTAAAATCACATAGGCGTTCAGAATTCAATGAAATCTTTTGAAACTGACAAAATTAGTTCTCCATGGGTTGAATGCTTTGTTGCTAATTACTCTTACTCTCGTATCAAGTCTGAACACCATTTAGTAAATGCCATCTTTGATCATGAAGCAATAATGTCTTCTAAATTTGGAGTTAGAATAATGTACGTCTACTGTTCTTCAGGGTGTATTTGATGGAAGATGTGGGACACAACTAGACCATGGTGTGACTGCTGTTGGATATGGTACAGAAAATGGTAAAGACTATTGGATTGTAAAGAACTCATGGGGCAGCAGCTGGGGAGAGGAAGGCTATATCAGGATGGCAAGAAATGTGGCCAATACCGTAACCGGCAAATGTGGAATTGCATTGGAGGCCTCTTATCCCATCAAAACGGGTCAAAATCCCCCCAATCCTGGTCCCTCTCCTCCATCTCCTGTAAAGCCTCCTACTGTTTGTGATAGTTATTACACCTGTCCCGAGAGCAATACCTGCTGCTGTGTCTACGAGTACTCTAACTACTGCTTTGCTTGGGGATGCTGCCCACTTGAGGCTGCCACTTGTTGTGAAGACCACTACAGCTGCTGCCCGCATGACTACCCTGTCTGCAACATAAATGAAGGCACCTGCTTGATGGTATGATTAAAAGACGATATTGCATTGCTATATTCTTGATTATGCTAGTGACATTGGTTTTGTTACCCCCCTATTTTTATTGTTAGCATACGCATGATCATTTGTTTATTTCATCAAAAATTTTTTTTTTACTTCCCTCACACTGCAAGTGATGTATCTTTTCCTTTCTTCTTATTTCTCTGGAAGTTACTAACGTTCTGGTTGCTTGCTTGAATTCGTTTTGCAGAGCAAGGGTAATCCACTGGCAGTGAAGGCACTGAAGCGCACTCCTGCTAAACCTTTCTGGGCACATGGAAGTGTAGGCAAAAAGAACAGTGCTTAAGTAGAAGCCTGGTATTTTATGCAGTAGATGATGCTACAGGGAGGATGAAAGAAGCTTGACAGTGCTTAATATTCTCCCCGGTTTTATCATACTGCAGTCCTCGTTTCTTTCATTCTCATACCCACAGATGGATGCTTTATAAAAGTTACTCAGATGGCAGTTATGTATATAGCTTCCTTATTATCCATGTTTCATTTTGGAAACAAGCAGAACATTGTTAATTTCTATTGTACTCTGTATATCATGTCATCATTTGGCAATGACTTCTAAAAATTGATTAATCTATCCTGCTTTAAAGTTGCTTCATATGAATTGAATAAATTTTCTTTCTGCTAATTTGACTAGTTTTGCATGATTTTAAAGTAGAAGTTGAAGATATTGTATGAATGGATAAGCTAGGATAATTATAGGCCAGCTATGATAAAGTGCCTCCAATCATGCTCGAAAGCATATTACTCTGCTCAAGCTGGTTTATTTCATTCAATTAATTGCTTCTTTAATGCTGGTGTCTTGATGATATCAGCAGATGACATTAGTTTCTCTGGTTTTCACTTAAGTGGCCAGTAATCATTATAATTGCGCTTGAATGTACTTATGTATGAGCAATGCCACCCATGTGGTGATAAATTCTTGCAATTTATTCAGCAAATTTTGACAGTGAGGTGAAAAATCATAAGTTCAGAAGTTATTTTGAATACCCTCGGAAGCCTTAAATCTGATTGGTATTGATGACAAGCAAAATCTGGGTCAATTCCAGATTTTAGTCTGCCATAAATGGCTACTTCATAAAACAATAAATTAAGGAAATAATTGTTCAATGTCCACCAAGGATGTTTTGGTGTGCTTGCTAGAAGAATTGCTCGATTATATTAAAATGTTTACAACTACTTTATTCTCCTGCATCCCAAATACCCAACTTTTGGATCGAAAGTATTAGAGGAAACTTCAGTATCCATTTTTGAACTGTCCCTCAGCTTGAAATATGATTAAGATTTGGCATAACTCTTTAACTCAAAAATAATGAGGATTTGTAACCTTTACCCAGAAAAAAATGAGGAACCTAGCTGGAATATTTACTTTACTGCATTTTAGTCACAGGCAAATTTCTTTGCAAATAGTTCCAACTTCTCTTGTGCTTGAGTGTAGTACCCATAAACATGACATAGCTGAGAGCTAACAGAGTAACAGGTCAAAGCACATCTCCCTCATCACATCAGACACTTGGAGCTTCATTTTTATTTTTTTCTAAACTTGACAATGCAAGCTTCAAAAAGCCGGTATTGTACTGATTGATATACATCTTTTGCAAACTCAGAAAAGATGGGTACGGACATTATTAACATTCAATTTCAACAAACGTCCTGATAAAAGAACAAAATCAAATGTCAACCAACATAAAACTCAAGCACTTTAGTTTTGAGAATCATGGGGGAGATGTTTTGTCATGAATAGTGTAAACCAATGGTTAAGATGTAGCCAAGTGTTATCATCTTATGCCTCCAATCAACTTGGTGTACGAACGAGACCTTTTCCAGGCTCATGGCGGCGCGAGGAGTCTGGACATGGCCTAGGTGCAGCCTATTGGGCCAGTGTTTAGACATCTTGGGTTCTAAGCATAATAAGAGGCAAACCGAAAAAAAGGTAAGGGGGAGAATTTTTGTAACCTTTGCGGATTTGCCTAGTTACAATAAGCAGAGAGACACCTTGTTTTGTTCGGGTGCATGAAAGGGATAAAGCTTATCTATAACAATTAATTAATGAGGAATAGGGCCTTGAGGGCATTTCAATCCTGCTTTGCCTATCTATCAATACTCTCAAAAATGGGTACCTAGCTAACTAGTAATTAGTAGTCCAAGATCATGGCCATAGTTCTTTTTATTTTGATCAGACAAAAAAAGAAGAAGAAAACTTACTAGTCTAACTAACTCAACTTTCAGAAGTTTAAGACTCTTGCAAGATATCTGGTCTTTAGAGTTTGTTTAGCATTATTTTTGCGATTGAAAAAAATTTAAATTTAAAAAAATATATGTTTAAAAAGTATGATTAAAAACTGTAAAAAAAGTTGTGAATAATTGAAATATCTTAAAAAATAAATATAAAATATTAAAATATTAAAAACATATAGATAATAAAATAATTTTTTATTTCAAACGTACTTTTTCATTGTAAAAGCACATTTCGAAGAAATTTTTGTTTGAGTTGAAAAATCAAGCTTTTAAATTCAAAAGCTTTTTTTTTTTTTTTTTTTTTTTGTAGTTTAACATTATCATTCAAAAGCAGTTTTTGAATACAAAACCAAACGAGGCCTTAAACGGTGTCACATTCAGTTAGGGCCGCTGTCAAATTGTAAACTGTAAGTAGGGGAGGCAACCTGTGAAAGTCTTTCTGGACTCAAAATAATGGTGTTGTAGACTAATGTTACTATCTTGCCTGCTAACAAAAGGGACCCTTCGCCCAAATGCCATGTCTCACAACATAAATCACAAGTCATTTTCTTAGATTTACAGTAAGGGCCCAAAATATTGAATAGTTGCGGGTTGGGGACCATCCACTATGTGGGGGGGAGGGAGGGGAGGGAAGGGGGCCCGATACCAAATGTCCTAAACAACTCAATCCCCACCCCAAGCTCAATTATCCATCGTCATTCCTGATTTTCATTTGGTTTTCCAGGGGACCATGGCCGGTAAGGACAAGGGTAGACCATTGAGGCTGAACCCCACCCCTGCCCCTATGGAGAAGTTGCCTTCGGCAATTGGCATAACCCGTAATATCTGTCTTGTGATTATGAAAGCAGAAACAGCTACAATCAACGGTGTAGGTTGGCAATTTTATTAAGTTATAAGCTCGCATTTTTGTTCTGTTTAATGCTTTAAGCTCTTTCATATCACAACCTTGCTTTTCATTCCTCTCATTTTTTTCCCCACCCAATCAAATACGATAAATGGTCTCATTCTGCATGGATAAATACTATTATCATTAGTTTCATCACCCCATCAACTGCACCTTTGCTGGTGTAAGGCCTGCTTTTAGTATTAAACTAACGAGAAAAGCATGTTGAAAGGCATTGGTCAGTTGATGAGTCAAATATACAATATAAGCAGCCAGCTACTTATATTTTATTTAATAATTCTAATATTTTTATAGACAAAACAAAAGGGTGCAAAAAAAAAAAAAAAAACTAACTCTGATATTGCTAAAGCAAGCAAATCATATCTTTTGATAATAAATACAGTTGATTATCCTAATTAGTTAAGATTCAGAGTGCCTCATCAGTCTCTGAGAGGTCCAAATCCTAGTTGTACTACTGCACCATCTTGTACCACTAGATTAGCTTTTACAGGGCTTGGCTTTTCCTCTTGAGCAGCTTCCAACAGACTTGAAGGTTCTGCTTTTGTCACAGCAATTTGAACTTCACTTAATGAGCCTCCGTTATCAGTCTTCACCGTCGGGCTTGTATTATTGGTATTGTTGATTAGAGCTATGTCAGGAGCTTCAATAGAGTTATAAGATGGGATGACAGAGGGTAACTTGGATAATAAAGCTCCAAAACTGCAAGACATAGTAGGAAAAAGGGGTGGAATTGACCGAAAAGGTGATCCTATAATACCATTTTGTGGGCTGTTCCAACCCAAGTTGATGGATTTGATCGGAGAATCCTCAGGTCTTTCATCGATCAATCTTTTTATTCCAATTAACTGGCGTTTGTCATCAAGACAGAACGTGGTTTCATTGTTTTCAAGTACCTGGTTATTTGGTTTAAGGACGTATGGATGTTGGATTGGCAAGTATGGTCTTTGAATGGCAAAGAGACCAGGAATACTCTGGAGATAGCTGAATTTCCTCTGTATGCTGATCACCAGATTGAGATCTTCCACAATCTGAAAATCCATTATTCATCGACTGACTTAAAGCCAAAAGTTTTTTTTTTTTTTTTAACAAGAAGAAAGAAAAGGAAAAGAGAGAGCGAGAGAGACCTTGTCAAATGAACCAAGTTGAATGATGCCTTCTCTGACAGAAATGATGGCAATTGTCTGTAAATCAAGAGAAACTGTGATGAATATTTTTAATGGGCTATTGCAGGGCCGGCGGTTACAGTTGGAATTCTCTTTTAATATTTTTACTTTGTGTAGCTACCAACCTGAATGCCTGAATTGAACTGAAACTCCCACGCTCTTGGTTGCTGCTTATAGGATCACAAAACCAGAAAATCAGGTTACAAGAAAAAATACATTCACTTATGCATTGAATTCTGTTGAGGATAAAATATGCTTCTGTACAGATTATCTTACAGGCTCAATAGACATATTCCATGAGGAGATGAAGCTAGGATCATTGTCATTTGAGATTTCTTTATATACCCATTTGTGACTGTTATCTGCTGCAATTTTCCCTACTAATCTGCAAACAAAGGCCATTAACTTCACCATTAAGCTCTTCAAATCATCACTTTATTTCTGCAAGGAATTCAGCTATAATCAAAGGAATTCTCACCCTTCTCCATAGTTATAGACTTCATGCGACATTTTGAAGAAAATATCAGCTCCAAACCTCCCCTTTACATAACCACTTCCAGCACGCTCACATTCATGGAAGTCACAAAACCCATCTTCCCAGACAAGAATCCTAAAACAAAAAGCCATCAGGTCAGGAGCTTACAATTTGAACAAAGTGAAACATTGTTTTGCCACAAAAATTTAATCGAATTACCAGTTCCTTTTGTTTCCTTTGGAACGATCAAGAGCACTCCCTCCATAATCCCACCTGCAAGAGAGCAATTTGATCTACAGACATTAAGTGGACCTTACATTAGACAAATTCATAATCACTTGGGTTTAACATTAAGATTTTGCTGAACCAATCTAGGTTGTTGGCCTTGACATCTACTAATATGCTTTCATTTTTTTTTTCTTTATCTTACTTTGGTGGTGGATAATTTCGAGGCAGTATCCTCCAAAAAACAGCATAAACCCATTTTGAAGAAGTAGAAGAATCTGAACATGAACACAGGCTCCGTAGTGTGTGCTGCAGGAGGCAGTTAAGCATGGGAAGTCCAGCTTCCATTGTCATTCACAAACTAGAGCAAGAAACAGCGAGAGATAAAGAGCGCTGCCACTGGACAAAGAGTCCTAGTTTAAAGTCGCACATATAAAGGCAAGAGCAAGAAAGGCATAGCCACATTCCAACCGCTGACAATTCAGTGGAAGCAACACGCTCCAATTAAAATTGTTTTTCATGGAGGGACCAACTCATTTATGGTTGATTCAAAAGTTAGAAAAACAAGCGATTTAAGTTCAACACCCCAATTAAATTGTTGGCGAGTTTGATGCACTCTCCCTGTTAAGGACTTGGGGATGACATTTATTGAGCAGACAGTTTCCCCACAGAAGCTTCTTTAATTTTGTGTCTTTCCTTAAGAGAGCAGAATGGACAAATATGAAACAGCATGAAACAGTTGGTTTTAATAATTTTGTTTGATTAGGATAGATAATGTGAGAGTTTTGATGGGATTATCTCACCATGCAAACTATAGTGTCTCACTTGCATTTGAGCAGCCAAATGTGTGCAATTGATAATAAGAGGCCAATAGGGTGCATGGAAATTGAGGTTTTCTTTCTTTCTTCCTTTCCCCAGAATCAAACACTAACTTACATTTTTTTAATTTTATTTAGGACCTCTTTGTTCAAGTGAATACCAGCTGATAACTGAGGTTACAAAATGGCCATCAGACAGTCAAATGGAGATTCTGATTCTTGCCTTCAATACAAAGAAAAAAGATACCCATTGTGTTCTTGAAGAATTTGAATTGGCTAGATGACTTCGAGTTCATGTGAAAAATGCTCTCTTCCAAATACATGAGATAAGAATATGCCCACTGTAACTAATATTTTGATTCTGAAAACTGAAAATGTTGTTCATAGCTATGAATTATAATAGCAATTCTCTATCATTTTCAAAATAATAGGGGGAATTTTTATTTTTTATTTTTAAAAGAAAAATCCACGTTCAAAAAGAAAGTGAATGTTATGTTACTGACAACAAGACACTTTTAACATTTGTTCTTATAAATTGATATTTTCTTGTTAAAGTTAGCAATTAAAATTAAAAATTTAACATTCTAATGACAAACCACATAGCAAATTAATATTTTTTTTTTAGTAAAAGGCATTTCATCATTATGTATATTCTTAGTGGAGAAATTTGATACTTAATAGTAATTGCTAAAAACCCAAAAAAGAAAGGGAAAATGTTTATTTAATTATTAAAGCCAAATTTTTTTACCCAGAAATTAGAGCAACAATTAAGTCTGAATCTATTTAAAGCTCTAAGAAAGTGATGGTGCAACACGCGTTCTCAAGTGTCATTTTACTTTTGTTCTAACAATATTTGATGTCAATATATATGTTTGTCTATTGTTGTAGTTGCAGTGGTCCTGAAAAGCTGATGGATGGGTCTTATGAATCGATTTTATGCCAAGTTATAGAATTATTGACCTATCAGCTTTCTAATCTTATAGCTGGCTAAGTTAAATTGTCATGAATCTTAGTCTGGCCAAATTACTCCCTGGGGATAAGAATTTTATAGCTCTTCAAGAAAAATCAATGTACTCCAATGTCATAACTACAGTATTTCTTATGTTTCAAGAGGGGGAAAGGTTTCAGGCTTTATCTTCAAGGTCATCCAAAAGGGCATCTTCAGAGACCATATCTTGATAAATATTACAGAGTTTCAATGTTAGGATGCTTTGGTCAAGCTGAAAAAGGAAGCTAAAGTGGGTTGCAATCTTGGGGTAAAATCATGCTGGTCCTGGTGCCCATCAATATAACTAGAAAAGCAGTCAAGAAACCACTTTATCTGCCCAAGCTACTGACAGAGTGAGCGGTCCAAGGATGATAAATTTATCTGGTTGATTCAATATATCAATTCTATAGCAGTGTATTGAAGAAATACATTTTCTTAAACTCTGGCTAATTACAGATGATCTAAAACTAAACTTTGGCAAATTCTAACGTCTTAAAGTAAAAAAGAAAAAGAAAGCTGATGAAATCTTATTTATAGTACTTTCAGTAAAAAGAGAATGAGGTCCTTTTGCCATCCTTTTAATTTACTGAGTCTGAAAATGCAGCAGCATACTTCATGAACAAGATCAATACGCCCTACCCGCCTTTTCCATGTTATGGTGTTGCCCATCAACTTGTTAACTGGATTCCATTTACACAGCAGCACTCCCTTCAAGTAGATACTGCAGACTCCTCTGTTAAATTTGCATGAAATGTTTTGGTTTTAGTAAGATTTTTGGTATCTTATAAAGCGTTCTAGTAACTTTTGTGATAGTTTTGGTAACTTTTGAAGTGTTTTAGTTACTTTTGTAATATTTTTAATAATTTTTGAGTTGTTTTTTGTAACCTTTAAATTATTTTTGGTAACTTTTGAAGTATTTTTGATGACTTTTCTAATATTTTTGGTAACTTTTATTATATTTTTTTAATCTAAGAAAGCAATTTTGGTAACCGACATTGTTTTGTAACTTTTGAAGCGTTTTTGGTAACATCTGTAATTTTTTTTATAACCTTTAAAGCAATTTTTTTGTAATATTTGTAATAATTTTGGTAATGTTTAAAGCGTTTTGGTAATTTCCGTAGGATTTTTGGAAACATTGAAGAGTTTTTTATTATCTTTATAATATTTTTGGTAAGCTTTGTAAACTTTTGAAACCTTTTTTTTTTTAACCTTTGTAAATTTTTGGTAATTTTTGAATTTTTTTTTATAACATTTGCTGTATTTTTGGTAAGCTTTGAAACGTTTATGATAACCTTAGCAGGATTTTTGGTAACTTGTATAATATTTTTGTATAACCTTTTGAGCATTTTGGAAACATTTGTAATAATTTTGGTAATATTCGAAACATTTTGGTTTTTGTAAGATTTTTGGTAGTCTCTGAAGCGTATTTGGTAATCTTTAGTATTTTTGGTAATTTTTATAATATTATTTTGTAACTTTCGAGCATTTTTAGTAATCTTTATAAATTTTAATAAAATTTGAAGTAATATTGTAACATTTGAAGCATTTGGGTAATCTTTGAAGTATTTTTGGTAATCTTTGAAGCTTCTTTGAAACCTTTATAAGATTTTTGGTAACTTTTGTAACATTTTTTGTAATTAAGAAAGCTTTTTTTTTTTTTTTTGTAATTTTTATGAGATTTTTGTTAACCTTTGACAGCTTAAATGTAAATGGATATCTAACTATGATAAATACAATTTAGTCTGTCAAATGTAAATATAAACTACAGAAATAAGTTGCCATTTGAAGGAGTAACCCAAATCAGGAGTTAACAATGTAATTTATAGATAGCTGCTGCAGCCCCCAATTGTTGAAGGTAAGAGTTAGCAATTCAAAGTAACATGACAGAATGCAGTCAATGGTTTCTTGAGAATTTGATACAATAATTGCAGAAGATATTGGACCAAGTTGAATGCCGGGATGGGGAAGCTGGCATGCATGGTGGGGGCAGGTAAAAAGATTGACAGCTACAATTAGAAAGGCAGAAGAGCATCCCAACTCTTTCTAAAAGGACATCCAGTCCAGGGCATGGCCCGCTTCCACCCTTACAATAATCACTTTTCCTTGCCTTTCCCTTATCTCTTATGACTGAACGGTCTAACCACCACCTCACATTGGTGCAAACCACATAGCTCAATCTCATCAAAAATACGAGTTCATGAAAATTTTTATCAGCTAACCTCTTTTGCTATGATCCTATGCAGCTTTTCATCCTACATTGACCTGAAATGTTAAGTCTGCTCATTTTCCACTTTAATGAAGTTTTTTATTGGCTTAACATCACTAATAAGTAATAAACACCAAAATTAAAGGTACAACAGGTTTTAGGGGTGCCAGCAGGGATATAGGAGGATACCAGTAATGATTTCAGTTGCAAACTAAAGGTTGAAGGCTACTGTCCATATTTTATTATGGCCTCAGAAATGTATGGATGAGGACTCAGGTTTCTATTAATGATACTCAAATCTGCAAAATAATTACAGATTTAAGGCAAGTTTTCCAAAATCATGAAAGCTTAAATTCCAACTTAGGCCCACTTCTGCATATATGATCAAATGGAGCCAAAATCAAAAACTCACAAGCACCAGACAAATTTTTGTTTGTACCCAATGCTAAACAGCATCTTTTGGCACCTGCAGAGGCGACAATACATTAAAGGAAGAAACTTAGAATTAAATGCTGGGGAAGTTCCAAATCTACAATGTTTTACAGAGTCTTTCAATTTATCAAGAACAAACTCAATTACTCAAGCTGGGCCTAGAATGCTTAACTTTCTTCCACACACAGCTGTTTTTTTAAAAACAACTACCCAAGCCGCGGGCCTCGAAAAGCTTTTATAAAAATCCAAAAAGGAGGGGTTTTTCTTGTCAGGGAAGATCCAAGTAGAAATAAATGCCCCGTCGCATAGTTAGGAAAGCTGATCATCTCATGGAGTAATTCCATTGAAAAAGTAATAAAACTTACAAAAAAAAAAGAAAGTAATAGCATGGAACATCTCGACATTAAATGGTTTAACCTAACTGGAGCCTCCCTGTTTGGTTTGGGTCGTTAGTGAGAGCCACTTCCTCTCCAATATACAGCTCAAAACAGAGAAAGAACCGCAAATGACTTAAAACTATACATGAAGGATGCAATTATAACAGCTACTATAGTACTTTTAAAAATATCACAAAGGGAAGACAAGAGTATTAAATGATATGCTTTAGAACGATGTTGATTCAGGAACTTGCTTTCAGAGGAGAAGGAAGAGAAATGGTGTACCTAAAATTTATAAATGTGCATTACATGTCACATCATTGTTAACATCAGCTAGTAAATGTACATAACAGGGCTGCCCGAGGTCAAATCCAATGAAAATTTCTGTACAAAATAGGCGCTTGTTGTCTGGTTGAGATTATGGAACATGGCCAATAAGATCAATGTTTAATTCATTCTGTCAACCTGAAAATCCAGCAGCCGTAGTCTGCATGGCCATGGATAGATTGCCCAAGTCCAACAAAAAAATTGCATATGATTAAGACACGTTACTTTTCTATTAGATTATACTATCGTGATGGTAGAAACAGCTTTTATAAGATTATAAGAAAAGAAATTATTGTTACTACTTAATAATTAGGTTATACTTATTCCATCTTTGTTCCCTCTTCACCAAACACAGTGAAAGATTTCCCCACCCTAAGCCCTCGGAAATCTGCTGAGGAGCGAAAGCAAAGTTTTGGGCTTCCTAGTTTTACTTAGCCCAGACTAGAATGGCCGAAGTCCAATGAAGTCACTTCCTGGCTTCATCGGTTAAACTTGGGTCAAGTGGCAACTCTTGGCCCAGACCTGGCTTTGTGTTTCATGCGGGTCGGTCCACTTATGGGTGAGTAAACCGTTGGAGCATCAGCATGCCCTTGCAGTGCGGCTAAAAAGGAGTGTTTGCGGCTCGTTGGTAACTCTTGAAATTAAAGCTCATAAGTGTATTATTTTACTTGCACATAAGTGAGCTTATTACAACCATGAATGTCGTCTATCAGCTAGATTTGGTACGATAACATAATAGTAGTTACTTAGAATTGGCAGATGAGCGATCAGCAAGCTCCTATTGGTAGTTGAGACAAATCCCTTTCCCTCCTGGAAAAAGCCCTTTCCCTGCCCGATGAGGCCAATGTGATTTGAAATGGTCATGTCTCATGAGGATAAAGGTATTAACGCGTACGAACATCAATGAAGTCAAAAGTCAACACCAGAATGGGCAAAGAAAACTGAGTTGGCATGTTGACAATGTGGCCATTGACTTTCCTGGATTGGAATGATTTTACTCGAAATGCTTCATTGTCAACGTTGGAGGAAGATAACAAGCAATGAAACCCCCTTTCTTCCCTACTAATTCCCCTCATCTCGAAACCGTAGCCTTCGACTTTCCCCACATTGCCCTCGCAGTAGGATTTAGTCTTAAATGACTTTATTTGTGAACGCTACATGGAGAGAACCAACGGAGCCTCAATTCCTCCCTGTTAGTTAAATTAAATCCATAATTCGATATAGTTTATAGAGTGTACACCCTACAGTCTTTGGCAAGTTGATGGCTTTCCGCAATAAATAATTCAAAGCGCCTCATGATTGATACAGCTCCCTGTATGACTAACACAGTTCCGTCAACTCTTACCCAAGGGAGATTATTTCTTCCATCCCTATAAATACTAGTGGTAGTTGTTTTACTTTTTATATGTTTCATAGCAAGACACAGCTTTTTATTGAGGATACCGTTGCGCACTTACATTATTCATGTCGATCTCTGGAATTCAAGGCCTGCCTTTAGAGGTTACAGGTACGATACATATGATGCAGCTTGTTCCTAATTGCCATGGCTATCTTCTTACTCATATCCCTAGCTGAGTTTAACTTTGCAGTTGTTGGATGTTACAACTTGGAGGACAAGGAATGGATATCAAGACAGGACCCTTATGTTTGTGTTGAATATGGAAGTGCCAGGTGCCGAACCAAAACCTGCACAGGTAATCTGTCTCTCCTAGCATTTAATTTGCTATAATATGACAGAAAACTGAAGATTATGTTTTAAGTAAAGCCCCTGAATTAACAAATATCATATCCAACTATATTTGTTAGATGGAGGGAAGAATCCTACCTTCCAAGAGAAGTTCATTTTCACACTTATTGAAGGCCTCAGGGAGTTGAATGTAGTGGTTTGGAACAGCAACACTCTCGTTGCTGATGATCTTATTGGCAGTGGAAGGTAAATCCCACTATGTTGATTTAATTTAAAGGAATAAACTTCTTTGAATTCGCTAGTTTAACTGAGTTGTTCTTACTTATGTTAAGGATTCAACTCCACAAAGCCCTTTCCCAAGGTTTTGACGATTGCACCTGGCCACTTCAAAGCAAAACTGGCAGGTTGGTTAAATAGAAGCTTGTATAATCTTTCATAACCATGACCCTGCGGTTTTTAAATTTACATCTCTGATATATTTCTTTCGGTACAGGCATTCAGGAGAAGTACGACTTATATTGCACTACTCCAACGCCACAGTAAGTTACCAAGTTTCATATATTTGCAAATCCCTACTTTAGGATATATACATAAATATAAACCTGACCAAGTAATCATGGTTTTAAATTGTAGCAACCTCAAAAATGCAAGACAAAGCTAGCTCCATCAGTTCCAGAATATGCACCATCTGCCCCCTTCACCCAGGTCTCACCATATGGTCACCCATCAGCAGCACCTCCAGCTCCTTACCTGATTACGATGCCATATGCAGCCCCATCTCCTTAAAAGTCATATCCTACTAGTATAGCAACATATCAGCCCCCTCCTTACGCTGGCTATCCTCCACAGGCCCTTCCTGCAGGTTATCCTCCACAAACATACCCACCTCCCCCTCAGGCCTCAACTTATTATCCACCAGGTACATTTGTCTTCTCTCACATTTTTTATGCATCCTATAAATTCCTAGAAGTCAAAATTTCCAGATTTTGAAACTCATCCCATTGTTATTCTCCAAATTTCCATGTTTGTGAGTTGCTTTATCTGAATTTCTGATTCTTGCAGCAGCTCCAACTGGAATCTATTCTCCACCACCCTATTGAGCTCTTCGTCACTAATATCATGCAAGCAGAAAAAACACTACATCAACAGAAGATAACAGAATTCATGCTTTGAGCCACAAATGGCTTTATAATTATTCTAATCTATGCAGAAAATCCATTGCATTAGATGAATATATTTCCCTTTTTTGATCTGTATTTCGAGCATCTGTAAGTTTTTATTGAAAGTTTGGTTTCTTGTAATTTACTACTGCTCTGCAATTCTAGACAATAAAAAAGTGGTTTTCTCTCAAGTTGGTGGTATTTGTATTCAGCTTCCTGGTTTTCTCTTACCTTGCAAATTATTTTGTATTTTGACAAATAAGTCGATAAAGTATTATAGTTTAGAACGCTGCTGACCAATTAGTTACGTGAGATCAATGGTGAACGAACAATTTTGTCTATGATTTGCATCTTTGACTGAATTTGGCCTTAGCTAAATGACCATTGGCATTGCATACACATTTAAGACTGGTCAGCATATCTATAAGCAATATCGCCAAAGTGATTAAGGACTTCCCTTGAATGTTCTTGGCCATAAGCCTTTGCATTAGCTCATTTAATGTTTAATGTTTGGACGAGAAAAACTGATTTTTATTGGGTTATAAAATATCTTACACAAATACAATAATGGGTTTAAGGCCCAGATATATGTCCAACAAATAGGCCCAATCTACTAAAATTAAAAAAAAAAAGAAATACATAATAAAATTTTAAAAAATTATCAAATACATAATGATAAAATTTTTAGATTTTATGAGTGAATTTAACAGGACGACACATATTTTTTAGAATATATTTAAAATAAAAAATTAATTAAAAATATAAATAAAATTTATATATCAGTCTTTTAATACTTTTATAAAATTAAAAATTTATTTTAACAATGTATCTAATGAAATCTTTTTTCAAAAATAATAATAATAAATAAATAATGAACTACCATCTTATAAATGTCATTGGATTGGCTCATTGATTGTCATTATACTTTGCCGAATGGGCTAAGGCATAGGCATTATTCCACTTGGTAATTACTGTTCTTTAATTTCTTTAATTAAAACAATTACTCTAATTTTTTTTTCTCCAACCTAATAAATTGAATATTGAAGCACTTTAAAAAAAAAAAAATCTGTTGGTTTTCACCGCTCTGTTTCCATATTAATTGAAAACGAGGTCTTTATTAAATTCATACACGAAACAAAGAGAAGAAGAAGAAGAAGAATGGATTACCTAGGAATCGATTTTAGCTGCGCAATTGGATCTCTAAAAAGCGGGAATCTCCCCCCAAAGGACTGTTTGCTTGCTCTCATTTCCAAGCTCCTCGGCTACGCCATCGTCGCCGCTTCTACCACCGTCAAACTCCCTCAGGTCTTTATCCCAACTCCTTTACTTTACCAAACCCTTATTTCACTTACTTGGCCTTTTGGGTTTTTTAGTTTCTTTTCAAAGATTAAAATTTTTTTTATCAATTAATTCTTCCACACTGATGCCTAAATATCTCATTCCAAGGTTTTCGGTTGGGATAATTTAGTTGCCAAGTAAAGCAATGATTTTTTTAAAAAAATTTTAGAAATGAGATCTATTAATGAAGTTTTATTTAATTTCTCTACTGAGATCAATTAATGTCTTTTCTTATAAATTTGTTGTATGATGTTTTCAACTATGTAATAATGCTATTATTGTTTGTAACCATTGCAGATATTAAAAATTTTGAAACATAGAAGTGTTAGAGGGCTTAGCGTTGTAGCCTTTGAGCTTGAAGTAGTTGGTTATACCATTGCTTTGGCATATTGCCTTCACAAAGGACTGCCCTTTTCAGCTTATGGAGAATTGGCATTTCTTTTGATCCAGGGTAGGTGGAGCAGGGTTTTTTTAGTTTTTCATTGATTTTCCATGTTTCTGAGAAGTTCTTTCTTGTGTCGTACAAGAATAGTAGAAATTATGCTGACCTTTGCAAAAAGATACTGGGAGTAGGAGTGCATGTTTGTTATTGACTGTCGTTTGATATGCCATTGATCCATTCCTTAGGATATTGTTTTAGTCAGACTTGTTATGCAGTAGGCATCCAAATCTTGGGACTAAACTGTTTATAGGTTGGAGTTTGGACCATAAGCAGGATAAGAACAAGCATTGAATTTTTGACTGAACCAATATTTTAGAGATTTAAGCTAATGACAACTTGGTTTGTTTTGTGTAATATGCATATTAATATCTTTCAAGCACTAACCAGTTTCGTGTTTAATCTTCTCCTTTCCTATTTCTTCTGCTGCTGTGTGTCATATGGTGCATGTACACACATGGATGGGTCTATATGTGTATGCATGTGTGTGTGGTTGTATATTTTGTGGGTAAATTAGAAGAAGTAGAATTGAGAAATTATAGACTATGCATATGTGATAATTGAAACCAACCAGTATAGTTCCAGAACTGGTTAAGCCTTCTAGTTCTGAATATGATGCAAACTTCATATCTTCACAAAGCATGTAAGCTGTTCATCTTTTGGTTGGTTTAGTTTTTCCACCTTCATACAATTATTATTTTATATTTTGGAAAACTGATATTGCATCCGTCAATATTTGACCTGATTTTTCATCTGTTACAGCGCTAATCTTGGTTGCTATAATTTACTACTTTTCACAACCTGTGGGCATTTCAACATGGACCAGGGCGCTACTGTATCCTGCTTGCTTTCTCTGTTATATTTTCCATTTCTCTTCCTTTTTTTTTTTTGGAGTTTCTTTTTTGCTTATGACCTGCAGGAATGAAGAACATAAATATGTTTCCTTAACATGATGATGTTTCAGATATTGTGCTGTAGCACCAACGGTCTTATCTGGTCAGATTGACCCTATTCTTTTTGAAGCTCTATATGTGAGTAGCAACTTTTGCTTTCCATACTGTATTTAGAAAACATTGTGGGCTAATATTCGGAAGCTCTATACTGTCTTGCTTACATTCCTCTGTGTTCTTTTACCTTGTTTCTCTCATCAACTTATGGTGTGGGGATAATATTACTAACAGATATCTGTGTCCTAATATTCAGAAGCTTTAATTTTGCAATTATAGAGCTTCTGTATGGTTAACGCTATTTTGATGTGGACATGACTTGCTACAGGCGTCCCAGCATGCAATATTTTTCTTTGCCAGGGTACCTCAAATATGGAAGAACTTTTCCGTAAGTATAACTTCCATATTGAATTTGTATTCTGCTCTTAAATTATATAACTTATTAACCAACATTTTGGTTTTTGAAATTGCTACAGTTTCTGCAATTTCTTTATTAATTTAATGGAAGGAAGTTGTAAACCTTTCTCAGATATATGTTTTACAACCATTCATGGATCCCTATAGGACTTTGATTCTTGTGTTTCCTGTTTTGACATGTGCATCCATGTGTGCCCACTGGAGGGGGATGGTATTTCATAATCCTTAAATGCTGTAAAAGTTATAACATGTAAAGACTCATAGTTTCTAGCTTTGTTTTTGCCTACAAGTGATTTACTGCTCTTATGTTGAAAACATAGTGTAGGATTGTAGGAAACCATCAACACTCGATATTTGTAGCACAGTTCCATTATCAAGTGGTGAAGATTACTTTGATAAAAGGAGACCACAGCATATTTATGATCAGACCAATTAAAATTAAAAAAAAAAAGTCTTTGTTCTTTGGTAGATTCAGTAACTTCTATAACTCAATTGATCTATCTAGTAAACTGCTAATTTATGCAACTAATATATACCTAAATGTGGGTCAGTTTCCACACAATATAATGACTTATTGTGTTTTTTTGCTTACTGTCATATTGCATGTCCCACTTCTGTGAATTTTTTACTTATAGACAATCTATATCTATATTGCTGTTAATGAACAATTATTTTTTGAGCAGAACAAAAGCACTGGGGAGCTCAGCTTCTTAACATGCTTAATGAATACTGCTGGCTCCCTTGGTAAGTCCATGTTGTTAATAGCACTTCTGGACAATCAATGTTTGTAGGGCCATAGAGGTGGTTATATTCTGTTGCAATGACAAGGAAGAAGCTAAATTCATTTCATGTTTTCTATTGCAGTTAGAGTGTTTACCGGTGTCCAGGAGAAAGCACCAACAAGTGGTATCCTTTTTCTAAAATTTGTTATATACTTATTTATTAAAAAATTTCCATGACTTCTAATAGCTTCTATTCTCTGGTTCTCTTTAGAAGCAATCTATTTCCTTCCAAAGCATTTTCTCTTCATTTTTCTCTGAAAACAGAAGATAGATTACAACACTTCCGAAATTCTTTTACAATCTAAACTCATAACTACAGATGCTACATTATGAAAAACTGCACGTTAACTGTTGTTCTCTGAACCGTTTCTATTTCCCTTTGAGCTTTTATAAGCCAGATTTTTGCTTATTTATTGTATATATATGCCTATTTATTTTTGCTTATTTGTTGTCCTTGAATCCTTTGAAGTTGTTATGGGCTCTGTACTTGGTGTCCTGACAAATGGCACAATCCTGAGTCAAATTATCATATATCGAAAGCCACAAGTCAAGAAGGAGAAGAAAGTAAAGTAAAAGGACACCATTTTATAGTTAGACTATGGTTCAGATGTTGCAGTAGGTGAGCAAGTGTTGCAACGCCAAGCTATTTATCCTTCCATCATATGATCATTGGATCTATTAAAGTTTCAATAGATGTTACAAAGCATGCAATTGCTATCAACTTATTGTTGACACCATGGATTTGATAGCCTTTAAGATAATTTGGTTTAGATATTAGTGAATTCATTTAACAGCTTTTTTATTTTTAAATGAGACTCTTCCTCTTTAATCAGCTTCTGTTTATGCAATATTCGGCTTGAATGAATCATATTGCTATTAATCGGGCGTTTAGGCTTGGCCATGGTTGGTATATCTTTTTTATATTGAATACTTTATTTCTATGAACATTCGCGAGTAATATCTTTATTCTTCTTCTCGCACTAATCATTTGAATATTTGAAACTGCGTTAAAAAGTAGATCTAGTAAATGGTAAAATTTATATTGTAGTCTTCGCTCCTCTAGAGTCAGATCCCATTTTCCAGTGCATTAAATTCATGGCTTGATTCAAGTCAGAGCCTGAGAAATAAAGTGTGCACATGCCTTGTATTTGCTAGTAAGGTAGTGGTCAATGCATAAACCACAAGGAAAACAATTTTTCAGGCTGTAATATAGAATTTTGTGATGAATTGAAGGCCACGTAAGAAGTGTCCTATGGAGCTTCATGGTTGTTGCTGATCTTGTTGTTCAATTTTCTGTTTGATCACGCAAATGGGAACCCTTGGATGATAGAATAGAAAGTTGACGGTCAACTATACAGTCGACGGTAGCCTTGTCAAGTAATTTCATCTTTTTATAGGATTCTAAAACGAAGAGGGCGATGGTACACAGCGGTCCACACCCATTTTTTATGCTTTCCAACCTCGCTAGGATAATATGCATGAAGCAATGCTTTTTTCAGCTTGAAGAGATTGCCTCCATGAATTTCAAAAGTCATGTCATGAACAGAACAAAACCGAGAGTGGGTTCCGGGGGAAACAAAGCATTGCCATTTGCTAAAGGGGAATAGCTGGCTGAGATCCAATCTAAACCAAGAGACATTAAAAAAAAAAGTTAGAAAGTAAAGAGAAAAAGGTACACAATTCATAGAAAATGGGTAGACAAGCCACCAATCCAAGTGGGATATTGTAAAGCTTCAATGACGATTGCAAGCGTGAAAGGCAATGGTAGAAAAAGCGTGAATTCTGTGACTAGATGACGCTTTTTGAAATGTTAGGAATTGGACAATGGCCTCGAAGTTTCCATCAAATTGCATTATTCTATATATATCATAATCATCCAACCCCAATGTCAAGTTTTGGATAAATTAGGACAAACACGCACTGCAAATGTGTAATTTAACTAGTAATGGACCAATTACTTTCAAAAGCAATGCCATCAATCTCCAGCAATTTGAGGGCAGTTTCAAATTTTGTTCTCGACGTGGCCGGCGGGAATATGAGCGATGACATGAGACTTTCAGCACCAGAGGCAGTGGCCTCCAATTGAAACTGGTCCAAAGCCCTGATACCCAAGTTTTGAATTTTGTTTGTTTTAACCATCAGATATAAATTCAAAAGCCAACAACTCATGATTTGGAATTATGAGGTGGTGAGCATGCTTGGACCATCAAATGTGGAAAATGCCCTTCTAGTACTATGACAACATTTTCTTGAACACTCAATCCTCTGTTCAAATTAACGTACTCACACCATTGGAGTTTGACCCGGAACTTCTAACGTTCTAACAATTTTTTACCAATTCGTGCCCAAGTAAAGCACATTCTTCACCTTGACAATACCCTAACGATTAAACAAACAAATTGAAGCTTCTACACCACTATTTATTCTTAAACACCTAGTTTCCACAACCAGGACATGCCCTCCTCCGGAATCAAATGATTATCATCAGAAACTATACACACATCGTTATCTTAGAGAAAGCAAAAGGAAACAGAGAGTCAGGAATGCTTTAAAACGCACCAGCAAAATCTCCATGCATTTCAGAAATTCCAAACCATTCACTGTTTATGTCTAGGCCTCCATCGGAGATCCAGACCAAAACCAACACTCAATCCCGCCTCAGATTCAGATAAATCCCATAGACATCAACACTCACAAGCAATATATTTACGTGTTTAACTAAAGGATGTATGTAATATGTACATATGAATGTACATATGTATGTAATATGTACATATGAATCCACACAATCTCTCAGAGTTCATATTTGAAAACTGGCTTTGACTTGTACAAAAATTGCAAATCAAAAAGTCTAACTGGGTTCTAAGTTCTAACTCCTGACCTCAACCTTAGATCATATTTGAAACATTCAGCAACCGACAATAGATATATTTGTACCCAATTGATATAAAAATTGAAAATAAAACAGAAAACTTCTACCACTATTTTACTGATATTCAACAATTGATGCTGAAAATCATGCAGACAAGGAGTTTCGATTGAATCACACCACCTATCTAAGGGGCATATGTATCATACTCGATACACATCAAAAGAATCAGAAGCTAAATAATGCACGGATCTAACTAATAAAGAAACTAAGACCCAACAGATATAGAAGAAAATAAAAGAGAAACTATCACTTTTGAAGATGAAGATTCAATTCAAAAGGCAATCAACAGCACACAGCAGTGAATTAAATACACAAACAACAGACTCGGGGACGACAATACAAAATAATGTAAACAGTTTGAGACCAAGAGTGTTTTTTTTCTCTCTTTTTTCATTGCAACTTCGCTTCATCCATCCAAATTAACTTTGAGAGCGGCCATTACTACTTGCCAACCTTCTCAAAGTGGAAGCCACTAAACTCCTCCCACTCAAAAGCCCTAACAACTTTAATGATGATGATCGACCCGTGCTGCTCGACGCAATACTAGGAGCTCCAATTTGACCAGCCACCACCGCAGGAAATTCAACTCCATTATCTTGTGCCCCACCATCACTGGCACTTGCATCTAAATGTTCCCCTGTATCCAAATTAACCGCGAGCGATCCTCTATGTGCTCTTAACCAATCCGCCCCTTCCGAAGTAACCCCTCTACATTTCTTCACCTTCACTTTAACCAAATTGGGGCAACCACTAGCAAGCGCTTCCATTCCATGATCAGAAACAGGGCAACTCTTAATGCACAGCTTCTTTAAAGCTATACATTTCACAGCAATACACGAAATCTCTGCATCACCAACTGTATCACTACCGCATAAAGCTAACCGCTCCAAGTTCAGACAATTCGAAGCTAACAATTCCAAACTCAATTTCGTCGGATTAACACCAATAAGAACTAGTTCTTGTAAATTGGAGCAAGATTTCGCAACGGCAATTAACCCTTGGTCACCTATTCGATTTGCTTTCCATCCATCAATGTGCAGCTTCCTTAACAATTTACATTTCTCCGCAATAGCTCCGAGTCCGGCATTGGTACACTCGGGAGTCTTAACGAGGTGAAGAATTTCTAGGTTTAAACAGTTGGATATCGCCACGAGACTGACATCGCTGACTTGGATCCGCTCCATATGGATCTCTACCATACCCGTGACCCGATCCACTATAAGAGGGAAAAGCTTATCCCAATCACCAGAGCATCTAAAAAGTTTTAAAGATTTCAGATTCTTTGCACCAATAATAAGCGGACCAAAGCACTGTCCATTATAAAGCTCTTTTAAGCAAATCGTTTTCAACGCCGCCGCCGCCACCCCTGGCCCTATCAGCTCGGCTGCAACTCCTTCGGTGATGCCACGAAGTCGTTTCACGGAGAGTTCCTCGAGAGCTGGACAGTTGTCGAGCACGGCGTTCATGCCTTTAGCTCCGAAAGTACAAGACCCACAGGAAAGCTTCTTTAAACCCCTACAGTTTTTAGCGAACACCAACATGCCTGCATCAGTCAATTCACGGCATGCTCGGAGCTTAAGGCGAGTCAAGTTCCGGCAATGCTTGGAGATTTGAACAAGAGCTTCGTCACCGATGCTAATAGATCTACGCTCACATTTCAGAGCCAGTTTTGTAACAGAATCGAAGCGAGAGAAGATGGAAGGAATTAGAGGGTACAGATCTGATTGTGCGTTGAGGGAGAGTCGGTGGCGGCTCTGCCCTTCAATCCTCAACCAACGGCGGCAAACAAGAGAGCACTGTTTTCGATCACCGGGACTAAGAGACTGAAAAATGCAAGCTAAGCAGTCGTCAGGTAGATCCGAGATGAAATCAGATAATCCATCTATGCTACCTCGGTCAAGCTCTTCAGCTTCCTCAGCTTGCATCGGACAGATCAGAGCCGTTGGTTTCGATTTTAAACGTTGGCTATGGTTACAATCTCGACGGCTCATGAGTTTCGCCGTCGAAACTGATTGGCCCATCAACAACAACAAACTAAACCTAAAGAAGAAAAAAAAAAAAGAAGGAAACAGCCACAGGGTTATTATCCTGGGCGAAACCGTAGAGGAATACTAAAGCAGAGGTCTAACTCAGTTCTGTTTTGTTCTTCTTGGAGATGTCCAGACCGATGGACTTCAAAATCTGATTTAACTTGGCTTTTCCTCAACTTTGTTTGCTTTTTCGTCTTCCTATTTTGAACAACAAAATAGCCTTCCGGCTCCACTCTTAAGTTTTTATACGCCGTTCCCATGCTCATAATACTTTTGTTGAGCCCACTCCTTGATTTTCGTTGGTGATGGAGTCAAAGCTAAAGTCAAAGAAAATTAAAAATCAGAATGCAAATTAAAGTGATTCAATAAAAAAAAAAAAAAAACCTAAATCGGGCAGGGTGAGGTTAGGCACAGGAGATGCTTTCTTTCCAGCATTATCCTTAAATTTGTTTACTTATCTTAGAATGTAACCAATTTATATTTAGTACTATATACATATAAATTTTTTTTCATTTTGGACACGCTGTCTATATTAGATAGTGATAAGGTGACTGAGACGATGCTGATTAGTGTTAATGACGCCACCGAGCCAGAGGGAGCCAAGGGGTTGCTGCCATTGCCGTTGGACTGACAAGTGCGTTTTTTATGTTTATTAAAAGAGGAATTCATTTTTTATGATGTTTGTTTGTGAAAGAAAATTGATTGGATATGCAAATTTTGTGGTAAAATAATGCCCGTTGACATTAGTGATAATTACCACCACCAACGGTGATTTTGAGGTTTTGGCATTTAAAACGGAAAGCTTTGGTTTATTTGGTGGCTGAGCTTACGAAAACGAGTGGTTTATCCATTACGTGGGTTAAGGGCAAATATTGGACTTTGTCTTGATATTTTTTGGATTTGATCAAAAAATTCAAAATTAACGCATTACAAATTTGACGCTTAATGGCCTTCGTTTTTTCTTATAAAAAAGAAAAAAAGAAAAAAAACAAGATTCAACTCACTATAATGATCAATTATTTGATTAATGGTTTGACCATTCGCAATATTTTAAAAAATTTCTTGGCATGGACAAATTCACAGTTAAGGATTAAGAATTCTTTAATCTCATCAATGACAAGCTTGAATAATACAATTAGAATAGCTTTTGATGTGATCGAATATACGATACACTGACGTGTACTTCCCTTCTCATAATAACTAGTAATTGAGGTCCGGTTTCGTTTAATTTATTGTATTAATTTTTTATATTTTATTAAAATAATATTTGATTGAGTTAAAAATTAGAATAAGTGGGTAAATTTTTTTAAAATAGTTGAGAAAAGAAAGTAATTATGATATTAAATAAAAAATATTAATTATTAAATAAAAATGTAAAATATAATTTGTTAACAAAAATATTAAATAAAAATTGTCATCGAATTGATTTTCAAACAATCATTTAATAGAGGCATGAGAAAATAACAGCTCAACGAAAATCTAACATTTGATCCCAACTAGAAACACGTCAACAAGAAAAAAATTTAACTCTGACCAAAATTAAGAAAACTTGGCTCTCTTTTTACCACTATTACTTTGGTGAAGCTCACTTAAGAACACGTGGCTCTTTCTCTCTCCATAAACCCAAAAAATTAAAAAACAGGTGGCAAGTATATATCCCTTAATACTATGTTTGAATTGAAGAAAAAAAAAAGTAATAGAAACAAAAAAATTTATTTTGTTGTTTGAATAAATTTATAATTAAAAAAAATTAAATAATTTTTTATTTCTCTTATAATTTTTACTTTTTAACACCTTAATTTGAAGAAAAAATAAAAAAATTAAAGTTGAAAATTTTTTGTTTTTATGAAAAGGCTATTATATCAATATTTTATAAAAATATTTTTTTTATGAGTATTTTATATAACATCATAATTTATAAAATATTTTATGATTTTTTAAGTTTTAATAATAAAACAAGTCAAATTATTATTAAAATAAATTAAAATTTTGAATTAAACATAAAATTAAAAATAAATTAATAACTAATTAATATATCTTATCGTATTAAACATATTCAATTTTATTCAAAAAAATTTGTTTATATAAGTTAAGTAGTATATAGATATATTTGTATATTATATGTTATTTTATTAAAAAATATTATAATAATTTATTTTTTTCATTATTAATCCAAATAATGATTGTTAAATTTATTTTTTATTAATTTTAATTGTTCAAAAAATAGATATATGTATAATTAAAAAAATTATTAATATTTATCCTAACAGATAATTTTATATGGGATATATTGATATGAATATAGATACCTCATAGGTTCGTGAATGTCTCGGTGGCACTCCCTCTTACACTATTTCCATTATTCAATTATTCATTGACAACCATGCCCAATATATATATATATATATATATATATATATTTATGATATTATTCTTGCAAAACAAGTAAGCTATTTTATTTATGTTTTTTGTTTGGAGCGAGAAAATTTTTTTTCACTCGTAAGAATAAATAAAAAGGTCAATGGGATTTTAATTTAGTAATAAGGAAAATTTTTTTTCTTATATTTACATTTAAAGACGTCACGATTCTTTAAAAGAAATAAAATTTAATGATACTAAAATCTAATTTTAAAATTGAAAGTTTCAAATTTAAAATAAATTCAAAAGACAAATAAAAACATTTAATATGAGTCATTTTCATGTATTTATATTCGTTCAAGTACAGTTTTTTTTTTTTTTTTATCAATTATTTGAAATTCAAAATTTGAAGTAGACTTTCTATTCTACCCAATTAGGAAGGGACCATGATCAAGCAAAAGCGGATCCATGGCCCAGCCCAACAACAACTAAAGGCCAAACTCTGTTAAATATTTTTCAAACCCGTGAAAATTCAAGACTACTTTCTTCCGCTCCTTAAAAATGAACTCACTGTTAAATCGGTCCCCTCTGGCCCACATCCTACAAACGGCGCCGCTTCAACTTGATCCCTTCCAAAAAAAACAAAGAGAAGAATAGTGAGCGGTACGGTGATCCTCAGTTCCTCAAGCCACATTTCTTCACTCATGGCCGCTCCTCTGCTTCTTAAAGGCATCCCGCTGCTCCGCCTTCGGCTGCCACGGTACAACCGTCTCACCGTCGGAATCATATCGGCTCCGCGTCGTCCTTGGTGCGTCGCCGCGGACTCGGCTGGGCAAGAAGAGGAGGCATCCTCTGTGGAGAAGAGTAGTGCGGTGCTGAGCGTGAGGGACCCACCGAAATATCATAGGTGGGATGATCCTGATTACAGGAAATGGAAGGATAAGGAGGAAGAGATTCTTCGAGACATCGAGCCTATCATTTCGCTAGCTAAAGAGATTCTTCACTCTGATAGGTCAGTCTCTTAACCCTATTCCTTTTAAGTGCTATTTCTTTAGGCTCCATTTTCATGTAATATTTTTGTTAATTAGATTATACGTTTGAATATTTAATAATATCATTTCATTTATGCACAGAACATTTATGTTTGAAGTAGTAAAAGCAACTTGAATTTCTGAAATCCTAAAGTGGAGTGCAGGGCCTTATCCATGTTAGTATTAACTTCAAATTTCTAACAAATGTCAGATTATGCGATTTTCGGATTCTCTGACTCTTAGATCATGATAATTCAAATTTGTTAGTTATGTTGTTTTTATGATGAGACAAATTGTTGATTTAGTTCATTTTTACTGACTAGTAGTTTCCAATGTTGAGTTCTGGCATTGTTCAAAGGCTTGTAAGCTAGGATTGCATCAATAACTCGTGAAGATAATGTATTGAGCTTTGAGTTTAAAGGTTTTTGTTAGTATGGAATTTTGAAATTCCAAGTCCTTTGCTGATAGGAGAGGAATGAAAACTCGCATTTATCCTTTTGCATGATCAGGCTTGGCATGGTTTGGCTTTTCATTTACTGTAAGAACTTGTTTAATCTTGTGTGATAAGATCTTCTAATGCGTTCAAAATATTGCTTTTTATCGTCACTTACTTCACTGAAAGTTATACTTCCTGATCATAATTAAAAGGATTTGTTTTAGAAGGAATATGGAGTCTACTGGTGTTAATAAAAGAGCACTTTAATGTTGCCTCTTCATCTTGCATGTCCCTTCAAAACCCTGCCACTAAATTCCCATTAATATCCCCCATTATCTTCTCTTATCAAGGGCAGAAGAACATGAAAGTAGAATGGGAACATGGTATTGGTTGGCTATACAGGCAATGTATTCAATTTTATACTTATGAATTTCCATCATTGTTAATGGATTTTGTATATATTAAATACAAAATTAGAAATAGGGGATACATGGAGTTCCTCTTTTACCCAAATTAGTAATAGAGAGAAAGAATAACATAAAAGAAACAAAAGAATTCTCTGTCTGGTTGTCTTATGAATTTTCTAGAACTAATTAGTTAGATTGGAGCTGCAGATATTTTCACATCTTGTGACAAATTGGGAAACCAAGTAAATATGCAACATTAGAACTCTCTAACTGTGTGTCAAGTTAAAACTTCAATGTGTTTGCTGACTCTTACGAAAGGAAAATGCTGTAATCTATGTTAACCATGTTCTGACATTCTTATGAAAAATATTCCCCAGAACATTGAGCTAACTAATTTTTTTAAAAATGACGAATGAAATTAAGTTTTGATTATACACCTGTGATTTATGCCACTGATAGAAAATCAATCTAACAGATAAATTTGAGATACTTTTTGGATGTAGCAGCTAATAAGTTGAGTCAATCAGTCTTTGCAGTGCAACAATGTTAATTTTAGTCAACTTTGTCATTATGATTCTTCTTTCTATTTATTTTTCCCAATGTTAGGTATATGGATGGGGAACGTTTAACTGTTGCAGATGAGGAAACTGTGGTAGAGAAGCTTCTTCGTCATCATCCACATTCTGAAGATAAAATTGGATGTGGACTTGATTCTATTATGGTGAGTTTTTGTTGGCATTATCTTTTCAGTGTTTTGGTTTAGTTGCTGCATGATCAAACATGTGTTATTGGTAAACTTCACAGTATTTCCATAGTCTGTCTGCTTTGTAGGCAAATTTAGAGGCTGCATATTTAGAAAAGAGTGAAGTTGATTGTTTCGTGTGTCTCGCTGTCAAAAATATTCTCCTACCTGCATTTGCTATGAATTTACCTGTATGACTAAATCTTTTGCAAATATAAGCCGTATTTTCTGTTCCTTGCAGTCAACTGTTGTTTTCTACTTTGAGGCTCATTGATTCATTAATTATATTGTTTGTTTCACTTAAATATTTTTTTGTGTATAGTTGGTGCAACATCTGACAAATTGGGTGACATATGTGGAGAAATTGACTTTTCATGTTATGCATTTGTTTCTACCATGTTTTGGGCCTGAGTTTCATTTGCTATGAATTCATTATGTTTTACCCCTTGCTTCCTACTGACATGATCTCCAGTTCCTTTAACTTGTGTTTGAAAAACATGTCTTTTTGGCCTCCTTGCTCAGGTGAGTGGTGAATACATGCATCATGTATTATTTACATACTTTTGCATGCATGGCAGCTTAGAATTCTTACCATTTGGTTTGTGACTGCTTACTACATAAATCAAGCCCAAGCTAGAAGTCTAATAGTGTTTTTTTTTTTTTTTACTTTTTGGTTGTCCACAACAGTGGCATCAATTTGTGAAGAGTTTAAGGATGGTTGTTGAAATATTTGTTTATGTCTGGATGATCATAGACCTTAAGGATCCTGAGAAGGGCTTCTTGTTACAATGTTACATGCTAAGTAGAATGAAATTTACCTGACAATATCAGGAAAAGGTATATTTCTTCTTAATAAATGTTAGAGCTAAAACTAAAGAAATAGCGTCTTGAAAAGCATGCACATGTACCAAGAAGCATATACAATGGTGGTTTTCTTTATTGTTCTTCCATGTCAGAGAAGCTTCCCAGCATTCTTGAGGCAAATGCTTGGTTTTGGGATGTGAAATTATTTCACAATTAACGCTCTGCTTTGCACCATTTCTAGCTGGTTAATTGCCTTACATGCTTCTATGTCTCTAATTTTACCTAGAGATGCAATTTCAGATTAGTGAAATTTTTTTTCTCTCTATTTCTAATTATAACTTACAGATATGGTCTGGGCTAATCTAGGTAGCATTTTGAGTGGCTTTAGCATACAAGGTAGGTTGCTCTTGTCACACTCACTTATCTAAGAAATACCCATTTGAGTAACACCATACAAATTAGGTTGCTCAAACTTTTCCTGCACTTAGAAATTTGACTAAAACCCCAAATCTTTTCAGCTTGAATGGGTGCCCTTTGGTCTCGGTTGAATCAGCAGCCTTTTGTGCTTGTATTTTTTTCTTAACACTTTATATTAGTTACTTTAGTCTGATTCTTTATCTCAATATTTAGAATTTGCTCATCTAAATTTTCTTTTACAATATTTTCTTTTCTTTATTCTTGTGTGTTAAAGTCTTCCTGCAGATGCATGTATGTCTATGTTGCATTTGTACGCGATTGTTGGCACATAGATCAACAGATGGAACCTTTTGACCGATGCCATTGTTTCCTCTATAGTTCTGAAATAGAATCTGCTTTTTTCTTTCTTTTAATCTGCCTGCTAATTTTGCTTGTCTTGCTAAAGAAAGTGAATGCGGTTTTATTGTTCAGTAGCTATTGTGGTTGGATGTGACTGAGTTAGCACAGTGTTGCCTTGCTTATACAGATCATTAACATGTTCAATGGATGTCTTTGGCATAAATTTGTATTGGCTTTTTAATTAATAATGTGCTTAATCTCCTTTGAAGGTTGATCGACATCCTCTATTTAGACACTCCAGGTGTCTCTTTGTTGTTAGAACTGATGGTGGATGGATAGATTTCTCATACCAAAAGTGTCTCCGAGCATACATTCGAGACAAGTACCCATCCCATGCAGAACGATTTATTAGAGAGCGTTTTAAGCGTGTTAGTGGCTAAAATGTGAAAACTTAATGTTAATGTTAGTGTTCAACTACGATTTTGGTGTCACTGGAGACGTTTAAATATTTCTTTCGGGTAGAGAGATTGTCATTTTGTGTCAGTGACCTATATATTGCCTTGATTTATAATTGTCAATGTTGTAGATGATTCTGGACTGGCGCTTCATGTTTGCTGAAAATGAGGACAAAGAAAATGGTTGAATTGAACCTCACATTGTTGACTTGCATCTATCTCCTTTGTTGTTGGCTTTATGTATGTTTTTTTATGTTTTGAGGAACAAGCTTTTTTTCAGATCCTTAGACCGGGGCTTTCATATAAAGTTAGTAGGATCTTCAAAGCACTTTATTGTGGGTCCCGAACTTGTCACCAGAGCTTTTTACATAACAGAATCGTTTAATTTCTCTCCAAGAACTTTCTGGTATCTTGAATGTTAAACACCTAGAGTACATGTTAGAAGAAAAGAAGTGTGAACATGCATGAGAATCACACACTTCTACCCACTTGTAGCTGATATTCAGAATGCCATAATAGCATTCAACATGCATCATTGATCATGGCCTGATCAGATAATTGCTTCAGTATTCCTGCAAGTTTTTACGCTGCTAAGAACACATCAATGAGTTACCCAATTCATAATTTGGAGGTTGAAGAATGATGAATTTGTTTTTTGTTTTTAATAATATGATCTAGCGCTTCTTTTCTCTGATGGTCGCATCAGATGGTAACAAAGGTATTCAGTGCTCAACACATTTGGCATACAAGAAGAGATAGTTGAAATCACCACCACGTCACTGTTACTGAATAATTGATCGACTGTGTGATGGACCACTGAGTGCAATTGGCCTTAACCAAGGTGGTCTTCCGACTTCCCACTATGTAATAGTAGTGATTTAGAAGTTTGATCTTCTTACCAGTGATGACGGCAAAAAGACTAAGCTTTCTTTAGTGGTTGGAGGCCTGAAACTGGACCTGAACTAGTCAAAGCAGTCTAGCTCAGGTGGTCCGCTTGTCCAGTTGGTGTATTTGGTCCAAAGGGTAGATAACACCATTGCCCAACTCTGAATATTTGTCTGCTTGAATGTGGGCCGTTTATATGACGGGCAGACATGATTTTTTTTTTTTATCTTCATTAGGTGTTTCGAGTGGTCAAATCACGCACTTTTGAAACAAAATATAAAATCCCTATAGTCCAGTATAGCACGCCTTACTGCTTTTGAAGGAGCTTAGGTTTTTATATAGATAAAATATATTACTAGTATTTATTCAATAGTCTCAAGTCTCGAGCTGTTTTTCGATTTGATACTATTTTTCTCAACCAATAATGGTTTTGTAGATGAGTGTTGGAAGGGAATGACAACCTGACATCCACCATCTCTTTCAACCGGAACTGGATCCCAATCAGTTATTGTTTCTCGAATCGGCCTATAAACTGGGCTGCTTTGCTTTCTCTGCCCAACAAAACTGGCAGATTCATTATTGGACGAAGACTTATTCAGCGAAATTTATTTATTACCATCCTTAATCTGCAACGCATTCCCATTGGTCCCTTAACCCATCAAGCTATTGATGTTTTGGACTTTCAAAGCCCGTGAGAGTAAATGAGATTGGTCCGAATTACTTTTCTGTCTTTTTCAGTTTTGTTACTTCAGAACATTGTTTGCTGCTGGATTTGTAATGTCGATTGATAAATGCAAGTGGCATGATCAAAGCAAATACTACTCTGAAAAGTTCTTTTTTGGAATTCGTTTGGTTGATTGTAATGACTAGTAGTAGGTGGTGGATGGCTGACTGGCAAGAACGTTTGTTCTCATCAATATGAATTAATACTAAAATAATGTTTAAGTGAAGTGATGATCAAAGGGAATTCAGATCATGGGTAATGGAGCTCAACTATTGTAACTAAACAAACGTTTCCACCTCTTTGGACTTGGTGTTGGGATTTACCGTCAATAATGAAAAGCTTGTGCGAGCTATGCCGTGAATCATGATTAAGGGACAAGCATGATGATTAGACTCAGACTACATTGTGGCCTGTTATGGACCCCAGCGAACTGGGAGGTCCACTACACAGCTGGATGGAGAAAATCCATGTGGACCCTTGCTCCCCATTATGGTGGTTTCATGGTACAGATGGGAGCACAATAATTTGCTGAACACTCAAGGAAGATGATCAAAAGATCTTCTGCTAAACAGCCGTGAATTTTGTGATCCCTCAGCCTGCTCCAATCAGCCGATTGAGTCTATTGATGCATAGGTTTAAGGGTGCAAGCTAATGGGTTCATGAGTCCCAATAAAGGGTAGGCTTTGCTTTCCGTTGTGTTGGATTTGAAATGGAGGAAAAAAAGAGCCATACTTTCTGATTCTGAACTTTGGTGTGGGCTTGTCTGACTATAATCACGCTGGTGAAAATGAAACAATTAAGATTGAACCATCTGTTTGGTTTTTGGGAAACCTGAGAGAAAATACTAGGAAAAAAAAAAGACAAGAAAAATACAAATTCGAGATGATCATGTAAAAGGAAAAGAGAAAAGGAGATTGCTGCAAATACAACATTAATATTACCACTTCTACATAACATAAAAGTGGTGACTGGTGACTATTAGCTGTAATACCATTTGCTCAGTTTCATGGTTTCAGTTTTAAGGGTACTTTTTTGTGGGTTACCTGTAGACAAACACAACCAACACTATATCTATTCCATTGTTTCCCATCTTCCATTGATTTCTCTCGTACTCTCACCTGTTTGCACTAACCCACCCACCCCTTTTTCAATTTTTTTCCCTTGAGGTCCTCTTAATAGCTCCATAAGAGGGAAAGGAATTAGCAGGAGTAAAAGAAATGCAAAGAAAGACTGCAACGTGTCACGGTTGATACCCCTACACGCGTCTCCAAGTTAAACAACAAAACCTGCCGCAATGGATTCGGTTTTCCACATTATTATAAGAGAATTAGAAAGAGGCATTTTCATTGCATGGCTGAATGAAAGTGAAGAAATTTTTGAGAAAATCTTGAATGACAAACGCAACAGGGTCTCACTCTCAACCTTTAGAACACCACTTTTCGTACCAAAAAGCAGGAATTGAGTTGTCCCGCTAGAGAGAAGTAAATTACATGGGGGACCCTTTTTTTATTTCCATTTCCATTTCTTTTATATGATCCTTAAGATTTTTGTTTGAGTCTCCAACAAAAAAAAAAAGAAATGCAAAAGAAATAATTAAATAAATAGGACATTGGCATTGAATTCCTGCTCCAAAAGAAGTGTGCTAGGACTAGATTAGAGTCCAGAGGCATGCCATGCCTTTTGTTGCTTTTCGGTGAGACTCTTCTACCAAGTTTGTAGAAGGATGGGATTCATATGTAGCATAAAACAGAACATAAAGTGCGTTGAAATTTTTGGAAAGTGAATGTGACAACTCGTTGTTCCTTTAGATTTTATGTGTTTTGTTTTGCCCTCTGATTGTTTGTTTTTCTCTACTCCACACCCATTTTACTGGAGACCATGAAAAAAAAAATGGAAAAAGGAACGAATTTTAAATTGGAAAAACTTACATGGAACAAAGAGCAATATGGGTTGTATCTAACTTTAACAGCAGGGTAACAAAAGCTGGTAATATTGTCTCTCACCAGAATTTCATTGGTATTTTGAGCTAACAGAGGGAAAAACAGTCAAATGGATAAAAAAGTAACCAATCAAACTGGCACATTCCAATCCAAGTAGAAACTTGGTTGGCATAGTTAGTAATGTTGACAGTTTTTCCATGCCATTTTCTTATCTTGGTTTAAAATGATGATATTAAGTCAAAACTACATTCAGATTCAACATCGGAAATGTGGAAATTAAAATGTATTTGTATCCATCAGCCTGCAACTACTTGTTTGATTTGAAAGATGTTCGCATTTTGTAGAATGGCAACTGTTGACCTACCGTAATAATCGTCTAAACTATGTATTAGCCGAACTTTTTTTTTTAATTTAAGAATAAGATTGAATATTGTTTTTTAACAAAAAAATCATTTATCGATCAATTTCCCTCCAATTATATCAGATAACAAAACAAATCAAGGAAAAAGCATCTATCATTTTTTTATTATTTTATTGACATCAATCATGCTGTCCACCATTATCATGATACAGTAATTGAATCTTATGGCTTTCTCCCACGATTTTTCCCTGTATAGCAATTTTCTCTTTATATTCAATGCTATGGTGGCCGTATTTATAGCCCAAAAGGAACAGCTATGGAGATGTATTGGGTAAAAACATGAAAGGAAACAAAGTTCATAGATCAAAATTCAGAAACTAGTAGAATTCTAGCATCTATTTTAACCAAACAGGTAACAGACGCCGGCTGCATTGTTAATGATGAAACAATGATTTATGCCTTGTTATAGTACTATCTCACTTAGTAGTATTATTTTATTACTGAAAACTAGGGTGAAAATTTTGTGTTAAATTAAAATTAAGATATGTAAGGATGAAGAAAGGAAGTGAGTAAGGAGTGGGGAATAGGGAAGGCAAAAACACTCGAATCTGTCATGAATTCGTCGGGTTTTGATTTGATCCGATAGTTTAGGATCAGTTTTTTTTTTTTTGAAAATCGGGCATCGGTTCGAGTAGGGTAAAAAATTTTCGGGATCGGGTCGAGGTCGGGTTTTAGGCAAAACCTGACCTTACCCGATCCGATATATATAAAAAAATTTATTTTTTTATTATTTTTTTAATTTTATATTTAATTATATGTATTTAATATTATATTTATATTTAAAATAATATTTAATTAATTTCAGGTCGGATCGAGTCGGATTTGATTTTATATAATGTCGGGTCAGGTCGGGTTCATGTATTAAAAATAAAAAAATTATCTGGTCGATACAGGTTCAGGTATTATATATTTAAAATTGGGTCGGGTTCGGGGCCAGCAAAAACCCGTCCCATCCCGACCCGTTGCCATCACTAGTGGGGAAAGTGTAAAAATCATTACCAGTGGATCTGTGGAATGGAACCTGGAACCCGCTTTGAACCTTCGGATATGGGAATTTTTTGATAGAATTTTTATCCTCTCCAGTTGTCAATTTTATGAATTTTTTTCTGCAGCACAAAATAGTGTGACAACCTTTTTTCAGATTCCTTTCTCTTCCCCATAGATATAAAAAAAATGAAGAAAGAAGAAGAATGGTACAACAAAGTAAGTAGAAAAAGAAAATTTACTACTCTTGGATCCTGATTAATAATATCCCTTGTGGATGTTCTAAGTTAATTCCAACTTGTATCAAGATCTCTTGTGTATGTGTTGCACTTGAAGTAATAATCACAATAATATAGAAATAATAGATAACAATCAATAATATAAAAACACAGGAAAAATAAAACACATTAAGATTTATGTAAAAAATCCTTCAGTGTAGAGGAAAAAAAATCATGAACTATCAGAAAAATCTTCACTATCAAATAATAGGTATACAAAGTTCTTCTCTAGCTAAAATTATAGCTAAACAACAACTAGAAAAAATAATTGGAGAAATCTCACTAAATAAGTGACTCAATAAATACATCATGAATTTGTTACTAAAGAGCTTTAAATCCGATCTTTACCGTTCAGAATGTAGAACTCTGAATCATAAACCTTCTGATAAGGTTCCAACTCAATCAAACCACGGATCGACTTCCATTCAACTAACTTTCCCCTTTTCTTTTTCTCTTTACTTTTTTTTGGCTTTTCTTCTTTTTCTACTTGATTTTCGACTCACCCTTAAAATAACCCCACCTCTTTTTTATTAAGTAGCTAGAGCTCTGTGTAAAATGAAAACTTAAGGCCCATGGCCTTTACTTGGTCCAAAACTACTTACATGAGGTTGGACCTCATTTTCTTAACAATCTCTCCCTCCAACCACATTAGGAGGAGATTCATCACGATAGCAATTTCATTTGGAACTTACCTTGGCCAGAGAACTCATTTCGGTCAAGTTACTGCAGAGCTCAAGCTTTTTCCTGAGAAGTATCTTAGTCAACATATCTACTACATTCTTATCAGTATGGACTTTCTTCAACAGCATTTGATGTTTTTCAATTGCTGAACGTAACCAATAATAACTAACATCAATGTGCTTTGTTCTAGCATGGTACATGATATTCTTACTCAAATCTAAAGCACTCTAGTTATAACAAAATATCGCATATTCTTTTTTATTCAACCTCAATTCAAAAAGAAAACGTTTCATCCAAAGTATTTTTTTACATGCTTCGGTTGCTGCAATATACTCGGCATCTGTAGTTGATAAAGTAACACACTTCTGCAACTTAGATTGCCAAGATACTGTTTTTCTTGTAAAAGTGAACAAATACCTTGAAGTAAATTTTTTACCATCAAGATCGCCTGTCATGTCAGCATCATAAATCTTTTTAGAACTGATTGTGAAACTCCATAAGTCGAGCACATTTTTGAGGTACCCCTCAAATATCTAAAAATTCATTTCACTGCTTCCTAGTGAACTTTTCCCGGATTAGAAAAAAATCTGCTCACTACATCAACTACATGAGCAATGTCAGGCCTTGTACAAACCTTAAGATATATTAAAGAATCGACTGTAGAAGAATAAAGAATACTAGACATAGTTAGTTGCTCTTCCTTAGACACTGGACAAGATTTTTACTTAAATGAAAATGGTTGGCAAGTGGACTGCTAACTGATTTAGCATGTTACATGTTAAATCTACCAAGCACTCGTTCAACATACTTTTTCTGTGACAACCACAGCTTTTCAGCTCTTCTATCCTGGATAATGTTTATACCAAGAATCTGCTTTACTGGACCTAAATCTTTCATATCAAAGGACTTAGATAATTGTTCTTTCAACCTGCAAACCATACTAGCATCTTATCCTGCAATCAACATATCATCAACAGATAATAATAGAATAATGAAGTTACCATTAAAAAATTGTTTAACATACACATAAGAATCTACTGCTGTTTTTGTAATACCCAGCCCAAATAATAATTGAGCTAGACTAATACTAAAGCTCATCAGTTTATTAAGACATTATTTAGTAAAAAAAAATGGCTGAAGTATTAGATAAAAAAAACATAACTATCATGAAACAAAAAGAAATAGAGTTCTTCTTCTTTATCTTTCTTAAGGTTAGAGAATATAAAAAATCAAGTTACAGATTCACAATCAGAGGCTACAATCAAGTTAATCCCTTAAAGGTGAGTATATGCCCTCTTTTTATTTAAGAAGAAATATCAAGTTGACTTCTATTATTTGGAGTTGAAGTTTTGAGAGAAAAATCAAGAAAAATCATGAAATCTTTCATTAATCTTGATGATCTATTTGGGTAAATTATTGGACTTTGTTTATTTCATGTTCTTAAGATTTATTGGTGATTATTGAATGGAGTTTGAAGGCTAAAAGTAAGGATTTGAGTTTTTAAAGATTGAAAGAGAAATTCTATTTTTGAATGAGATGTTGTGATCTGTAATAATGAATTAAAATAGAATTTTGTATTAATGGATAGGTTATTGCTATGATTATTATATATCATTGGAAAGCATGTTGAATCTAGTTTCTAATGAAACAAACGAAAATCAAATTCGAGTTTTCTATAAAGAGTTTTCTAATTTTAACTTAAGGATATGCAGGTTGTAAGACAACAGCATCAGGGTTGAATTATGAAATTCTTCTTAATTTGTATACAAGGATTTATAGATTAAGCCATATATGTTTGGAAAACTTATTGATTCTACTTTCCAATGAAAGAAGCGGAATTGAATTTGGAGTTTTCTGTGAATAAATATATAATTTTTATTAGAAGGTATACAGGCTGTTTGGCAGCAGTATAAGAGGTGGATTTAAAAAATGGTTATAATTAATCTATAAGGAATTACGATGTGTGCTATATATAGTTAGAAAGCTTATCAAGTCTAGTTTCTAACGCATTAAAGAGATCATAATTCTGATTTGGATATGTTGAGATATGACTGTTTTAATGAAAAGAGGTCAGGCTGTGAGTATTAATTAGTTAAGTTAACCCTTATGTAACTTAGTTGATTTTTGTATAAATGGTCTCAAAAAGGGTTGATTAAATTTTGATCTATTGAAATGATCTTGGATAGGCCATTAATTATTTTAAGGGAAAAACTAAGTGGTGAAATCGAAAAGAGGTAAGTAGAATCTCACATACTTTACCTATTTTTAAATTTATGTATATATGTATGTTTTTAAATGAATAAATATTTTATTTCTTTATTTTTGTTATATGAAAATAGGATCAAGCATATGATTATTTTGTGTTTTTGCTATGTAAATGATGGATCATGCTCATGAATGAAATGAGAAAATTATTTATGTTTAAAGAATGATTTTGTGATAGCTACATTTTTATATCCATGGGAAGTGAGATCGTCGACACCAGAACTAGTTCTACGATCCTGACTAATAGCTAATAGTAGTTAGCAAAGACATGATCATACGATCCTGGCTAACGGGTAATAGTAGTTAGCGTAAGCCCTGGCTAATGGGTTATAATAGTTAGCAATGATCATGAGAATGAAATTATCGATACGACCAATATCACGGGTTATAGCAGTAATCGTAGCTAACGATAAATGAATGATAATGATGATTTATGATGATTTTAATGATTGATCCATGATTTGGTTTAATTATAATATTTGAATGATAGCATATTTTACAATGATTTATGAAGTGATATATTTTGACATTGATTTATGAATTTATGAAATATTTGACAAAACGATGATCTTGAAATGTTTTGATATTATGATTTGATGAATGTTTTGAATGATCTCTATGATGTGTAAAAAAATGATGCTTGATCTTGTAAGGTGTATGAGCCTATACTTACTAAGTTGTGGTTTGCTCATTCTCTTTTTACTTTTTCTTTACAGATGACTAAGTGATAAGTTTGGTTAGTCTTGTGTGAAGCTAGAAGATGAAATGGGAAAGATTATTTAATCATCAGAGAATATGTTAGTCAATGAGATTTTAAGAGGTAGTTTTATATTTTATATGATTTGTATTTGGATACATAAAGATGTATCATCAGTTAGATTAAAGATATGAATTTTACTTAGTAGATTGTTTTATTGAAGAATTTTAGAATATTTAAGAAAGAAGGCTTCGTATTACTTTGAGATTTTCTTTAAGGTAATATGGTCGTGTTATGTTTTGATCTCGGGGCGTGACAGTTCTTTTATAGCTATGATTTACCATAAAAGAATCAAACTTCTTATACCACTATCGCGGAGCTTGTTTCAAGCCATACAAGTTTTTTTTCAATTTGTAAACTAAGTGCTCTTTCTCTTTTACTTCAAAACTATCAGGCTGATTCATATAAATGTCCTCTTGTAAATCACCATGCAAAAATGTAGTTTTAACATCAAGTTGCTTAAGCTCAAGATTCAAATTAGTTGCTAATCTCAGTACCACTAAAATAGAACTTGTCTTTACAACTGGAGCAAAGATCTCATCAAAATCGATGCTTGATTTTTGAGAAAAATCTTTTACTACTAATCGAGCTTTGTGCCTCACTAGTTTGTCACTATCTTTTTTTTAACTTGAACACTCATTTATTCTTTAATGGCTTCTTTTCTTTTAAAAGTTTAACAAGATCATAAGTATCATTCTTTCGTAATGACTCTATCTTTTTTTTCATTACTTTTAACCAGTACTTTTTATCAGGAATAGTCTGCACATCTTGAAAGCTTTCTGGCTCCCATTCACTGGTAACTAAAATAAAATCTGAATTTGAATACCTGGTAGATGGTCTGTGCTATCTAGTAGATCTCATGGGTTGAGACTCTACATCACTTGATGCCGAAAGTAGCTCCTCATGCTCAACACTCTCAAGTAGAAAAGATTGATCCCTCTGCTCAAAACTAATTACATTTGGCTGATCACCAACTGTGGTTAGCTCATTCATATCTCCAAGTTTTGTTTCTTGCTCATTTTCACCATCTGTGACTCTTTCCTGTGAAATCTCTGTCGGTATTGAAACATCACACTTAACAGTAACTCGTGTAGTTTTTTCATTTTTCTCAAGGTTTGTTATGGTTTTTTTTCATGAAAGATTACATCTCTGCTTTTGATTGTCTTTTTTTTATTAGATCCCATACCTTGTAACCAAATTCTTTATCACCATATCTTACAAACACACACTGTGTGACTTTACTGTCAAGCTTTGATCTCTGTTTTTTTGACATATGTATGAATGCTTTACACCTAAAAACTTTTAAGTGAGAGTATGAAGTATCTTTTCCTATCCACACTCTTTCTAGAATGTCAAAGCCCAAATGAACTATGGTGACCTGTTAAGTAAGTAACAAGCTGTGTTGACTGCTTCACCCCATAATGGCTTTGGTAATTTTGTTATCCTCAACATACATCTGACTTTTGCTTTGGTAATTTTGTTATCCTCAACATACATCTGACTTTTTTCATAATGGTGTGATTCATTCTTTCAGCTATACAATTATGCTGCAGTGTTTCAGGTTCTATCATCTCATGCATGATCTCATACTTTAAACAATACTCTTTAAAACATTTAGATGTGTATTTCTTGCCATTATTAGTTCAAATACACTTTAAAGGTAACCTTGTCATCCTTTCAACCATAGTATGAAATTTTTAAAAATACTACAGTACCTGACTTTTGTATTTTAACATATATACCCAAGTCTTACGTAAAACATCATCAATAAAAGTAACAAAATATCTGCTACCACCTAATGACTCAACTTCAATGGGACCACATATGTCAAAATAAATTAATTCCAATCTATTTTCTTTTCTTTGAGAACTTTTACGAAAAAAAAACTCTATGATACTTATTAAACAAACAATAATCACATGAATCGAGAGACATACCTTTGGTCAAGGGAATAAGAGACTACTTTACCAAAACTTATAACCTCTTTTCACTCATGTGTGCCAGTCTCCTGTGCCATAAGTTTGCTGAAGCATCATTTTCAACAACATTTATCTGGTTACCGTTTAATTGCATCCAGGTCTTATACATTGTGCAACATAATTTTTCTCTTGTAACTACCATAGATTTTTTGAGAAGCTTCCACTGTCTATTTTTTTGTCAGCTTTCATATCCCTCCTTATCAAGGACATTAATAACAAGCAAGTTCATTCTCATATCTGAAATGTGTCTGACATCCTTCAAAGTCAACATGCAACCTGTACTAGTTTGTATAATAATATCACCAATCTCAATAATCTGTGACACATTCTTATTTTTCATCTTGGTACAACCAAAGTCTCCCACTTTGTAAGTTGTAAACAACTCTCTCTTAGGAACACAATGACATACCACTCCTGTGTCAACTATCCACTCAACGTCAGGATCACTAACATGATTACAATCATCATGTGTATAAATCAAAGTAACTGAATCACTATCTGAATTCACTGTTACAACATTGTCATCACCTGAACTTTTGTCTTTCTCATCTTTTTGCTCTTGCTTCAAGATTTTACAGTTTTATTTTATATGACCTACCTTACCACAATAGAAACACTTTACTTTACTTTTAGACTTGGATCTATGTTTAGACTTACCATGATTTTTTTAGTCCTGATCTCTATCGATGTTTCTACCTCTGTTTTCTGTGACCAAAGCTTGATTCTCAGGGTCTACATCTTTTCGCCTTACTTTTTCATTAAGTATAATGTCCTTTATCATCTCCAATGTCACCTTATAATCAGAAGTTGAATTAAAAATAATCACAACTAGAGTATTTCAATTGTCTGATAATGAACCTAAAATAAATAACGCTTTCATTTCATCGTCCATCTTAAGCTCTATAGTAATCATCCGATTAAATATATCTTAAAAATCACTCAAGTACTCTATAACAGATCGTCCATCCTTGTACTGTAAAGTTGTAAGCTTTTTAACAAGCATAACTTTATTCATACATATTTTTCTTTCATACAATGCTGTCAATTTTTTTCAAACAATGTGAGCATCTGACTCTTGTGCTACATGATGGAACACGCTGATATCAATCTATTTTTTTATTGTAGCCAGCGTCTTTCTACCTAACTTTTTGTAGCTTTCATATTTGATATCTGCTGGTTTGACCAAATCACCCAATACTGGCTCATACAAATCTTTACAGTATAGATGATCCTCCTTCATAGGCTTTTAAATTGAATAATTCGATGCTGTCAATTTTATCATGAAACATGTATCACCCTCCATGATCTCAAACATAATTTACTTCTATCCTGGGTTACTTCTGTATTGATGTCTCAAAATAACCATTGCTCTGATACCACTTGTTGCGCTTGAAGCAATAATCACAACAATACAGAAGCAATAGACAACAATCAATAATAAAAAAACGTAAGAAAAATAAAGCACACCAAGATTTACGTGAAAAATCCTTCAGTATAGAGGAAAAAAAATCATGGATCACCAGAAAAATCTTTACTATCAAATAATAGGTATACAAAGTTTTTCTCTAGTTAAAACTAGAGCTAAACAATAACTAGAAAAAATAATTGAAGAAATCTCGCCAAATAAGTGATTCAACAAATACACCCTGGATTTGTTCTTAGAGAGCTTCAAATCCGATCTTCACCGTACACAATGTAAAACTCTGAATTATAAACTTCTTGACAATGTTCCAACTCAATCGGACCACGGATCGACTTCTATTCAACTAACTCTCCCTTCTTTTTTTTTTCTCTACTTTTTTTAACTTTTTTTCTTTTTCTACTTGATTTTCAACTCACCTTTAAAACAATCCCACATCTTTTTTATTAAATAGCTAGAGCTCTGTATAAAATAAAAAAATCAAAACTCATAATTTTTATTCGATCCAAAATCACTTACATAAAATTGGATCCTATTTTCCTAAAAGGATGTTCATCATAAAAGATGTTACTAGTACCATATTTAAGAAACCAATAACAGCATTTAATTAAGGATTTATTGTGCTGCCTTTATTGATTTGATTACTTTTTTTTTTTTTTGAGTTGGAAAAAGCTCTCATCAGTTCTTTTGCTTTCTGTCTTTGGGTTTGGGGCACTGCATCCAAGGTTATTTTCTAGTGTTGGGTTTATACCATCCTTCACTCCTTTCTTTCCCTCTTCCTCGCAGATACAATGACCAAAACTATAACTCTTTATTATCCTAGTCTATTAAAAAAACATAAGTAATTAAAAATTAAAAATTCAACTTTATGCATTACAAGCAAAAATATTTTTAAGATGCATTCCAAGATTGCCTCAATAGTTGGTGGATTTTAAACTCTGATCTCTCATCTCAATATTGAAGAAGAAAAAAGGAAAAAAAAAAAAAGAATATCTTCCCCGCGGCTCATTAAGACCTCTAAACAAGGGCACTGCACAATACAAATTCTGATGCATAAATGATGTCAAAAATCAGAAGAAAAAAAAAGGAAAAAAGGAAAATCCATTGCCATTGGACGGGGGAAGGGGGAAAGGGGAAGAGGGTTGAGTTGTTTTAATAGGGTCCAGAGATATAAGGTACAGAATGTCACGTGTCGAGTAATTGTGTTGCATGGCCCATGATTCGGGTCTGTGTCGATAGACACCAGACTTCCAAATTAAATAACAATCCCCCACCCAAAATAAAAATTTCTACAACAAAAGACTAACCCAGTTTGCTGCGGTAGAGCAAACCCACAAAAGAAAAACCCTTCCTTTGGCTACAGGTCACTCCCCCCAATCCTCTACTCTTTCAAGGAGAGAGAGAGAGAGAGAGAGAGATGCCTCAAGCTGAGTCTTTTGGCCTCTCTTTCTTCATCTTCTTCTTTGTTCTATAATGAAACCAAGTTCTGATAAACTATTCTTTGGTGGAGAAAAATGGCTTTGAACTCTTCATTTGTTTTCGATGCTCTTTATTGTTCAGAAGGGAATTGGGAGGAAGGGGCTAGAGAAGGGTACTTTGTTGAAGTGGAAGAAGAAAGTTGTTATAATAATGGGATTAATAAATCAAACCCTTTTCCAATCTTGTTAGAACAAGGCTTATTCTGGGAAGATGATGAACTTTCCTCTTTACTTTCCAAGGAACAGCAAAATCAACTGCATGATAGCCTTCAAACCAATGGGGATCTAGCTGACGCTCGCCGTGAAGCTGTGGAATGGATGTTGAAAGTCAATGCTCACTATTCCTTCTCTGCTCTCACTGCTGTTCTTGCTGTCAACTATCTTGATAGATTCTTGTTTAGCTTCAGGTTCCAAACTGAGAAGCCAGGGATGACTCAACTAGCTGCTGTAGCTTGTCTTTCTCTTGCAGCCAAAGTTGAAGAAACCCAAGTGCCTCTCCTACTGGACTTACAAGTATGTTACCATGTTAGCTAAGTTTGCTGTAGTTTTTTTTTTATTTGTCATTTGATTCGGCTTATTAATGTTGTGTTTTTGTTGATCTGTTATAGGTGGAGGAGAGCAGGTATGTGTTTGAGGCCAAAACTATCCAAAGAATGGAGATTTTGGTACTCTCCACCCTTCAATGGAAGATGAACCCTGTAACCCCACTTTCATTTCTTGATTACATTGCAAGGAGGCTTGGATTAAAGCACCATTTTTGTTGGGCATTTCTTAGGAGATGTGACCGCATTCTGCTCTCAGTCATTTCAGGTTAGCACCAAAACAAAAACCCTTCCTTCATTTATCAAATTGTTAATTGGATTTGAATTGGTTGCTCTCTGTAATCTGTATTGAAGAAATAAGATCAATTCTACTGTTTTCTCAAAATCTCATCTTTTTCGTAATTCCTGTTAAATTCATTGGCAGATTCTAGGTTTATGTGCTATCTTCCTTCTGTATTGGCCACTGCTACAATTCTGCGCGTCGTGGATAGTGTAGAACCTAATCTTAGAGTAGAATACCAAAACCAGCTATTAGGCATCCTGGGAATTGATCAGGTATTGTTTTAAGGTCTTCATTTTCTTTCTTATTCCTAATTCTAGTTCTCTAGCTTTTTCCAATGTTAAATTTGAAATTTTCATCCTGCTTCTTAAATCTCGATTCATGTTTGGAACAGGACAAGGTAGATGAATGCTGTAAGTTGATAATAGAATTGGCAACAACAAGAGTTGAAGGCAACCAATCAAAGAAACGCAGGTTTAGCTCCATTCCGGGAAGCCCAAATGCCGTAATGGATGTGTCGTTTAGTTCTGATAGCTCGAACGATTCCTGGGCAGTTGCATCATCTGTGTCTTCTTCACCTGAGCCTCTATCCAAGAGGAGCAGAACTCAGCAAGACCAGCTTCGGGAAAGGCTAAGCCATGCTCCTTCAGACTTTCTCAGCATTCCCCGCTAAATTCCGCTTTTTCCCTCTCCTGGACTATAAATTAGTCTTTGTAATAATGTTGCTGTTCTTTTTTATATGATGCAAGTTAAATTGCTTACCATCTCTGCATTTTCCAACCAAAACCCCAATTGAGACAGATCTTCAGTTTCTGATTCTCAATTGTCTCTTTAGGGTGATTGGCGAGGAAATTTGGAAGCAGAGATGGTTTGCATTTTATCCGGAAGAAAGTAAAAAACAAATATGAACATAGCATGATAGCCATGCAGAGTTCTTGCATTAATGCTTAAGCCTTTTCTATTTTATGAACATAATGATAATTTCAGTCGTCCAATAAAACTTAAAAAAATGTCATATTTATTTTATACTGTCCACATTGTTCTTATTTCTTAGACATGATTGAACTACATACGAAGGTGTAAATATATGAATACATGCATAATATCCTTTTGTACGTATTTGTATTTAAATACACTGGCGATATCAAATGGGTTGAGTGGAGAGCAGAAACCACGGAGGCGGGAGGATTGAAAGTACATATAAGAAGAGTTTTTGTTTGCATGTGAAAGGAGGAGGAACATGTTGTCGGCCACTGGCAATTTTTGGAGCAGATTTTGTGACTATAATTTTGAGGTTTGACCTCGTTGGAAGGGCTCATCTTTGTTTGAAATTTTAGCCCTGGTGACCACCTGATTGAGGTTGGAGTCAGCTAACAGCTGTAAAATACCCTCAGCCATGATTTTTAATGTTCTTTTCCTGGGTTTATGATCAAAACTATTGCATTGAAAAAGTGACAATAGGCTTCGCCATGTTTACCATGGAGTAGAATTGTAGAAAGTGTACTGATCCAGCATCATTTTTGGTCAGCAAATGGAGATGATGGGAACTTTGGGATCTCGACCGCACACCTAAAGCATAAGTTTTCAAGTGCCAAATTTGATAGCGGAGGCAGATGGGGACTCCAACCCTCCAAGGCAAAGTCAATGAAAGCTACCCTTTGGACAAAGAAAGACATGGAGGAGACTCCGTCAATAATCAATGTGCATGTGTATGATATATCCCCTTATAACCTCGACAAAGAAATGAGTAAACAACTTGAGCACTTCCATTATCAAGTTACAATGACAATTCATGATAAAATACCCTTTAGATTAAGATTTTTCCAACCCAAAGTCTTGCTTCTGGTAGTCAAAAATTTCCTTTATCTCAATCAAAAACCCATTGGGCTAAATCGATCATAGTTCAAAGTTGTTGAAGATGCAGAAAAAGACAGCAGCAAGAAGGCTTTGCATGTGCTTTCTACCGCTTCAAACTATAGGGGGAAATCATGACTTGGCTTTATTCTCAAACTTGTCATACTATAATATTCACAGCTCTCTAGATTTCTTACTAAATTGCTTAATCTGCTATAACTGACTTATATTATTAGATCTAATAATTGTTTTATGCACCGTGAATTTCGGTTTATATATAATATAAAGTTGGTTCATTTCCGCCCATATTGACCGTGTCATTAGTTCTTGCTCGTGTGTATTAGTGGTCCTACTAACCATTTGTATTACTAAAACACAAATCATATATGAACTTGTGTCGATCAGTTTATTCCGTATCCTTTTGACCAAAAGTCTTAACAAAATGATGAAATAATAGTATAGTAGCTGATTATAATGAATACTTTGAGATTTTGTACATTTATGGATCATCAAAAAGTGTATTGTCTATGTCATATTAGTTATTCAAACAAGCATTATAAGGGGATAATGTACTACTATTTTGAATGATTTTCATGAAAATTGGATAGTGACTAATCATTTTAGGTGTTTATAATGTAAGATAATGTCTTTTTAAGCCGTGATACATGCTTGAAGCCAGGGTGCACATGCTTGAAGCCAGGGTGCATTCTCCACTGATTTGAGTAGGGAAGGCTGTGAAGGAAGGAATTAGGAAAAAGAGGAGAGATGGCTAGAAAGATAGTAGAGGGATTAAAAGAAGGCATAAGAGAAGATTAAAAGGTGTTTAGATACAAAATTAGATGCACCAAAAACACACTAAAAAAAGGGGCAAAAAGTTGAAAGGTGGAGAATGTTGAAATTGGGGGACAATATCTTTTGATTTTGGTTGTCATGTCTTTGTTCAACTTTTGTTCTTTGCTTTTGGTAGTTAGCATTGTAGACTCTAGATAGTAGTTCAACCCAAAAAGAAAAGGTTGTGTTTTGAAAAAGAAAAGGAAGACAATGATAAGATATTGTTTTGTGATCATGAAAAGCAACATGCCGGTAAAGTATTAAATTCGTAATTTTAGTGATCAAAATTTAAATTTTAACAATCTCAAATAAAAAGAGAGAGAGAGAGAGAGAGAAAATTGGTGCCAGTGAACATCTTCTCTTCTTTTATGGACATTGTCATCTACTGTAACTTTTAAACTCCTCAAAGCTTAATCTCATCCTTCTTGACGTATTGAGCATTAATGAGTTAATTTTTAAAACCTACAAACCCGGGCTTTATTCACTGTGGAAGCAGCGTCACTTCCATGTTAGGTAAACTGATCATTCCCTTTCATCAAAGCTTAGACATTGACTCATCACTTTCCACTGGCATTTGCCTGCCTACAGATTATGGTCATCTCCAGGCCATGCACATTAGTGATGGTGGGGCTAAGCCTGAACAGGCATTTATTTATTCCTTTTCCTTTCTCGCCAAAACTTTCAATGTTGATTAGTATTTTTTTTCTCAAGTAACCTAGCTAATAAAAAAAAAGAACAAAGTCTTGAAATTTAGTTGGAGATGTACTAAAAGAAAATTCAAGTAGTAATGAGTAAATGCAGTGGAGAATAAAGATTGTCAAAGTTAGGAAAAAAATTGGAGGTATATGCGGGATATTTTCAAGTCTGGCAACCAAAAAAGTTAAAAACAAACAATTTGTTGTTAGACTTGGTTAACTCTAATAATATTTAATGCCCTATGGTTTGGCTCCGAAAAAACAGACCAAAAAAAAAAAATGGATTCTGTACTTGATGGCTTCAAGAACGCTGGATGAAACTGTAAATCTGCAAGCACATGCAGCCAGCATCTAATGTTCTTATCAGTCCCTTGAAAGAGCTTGTCAATTCTAGGCTTGGCTCTCTGTTTTTTGGAATTAATTTTTCCCTGATTCGTTGCTAAGTCAATAATTCACTGTATATGTCGATTATAATAGAACAAACTCTTAAAGCGGACGGCTGATTATTTCATTATTTGCAGAAATCATTGTAAACAAAGGTCACAATGATTTAAACCAGCTACTGTGTAAAAAGTTACCATTAGTGTGTCCAAAGGTTAATAGAAGACCTAATTCTTTAGACACTTTATGCAAAATGTGCGTTCAGGGTATGGTCGAAATTGGGGGACCTCAAAACCTTAGCCAAAAAATATTGAATGAATCAAGCCAAAATCCTGGATTCAAACACTAAAGTAGACAAGATCAGAAATGGACACATTAACCACACTAGCGCCAAAACTTAAATGTTATCATTATCATGCTGCAGCTGCTGTAGACAGCATTCCAAAATAATCAAAGAATTTGTATCAGTAATGAGGCAATGTTTGAAAATCAGGGAAAATATGTATATGTATATGTAAATATATGTGTATGTATATGTATATGTTATAACATCCCTTAAAACCCCCCAAAAAAGGAAAAAAATAGATATATACATAGAGAGAGAGAGAGAGGGGGGGGGGGGGAAGGGACCCGTGGCTGAAGAATGACAGTGTATATATTGGAGCAGGCCCACTCTAGTAGGATTTAAATTCATTTTACCTTGATTTGAATGAGAGTTGGGGAATGGAACACTCTGGTTTATCATGTAGCTCAGAGGATACACATTCCATTCGTGACTGGTATAATTGTGGAGGATGCTTGACAATTCCATCCTGAACCCGAGATTTGGGATATATTTTGTCTTTGTTTTTTGAGCTAGAGGGGCAGGGCAGGCTACAGAAAGCTGAAAGAAAATTGAATATGGCAATGGGCCGCCGCAAAAAGAGTATCCGATGGGTTGGTGGGCTGGGCTACGGGGTGTCCGATTTTAGGTGTCACAATATCAGGAAATGCCAAGCTTAAAATTCATCATCTCTGACGGGTAAGTGACAACACTGCATTTAGGACTGTTTGTATGTTAATCAACTATTCGTCCTGGATGGAGGGGACAAATATATGGTGAGACAATCCATTAGGCCAGGCCCGTACACGTGGTCCATTGGAAACATCTTTTTTATCTGTCATGGTCCAAACCTTCTTTTTTTTTTTTTCCTACCGTTGAGAGGTTGGTTGGGTCAGGCGCTAAATGGAAAAAAGAGAGAGATGATTCGAAGTTAGAACAGTGATTAATTAATTATTAACATATTCTTAAAAAATTTTTATTTATAATAGGTTATGTCATTTGGATTTTTTTTTTTTTTTAGGATTCATGTTGGATACTACGAGATAGATGTGAATACAAAGATATAAATGTTCAACTCTCTAAATATATGAAATTTTTTAAAAAAATTAAATATATTATATCAAATATCTACATCATATTTTCGCCCTTAAGTTGGAGTAACAATAATTGGGGCAATTAATGACTAACAATCTAGTTTTTCAACTGAGAACATAAATGAGCATTGAATTAATCAGCATGTCAGGGAAAACAACAAAAGAAAAGCCAATGGAGACAATTAATGTTAGAAAGATTGTGACTCTACGATAACTGGGTACAGTGGTCCGAACGCGGGGTAGTGATGGGCTTCTTCTTGTAGCTGCAAAATTCACTCTGATTTTCTTACCAGTGGGCAGTGCGGGTCTTATTAGAGTATCATTTTAGCTAATTCAAGCTAGATGTAAATGACCTACAGGCCTCTCATGTGTTCCTTTATGCATGAAGAAAGAAAGGGACATTGGTTGATTTTTAGGTCTCCAGACATTAGCCATTAGGGGTTCACGGCACCTAAATCATTAAATATTGGCGGCAAAACCAACCAATCACTACTCACTAGGGCTATTCCAAGATATATATCCATAGGTCTATTTTGGCAAACCTATACTGTCAACCCTATATTTTAGATTCAGAGAAGATTGGAATTGTTCTTGGAGTTCAGGGCAATGATAGGGTACGGGCATCATTGTATTTTGGCTGCATCTGAACCAGAGGATGATAACAAGTTCCAAATAAATATCCATCAACTTATAACATGATAAATTGCTTAACTTCCGACCCAAGTAGCAAATATCAGCATCTCTCAGAAGTGGATCTGTTTCGATTTGCTCAGTTTCAGTTAGTATTCGAACTAGTTAGAGAACCTTCATCTAGACCAATCCAATGTAAACTTCAGGCCAAGCCATGAATTAAAAAATTTCAGACAGATGAAGTTTGGGTTGCTGTTGAAACTTGCATACTTGGGTTCAAAGCTTGGGTTGGACCGTGTCCGATCGATGAGGCTTCATTCCTACTCTTTCAAATTTATTGTAACTGATAATAATATCATAATACCAAGCACAGAACATTAATAACTAAATTAAATTATTACTAGTAATTAATCATTTTATTAGCTAGCTTTATTTTTGTTTATATTACTAAGATGCCAAAGTCCAAACGAACTCTTCGGCCCAATTGTGTGGACGTGCAACAGGTCCAAAGGGTTTGTGTCTATACATGTTGTGTGATAGTTGGGCTTATACCCCGACCCTTTCTAGTCCATGTTAGGCTTAGACATATGCACCTGTAGGCTATAGCCTATAACACATTTGATAAGGTAAAAGTTTCAATCCCAGCCCAGACCTCGAATGCCTTTAACGTATCTTCTCCCAACTTTAGTTTTATGGGCAAGCATAAGTTTCACCTTTAGCCCAACGCTATAAATCCAGAATGAAATAATCAAAGTTCCAAATCCTAACAAGGAAAAGAATAGCACTAGGGTCTTGCCAAACCAGAAGGGCTTCACTGAGTAGTGATAAAAAAGTGTGTCAGATTGACATTTCACAAATCACACCTTGAGTCCAAAACAACATTTTTGTCATGGAAAAAGCCCAAAATAACACAAGACCTTGAGTCCTTTTCGCTCGGGTTTCAGATATTCAGATGCGATACTGATGGCAACAACTGTAAATATTTGGTATTTACATTATATCTCTTACGTATGTTGTTGGAAAAGGAGTCAGGATCGACTCCCTACTTCTGTACATGCGTAGGTTTTGAAGGAAAGTATGAAATATTGGCTTTTATTATGATTTGCTTAAGAAATAGTGGATCCATTTTTTAATTAAAAATTGTGAATATCATTCATAAAAAATCATGTCGTTTGTTGATAAGATAAAAATCAAAGTCGTTTTATTTTATAAAAATTTGACAGTTTTGACGATATATTTTCTTTTAAAGCAATGATATTCTAGAGAACAATAATTAAACAACTTATCAAAATCACTCTTCTAACTAAAAACTTATTAAAATCACACCATGTTGATTAAAATTTGTATGTGACTTCATACAAATATTTTGTTGAGAAATTTGAAAAGAAAAAAAAAACACTTTTAGCGTGTGTGAAAGAAATGTCTTGCGTTTATTTGGTTTTATAAACAGTTGATTAATTGTTTTTGTTTAAAGGAAAAAGGTTATACGTACCTATCTAATGACAATGCAACTCAGCTGTCATTATATTATATACGTTAAAACAACTTGGAATCCATTAAATCCCCCCGTGATTTATGAAGCCTTGACTGCTTGACAATTGCGCGTTCTTGTATCATGTTTCCACTAGTTTGAGTGCTCTAAGGTTAATCTATGATTATTTGGTGGAAAAATACTGCTCACTGAGTCCTGCCGACTGTTCCACACTGTACAATCTTTATGCTTTCTAGTTTTCTACAAGGGCCGAGGTTGATAAGCCCACCAACCACGACGGCATTTTGGAATTAAAAAACAAGTAATGAATTGACTGGCATTGGCTCAATTTCGAACCAACGTTAAATACACTTTCTCATTTTCTGAAAACTTTTTGAAAACAATTTGATAATAAATACATATATTTGTCTACACAACTGGTGAAGTATCATTAGCATATTTAAATCATAAAAATGAATAGTTACATTAAAGCCTTCTTAGAAAATCCCACATGGGTGACTACAAGACGGAATGTTTTAGAATAAAAGGAAAGAAAACCAATTTAAACCACGTAAGAAGCAACCATCTTTGCTTTCAACATGGTCCTGACTTCTGAGAGATAAATAATTGACAGACAGAAAGTTCAACCCCCCTTTTGCGAACTGTACGCAGCAAAGTCCATTACCGGATGCTTTCCTTCATTCTCTTGGCTCTTCTGGCTCACGCCTTACCAATCAAATGTCAAAATCTACAACAACAAAATTTGAAGATATTTATCCTGGCCGGACAAAGCAACATGGCCGGTCGTGGAGGTGTGACCAATGACACTTCAAAGGGCATTCGGACTTGGGACGGCGTAGTTCCTCCACAGTGCGAACCTAACCCTTCAATCTTCAGGTTGAGTGCGGACCTGGAATGGGTTCAAGCCCGTGAGCCAATCCATGCTGACATTGATGCCAAGAAGACAGATGGGATTGGACCTGGAATGTCATTTGCTAATGCTGTGCTGAGCAAGGACCCCAACTTTGGGTCGGTGGGATTGGTTCCTTGTGCCGTTGGAGGGACCACTATAAGCAAATGGCAGAAAGGGGAGTTTCTGTATGAGCAATTGGTGAAGAGAGCACAGATGGCGCTGAACAGTGGGGGAGTATACCAAGCGATGCTTTGGTATCAAGGGGAGAGTGATACAATAAATCAAGAACATGCTGAATTGTATAAAGGTAGATTAAAGAGGTTTTTCAATAATATACGTTCTGATCTGAATGCACCTATGCTCCCAATATTCCAGGTACAATTTGTTTGATTGTTCCTTTTCTTCATTAATTTGATTTTCTTCAATTTTGTCGCGTAGAATTAATGATCTCATTTTGCTTTTGCTGTTCAATGATCAGTTTTATTCGAAAACTAGATCAAAAGTTTTGATTAGGCCCTAGATAAAGATTATTGCATTGATAGATTGATTATTCGGTATCATGTCAACTCTCAAAAGAAATGGCTCTTTTTTCAGAATTAAAAGTGTCATATATTTGCACAAATTTTATAGAATTGGTTGGTTTCCCTAGCTTCTTAGAAGTTTAAAATCTTACACAAGTTGGCAGAACTCACCTGATGGATCCTTTATTTCTTTATTCTTTTGGATCAGATTTGCATCACTGGCAAAAATAATACTAAGCATTGTTGACTTGAATTGACCTTAAAATTGAATCATCACTTGTCGGTTCTCCAAGAACAAGCATTTCAGATTTAAGGTTGAAGGAAAGTCCAAACATAACCGGCAACTCGCTTATGCGACAAAGATACGACTGCTATTTAAGAAACTTGCAAAATAATTCGTAAATGTCAACTGCTTCAGATGACTAAAAGTTAAAACTAGGCAGAATAGTTGGAGGGCACATGCAATTGGTTAACTTTCACATTTCCAGCTGTCGGTGGAGATTAATGTAATACAAGTTGGCAAAATTTAAGTTATAAATTTGTTCATTCTAGGAGCACTGAGAAGGGAAATTGATGAATAAACTTGGACTGGTTTTTGCTGATACAACAACACATCTAAGGCTGATTAAGAAAACAAATTCCTGCTTTTGTAAATGAGCAAACATGCGACTTAAAAACTTACAAGCTTGATTAACATTGGTAGTTTCTTTGATAGGTGGCTTTAGCATCAGGAGAGGGACCTTACATAGAGGAAGTGAGAGAAGCCCAGTTAGAGATAGGCCTTCCAAATGTGAAATGCGTGGACGCCAAGGGATTACCATTCGAACCAGATGGGCTACATCTCACCACTCCAGCCCAGGTGAGACTCGGGGAGATGTTGGCAGATGCATTCCTTCAGTCTATACCCAGTCCATCACCCAGCAACGATGCTCCAACTAATTCGTCTAATTTTGTTCCGTATTTTTGGATAACTGCTCAAATTTTCAGATGTCTCTGGATGATCGTTACTTTCGGATAGGGATAGGCTCTGAATATTGGATTGTTTCTCTGTATTCATACTAACATAGGATAAGAATGAAAAAAAGGGATTTATATGAACTAGGAATCAGAGATTCAGCAATTGTTGCTGGAATCGATGTTGAGCTTATCATTTGATGATTAAAATGGACAGTTACTTGACTTCAAAATTCAACAACAGTAATAGTCCAATGTGAATAACCTGACTATTGAAAGACTGAGAACCTACTTCGTGTAAAGTCATATTGCACCAAAGTTTGAATTCTTTTAGCAATGGAACTGGTTCTTTGTATTTTTTCAGTGTAGATAAAGTGCAGCCAAATGCCAAACTGTTCTGTTTTGCTTCTTAATTGTTTGTTTGCATCTTTAGGTCCTAGAAATTTGGCTTTCCACGGAACTTCAGACGCTCAATTTGCTATGTTTCTAATTAACCTTCGATTGAAAACTTATCCTGAAATTTTAACAGATATTTCATCCCTTTATGATTCGAAGTCCCATTCGAATTCAATTTTGTTAAAGGAAGCATCGTTACTCTGATATTTTTCCATTAACTTTACTTTTAAAAATGGTGTTTGATTTCTTATGCATCTCTAGAAGATTTTTTGTTTAAAGAGCTCTTTGATATTTTTGTAAGTCGGTTTAAAAACACAGACATAAGCAACTATAAAGAAGTTGCCATGGTTTGTCTGGTTGGTTGGTGTGCTTAATGGTCAGGTACTGCCGAGGTTATTGTATAAGAGTGAATAGATAGTAATACTCAACAAATTTTGCACTACTCAAAAACCAATTAATGGTCAAGATAGGTTTCATCGAACCACTTTTTGATGGGCAATAAAAGTACAACTAAATCAACTTATATAAAGTGAAGTTGCAAGTAGAATTCTCATTTTTCCTGGAAATATTTTTCCTGGAAAGCCATGATGCTTCCTAAATTCCACATTCAGATAAGTTAATATAATTAATTTGAGTATATGATTTTGACATTTCTCGGATCTGATAAAACTATCTAGCAAGCTTCGACAAAAGTAAAAAAATTAATAAAGAAATATTCAAACAATAATTTTAAAGAAAAAGAAAGAATCAAAATAATAATTAGATAAGACTAATTATTATATAACAAAGAAGGTAAAAAATTGGAGAGAGCTGCGGCCCTGCCTGTCCCCTTCAGGGCCGCCTCTGCTTCAGTTATGAGGTACTTCACCTCTCAGGTCATCTTCAATTTACAGTCAAAATATTCTAGTTGTGTTTATAAAATATCTTAAGACTTAAACCTCTATTATTTTTTGCCCCGTCTAATTTCGCAATTTTATGTGAAAAAAAAATTAAACTGGTTAAAAGGTTACGAGAATTCTCATTTTCATCCTTCGCACCATATCAAGATCAATAACCCAAGTTGCTACTTTATCTATCAGTGTGCGAAATGCGTCACTCAACTGACCATGGTCTCACATCGGGCATGCATATCCATCTTTAATTGTCAAAATTCCGTCGAATTTATTACTCCTTTAAATTACAAGCCGACCTTTAATTTTTTAGTACCTTCACTGAATATATCTTACCTGCATCAAGAAATCGTTGTTACATAATTCTAATAGCAGTCTAGTGACGGAAACATGTTCATGTTGATACATTGTTCTTAATGCTGGTCCTTGCCCATTCAATTTTAGTTGTAGGGGATAGCCCTGCTCAGGACATATTTATCCTAGCAGGACAGAGTAAGATGGCAGGAAGGGGTGGTATTGCAAATGGCAAATGGGACGGAATCGTCCCGCCAGAGTGCCAACCCAACCCTTGGATTCTCCGGCTCACTGCAAACCTCACTTGGGAAGAAGCACGTGACCCTTTCCATGCTGACATTGACGTGGGCAGGATTTGTGGGGTTGGACCCGGAATGGCATTTGCCAATGAGATTCTAACTCATGGCTCGGGGATTGGCGGTGGTGGTGGAACGATTCGGGCCATTTTACGGTATCAAGGAGAGAGTGACGCTAGTACTAAGGAGAATGCTGAGACATATAAAGGGAAGCTAGAGAAGCTCATTCTGGACTTTCGCTCTGATCTTAACCTACCCTTCTCCGCCTTTTATCCAGGTTTTTAGTTTTATTTATTAATTCGCTCCAATTGTTCACTTATATTTGTCAGTAGCTTTATTCTTCTGCCTCTAATATCGGCTGTCCTCAGGCTCAATGAGTTGAGACTTCTAATCTATCACCCCCTCAACAGGGGTGAGAAAAAAAATCAAAAATTGATTTGAAATGTAATATTTAGTTTAGTTTGAATCGAATTTTAAATTAAAAAAAAAACTGAATCAAATAACATATTTTTAAAATTTTTATAAATAAAAATAATAATTTTATATCAAAATTTATTTAAATATATTAAAATTTAAAATTAAAATAACATATAAAAATTAAATTTAAAAATTTAAAAATCGATAAATCAAACTAAATCAAATCAATAATTTCGATTCAATTTAATTTAAATTAATTTAAATTTAAATGCAGATCAAATTTTAAAATTTTAAAATATTATATAATATATTAAAAAATCAAATAGAATCTCATTCGAATAATTATCAACTCTACTTCTAAGTCGGTTTTGCCATCCAGAAATTGTTAGCCAATCCCGAATATAACTCCTTTCTTTGAAGGTTTCAGTTTCGGTATCAATGCTGTAATCCCGAACATGAGAATATTTCTTGACAGTCCCCTTGGCAGCATTAATTACTTGAGAAACAGAAGGTCCCTATTGGACCATATTCTTTGACCTATAAAACAAATTCACACATATTAGGATAAATTATTTTCCAGATCGGGGGCTTGGATCTTTGCAGCTTGTTTGTTTAAAACACTATCAAGTAGAATGCGATTAAGTGAAGGTGAAGAAAAGCTTTCCATTTGAACCAGGGGATGTATCTAGAATAAAATTTGTCAGTTTTTGACAAACACTTATTGGTCAAAATAATTCAGGGATGTAGAATAAGTATTTCACTACAAATTTTTTAGTAGAAAACCCTGACTCAGTGGTTGCAGAATTAGCATTAATTGCAGTATAAATTCTTAAAGTAGAAAACATTGAATTTAACATATCCCAGTGCATAAACATTCAGGTGGCACTTGCATCCGGATCAGGAGAATTTGTAGAAACAGTGAGAAAAGCTCAAATGGAGATGAAGCTGCCCAATGTCAAGTGTGTGGACGCCAAGGGATTAGCTCTTAAAGCAGATCATCTTCACCTTACCACAATACCTGAGGCCAAGGTGGGCTAATGTTGGCTCATGCTAATCACTACGAAAAATTTCCAGCAAAATAGGATGAATATTATGTTGTTACAGTGGAATTCAGTTATCCAATATCGTGGAAAATTTTGCCACATCCTTTGACTAATTGGGAAGAATCCAAAAGATACCTTCGCCCCTTATTAATTGATCTGTTTCCTTATCTTGTTTCGTCTTTTCATTTTGCTGTAACCTTTAACAGATATTTAATAGCAAATAATAATAATAAAAAAACTAAATCTCATCCACATAAAAGAAGTTTTAAAGTTTCTCCAACCGAGGTAATTAATAATAAATTAATAAATTAAAAATGAGACATAATTTTAAGACTTGTTTGAACGAGATATTTCTAAAAGAAAATTCATTTCAATCAAAATATTCGAAATTGAAGGCGGGTCGATAACAACCAGCATACCAAAGACGGGATTTTATTTTTTATTGTTTTTTGAATACAAACGGCCCTCTCTGATTATTCAAAGGTGAAAAGCATGAGAGACGGAAGAAAATATATAGAAAAAGGCTGTTGGCTTGGAAATTTTATAAATACTTTAATCGAAGGTAGATTTGGTGCAAGATTCTTCCAGGAATCTTGATTAGAAAGGAAAAGACTGGAGAAAAACTGGGTAATTGAGAGGAAAAAGAATACCTACCCTCTTTGTCTTGTGGTCCAAGATTCGGCTCTTCTTTGGAATTTTTTTGATTAGCAGCCGACATGACAATAGAAAAATATGCTGATTGAAGGTGAAATTCTACTACGATATTGAAAACAACAGCAAGAAAAACAGTTGTATTTGATTGGACTCATGGGTCTTGGATGTATGATACTGATACTGCCAGTTAAGAGGATACTTTTCCGGATGCTATTGAATTGATAAGGGGAAGACTTACGTAATGAAGATGCAATTAGTTTTTGCTCCTACTCGCCTTAAAATCATATAACCATATCATTTTTTTTTTTAATTTTTTTTCTTATTTTTTGTTAATTTTTTAATATTAAAAGTGAAACGCACTTTAAATCAATTTTTTTTTATTTTTTTACTTTAAAAAGGATAAAAATACTATATTTATAAATAATTACTGTATAATCCATATATTCATTAATTTATTATATAAATTTTGCTTAATTTGATTTTTCTTTTACTCTCATTCAAGGTGTCACGTTGACGCCTTGTATTTTTTTATTTTTTTTTTTACTTTTTTTGTAATTTTTTTTAGATAAATTTGTTTAAAAGTCAACCCAATTGAAGTGTTGACGCCTTAATTTTTTTATTTTTTAATTATATAAATTTTATAATAAAAAGAGTCGATAAATAAGCAAATAATTGGTATCTTATATGTTTTAATCCTGCTCAATTTGATCACAGGTTTTATTTTTGTTTTTCAATTTTTTTAAAAATTTTTTGTTTTTAATTTATTTTTAATTAGATAATTTTTGTAAAAAATAATGTTAATTAAGGTGCCGCATCTCATGTATTTATTTCTCTTCATATTATTTATTTATTATTTTTTAATTAAATTAATTTTATAACAAAGTGAGACACCTAATAAGAATAATAAGATAATTAGTTTTTGATAGAACTCAATTTGATATGATCATTATTGAAAAAATAGATATCAAATCAATTCAAGTTGATTTTTTAATAGAAATCAAGGACAAATCAAAAATACATTTAGTTCTATACCCCAAGCCATCCTATAGTATACAAATGTATATATTTTATTATTTATTTAATTTTATATTTTTATATATTCATCTTTTTTTTATTTAAAATTTGATATTAAGTAGGTGCTACACATAAAAAAATTAATTTATATTTTATATTTTGTGAGAATAAAATGCCAATTTAAGTATTCATGTTCACTTTCATTTGGATTTTTTTTATTTTTTACTTTTTTTAAAATTAGATAATTAAAAAGAAACATGAGTAAGAATGAAAAAATAAAAAAAATAAAAATTGACATGCAACAATGCGTGGACACCTTACCTAGTGGCATGTAATTATTGGACAAGTTCAAAAGTGAAATCTACAAATTCATAGATAAATCAACTAATTTATAAATGAAGTATTACAATCAAACTAATAATTATATGTCATGTACCAAGCTGTTGTCGGGGCTTTGAAAGGGGAGCTTGCTGCTACGGCTGTAAATGCCCCGATGGTCCCTGCTCAGGTACCATCTCAAAATTTCTTACCCTTGTATATACTTCTTATCGCATAATGATAGTGATTGGTTTATGCCGTTCGTTTCATTGATTACTTAAATGCGTTGGGTTAAAAGTCTCTAATTAAATCACATCAATAGAAATAAAATCAAATAATAAATTAAATACACAAGAGATAATAATTTAATGTGATTTGATCCAATCAACTTACGTCCACGAATGAGAAATAAGATCCACTAATTGTAGAGAATTACAAATATACATTAAATCATCAACCTCACTCAACAATCAATACTTATAAGACACTCTCAATCTCTTCTAATTTATAGAGTATTCTCAACCCAAACAAACACAAACCCAAACCCTTAAATCTTAAACCCTCGAAACTCTAAAACTTCAAAATCCTAAAATTTGAGACCTTAAAATCTTAAAATTTTAAATCCTCGAAACCTTGAATTTTTTAACCAAAACCTTAAAAACCAAACCCTCCCTTAAACCCTTAAATATAATCTTAAATCTTAAAAATCCATTAAAATTTTAAATATAAGCTAAACTTTAAAATCAACACACAACACCAAATCATCACCAAATCGTAAATCCTCGATTTAAATCCATATCTAAAACAATTTAAAAATTTTAAGGGTACGTGTAAAAATCTTATGTGAAGTAATTTTTTCTCAAATATCCCATAGAATATGGGTATTTAAGAAATTTTATTAAGTTTGCATACAAGTCTTTAACTCACAATAATAATGTAATTAAAATAAAAAATTTAAAAATAAGATTTTAAATATAAATAATCATATCTAAACTCTACCCAGAGGTTAAGAAATCTGGATAGTCTCATAATGTTTAAAAATCTAATTTTAAAATGGCATCTCATCATTAGGCATATTATCCATTGGTATATATATTTATTTATTATTACTTACTTTTATTTTACATGTTTATGTCTTTTACTATTGTTTATTAGTTAATTGTAGCATCATTAATTTTTGCATAAGATGCTTTTGTAAAAAGTATTATTTAAAAATATATATTTTTAAATAAAACTAAATTAATATTTTAAGAGAAATAATTTTTGATACTCTACTAAAATGTTAAAAAATTATCAACAATTATCATTTATGGAGAACGTTATTTTCATTTTAAAAAATATTATGATAAATCTTAAGCGAAAAGAGTTATTTTAAATTCTATTTAGATGTTAAAAAATTTTAAAATAATTCTTTAATTTAAAATTTTTCTTGATATTTTAAATTAAAAACTTTAATAAAATTACTTGCTTTTTAAAAAAAAAAAACAAAGGTAATTATTATTTAATTTCAAATCGAAATTATTTTATCAAACACAAAAAATAATACATGATTAATTAGTACTAATTTATGAACATTATGAAAGTGCTAATCTTTTTCTATGAATAACAATTTTCAAATTCAAATCTATTTTCGTAAATAAAAAATTATCGTTTAGATAAACTTTAAATATGTTTTTTTATTATTTTATTAAAAAATAAATTTTTAAATGAATAATCAACCTTAAAAAATATCATATTAATTTTTTTATTAATTTTATGATTTTAAAAAATTTTTATCTAGTGATACCAAAACCATTATAACAATGCACAATGTAGAAACATGTCTATCAAAATTTATTTTCAGGAAGTTGATCTTGGATTTCGCGACCTCATCAAGATACATGCATTTTGTTGTATATTTGCCTATTACATTATGCAGGTCTTAACCCGTGCTCCAAGGTAATGCAGAAACAATTAGTGCAACATTTTCCAAGCAGAACGTGTGGCCTTTGACTGAATTTGGAATCTCGAGTTTCAAGTCCCTAGGGCCATTTGTAGCTGTCATTTTAGCATGTGGAATCTGGAGACAAAGTAGTCAAATGTGGCAAATTTGGATCTTTGATGAAAAACACAAATTTTCTTTTGTTTTGTTTGATGGATTTGATAGAGGCCAGCCAGGGGTGGAAGAAACTGGGGGCACTCAAGAGGCGCCAAAATAAGAGAGGAGGCACTTGTAACGCAATTTCGCAGCAGGAATTGCCACCGCATGCCAAACGTGAAACGTGTCCCAAAGTCGGTTGTAGATACTAAATAATAGTAAATAGCAAATTTCCTGCTATTAGCACATAGAATAGAATTACGGAGCAGAGAGTCCATATTCTAGTTTTGATTGATCTCTTCTTTCAGTTAAAGCTTGCAACATGAACACCAAGGTATGTACTCCGCTCTCCTTCTTTAATTTTCCTTTGAATTTTACCTGATATTTGGTTAACACTGAGGCTCTCACCATACTCTTTTAGCAGGGAACTGAAAGGATAAATGAACAGGGAGCAATCGAAACCAAGGTAGAGACTGTAGATATACAATCACAACCAGGGAAAACAAAGAACCCAGGATGGAAAACGTGGGAGTGGTTCACTTGACTCGTGATTGGCGTAATTCTGACGACAAAGGTGGTGTTCTGGCTGTAGCATCTGATGCAATAGGGAAAGCCTTTCAGTCTGCTAAGAATGCCATTTCAGGCCGTGGTCACGGCAGCAACAAGTAACTACATATTTCCACTTAGGCTATCAATACTGTATGCCTTTTGATGTTAATAAATAATTTTCAATGTTTCAAACTTGGTTTTTCTTAGTGGCTCTTTTCACTGGGGTCATAGCCGACAAAACCAGTACATGGCAACTTTTGAAAGCAAGACGAATAATTAAGGTTCATTTTTGGCTGTCCCATTCAAGATCCCCATCAAGATTTAATTCCATTCATCTTTACTTTAGAGTCAAAAAGAATTGCTACTTTAAAGGGGGAAAAGATTTTCTCATAAGCACAAAGATCATATGGCAATTGTGGACAAAAGTCCAAAGCATCAACCTGTTATTGATTGATTGATATTTGACACTAGCAATTCCAGTCTTAAAGATGAAGATCCTAATTTATTATTCAAGCATTTAAATTGCACAGTGCTTCACTTAATTAGGACCAAACAAGAGATACTTTGAAGCACCAAAAAGAAAGGCCCTCTCCGGCCCGCTAGAACTAAATACAAATGCAATTCGAAAACATTTACCAGATACCAACCTCCATGAACCCATCCTCAGTAGCACAGCCCCTAAACATCCCGGTGGTGTTAAACCCACAAGCCACCTCACCATTCTTTGACACAGCAATCAGTCCAGCTTTGCCTTCATCCAACCTATTCTTTATCACATAATCCACCGCCTCATGCAGATTCAACCCTTTGTATTCCATCACTGCTGCTACTTCCCTTGCCAGGGTGCTCCTGATGATTGCCTCTCCTTCCCCAGTGCATGACACCCCGCACAAGTCACATGCGTAGGTCCCTGCACCAATAAGGGGCGAGTCACCAATCCTTCCTATCATCTTGTTCATTAGTCCACCGGTGGAGGTGGCTGCAGCGCACCGACCCTCCTTGTCAACCACCACGCACCCAACTGTCTCTGGGGCGTAGAAGCTGATAGGAAGCCCGTTCATCTGCAAAGGACTGTCCATAGCAGCGCCGGCACCGCAGGTACCAATCGTAGGGATACGGTAATCAAACTGGTCAAAAAACAAAACCAAAAAAGTTTAAGCTTGGTCCCACCACGTGATTTGCTGCATCAACGTCAATTCAAGGAAAGTGATGCAAAACGTACCAGGATTGAGTTTGCTTCTTTTGCCAACTTAAGCATCCCCACATTATCTTCCGTAACGAAGTATTCATTGTCCACCAACTCCACGCCCTGCACAACATCCAACCCATTAAATTAAAATAAAAAAAATTTAGGTACTCAACTGAAGAATCTAAGCTCTAATGTCAAGTGTCAGAACATGGAAGCGTGTGGCCAGTTTATTCAACACGTGCATAAAAGAATCTAAGATTCTTAAAAAAAAAACTAGTGTGGTTTGGAGTTTGGACCATGGAGGCTAAACTGGTAAAAACAAACCTGTTTCCTGGCAAACTCTTCGGCACCCGAGAAGGCTAGATAAGAATGTGGTGATTTGTCCATGACAAGACGGGCAAGGGAGACAGGGTTCTTAACCGCGGTTAAGCCTGAAACGGCACCGCATCTCCTCTTTGGGCCGTCCATAATGCTGGCTTCCATTTCCACCGTTCCATTCTCTGTAAGGGCAGATCCACGCCCCGAGTTGAACAGAGGATCTGTTTCCAGTTCTCTCACCTAACAAAACGAAACCCAAATTTTATAATTCCAGAAGAAAACGACGGAAGTAAAAAAGAAATGATAATAAAAAAACCGTCTTCATCAATATATATACTCATATCGTCACCGTTTTCAATTTTCAACAATAAAAAAATGTGAAATGTGATGTCTTCGTATTTTCTTCTTCGTTAAAATTATAATCTCCAATTATTATATTTTTAACAAAGTGCCATGATCAAAGCAAGAAAATTTGTCCTTTTTACAACATTATACGATTTTTTATTAACTGAATGAGGGATGAAAGATGGTGACGGAACCAAAGGAGAGGGGGAGAAAGAAAAGGGGACATACGACAAGTTCAACGACATCAATGGCGGGGAGATTAGAGCGGAGAGCAGAGATTCCAATGTCAAGGCAATGAGCGAGGAGTCTCTTAGCCTCCTCTTGTCTTTCTTTAGGGAGATTTGGGTCCACACCAGCGCCACCGTGCACTGCGATAGCCCAGCCTCCCATATTTTTCTGTCTGTCTGCACTAACTTTGGCTGTAGCCCTGCCTCTCGCTCTCGCTGGCCTTTTAAGCCCTCTGTGCTTAGTGAAAATCTAAAAGCTATGGACCCTTTTATAGACTTTAACGGACTTGAAACCACTCTCTGTTAGATTTAAATCTGAGTTTTAAAATTCGGTAGAATCAGGGTATGAGGAATCTATCTCCTTTTCTGTAATTTCTTTTCTTTTTTTTTTTTTTTTTTCTCTCTGGTGCCACTTGCTTTCATAAAGGGCAATGTCATTTACACCGCTTTGTGGCAGAGCATGGGACACTGTCGTTTTTATAAAAGCAGTTTCTTCCTTAAATTTTGTTTTTTTTACAACCCGACTTTTCCGAATTTACGGTCTTGCCTCTCACGTTATTTTATTTGTATAACGAGAGATTCAAACATTAATTAAAAAAACATGTTTTCATACTCTTTTTGTTTGTTTTATTTTGAAAAGATTCATTTTTTCTTTGTCTGTATTTGGAGTAAATACGACAACATTTTATTTAATTTACGCAAACAGCACCTAATCAAAAAAGAAAAGTGAGAGATCATATATTTATTCAAAGTTGGTCTTGGATTTTGTCATGTTTTAACATGGTCTTTTTGAATAGATTCTTGCAGGGATATCGACTTCCTCCCAATGTTTAGCCTACGATGATTCAACTTAGGCTAATAAAATATATATGGCCAAAGTGAAATGAATAAAAATTGTAAGTAATGTGGCAGTGCTAATTTTCCTAAAGTTAGGCTAATTAATTATTTTTTTTTTGTTTTTTTATGTATGGTTTGCATCACCTCAAGGTTGGAACTGAGAATACATAGTTTTCAGAAATCAAATATGGAAGTAATTAGAAAATAATTGGTATAAAATGTCGCCACCACAATATTAGCAAAATTTACTATTAATGGATTTGATTTGAATTTATGGCTTCTTCTTTTTTCCTTTTGAGTAAAATTCTTATGGTCCTTAATATTACCATTTAAAGGGTCGTACCTCTATCCATTTAATGTATGTTTGGCATGTATAAAACTTTTGTTAGAGGAAAAAAAATCAAATTTTATTACAATCTTGAATTTTAATTAAGTTAATATAAATACCACTTAAATAAAATTATGTAATAATAGACTAATAAGAGATTAATATACAAGTAGCAGGTTCGAGAAGGCTTGCTTGCATTGCTTAAGCAAGTTTGCTACTTCTACTCCAATTTTCGTTTCTTTTGTCTACTAACCTGTTTTTCCTGTCCAAATTGAATAAAGAAGACTACTTTGTCAGAAATTTAAGAAATTTTTAAGAGGGAAAGGTTTGTTCCGAGTTAAAAGGCCGGCCATTTGGATTTAGCGGGGGGCGCAGACTGCGATTTCTGAGTTTAAAAATAGAGCTTTCCGCCAACAAGAAGCACCAGAAAAAAGCCCCAGTTTTAGGTTCAAACATAATTGTCAAGTGGTGTAACTTGACCTTACCCCACGTTCTCTAATTACGTTGAAGCCAACTTGCTGGGTTCAGGGTAGCTGGACATAGGCGGCGGATAAACAAATAGAAAAGTAAAAGGCTGCGGGTCCCCAGGGTCACCGGCTCCGGGAACTGGGGTTTCTATTGAAAAAAAAAAAAATCATGCTATATATATCATCATCATCATCATCATCTGATAATGAAGAAAAGATTGGTGATCGGTTAGATTTGCAAAAGATTGATAGATTATATCATATAACTTTTCAAATTAAACGTTTGCTTAAAAAAAAAAAATACAGATCAAAGTTTGCATTTGACTGCCCAGACCAGAAGCAAACAGGCGGGAACGGCACGTCAGCCACAGATAATGTTTCAGTGTTCATTTTAGATTTCTCACTCATATTGATCCTGCTGATTAAACGTGATTCATAGATATCAAGATTTTTGGTTGACACTCATGCAATCGACGGATAAAGTATTAAAATTTTAATTTTAGTTATTAAATTTTAATTTTTGATAATTTTAAATATTAAAAATTTATTAATAACTCATCCAATATTACACGATTTTCTACACATATATACTTAAAAAGTATTAAAGTGGGACAAGTCATTTACATTTACTAGTAATTGTTAGATCAATTTTACTACTTTTGATTTAAAATTTTTTTAAAATTTTATTATATTTATAAGCATAATTACCTTAATAATATTTTTTACGCTTCAAAATTATATTTTCTTCTTTCTTATTATTTTTATTTTCTTAAATTTTCTAACATATGCTAGAATAAATTAGCTTTTATGAGGTTGTGAAGATTCAATGTGTGACCACCTATTTATTGACAAATCATATAAGGCCCGTTTGAAAGATGGATTTCACATGCCCTTTTTGAGTAAGCCATTTTAGCCATTTGTTTTTTTCTTTTTGTTTTCCACTTTTATGGAATATAATAGGAATGCACACTACCCTTGCAAACTAGAATTTTAGCTACTTTGCATGGATGGATGGAATTGGCCACTTTAATTTTAGTGCTAAAAAAATATTATTTACCATTTGTAATAAAAATATATGTTAATTAACAAGGTCTTATTTGAAATGTGATCAGTGGAAAAAAAAATCGTAGATATTATTCTTGAAATATATAAATTCACGTTTCCATGCCCATACACAAACTCGAATGTCATACATATGCTCCCAACCGGAAATCTTTGCTCAACTGTCACCAAACTGTTCATTTTGAGATAAATTCAAAGTGCCATATAAATAAACCATCATCACCGATTGACTAATGCCTTCCCCAAGCTAAAGCTACAACCGACCACACATATATCCTATAATTAGGAAGCTACCATTGGGGTGTGGCGTGAAATTGGTGTCCCCTGGTGGCACACAACTGTTTTTGCAGTAATAGTTAATGGAGTATTTAGGGAGGTGACTCAAAGCACAGTCAAGTTTCTTGGATGTTTAGAGTTCACGTGGGCCAACAACTCAAGGTTCAAGACCATCAGGACCTCAAGAACACTGGGTTTGTTTTGTTTTAAAGTCCACGTGCTTGGTTTTTTTGTAAAAAAATTTGTTGGTCTACGGCTATTTCTAGAAAATTACATGAAAAAGACATTTTAAAATTTAACCACTCTGTCAGCTTCTCAAGATTCGTAAAACACGGAATCCTTGGCTAAAACTTACTGCAAAGGTCAATCTGTGGCGTGATGAGGCGACCCATGACACCAAAAGAGGCAATTTATTCGGATATATATATTATACATATGCAACAAATTAGAAGTATTGAAATGGGAAAAAATATAATGCTAGCCAAACGTAAAAACTGATACGGATACAAGTGTAAAGTTTGATGGCGATTTATACTGAACATTCATGAACCATCCTTCGATTTAAGACCACATAATCCCTTGGAGAACGACCTCAGCTTTCTATATTCAACAACTTTTTTATAATAATAGTATCATAAATCATGAAACCCGAGATTACGGAAAATTTGAAGAATTTAAAATAAAAAAGACTTAAAAGATCACTTTACATGTATAGTGAGAAGAATTTTCATCGCTCCGTTTAGATACTTCACTACTGTTTAGGTATGCTTGCGAGGTGACAACCCTCTTATTGTGTAACCAAAGAGAGTTTTGTCATATGGTTAATATGCTTTGCATAAACATATGTTGCATATGTTAAAATTAAAGCAGGTCAATTTTGAGTTCATGAAAATGGGTTACTATGCAGATCGCATTTCCAAAAGCCTGTTTAAATGGAGCCAATGTTAAAAGAGGCGTGAGGCTATGGTAATGACCAAACAAGGAGGGCAAACCCGTCAAAAGGAATGGATTTTGGTGGCCGTCACATCTTGCCACACTCTCATGGAATCTTCAAGATACTTTGTTTTTTTCTCTGCTTTCACTCTCCAACAGAAAGGACAGAACATTGTGCGCTCCAAAAGATTCGCATCACGGGTTGGTTGTCAGTCGGGATCTCCACTCCCCTTTGGACCATTGGCTGGAAAATGATTCCAACTTCATAAAGTAAGTCTGAGTTTCAACAGCCTAACAGGGCCCATCCCGTATGTGCGTTGCCTCACTGTTAGTTTTGACTCTTGCAGTAATTTCGTTTCAGACTTCAATTGGCTAACCTCCAAACTTGACAATTCAGACATTGCTTTTTTCTTAATGATCTCATTAATGACATTTTAACATACGATCATCCTACTTTTAACAAGATCAAACACGACCTCAAATTTGACAATCCTCCTAAAGTGTTTGTAACAGTCGTGTAATCTGTTAGATAAATTATTAAAATATTAATTTAATAATTAAAATTTAATACCCAACCATCCTACATGTTAAAAAAAAAAAAGTTTTTGCTGATTCTAATTGCCAAAATTTTCATTAGACTAAACATGCCCTCAATGAATCCTATGAGAAAAAAGTCTCCTACAGTAAAAAATGGTTTGGTTCTCCGTATATTTTGCACAAAACCCAATGTTGATGTTAAATTGATGGATCACAATGGTTGTCTGAAAAGCTAGCCCGCCACTAGTACCGATCACTTTTTTTCATCCAATTAGAGTCGAATAAGCACCATAGCAATTGACATCTCATGAGAAGTTATATGATTGAAAAGAGGTGGTTCTTACTTGATTTTCAGGGATAATCAAGTTTTCAAATGTGTGAAAGTCGTGATTGAAAATATTGATGTAAAATCCAAAATGCTTTAATTTTAAGTTGTCTCTATTGGCCGTCATTTGTGTTGTACATATTGTCTCTATTGGCTGTCATTTGTGGTGTATATATATTATCAAAGAATGAATTTTTTTAAAGTGTTCTAAAATGATTTTTATGAAAACAAATTTTATAATCTACAGAATATACATTCGTTATGAAGAATGATGTTCGGATGTTCATAAATAACTAGGAAAGAAAAATAAGCAAATTGATTCAAATCTCATATGAAGAAAATTCTAATGACCAAATTTAAAAGCAATTTGTCAAAAATTTACTTTAGATGTTTGAATATTACAAGATGAGGAATCAAATGCCTTACAAATGTCTCATTCTACGAAAAAATTTACTTGTGACATTCGGATGTTACAACTCGAGCATTCAAATGCTTTTATTAAAAATTCAAAAATCTTGTATATTGGATATAATATTTAATTCCAAAAATTATGATTTTTCATCCAAGTGATATTTTTTCATAAGCAAGTGTTCCGAACTTTATAAATATTTTCATTAATATTCATTTTAACACAACTTTACATACAATATGGAAGGATTAAATTATTCTTTCATTCTCGTTTTATGATTTTTTGTTCAAATGTATTACAAAAAAAGTTAGAATACAATTTTTTATTTAAATATTATACAACGTTGATAACATTTTCACGAGTCAATTTGCATCTAACAGTGGAAAACAATATCCTTAAGATGAACTTTTCAAGTGCCTTATTATTATTGTTATTATTATAATTTGTTTGCATTAGTCAATATCACATCCTAGAATTTGATTAGGTTTTGTCAACATGGAGTCTCGTCCGATGGAATCATCTCAAAATAATATCAAGGTCCTACGGTATGGGAGAGAGCTATTTGTTATTTGTTATAGAATTAAATAACAAGTTTTGATTTGATCAAAAATAAAAAATTCTGATATTATGAATTGCCACGTAATCTTGATGTGGAATAACTGCAACCACAAAATTTAAATTGAAATCAGATTTATCAACGGGGAAACTTAAGAATAGGGCAAATTTATATGTCCAAAGCGATAAAAAAAAAAAAAAAAACCCTTAATGGGCTTTTTCTGTCATCGGATCAAACTATTTTCGTCAATGGAACAAGTTATAAACTTCTTTTTGCCCTGAGATAGGCTGAGCCCAACTTGTCTGACGGCAAGGCCCAAGTTAGAAACTGAAATTAATCGGTCCAAAGTTGAAGCTTAAATTTTAGGATCAGCAGGTTTTGTATATAATTTAAGCCCATATTGAAAATTCTGACCCAAATACTCGTTACAAAGCCACTTCTTTGTCGTGGATGAATGTTAAAACAAAATCATTATAATTTCTAATTCAAAAATTAATTCAATCAATTCATATAATTATTTTTAAAATGTTATATTAAATAAATTTCATATTTAAATTACATTACTTGTATTTTTATTTCTAGATTATGATTTTTTTGTAAAATATAATTATAATCTTCACTTATATAAAGTTGTTGGTTTGGCTCGACTAATACAAGCTGCCTACTCTTTTTCCTTAAAATTTTTTTTCTAGTTCTTGTTCTATATGTGATAAGCAAATTCTTTTTCATTTGCTATCATGGTAACAAATTTAATTATTACTTATATCGAATTAATCCATAATAAAAAACTTGATATTTGCTTCATGATAAGTTGATAACCAATAACATTCTAGCAGTTTGTAAATTATAAGAAAAAAAATTATGGGTTGAGTTCGTGTAACATTGCAGTTTCTTTTCCCATTCAGCTTCTTCCCTAGTGTTCAGACCTCGTAAATAAAGTTATTAATGATTTGTATGTAAATCTATAGTGTTTATGCCGAGCATCGATCTGGGGGTAGTTTTGAAATTATAAGAAAGAAAAGAGAGCGGTTAGAAGAAAAAATAAAGAGCATTCCCTGCGTTTGCACTCTGATGTATAAATTGGAGATCGATATAAAGAGATTGGAAGGAGAGAAAAGTAAAAAAGTATTAGTAGAAAGGGAATGAAATGATAGTACCTGAGTGCTTCTATTTATAGGTGAAAGGGGATGGGTCCATGAGACATAATGTGATGTAGCCGAGCTAACGTGGCACTGAGCATATTAGGTCAGTATGATATGTCAAGTTAGTCCAAAAATTCAAAATACGTTTAACTATCTGCTGATAACCTCTAATGAGATAAAATGCCACAATACCCTTTAAACTTAAAAATTCCTTTTACATATAGCATAATAAAAAACTTGGGGAAAATGTTTCCATAGAAAGAAAAGTTTAGGGCAATTTGGATTGATATTTATAAATTTTAGGGGGAGACTCTAATTCTTGTAACTCAATTTCAATAGTTGAAAACATTTTATATGATGAACCATTAATCTACATGAATGATTAAATTTCGTCTAGTCATTTACTTGAAAATTTTGATTAAGAAATTAACAAAGATTTTGGGTTAACTTATCAAAATTATTGCCATCCCATGTGAAATGTATAAGTGGAGCAAACATTTTTTCACATGACCCTATTTTTCATCAACTATGATTGCTTTATTACATTAACACCCCAATACGTAACAAATTCTTAAAGATTACATATTAAGCATTTGTTTTTGTTAGAGCAAACACTGAAAAATTAGAATTACTACTTCTTGTAAATATTAAATTTTAAGGAAAGTTTCCAAGACGTGTAACAATGTCATTTTTCTTAAGGTTTTATTTGCCCATATCATATTATTTACTTAATAGGTGTACAAAAGTGTTATAGGCAATAAATCTTGAGGATACAATGAAGCCTAGTGACTGACTTTCGTTTTGCACTGATGAAATTAATCCACCGAGCAATCACCAACGTATCATAAGATCACTGAACTTCTATAAAGATTTTTTGCAGCAAAACTTTTATAAAAGAAATATGGAGTTTGAAGAAAGAGAGAAAGTTCTAAGAATTATTTCTAAGTTTTCAGAAAACTAGAAGAGCCTTTTATAAATAGATAAGTATCCATTTCTACAAACAAGACTGTTTATTTTGAATAGACAAAAATTATATATTTTTAAATAGTTGAAATTATTCATTTTAAACAGACTTATTTGTCTGTTTTGAACAGACTTAACTATTTATCTTTATTTTTTTTTCGAATGTAGGATTACTTTTTATATTTTATTTTGACAATCTCTAACAATCTCCCACCATTTTAAAATAATCTAAATTTATGATGACCTTGAAAATCAATTGCATAAATGAAGGTATTTTCTAATTTGAACCTTCATTTAGTGAAAACAAGTTAAAGTTAACCAAAATCGCATCCCAAACTATGCTTCGAACTAGCTATTCCATTTGGTTAACCTAACTTGTCTCACACAATGATTTCAATACCCAATGAATGCTTGGCATCTGATGACACATTTATGACCATGTGTTTGCATCATCTTTTCATGAGTGTTATTAGAGCCAAGCTCTTAAGTTCCTAAAAGTGGTAACACTTCACACTCACATAGGTAGCTCCTATCAAGAGTGTTCTCATAACTATAACACTTTAACATATTTATGTTATGGGTCTATTAAGAGTATATTACTCATATTTCTTTATCATTATGGGTACCTAACACTTTATCTAAAATGGCATTAAACATTATTATAGTACTAGCAGTCATATACAAATATGCACTTGTCTTATTGAATTCAATACTTGATGTTATACCAAGCGTTGAGTCGAGTTTCTATCATGGATGACTTTACTTCGTGAGCTTGAGCCCCATTCCTATTAAGGTCTTTTTCACCAAATCTTCAGCAAGATTTTTTGTTAAAAGATCCTTCAAGTTTTACTTAACTTCACATAATTTATAGTGATCACTCTATCTGAAATTAATTGTCAAACATAGCTATGTCTTAATCCAATATGTCTATACTTTTCATTATATACTTTGCTATATGCCTTTGCTAAAGTTGTTTCACCATCACATCGAATAAAATTGAAAAAATTGGTTTAAGCCATAAAGGTACCTTATATAATAAATTTATTAGCCATTCAATTTCTTTAGCTATTGCGGCTAATGTAACAAACTCGACTACCTTGGTGAAATATGTTATGCATATTTGTTTCTTGGAACCCCAAGAAATGACACCCCCATCAAGTATAAAGATCCATGTTTGTAGAAACATGATTTTCCATATTCGTAATCCAACTAGCACCAAAATATCCTTTTATAACTTAAGGATGTCCAATGTAACACAATCCATAATTGATTGTTTTCTTTAAATATCGAAATACTCTTTTAACTACTTACCAATGTAAGTTACTTGGATTACTTGTCTACATACTTAACTTTCCAACAGCAAATGCTATATTTAGCCTTGTACAAGTCATTGCATACATCAAACAACCAATTACTCTTGCATATAACAATTATTCGATTTTTTACCAGTATTAGATACTAATTTCAATTGAAAATCTATGGGTGTAGATAATGGAATACAATCGAAAAGATCAAACTTTTTAAGTATTTTTTCAATATAATGCAATTGTGACAAGGTTATGTCACTATCATTCTGGATTATTCTAATTCCAAGAATAACATCTGTTACATCTATATCTTTTATTAAAAAGTTATTTGATAAAAATTTCTTTGTTTCTTTAACTTATTCTAAATTAGTGTCAAATATTCCACATATAAGCAAATTGTGACTCCTTTGTCATTTTCAAATTTCCTATATATGCACTTATCTGACTCATTAATTCTAAAACCATTAGTAAGAACGATTTCATCAAACTTTTGGTGTCATTGTTTTGGTGCTTACTTAAGTCCATACAAGAATTTTACAAGCTTACAAACCTTATGCTTTTGATCTGGAATGATAAATCCTTTTAGTTGTTTCATATATACTTACTATTTTAATTCACCATTTAAAAATGTTGTCTTTACATCCATTTGATATATAATCAAATTATAAATTGAAACAAGTGAAATTAGAAGCCTAATTATAACAATTCTAGCTACTGGAGCATAAGTATCATAGTAGTCTATCCATTACTTTGGTGTAAATCCGTTGGCTACTAACCTTGCTTTAAATTTATCTATAGTTTCATCCACTTTCATTTTCTTTTTGAAAATCCATTTACAACTTATTGGATTAGAATCAGGTGAAAAGTCAACCAAAATTCAAGTGTTATTTTCTATTTTTGAGTCTAGTTTATCATTTATTACTTCTCTTTAAAAAGTAGAATCTTGAGACTTCATTGCCTTTTCATTTGTAACAAGATTAGGCTACTTATTAAAACAATAAGAAATTTTATTATTTATGCTTTCACCAGTCCCTTCCAAAAGGAACATAAAGAAATCTGGTCCAAAATCTCTTGCGTTTCTAACGCTTTTGCTTATCCTTATTTTTTAATAAGATTCATCACTAAGTTCAGTTTGTTCTAATGGATTTGAAATTTCTTTTCCATTGGATAAATTTTTTATAGTTGTCTCAAAATAGATTTAAATATATTTTCATCAAAAATTACATCTCTTGATTTAATAATAGTGTTAATTGAAATTGAATCATTTGGTGTAATACCTATACCCTTTACTATTTTGTATATATATATATATATATATATATAAATATGCATTATATTCCTCTTTCACCCAACTTTTTTATTTTGAATTTTGAAATTTTAACTATAGCTCTACATCTTTAAACTTTTAAATAATTAAGATTTGGTTTTTTTTTCTTTTATTGCTTATATGGGGTTATTTTGTTTCTTTGTTAGGAATTCTATTTAGTATATGACAAGCTGTTAATAAAGCTTCACCCCAAAATCCTTGTCCAATACTAGAAAATGATAATATTGTATTTACCATTTCTGTTAAGACCCTGTTATTTTTTTCAGCTATATCATTTGTTATGGTGTATAAAGAGCAGTAATTTAGTGAATTATGTTGGTGAATTCGACCTTAAATACTTGATAAAAGATTCACACTGAAGTTCAATTTTAGATTTATATATTTTAAACTTATCAAGTACTTCATTTTTAAATATAATAGATAAAACATAATAATATCTAGTATAATCTTTTATAAATGTGATAAAATATTTCTTTTCAGATAATGTAGGAGTGCTATGTATATTTCTTTTAACTCAAGTAATTTTATCTTTTTTTTAACCTTAAAAAAAAGATTTCTGGTAATCTTAGTCAACATGCATGTATTATATTTATTAATATCTTGAATAAATTCAAGAATTAACAAAAACTTACTCATATCATACAATTTTTTATAATTTAAATGACCTAATCTATAATGTCATAAATATGAAAATTCAACCATGTAAGCAAAAATAACATTCTTATTTTTATTAATAATATTAAGTTTGAACATTCCCTCATACATATACCATTTTCCAACAAAATTTTTTTTCTTAGACAGAATAAATTTATCTGCTTTAAATACAAGTTTAAAACCAAACTTGTTCAATAGACTTTCAAACACTAAGTTTTTCCTAACTTCTGGTACATAATAAATATCATTCACAGTTAGAGTTTTTCCAAAAGTGAATTTAAGGTCAACAGTCTATTTACCTTTGCTTGTTGCTATAGAAGAAATTTTCATATAGAAAACACTGCCATATCCAATTGATTTAAATGTTGTGAATAAGTTTTTGTCTTTGCACACATGTTTTATTGCCCCAAAATCAACCTACCAAGATTTTTCATTTTCAAGTATATTGATCTCGAAAATCATAGCAAAAATTTTTTTAGAAGTATTCCCTTATGATGAATCATTTTTCTTCTATAACAATCGATATTTTTTTTGAAATGTCATAGCTTACCACAATGATAACATGAGCCTTTTTTATTCTTTTTGAAGTGAGGTCCATTAGCAATCTGCTTGAACTTGAACTTTTTTTTGTCAAGCTTTGTAGTCTATCTTTCCTTCAAAATATGAACTTTGACATCACCAGAACTGAAATTTTGTTCTTACTTTTTGTATTTCTCTTGAATTCAAAGATGATTAGCTAAAGCCTCAAGAGTTATTTCCTCTTTTTTATGTTTCAAACTTTTTTTAAAGTCCTTCCATGATAGATGAAGTTTGTCTATTATAGAGGACATAATAATTGTTTTATCCATACATATATTATATTGTTTAATAAATTAAGCATTCTTTTAATTTCACATAGTTGTTCAATCACTGAATGTCCATTAACCATATGATAATTATTGAAATGAATAACGAGAAATTTCTTACTTGTTGCATTCTCGATCATATACCTGGTCTCCAATTTATCCCATAACTCATTTGTAATAGTCTCATTTTGGTAAGGATTAAATAGGCTATCAGATAAGTCGTTCAATATATAGCCTTTACACATATAGTCTGCATGATCCCATTTTTACCTCTTTCTTGTTGTAGCAACATATTCTTCTGTTTCATTTTCTTCTGGCCTAGGAATAGTCAAAACATATACGACCTTTAAGGTTGAAAGTAGAAAATGCATCTTCTTTTGCTATATTTAAAAATTGTCCCCATCAAAATGATTCAATTTGACAAAACTAAAAGCCAATTCCCTAAGTGTTGCTTCAGTAGTCATTATTGAACTAAACATTGAAAAACTGAAATTATTATTTTTGGTAATCCAAAATTTTAAAGAAAGACTTTAAGGCGTGTAATGGTGCCACTTTATTTAATGTCTTATTTGCCTTCACTGTATTATTTACTTAGTAAATGTACAAAAGGATTATAGGTAATAAATTTTGATGATACAATGAAACCTAATGACTGACTGCGTTTTACACTGACGAAATCAATCCACTGAGCAATCACTGGCGTATCACAAGATCATTGAACTTTTATAAAAAAAATATGGAGTTTAGAAAAAATGGGAGAGTTTTAAAAATTATTTTTATATGTTTTTGAAAAATTAGAGGAGTTTTTTTATAAACAGATAAGTGTCATTTTTCTTACAAATATGACTGTTTATTTTGAATAGACAAAAATTATATGTTTTTAAATAGTTGAAACTGTTCATTTTGAATAAATTTATAAATCTACTTTAAATAAATTTAATTATTTATCTTTATTATTTTTTTAAAATATGAAATTATTTTTTATATTTTATTTTAAAATTCTCTAATAGGTTTTGCAAGAAAACATGAATATGCAAACATGGAAAGATCATGGCAACACAAGGAATTATCTGGTTGATAGAAAAGGGAGAAGTTTCTTTCTTTGTTAGCTTGGATTTGATTTCTTTTAAAAAATATTTTAAAAATAAAATTTTAAATGCATTGAATCGATGTATCCCTAACGGTATTAAAATATATATATATATATATATATATATAGATTTATTGGAGCAAAATCAACCCCACTTACAAAATTATTTGCATTTAGTTGTATCCCACTTGCCGAGTAAAGGTGTCCCTTGTTTAAGTGAATAATTATCAATAATTAAGAGAAGACCAAAAAACAAATTATTAAAAAATAAAAGAGATGGTAGTTTTGACTTTTATGGAGTAGTCAATTTCTCAATGGGGTCCCTTTCTGCTTATGTATCCAATTTCGGAATTTCATATTTATAACAAATTTTCTTTATTCTTGTTTTGTCTCTTAGTTTGTGTCCATATTGTGAAAACCACAGTACACACTAGAAAAGAAAAAAGCAGTCGGTGGTCCGAGTCATATATTTCCACATTGTTTTCATGCAAAAATCAATGAAGAAATCAAGTGCTTTAAAAATTATACCATAACCAATAATTTTACTATGAATTTTTGTAATAAATATTTTAAAACACCCTTTAAAATTTGTTAAATTATTATTTATAAAAATAATTTTTTGTTAAATGTAATGATTAATAATGGTTGAATTTGGGGCTATGTCGTCATGTCAACATTTGAGAAATGTGTGCTTTGTTGTAAAAGATTTGGGGGCGGCTGGAAATTGGAATGTAGGGAGTTTCTCACTAATCTAGCTGTAGCTGGCAACTGAGAATTGAAGGAAAGACAAGTCTTGATTGAGCAATAAATGTGGTTACCATTCAAACAGACGCCAGTCAATTTCAGATTGTTTTGAATTTAAGTCAGTGCAGAAATTTAATTTGTGGATTAGTTAAAGAATGATGCTCAGCAAAAAGGTTGGTGGGTTGATACTGGATTAATAGGTATGGTAATTTTTGTATTTATATAATATAAAATATTAATAATTTATATATTTTATAATTTATATTAATATAAAATATACAATTTTTTTATTAAATCATAAATTATTTTTATTAAAATTTTAAATTATATTATTTTTATGTTATCTCATCAAATCATGTTTTAAATTGCATCAATGATGAATTCTTATGCTTCGGATTGATATTAAAATTTTTTAATTTTTTAATATAGTTTCTAGAAATAAGAGTTACCATGAAATTATCATGATAAGATTAAAAATTTAATAGATAATAAATGAAATAATTTTTTATATTTTTGAGAACCGTGCTAATTTCATGGTGTAATTAAAAATTTAACAAATAATAGTGAATTTTTTTTTTATTAATTCAAAAGCCTTCGATAAATGGATATTGGGAGTCCAGTCTTTTCCTTGTACCTAGACAAATTTTAGGCAGTTGCATGAAAATTACAAGTGCTAGCTAACTATAAAATAACATTTATGAAATCAATAAATGTCGAATTCATCTCTATGTGACTATGTGTCAATATAAGTTTTGACTATTATATTTTTTCAATTAATAGTTTTGAAGATTTTGAAACTCCTAAAGGTATTTTACTACTTGTTATGGTTGAAGTTTTTAGTTTTTAAATATTATTATTTTTAAGAGAAGCATGTGAATTTCGATAATCAAACAAAAACAAAACAGCAAAATAATTATTTCAAAACATATGAAATTTTCTGAATGTTTAAATTTTTTTTATATGATTTCATAATTGAGAGAGATGAGATTGATCCACAAATAGAAAGAGTATACATACCATATCGATGGATTAAATGGAGTAATTTGTGAGATTAGGATTTTTTTTTTTATAATCGTCAGCTCTCAATGATATCTTCAAATCTTGTTTGTTTTAATTTTTCTTAGAAAATTTTAAGCTGCATTATTTAAAGTAGGTGAAGATCGAACTTATTTTAGTATTAATTGATTTAATCTTTGCAAGTTAGATTACCATTTCATGTAAATTGTTTTTGTACAATGAAATGCTAACAAGGAATCTGAATATATCACAATTGACAAGTCTTTCGGCCAAAGGGTTAAACAAAAAAAACTGGTAAGAAAGAAGAGACACCAAAGGCAAGAGAAAAAGGAGCAATGTTGGGCCAGTTTTGTGTTGCTGGATGGTTAGTTCAGTTGTTATCGTATCTTGTTTGTGAATGGAGTAGGGACCATTTTACAACTGGCTTTCTCCATTTAAATGGAGCAGATCGCATCCCATCTCATCCCCGACTGCTCCCAAGAATGAAGAATCCAAACGGAATTTTGCACGCAATCAGTACAACAGTTAAACCTTTAGCCGTACTTGCCGCTCCACCCCACTACAGAAACCGCGACAACACACAGTCCCCTCTCTCTCTCTTAGACGTCACGACTCATGTGATCGCATCGTACGATGGATGCATGCAGCGGAAAATCATGGCTACATGGGACCCCCCCGAATCCCAACACTTTGATTCTCTTTGGAACTCGGGGTTAGTGCCTTCTAGCTGGCATCCCTTCCACGTGGCCTCCCTATTCAAATGCCTTGCTTCCCCATTCTGCCGTCCCGTCCGGTCCCTTCCCTTCCCTTCCCATCAAACAAAGAAAAAAAGAAAACTACTGTGTCTTCACACAAAACCATACTTGCCACGTTCCCAACAAAGAAGCCCTCCCCCACCCTTAATTGATCACACGTGGCGCAATATGCTACCGAAGCGTTTCGATCATCAATGTGGTGTCCACGTGGAGCTTGTTGGGTCCCACCCTTTTGCCAACGACCCAGCTTGGCAGGAAAGGAACCGGCCCTTTCCGTAGCCGAAGGGCACTCGATTTTTATCAAGTTTTGTCCAGCCATACCAATAATTCAAGAGAGAGAATCCAGCATACGGGTCCAGCTTAGGGTTGGCATCGGGTCGGGTTCGGGGCGGGTTTTGCTCGCCCCGAACCCGACCCGACTTAATGCTTAAAAAACCCGAATCCGACCCTACCCGAATTTTTTTTGTTTTTTTCATACCCGAACCGGAACCCGACCCGACACTATATAAACCGTACCCGACCCGATCCTACCCGAAATTAATAAAATATTATTTTTTAAATATAAATATTAAAAAAAATCATTATATAAATATATATATATATAATTAAAAAATTAAAAAATTTATTTTTATATATATATCGGGTCGGGTAGGGTCGGGTTTACCTAAAACCCGACCCCGACCCGACCCCGACTTTATTTTCATGCTACCCGATCCGACCCGACCCGACCCCCGATTTTCAAAAAAAAAAACCGACCCTAAAAAATCGGGTCGGACCGGAACCCGTCGGGTACGGATTTTTTTGCCTTCCCTAATCCAGCTTCAAAGCTCAATCATATTTTGGTCAAAAGCCACGTTTTTTTTTTAATAAAAATATCTTTCGCTCCGTTAGTGTTGTTTTTCTTTTTATTTTTTTTGGTCGAGGAAAGGAATGATTGAGATTAACTTGATTAATCAGACTCCTAAGTTTTGCGGTCAACTAGGTTTAGTGGAATGATAAGTGGTGTTTTTTGCCTCTCAAACTCAGAGGGAGCCAGCTTTGATTTGATCACACTTTTACGTGATTTGTGGCCTAATTTTTTTATAGCCTAAACTTTATATAGCCCATAATTTGTCTTTTAAATACTTAGTTGTCATCCAACTTATGATAATGCTTGTATCATATCAAGCATGAAATATCAACAAAATTTTGCTTTTCCTTTTTTTTTTTTTTAATTTTTGATAAGAAATACAATTTAAAAACCAAAAATTAATTATGAGCATTAAAACTAAAATTTTAATTTATTAAATATTATTTTTAATAATAATTATACAAATTAATTAAATTAGATATTCGTTATTTTTTTTTTACTTATTTAAAAGTACTAAATAGAATACTATTAAAATATTGATGAATGATTATGCTTTTGCATTTCAAGATCCAACTTCCATCCCTATCTCAATTAGCCTTTTAATTATTATAAGCACCACACTAACTTAACATTGAATTGGACTGAATATTATTAGGAAGAAAACCCAATGCGAAGGCAAAATTACTTTGAATGGGCAAATTAGCAGTGCATAATAAATATATGGATATGTGTAAATATTTTGCTTTTAGTAGTCAATTAATTATGCATATGATATGACTCGTCACGTTCAATTAAATAGCCTGTCCATTTGTTTTTTCCTATTCATAAATTAACAAATTTAAGTTTACCTTCGACTAATTGATGTTTCTCGATTTGCAAATTTGCCTTTAAATCAGCAATTCCATTTCTTTTAGAGGCAACTAAGTAAATGATACAATATAGTAATTTTGAAGAGTGATTTTAGATGTTCTATAGACATATTGTAACAGCAAATTCATTGTTATTTGACTCCTGTCTATCATATAGATATATGAGACTCTTATGCCTTCTTGGCAATTAAAATTTATATTTTAGTTTGTATTTTCTTTGTAAAAAATAATAAAAAAATTAAAAACAAATGACAAAAATATCAGTTGCAAGTTTAACGTATGAACCCCCTGCTTTGGATGCCCTGCACATTCTTTTCTCTCAGCTTTGATGAGTAATGGCAGTAGATTCTTTGATTCAAGGCAGAGCACAGTCATATTATCATGACATCTTATCTTCAACAATTAATAATAATACAATTACAACTTTTTTTTTTTTGCTTTGGGGTCTGGACGAAGGACCATTGCACTTGATCGAGAGAATCTCTGCAGTCTTAAACTTTGTTGCACCTAACCTCCATTTTATTTTCTCTCTCATGCATGTAATCTTTCGGCAACCCAATCTCTTATTTTTAATGCAGCTCAATAAAAATACTTCCAGGCTGATCCCCCACTTGCGGTTTATTGGAACTGAAAAGTGGGAGCTTTGTGTTTTAATTTCTAAAGTAATCCAGGGCTCTGTTTCCACGAAACATCCTACAACTTTCTGTACCCATGTGCCCTTCTTCAGTCAATATTAAGCCCAATCCAATCACATTCGTAAACCATATTTCTAAATCCCAGGATTTGATCCGAATTTTGGTGTACTTTAAAAGGTAAGACATTCAGAAAAAGGGACACTGCCATCCTTTGTCCCATTTAAATAATAATAAAAAACCTCAGCTGCATACTAACAACATATGGCATAATTGTGAGAATCCAAAGCATAATTTTGGTTGCTTAAAGGCAAGCCAGTAGCGTGCCACAACTTTGGGTCCATTCTCACCTCTCTCTTACACCTTAAAATGGCTACTGAAAAATCTGTTAATCCTCTCCGCAAAATACAAAGTAACTACTGAATATTTTTCCGGGAATGTTTAGATTTTTAATTTGATTTTCTATGAAAGTAAAATAAAAGAGTTGGTGTTCTGAACAAATAAATAAATAAAAAATAGGGACTTCACGTGAGGTGCGAACAAATGGTGGGTCGAGTTAGGAATTATAGAAGCGTGGGGATACGGTTAGGGGTATAAACGAGTCGAGTCGAGTCGAATAGTGAGAAGTTCGAGTTTGAGTTCGACTCACAACTCGGGGTTCGATACTCGATTTGAGTTCGATTGAGTTTTATTTTTCAAGCTCGAGTTCGATTCATGATCGAATTCGAGCTATTCGAATTCGTTCGATTAAGCTCGATTAATATGTAAAAATAAGCTCGATTCGTATACTCGACAATAGTTCGATTATTCATGCTCGAACTCGGACTCGAAATATTTTATTAATTAAAATAATAAAAATATATTTAAATATAAAAGCTCGATTAAGCTCGTGAGCTATTCGAGTCAGATATAAGAATACTCGAATTCGATTCGATTGATAAGTCGAATTACTCGAATTCGAGTTCGACTCGACAATAATCGAATCGAATTCGAATTTTTTTCGAATCAAACCCGAATAATTTATAAATACTAATGTATTATTTATACTTCTAGGTAGGTTAAAGGATAGGGATTAGGTTAACGAGGAGCGGGACTTTTGTTTAGGACTTCTTGTGGGAAGTGGGTTTTATGTATGGCCTGGAAGAGTTTTAGGCAGCTGTCTCCCGCGTTACTCACCTCGTTGCTCAACATGGATCATTTTCCCTGTTCCCTGTTTTTCTCTTTTTTTTTTTCGTTAATTTTTTCCCATTTGATATTTAAAGTAGTTTGCTTTATTAAAAATGATTGGCTTTGGTTTTCTTCTTTTATTCATTTTCACTATTAGTAGTTGAAAATTTTAGTGAACAAGAGCAAAAGAGTCCCCAAAGCGGTCCCAGACTCGTTGTTGCCTTATGGCTACTGATCGTGGAGCGTTCATAGGAAACTCTGGCATTTCGAAGGGCCAAACAATAATGTTGGTTGAAAAATGGAACAAGTTTAAGTTCGGCTAAACTACATTACCCTGGAACCAAAACCAAAGCAAAACACGTCTGCATACATAATTGAAATCATGGGGCTTGATTAAATTATCTTCCGTGCCAAAATATTGCCCCTAATTTGATGTTAACCCAAACTTAATTGAGATACTTTTGGCAGAGTCAGAAACCTGGAAAGAGAGTTATACCTAATTTTGGGTACGATTTAGATAAAAAGAAATCTATAGATAAGAAAAGGAGCAAATAGGAATAAATTAAGCTGGTAAGACGCTGGAGTCGGTTTTGGCAGTTTTAGAAAGTAAAGAGAAAAAAGGGGTGGAAATCCGAGCGTAACAGGCACGTGGCGGGGGTTGGGAGCAGGCAGTTAGGGGAGATATTACAATAAGAAGGGCATTTGGCGTTTGGGTTTATGACAGGCTGGACTGACACAATTGTAGTTCTGTTTGTTCCCCCGATTCTGCTAGTTAACTTTGTCGTTTCTGTGCCAGCTCAGATCTCCCGCATGGCCCTTTCTCTTCCCCTTATCATTTTATAACATTTTATTATCAGATGCTCTCCAGCCTGGCTTAGTCAAAGTCATCCCCTTCTTCCCAACTCTACCACTTATTTCTTTCATAATTAGATAAGGTCAAATTTTAACTTCCAAAACGGTCGTTTTAACTGCTTTTAATTGCCCAGATTTTGTAGATATTTCCAGCTTTTTCACCGTTTAACTTCTTTAACTTAGGATGCATTTGAATTAGCTGGCAGCGTCAGTGCCATGCGAAAATAGGTTTCGATCGCACTAAATTTATGTTTGGATGGTAATGATGTAGCGTGATTGAATTTAATCCACCATATTGGAACTCTTTTTTAAACTAACCTTTAACAGTAAAGTTTATTACTTTAACCGCAATTTTCTTCTCCTTTAGGCTCTCTCTCTCTCTTTTTTTTAACATTATTATCACAATAATTTTTGTTCTTTCATTCTTTTTATTCTGTATTTTATTTATTTTTTGTTTTTTATATGACTTAAAATTTTAATTATTATTTTAATAATAAATTTTTATTAAATATTTAAAATAAATTTTCATACATAAAATCTTAATCATTATTTTAGTATAATTTAATATATATCAATATTTTGATTCAATAAATTTTAAAGATTTTATATATTAAATAAAATTAAAATATATACATAAATTAATTTATTATTATATTTTAAATTAAAAAATTTATTAAAAAATTTTTATTTTTATTATAATTTATTTCATCATTATTTTTATTTTAAATCAAACACATGTCATCTAGTTTGTTTTAATTTTTTTAAAATAATTAATCTAACTTCTAATCAACTTTTATTTTAAATGTCATTAAAATTAATTTTACCATCATAATTGCTAGCGTGAACTTGAAGAATCAGTAAGTTGGGAACAGCACGTAATCTATATTTTAGAAGGGGAGGGGGGTTGATAATCATACGTGTAAGTTAAAGAGGCGAGAAGCTAACGCGTAGTCATATTGACAACTTTATACTAGTAACCGCCCTGCCTGGAGAATCCTCGACTCTCAACGGCTATGGCCGGTGACTACTCACTACTACCCATTCAACAAGTCATCCTTATCTCCTTCCATATATATACGAATACCCTTGCCCAGTCCCTTTATTATTCTGTTCTCTTTAACAAAAGGCGAGGCTTCGCCTACACAACCGTCGTAACAATCCCTCCGCAACCCTCTCAAAAACCTTCCATCTCTTATCTGTACAAAAAGGATAGTAGTTTAGGTTAATTTTTTTTTTTGGGGGGGGTTTGTTTGGTAATCAGTTTTTAGAGTTAGTTTTCTTTCTTTTTAATTCCAATGGCTTCTACAAAGAAAGATGTGGATCGGATCAAAGGTCCATGGAGTCCAGAAGAAGACGAGGCTTTACAGCGGCTGGTTCAAACGTACGGACCCAGGAACTGGTCTTTAATAAGCAAATCGATACCGGGTCGATCGGGAAAGTCTTGTAGGCTTCGATGGTGTAACCAGCTTTCCCCTGACGTTGAACACCGACCCTTTACTCCCGAAGAAGATGATACCATAATCCGAGCCCATGCCCGATTCGGTAACAAATGGGCTACCATCGCTCGACTCCTTAATGGTCGTACCGATAACGCGATTAAGAATCACTGGAACTCGACTCTCAAGCGAAAATGCTCTTCGATGATTGATGATTTGAACGATGATTCACCACAACCGCTTAAAAGATCGGCCAGTCTTGGCACAGGTAATAATGTGTCGGCTCTTTACTTGAACCCAAGTAGCCCTTCGGGATCCGATTTGAGTGACTCGAGTTTGCCCGCTGCCTCACCGGTTTACAGACCGTTAGCAAGAACTGGTTCTTTGGCCCCTTCTAGTCAGCATGTGGAAACGGCTTCATCGACAACCGATCCACCTACCATACTCAGCCTCTCGCTGCCCGGGTCGGATTTGTGTGAAATATCGGATAGGGGACCCGTATCGACAACCGGCTCCAACCCTGTTTCAATCCCAACCCAGGTGGCAGAAAAGGTAGAACCACCAGCCCCAGCTCCTGCAGCAGTTCCAGTTGTGCAGTTGCAGCAAGTGGGGGCGCAAAACAGGGAGTTTGGGATGGAGAGGCAGTTTTTCAGTGCTGAGTTTTTGGCAGTTATGCAAGAAATGATAAGAAAAGAAGTGAGAAACTACATGTCTGGGATTGAAAAAAATGGTCTTTGTTTGCAAACTGAAGCTATCAGAAATGCTGTTGTTAAGCGTATTGGAATTAGCAATATCGAGTAGACAACAACAAGAATCAGCAGAAGCTAAAAAAGAAGTCCTTTGTTTCGTTTTTCGGTTTCTTCAGTCTGTTTTATTTGTTGTTTTAGTTATTCCATCGGTGGTTATAGAAATAATAATTTTGTTAGTGTACAGAGGGATAAAAATGGGGAAATCAAGAAATGAGTGGATGTCGCCGATTAGAAGGGTGGAAGGAGGTTACCAGGTTGGAATTGGAAGAGGAAAAAAAAACCTAAAAAATGGAAATGAAAAAAAAAAAGATTTTCCCATCAACTGATTTTGCAGATATTTGTTTTGTTTTTCAAACAATGCGTTCAAGGAAATTATTATGAATTTTAAAAGTTTGCAAAAGTCTGGGTGGGTTAATAATCTGCGGACAGAAAGGACAGAAACCGTTTTCCTTTGGTGTTGGAGTTTTGTTATAAAGCGAAACCAAAAAGAGCATAATGGTCTGTGTTTCTGTTTGGTAGTTAAGTATATTAAGCGGTGTCTTCGAAGATTTTAGGCATGTGACACAAAACCTTTTGATACTTATCAATATTAGGCCACCAACAAGATAACCGTCCTCTTACCAAGGAAACAAATTGAGACATGTTTTCTTATTGGTCTTTTCTGCTTTTTGAGTCTTAATGGTAAGACTTTTGTTTCTTGATTCCAAATAAAAACTAAATCTCTTAAGCAGCTAATGCTTGTCAAATTGATGTCTGAGGACAAAGCATCGTAATTTACTTATTTATGTATGGGCGTTCTCTTAAGCAGCTAATGCTTATTAAATTGATGTCTTATTGATATACAGTTTCTCTTATTATGTTATGGGGATAAAATTAGAGAAGCTAGCCTTGACATCCCCGTGATAATTTAGAAAAATTTTTACGACAGTATACCCATGACCAACTGCTGGCATCTCCTTCTCTCGGTACTTACCAAAGGATTATAGCAGATGTCATTGACAGATACCGTAACCATGAAATTGTTTGGTAAGCTAAGAGTTTGTGTTTAGCAAGGGTTCAATGGTATTTTAGTGTACAAAATGATTTGATATGTTTTTCTTTTTTTTAATCTGCTGTATATTGCTTAAGACTTTAGGCCCGAACTTGGAACATAGCTACATATGCTATTTGGTACACAGGCTCCATGAATTCCACAGGATTTAGACATCGCTTGCCATGTGACAGATCAAATCCCCTTTTGCTCTTCAAGAGTGTATATTCAAAGGCTACATCAAAATCAAGTGTCAATCTTCTCCAGGTTCCTCTACCAAAATCAGTTGATCTGAACTCCACTTCATCGGAAGATATAAAGTTGAACACTGCAATTCTGCTATCATTGTATCTTGTTCTTCCTTGTTGGTGGTCCAAGAGCATTGAATCGGGCCAGTGGACGCTGGATGTCTCTGGACCTTCCAAGACAAGACGAAGAACGTAATCCTAGTCAAACATCAGCTTGTAGTTACCTCACTTTGGCTTCGTGCCGATAGAAGCCTTTTGTATCCCGTGAGTGGTTGCTCAGGGAGAAGTGTATCGGTTGGTGAATCAAAGCTTTTCCAAAGATTAACATTGACCCGAGTTTGGTACCTGAATCAAGGAGATTTAACTATGACCAGGAATATGTAACTGTGTTCTTGCTGGATCAAATTATGAATTGACCCATATTAGTGATGGAATAAAATAATATCAAATAATATTCAAATTGAATATGTCACACAATAAAAAAAAATCAAATTATCATTTTTTTCGTGAATCTAATAAAAATTAAATAAATAGAGCTAACAAATAAATCACTAAACCACAAGCATAAGGATACAAGCAATTTATGTAGAAAACCTCTTAAAACGAGGAGTGAAAATCATAGGTTATAACAAATAATTTTCACTATCAAAATAATGAGAATATAAAGTTCTCTCTAGCTAGAATTAGAGATATACAACCACAATATCTCAAGGTTAAAGAATATTGGTAAAGAAACAATCTTACAAGAAAAAATTGGAGAAGTTTTAGCAAATTTAGAGATTAACAAATACCCATGAAATCAGTAGGTAAAAAACTCAAAACTTGATCTTCACCATTCAGACTGAAGAATAATGAATCGTGAACACACTGATACAAATTTCAGCTCAATCAGATAATAGATTGACCTCGATCAAACTACTTGATCAGAATTGCACAAAACTTCTTTTTGCTTTTTTTTTTTTTCTATTTTGCCACCACGCTCTTTTGTTTATTTTTTCAGCCATATAAGGGTTTAAAATCTTATAACAAAGCATGAAATGACTAAAAATTCCTTGGTGAATGGGCTTTAGTTTTAAGCCACCTCTATGTGGAGGAAATCAAGCCCAACAAATCTCCTCTTTTTGGACTATGTGGAGGGAATAACCATTCTGATGATCAAACGATAAACTTCAAGCTTTTTTCTTAGTAGTGTCTTTGTTAACATATCAGAACCATTGTGATCAATATCAATCTTCTTAAGTTCAAACAAGTTATCATTGAGAGCATTTTTTAACTAATGGTACCTCATATTAATATGCTTTAATCTTAAATAAAAAGTAGAATTCTTACCAAAGTGAATTGCGTTTTGATTGTCACAAAATATCACTTAATGTTGTTGCTTGAAATCAAGTTCTTGTATGAACTTTTTCATCCACAACAACTTTTTACATGCTTTAGTGGCTGTAGCATGCTCAGCCTTTGTTGTAGAAAGTGCAACGCATTTTTGTAGTCTCAATTGCTACGATATAGCTCCACCTAAGAATGTAATCAAATAACCCAAAGTAGACTTTCAAGAATCAACATCTCTTGTCATATTTGAATCAATGTAGTTATCTAGCACTGGTTTCTCACTTTTAAAAGTGAGTTTCAAGTCAGAAATGCCTCGTAGATATCTCATAATCCACTTAACTGTATTTTAATGCTTTCTTCTTAGATTTAATAGAAAGCGACTAACAATACCAATTGTATGGGCTATGTCTAGCTTAGTACACTTTATTGCATACATCAAACTTTCTGCTACTGAAGCATATGGAACTTTTTTCATGTCTTCTTTCTTTTTAGTTGTAAAAGGGCTCTAATTAATACTTAGCTCAAAGTGTGTAGCAAGAGGAGAGCTAACCATTTTAGCTTGATCCATATTAAACTTTTCAAGCACTTTTTCAATATAGTGCTTCCATGACATGTACAATTTCTTGATTGTTTTATCTCGATAAATTCAATTTTTAAAAATTTATTGTGCTGGCCCTAAGTCCTTTATAGTAAAAGATCTACTCAATTGTTTCTTTAGCTGTCAATTCTAGAAGCATTCTTATTAACAATCAACATGTCATCTACATAAAGCAATGATAACATCATCATCAGAGCATTTTTGCATAAACACACAATGGTCAAAAATAGTTCTTCGATAGCTTTGCTTACCTATAATTGACTCAAACTACTTATACCACTCTCTCGGTGTTTGCTTCAACCTATAAAGACTTTTTTTTTAGCTTGTACACAAAATCCTCTTTTCTTTTTACTATGAAACCCTCTAGCTACTCCATGTAAATATCCTTGTCCAAGTCATCATGGAAAAAAAATAGTTTTGACATCTATCTACTTAAAATCAAGACTAGTTGCTAAACTCAGAACCACACGAATAGATGACATCTTAACAACAAAAGAAAAGATTTCATTAAAGTCAATACTTTTTTTTTTACTGAATCCCTTGATAGCTAATCTAATTTGGAAACATAGTTGTGAAGTGTGTTCTTCTTGCTTCACTCTATATACTCATATAATTTTCAAAGATTTTTTTCTTAGGCAGTTTCACCAAAATAAAAGTATTATTCTCATACAAAGACTTCATCTCATCTTGCATGGCATCAACCCACTCTTTCTTATGTTTATCTTTCGTGAACTATGCATAACATTCAGGTTCTGCTACATCAATTAGTAGCATACACTCATCATCAGAATACCACGTGAAAGGCTGTCGATCTCTAGTAATTTTTTAAGTGAAACTTCTAGTAAAACCTCTAGTTGAACATCTGATACTGGTGATTGTTTATGGGTATCATCATCCACTTCAATCTGTGTAAAACTAGTATTAAGATCACTTGTATTATGTTGGTTATCCTTAATATTTTCAACCTCTGTAGGCACATGTGTTAAAAGAACTAGATTTAAGTCAATCAAACCATCGCTACATCGTGAAACTAATGTATCATTCTTCTGAATATCTTGTATGGTCAGGTTTTCAACAAAAACAATATCCCTACTTCTCATAAGTTTTTTTTGTACTGGATTATAAAACTTGTAACCAAACTTATCTTGATTATAACCAAAGACATTTACTATCTAGTCTTGATATCGAGCTTGCATTTTTTATCCTTAAGAATATGCACAAAAGTTTTGAATTCGAAGGTGTACAAATAAACATATGACACATCCTTGCCTGATAAACTCTATTTAGAATATCAAAATCTAGATGAACATATGGTGAGAGATTTAAAATATGTACAGCTATACTTAAAGCCTTATCGTAAAAAGATTTTAATAATTATGCTTGTGAAAGAAAATATCTTACTCTTTTCATTAGTGTTTTGTTTATCTACTCAGTTAACCTATTCAACTGAAGAGTTTTAAGAGATGACCTTTGATGTCTAATACCTTATTGTCTGTAATACTCATCAAAGGGTCCAGTGTACTCACTTTTATTATCAGTCTTTACACATTTTAATTTCAACCGTTTTTATTTTTCAACTAGAGCATGAAATTATTTAAACATATCTAACACTTAGTTTTTTTATTTTAAGGTATAAGCCCATATTTTTTTTGAATGATCATCTATAATAGTCACAAAATAAATCGAACCATTAAGTATTTTTTGTTCTCATAAGACCATAAACATCAAAATATACTAAATCAGGTATATCTGACTTTTTTTATGGAGGGAATGTCTTGAATGCAACTCTAGTTTGTTTCCTTGCCAAGCAATGATCACACTTATTTAAAGATATATTCTTCACCCTAGAAAGAAGATTTTTCTTGGTAAAAACCTTTAAACCTTTCTCACTCATGTGACTAAGTCGCTTGTGCTAAAGCTTAGTTGTATCATCATTATCTACTGCATTGATAATGGAATCACATACCTTTGCCTGCATTAAATACAATGAAAAGAGCTTCGTACCTCTAGCTACAACCATAGAACCTTTAGTAAGCTTTAATTGACCATAATAAAAAGTGTTATGAAACCTTTCATCATCAAACTTTCCTGTAGAAATTAAATTCATGCGAATACCAAGAATATATTTAACATTTTTCAATACCAACGTGGTGCTATTATTAGTATTTAAAAACACATCTCCCGTATCAATGGCTTTAGTTGAGTCATCATTACTCATTTTAACACTCATAAAATCACCAGGTGTGTAAAATGTAAAGTAATCTTTTCGATATGTAACATGAATTGTGGCACCGATATCAATTACCCAACTAGTCTCACGGTGTGTAAAATTAACAACATCATCATTATCTAAAAGAAGAAATTATTTGTGACAGTAATAACTTTATCAGCACTATTACCATTACCATTCTTCTTTTTTTATCTTTGTCACTATTGTTATCATTTTTCAACTTTCAACAGTATTTCCTTATATGCCTTTTTAAACCATAATAATGACTCTCAATATTGACAAATCTGTCTAACTTACTCTTGCTTAAGTTGTTATTCTTCAAACCTCTCTTTTTACTTATTTTCTTATTTTCTGTGACTAAGACATTAGATTGTAAAGAAAAACTCTATGACTTTCTTCTCATCTCTTCATTTAAAACACCATTCTTAACCAAATTTATAGTAACAATACCATTTGAAATTGAGTTGGATAATGTTACTCTAAATGTCTCCTATGAATCTAATAATGTACTAAAAAGTCATAAGCCCTGTATCTCATCTTTAAACTTGAGATTCATGCTAGTCAACTGATTAATAATACCTTGATATGCATCTAAGTGATTTGTCATAGGAGTGCCATCTTGATATTTCAAACTCATCAACTATTTAATTAAAAACATTTTATTATTCTCAAATTTTTCAAGCATTCAACTCTTCAAGCTTGCTTCAAAAAGTGTGTGCATTTGTTTCTCCATTAACATGGTTTAAAGCATTATCATCTACCTATTGTTTAATATCAACATGTACTTGTCAATGAAACAAAATTTATTCTACATTTATTTTATTTTCAAACTTTTCAGTGGCAAATATAAACAAATAATAATCCTTTATATAAAGCAAGTCTTTCATATTCCCTTTTTGCACATAATAATTTCAACCATTCAAATTAATCATTCTACTTATATTGACTTTCATTATTCAACACAAGGCACAAATCAAATAACCTAAACTCTGATACCATTTTGATGGGATAAAATAACCTTAAACAATATTTAAATCGAATATGTCACGCAACAAAAAAATAAAATTATCCTTATCTTGTGTGAATCTAGCAAGAATTAAACAAAATAGAGCTAACAAATAAATTACAAATCACAAGTACAAGGACAAAAGCAATTTAAATGAAAAATCTCCCAAAAATGAGGAGTAAAAACTACAGATAATAACAAATAATCTCTATTATAAAAATAATAAGAATAAAAAATTTTCTCTAGCTAGAACTAGAGGTATATAATCAGAATATCTCAAGATTAAATAATTTTAATAAAGAAACAATCTTACAAGAAAAAATTAGAGAAGTCTCAGTAAATTTAAGAATCAACAAATATCCATGAAATCGGTAGGTAAAAAATTCAAAATCCGATCTCTACCATTAAGATTGAAGAACAATAAGTCATCAACACACTGATAAAATTTTAATTCTATCAGATAACGGATTAACTTCAATCAAACTACTTGATTGAAACTGTACAAAATCTTTTTTTCTCATTTTTTTCTTTATTTTACCACCACACTCTCTTGTTTCTTTTTTCAACCATATAAGGATTTAAAACACTATAACCAAGCACTAAATAACTCAAAAGTTTTTGGTAAATAAGCTTTAGTTTTAAACCACCTCCACATGAAGGAAATCAAGCCCAACAATCAGTTGTTATAATATTAACACTTTAATTTGAGCATGGAGAGCTTTGAGTGCCTTCCATTTACAGCTGAATCCCGGTTTGCCATCCAAACTATAATTGCCATCCCTCCTAAGAGTCTTTGTTCTTTGAAAAAGGAAGAAAAACAAAATGAATAGAGAAGCTGGGAAAGCAACCAAACTATTGAGTGAATTGGCTTAGACAGAAAAAGGTGTTTGTTCACTGTTTGTCATTGCTGTATCGCAAGTTACGTGCCGATGGCTACACCTCGCAAAAGAACGAAAATAAATAAATAAATAAAGCTGAAACATATCCTCCCACCGACGCACAATTTCAAAGTCCTCGTGGGTCATAAAAGATGTATGCAAAGTAAGACAACGTCCACATATCTCACAAAAATAGAAAGACGTATTTTGCATATATATATATATTCATCTTAATTTGTCAAAAACTTTGTTTAATTAATAAGAAAATGTCTGGAGCCGTTGCTACTAATCTTAACAACAAATTCATGGATTAGAACATTCTTCCAGGGCTACAATTTGGCACACTAAGGCTACTTAACAATATCGATGACGGGCATAGGCTAATTGCAGGGGGACGTCTGGGCTACAGCCGCAGGGGTATTGGGCCAGAGGGCTACACCAGATCGTAGGCATAAAACGGGGCGATTTCCTTGTTGACTATTTACTAAACTTTAATTTCTACATTAGATTGCAAATAGGGTCATAGATCCTTCAATTCTGCAGCCCAAAGCCAGTTAGCTGGGCTTACTCCCGTGATCTTTGAGGTACAGTCAAACTTTTGTTTTTTAAGCGAATCTGAAATTGGAAACCTTTGCAGTTGCATATCTTCAAGCTTAACTTACTTACATTGGTGTAGTTTGGAAACAGTCCATAATCATAGCGGTCGAATTCAGAATGACGGAATTTTATAAAACAGCCTCGGATTCATTAGAAAGAAAGATCAAACTCGGCAACCAAAGGACCGATCTGTGTGATTCTTCATCTTATATCCTGGAATACAAGAACGTTCTTTACCATAATTAGGAAGTAGGTGCACAGACTGTTTGGTGCACACCTTCCAAGGGCTAGGCATGCCTTTGAGAAGGGTTGCCGTGGAAGAATCCATGTTCCCTCCCCTTTCACTTATACTATATGGTCCAACATTGCCCTCCAAATTGACTTCCCTCTGATTTTTTATTTACTTATTAGACGAAGATCTTAAGTATTACAAGGAATCTGGTTGTGTGTAATGAAATTCAATAAAATTCTTCCAACATAATATGTGCCATTACTATTATAGTGGCTATAACAGGAAAATGCCGACCAACCCACAATTATTAATGCTCAAATTAATAAATATAAATGGGAGTAGCAACATCACATCATCATATATGACAAGTATATCTAATAAGATGTGAGGATGAATAGTAGTATTTTTTTTTTTGTAGTTGCAAGTTTAATTTTTTTGTAAATTAATTATTAATAATGCAATATTAGTTCCACGTGCATATAGTATGGTATCATTTAAAATATTTTAGAGAAAAACCTAACTTAGGTGAAAATTTTCAGTTTTGTAAAGTTGTTAGTGATCTAATATGTGATTTAAAGAAGAAGCTAGTAAAGTGCAACTAAAAATATCATAATGGTATAGTAGTACAATACAGACAGAAATGGAATCCCTCAGCGAAAACAAGTAAGAAAAGATGAAGAAAAGAAACCTGACAACCTTAAGCTATCGATTTTGGGATTATGAAATATGATTTGAGCGACTAAAGTGAGGAACTCTCAAGTAATCACAGTAGAACTATACAATTAAGTGCGTTTAGTTATGTTGGTAGGCCTACATAATTGACCAACTGAAAGAGACAGTACAAAAACATGACGATGACTCGTTGTTTTGGGCTTTACAATGCATTTGTTGCTTGTTGTTTTTCCCCAAGGCGAAGCAGCATCTGAACTACTTCACCCATCATCGATCTTGCGTCCTTGGCTTCTTGCACACATTGCAGACCTACTGTTACCAAGACCGACATCTCATCCTTGTCATATTTCCCGTCCGATGTTGGGTCTATTATCACCCCCATCCATGTTTCTGTTAAACTTGTCTGCTCTCTCACCCTTTTACTTAACGTTCTTTGCACTACGTTCTCACCATCTAATGCATGGACTCGCATTAAAGGGTCCTTCTGGTCACCAACTCCAATAAAACGATCCCATGGCTATAAACATCCACTTTGGAGGTCATGGACATGTTGAACAACCACCCAGGCTCCATGTTTCCTCTTGTTCCTCGTAATCTTGAGATTTTTTAACACTTGACATCACCTCTTTTAAGCAACCATGACAGGCCAAAATCTGACATTTTAGGCTGGTAATTAAAGTCTATGAGAATGTTTTGAGGTTTTATATCACAATGAAGAATCCACTCTAAACATTCTTCATGTAAATAAGCTAGGCCTTTAGCCGTTCCCAATGAAATTTGAAATCTTTTTTCCAATAAAGTGTTTTAAAAGAGAGGTTTTCTGCCAAGGTTCCATGTTCCATGTACTCGTAGACCAAAAGCTTCTGCTTTCCCTCCTCACAATATCCCCACAAATCTATCAAGTTCATGTGATTAAGCTTCCCAACGGAGTTCACTTCTGCTAGGAATTCAACTTCCACATTATTGGCATCCATGAGTCTCTTGATAGCAGCAATTCGATCATCTGACAGTTTGCCTTTGTACACAATTCGTCCGGCGCCTCTTCCAATTTCTTTCCTGAAACCATTCGTTGCCTTTTCAAGCTCTGAATAGGTGATTTTTCTGAAGCTTGCAGCAGCGAGATGGTAGCCCCCCGTTGGGCGTGAATCTTGATGAGTTCTAATAAAGAAATACCAGACTAAAAATATGATAAAAATCTCAATTCCTCCAATGACACAGGCAGACCAAAAGACAAATTTCAGTGATGAATTTTCAGGGCTTTTTGGATATGTTCGGTCCAGTTGTTCAATTCGTGCAGAGCATTCTAGCTTGTAATCTTTAACGGCCTTGTTATCGGAAGACAGATGTACCTTGCGCAATTTCAAATAGAAGTCTCCAATATAACTTGTCTCACGATGTCCGTTCCGTAACTGAGTCTTGGGATGAGAATATGTAAGCATATGGCTGGTTGGTTTTAATGGCTATAAATTGGAAACCTTTGCAATTGCATACTTGCAGGCATAAGTTCCTACACTGGTCTATGGTGTAATTTGGAAACTGACCGTAATCGTAGCTGTAAAATTCTGAATTTTCAGAAAACCAGTCTCAGATACATTACAAGAACGATCAAACTCAGGCTCACAAATTAAGGGGAGAAGGAGTACGATTAATGGCGTGGCCATGAATCTCATGAAAGATTGGAGTGGGAAGCCGTTGGCAACTTAGAGCTGTGTGCAAAATTAGTGAGATTTGCAGTAATAATTAAATATAATTTGCACTAATAATAATATTGAGTTTATATTTGATGCATTATTAGTGTATAAATTTTGTATATTGACAATATTTCAAATATAAATCCAATAATATTACCTATAGTTACCAATTGAATACTCTTATGCAGCTAAGGAAAATTATAACCCCTGCTTAGGTAAAATTAATTCCAGAAATTCTTGCAAGCTGGTAGCTTAGGTTATTAATGAATAAATTGGTCCACTTTTGCTCTCAAATGCATATGAAGTAAGAACAGAATTAACTTCAATCTGATTTATGTTTGTTTTTTAAAAGAAGAAATTCATTGCAAAACTAAACTTTTGAATCAATGCATGGAAGTCTGATTTGTGGAAACTTTCATCAATTTCATTTATCCAAAAAAAAAAAAACTTTCCATCAATTTCAAACATTCATGATTAACTTATAATTAATTATTGTTAATACTGCTGCATGTAGAAAATATATATTTTTTTAACTTGAGAAGTGATTTTTTTTACCTTTAAGGTAATCTGCTGATCAAGCTCCCCACTCTTTTAATTTATTTTTTCATACACTTATGTTAATCTTATTATTAATTAGTAATTTCTCCATTATAGTATTTAAAATTTTCCAACATATAGAATGCATAGAAGATACATTCTTAATATTTTTTCTGTCCTATTTTTTTGTCTATCTTTCTATTTTGGATGTGTCAAAATTATGCTCTTTCAAATCTAAAGCTCTTACTTTTTATATTTTAAAATCATTTTTTATGATTTTTTTAATTTTTTGACATTAAAAATCATAAAATTTTAATCAAAAAAATTTAAATTTTAATGTTAAATATATTAAAATAAAAAAAATTTAATTTCTTGAAAGTCAATGATACTTCAATAATTTAAAATGAAGGGAACAATTTATATAGAATGCAGGGAAATTAAATACCCCTAGCAGATACATTCTTAGTAATTTCTAAAGTTGTTGCCTATTCTCAACGTCACCAATTCCTTAATTTCGTTGGTGAAATGCATTTTGTTTTGCATAGATAAGTTGTTTTATTTGACCTTGTACTAAAACATTATTCCCTACTTGAAGCGATCCCAAAGAAAATTTCAAAGTCTTCGTTCATTAATGTAACAATTAAGAATTCAAGGAAACAGAAAGAGAAAGTTTGAATTATCTCTTCCCTACTACCCTTTTCTTATTGTGGTACCATAGCCTACAATCCTTATGTCCATGAATCCACTCATAAATTTAAAATTAATTTCTTGAATCTGACTTTTCAAAACCTAATGTCACAAAATTAAAATACCATAAATCCTTAAATCTATCTTTATTAGTAATAATTTAACCTGTCCAACTAGATATCTTCATTATTAATCATTATTATACTATACTATTGGACGCAGTACTGGGTGTTATATATAATTGAAAGAATTTGTATGAATTTGCAATGGAAACGGGAAAATGTTAACCCTTCAAGCCTTCACCTAATTAAGAAACTGGATTCTTCATTTTTTTTAATCATAGGTTTATTATCCAAAGCAGGAGAAACACCTACTCCAACAAGAATAAGCAAATCAACTTATGAAGATCCCAATGCCAATAATTTCTTACATAAAATAAAGTTGATCAGATGAAATAATTAATAGTTTTCTTGCCAAAACATTTGGCCATCTCTTCTCTTATTTCGCATTGCTTTATAATATATAGACACGTTGTTATTGATGTAAACATTTTACATTTGTCTAAAGCATAGAAGAAGTGCATATAGCTACATTTGTACAGAATGATACGTGATGGACAAAATAAACGAGACAAACATATGACATTCATTCGCTTGGGCTTGGCCGTGAATTGGTTTGCTTAATGTTTTTCCCCAAGGCGAAGCAGCATTTGAACTACTTCACCCATTGTCGGTCTTGCATCTTTGTCTTTCCGTACACATTGGAGAGCTACAGTCACCAAGGTCGACATCTCGGCCTTGTCATATCGCGCTTCCAAAGTTGGGTCTATTATCATCTCCATCCCTGTTTCTGTCACTGTCATCCTCTCTTTCACCCATTTAATTAACGTGCTTTGAACGTCTTCTTTTTCACCATCTATTGATCCATGGACTCCCATTGAAGGACTTCTTCCTGTCACCAACTCCAATAAAACGATCCCATAGCTATAAACATCCACTTTGGAAGTGATGGGCATGTTGAGCACCCACTCAGGCGCCATGTAACCTCTAGTTCCACGTAGCCTAGAGATTTTTGAATTCTTGACATGATCACCTCTGTTTAGCATCCAGGACAGGCCAAAATCTGACACTTTAGGCTGGTAATTAGAGTCTATGAGAATGTTTTGAGGCTTTATATCACAGTGAAGAATCCACTCTAAACATTCTTCATGTAAATAAGCTAGGCCTTTCGCAGTTCCTAACGCAATTTGAAATCTTTTTTTACAATCAAGTGTTTTAGAAGAGAGGTTTTCTGCCAAGGATCCATGATCCATGTACTCGTATACCAAAAGCTTATGCTTTCCCTCTGCACAATATCCCCACAAATCTATCAAGTTCATGTGATTAAGCTTCCCGATAGTGTTCACTTCTGTTAGGAATTCAACTTCCCCTTTATTAGCATCGATGAGTCGTTTGATTGCAGCAATTCGATCATCTGTCAGTTTGCCTTTGTACACAATTCCCACAGCACCTCTTCCAATCTCTTTGCTGAAGCCATTTGTTGCCTTTTCAAGTTCAGCATAGGTGAATTTTTTGAAACCTGTTGCACTAATTGGGTGGTAGCCTATCGGGCATGACTCGTGCTGCGTTCTAATCAAGAAACACCAAACCAAGAAAATGGTTAAAAACTCTATCCCTCCAATGGCAAAGGTAGACCAGAGGACAACGTTCTTTGATAGAAACCAAAGGACCAACTTTAATGACTCGTTTTCATGCCTTCTGTCATAGGCTCGCTCCAGCTGCTCTACTTGAGCGGAGCATTCTAGGTTGTAATCTTGAAAAAGCTTGTTATAGAACGATGAAAGTTTGGCCTTGGGCAATTTCAAGTAGATGTCTGCGTCATAATATGGCTCATGATATCCATTCCGCAATTCAGACTTGAGATAACAGTATGTACCATACGGTTGGTGGGATTTATGTAATCTGAATTGGAAACCTTTGCAATTGCATTGTTCCAAGCATAAGTTCTTACACATCTCTACGGAGTGATTTGTATAAATAAAATATTCGTAGCCGAAGAATTCAGTATGTCTAAGTCTTACAAAACCAGCCTCAGATTCATTACAAGAAAGATCAAATTCAGGTTCACAGCCGAGTGACCAATCCATGTGATTCTTCATCTTATATCCTGGAATGCAAGAACATTTCCTACCATAATTAGGAATGGAGCTACATACACTGTTTGGCCCGCAAGTTCCGTGAATCTTGCATGTTCGAAGGTAGGCTTGCCATGAAATAACCCATGTTTCTTCCCTTTCATTTAGGCTGTACAATCGAACATTGCCATCACAATCAATTTTCAATCTTCTGTGAATCTTCGTGCCATAATCAGCAGACTTGATAGTAAAATTATCAGTTGAAGTAAAATTGCCCAAAGGATCAAGTACTGCGATTCTGCTATTGTTGTTAGTGGATCTTCCAACTTCCCATCTCAAAAGCCAAGGGCTTGGCCAATAAATACTTGAAACCTCAGGACCTTTATACAAAAGACTAAGAACGTTATCAGAGTCGAAGTAAAGATTAAAGAAACCTGAAGAATAGTTGCTTTGGCTTCTTGATGAGACAAGTTTGGTGTGCTTTTTGAGTTGTTGACGAGGAAGTAAGGTATCCGTGGGTGAATCAAAGCTTTGCCAAAGCGTTGGCACCCTTCAAATCTTGCAGGACCAGATTGCCACTGTCATAGAGTTTTAAATATGTAGGGACAGAGAAACCGTGTTGGTGGACCAAATGATACGTCCAGCATTTGTCAAAATAAGATTACCATGTTTTGTTAAGGAGAGCTTTGAGCGTCTACCATTGACGGGGTAGTCACGGTTTGCCATCCAGACAACGGTGCAATTATCACTGCAAGATGGTTTGTTGAACCATATGGCAAAGGAAAAAGCGTTCTGGCCGACGGGGTAAAATCCGGCACCGAAAGTTCCATCTGATGAAGTCAAAACATCTGCTTTTGTTTCCACTGACAGAGATAAGCCCTCACTTAGATTATCAGAAGATACCGATGAAAAAGGGTAGCATTGAACCAGAGATAAAAAGAGTATGATAACAGTCCTGGCCATGGATTTGTGATGAAAAATACCCTCCAAGACAGGGAAGGTCCAAGACAACTTAATTAGAGATGCATGTGAGCAAAATTAATTCGAAGTGAACGAATAAATAATTGAATGTAGATGAAGACCAAAGAGACAAGAAAGTATAGGTGTTTAATTTCTTTTAATCCTACCTAGGAGGAGAACTATTTCACCCACCCAAAGGTTTATCCAAAATTAGTTCACATTAAACGTCTAATTCTAGCCAGGTACCCATGATTACGAATAAATGGGTCCTCAGTCCACTTTGAAAGAGAAAGGAATTAAAGAAAATAGTATACACTTGCTACTACTTGTACCAAAGAGAACTGAGTGCGCCATAGAGATTGGGAGAGATACAAATGGATCGTAGCTGCCATTGTTGAATATAGTGGCAACTTGCAAATGGGTGCCGCTGACCCTACAGTTTTAATGCCATAATTCGATTACTGCCACACCACGAATGGTAGCAGCACTCTTACATCATCGTCATCATAATTAGAAGGACTAAGATGCAAAGTTGACTTCCATTTTTTGTTTTTTTTGGTGTGGCTGGGATAGACTTTCACGTCCTCCTTTGTTGCCAAAAGCCCAAAACTGATTCCCATTTCTTGCTTTTCTATGCATGTGGCCTATTAACTCAATTCCATTGTTCTCAAGTCGTTTAGCCATTGGGCCTGGTTCGAGTTTGAACTACGTGGGTGGTTGGCACTTGGCACCAATTCTGTAAATGATAGGTCCATTTTTGGGTTAAAACAGTTGGGTTTGGTCGTCTAGTCGAGCCCTATATCTGTACAACTGTATTTAATTTGTGTATAGAGAAAAAAAAATTATAGGAGAGTGTCCATGGCAGTAGAGAGAACGGAGTTCCAAACTTGTTTCTTTAACAGAAACAATCCTAATTGTAAGAAAAACTAAAAGAGATGAACCTTAAATATTTGATATTACCCCGTAACTCTCCTCCCCCACCCCCACCACCCCAAAAAAAAAAAACTCATTTGTTTAGCAAGAGATGATTCCTCCGTGGTTCAATGGCTTTCATGACGAAGGAGCATATGAACTACTTCACCCATTGTCGGTCTTGCGTCTTTATCTTCCTGAACGCATCGCAGGGCAACCGTAACCAAAATTAGCATCTCATCCTCATCATATATCCCTTTCAGCTTGGGATCTATTATCTCATGCTTCCATGTTTCTGTCCCTTTGGCTCTTTCCATGTTCTGTCTCATCCATGCAACTATGGTTCTTTGTTCTTTCGTACTTCCATCATCTGTCACATGGATTCCCATTCCAGGGCTTTTCCCCGTCACTAACTCCAATACAACGATCCCATAGCTGTAGACATCAACTTTGGAGGTGATGGGCAGATTGAAGACCCATTCAGGTGACATGTAACCTCTAGTTCCTCGGATCTTTGAGACTTTTGAATACTTGACATCGCCTCTATTTAGCAGCCAAGACAGGCCAAAATCTGACACTTTAGGCTGGTATTTAGAGTCTATGAGAATGTTCTGAGGCTTTATATCACAATGAAGAACCCATTCCAAGCATTCTTCATGTAAATAAGCTAGGCCTCTTGCTGTTCCCACAGCAATTTCATATCTCTTTTTCCAATCAAGTTCTTTAAAGGAGAGGTTTTCAGCTAAGGATCCATGTTCCATGTACTCATACACCAGAAGCCTATGGTTTCGCTCCGCACAATAGCCCCACATCTCAATCAAGTTCATGTGATTAAGCTTTCCAACAGTGTTTACTTCTGCTAGGAATTCAGCTTCCCCTTGGTTAGAATCAATGAGTCGCTTGATTGCTGCAACTCGGCCATCGGAAAGTGTGGCTTTGTATACGATTCCACCTGCACCTCTTCCAATCTCTTCTGAGAAACTATTTGTAGCCTTTTTCAGCTCAGCATAGGTGAATTTTCTGAAGCCAGTTGTAGCGAGAAGGTAGCCTAAGGTTGGGCTTGAATTGTCGCGGGTTCTAGTCAAGAAACACCATACCAAGAAAATGGTAAGAAACTCGAGTGCTCCAACTGCACAGGCAGCCCAAAGGGCAGATTTCAATGACTCATTTTCATGCCTTTGGGAATATTTTCGTTCGAGCCGCTGAACTTTGTTAGAACATTGTAACTTGGAATCTTGACCACTGTTACCGTAAAAGGAGACAGTGGCCTTGGGCACTTTCACGTAGAAATCACCAGCAAAATTTTGTTGGCGATATCCAGTCAACAATTGTATCTTGGGATAACAGTATGTACCATCTGGTTCAGGGGGTTTAATAAATCTGAAAAGAAAACCTTTGCAATCGCACGACTGGGAGCATATTTTCTCGCAACGCTCTAAGGTGACATTAGTATACAATCCCAAATCATAGCCAAAGAAATCAACATGGCGGAGTTTCAGGAAACCAACCTCAGTTTTGTTACAAGAAAGATGAAATTCTGGTTCACAGCCAAGAGACCAGTCAGTATGATTCTTCATCTTATACCCTGGAAGGCAAGAACATTTCCTGCCAAAATTAGGAATATAAATGCATATGCTGTTTGGTCCACAACATCCGTGAACCATGCATGGTTGATTGAAGGCTTGCCATGAAACAACCCAAGTTTCTCCATCCTCTTTTAGACTATACAATCGAATATTGCCATCAAAATCCATCTTCAACATTCTCGAAATCTTTGAGCCATAATCAGCTGACAAGAAAGTAAATTTATCGGTTGAACTGAACTTTCCCAATGAATCCAAAACTGCAAGTTTACTATTATTGAACGTGGACCTTCCAGCATCCCATCTCAAAAGCCAAGGACTTGGCCAGTAAACGCTTGAGAACTCAGGGCCTTTGTACATAAGGCAGAGAACATTATCAGTGTCAAAATAAAACTGAAAATAGCCCGAGGAGAAGTTTCCTTGGCTACTTGATGAGATGAGCTTTGTGTTCTCATTGAATGATTGAAGAGGAAGCAGAGTATCCGTGGGTGAATCGTAGCTTTGCCACAATATAAGGCCTTCCAAGTTACGCAAGACAAGATTACCACCATCTTCAAGCTTCAAATAGGTAGGGGACTGCGAAACTGTTTTCGTTTCCCAAACAGTGATTTGACCAGCATCTATTAAAACAAGATTACCCGATTCCAGTAGACAGAGCTTTGAGGATCTACCATTGATTGGTTGGTCCCGATTTGCCATCCAAACTATGGTGCAAGTGTTGGCACCACAGGATGGTTTATTGAACCATATCGCAAAGGAATAAGCATTCTGGCCAACAAGGTGGAAACCAGCACTGAAAGTGCCATCAGGTGAAGTCAAGATATCAGCTGCAGTCTCCACCGATAAAGATGAGCCCGACCCTAGACTATCAGAGGATGAAGATGAAGGTGGGCAACATAGAGACAAAAACAATACTAGTAGGATCAATGGTGTGGCCATGAAAAATATTGTGAAGACATATTGAAGACAGGTAAAGGCTTGGCAACTTTTAAGGCAGAGAGGTGTGTACAAGTTTCATGTGAGTGAATGTAAACGGAGAGACTATAGAGTTCAAAGCTTTAATTCCAAGGCGGCCGACTACAATATTTTATTAAGTTAATGGAGTCACAAAATGCAAAAGTAATTAATAAAGAAGACTCAGGTGCTTTCCTGGATGTTGCCAAAATGTCTATCAAATGCACGGTTTTAGACCGAAGGATTTTAGGTTTTTTAGGAGAAAGAAAGTCCAAACCGAAAGTTAAAAACTTAACAACCTTCAATTTATACAAGTCTTTTTTTTTTTCCTTTTTTTCTCTGTATTCTCCTCATAATTAATTTTTAATTTGCAACGGAGAAACACCTTTACGAATATTATTCCCACGGCTTTGAAAATTTGAATTTGTAATGTGAACCCAAGAAAATTTCAAGAATGGCAGCACTGCATGTGATCCTAAAATATTATCTGTTGATTTATTATTTGAATTTCACTAGAATAAATTTATGATTGTAGCAATAAACATGCTTCATTTTTTGGTGGTTAATATATTTCTATATAAATAAAAAAATATATTATACATAAAAAAAAATTTTCAGCGGTCTTCTGTCTTCATGACATCGATACAGAGGAATCAATTTGGACTGGAATTTGAGCCCAAAAAAGACAAAGCAGGGGAAAAACCCCGTTATCTGAGCCCATAGGCTCTTAAGTTTGCTTCGTTTGTGCTTTATCTTGACCCAACACCTGACAATTTTAGATCAGCTACGATGGGAAAAGAAGGCCGTCCTCAAGCGAGGAATCATAAAATAGATAAATAAAATATAATACGATGATATTTATTCAGGTTATACATATAGAGCTAAAAACAGAGAAATAAATACTTCCAACTCTTGAGACAAATTTTGGATCCTACGTTTGTATGCGGACCTCCCTGCTTGCCAGGCCAATAAACACTTGAAATCTCAGAACCATCATCAAAAGGAGACGGAGAACATTATCATCATGGAAAAAAGGCTTGTAGAAACCAGAGGAATTGTTATCTTTTCTTCTTCCAGAGACAGGTGTTGTGTCTGGTGATTGATTGTAGAGGAAGAAGGGTATTAGTAGGAGAATAAAAGCGTACCTTCGGAATAACTCAGAAAAAGATCACCATAGTGTCCTTATGATGAATTAGACTCAAACCTGAAGGACTTCAGTGTAATTAATTACCCATGATTAGTTGTTTCAAGGTTATAATAACGTAAAAATATTAGTATGTTTCCTAGTTTCCACATTATTTGCAATTCTGCAAACTAAACAATAAATAACAAGCGGAATTAGCTTCAATAGTTGTTAGACGGTTCATTGATAATTTAACACAGCCAACATCATCCACATTCTTTACACAGGAAGCAGATGGAGCGTATTCTTCGAAGCCAACCAACGGGGACAAGCATATCAGCTTTAACAGTGATACAGCCTGTTCTTAAAGGCAGTAAAAACATCTCAGGTTTCAAAGTTTTTTCTAGCCTATGGAAAAGCATTGAGGAAAGGTACAAGAAACTACCAATCATTCTTTGGTGTATGTACAAATGGTTGGCAAACGTGTCTGGATTTAGTTATCTTGTTTATGGGTGCTCGTCTCAACATCTTCTGCAACATGATACGTAGAGAGAAATAAGGCATTCTGATTCTTCTGCAGAACCTGGCAATAAGAAGATATCTTGAACTATCAGCAAAGATTGATGATAAGAAAATGTCATATTCCCAAAAGGAAGATAAAAGTATCAAATAGGTTATGACAGAATGATGTGCCTTATAGGGCATAATTAGGGGGAAAACCTAAAAATGTAAATGAAAGGATTATTTCCAAATAAGAGGTGTCCTTCTAGTGCAGAGATAACAAACAACGTAAATTATAAGAGATTATTAAAGAGAGAGTTAGCAAGAACTATAAATGATTAATTGCAGAAAGTTAGACCTAACATCAACATTTGAAATCAATTATCGACTTAACATCATTGACTTTGGAACTTGAAAAAACAGATTTCTATGCGAGTCAATAAGGAAGGAATATGAGGATTTGCCCCAACGGTTCGCCTACCTCCTTTAAGGGGTGGAGGTGGACTTCCGGCAAGGCTGGGTCTAGCCCCAGATACTGCATAATCGTATTCCATTTGTACAGAAGAGAATAGTTATACGAGAGATAAATAAATAAATAAATAAATAAATAAATAAAATTCATGAATTTATCTGAATCTGACTCAGACAATTTTTTAATTCTTTTACTCGCACTTACAAGCTTCTATATATGTTATCTAAAATAAATAAAAGCATAATGATAAAAGGAAATGTAATGTTTTTCTTTTCATTGTCCAAATTTATCAAGTTCAAGCATTAAGCAAGGGAGAAAAAAAGAAACATTTTTTCCTTTCGGTAATTGGTACTTTTTTAATTTTTTATTATTTATATATCTCTTTTTCTTTTTTGTTTTCTCGACGTATGGGAAACGTTTAAATATAGACTTGAAGGAAGAAAGCATAACTTCCAGCTGCTGCTATTGAAATGATGAGCTCCTGCTTTTAACTTCTTCCGGTGGGTTTTGATGCCGTTGGCATTTAAGCAATTGAATATCGTGGCAGTGACTATTATCTTCTCCGGTGTCTAAAATCAAGCAAGTCCAATCCAGAAACTCTAACCAAGAAAATATCGAGCTTATTCAATCGTCCCTGCTCCATTGTTTCTAACTGCAAGATTTCAACTGCACTGCTAGTACTAGATTTTATTTTTTATTCCAAATAAAGTTATAATAATTCTAAGCCTAATCATCATCTTTTCTATATATTTTTTCATCAATATTATTTTTTATTGATTTTGATGAAAACAATACATTAAATATAATTTTTTAAATAGTATTTTAATTATCCTTTTTTTTTTACATGAAAACTATATCGAACCTTATAAATGTCTTCCATATTAGATGGCCCCAACCTATCAATTTCTGGCCTTATTAATTTATCCTTTGGTGTGGTTTTGTTGGGCTAACAAAAGTTATTTGAAATACTGCAAAGAATCTTCTAATGATGTTGATATTTAAGCACGGTTGCATTGCAATGTGCACCCCGGTGGAGATGCATTTTGCATAAAAAAAATTGTGTCAAATGTATTGAATTTGTATTTGGTTTTCGTTATTAGGTACGATTTGGCCTTTTTTTCACCCATTTTTTTGGTGCAGTTAGTAAATATATCATTCCCTTTTTATTTAAATTTTTGTATCTTTATAATTGTATTGTAAAAATAAAAATATCCTTACATTTCAATCTTTTTTTATTTAAAAATTTTAAAATAATTTTGTTAATGTTTATATCAAGAAATAATTTTAATTATTATCTAATACAATAAAAAATATTATCTAATATATTAATATTTTTATTGATTTTTAATTATTTAATAATAAATTATTATTTGACATAAAATAATTTATTTTTTAATAATTTTTTTAAATTTTATAAGAATTAAATAATTTAAATTTTTATTATATATAATTTTAAATTTAATATTTTTTATTTTTTTATTACAATTTATTTTACTTCAACCATTACATTTGCATTCAAATATATATTTATATTATTAATTTTAATTTCATCATTATAATAATTAATTTTATTTTTATTGCGTTTTGATCGACAGGGTAAAATCCGGCATTGAAAGTTCCATTTGATGAAGTCAAAACGTCTGCTTTTGAATCCATTGACAGAGATGAGGCCTCACTTTGATTATCAAAAGATGCCGATGAAAAAGGGTAGCATTGAACAAGAGATAAAAAGAGTATGATAACAGTCCTGGCCATGGATTTGTGATGAAAAATACCCTCCAAGACAGGGAAGGTCCAAGACAACTTAATTAGAAATGCATGTGAGCAAAATTAATTCCAAGTGAACGAATAAATAATTGAATGTAGATGAAGACCAATGAGACAAGAAAGTGTAGGTGTTTAATTTCTTTTAATCCTACCTAGGAGGAGAACTATTTCACCCAGCCAAAGGGTTATCCAAAATTAGTTCACATTAAACTTGTCTAATTCTAGTCAGGTACCCATGATTAAGAATAAACGGGTCCTCAGTCCACCATTTTATTGCAGGCAAATTAAAAAGAAAGAAAGGAATTAAAGAAAATAGTATATACTTAACTACTTCTTGTACCAAAGAGAACTGAGTGCGCCATAGAGATTGGGAGAGATACAGATGGATCGTAGGTGCCACTATTGAATATAGAGGCAAATGGGTGCCGCCGACCCTACATTTTTAATGCCATAATTCGATTACTACCATACCACGAATGGTAGCAGCATTCTTACATCATCCTCATCGTAATTAGAAGGACTAAGATGCAAAGTTGACTTCCATTTTTTGTTTTTTTGGTGTGGCTTGGATAGACTTTCACGTCGTCCTTTGTTGCCTAAACCCCAAAACTGATTCCCATCTCTTGCTTTTCTATGTGGCCCATTAACTCAATCCCATTGTCCTCAAGTGGTTTAGCCATTGGGCCTGGTTCGAGTTTGAACTACTTGGGTGGTTGGCACTTGGTACCAAATCTGTTAATGATAGGTCCATTTTTGGGTAAAAAAGAGTTGGGTTTGGTCGTCTAGTTGAGCCCTATATCTGTATTTCATTTGTGTGTACAGAAAAAAAAAATTATAGGAGAGATAAATAAATAAATAAATAAATAAATATTATAAATTTATCATAATCTGACTCACAAAAATAGATTTAAGACAATTTTTTAATTCTTTTACTTACACTTACAAGCTTCTATACATGCTATCTAAAATAAATAAAAATATAATGATAGAAAGAAATATAATGTTTCTTTTCATTGTACAAATTTACCAAGTATGAAGCATTAAACAAGAGACAGAAAAACAAAAGAAACATTTGTTCCTTTTGTTTATTGGTACTTTTTTATTTTTTACTATTTATCTTTTTTTTGTTTTTTACTTTTCATTTTTCTACTGAAAAAAAAAAATATATATATATATATATATGTCAAACATAACTCTTTTTTCATTGACTTCAACCTTAATTTATTCCCTAGCACTATAACATAATAACTGAACTAATAGAATTTGAAAAGCATCCTGACCCTACCCGAAACCCCTCTAATTGTAACCCTTGGATGATGGAGTATTATTATTTCGTATAGACTGGAGCCCTTGCTTTCTCTTGATACCACGACAAGACTTTTTGACTTTATGTGATGCCTTTCATAATTCATGTCCATATTACACAAGAAAATTATTCCCACGAAGATAACGATGGACAGAAATAGACTGCCGTACCTGTCTCTTCCTCATTCTCAATGTGGTTCCGGAGTCGATATGATCTTATCACGTCCATTAAAATTTCACGAAGATAACAATGGAACAAAAATAGACTGCCGTATCTGTCTCTTCCACATACTCAATGTGGACCAAAGCCACAGACCAAAAGACACTCAATTCCAGAGTCGATACGATCTTGTGACGGCCATTAAAATTTCACATGGATTCTAGAATTAATTCTATTATCTTCAAAACATAAATAATATACCACCACTCCACCGGTGAGGCAGCCACCGTGCAATAAGCCAATAACCTTTCCCCTGGCCAAGCTATTCTCTGCACGTAAGTAAGTTATTGTTTACGGCTACTCGATCAGTTTTTATGAAACCATAGTTTGTCAGCCTTATTTATGCAAAGACCCGCAGCTCTAGCCTTCTTAAAAACGGGAGGGAATTAATCATGAGAGTACTTAGGGTCACAGCAATTCACAAGTAGCATAGGTCGCTATCTAGGTAGGTCGTGGTAATAATTGCAGTGAAAAATTGAAATAGTTTACCCGTCAACACAAGAAATTAGTGTTAGGAATGTGTGGCGTCCTGTCCATTGTTTTAGCTAATCAAAAGTCATGGGTTTTAACTTTTAATTTAAAATAAAGCTTTAAATAATAAAAGAAGCCTGTGGTTTTGGTGAAAAAGTAAGTGTGGTAGCGTGGAAAAAAAAAAGTTCGAAAAAATTAAAAAAAAATTAATTGATTAAAAATCAATTCGATTAAATTAAAATTTTATTAATAAATTTATGATTTAATATTTTATATTTTAAATGATAAAAATCAAATTTAAAGCTTCTAAAAATAAATTTAAGGTGTATTTATTGAGTCATTTATTTAATAAAATTTATTTAATTATTTTTTTAGTTATTGATTAGCTCTAATTTTAGTTAGAGAAAAATTTTGTATATCGATTATTTAATAGTGAAAATTTTTCTAATGGTTCGTTTTTTTACACTGAAAGATTTTTCGTGCAAATTTTTATGTATTTTATTTTTCTTATATTTTGGATTATTAATTGTTATATGTTGCTATGGGTTTATTATGATATATTACTTCTGTGTTATTGTATTTGTTGTTTCAGGCTCAATAAGTGATATCAAAACAAGGATTATATTGAGATATTGATACAAAAGCAATTTAGAACATAAGTAAATTCTATTTAAAATCATAAAAGGTGATACAGGTTCTATAATAAAATTGACATTATCAAATTATTCAATTTGAAAGCCTATGATGGATGATCACTTATGCTACTAAGATTTGTATGAGCCGATATTGAATGATTCGACTAAATCAGTATATACGAAAAAAGAAAAGCAAAAAAAAAATTAGGCAAAAAGGAGGCAAAAAGATGCTGGTCATAATAAAAAAATGGGTTAATATTAGCGTGTTTCATCATATAGCGTAGGAGATAGATACTCACATTATTTATAAAATTTGATAGTATTATATAAGAGAAAAATAGATATGAATAAAGTTATACTTATTAAAAAGCTTACAACTTTACAGTACAAGGTTGGACGATCGATTACAAAGTACTTGAGTGATTTTTAAGATATATTTAATCGGATGATTACTATGAAGTTTAATATAGATGATGAAATGAAGGCATTGTTTCTTTTGGGTTCATTACCAAACAATTGAAATACGTTAGTTGTAACTGTTCTTAATTCAGCTCTTTATTACAAAGTGACATTGGAGATAGTAAAAGATAGTATGCTTAATCAAAAAGTAAAGCGAAAAGATTTAGGCTATAGGAATCAAGCTCTTATCATAGAGAACAAGGATAAAAATATCCACAAAAGTTAAAACTAAAAAAATTGTAGTAATTTAAACATAGATCTAAGTCTAGAGATAAAATGAAGTACTTTCATTGTGGTAAATCAGATCATATAAAATGATATTGCAAAATATTGAAACAAGAGCAAAAAGATAAGAAAAGTTAGAGTTCAGATGATGACAATATTGCAGTAGTGAATTCAAATAATGATTCAGTTACTTTAATTTGTATCCATGGTGATTGTAATCATGCTGGTGATCTCAACATTAAGTGAATAGTTGATACAAAAGTGGCATATCATTGTATTCTTAAGAGAAAATTATTTACAATTTATAAAGTAAGAGATTTTGGTTACACCATGATGAAAAATAAGAGTATGTCACAGATTATTAGGATCGATGATATTATTGTGCAAACTAGTATATATTGCATATTAACATTGAGTGATGTTAGATATATTTTAGATATGAGAATGAATTTTTTTTGCTGTTAATGTCCTTAATAAAGAAAGATATGAAAGTCGATAAAAAAATGGGTAGTGAAAGCTTTTCAAAGGATCTATGATAGTTGCAAGAGAAAAATTATGCTACATGATATATAAGACATGGATGCAATTGAACGATAACCAAATAAATGTCATTGAGGATGATGATTCAACAAATATGTCGCACAAAGGGCTGGTACACATGAGTGAGAAAATGTTACAAGTTTTGATAAAATAATCTCTTATTACCTTAACCAAGGTATGTCTCTCAATTCATGTGATTATTATTTGTGTGACAAGCATCATAGAATTTTTTTTAGAAAAAATATTGAAATTAGTTCATTCTTATGTATGTGATCCCATTAAGGTTAAGTTATTGAATGGTGCAAGTATTTTGTTACTTTTATTGATGATGCATCATGTGAGAATTAGGTGTTTATATTGAAAAACAAAAGCAAGATATTACAGTATTTTAAAAAATTTTATGCCATGGTGGAAAGGATGATAGAGTTATATTTAAAATGTATTCGGACTGATAATAATGTATAATACACATCCAAAAACTTTAAAAAAATACTATTCATAACTTGAGATAAGGTATGAGATGATAGAACTTAAAACACCACAGCATAATGATGTAATTGAAAGGATAAATCGCATTATTGTGAAAAAAGTCAGATGTATGTTAAGGATAGCAAAATTACCAAAGTCATGTTGGGGTGAAGCGATCAACACAGCTTGTTATTTGCTTAACAGATCACCATTAGTTTCTTCGGGCTTTGACATTCCAAAAAAAATGTGGATAGAAAAATATACTTTTTACACTCACTTGAAAATTTTTTGGTGTAAAACATTCATGCATATGCCGAAAGAGTAAAGGTCAAAGCTTAACAGTAAAATCACATAGTATGTGTTTGTAGGATATGGTGATGAGAAATTTAATTACAAGGTATGTGATTCAGTTAAGAGAAAGATAATCAAAAGTAGAGATGTGGTATTTCATAAAAAAAAATCATAGCAGACTTTGAAAAAAATGAGAAGGCTACATGGATTATTATTAAGTGTGATGTTTTAATATCGATAAGAATTTCACCAAAAAAAGTCACAGATGGTGAAAATGAGTAAAAGATAAAACTTGAGGATACGAATGAGCCAGTCATAGTTAGTGATGAGCCATATGCAATTAATTTTGAGTAAGGTGAACAGTAATTTCCACCATGGAGTGTTAAACAAAGAGAGCTACTTTTGACATCAAGTAATATAGAGTCTCAGTTGAAGAGATCTACCAGAGAGCACAGGTCATCCACCATATATGTAAGTTTAAATTTTATTTTAGTTATCAATAAAAAAAAGCCAGAGAGCTTTCAATATGTACAACTACTTTGGATAGAGAGCAATGGTTAAAGCAATAAAAGAAGAGATGGAGTCATTACAAAAAAAATAGTACATATGATCTTGTTAAACTTTCGAAAGGAAAGAGGTCGTTAAAAAATAAACAGGTGTTCAAGTTAAAAAAAATGATAACAAACTAGTGAGGTACAAAACTCAATTGATGGTGAAAGATTTTTTTTAAAAATTCAGTATTGATTTTGATGAAATTTTTTTTTCAATTGTGAAGATGAGTTTCATTCGAGTGGTACTGAGATTAATAACTAGTTGAAATCTTGAGCCTCAGCAACTTGATGTTAAAATTGCATTCTTGCATAGCGACTTGAGGAAGACATTTATATGGATCAGTTTTAAAGTTTTAAAGTGAAAGAAAAAGAGCACTTAGTTTGCAAACTGATTGCAAATGAAAAAAAAGCTTGTATGACTTGAAACAAGTTACGCGATAGTGGTACAAAAAGTTTGATTCTTTTATGGTGAGCCATGGCTATAAAAAAATGACAGCAGTTCTTTATGTATCTGTTAAAAAATTCTCTGATGGTAACTTCATTTTTCTTTTATTATATGTTGATGATATGTTGGTTGTGAGATAAGATGTTAGTATGGTTCACAAGTTAAAAGAATAGTTGTTTAAGTTTTTTTATATGAAGAATTTAGGTCCAAAAAATAGATTATCAGTATAAATATTATATAGGATAAGAGAGCTAGAAAGCTGTGGTTATTACAAAAAAAATATGTTAAATAGGTGCTTAATAAATTCAACATGCAACATGCTAAATTGGTTAGCAGTCCACTTATCAACTATTTTCATCTAAGTAAAAAATCTTATCTGGTGACTAAAGGAGAGTAACTAGCTATGTCTAATATTCCTTATTCTTTTGCAGTCGACTTTTTTATATATCTTATGATTTAGAAATGGCCTGACATTGCTCATGAAATTGGTTTAGTGAGCAAATTTTTTTTAATCCGAGAAAAGTTCACTGAAAAGTAGTGAAATAGATTTTCAGATATTTGAGAGATACTTAAAAAATGTACTTGAGTTATAAAGTTTTACAACAAGTTTTAGAAGGGTTTACTAATGCTGACATGACATGTGATCTTAATGATAAAAAATTTACTTTAGGGTGTTTGTTCACTTTTACAGGAAAAACTATGTCTTGGCAGTCTAAGTTATAAAAATATGTTATCTTATCAACTATAGAGGCTGAATATATTATAGCAACCGAAATAGGTAAAAAAATGCTTTGATAAAACGTTTTCTTCTTCAATTATGATTGAATAAAAAATATTTGATGTTTTGTGATAATAAGAGTGCTTTATATTTAAGTAAGAATGTCATGTATCATGCTATGACAAAGTACATTGATATTAGATATTATTAATTATATTCAGTGATTGAGAAACAATAGATACAATTAAAAAAAGTCTATACTAATGAGAATATAACAGATAAGTTGACTAAGCCACTTCCCAAATAAAACCTTAAGCTTTGTAGTAAATTGATTGGAATGAGTTTTTTGACCAAAGTAAATTCTAAATAAAACTGTTATGGTAATAAATCTCCTCCTAATGAAGTTAGAATGGAGATTATTAGGAATGTGTGGGGTCCAGCCCATTATTTTAGCCAATCAAAGCTATGTGCCTTTTGACTTTTAACTTAAAATAACGCCATAAATAATAAAAAAAGGGTTATGGTTTTGGTGAAAAAGTAAGTGTGGTAGCGTCGAAAAGAAAGAAAAGAGGCCAGGAAAAATAAAAATAGAAATGAAAGGAGAGTTAGTTGAACGAAAATTAATCCGTAATCCGATTGAATTGAAATTTTATCAATAAATTTATGATTTAGTATTCTAAATTCTAAACAGAAAAAATCGAGTTTGAAACTCTTTATGAATAAATCTAAGGTATATTTGTTAAGTTACCTATCGATGAGATTTCTCTAATTTCTCAAATTATCTCTCTATTTGTTGATTATTTTAATTTTAATTAAAAAAATTTTCTATATCAATTATTTGATAATTAAATTTTTTTTAATAAATTATAATTTTTTTCTTCTACATTAAAAGATTTTTTATATAAATTTTAGTATATTTTATTTTAATATATTTTAAATTATTAATTATTATATTTTATTTTAAATTTATTATAATATATTACTTTTGTATTATTGTACTTATCACTTCAACTTCAAGAATTAGATCCATCGATGCCCATTACCTCGACGTATGGGAAAGGTTTAAATATAGACTTGAAGATTGAAAGCATCGCTTCGATGAACTCCTCCTTTTAACTTCTTCCTGGGGTTTTGACGCTGTTGGCATTTAAGCTAATGAATATCGTGGCAGTGAGTACTGTCTTCTGGTATCAAGTCCAATCCAGAAACTCTTAACCAAGAAAATTTCCTGAATATCGTGCTTGCTCAATCGTCCCCGGTCCATTGTTTCTAATTGCAAGATTTTTATTTTTTTATACCAAATAACGTTATAATAATTCTAAGCCTATTTATCATCTTTTCTATATATATTTTCATTAATACTTTTTTTATTAAATTTGATGAAAACAATACACTTTATATAATTTTAAAAATAGTATATTTTCATTAATATATATTTTTTCTTTTATCAAGAAAATGGAATTAGACTTGGCAAATCTATCCGGATATTAAAAGAAGATCATCATATTGGCTTATGGACTTTCGGAGAAAATACATTAACTTTCTTTTCAAAATGAAACTTATTTTCATTTCGGTTTTATTCAACGGAGTTCCACTTTCTTAACCTAAATAAGCTTCAATTATACTACAAACTCATTGATTGATTATATCACCAGTTGAATATAATAACCAATTATAACCCTCAATTGGTAATTAATGGATAGAATATTAATTTTTTAGTTCAATCAAAATTAAATCTTCGAAAATCTCGTAAAAACAACAACTATACACAAGTCTAATGTTATTGCTACACAGGTAGGGGGCATGAAAGCCAATCTTTGCAATCTCAATATATATATACACACGAGTACTGTTATTGCCATATAGCTAGGGGCATGAAAGCCCTCTTTCAGAGTGTCCATGGCAGTAGAGAGGACGGAGTTCTAAACTTGTTTCTTTAACAGGAACGATCCTCATTATAAGAAACACTAAAAGAGATAAACCTTAAATATTTGATATTACCCCGTAACTCTCCTCCCCCCCCCCCCCCCAAAAAAAAAAAAAAAACTCATTTGTTTAGCAAGAGATGATTCCTCCATGGTTCAATGGCTTTCATGAGGAAGGAGCATATGAACTACTTCACCCATTGTCGGTCTTGCGTCTTTATCTTCCTGAACGCATCGCAGAGCTACCGTAACCAAAATTAGCATCTCATCCTCATCATATATCCCTTTCAGCTTGGGATCTATTATCTCATGCTTCCATGTTTCTGTATCTTTGGCTCTTTCCATGTTCTCTCTCATCCATGCAACTAACGTTCTTTGTTCTTTTGTACTTCCATCATCTGTCACATGGATTCCCATTCCAGGGCTTTTTCCCGTCACTAACTCCAATACAACGATCCCATAGCTGTAGACATCAACTTTGGAGGTGATGGGCAGATTGAAGACCCATTCAGGTGCCATGTAACCTCTAGTTCCTCGGATCTTTGAGACTTTTGAATACTTGACATCACCTCTATTTAGCAGCCAAGACAGGCCAAAATCTGACACTTTAGGCTGGTATTTAGAGTCTATAAGAATGTTCTGAGGCTTTATATCACAATGAAGAACCCATTCCAAGCATTCTTCATGTAAATAAGCTAGGCCTCTTGCGGTTCCCACAGCAATTTCATATCTCTTTTTCCAATCTAGTTCTTTAAAGGAAAGGTTTTCAGCTAAGGACCCATGTTCCATGAACTCGTACACCAGAAGCCTATGCTTTCTCTCCGCACAGTAGCCCCACATCTCAATCAAGTTCATGTGATTAAGCTTTCCAATGGTGTTTACTTCTGCTAGGAATTCAGCTTCCCCTTGGTTAGAATCAATGAGTCGCTTGATTGCTGCAACTCGGCCATCGGAAAGTGTGGCTTTGTATACGATTCCACCTGCACCTCTTCCAATCTCTTCTGAGAAACTATTTGTAGCCTTTTTCATTTCAGCATAGGTGAATTTTCTGAAGCCAGTTGTAGCGAGAAGGTAGCCTAAGGTTGGGCTTGAATTGTCGCGGGTTCTAATCAAGAAACACCATACCAAGAAAATGGTAAGAAACTCGAGTGCTCCAACTGCACAGGCAGCCCAAAGGGCAGATTTCAATGACTCATTTTCATGCCTTTGGAAATATTTTCGCTCCAGCGGCTGAACTTTGTTAGAACATTGTAACTTGGAATCTTGAACACTGTTACCGTAAAAGGAGACAGTGGCCTTGGGCACTTTCACGTAGAAATCACCAGCAAAATTTTGTTGGCGATATCCAGTCAACAATTGTACCTTGGGAAAACAGTATGTACCATCGGGTTCAGGGGGTTTAATAAATCTGAAAAGAAAACCTTTGCAATCGCACAACTGCGAGCATATTTTCTGGCAATGCTCTAAGGTGACATTAGTATACAATCCCAAATCATAGCCAAAGAAATCAACATGGCTGAGTTTCAGGAAACCAACCTCAGTTTTGTTACAAGAAAGATGAAATTCTGGTTCACAGCGAAGAGACCAGTCAGTATGATTCTTCATCTTATACCCTGGAAGGCAAGAACATTTCCTGCCAAAATTAGGAATATAAATGCATATGCTGTTTGGTCCACAACATCCATGAACCATGCATGGTTGATTGAAGGCTTGCCATGAAACAACCCAAGTTTCTCCATCCTCTTTTAGACTATACAATCGAATATTGCCATCAAAATCCATCTTCAACATTCTCGAAATCTTTGAGCCATAATCAGCTGACAAGAAAGTAAATTTATCGGTTGAACTGAACTTTCCCAATGAATCCAGAACTGCAATTTTGCTATTATTGAACGTGGACCTTCCAGCATCCCATCTCAAAAGCCAAGGACTTGGCCAGTAAACGCTTGAAAACTCAGGACCTTTGTACATAAGGCAGAGAACATTATCAGTGTCAAAATAAAACTGAAAATAGCCCGAGGAGAAGTTTCCTTGGCTTCTTGATGAGATGAGCTTTGTGTTCTCATTGAATAGTTGAAGAGGAAGCAGAGTATCCGTGGGTGAATCGTAGCTTTGCCACAATATAAGGCCTTCCAAGTTACTCAAGACAAGATTACCACCATCTTCGATTTTCAAATAGGTAGGGGACTGCGACACGGTTTTCGTTTCCCAAACAGTTATTTGAGCAGCATCTATTAAAAAAAGATTACCTGATTCCAGTAGACAGAGCTTTGAGGATCTACCATTGACTGGTTGGTCCCGATTTGCCATCCAAACTATGGTGCAAGTGTTGGCACCGCAGGCTGGTTTATTGAACCATATCGCAAAGGAATAAGCATTCTGGCCAACAGAGTGGAAACCGGCACTGAAAGTGCCATCAGGTGAAGTTAAGACATCAGCTGCAGTCTCCACCGATAAAGATGAGCCCGCCCATAGACTATCAGAGGATGAAGATGAAAGTGGGCAACATAAAGACAAAAACAATACGAGTAGGATCAATGGTGTGGCCATGAAAAATATTGTGAAGACATATTGAAGACAGGTAAAGGCTTGGCTATTATTAAGGCAGAGAGGTGTGCACAAGTTTCATGTGAGTGAATTCCGAGGCTAAAAACTACAATATTTTATTAAGTTCATGAAGTCACAAAAAACAATAGCAGTTAATAAAGCAGGCTCATGTGCTTTCCTGGATGTTGCCAAAATGTCTATCAAATGCACGGTTTTTTAGGTTTTTCTCTGTATTCTTCTCATAATAAATTTTTAATTTGCAACGCGGAAATACCTTTACGACTATTATTCCCACGGCTTTGAAAATTTGAATTTGTAATGTGAACCCAAGAAAATTTCAAGAATGGCAGCATTGCATGTGATCATAAAATATTATCTGTTGATTTATTATTTGAATTTCACTAGAATAAATTTATGATTGTAGCAATAAACATGCTTCATTTTTTGGTGGTTAATACATTTCTATATAAATAAAAAAATATATATTATACATAAAAAAGAAATAATTAATATTTCATATATTGACAATATATTATTTATATACACTATCAATAAATAATATAAAAACATCTTATTAATGAATAAAATTTAAAATTTTAAGTCTTTAAAAATAAATATTAATAAATTTATTTAAGATTAATTAATTAAAATTAAAATTTTTTCCTTCTTTGTCACCTTTCTGGATTTACCACCTCCATCTTTTGATTTTTTAATTTTTTTTACTAGGTAAAATTTTCCAGCATGAAATTTGTTAACAATTAAAACACAACATGAAATGACTTTTTTAATGAACAAAATAAAATTTAGGCTAGTAATGAAACCTCCCTCACAGATAAGCAATTGATCAATGCTGTCAAGAGATAACACTCACTCCAACATTGATCAATGCTATCAAAATTATCAGATTCGACATATAATTTGATTTGATAATTTTTCCAGTTCTCATGGCTTGTCAATTGGTAGAAACTCAATGCAGTACATAAAACCACAATGTGCAAAATTCCAGTGGAAATCTTTAAATTTGGTTATTCAAAAAAAAAAAAAAACTACTCTGGTAAATAGAAAGGGACAAAACAAAGCACAAGGTGTAAAAACACAACTCCAGGATAAAAATGGAGAAATAACAAATGTTGTTTATGTAACGTAACATAAAATTGAGAGTAAATAAAGTTATTCAATACTCAATACCCAAAATCAGTATCCAAAACTGCAAACAAAAATAAAAATTTCGAAGTGAAATTTAACAAAATCATCTTAAAATTACAACTTTGACTGAGATGAAAAGTTTACCCAATAAAAAGAATTAGAGAATCAAAAGAAATAGATGATAAATGCAAAGTGAGGTGGCAAAGAAAAAAAAATTAATTTAATTAATTAATCTTAAATAAATTTATTAATATTTATTTTTAAAAATTTAAAATTTTATTCATTAATGATATATCCTTATATTATTTACTGATAATGAATAAAAATGATACATCGTCAGAGTGTATGAAATATTAATCTAAAAAGAAATAGCACTCTTCTGTCTTCATGACATCGATACAGAGGAATCAATTTGGACTGGAATTTGAGCCCAAAAAAGACAAAGCAGGGGAAAACCCCGTTATCTGAGCCCATAGGCTGTTGAGTTTGCTTCGTTTCTGCTTTATCTTGACCCAACACTTGACAATTTAGATCAGCTACGATGGGAAAAGAAGGCCGTCCTCAAGCGAGGAATCATAAAATAGATAAATAAAATATAATACGATGATATTTATTCAGGTTATACATATAGAGCCAAAAACAGAGAAATAAATACTTCCAACTATTGAGACAAATTTTGGATCCTACGTTTGTATGCGGACCTCCCTGCTTGCCAGGCCAATAAACACTTGAAATCTCAGAACCATCATCAAAAGGAGACGGAGAACATTATCATCATGGAAAAAAGGCTTGTAGAAACCAGAGGAATTGTTATCTTTTCTTCTTCCAGAGACAGGTGTTGTGTCTGGTGATTGATTGTAGAGGAAGAAGGGTATTAGTAGGAGAATAAAAGCGTACCTTCGGAATAACTCAGAAAAAGATCACCATAGTGTCCTTATGATGAATTAGACTCAAACCTGAAGGACTTCAGTGTAATTAATTACCCATGATTAGTTGTTTCAAGGTTATAATAACGAAAAAATATTAGTATGTTTCCTAGTTTTCACATTATTTGCAATTCTGCAAACTAAACAATAAATAACAAGCGGAATTAGCTTCAATAGTTGTTAGACGGTTCATTGATAATTTAACACAGCCAACATCATCCACATTCTTTACACAGGAAAGCAGATGGAGCGTATTCTTCGAAGCCAATCAACAGGGACAAGCATATCAGCTTTAACAGTAGATACAGCCTGTTCTTAAAGGCAGTACAAACATCTCAGGTTTCAAAGTTTTTTCTAGCCTATGGAAAAGCATTGAAGAAAGTTACAAGAAACTACCAATCTTATTCTTTGGTGTATGTACAAATGGTTGGCAAACGTGTCTGGATTTAGTTATCTTGTTTATTGGTGCTCGTCTCAACATCTTCTGCAACATGATACGTAGAGAGAAATAAGGCATTCTGATTCTTCTGCAAGAACCTGCAATAAGAAGATATCTTGAACTATCAGCAAAGATTGATGATAAGAAAATGTCATATTCCCAAAAGGAAGATAAAAGTATCAAATAGGTTATGACAGAATGATGTGCCTTATAGGGCATAATTAGGGGGAAAACCTAAAAATGTAAATGAAAGGATTATTTCCAAATAAGAGGTGTCCTTCTAGTGCAGAGATAACAAACAACGTAAATTATAAGAGATTATTAAAGAGAAAGTTAGCAAGAACTATAAATGATTAATTGCAGAAAATTAGGCCTAACATCAACATTTAAAATCAATTATCGACTTAACATCATTGACTTTGGAACATGAAAAAACAGAATTTCTAAGCGCGTCAATAAGGAAGGAATATGAGGCTTTGCCCCAACGGTTCGCCTACCTCCTTTAAGGGGTGGATGTGGACTTCCGGCAAGGCTGGGTCTAGCCCCAGATGCTGCTTGATCGTATTCCATTTGTACAGAAGAGAATAATTATACGAGAGATAAATAAATAAATAAATATCATGAATTTATCTGAATCTGACTCACAAAAATAGATTTAGGACAATTTTTTATTTCTTTTACTCGCACTTACAAGCTTCTATATATGTTATCTAAAATAAATAAAAGCTTAATGATAAAAGGAAATGTAATGTTTTTCTTTTCATTGTACAAATTTATCAAGTACCAAGCATTAAGCGAGGGAGAAAAAAAGAAACATTTTTTCCATTCGGTAATTGGTACTTTTTTTATTTTTAATTATTTATATATCTCTTTTTCTTTTTTGTTTGCACGACGTATGGGAAAGGTTTGAATACAGACTTGAAGGGTGAAAGCACAACTTCCAGGTGCTGGTATTGAAATGATTAGCTTCTGTTTTTAACTTCTTCCGGGGGGTTTTGATGCTGTTGGCATTTAAGCAATTGAATATCGTGGCAGTGACTATTATCTTCTCCGGTGTCTAAAATCAAGCAAGTCCAATCCAGAAACTCTAACCAAGAAAATATCGAGCTTATTCAATCGTCCCCGCTCCATTGTTTCTAATTGCAAGATTTCAACTGCACTGCTAGTACTAGATTTTATTTTTTATTCCAAATAAAGTTATAATAATTCTAAGCCTAATTATCACCTTTTCTATATATTTTTTTAATTAATACTATTTTTTATTCATTTTGATGAAAACAATACATTAAATATAATTTTTTAAATAGCATTTTAATTATCCATTTTTTTTACGTAAAAACTAAATCCAACCTTATAAATGTCTTCTACATTAGATGGGCCCAACCTATCAATTTCTGACCTTATTAATTTATCCTTTGATGTGGTTTTGTTGGGCTAACAAAAGTTATTTGAACAACTGCAAAGAATCTTCTAATGATGTTGATATTTAGAGCACGGTTGGATTGCAACGTGTACGCCGGTGGAGATGCATTTTGCATAAAAAATTGAGTCAAATGTATTGAATTTGTATTTGGTTTTCGTTATTAGGTACGATTTGGTGTTTTTTTCACTGATATTTTTGGTACAGTTAGTAAATATATAATTCCCTTTTTATTTAAATTTTTTTTATCTTTATAATTGTATAATAAACATAAAAATATCCTTACATTTCAAACTTGTGTTATTTAAAAATTTTAAAATAATTTTGTTATTGTTTATATTAAGAAATAATTTTATTTATTTAATATAATAAAAAATATTATCTAATATATTAATATTTTTATTAATTTTAATTATTTAATAATAAATTATTATTTGACATAAAATAATTTTTTAATTTTAGAAGAATTAAATAATTTAAAATTTTATTATATATAATTTTTAATTTAATGTTTTTTTTTTCTTATTACAATTCATTTTACTTCAACCTTTACATTTGCATTCAAATATATATTTATATTATTAATTTTAATTTTATTACTATAATAATTAATTTAACTTCTACCATTATTTTTAATTTTATCAAAATCAATCGCATCAACTATTTAAATGACTCCTTAATATTATATAAATTTAAAAGAAATTTAGAAATCAAACTTCTAATGAATCAATAAATGGAGCAACACGATGTCAAGTCCTTTTCAAGTTTAAATCAATACAATAAGCCAGCCCAATAAATTATATATATATATATATATTAGTATTAGTTAAATGAAATATATGTTTCTTTAATTAATATAGATTTTATTGTATAATTTAATTATATGTTTGATATATAAAATTATGATAAAATATAATAAAATAACATTATAAATAAGATAAATTAAAAATGTGATCCTAATCAATGAATAATTGGCTCAAGTGATAAAGAGGGTGTACTTTTCTCTTTATTGCTTAAGTTCAAATCTGTTAAAAGAATGTAGAAAGATAATTTTTCATAAATTCACTAGATCTATCATAAATAAACTTGTTTAGACTAACTCAAAGAGGGGATGTATTGGGCGAAGTCCGAGAGTCCTTTGTTACAAAATAAAATAAAATAAAATATCTTATTTTATGATTAATGTGTGCGAAAATTATGATATAATAATTTTATTTATTGATTAAAATTATTTTTTTAAAATTTATATAATTTAAATTATTAATATAATAAAAATATAATAAGTCATATAAGTTTAATCTCATCGATTAAGAATAATTCTTTTAACTTTGAAGGATTGATCAATCATTCTATATCGAGAAGATGATCAATTCTCTTTACAATTATATTTTTAGATATAAATTAAATATGATATAAAATTATTATCATTATATATATCTTATCAATAATCATATGCAATAAATATGAATTAAAAGTATTATTAAGATTATTATATAAAATAATAATTTTACTCAATGCATTTAAAATTATAAACAAAATTATTCTTATTTCATTTACTACAAGATTACTATTGCAAATAAAATATTAACTAATTTTAAAAAAATCCTTTAAAACAACATCAGCAAAGTCCAACAAATATCTCCGAATATATCAAACAAATATACTGAAATTCCTGCACCAGACGCCCCCTTCCCAGAAGGAAATACTTATAAACAAGAATCAAGCCTATATTGATTTATAACCATATATTAGCATATTCAAAGAAAATAAAGGAAGATTAATGAGTAATTGAATGAGAGTGGCCATTGATGGATCCCCCTGCAAATTGAAATTTTGATTTGGCAAAAGAAAAAAAATAAATGAAATATAAGTAGCCTGAGTCATCGATGTGTCCTGTAGAATTAATGCGGCGTATCAGTTATCAATTTCTGCTGTGAAAGTATGCCGTATTTAAATATGTTCTCAATAATTGAAATTTCATATCAAAACATTTTTTTGGCTAACCAAAGATATACATATGAATATTGTTAAAACATGTCACTTTTTTTTTTTTAATCAAGAAAATGGAATATGACTTGGTAAATAAATCCTGATGCTAAAAGAAGATTAAAAGATCATCGTAATGGCTTACGGACTTTTGGAAACAGTACATTGATTTTTTTTTTTCAAAGGGACTGACTAAACTTATTTCATATTGCTATTGTTCTAGGTAGCGTTACGTTCTTAACCTAAATAAACTTCAATTATAATACAAACTTATTGATGGATTTTACACCAGTTGAATACAATAACACATTATAACATGCAATTGTGTAATTTATTAATAAAATTTTAAAATTTTAATTTAATCAACATTTAATTCTTGATAATTATCTCGCAAAAACAACAGCTATACTCATGACTACTGTTTTTGCTATATAGGCAGAGGGCATGAAAGCCAGTCCTTGCAATCTAAAAAGAAAAAGTTATACACAAGAGTACCGTTATTGCCATACAGCGAGGAGCATGAAAGCCCTCTTTCAAAGTGTCCATGGCAGTGGAGAAAACGGAGTTCTAAACTTGTTTCCTTAACAGGAAGGATCCTAATTGTAAGAAATACTAAATGAGATCAACCTTAAATATTTGATATTACACCGTAACGGGCCGAAAAGAACAAGGACAGTATTGGCAATGGCAATTGATAATTCCTATTTAAGTGGAGATAATATAATTATTTGTAAACCTGATTAGAGAGAGATGATGTGTTGCCTACTCATTTGTTTAGCAAGAGATGATTCCTCCATGCTTCAATGACTTTCACGACGAAGTAGCATCTGAACTACTTCACCCATTGTCAGTCTTGTGTCTTTATCTTCCTGAACGCATCGCAGAGCTATTGTAACCAGAATTAGCATCTCATCCACATCATATGTCCCTTGCAGCTTGGGATCTATTATCTCATGCTTCCATGTTTCTGTCTCTTTGGCTCTTTCCATTTGCTCTCTCATCCATGCAACTAACGTTGTTTGTTCTTTTGTACTTTCATCATCTGTCACATGGATTCCCATTCCACGGCTTTTTCCTGTCACTAACTCCAATAAAACGATCCCATAGCTGTAGACATCAACTTTGGAGGTGATGGGAAGATTGAAGACCCATTCAGGTGCCATGTAACCTCTAGTTCCTCGGATCCTTGAGACTTTTGAATACTTGACATCGCCTCTATTTAGAAGCCAAGACAGGCAAAAATCTGACACTTTAGGTTAGTATTTAGAGTCTATGAGAATGTTCTGAGGCTTTATATCACAATGGAGAACCCATTCCAAGCATTCTTCATGTAAATAAGCTAGGCCTCTTGCGGTTCCCACAGCAATTTCATATCTCTTTTGCCAATCAAGTGCTTTAAAGGAGAGGTTTTCAGCTAAGGATCCATGTTCCATGTACTCATACACCAGAAGCCTATGCTTTCTCTCCGCACAATAGCCCCACATCTCAATCAAGTTCATAAGATTAAGCTTTCCAATGGTGTTTACTTCTGCTAGGAATTCAGCTTCCCCTTGGTTAGAATCAATGAGTCGCTTGATTGCTGCAACTCGACCATCGGAAAGGGTGGCTTTGTATACAATTCCACCCGAACCTCTTCCAATCTCTTCTGAGAAACTATTTGTCGCCTTTTTCAGCTCAGCGTAGGTGAATTTTCTGAAGCCAGTTGTAGCAAGAAGGTAGCCTGCGGTTGGGCTTGAATTGTCGTGGGTTCTAACCAAGAAACGCCATAACAAGAAAATGGTAAGAAACTCGAGTCCTCCAACTGCACAGGCCGCCCAAAGGGCAAATTCCAGTGACTCATTTTCATGCCTTTGGGAATATTTTCGTTCCAGCAGCTGAACTTTGTTGGAACATTGCAACTTGGAATCTTGAACACTGTTACTGTAAAAGGAGACAGTGGCCTTCGGCACATTCACGCAGAAATCATCATTAAAATTTGGTGGAAGATGTCCATTCAACAATTGTGTCTTGGGATAACAGTATGTACCATATGATTCATGGGCTCTAATAAATCTGAATTGAAAACCTTTGCAATCGCACAACTGCGAGCATATTTTCTCGCAACCCTCTAAGTTGACATTAGTATACATTCTGAAATCATAACCATAGAATTCAACATGGCGCAGTTTCAGGAAACCAACCTCAGTTTTGTTACAAGAAAGATGAAAGTCTGGTTCACAACCGAGAGACCAGTCAGTATGATTCTTCGTCTTATACCCTGGAATGCAAGAGCATTTCCTGCCGAAATTAGGAATATAAATGCATATGCTGTTTGGTCCACAACATCCATGAACCATGCATGGTTGAGGTAAGGCTTGCCATGAAACAACCCAAGTTTCTCCATCCTCTTTTAGACTATACAGTCGAACATTGCCATCAAAATCCATCTTCAACATTCTCGAAATCTTTGAGCCATAATCAGCCGACAAGAAAGTAAAATTATCCGTTGAACTAAACTTTCCCAATGAATCCAGAACTGCAATTTTGCTATTATTGAACGTGGACCTTCCAGCATCCCATCTCAAAAGCCAAGGACTTGGCCAGTAAACGCTTGAAAACTCAGGACCTTCGTACACAAGGCAGAGAACATTATCAGTGACAAAATAAAGCTGAAAATAGCCCGAGGAGAAGTTTCCTTGGCTTCTTGATGAGATGAGCTTTGAGTTCTCACTGAATGGTTGAAGAGGAGGGAGAGTATCCGTGGGTGAATCGTAGCTTTGCCACAATATAAGGCCTTTCAAGTTACGCAAGACAAGATTACCACCATCTTCAAGTTTCAAATAGGTAGGGGACTGCGACACGGTTTGCGTTTCCCAAACAGTGATTTGAGCAGCATGTTTTAATACAAGATTACCTGAGTCCAGTAGACAGAGCTTTTAGGATCTACCATTGACTGGTTGGTCCCGATTTGCCATCCAAACTATGGTGCAACTGTTAGCACCACAGGATGGTTTATTGAACCATATCGCAAAGGAATAAGCATTCTGGCCAACAGGGTGGAAACCAGCACTGAAAGTGCCATCAGGTGAAGTCAAGACATCAGCTGCAGTCTCCACCGATAAAGATGAGCCCGCCCATAGACCATCAGAGGATGAAGATGAAGGTAGGCAACGTAAAGCCAAAGACAAAACGAGTAGGATCAACAGTGTGGCCATGGAAAATATTGTGAAGTTATATTGAAGACAGGTAAAGGCTTGGCAACTAAAAAGGAAGAGAGGTGTGTACAAGTTGTTCGAAAAATGGGTCCAACCTCATGTAAGTGGTTTTGGACCAAGTAAAGGCTATGGGACTTGATCTTTCATTTTACACAGAGTCTTAGCTACTTAATAAAAAAGAGGTGGGGTTGCTTTAAGTGTGTGTCGAAAACCAAGTAGAAAAGGAAGAAAAGCCAGAAAAAGCAGAGAGAACAAGGAGAAGGGAGAGTTGGTTGAACGGAAGTCGATCCGTGGTCTGATTGAGTTGGAACCTTATTAGGAGGTTTATGATTCAGAGTTCTACATTCTGAACGGTGAAGATTGGGTTTGAAGCTCTTTAGGAACAAATCCAGGGTGTATTTGTTGAGTCACTTATTTGATGAGATTTCTCCAATTGTTTCTCTAGTTGTTGATTAGCTCTAGTTTTAGCTAGAGAAGAACTTTGTACATCTATTATTTGATAGTGAAGATTTTTTTGGTGGTTCGTGATTTTTTTCCTCTACATTGGAGGATTTTCCATGTAAATCTTGGTGTGCTTTATTTTTTCTGCGTATTTGATTATTAATTGTTGTCTATTGCTTCTGCATTGTTGTGATTATTGCTTCAGACGCAAAAAGTGGTATCAGAGCGATGGTTATTTTAAGACATCAATACAGAAGCAACCCAGGATAGAAGTAAATTTTGTTTGAGATCATAAAGGGTGATACAGGTTCCATGATAAAATTGACAGAATCAAATTATTCAATTTGAAAGCCTATGATGGAGGATCATCTATACTGCAAATATTTACATGAACCAGTATTGGTGATTCGGTTAAACCAGCAGATATGAAAGATGAAAGCTGAAAAAAGCTAGCTAAAAGGACGCTGGCTATAATCAAAAAATAGATTGATATCAGCGTGTTCCATCATGTAGCGCAGGAGTCAGATGCTCACATTGTTTGGAAAAAATTGACAGCATTATATGAGAGAAAAACATGTATAAATAAAGTTATGCTTGTTAAAAAGCTTGCAACTTTACAGTACAGTGATAGATGATCTATTACAGAACACTTGAGTGATTTTTAAGATATATTTAATCGGATGATTACTATGGAGCTTAAGATGGATGATGAAATGAAAGCGTTATTTCTTTTGGGTTCATTGCCAGACAGCTGGAATACTCTAGTTATGACTGTTCTTAATTCAACTCCTAATTATAAGGTGACATTGGAGATGGTAAAAGACAGTATGCTTAATGAAGAAGCGAGACGAAAAGATGTAGACCCTGAGAATCAAGCTTTGGTCACGAGAATAGGGGTAAAAACATCGACAGAGGTTAGGACTCAAAAGGCCGTGATAAGTCTAAACATAGATCCAAGTCTAAAGGTAAAGTGAAGTATTTCTATTGTGGTAAGGTAGGTCATATAAAACGAAACTGTAAAATCTTGAAGCAAGAGCAAAAAGATGAGAAAAATAAGAGTTCAGATGATGGTAATATTACAGTAGTGAATTCAGATAGTGATTCAGTTACTTAATTTGTACACATGGTGATTGTAATCATGTTAGTGATCCCGACATTGAGTGGATAGTTGACACAGGAGCGACATATCATTGTGTTCCTAAGAGAGAGTTGTTTACAACTTATAAAGTAGGAGACTTTGGTTGTACCAAGATGAAAAACAAGAGTGTGTCACAGATTATTGGGATTGGTGATATTATTGTACAAATTAATACAGGCTGCATGTTGACTTTGAAGGATGTCAGACACATTCAAGATATGAAAATAAACTTGCTTGCTATTAATGTCTTTGATAAGGAGGGATATGAAAGTCGATAAAAGAATGGACAGTGGAAGCTTCTTAAAGGATTTATGGTAGTTACAAGAGAAAAACTATGCTGCACAATGTATAAGACATGGATGCAATTGAACGGTAACCAAATAAATACCGTTAACAATGATATTTCAACAAACTTGTGACACAAGAGGCTGGCACACATGAGTGAAAAGGGGTTACAAGTTTTGACAAGGTAGTCTCTCATTCCTTTGACCAAATGTATGTCTCTCGATTCATGTGATTATTGTTTGTTTGGTAAGCATCATAGAGTTTTTTTTCGTAAAAATTCTCAAAGAAAAGAAAATATATTGAAATTAATTTATTCTGACGTAAGTGGTCCCATTGAGGTTGAGTCATTAGGTGATAGTAGATATTTTGTTACTTTTATTGATGATGCTTCACGTAAGACTTGGGTGTATATGTTAAAATACAAAAGTCAGGTATTACAGTATTTTCAAAAATTTCATGTCATGGTTGAAATGATGACAGGGTTACCCTTGAAGTATATTTGAACTGATAATGGTGGGGAATACACATCTAAAGGCTTTGAAGAGTATTGCTCAAAGCATGAGATCAGGCATGAGAGGACAGAACCTGGAACATCGCAACATAATGGTATAGCTGAAAGAATGAATCGCACTATTGTAAAAAAAGTCAGATGTATGTTGAGGATGAAAAAATTATCAAAGCCATTCTGGGGTGAAGCAGTCAACACAGCTTGTTATTTACTTAACAGGTCACCATCAGTTCCTTTGGGCTTTGACATTTCAGAAAGAATGTGGACAGGAAAAGATACTTCATACTCTCACTTGAAAGTTTTTGGGTGTAAAACATTCATGCATGTGCCAAAAGAGCAGAGATCAAAGCTTGACAATAAAACTATACAGTGTGTGTTTGTAGGACATGATGATGAAAAATTGGGCTACAGGATATGAGATCCAATAAAGAGAAAGACAGTCAAAAGCAGAGATGTGGTCTTTCATGAAAAAGAAACCATAGTAGACCTTGAGAAAAATGAGAAGACTACACGAGTTACTGTTGAGTGTGATGTTTCAATACCGACAGGAATTCCACAGGAAAAAGCCACAGATGGTGAAAATAAGCAAGAAACAGAACTTGGAGATATGAATGAGCCAGCCACAGTTGTTGATGAGCCAAATGCTATTAGTTTTGAGCAGAGGGAGCAATCATCTCTACCTGAGAGTGTTGAGCAGGAGGAGCTACCTTCGGCATCAAGTGATGTAGAGTCTCAACCCAAGAGATCTACTAGAGAACGCAGGCCATCTACCAGGTATCCAAGTTCAGATTTTATTTTAGTTACCAGTAAAGAAAAGCCAGAAAGCTTCCAAGATATGTAGGTTACTCCAGATAGAGAGCACTGGTTAAAAGCAATAAAAGAAGAGATTGAGTCATTGCGAAAGAATGGTACTTATGATCTTGATAAACTTCTCAAGAAAAAGCTTGAGCTTTGCAGTAACTTGATCGGAATGAATTCCCTAGCCAAGGTAAGTTTCAAATGAAACTGCTATGGTGACGAATCTCTTCATAATGGGGCTGGAGGGAGAGATTGTTAGGAAAATGAGGTCCAGCCCCATGTAAGTAGTTTTGGACCAAGTAAAGGCTATGGGTCTTGATCTTTCATTTTACACAGAGCCCTAGCTACTTAATAAAAAAAAGGTCGGGTTGTTTTAAGTGTGTGTCGAAAACTAAGTAGAAAAAGAAAAAAAGTCAGGAAAAGCAGAGAGAACAAGGAAAGGGAGAGTTGGTTGCACGGAAGTCGATCTGTGGTCTGATTGAGTTGAAACCTTATTAGGAGGTTTATGATTCAGAGTTCTACATTTTGAACGGTGAAGATCGGGTTTGAAGCTCTCTAGGAACAAATCTAGGTATATTTGTTAAGTCACTTATTTGGTGAGATTTCTTTAATTTTTTCTCTAGTTGTTGATTAGCTCTAGTTTTAGTTAGAGAAAAACTTTGTACACCTATTATTTGATAGTGAAGATTTTTCTGGTGGTCTGTGATTTTTTTCTTCTACACTGGAGGGTTTTTCACGTAAATTTTAGTGTTTTTAATTTTTTCTGCATATTTGATTATTGATTATTATCTATTACTTCTATATTATTGTAATTATTGCTTCAGGAGCAACACAAGTTTCATGTGAGTGACTATAAACGGAAAGACTATAGAGTTCAAAGTTTTAATTCCGAGGCGGCTGACGGGAAACTGGCTAATCACTAAGAGTCAAAGCAGTTTAAATTTAATTTGTTATCGTGGCAGGTGGTATGACAGGAAAATTGGGTCTGCTATCTGATTCGCCAAAAGGGTGTCCAAGGAAGACATTACAGATAACATGATTGACTTGCTTCATCGAATTCTAATTAAAATAGACCTGTACCAATACTTCAACCCTGAATTTCCATTTCCCGAATTATTACAGCTTAACTTACTGTTCATTTCGTGCAAATTAAGTCATTGACTCTTGGAAAATCATCTAATGAATAAATAAAGAAAAGAAAAAGTTCATAATTACAGGAGACAAATCGAAGGAGTTCGGCTTATTCATACTTATAGGGAAGTAAATGCTTGTGTTAATTTCTTAGCAATAGTAGGAGGTTTCTTGGAGCAGGATTTTAATGTATTTGTTGAACCTCCTAACGATTTGGGTCTTTTTTCTGTTTGCTGATACTATTAGGGTCGTATTCTCCAAGATAGTTTGGAACTTCGGAAGTAACTTATTTTTCTTTTGATTATTAATCTAACTATGTCCGTTTCATAAAAAAAAAATAATAATAATAATAAAGAAAAGAAAGGGAAAATAGTAAAGATACAACCAACAAGCAGGATTAATGTCCGAATTCATCCTTGCTTAGGAGTTAGGAAACGGCAACTACAGACTACAATATTTTATTAAGTTAATGAAGACACCAAAAACAAGAGCAGTTAATAAAGCAGAGTCAGGTGCTTTCCTGGATGTTTCCAAAATGTTGATCATATTCGGGTTTTGGACCGAAGGATTTTAGGTTTTTTAGTACAAGGAAAGTCCAAATGAAAGTTAAAAACTTAAACAACCTTCAATTTACGTAAGTCTTCTTTTTTATCTTTTTTTTTTCTCTGTACTCCTCATAATTAATTTTTAATGTGCAACAGAAAAAAACCTTTACGGCTATCATTCCCACGCCTTTGAAATTTTGCATATGTAATTGGAACCCAAGAAAATTTCTAGAATGGCAGCACCGCATGTGATCCTAAAATATTATCTGTTGATTTATTATTTGAATTTCACAAGAATAAATTTATTGGATGGTTAGTATCTATTTCCATATAAATAAAAAATATATTATACTGAAAAAAAAATCAGTAGTCTTCTGTCTTCCCGATATCCATACAGATGAAATCAATTTGGACTGGAATTTGAGCCTAAAAAGAGACAAAGCAGGGAAAAAACCCGTTATCTGAGACCAAAGGCTTTTGAGTTTGCTTTGTTAGGGCTTTATCTTGACCCAACACCTGACAATTTTAGATCAGGTACGATGGGAAAAGAGGGCCGTCCTCAAACGAGGAATCATAAAATAGATAAATAAAATATAAGACGATTATATTTATTCAGGTTATACATTAAACAGAGAAATAAATACTTCCAATTATTGAGACAAATTTTGGATCCTACGTTTGTATGCGACCTCCCTGCTTGCCAGGCCAATAAATACTTGAAATCTAAGGACCATCATCAAAAGGGGATGGAGAACATTATATCATGGAAAAAAGGCTTGTAGAAAACCAGAGGCAGTTCCATTGCTTCTAATTGCAAGAATGATGGTAAATGTGGAAAAAATCACAGTCAGAATCTTCTCCATCACCCCAATCTCTTAATGCATTAATGAAAAATTTTATAACCTAAACAATATTATGGAAGGATAATTACTGTATATATTCCAAACAAGAATAAGCCAGAATAAACTGTCGACACTAAACAACAAGTTCACTCGGCTCCAAAGACCAACAGACAGAAACAACTGTAGTAGTCGATTGTAGCAGTCACTGTAGCAGACAGATAAAATGTCATTATAGCAGTCACTGTAGTAAAAAAAGATAGAGACTTACTACCGAAGATACTATAGCAAATCACTGTAACAATACTGTAGATAAAAATTTTACTGTACACTGTAGCGAAAATTATACATAGTTACTATTTAAAATTTTTCTATTTAAACCTCTTCTGTAATTAGTAGAAGGCATTCTTTGAAGCCTTTCCTTTCCACTTTCTTTTCTTTACTTACTACCATCATCTATCTCTCTCTTTTATCTACCATTCTCTCTTGTAAATTAATATAAGTTAGCTTATCTAAACCTTTATACATAGATACTTTCCGTACCCCCTGTAAATGGTATCAGAGCTAGTTCACAAGAAAGTCGGTATGAAAATCAGGTGTGCATGATCCAGGGTTCTCACAATATGATTTGTGGCGAAGTATTGGCTCTTACCTGGATATGTCTCGACCATGGCTAACCACCATGCAGGGTTGTTAGGTCGAAAGGCTTAACAAAAACTAGCTTATGAGGTACTCTTACTGGCCACCCCGTGAGATGCAAGTGGGATTGATAGTAAATGGTATCAGAGCTTTAGGCTTGTACAAAGGTTTGCTAAGCTTGTATTATTATAGATTCAATAATAAATGTCTACTTGTGATTCATCTTGTAAGATTTTCTTTCTTTTTACTTGCATCTTCTTCTTAAACTCTTTATTTCAAAGCTCATACGTGCATATCTGAGTTGTTTGCTGACGTTTGTGGCTTGAGTTGCCTTGTTTGCTAGCATTTTCAGAATAGCACACTGATTTTAAGCATCAGAAACATGAAAACTTATGAAAAAAATTCATGTATTTGTAAAGATAAGTCTTATAATCATGATTTACATATAGATCCTAAGTATGAATCTAGTAATATTAGCATAAGTAAAACTGTAAATGGTTTAATAGATTTAACTTCTTCTTTCTTTCATAAACTTTTTGTAAAAATGGATAATATAGAAGATAAAGTAGATTTGTTTGTAAAAAAGATGGACCAAAAACATGTTCTCCCAGATACATCTACAGACTTTGAACCTCTTTATTATGGTAATATTATGATGAACGATGAAAAACTTTCATCTTTCTTTGCAAAAGAGAAACAAGAACAATTTGATTTCGACTCTTATAAATATATTATTGAAAATTTTAAGTATAAAATAAAAAAAAATTGTAGATCCGCAACAACAGATTAATTATCTTCAAGCTATTAAAACTCTTTATGAAGAACATAAATGACTCTTTGTTAAGTATAATTATCATTATATGCTTAACTATGGCACAACCAGTGTCTGTGGTGAAAAAGCAAATAATGATTTAGTGACTGATAATTTTGAGATTTTTGCTACTAACCCAGTAGTCAAGGATGACCCATTTCATCATATCAAACCACATCATATGATATTGATAATTTTGAAGATCAACCAGATATAGAACCAAGTCAATTTCCTATCCGTCAACCAGAGGAGTGTTGGAAAAGAAAAGCATCTACAATATCTAACCCAGATATTGATGATACTTTAAGATTTTCAGATTTGTTAGATCCAGATATAATGGATCAACATCTTCCTCATTTGAAAGAAAAATATTCTCACCTAAACAAGGATGAGATAAAACAAATATCTGAATCTGGCTAAACAAGTTAGGTTAAGATTGAAAACCCTATTATCGATTCGTTAAACAAACGAATGGTTTCACAAGGCAGTACTTATTTGTATTTAACTAAAGTCCCTCTTAAAGACTATGAAAAAATCATAGACGATTGGGCACAATCTATGTCTATTATTGTCACAAGTTATAAAAAACAGTGAAACAAAGAACGATTTCTCAACTGCTTTTGTGGCACATGACAAGGTGATATCTTACAGTTTCTCAAAAAATGAGAAACTACAACCCTCGGAGAATAGCAAAAATCAACATTGTTAACCGCAGGAAATATTTTTGAATTACTAAAAGATTTAACACAAATCTTGAAAAATGAGTTTTGTGAAAATACAAAACAAACTTAAATTATGTGATATTCGAAATCTTGATGATTTCTCTAAGAAATATCTTTCTGAATATAAAAAATTGGATGAAAAACATTCAAAGTTTTGGTTACAAGAATATTTTCTTAAACTTTCCTCACTATGGGATGAATTATGTTCACAAAATTATCCTATTTATTTAGAGTTAAAACTCAAAATAGTTCATACTGCCAATCCTAGTATCGAACTCTATGATACTCTTGGATGTAGAATACACTACGTTCAGACTTAGATCACAGAATACTGCCTCAAGCAAAAAGCTACTAAGCAGGTAAAGTTCAAGCTTTCGAATAAACAATGTACAAAGATTTTAGAAAATGAATTTGAATTTGACTGCAATAAACAATCTTTTTCAAAGAAAAATCATTTTTAGAAAAAATGAAAATATCTTCAAAAAAAGTGAAAACCCACTACAACTTTTAAGCCCAAAAAAGGTAAATTTGTTGTTAAAAAGAAGAAAAAAATCTTCTAAACAAAATTGCAAATGTTTTCTTTGTGATAAAAAAGGTCACTATACAAACAGTTGCCCTAACAAAGGAAAAAGTGCCAAGAAAATGATCAAAAAACTTGATGAAAATTTTCTTCAAATTACTTTTGCTAACAAAAAGATCTATTATGAAGTTTTTTTTGAAACTGATTATAGTTCTTTTGATGATGAATCTGATTTTATTTTTATGTTAAATACTGAATCTAAACAAGATAATGTTTCAGTCACATCTTCCACAGGTACAACAACTACCGAAGGCAAAGGTATGATTAAACTTAAAAATATTATGAGAAAAACTCATTCTATTTTTGAAGAAAAAATTAAAGAATTACAACTCATCAAACCTAATGAGATTTACAAAACAAGTTTGTTTAAAAAATTTCAGCCTTGGTATAAATGCCATATAGAAAAACTATCTGGTGATACTATTGCCAACGATTCTAAACAAATATAGGTAAAAATTTCTCATTCCAAATATCCAAAAGTCAAATACATCCATATAGGTATGATTTTGATCACCATTAAACCACTATTTTTATCTACAAAAGATATTTCTATAATAGCTATTTTAATGGATAACCTTTTTAAAAATCCTACTAATGTTATAATTGGTGGAATCCAATTAATTTAGCAACAAGTGTTATTTTATTTAAAGTTAAATCAAACTATTTTATTTCTTTTTTTGATGAAAACATTAAAAAATGTTTGTGTCTTCTTATCAAAATAACCAATTCTGATATTGAATCCAATTCGCATGACCTTTCAAACAACTAGTCAGCAGTCTATGAATTTACTAATACTACAAACACTTTTATCAAACTGATAGATTCTAATATTATCAAAATTTTTGAACGAAATAGTTTTGATTTAAAAATCAAACCAAAATTGGTCAATCTTGAGGATTTATCTATCCCAAAATGATGGTGTTTCGAAGGTATTTCTCATACTTCTGAAAAATAGAAAGTACCAAGTTTAGAATTTTTCTCATCAGAAAAAAATCTTTACTTCAAAAATCCACATACATCAATCAGTTTTAATCCAAACCTAGTTTTACCCCTTACTAATGCCTTTGATCATCAACACGATGATGATATCGAGAGTATAACTAGTAATCAATCTTTTTGTACTCCTTATCAAAAAATTTTTTTAAGATTTCAAGGTACAAACAGTATAGAAACCCTACGACGAGCAAACAACATGCATCAAACCGATAATACAGGTAAAATTCTTATATTTGCAAGAGATAATCCATCTTAGCAAGGTACAGGTGATAACCAATCATTTTGTCATTCTGTCAACTCTGTATTAAATTCACACACTTCTTCTTCTAAAAACACTAAAGCTAAAGAAATTAAAACGTTTTATTTTATAAATAATTTCATGTTTCTACACCTGAAACATTATTCGTCAAAAAGGTACGATATTATACTTATATACAAGGTTATTTTTATTTTCAAAATTATAAACCATATAGTTTAAATATTCTGATTAACACAGGAGCAACAATCTCTAGTTATCGACCCAATGCTTTGCCTTCAACCTATGACAAAACATGAAGCATCCTATAATAATAGTAGGTATAGATGGTAAAGAAACCATTGTTAGTTTAAAGGCAAAAAATGTCCCTATTTTTTTAAATGATAGAAAGTTTATAATTCCTAAAATATTATGTTTTCCTAACATGCATGGAGACATCTTGCTAGGAAATAATTTTATTCATAAATATTTACCCTTATCTATTTTTACAGATCATCTTACTTTTACTATTGATAAAAAATCAATAGATGTTCCTTTATTATCCAAGCATAAACATGTTTTTGATAATGGTTTTCACCCAAAAATAACCCATATTTCTGAAATTAAAGCTATAAATGAAAAACATTGGCTTTATAGGATTTTGCAGGAAAACTTCAGTGAACAACCATTGAAGTTTTGGAAACGTAATCCAAGATACTGTGAACTTACTCTTCATGATTCAAAAGAGATTATCATAGTAAAACCTATGATCTATACTAAGTAGGATATAGATGAATTCAAAATTCAAATTTCAGAATTGCTCAACAAAGGTCTGATAGAACCAACTACCAGCCTTCACTTCAGTCCAGCATTTTTGGTAAGAAACCATTCTAAAATTAAATGAGATAAACCCCGTATGGGTATCAATTATAAGAAATTAAATTAAAATCTTGTTTTTGATGGCTATTTTATCCCTAAAAAAAGTGTTTTGATAAATTTAGCTAAAAATGCTAAATATTTTTCTAAGTTTGATTATAAATCTGGTTTTTGGCAAATCATGCTTACAGATTTCTCCAAACCTTTAATTGCTTTTAGTGCACTAACAGGCCACTACTAATGTACTGTTATGCCTTTCGATCTATGCAACGTCCCTTAAATATTTCAGCGTTGGATGGATAATATTTTTGGCAAACATAAATAATTTTGTTGTGTTTATATTGATGATATTTTAGTATTTTCTAATACTTTGGATGAGCACAGGAAATACCTGAATATTATTGCTCAATAATTTATTTTACATGGTATTATTTTGAGTCTCAAAAAAGTTGAACTCAAAAAAACTAAAATAGAATTTTTTGGTCTCAACTTATCTGCAAATGGACTAACATTGCAGGATCATATTATTTCAAAGATCAAAGAGTTTTCAGAACAATTGGATAATGTCAAACAGTTACAACAGCTGTTAGGTATACTTAATTATGACAGGTAATTTTTTAAAATTTTTTTTAAAAAAAATAATGATTTTATCTAGACCACAATAGATTCTGATATTGTCAAACAGATCAAATCAGAATTGACCACTATTTCTAAAGTCTAACTACCTAAATAAGGTGACTTATTAATTTTAGAGACAGATGCCAGTGATGAACATTAGGGATGTGTCCTTAAAACAAAAAATCTTCATAAAAAAGATGAATTGATTTGTGGCTACAATTTCGGTAAATTCAAACTAAATGAAATAAATTATATTATCTTTGAAAAAGAATTATTAGCCATAAAAAATGGTGTACAACAATTTCACATCTATTTTGTCCCTGCGATATTTGTTATTCGAATAGATAACTAAGCAGTAAAAAACTTTCTCCAAAATAAAAAGTTCTTTGATAATCCCAAGAGAATTAGGTAGTATAATTTTCTTTGTCAATATCATTTTCAGGTAAACTTCATCAACGAAGACAAAAACCTCCTTGCAAACTATCTGAGCTAACCACATGGATCGAAAAAATAACTCATCCATGAAACAGGTGAATGGAGAACCATCAAAAAAAAAATAGGTAAAAAATCTTCTTATTTTTCTCCAAAACCTCATGTTTTCTCTACAAATCCTAACTTAAGATTTAGTTTTTACAATAATCCTAACCAATGATTATATCTCTACCAACAACCACTTTACAAACCTCCTTTTATGAGAATTCAACCAGAATTCTCTCAATTTGCTCAAGACCCAAATGAATGGACACCCATGAGCTATTCTCAAATAGTTTCTTCAGCAAAACAACTGCTTAAAAGAACAAAACTCTCTAACCCAGAGATTAAATCTTTTTATAACCCTGGACTTGAACCACAAATCTATAATTTGTTGAACAATGTTTGGAAATCCCATCTCTCAGAAAACAAATTAAACTTTCAAAAAGGGATGACCAAATTAATTGAATTCTTAGTCAACCAGGCTAAAAAATTTTAGAATTTTTAAGAAATAGCTTTTCAAAACCTTCTATCAACTAATCTGCTAAAACAGCAAGATATTGATTTCTTTGCTTTGAAAGAAAATCAGTACAGTATTCAAGAGATAAATAATTTTTAAATCTATGTGAGTATTTTGAAAAAGAAAGTTATAATTCCTCTAAGCTAAACAAGCTTAAGAGAATTCTTATTTTTGAAAAAGCTACGGTATTCCTAACCAAGAAATTATTCCAGCAAATTAATTATTTTATTTTACAGTCAATAGAAAAACTATTGATAGAATTTTTTTATTATTATTATACTTCTACTTATATGTATAATACTGCATTCGGTGAATTCATATCGAAAATTAAATTTTGACTTGATCACGAAATATTTGATGTAAAAAGCATTGAACTTGGTTTAGTCGGATAAATTACTGTACAAAATTTTTCTTTTCACATTTTAAAAGATTTTTTTGCTTTTATTAAGCATCACTTTTACGGGTGTATAAAATGGTTAAAACATTTTGATTACATCCATTTCACTATATACAATCTTTTGGGTATCTTTCAAAGAGAAAGATTTTACCAACCGTATCAAATATAAGAATTTGATAGAATATCCGATGGATATTTCCTCCAACTCCTAACTATACTTGATCCACTAACAGATCATATCGACTTCTCAGATGATTTAAACAAAACCATCACTAAATACTCAAACCCAAACAGCTACCATTTCTAAATAGGAATTAACCCTATGAAAAAAGCAAAATTTTTTCTCCATTTAGCTATAAAGCCAGACTATCCCAAAATAGCTTGTTGGATAGATGGCAGACGAATTTTTGTTTTCAGATTTCTTGAACGACATGAAGATCTGGACATTAAAAATGAATCAAAATCAATCCAACTACTGGAAAAATTATCTAAAATGGAAGATCTAGATCATCTTACAGAATTACTATATCAATATTAAGAAAGATGATAAATGTAGAATAAATCACAGTCAAGTTTTCCTCCATCGCCCCAGTCTTTTAATGCACTAGACGAAGAATTTCATAACATAAACAATAGTATGGAAGCATACTTACTATGCATATTCGAAATAAAAATAAGCCAGAACAAACTACCGACACTAAACAACAAGTTCACTCGACTCCAAAGACTAGCAAAAAGAAACAATTATAGCAGTCATTATAGCAGACAGATAAAATGTTACTGTAGCAAAAAAAGACAGAGACATACTATCGAAGATACTGTAGCAAGTCACTGTAGCAATACTGTAGATAAAAATTTTACTATACACTATAGTGAAAACTGTACATAGTTACTATTTAAAATTTTTCTATTTAAACCCCTTCTGTAATTAGTAGAAGACATTCTTTGAAGCCTTTTCTTTTCACTTTTTTTTTCTTTACTTACTACTATCCTCTATCTTTCTCTCTCTCTCTCTTCTCTACCATTCTCTTTTGTAAATTAAGTTAGCTTATCTAAACTTTTATACATAGATCCTTTTCACACCTCCCTGTAAATGGTATCAAAGCTAGTTCACGAGAAGGTCAATATGAAAATCAGGTGTGCATGATCCAAGGTTCTCACAGTATGATCTGTGACGAAGTATTGGTTATTGTCTAGACATGTCCCGACCATGGTTGACCACCATGCAGGGTTGTTAGGTCGAGAGGCTTAACGAAAACTAACTTATGAGGTACTCTTGTTGGCCACCCTGTGAGATGCAAGTAAGATTGACAATAAATGGTATCAGAGCTTTAAGCTTTTACAAAGGTTTGCTAGGCTTGTATTACAGATTCAGCAACAAAGGTCTACTTGTGATTCATCTTGTAAGATTTTTTTTCCTTTTACTTGCATCTTCTTCTTAAGTTTTTGTTTCAAAGCTTATACATGCATATCTGAGTTGTTTGCTGGCGTTTATGGCTTGAGTTACCTTGTTTGCTAGCATTTTCAAAACAGCACATCGATTTTAAGCATAAAAAACATGGAAACTTATGAAGAAAATTCATGTATCTGTAAAGTTAAGTCTTATAATCATGATTTACATATAGATCCTAAGTATGAATCTAGTAATATTAGCATAAGTAGAATTGTAAATGATTTAATAGATTTAATTTTTTCTTTCTTTCATAAACTTTTTGTAAAAATAGATAATATAGAAGATAAAGTAAATTTACTTGTAGAAAAGATAGATCAAAGATATGTTCTCCCAGATACATCTAAAGACTTTGAACCTCTTTATTATGGTAATGTTATGATGAATGATGAAAAACCTTCATCTTCCTTAGCAAATGAGAAACAAAAATAACTTGATTTCGACTCTTATAAATATATTATTAAAAATTTTAAGTATAAAATGAAAAAAATTACAGATCCGTAACAACGGATTGATTATCTTCAAGCTATTAAGACTCTTTATGAAGAACATAAATGACTCTTTATTAAGTATAATTATCATTATATGCTTAACTATGGCACAACCAATGTCTGTGGTAAAAAAGTAAATAATGATTTAGTAGCTGATAATTTTGAGATTCTTGCTACTAACCCAGTAGTCAAGGATGAATCCATTTCATCAGATAAAACCACATTAGATGATACTAATAGTTCTGAAGATCAACCAAATCCAAAACCAAGTCAAATTCCTATCCCTCAACCAGAAGAGGGTGGGAAAAGAAAAGCATCTGCAATATCTAACTTATACATTGATGATACTTTAAGATTTTCAGATTTGCTAGATCCAAATATAATAGATCAACATCTTCCTCATTTGAAAGAAAAATATTCTCACCTAATCAAGGATAAGATAAAACAAACATCTGAATCTGGCCAAACAAGTCAGGTTAAGATTGAAACCTTTGTTATCGATTCGTTAAACAAACGAACAGTTTCACAAGGCGAGACTTATTTGGATTTAACCAAAGTCCCTCTTAAAGACTATGGAAAAACCATAGATGATTGGGTACAATCTATGTTTATTGTTGTCACAGGTTATAAAAAGCAGTGGAACAAAGAATGATTCCTCAACTACTTTTGATCTGCTCAACTTGTCAATTTTTGACCTTATTAATTTATCCTTTGATGTAGTTTTGTTTAGCTAACAATAGGTATCTGAACAGCTAAAAAGAATCTTCTAATGGTGTTAATATTTAAAGTACTATATACATTTGAAAGAAATTTAGAAATCAAACTTCCAACAAATCAATTAATCCAACAACTTGATGTCAAAATCAGGTCTTTTTCTAGTTTCAACCAATTCAACAAATCAGCCCAATAAAATATATATTAGTATTAGTTTAATGAAATATCTCTTTATATAATTAATATAGATTTTATATTAAAATTTAAATGTATGTTTGATATATAAAAAAATAATAGAATAAGATAAAATAATATTACGAATAGAATTAAATTAAATAATATCATTCTAACTAATGGATAGTTGGCTTAAATGACAAATAAAGTATGTTCATTTCATTGTTGCCTAATTTCAAATTTGTTGAGAGAATGTGGAAAAATAATTTTCCATGAATTCAATAGACTTGGTGTAAATAAGCCTGCTTAGACCTACTTAGAAAGAAGATGTATTGGGTGAAGTCTAGGAGTTATTTACAGCTAAATAAAAAAAATGATATTATCTTATCTTATATTTGATATGTGTAAGAATTAATATATGATAATTTTATTTATTAGTCAAAATTATTTTTTCTCAAAATTTATACAATTTAAATTATTGATATAATTTTTAAGAATATAACATGATATATAAGTTTAATCCCAATAATTAAAAAAATTCTCTAAAAAAATAAATTATTCTATGTCAAGAAGATAATCAATCTTTTTTACATTTATTTTTTTTAGATATAAGCTAAATATAATATAAGATGATTATTATCGTTTCTATCATCTTATGCAATAAACATGGACTAAAAGTATTATTTAAGATTATTATATAAAATAGGTGAAATTATGTTGTAAGTGTTGTAAGTCCCTTTACTTTACTGAAATTTGAAATTTAATCCTTGTATTGTAGTTCATATAAATTAGTTCTTATATTATTTTGATTTGATATTCTTAATCTACTTACTAACTCCGTTAGTTTCCATTAATATTTTACTGTTAAAAATACTGACGTGCTTGTTGATTTGATGACATTAGAGTTGACTTATTGACGTGGCAACTTAAATAAATAAAATCAATTATTAAATTATGCAAATAATTTTTATACTTACATAAAATTTAAAATTTAGTCCCTACACTATTACAAAATTTAAAATTTAGTCCCTCTATTATAAATATATTTTGAAATTTAAGAAATTTTCTAACTTTAAAAAATATTAAATTACTTTTTGATTATTTTAAAATTTTTAATTTTATTTTTGAAAGATTTTATATTTTTAATTTTTTTAATATTTAAATAAAAAATAAATAAATTATAAATAAGATGCTGATCTTTAGAATTTATTTTATTTGATATATTTGAAATGGAAAAGTATAAAAATATGATTAAAATAAAAAAATAACAAAACCGTAAGATTTTCTTATTTCAATTTATTATTCACTTAAATAATATAAAAAACATGTAAAAATTTTAAAATTTATATTCTTTTTAAGAATATAAACTAGTATCTAGATTTCTAAAAAAAAAAAAATTTAATGACAAATATTATAAAAAAATTCAAAAAAATAATAAAATTGAATATTTTGTTTAAATAAAAATGTTAAATTTTGAAAAATTCAAAAACTTTCAAAAAATAGAATTAAAATATTTAAAAAATAAATTTAATATTTTTAAAATATTAGAAATTTTATAAAAAATTTTAAAATATTAAATTTTATATTAGAAGAACTAAATTTTAAATTTTGTACAAGTACAAAGATTTAATTTAAATTTTCATGAAAATATAATAATCATTTATATAATTTAAAAACTAATTTGATTCATTTAAATTGCTATGTCAGCAAAGTTAATACTCACGTTATAAAGTCAATAACCATATTAATATTTTTAACAGTAAAGAATTGATAGAGTTAATAATTGCATTAAAATTATCAAATTAAAATAATATAAAAATTAAATTATATAAATTACAATATAAGGATTAAAATTCAATTTTTGACAGAATATAGGAATTTTGACATAATGTGACCTATAAAATAATATTTTTATTCAATGCATTAAAAATAATGAAATAATAATATTATTATTTCATTTAATACAAGATTACTATTATAAATAAAATATTAATTAATCTTAAAAAATCCTTAAAACACCATCAGCAAAGCCCAATAAATATCTCCAAAATTTTCAAACAAATATTACTGAAATTCCTGCACTAGACGCCCCCTTCCCATGAGGGAATACTTATAAACAAGAATCAAGCCTATTTTGATTTATAACTATATATTAGTATGTTCAAAGAAAATAAAGGAAGATTAATTAGTTCTTGAAAGAAACTGGATATTAATGGATCCCCCTACAAATTGAAATTTTGATTTGGCAAAAGAAAAAAAATGAAATATAAGTAGCCAAAGTCATCGATGAGACATCTAGAGTTAATGCGGGGCATCAGCTATCAATTTCTGATGTTAAAGTTTGCCTTACTTATATGTTCTCAATAATTGCATGTTCACATCAAAACTTTTTTTTTTTTTTGACCAACCAAAGATATACATATGATTCCGGTTAAAACATGTCACCTTCTTTTATCAAGAAAATGGAATTTGACTTGGCAAATCTATGCTGATATTAAGAGAAGATCATCTTATTGGCTTATGACTTTCGGAGAAAATACGTGATTTTCTTTTCAAAAGGACAAACTTATTTTCATTTTGGTTTTGTTCAACGGATACCTTCTTAACCTAAATAAACTTCAATTATAATACAAACTCATTGATTGATTATATACACCAGTTGAATACAATAACCAATTATAACCGTCAATTGATAATTTATTGGTAAAATATTAAATTTTTAAATCAATCAAAATTCAATCTTCAATAATCTAGTGAAAACAACACAAGACAACTGGTATTGCTACATAGGTAGAGGGCATGAAAGCCAATCTTTGCAATCTATAAAAAAAAAAAAAAAAAAAAAAAAAAAACGTAGTTATACACAAGAGCACTGTTATTGCCATATAGCTAGGGGCATGAAAGCCCTCTTTCAGAGTGCCCATGGCAATAGAGAAAACGGAGTTCTAAACTTGTTTCCTTAACAGGAAGGATCCTAATTATAAGAAATACTAAATGAGATCAATCTTAAATATTTGATATTACACCGTAACGTGCCCAAAAAAAAAAAAAAACAGGGACGGTATTGGCAATTGATAATTGGCGATAATATAATGTATTTGTAAACCTAATTAGAGAGATCATTTGATACCGACTCATTTGTTTAGCAAGAGATGATTCCTCCGTAGTTCAATGGCTTTCATGACGGAGCATCTGAACTACTTCACCCATTGTCGGTCTTGCGTCTTTATCTTCCTGAACGCATCGCAGAGCTACCGTAACCAGAATTAGCATCTCATCCACATCATATATCCCTTGCAGCTTGGGATCTATTATCTCATGCTTCCATGTTTCTGTCTCTTTGGCTCTTTCCATCTGCTCTCTCATCCATGCAACTAACGTTCTTTGTTCTTTTGTACTTCCATCGTCTGTCACATGGATTCCCATTCCAGGGCTTTTTCCTGTCACTAATTCCAATAGAACGATCCCATAGCTGTAGACATCAACTTTTGAGGTGATGGGCAGATTGAAGACCCATTCAGGCGCCATGTAACCTCTGGTTCCTCGGATCCTTGAGACTTTTGAATACTTGACATCGCCTCTATTTAGAAGCCAAGACAGGCCAAAATCTGACACTTTTGGTTGGTATTTAGAGTCTATGAGAATGTTCTGAGGCTTTATATCACAATGGAGAACCCATTCCAAGCATTCTTCATGTAAATAAGCTAGGCCTCTTGCGGTTCCCACAGCAATTTCATATCTCTTTTGCCAATCAAGTGCTTTAAAGGAGAGGTTTTCAGCTAAGGATCCATGTTCCATGTACTCATACACCAGAAGCCTATTTTTTCTCTCAGCACAGTAACCCCACATCTCAATCAAGTTCATGTGATTAAGCTTTCCAATGGTGTTAACTTCTGCTAGGAATTTAGCTTCCCCTTGGTTAGCATCAATGAGTCGCTTGATTGCTGCAACTCGACCATCGGAAAGTGTGGCTTTGTATACGATTCCACCTGCACCTCTTCCAATCTCTTCTGAGAAACTATTTGTCGCCTTTTTCAGCTCAGCATAGGTGAATTTTCTGAAGCCAGTTGTAGCGAGAAGGTAGCCTGTGGTTGGGCTTGAATTGTCGTGGGTTCTAATCAAGAAACACCATACCAAGAAAATGGTAAGAAACTCGAGTCCTCCAACTGCACAGGCCGCCCAAAGGGCAAATTTCAATGATTCATTTTCATGCCTTTGGGAATATTTTCGTTCCAGCGGCTGAACTTTGTTGGGACATTGTAACTCGGAATCTTGAACACTGTTACTGTAAAAGGAGATAGTGGCCTTCGGCACTTTCACGTAGAAATCAGCATTAAAATTTGGTGGGCGATGTCCATTCAACAATTGAGTCTTGGGATAACAGTATATACCATTCGATTCATGGGTTTTAATAAATCTGAATTGAAAACCTTTGCAATCGCACAACTGCAAGCATATTTTCTCGCAACCCTCTAAGGTGACATTAGTATACAATCTGAAATCATAGCCATAGAATTCAACATGGCGGAGTTTCAGGAAACCAACCTCAGTTTGATTACAAGAAAGATGAAATTCTGGTTCACAGCCAAGAGACCAGTCAGTATGATTCTTCATCTTATACCCTGGAATGCAAGAACATTTCCTGCCAAAATTAGGAATATAAATGCATATGCTGTTTGGTCCACAACATCCATGAACCATGCATGGTCGAGGGAAGGCTTGCCATGAAACAACCCAAGTTTCTACATCCTCTTTTAGACTATACAGTCGAATATTGCCATCAAAATCCATCTTCAACATTCTTGAAATATTTGAGCCATAGTCAGCTGACAAGAAAGTAAAATTATCCGTTGAACTAAACTTTCCCAAAGAATCCAGAATTGCAATTTTGCTATTATTGAACACGGACCTTCCAGCTTCCCATCTCAAAAGCCATGGACTTGGCCAGTAAACGCTTGAAACCTCAGGACCTTCGTACACAAGGCAGAGAACATTATCAGTGTCAAAATAAAGCTGAAAATAGCCCGTGGAGAAGTTTCCTTGGCTTCTTGATGAGATGAGCTTTGAGTTTTCATTGAATGGTTGAAGAGGAAGCAGAGTATCCGTGGGTGAATCGTAGCTTTGCCACAATATAAGGCCTTCCAAGTTACGCAATGCAAGATTACCACCATCTTCAAGTTTCAAATGGGCACGGGACTGCGACATGGTTTTCGTTTCCCAAACAGTAATTTGAGAAGCATCTTTTAAAACAAGATTACCTGATTTCAGTAGACAGAACTTTGAGCCTCTACCATTGACTGGTTGGTCCCTATTTGCCATCCAAACTATGGTGCAACTGTTAGCACCACAGGATGGTTTATTGAACCATATCGCAAAGGAATAAGCATTCTGGCCAACAGGGTGGAAACCAGCACTGAAAGTGCCATCAGGTGAAGTCAAGACATCATCTGCAGTATCCACCGACAAAGATAAGCCTGCCCATAGACCATCAGAGGATGAAGATGATGGTGGGCAACATAAAGCCAAAGACAAAACGAGTAGGACCAATGGCGTGGCCATGAAATATATTGTGAAGATATATTGAAGACAGGTAAAGGCTTGGCAACTATTATGGCAGAGGGTTGTGCACAAGTTTCATGTGAATGATTGTGAACGGAGAGACTAGAGAGTGCAAAGCTTTAATTCCTAGGCGGCTAACGGGAAACTGGCTAATCACCAAGAGACAGAGCAGTTTAAATTTAATTTGTTATCGTAGCAAGTGGTTTGACCGAAAAATCGGTTCTGCTATCTGATTCGCCAAAAGGGTTTCCGAGCAAGAAATTATAGATGACATGATTGACTTGCGTCATCGAATTCCAATGAAAATAACCCTCTACCAATACTTCAACCCTGAATTTCCATTTCCCAAATTACCATATTACAGCTTAACTTACTGTTCATTTCGTAGAAATTAAGTCATTGACTCTTAGGAAAATCATCTAATGAATAAATAAAGAAAACAAAATGTTCATAGTTATCGGGAACAAATCGGAAGAGCTCGGCTTGTACATACTTACGGGGAAGCAAATGCATGTGCTGATTTCTTGGCAAAAATAGGAGCTTCCTAGGAGCAGGATTTTAATGTTTTTTTTTAACCTTCTAATGGTCTAGGTTTTCTTCTGTTTGCTGATGCAACTGGCTTCGTATTCTCCAAAATAGTTTTGATGTAGCTTATGGTAGATTAAATTAAGGTGCAGCTCGACTAAAAAAATTTAATCATTGATGAGCAAAATTAATTTTTTATATTAATTTTATTTATATTTTAAATAATTATATTTAAACAGAAATAATTATTATTAGACAAATAGTTATAACTATTTAAATATAAATAAATTATTATTCATAAAGGTCATAATTATACAAAAAGTTATAACTATTTGAATAAAAATTTATGTGTTTTCATTAATTATAAATAAATCTTTCAGTATAACAATTTTTATTATTTTTGATTGAAGAGTTTAAAATTTTATTGTATCCTAAAATCATAATTGCCTTAAGAAAGTGTTTTAATGCCTCAAAGTTCAAATTCTTTTTTATTATTTCTTTCTCTTATTTATTTTTTCTAACAATTTAAAGTTAATTATGAAAATTTTATATTCACATAAGAAAGATACAAGGAAAAGAAATTAACATTATTTGGAAATCAATATTAAAGGAGGCTCAAGGTGTCACATGATTAATGTTTCGATGGACCAAAATGTTAATTTTCATAAAAATCCTTATTAGAGGTATACATTTTATTTTTTGCATAATTGTTGGTAAAAAGATTGATTAAATGAGATAAACGAGTTAACAATTATTTTATTAGTGTGTAAAGTCGAAACACAATACACAAAATATTGATTATATTGCATAGGTTTATACATATATCGAATTTAGCTTCACAATTAAATTTAATGAATTGTATTATATTTATTTAAAAAATTGATGCTTATAAAAACTGTGATGGTAAATAGCTCGAAAACATAAAGGAGAAAAAATATGAATTGATTTACGATAAAAAAATTTATTACTTATTATAAAGTAATGAATTAAATTGAGTTTTAATGAAATGGTCGATTGTTTAATTGTCATGTACTGATTATATATAGAATATGCAAATTATCACATGGTTTCTGTGAAAATAATTAGAAATGAGCAAAGGAATTTACCATGAAAAATTAAATATAAGTAGAGAATATATGCAGAAAATAAAATTTGACTGTAAGATTAGTTTAATTTTTAAATCATGGCATCAAAATTGAAATAATAAGTTGAGTCAAGTTATTTATGTAGTTCTATCTTTGTTGGTCATTTATAAATCAAATGGTGATATTTTTTTTAATTTATTATTAGTTTAAATTTTGACTAGTGTTCAATTTTCATGAAAATCAATTAAAATTAAATTGATGTATGTGAATAATTTTTATTAAGATATGGTGTTTCATGGATTAATTGGTGGATAATAAACCAAATAATTGTTATTATCAATAACATGGGCAACGTGACATGCATTTTGTCTGCTTGGTGTATTACACCATAAATGATTTTACAAAATAAAATTTTATTATGAATAATCACAAAGTAAAAATCATAAATAGCCGTCAAAGAGTTAATTACTGGCTACACAAAAGCATTATTGCTTTTCATATATGGGATATTGATTAAAAGAAAAGGCATGTGATTAAAAATATTAAAGCATTTATTAGTTACTAGCATTTTGAATGATACTCATCAATGTCTAATTAGCTATGTTTATAAATTAGAAAAAAAATACAAATTCAATGTTCCAAAGGCACCAATACATGCATATGTTTAGTTTCATTTTGTGATGACATGGAGAATATTGGTACAATTTGTCATATATTACGAAAATGAATTGAATGTGATAAAAAAAAAATTTTATACATATAAAAAAGATATGGACTATGGAGATAGAATGCTATCATCCAATTAACACATTATTTGTAAAAAACAGTGAATATATTATTACTTCTTACACCCAAAAAAATGACCTTTTACAGGTTGTTAAAATGAAAAGTGCACAAATTTTCCAAGGTTTTCAATAGTTTCATAATAATGGCAAGGATGTGATTGGTTATACACCTTATTAACATATGGGCTTAGATAATAATATCGGTTTGTAAAAGTCATAAGCCTTGGAGTTAGCCAATCAATGATTTAATTAATGCAAATTCATCTCGAGTTTTTACATGAAATATGAATAGAACTCATATTATAATTATTATTTATGCTATTTTATGAAACATGAAAATGATTCTTTGAATTCTTATTTCATGACTTGCATTAATATGGTGATCTAAATATAAACATAATGATCATAAAATGATTATGAAAGTATTTAAAATTGGAGTTAAATATACTATAAACTCTTATTGTACATAAGCATATTAGTCATATGAGTAAAGTTTGAATTTATTATATATACAAAAATGTTATGACCAATTAAAAATGGTAAATAACAGAGATATATGCACTGTACAATGGTAGAGAAATAAAGTTCTCATAAAAATTTGAAATCAAGTTTAGAGATTTCAATAGTCATGAATTTGGAATTGGCCATTAGGCAATTAATATATATATTAGAAACTCATGATAACATTTGAGATAATTGGTTTTCATTACTATAAATGAGATAATTTCAATAGCCAAATCTACATGATTTGTAAGTATAATGTGGATTATTATGGTTGGCTTAAAATAGCCATAAACCAAAATTGATGCCACAATCTTGATCATATTGTGGTAATTTTTTGTTATATATATGGTTTAATTCATAAATTGTACAAAATGATTTATCATCCCTAGTTTTATAAAAAGTTTTGAAATATAGTGAAAATTTTAAAATACATTCACTTTAGAAGCTATAAGTGATTCAAAGATATTGTGAATATAAAAACTTTTATAATAGTAAAAGGAATGTTATTTTATCCATTTGAGTTATGGAAATGGTTTTGTTCACAGTAAAAAAAAATTATTAATAGTGTTCATAATGAAATAAATTCATATAAGTATTTATGAATTGATATAAAAATCTTAAAATGAGACTATAGAAGTATGATTATATTTGAAATCTGTTTATTGATATAAACTCTTATATTAAGTTAAAATATAAAAGTTTTAAAACTTTTATGAAAAAAAATTAAGATATATAATATTTGCTAGTTATCTTTCACTAAAGGTAGATTTGGAGGCCTCCTACTAAAAAAAAATAATTAATGAAAAAAATAAATGAAATGATAACTTGATTAAGTAAATATGATATTTTGATAATTGAATGAGACATTCTTTAATAAAAGAATGCATACTTGCACATGGTGGGGTGATAAAAATCAAAAGAAATAAAAATTACCACTATAGTATTGTAAGATTTCAATATAATTTTATGAGTAAATTATACAAACTAATAGGTTTAAACACTTATTAAAGTAAAATCATAAAAAAAATCCTTAAAAATCTTTAAAAGATTAACATGATTTGATTTATTCATTGAGTTTATCTAATTGTATTGTAAGTATAATTATATTAAAAATATATAAAAGTATAGAGACAGAATGATTAAAATTTATGAGTATAGAATTGTGACCATAACCAAAACTAATTATTTTTTAAAATGATAAAGAATGAGTTAAATTTCAGTACTGCTTGAATTTGATCTTGACTTAAATTTTTAGATTCTAATTTCGTTAATATAATAAATAAAGGAAGGAAGGACCAAGTTCATTAAAAAAATAAACTGTATGCCAATTCATATTTAGGATTTGAAAAGACGTAAACTTAATAACCTTCAATTTATATGTCTTCTTTTTTCTGTTTTTTTCTCTTTAGTTTCCTCATAATTAATTTTTAATGTGCAAAAGAATAATACCTTTAATTACGAATATCATTCCCACGCTTTCGAAAATTTGCATATATAATTTGACCCAAAAATTTTTTAAAAAAACTTAAATTTCAAGAATGGCAGCACTGCATTTGATCCTAAAATATTATCTATTGATTTATTATTTGAATTTCACTGGAATAAATTTATGATTGTAGCAATAAACATGTATAATTTTTGGGTGGTTAATGTCTATTTCTATATAAACTAGAATTAAATTTATGTTTCGCTAAAGTAAAATTTTTATATTAAATTTTAATGGATGGCACCATATAGATAAATATAAATGTGTTTATATTTTAATATAAATTATAACTCAATTATATATAAATATATTTTTTATTAAATTAAAGTATTAATATAATGTATAAATGTAAATTAAATAAATAATTAAATATATTCTTTTATATTTCTCGAGGAGAGACGGCAGAGCACCCTAAATCCAATATCAACTTGACCTATTTTGCTCAAAGATATAAATTTAACCCTATCGTTATTTAAAAGACTGCATCAATTAGAACATGATAGATCAAAACTTATCGATATAAGTTATTTTATCATTTTTACATTCATTGACTTTTTTTTATAAAATTTATCTAATAAATAAAATTTTAAAAAATGAAGAAAATGACAAAATAAAACAAAATAAAATGTCAAATAAATTTATTAAATTAAAGTATTAAATAAAATTTTTAATAAAATACGTATATAAATATAAAATTAAATAAATAAATAAAATATTTTTTATATATACCGAGATCAAGGTATAAGAGTCAATAGTTTACTCTTATCCGAATTTAATTTTAAAAAAACTCAACCTAATTATTTTAAATTAAAAGAAAACACATCAATTAGATCGAGCGAATCAAAACCCATTAGATATTAATTATTTTATTATTTTTATCTCAATTTACTTTTTTATTACAAATTTATTTAATAAAAAAAGAAAAGAAAACAAATTAAAAAAATAAAACTCAAAAAAATAAAATAAAATAAAAATGTTATGTAGACATCTAATATGGATAAAATACTTTAAATTTATCTCCAATCCGACTTATTTTTGAAAAAAAAAATCTCAATCCAATGTCGATTTTTTTATAAGATGTACCTATATCATATTGTTGCGAATCAAAATTAATCAAGATTGTTTCATCATTCCAACCTTTATTGATTTTTTTTTATTAAATTTATCTAATAAAAAATTAAAAATAAAAAAAAAAGTTAAAAACACAAAAAAAAAAGCATTAATAAAAATAAAATAAAAAACCAAACATTAAAAAAAAAAAAAGGAAAAAAGGGCACGGTGCCGCATGAGGTATATAGATAAACAATATAATATATTTAAAAAAAAAAAAACCCTTCAGCAGTCCTCTATCTCGTGGCATCGATACAGAAGAAATCGATTTGGACGGGAATTTGAGCCTTAGAAAAACAAGGGAAAAAAAACCCCATTATCTGAAGCCCATAGGCTGCTGAGTTTGCTTCGTTAGTTATATTGATCCAACACCTGACAATTTTAGATTCGCTAAGATGGGAAAAAAAGGCCATCCTCAAGCGAGGAAACATAAAATAGATAAATAAAATATAAGATGATGATATTTACTCAGGTTATACATTAAACAGAGAAATAAACACTTCCAACCATTGAGACAAATTTTGGATCCTACGGTTGTATGCGGACCTCCCTGCTTGCCAGACCAATAAACACTTGAAATCTCAGGACCATCATCAAAAGGAGACAGAGAACATTATCATCATGGAAAAAAGGATTTTAGAAACCAGAGGAGTAGTTGTCTTTTCTTCCTCCAGAGACAGGTGTTGTGTCTGGCCGGTGATTGTAGAGGAAGAAGGGTATCTGTAGGAGAATCGAAGCTCTGCCATAAAATAGTACCTTCGGAATAACTCGGAACAAGATTACCATAGTGTCCTTATGATGAATTAGACTCAAACCTGAAGGACTTCAGTGTAATTTATTACCCATAAACATCTCCTAGTACTACATTTTTAGTTGTTTCAAGGTTATAATAACATGAAAATATTAGTATGTTTTCTAGTTTTCACTTTTAACTGCAATTCTGCAAACTAAACAATAAAAAACACGCGGAATTAGCTTCAATAGTTGTTAGACGGTTCATTGATAATTAACACAGCCAACATCATCCACATTCTTTACACAGGAAGCAGATGGAGCATATTCTTCCAAGTCAACCAACAGGGACAAGCATATCAGCTTTAACAGTAGATTCTCGTACAAAGTTATAGATACAGCATATGTTCTGAAAGGCAATACAAACATCTCATATGTCAAAGTTTTTTCTAGCATATGGAAAAGCATTGAGGAAAGGTACAAGAAACTACCAGTCATTCTTTGGTGTATGTACAAATGGTTGACAAATGTGTCTGGATTTAGTTATCTTGTTTATTGGTGCTTGTCTCAACATCTTCTGCAACATGATACGTAGAGAGAAATAAGGCATTTTGATTCTTCTGCAAGAACCTGCAATGAGAAGACATCTTGATCTATCAGCAGAGATTCATGATAAGAAAATGTCATCTTCCCAAAAGGAAGATAAAGTATCAAGTAGGTTATGAGAGGATGATGTGCCTTATAGGGCACAATTAGGGGGAAAAACCTAAAAATGTAAATGAAATGATAATTTCCAAATAGGAGTTGACCTTCTAGTTCAAAAATAACAAACAACGTAAACTATAACAGATTATCAAAGAGAAAGCTAGAAAGAACTATAAATGATTGCCGAAAATTAGACCTAACATCAACATTTGCAATCAATTATCGTCTTAACATCATTGACTTTGGAACTTGAAATAACAGATTTCTTAGCACTTATTCAATAAGGAAGGAACATGAGGCTTTGCCCCAAGGGTTCGACTACCCCCTTTAAGGGATGGACTTCTGGCATGGCTGGGGTCCTAGCCCCTGATACTGCATATCCAGTTATCCACTGTACCAAAAAAAAAAAGGGGGGGCGGGGGAAGACTAAGAAGACAGATGGCCAAAAGTGAGTTCTTCGAAGAGTTAAATAACCAGGAAAACCGAAAATAGTAGAGTTCGCACTTAAGAAAGGCAACTAATTTCTGCTGCAACTCCAACAATGTGTCCTCTTCAATGTCTGCCCGCACCAACAACTCAGGCAACTTGACTGCAAATACAAGACACTGAATTAGCAAAATAAACTTCATGATACAAAGCACTTGCATGGCAAAATTCTTTAGTCTTGAGAGTAGCATTACAATCAAAACATTTACTGAAAATATCAGGAACAAGCAGCAATAATTGCAACACACATGCATGCCACAATTAGACACGGCAACAAATGACAAGATGAGCCCAGAACAGTTCATCAAAGGTGGATAACTGTGTGAGTAACATTATACATTATAGCACCCAAAAAACAAAATTATAGCACTACATATACTACAACTGATGGTTAATTGGCTTGCAAGGAACCAAAGATGGTGGGAGATATTAAGCAGTATACATATTCAACCTTATTATCAACGAAAGATGCATAGATCCTCAAAATATGAGAAATTATTTAGTTTATTCTCTAATATCATCTGAAAAATGCCAGTCTGAAAGAACTGTCTTTTTAACTTTTCCAAGCTTAAGTTCAAACTACAGAGTTGTCGTTGTAAGGAAAGATGTCTGAATTAGCAAGTCCAATTCCTTCCTACATGTACTATTAAGCGCACGATATTTTCTCTGTGCAAGTTAGTCAATTTTGTCCAACAGTGAAGGATGAACATACCAAAGAGACGCAGTAGATGTTCGGCCCCATATACCGTGGATGGACGGATATCCTCTGTAATGGTATATTCATATTGTTGACGCTCACTTTTGTACAAAAGCATCACAGGCAATGCTTTGTTGAAGTAAGCACGTATCCCATTAAAAATTTCTCGAACTGAATCTGTTACCCTACATGTCATGTATTATTTTGTCATTTTAACTATTAGAAAAAAAATGTCAGAGCTAAGAATATAGAAATCAATACTGAAATTATTTATAAAAATTCAGAGGCAGCAATCATGATAGAAGATATGTGGCATTTCACTCACAACTCAAAAAGGTAGACTCAAGCAATAATTTTGAGAGGCAGAATTAAAGAGCTCAAAATCAGAAGGTTGCTCATATTCCCAAATCCCAATCCCCATCCCACCTTTTTATTTTCTATTTCAACTCCTTGTCCCAGCTTCCATGTGGATAATTCTGCAGTTATCTTTTTTCCAGTCAAGGCCAAAAAGCTTAAAACTAGCAGACCTAGTATATGCCATATGGCATGAAAAAATGCCAATAATTCTGCGTGATTAATCCTGCTCAGATTGCTTTTCTTGCACATTTTACGGAAGCAGTATGTCAAGGTGCATTCCAATAATGCAATGCAGATCTTTTGGACCAACAAGTCATAAAACAGTTAGAAGCTGTAAAAACATAAATGTTGCAAGTCAAAGTAAAAAAGATGACAAAATGGGCAGTGAAAGAACTTACATGCCATCTTTCTTACATCTATAATCAAGATACATCTTCAATATGTCTTCCACATTTGGAGTACGTGGAAGTTTAACAAGCTGCAACAGAAGATATCAATCAACTTCTGATTATCAAGTTTTATTTAACATTGAAAAGAAAGCCTTAAAATGAAGCAAAAGGAATACTGCATACAAATCCAAAACATTAGGATCTACCAACCTTTCCCAAATGCGTAATAAATTCCGAATCATCAACTAGCTGCTTCTTCAGAGTTAGTGGAATTTGAATGTTCACAAGCTTTTCAGAAGGTACAGCGCTCTTCTCCTAACAGTTGACAATCAACAGACTAAGTTGAAAATGAAATCCCCACAATGAAAGTTCAAAATTCTAGCTATTCACGCATCTGTCTAGGATGCCTTTAGCTTATTTTGCTACTAACGTATTTTCACAACAAATATGAATTAACTAACTTGCAAGCCAAATGAACTAATATGCAGTGCATAAAAACATGCCAAAGCAATCATATAGAGACACATAGGAATACCTTGCTGATAGAATCGTTCTTTCGCTTTTTGCCCCTACCACCTGCAGCTGCAAAGAAAAACATATCTTAATTCATAAACCCCGAAAAAGAGTAATGAAATAGTTCATTTCATTTTAACCTCTGGGATTTCTCGGTTTAGAGTGAAACACACGGACGGTTCCTCTCTTTGAAGAATGAAATTCAGCTTTCATTTCTTCCTTAAGTTTCTTGTTAAGCGCTTCCTGTTTCTGCAGATTCTCATCTATAAATTTCATTAACGTATCCACACCTACCCATTCATCCCAGCTGTAAACACGAAACAAAACCCCCACAATTTAATGTTTTCACAAAAACATATATAATTTCACAGGGAAGAAATTGCACTTACTTTTTATTCCAACCCTGCAAAACAAACAAACAAATAAATAAATAACCAAAATCAATCAACTTTAAGTGAAAAAAAAAATTGAGAGATGAAATGGAAAAGTTACACGATAATGAACGTAATAATGCCAACCGTTGCTCCGCTTTTCGCAATTTAAAACCTGCCGAGTAAAGCGATGAGTAAAGTTAAATTTTGAAAGGGGAAAAGAAACGAAAAAAAAAATTCCTTTTTGTTACTTTGGCTTCGTAAATGCATTTGCTATGGTAAGCGAGGACTCTTTCGCCTTCTCTGAAAGGGCCAGTATCGTAGCGGTTACGGATTTCCTCATCGGTTTCGGTTTCAGAGTCGGAATCAGAGTCGATCTTCGTGGCGGTGTTGTCGTCGGATTCGGTGGCGGAATCGTCGTCGTCGTTCAAGGCAGTGTATGAGCTTCCCATTTTGGGTTTTCGTTATCGGGTAATTGCCGTTATGGGTAGTTTGTTTTTCTTTCTTATTCCGTTTTTTCACAGTGAATTATTAATCTGGTGAAGGATAGGGGCAATAAATCCATCAATTGGGGAATTTTCTAGGGTTTCTTTTGACTGTGAACTCTGGGCTTTTAGGCCCAAATGTGGGCTTCTTTTTACTGTAAAGCCCATTGGGCTTTAATCATTAAACCAAAAAACCCCAACCGGCCATCCACGTGTAATTGTTAAATGCTATGCTACTGCTAATATTTTAGTTTTTTCTTTTCTTTTTTACATTTAAAGTAGTAGTAATATTATTTTTTAAAGAATTATTTTTTCATTTAATCAAATAAAATTAAGTCTAATTTTTTTGAAAGATATGATACACTGCAAAATGTCTCTGTTTCTCTCTCAAAATGCGAGAAAACAGAGTTGAACAAGTAACAAAGAAAATGTTTATACCATGAACTTAATAATATTTGAAGGAAGAATAGCTATCAGATCAAAACAAAACTGTCATACATGACTCAGAATCACAAAAACTAGATATGGCAGAATGCAAACTCGCTATGGACTAGACTATTAATTGCCAGAAACCACGCCTAAACTTATTGAAACATTACAATAGAATGACCAAAATCCAAAATGAACAAAATAAAAAATGAATTAGACAAATAGAGACGCCTAAGACACATCAGAGAGCGCTGTTGCAGGCTTTGCATCTGCCGCTAGCTTAATGTCCACCACCGCCGGAGCTTGGACCTGAGTTCATGAAAGCATTAGTAAATGCATGACCTTTTCCTCCAGGACTTGGACCCGAGTTCGTGACAGCATTACTAAATGCATGACCTTCTCCTCCTTGACTTGGACTTCCGCTCTTGATTCCTTGAAGGCTCGAACCATCCAAGAAAGCCTTGATCCCTTTGGCTATAGAGCTGCCTGACTCTGCAACATCGGTGAGAGGACGAGTCCCAGAAGTGAAAAGCGATGAAGTTAGAAGAAGAACAAGGACAAAGCAGAAAGACTTGACGTTTCCGGCCATTAGGATTTGTGATTAGCTCGGTTGGGAAGGCTTGGTTTGTTAATCTAGCTGGCAGAGCTAAAACTTGTTTGTTGGTTGAGAAATTTTGTGTTGTCTGTTTGATGAAAAAAAAAGGTCCATGCCGATCCCTATATATACTAATCGGTGCAGCTTATAACAGTGACGTCTACACTGTTAGGACCTGCTGATGAGAACCTGAGACCTTAGTTTGACCGTATGAAAAAGGGCAGTGACGCATTCAAACACGTAAGAGCTTTCCAGGTTTAATTTGCCGCCATCTTTCCTTTTATTGTGCAAGGAATGAGGTCATAAGTTAATTAAAAAAACTAAAATCCATGTAAAAAGTTTATGAATAGGAACATTGATGTTGCATGGAAAATACAGTAGTTAGGGATATCAGTGAATTACCGCCCGACACATGGCCCGCTTAAATCGTAATTGCCTGCTTAAACATTTTTCAAAAAGCAGGTGTGCGGTACCAGAATCCATGGGCAGAAAATGCACCAGTGAATGTGACGGGCCCCCAAAAAAAAAAGAACTAAAAATGGCATCCGAGTCATAATTCATTTAGAGAAACTTCATGATCACTTTTTGGTTGAAATAAAGTTACATTACATGGGACTTTATTGAAGTAATCTATGATATATTATGTTCTTTCCCTGTCATTTTCACAAGTTCACAGCCACACAAGTATTTAGCTTTCGCTTGCCAAGTAATTATTATGTATTTTATAGTTAAAAATCAATAAAAGGGTGAATGACAAAAATGAGATTTTGTGATTGAAGGGTGTAATATCATCACTATGTTACCTATTCATTGTTATAGGAGTTTTATAATTCAAATGAAATGTATAATTAACACAAAGTTAATGTTAAATTGACTTTAATGTCTTTCCCACAAAAACTAACCTATAAAAAAATGATGAGTATTAGTATTTGAAATGTTCATCTGGTCAAGCATCCCCATTGTTCAAACAATACCAAAAATGGAAATTGGACTTGCCAAACCATCTTCTAAGTTCTAATAAGCACGTTTTATCCTCTGGATCCTGCAAAGTAATTTCATTAATTTGAATGGTTGGAATTCTTAGGAAATCATAGCAAAAATGAAATTAAAATGTGACTGAATGAAATATAAGTTACCAAATGTTCCTTTTCCTGCAGCCTCCACCAGTCACCCGAAGGAATAAATATTGTAATACTAAATGCTTGCAACTTCCAAATTGTTGCTGGTTTTCTCACAGAATGGAAAGTTGATGAATAATGGAATATCCATTCTTTCCATCTATGGCTACTTCTGAAAGCATTTATGTGTAAAAACTTGGAACCAAAGACAGTCACTTCTTGAATACTTATTTGCAGGTTGCAGTTTTAATTTACTCTCATGCCAGAAGAACTAAAACATGTGACCTGAAATAGGGTTACAAACGTTTTCATCATTTTAGTTCAGACCAGGTTCAGTCAGTGGACGTCTGAGAGTTTTTTTTTTTTTTTTTGGTAGGTTCGTTCTTCTCCACTATTTCTCTCTTGTAAGCAGTGTCTTAGGCAGTTAAATCATATAATCGCAATCATGTCCTCCGTTTTTGCCAAAAGCCCAAAACTGATTCACATTTCTTGCTCTTCTATATCATACAGTCCATTAACTCAATTCCATTGTTCTCAAGTCGTTTAACCATTGGGCCTGGTTCGAGTTTGAACGACCTGGGTGGTCGGCACTTGGCACCATTTCTGCAAATGAAAGGTCCATTCTTGGGTGAATATTTTGGGCTTTGTTATCAAGCCCGGCTTTTTTAAATGGTAAAAACACTATACCTGTATAGCTGTATTCCATTTTTACGTACAGAAAAGAATAATTATCATGAGAGACAAACAAATAAATATCATGAATTTATCTGAATCTGACACACAAAAATAGATTTAGGACAACCTTTTAATTCTTTTACGCACACTTACAAGCTTCCATACATGTTATTTAAAATAAATAAAAGCATAATGATAAAAAGGAATATAATGTTTTTCTTTTCATTGTACAAATTTATCAATTACCAAGCATTATGCAAGGGAGAAAAAAAGAAACATTTTTTCCTTTGGGTAATTGGTACTATTTATCTTTTTTTTTTGTTTTTACTTTTTATTTTTCTATTGCAAAAAGAAAAAATAAAAAAATAAAAAAAGTATTTGATATAATGATAATAGAATAACTTTACAAATAAGATTCTATAATAACATATGTATTTTTTTTAAGTTAATTTTTTTAAATATATAAAAAATATGTGTTATCATTTTAATTTTATTTGTAAAATAAAAAAAAATTATTATTAATATATCTGATGATTTCCCCTAAACTAGTTATCAACAATTGTATAATCAATTAATAGAATTTGGAAAAAATCCTGACCCGACCATAAACCCTCTAATTGTTACCCTTGAATGATGGAGTTTTATTATTTCGTATGGACGGCAGCCCTTGTTTTCACTTGATACCGGTGCAAGCCTTTGCTTTTGTGTGTTGCGTTTCACAAGTGATGTCCATAGTACGTGCACAAGAAAATTATTCCCACCAAGATAAAGATGGAACACAAATAGACAGCCGTAGCTGTCTTTACCTCGTACAAAATGTGGTGCAAAGCCATAGACCAAAAGACAGTCAATTCCAGAGTCAACGCGATCTTGTGACGTCCATGAAAATTTCTCATGGATTCTATAATTAATTCCATTATCTTCAAAACGTAAATAATATACCACCACTACACCAGCGAGGCGGCCATCGAGCAAAAAGCCAATAACTTTTCCCCTGGCCAACAAATTATCTGCGCGTAAGTCAATTGTTTATGGATAGTCGATCAGTTTTTATGAAACCACAGTGTGTCAGTCTTATTTATGCAAAGACTTGCAGCTCTAGCCTTCTTAAAAAGGGGAGGGAATTAATCATGAGAGTACTTTGGGGCTATCCAATAACTCACAAGTAGTATGGGAAAGGTTTAGAAATAGACTTGAAGGTTGAAAGAACAACTTCTAGGTGCTGGCATTGAAATGATGAACTCCACCCTTTAACTTCTTCGTGGGGATTTCAATGCTGTTGGCATTTAAGCAATTGAATATCCTGGCAGTGAGTGCTGTCTTCTCCGATGTCTAGAACCAAGTAGGTCCAATCCAGAAACTCTAATCAAGAAAATTTTTTGAATATCGAGCCTATTGAATTGTCCCTGCTCCATTGATTCTAATTACTAGATTTCATCAGCTACTGCTAGATTTTATTTTTTATACCAAATAAAGTTATAATAATTCTAAGCCTAATTATCATCTTTTCTATATATTTTTTCATTAATATAATTTTTATTAAATTTAATGAAAACAATACGCTAAATATAATTTTTTAAAACAGTATTTTAATTATCCAATTTTTTTGGGACATGAAAACTAAATCCAGCGTTTTAAATGTCTTCTATATAGATGGCCCCAACCTATCAATTTCGGACCCTATTAATTTATCCTTTGAGGTGGTTTTGTTTGGCTAATAACAGTTATCTGAACTACTACAAAGAATCTTCTAATGATGTTGATGTTTAGTACTGTATACATTTGAAATAAATTTAGAAATCAAACTTCCAACAAATCAATAAATCCAACAACATGATGTCAAATAAGTTACCCAAATAAACTACATATTAGTATTAGTTTAACGAAATATCTCTTTCTGTAATTAATAAAGATTTTATTTTATTTTCGAAAAGAAGATGATTTCATTAATTTAAAGAGGACATTTTTTGTAATACATTGTCTTTGATAGCTTTGGGATATCCACCGTTCCAGATCATGGACCCTATCATTTCTACTTCCATTTTTGCCAATCTGTAAGCAGCTCCATTTGCTTGACGGTAAGTATGAGTGCAAGACCATTCTCCTACACGGGCTAGCTTTATCCTTGCATCCATCACCAGATTTCTTTCTGCAAACAAATTCCTTGGGCCTGTGTCATCTGAGCAACGTGCATCTCGTTCCACTATAACTCCTTGGAACCCCATTATGCCTGCATATTCAGCTGCACGTACTGCTGCCATCCTTTCTGTAATTTCTGGTTATTTAAACCCTGTAACCACACTGTACACCCCAGTACCTGTCCCTTACTATTCCTCGCAATAATACCTATTCCAGCAACCATTCTAGCTTTATCCGGTGCTCCGTCAAAATTGATCTTCACTATTTCACCTTGGGGAGCTTGCCACTGTACCGTTCGCATAGTTTTCACTACTAGTTGGCTTCCATTCGAGCGTAAATAATCTTCCATGTACTGGTTCGTAAAATCTACAATTTGTTGGGCTGATCTCGTCGCCTTATTCTTCACGGCTTTATTTCTGCTTTCTCGTATTGCCCAGCAAAGAATGGCAATTTTGCCAAATGAGTCCTTAGTGTTATTGTTGGCCAAACATGTCATCCATTCAAGTATGGTTTATGCATGTGTAATTTGCCATGTTTCATTTGGTTGTGCTCGGTCCTACACTTCCTTTGCCAAATGACAATCCTTGATGGCATGCATCGTGGTCTCATTTAGTCTATTACAACATGGGCAGGTAGCTTGATTAATCATTCCCCTGTTTTTCAGAGTGTCAAAGAGTAGTAGGTAATCGTGGCACAACCTCCAAATAAAGACTTTTATTTTACTTGGTACCACGGGCTGCCAAATCCGATTCCATACTTGGTTTGTTTCATTTCATTAGCAGTTGGTCCACCTGCGCCTGCATCATTCTGGTTGTGAGAAAGTTCCTTCGAAACAAAGAAATGGTAGCCACTCTTCACACTGTATTCTCCCGACTTTGTGTGACGCCAAACCAGTGTAGTGTATCTGTTTGACCACTACTACTGATTGGGATAGGTTTTATTTCCACTGCTGTGTCTTCAGGAAACATCATATCTACTTTTGTTATATCCCACTGCAAGCCGTCGAGGTCAAGCAAATCCCGTACCAATTCGGTCCCTTCTATGTGGTCTGCATTAGGCATGGGTCTAAAGTTTCCTACTCTAAGAATCCACGAGTCTTGCCAAACCCGAATATTCTCTCCGTTGCCCAAACGCCATCTCACTCCTAGCTCCAGTATTTTTTTCCCCTTCCATATACTTCTCCATGTATATGATGGTGCTTTGCCGAGATCAGTATCAAGGAAGTCAGACTTGGGAAAATATTTTGCTTTAAGCACCTTATGTACTAAGGATGAGGTGTTTTGTAATAAACGCTAACCTTGTTTAGCAATCGTTGCTTTGTTAAAAAGCTCCATGTCTCTAAAGCCCATACTCCCCTCCTTTTTTCCAGTGCATATTCTCTTCCAAGCCATCCAGTGAATATCCTTTTTCTCCGAAGATTGTCGCCACTAATATCTATTGATAATCATGTTAATCTCATGACACAGTCCTTTTGGGAACATAAAACATGACATAGCGTATAAGGACATGGATTGGAGCACTGACTTGATGAATACCTCATTTTCCCCTTGTGATAACCATCTGTAGCTTCATTGTCTGATCTTCTTATCCATTTTTTCCACAATTCCTCTAAAGGCTCGCTTTTTCCCCCTACCAACAAACAGAGGAAATCCAAGATATTTCTCAGGACTTGAAATGGCTTGTATCTCAAAGTGTTCTTAATCATCTCCACAGCATCTAGACTTGTATTTTCACTAAAAAATAATTCCGACTTCTTATAGTTGATCTGCTTCCCCGAACCTTCTTCCTATACCTTTAGCAAGTCTCTCACATGTTTACATTCCTTTTGGTCTGCTTTGAAAAAATGCAGACTATCATCTGCAAAGAATAAATGAGTGATTCGTGGGCCCCTAACACTTACACGTACCCCATGTATCATGCTACCCCGTTGTTACCTGGACAGAAGTGCTGATAAATCATCTATACAAATTAAGAACAGGTAAGGAAAAAGAGGGTCTCCTTGCCGAAGGCCTCTTTCTGGGGAGAAACTGTTAGTCACATGACCATTAATGACCACCTTGTAGGTAACAGAAGTGACACAACTCATAATAATCAACCTTCATCTAGGATCGAAACCTAATTTTTCCATAATGGTATTAAGACAATACCACTTAACCCGGTCATAGGCCTTACTCATGTCTAATTTAAGAGCTGCCCAGCTAACGCTACCCATTCTCTTTCTATACATGCTATGGAGAAGATCATAAGCAAAATGGCATTATTAGAAATTAAACGCGCAGGGACAAAAGCACTTTGTTGTTCGTTAATATAGATAGGGAGTACATTCTTCATCCTGTTAGCTAAGGTCTTGCCAATGATTTTATATATCACATTACAGAGACTAATAGGCCGGTATTGAGACATTTTCCTAAGATTGTTGTTTTTTGAGATGAGAACAATGTGGATATCTTTCAAATCCTTCAGACAACCATTCCCATTAAGAAATGTAAACAAAAAGTAGCAACGTCCGACACTTCAATATGTCAAAATTTCTGGTAAAACAGAGCAGACATACCATCTGATCTAGGCACCTTATTCTGGTGTATCTGTTTTACTGCATCGTAGATCTCTTCGGCTGTAAATTATGATTGAACCATATTGTTCATCTCATTTGTAATGCAAGGCGAGAATGTTTCCAGGATTTGATTAGCAACATGTGGCCTTTATGATTTAAACAAGTTGTTAAAGTAATTTATTGCTTGCTCGGCTATCTCCAATTCATCATCATGCCACCCCCTCGTCATCTTCCACGCCTAGTATTGAGTGAAGTCCAAGAGCCCTTTGTCGCTAAATAAAATATATATATATCATTTTATTTTATATTTGATGTGTGTAAATATTAAAATATAATAATTTTATTTATTGATAAATTTTTTTTTTTAAATTTATACAATTTAAATTATTGATATAATTTTAAAAATATAACATAACATATAAATTTAATTTCATGAATTAAAAATAATTCTCTTAACTTTAAAATGATTGAATTATTTTACACTAAGAGAATTATTAATCCTTTTTATAATTCTATTCTTTTTTTTTTTTAAATATAAGTCAAATATAACATAAAATTATTATTATTTTATCTTATTTATCATCTTATATAACAAATATGAGCTAAAAGTATTATTTAAGATTATTATATAAAATAAAATTTGTATTCAATGCATTTAAAATTATCAATAAAATTATTATATTTCATTTAATACAAGATTATTATTACAAATAAAATATTAACTAATCTAAAAAAATACCCTTACAACTCCAGCAGCAAAGCCCAACAAATGTCTCCGAAATTATCAAACAAATACTACTGAAATTCCTGCACTACACACCCCCTTCCTATAACAAAAACTTATAAACAAGAATCAAGGCGATTTTGACTTATAATTATATATTGGCGAGTTCGAAGAAAATCAAGGGAGATTAATCAGTTCTTGAATGAAAGTGGCTATTGATGGATCTCTCTACAAATTGAAAATTTTATTTGACAAAAGAAAATAAAATAATAGTATAAATACCTAACTTTATTCAAGATAGTTGAGATCTATGGGATGATTGAAATAGATCTCGAGTTGTTCACATAATTTTCACGTATTCAATTTAAACTCATTTAAAAGTTTTGATCATATTTATTGCCTATGGAGTTCATTTATTATTCATATTATTATTTTATTAATTAATCATAAAAAAGAATGGTCCAAAAAAAGATAAAGTCCATGTAGCAATCGTCTGCCATCCCTATTTTTGATTGCCAGCCACCTACCCATTTGAAAATGAAGTTGTAATCCTTGGAATTAAGAGATTTGGTCTCTATTTGTATTTCATAAATAGGTGCTATAGGACCCAAACTGAGGGGGGTCGGTTTTTATGAAGCAAAAATCCCTGTTAAAAACATCCAACCTACTGTTAAGAAAAAAACTACACACCACCGAGATCACTAGCCCAAACCCACCATCGAAAACCACCCTATGCCATAGAGATACCACCACACTCACCTGCCAAAACAAAATCCTTGTGACCCAAACCCGAATCCTATATCCCCCCCCAAAAAAAATCTACATCTCCAACTGGGGAACCACAAAAAACAAGAAAAAAAATCTCATCCCCAAGTGGGAAATCAACAGCAGTAATAAAAAATATAAAACAAAAAAATTGAAATAAATAGGGTGGAGGGTTTAGTTTAAAAGATTTTGGACGGTGTTAGAGGCTGTTTTGGGTTTCAATTTTTAGCAGAGAGAGAGAGGCTAGGACTAGGTTAAAAATATGATGTAAAGAGGTTGTTTGGAGCTGCGACAAAGGCTGTTTCAGATGTTGGAACCACGCGTTTCAAAGTCAGATCTAAGAATTTAAAGGTGTCTCTGCAAAAAACTATTTAGATATTTGGAGAGAAGAGATCGAAGGGAATAAGTAGGTGAAATTTGAGTTTAAACCGGTACCAACAAGCATCAGACGACATTGGCACCAATGGAAAGTTCGTCAAATTTTGGGTTTAAAGTTATGGTTGGGTAAATATTAATAAAAGAAAGAAAAAAAGAAAAAAAAAGTTTTTTTTTTAAGATATATATAATTCTTATTTAGATAATTAAAATTAATAAAAAAAAGAATTTTAACAATTATTATTTAGATGAATAATGAAAAAAATATAAATTATTTATTATAACAAAATTTTCAATTATAATTTTTTATTATTTATGATTTTAAAGTATTTTTGGATCATGATATGTTTATTATTTTGTTTTACATTACAATTACTATTATATTAATGATTTTTATATTAGAAGAGATATATGAAACTTATTTGAAAAAAAAAAGGTTTTAAAAAAATTATAAGATGATTGTAATTTATTTAGTTTTTTATTAGGTTTTTAATATTAATTAAAAGATGGATATAATATTTTTTTATAAAAAAATTTAAACTTTCTTTTTCTTAGCTTTTCTTTCAAAAATTGAGGCATTAAAAAAATTGAGTTTACAATATAAATCAAAGGCTATTTTGTTTTTACCTCTTTTCCTTTTAAAAGCAAAACCCCTTCCCTTTATTTGGATAAATTTTTAATTTAAGTAATGTTTGGATAAATATTAATAAAGGAAAGGAAAGGAAAATAAAGTTTTTTAAAGGAAAGGATATTATATATATATATATATACCCCTTATTTGAATAATTAAAATTAATAAAAGAAAGGAAAGGAAAAGAAAAGAAAAGAATTTTAATAATCATTTTTTGAATAAAGAGTGAAAAAGAAAGGTAATAATTTATTATAATAATTTTTTTCAATTATAACATTTAATTGCTTATAATTTTAAAACACTCATAGATCATAATATGTTTACTCTATGATATGGTCTCACAATTGCTATAATATCAGTAGTTTTTAATTAAGTGAAATAGAAAAATATTTTACAAACATGCATTGATGGATTTTTTTGCCATTACATCTCATAAAAATATTTCATCTCATAAACAAAAAGAATATGTTTATTCATATTCAATCATTCATCAAAATCAAATCATCAAAAAATTATAAAAAATTTTTATATTGGAAGAGATGTGAAACTTGAAAAAAGAGATAACTTTGAAAAAATTACAAAAAAAGATTGTAAAATGGTTAGATTTTTTTGACTAGGTTTTTAATATTAATAAAAAGATAGTATAATAGTTTTTTTATAAAAATAAAAATTTTCAACTTTTCTTTCATTAGCTTTTCTCCCAAATTAGAGTATTAAAAAAAAATGAGAATTACAAGGGAAACCAAAACTAATTGAGTTTCACCTTTTTTTTTTTTTAATTAAAAGTTTATCTAAACAAAAGAAAGTTTTTCTATTTTCATTACTTTCCTTTATTTTTCTTTCCTTTCTTTCCCTTTCCCTCAATCCAAACATAGTATTATTTTTCTTTACTTTACTTTACTTTCTTTCTTTCTCCCTCAATCTAAACACATTGTAAAGGTGGTCAAAATTCACATTTAGAAACAGGGAAAGAGAGGTTGGGGGAAGAAAAAGAGATGTAAAGAAAAAATGAAATAAAAAATTCTTAGTCATTTTATAAGAAAAACAAAACAGCTTCGTTTTAAGATAGAAGACTCACGTGTAGACTCGAATCAGACCTAAGATCCAAGCACTCGATCAAGTCTTTAGGTCCCCCTTTGAGCTGAATCGGTTTGATCCATTTTGACCAAAATCAAACTAGACCTTTGAACCGTTGACCTATCAAGTAAGGGTATTTTTTATACTTTTCTCATATTTATTTACCTTTTTCACTTTTTACTTTTTTATATATATTATTATTCTTATTTTTGGGTGAATTTTAAGTTGGCTTAGAAATATTTTTGAAAGTTGTTTGAAAAGTAAAATGTTTTAGTTTAAAATTTATTTAAAATAAATGTGAAAAATATTTAGGAAAAAATTAAAATATCAATTTTAAAAAAAATTTTAAGTGAAAAAATAATAAAATGAGAACTAAAGATAAAAATCTTACTTTACAAAAGGGTATTAAGAAAAAAGTTGAAATATCAAAATTTTTTAAATTCTTTAAAAATAAAATAAAATAAATAAAAATATTTGCTTTAAAAATTTTAAAGAAAAAATTGAAATATCAATTTTTTTCTTAAAATAAAAATTTAAAATTATTTAGGAAAAAGTTAAAATATCGATTTTTACTAAATTATTTGAAAAATAAAGATAAAATAAACAAAAAATAAAGAATGCAAAAAAAAATTGAAATATCAATTTTTCATTAAAATAAAAATTTGAAAATATTTAAAAAAAATTTTGAAATATCAATTTTTCTAAATTTGAGGAAAACAAAACATATCTTTAAATCTTCCAATAATGAAACTACTATAAAATTACAATAGCAATTTTGATATAAATTCTTAAGTGAGGTATTATTTTTTAAATTCTATAAAAATATTAGAGTATTTAAAAAAATTTTTCAATATCAAAGACTTTTAAATTTTCAAATTCGATGAAACTCTTTAAAAAGTATCAATAGATATCTTAAATACTCTAAGATAAAAAAAATTTTTAAAATTTTTATTAAAATATTAAAATAATTTAAGAATAATTATAACATTAAAATTTTTTAAAAAATCTTTTAAGAAACTTTGATAGACTTAATTGATTACATAAAATCAATTAATGTTACTTTCAGACAAATATTATAAAATTATTATAATATTTTTTATATGTAATTATATTTTCGAATCTAATTTTAATTTATAAGTTAAAAATTAAAATTTTTTAATAAACTTTAATTAATTTGAAGATTCATTAAAAAATAAAACTGATGACTAATCCCATTTTAAAATATTGAAGGCGATTTTTATTTTGTACCTAACAATCAAAAGATACGATATATATGACAAATAGTCAAAATCATTGATAAAACCAGTAGAGTTGATGCGGGGTATCGGCTATCATTTTCTGATGTTAAAGTATTCCTTATTTATATATGTTCTCAGTAATTGCAATTTCACATCAACACATCTTGATGACTAACCAAAGAGCTACAAATCACTACTGTTAAAACATGTCACCTTTCTTTTTTTTTTATCAGAAAAATGGAATTTGATTTGGCAAGTAAATCCTGATATTAAAAGAAGAACATCATAATGGGTGACGGACTTTGGGAAAAAGTACATTGATTTTCTTTTCAAAAGGACTAACTAAACTTATTTTTCATTTTGGTTTTGTTCTAGGTAATGCTACATTCTTAACCTAAATAAACTTCAATTACATTACAAACTCATTGATACACCAGTTGAATACAATAACCCATTATAACACGCAATTGTGTAATATATTAATAAAATGTTAATTTTTTAATTTAATTAAAATTTAATTTTCAATAATCTCGTAAAAACAACAGCTGTACACAATACTACTAGAGATGAGTAAATAGTCAATTCGATCAGTTCGGTTTGAAAAAATCAATAACCGACTTAATCGACTTTCATTTAATAAATAATCGAGTCGATCAAATATTATTAAGTAACCGACCATAACCGAACCGATCAAAATCGGTTCGGTTTGATCGGTTCGATTAAATAATCGATTTTTTATTATTTTTTATTATGAATAATTATTTAATCATAAATTCAATTTAATAAAATTCAAACTCTAGTATCATTCAAACTAAATTACTAAAAAATTTAATAATTTCAACAATATTTTATCAAAAAAAAATATTTATCTCAATTTTGTTATTTTTAATTATTAAAAAGTCGATTAATTCAGTCAGTACGGTTATCAATTTTAAAAATCGAAAATCGATCGAATTAACTAATTTAATCAATTTAAAAAACCGATTATAATTAAAATCGAATAAACCGAACCGATTCAACCGAATTCACTCAATTTTGATTGATCTAATCGGTTCAAATCGACTTTTGTTCACCCCTAAAGACTACTGTTATTGGTACATTGGTAGAGAGCATGAAAGCCAACCCTTGCAATGTTAAAAGAAAAAAAAACAAGAGTACTGTTATTACCATATAGCTAGGGGCATGAAAGCCATTTTTGAGAATGTCCATGGCAGCAGAGAAAACAGAGTTCTAAACTTGTTTCCTTAACAAGAGGGATTCTAATTATAAGAAATACTAAAAGAGATCAAGCTTAAATATTTGATATTACCACATAAAGGGCCCAAAAAAAACAAAGACGGTATTGGCGATTGATAATTCCAATCTAGGTGGACATAAAATAATTATTTGTAAACCTAATTAGAGATAGATGATTTGTTGCCTACTCATTTGTTTAGCAAGAGATGATTCCTCCGTGGTTCAATGGCTTTCATGACAAAGGAGCATCTGAACTACTTCACCCATTGTCGGTCTTGCGTCTTTATCTTCTTGAACGCATCGCAAAGCTACCGTAACCAAAATTAGCATCTCATCCTCATCATATATCCCTTTCAGCTTGGGATCTATTATCTCATGCTTCCATGTTTCTGTCTCTTTGGCTCTTTCCATGTTCTCTCTCATCCATGCAACTAACGTTCTTTGTTCTTTTGTACTTCCATCATCTGTCACATGGATTCCCATTCCAGGGCTTTTTCCCGTCACTAACTCCAATACAACGATCCCATAGCTGTAGACATCAACTTTGGAAGTGATGGGCAGATTGAAGACCCATTCAGGTGCCATGTAACCTCTAGTTCCTCGTATCTTTGAGACTTTTGAATACTTGACATCGCCTCTATTTAGCAACCAAGACAGGTCAAAATCTGACACTTTAGGCTGGTATTTAGAGTCTATGAGAATGTTCTGAGGCTTTATATCACAATGGAAAACCCATTCCAAGCATTCTTCATGTAAATAAGCTAGGGCTCTTGCTGTTCCCAAAGCAATTTCAAATCTCTTTTTCCAATCAAGTTCTTTAAAGGAGAGGTTTTCAGCTAAGGATCCATGTTCCATGTACTCATACACCAGAAGCCTATGCTTTCTCTCCGCGCAATAGCCCCACATCTCAATCAAGTTCATGTGATTAAGCTTTCCAATGGTGTTAACTTCTGCTAGGAATTCAGCTTCTCCTTGGTTAGCATCAATGAGTCGCTTGATTGCGGCCACTCGACCATTGGAAAGTGTGGCTTTGTATACGATTCCACCTGCACCCCTTCCAATCTCTTCTGAGAAACTATTTGTCGCCTTTTTCAGCTCAGCATAGGTGAATTTTCTGAAGCCAGTTCTAGCAAGAAGGTAGCCAGCGTCTGGGCTTGAATTGTCGCGGGTACTAATCAAGAAACACCATATCAAGAAAATGGTAAGAAACTCGAGTCCTCCAACTGCACAGGCTGCCCAAAGGGCAAATTTCAATGACTCATTTCCATCCCTTTGGGAATATTTTCGTTCCAGCGGATGAACTTTGTTGGAACATTGTAACTTGAAATCTTGAACACTTTTACTGTAAAAGGAGACAGTGGCCTTGGGCACTTTCACATAGGAATCAGCTTTAAAATTTGGTGGGCGATGTCCATTCAACAATTGTGTCTTGGGAATACAGTATATACCATCTGATCCATGGGCTGTAAAAAATCCGAATTGAAAACCTTTGCAATCGCACAACTGCAAGCATATTTTCTTGCAACCCTTTAAGGTGACATTAGTATACAATCTGAAATCATAGCCATAGAATTCAACATGGCGGAGTTTCAGGAAACCAACCTCAGTTTGGTTACAAGAAAGATGAAAATCTGGTTCACAGCCGAGAGACCAGTCAGTACGAATTTTCATCTTATACCCTGGAATGCAAGAGCATTTCCTGCCAAAATTTGGAATATAAATGCATATGCTGTTTGGTCCACAACATCCATGAACCATGCATGGTTGAGGGAAGGCTTGCCATGAAACAACCCAAGTTTCTCCGTCCTCTTTTAGACTATACAGTCGAATGTTACCATCAAAATCCATCCTCAACATTCTTGAAATCTTTGAGCCATAATCAGCTGACAAGAAAGTAAAATCATCAGTTGAGCTAAACTTTCCCAAAGAATCCAGAACTGCATTTTTGCTATTATTGAACACGGACCTTCCAGCTTGCCATCTCAAAAGCCATGGACTTGGCCAGTAAATGGTTGTAAACTCAGGACCTTTGTACACAAGGCAGAGAACATTATCGGAGTCAAAATAAAGCTGAAAATAGCCCGAGGAGAAGTTTCCTTGGCTTCTTGATGAGATGAGCTTTGAGTTTTCATTGAATAGTTGAAGAGGAAGCAGAGTATCCGTGGGTGAATCGTAGCTTTGCCACAATATAAGGCCTTCCAAGTTACGCAAGACAAGATTACCACCATCTTCAAGTTTCAAATAGGTAGGGGACTGCGACAAGGTTTTCGTTTCCCATACAGTGATTTGAGCAGCATCTCTTAAAACAAGATTACCTGATTCCAGTAGACAGAGCTTTGAGCATCTACCATTGACTGGTTGGTCCCTATTTGCCATCCAAACTATAGTGCAACTGTTAGCACCACAGGATGGTTTATTGAACCATATTGCAAAGGAATAAGCATTCTGGCCAATAGGGTGGAAACCAGCACTGAAAGTGCCATCAGGTGAAGTCAAGACATCAGCTGCATTCTCCACCGATAAGGATGTGCCCGCCCATAGACCATCAGAGGATGAAGATGAAGGTAGGCAACAAAAAGCCAAAGACGAAACGAATAGGATCAACGGTGCGGCCATGAAAAATATTGTGAAGATATATTGAAGACAGGCAACTAATAAGCCAGAGGGGTGTGTACAAGTTTCATGTGAGTGACTGTAAACGGAAAGACTAGAGAGTGCAAAGCTTTAATTCCAAGACGGTTGACAGGAAACTGGCTAATCACCCAGAGGCAGAGCAGTTTAAATTTAATTTGTTATCGTGGCAAGTGGTTTGACAGGAAAATTGGGTCTGCTATCTGATTCGCCAATAAAGGCAACCCTTGTGAAAATCATGGCAAGTATATTACAGGAAACCCTTAGGAAATTTAATGTGAATGATTGCAAGGGTTTCCAAGGAAAAGGGTCAATGACTTCAACCATGAATTTCCATTTCCCGAATTACTGTATTACAGCTTGACTTACCGTTCAGTTTGTAGAAATTAAGTCATTTGACTCTTAAGAAAATCATCTAATGAATAAATGAAGAAAACAAAATGTTCATAATTACAGGAAACAAACCGAAACAGTTCGGCTTATTCATATAGGGAAGTAAATGTTTGTGTTAATTTCTTAGCCAAAATAGGAGTTTCTAGCAGCAGGATTTTAATGTTTTTGTTGAATCTCTTAATGATTTAGGTCTTTGTCTGTTTGCTGATACTGTTAGAGTCGTATTTTCCAAAATAGTTTTGATGTAACTTATTTTTAATTTGATTATTAATCTAACTATGTCCGTTTCATAAAAATAATAATAAAGAAAAGAAAGGGAAAATAGTAAAGATACAACCAACAAGCAGGATTAATGCCCGAATTCATCCCTGCCTAGTAAACGGCAAGTACAGACAACAATAATTTATTAAGTTAATGAAGACTCCAAAAACAATAGTTAATAAAGTTTAAAAAGACGTTTTGAAAAAAATAAATGGTGCAATATGATAGTTACTTACACATTGCATGTGCATATAAAAAGCACATTTATTAAGGTACTTAAACCCACAATTTGAGACTTTAATTTGTATGTTTTGCAATATTCTGAGTTCTTATCACTCAAATTGCTAGTCCATGACTTGCATTTACATACATCCAAAATTTCAGTTTAATTTTTCTCAAAATTAAAAAATAAAAATTTAAAACTTAATTCAAATGGTTCATCTTTTTCTTTTGACAATTGGATTTCAATATTGCGATAATTCGACCTTAACTTAATTTCTTCAGATCTTGATTTCATTTAGACAATAAATAAATAAAGGAATTACCAAGCTCATAAAGAAATAAACTGCATGCCAATTCATATTTAGGATTTGAAAAGGCGCAAACTTAACAGCCTTCAATTTGGCTTTTCTCTGTAGTCTCCTCATAATTAATTTTTAACATGCAACAGAGAAACACCTTTACGACTGTCATTCCCACGCCTTTGAAAACTGGCATATTTAATTTGAACCCAAGAAAATTTAAAGAATGGCAGCACTGCATGTGAACCTACAATATTATCTGATGACTTATTATTTGAATTTCAGTAGAATAAATTTATGATTGTAGCAATAGACACATATCCCAAATGAAATGTACAATTAACACAATGTTAATGTTAAATTGACTTTAATTGGTTTTCTCAGAAAATTGACCTACAAAAAATGATGAGTATTAGTATTTGAAATGTTCATCTGGTCAAGAATCCCGATTGTTTAAAACAATACCAAAAATGGAAATTAGACTTGCCAAACCATCTTCCAAGTTCTAATAAGCACGTTTTAACCTCTGGATCCTGCAAAGAAATTTCAATAATTCGAGTGGTTGGAGTTATTAGGAAATCATAGCAAAAATGAAATTTAAATGCGACTGAATGACATAAGTTATCAAACGTTTATCTTTCAGTTTCCACTAATCTCCGAAAGGAATAAATAGTATAAAAGTTAATATTTGATATATTAACTGTGTATTATTATTATACACTATCAATTAATAATATGATGATATTTTATTTAAGAGATTATATTTGATACATTGTCAGTAAATAAATTTTATATATTATCAGTGAATCAGATGATGATAACTCATTAATGAATAAATATAAGCCCTTAAAATAAATGTATATAAATTAAAATTTTTTAAAGAATTTATTCATTAATTATGTGTTATCATCTTGTTTATCTCATTGATAAATTGTCAACATCTAATTCACTGATAGTGTATCAAACATAAACTCTTTATTTAATGAATAAAAATTAAACTTTCAGATTTTTAAAAAAAATCTATATTTGATATATTATCGATGCATGAATTTTATATACTGTCAGTAAATCAAATAATGACATTTTATTAATAAATAAATATCAACTTTTAAAATAAATGTAAACAAATTAAAATCTTTTAAAAAATTTACTTAGTGTTATCATTTGATTTACCTCATTAAATGAGTTACTATCATCAATTCATTAACAGTGTATATTAAATATAAATTTTTTTAAAAATAAATATTATTAAATTTATTTTAAGGTTAATTAATTATTAAAATTTTACTCTCTCCTAATATTTTTACTGCCTCCCTCTTCAATATTTTGAAACCCTCACACCCATTTCCACTCTTACCATTTCGACTTATATTCTTCCAAATTGTTGCCGGTTTTCGCACAGAATCGAAAATTGATGAATAATGGAACATCCATTCTTTCCATCTATGGCTAGTTCCGACAGCATTTATGTGTAAGAACTTGGAACCAAAGACATTCACTTCTTGAATACTAATTTGCAGGTTGCAGTTTTAATTTACTCTCATGCCAGAAGAACTAAAAACTGTACCTTAAATAGGGTTAAAAACGTTTTCATCATTTCTGTTCTGACCAGGTTCAGTCAGTGGACGTCTGAGAGTTTTTTTTTTTCGTGAGTTCTTGTTCACTTTATTTCTCTCTTATAAACGGTGTTTTAGGTAGTAAATCATATTGGCTTAAAGCTTGAAATCATATTGGCTCGTTATACAAATCATATTGGCTTAATAGTTTTGTGTCTGAGCTTGAATTTGATTTGGCATCGATTAGTATGCCAAGCTTATTTAGAATTTATCAAGCCAAAGATCAAAATAAAAACTCAAGCTAAACCAATGCAAGTTCAGAAGTTCAGCTGATCAGCTGATCAGCTTGATTGCAGTCCTACCTACAAATGGAACAGAGGAACAAATACTGCTAACAAATCTCCCTTCACTCTATTGTTTGTTGTCTTTTTCGAAGAAGAGTACAAAACTAGTATTAAACTTGTAAAACAAGTTCAGTTGGCTTAAGTCAAATCCACATGCTTCCTCTTGATAGCTAAAACTTAAGGGGTTGGGGTTGCTTGAAGGTATAAATCACATTACTGGTTCCACCTACACAGGAGAAAATGACAAAAATACGGTCCCATTCCTATACCGGCAATTTGGCCATCAAAGATATGTACTCCTCACATGCAACCCCGACAACAGTGACAATTTGGAAGCCTAACAAGTAACTAATTAACCCATTTCCTCTTCACTGAAATGCAGAAAAATCAAGCTGAAAACCTGAAACTAGTTCCAGGAAACAAAAGGAAAGAAACTGAATTTAGGCCTTGATGCCAAGGTAAGATACTAAATATTCCTCAAGGGAAAAGGACTAACAATACGACAATATCCTTCTCAGGTACTTGGCTCATGCAGAAAACACATATAAAATGCAATAACAAAAGTACTAAAACCCAAACTCACTGTCTCTTACAATCTGGCCATGGAAAAAATTGGCAGATAAATGTTAGCTGTACCAGACATCAACAAATACTACGAATTGGACCCCCTGCTTTGTTCTGCCTACCCAGTACCCAGGCTTATCTTTCCAAATCGAATCCAATCTATTCACCATTTGCCAGTCTCACCAGCCCCCCCCTCGTTGGCCCTTGCCACTTTCCTAATAAAAATGCGTTTCAAGAACACCTTCAAAACAGCAATATTAAATCTAGAAACCATAAATTAAAGGAATAACCGGTTCGTTTCATACTTAACATTCGTACAGAATTACAGATCTAGTTCAGAAAACCCCAGCTTAGGTACAAAAATTCCAAAATTAAAGAAATAAAAAAAAATCCCAAGCCAAATACAAGAAGACAATGCCAAAACTACAAAAAAAAAACCCCAAAACTAGAAATTAAGAGATATATTTATATTTGATTCATTTATTTATAATGCTATATATAGTAAGTAATTAATTAGAATTATCTGCCTCTGTTAGTGAAATTCATCTTCTCATAATACTGAATAGAGAGAAGAGACAGACAAAGATTAACCTCATCTTTCCCCCACCGAGCAGGCGGCTTGGAGTTAATAATCTTGCGAAACGGAGAAGCCCAAGACGAAGCTGAAGCACCTTGAGGCTTAGAAAGCGGCCCAAGGTAAAGCGAGTGAAGACGGCGGAAGCCACCAAGAGGCAAAACCACAGATCTAAGCTGTTGGGTTCCACAGCCGATGTTAGCCCAGTGCCTGGTACAGATCAGCTCCCAAAGTCGCTCGTCTTTGGCGGTTTTGAGCCACAGCTTGCTAACACAAGAGGCTATCGCTAAAGTCCTCGCGTCAACATGTTTGAAAACCTCGTACAACAGATTTTCATCTAAATTCATCAACCCACCTTCTTTATCTTCATCAGCGTCTTCTTTTGTTTTCTTCATTTTCTGGTCGGTTCCAGGTACCTGAGAATCTGGGGCTCTCCGTTTCATTGCCAAAAGCTGAAACCTCGATTTTGGGGTATATTTTTAATCTTTGACGATGAAATTGAATTGTAAATAAAGAGAAGTGGTCGGATGGCGGGGTGATGGTAACGCGAGCTGATTTTGTTGGGTATCGAAGCAGACAAGAGGACAAATGAATATGGCAGTGGGGGGGTTCGATTCCTCTGTTTTCTTTTTATTATTTTTCTTGATAATGAATTGACAAGTTTGTATAAAGTTTTGGTTTTAATATTATCTTTTGCCATTTTGTGTGTTTTCTTTTCTGAGTCAAGACATGGGCTGTAAATCTTTAACTGACTTATCTGGTGTCTTGCTTCTGTTTTCCACCTGGTTTTGCCTTGTTTTTATTCAAGGAATATTGAAGCTATTGCTGCAATTTTTTTTTATGCACATAGATCAGCTTGAAATTTCTCTAGCGAAGTGATAAAATGTGAATTGGTTACTGTACAGTTTGAAGTTGATTTTTTATCAAATTGATGGGTTGAAATCCTTTCTCAAATTGAAAATGAATTAGAGTTACATAATTCAACACCGGCTTAGCATATATGACAAGCTATTTGTCAATTTCTTTTACAAAAGAGAAAGATGGAAGGTTCCTTGATCCTAGCTTATAGACAAACTTAGATTGCAAATTGCAACTTATTTATTCCGAATGATTAACCAAATCCCATTACCAATGACAGCAGCACAGCAATGTTAAGATCTCAAAAGTTTGTAATCAACCTAAAATCTTCTCTTTTTTAGTGTAAAAAAAGTTTTCACTTAACTTGTAAATATTGGTCAAATTTTCAACTAAATAAGGTTTGAATAGGATTTTATAATTTAAATTAATGTTTAGTTAAAAATAGTTAAAATACTATTTTTAAAAAATTTTACATTTAATACATTGTTTTCATTAAAATCAAAGAAATAATATATTAAATAAAGAAAAATATGTCCAATTACACTCATTAAATTTTAAATTTTTATTTAAATTATAATTATATTTTTAAAAATCTTAAAAGTAGTGCAATTTAAATCTTTATTCTTATTGTTTTATTAATGTATTAATTGTTGAACTAAATAAATATATTTATTTGTTTAGTACTTGTTATATTATAATTGAATATAATGTATTAACATGTAAAATAACTATAATTGATTTAAAACGATTGAATCGAAAATCAAACCTTCAACGGATTCAATGTTGAGCTAAAAGCCTTCAATTTAATCACATTAGCGGAAGCAAAATCAAACAATAAATCAAACACACAAGAGACAATAATTTAACGTGATTCGATCCAATTGACTTATATCCACAGATGAGAAACAAGATCCATTAGTTGTAGAAAATTACAAACATACATCAAATCATCAACCTGACTCAACAATCAATACTCATAAGACACTCTCAATCTTCTCTAGTCTTATAGAGTATTCTCAATCCAAACAAACACAAATCCAAACCCTTGTGCACTCTTTCAACATAACTAAATACATACTCATATGCTCCCATACATCATACCTATGTGGATCCTCTCAGTCTCCTCTAGTCCACTCACAAACAAACATATACACTCATAAGACGTAGAGCCTCAATACTCCTATAGAGTATCTATCCCATAAAACCTTACAACTCACTTATATCTTTTTCTCATACCTAATCTTGTAGAGACTTCACCTATTTATAATCATACAAACTTGTCCATTAAAAATCACTCTCCTTTTAGAATTCTTTTCTTATAAGTCAAACTTACATATTAAGAATCCCTTTCCTTTTAAAATTCTTCTCTTGCAAGTCAAACTTACCTATTAAAAATCTTCTTTCTCTTAAAATTTTTTTTTGTAAGTCTTTTTATCCATCAAATAATATCTGATAAATTTCAAATAAATCTTTAATAAATCTCAAACAAATCTCTTATTAAATTTGAGTCAATATTTTCAACACTCAACACCTCCAAATTTGTTTATTAAAATATGTTATTACGTCAAGTTCAATCAAAATTCATTTGACAAAGTCGACACCAAAATTTTGTGGTAAATGAAACCAAATAAGAAAAATAAACCGAACACAGGTTAATGTTCAAAGTCAAAACAACAGGGCTTTAACTTGCGACCGGATCTGAAGAAAACAGAGTGACATGTATGATACATTGGTTGGAGGAAGTGACAAAGTTACCTGAAATCGGAAAGGTAAGAACAAAGGCGAGCTGGGTAAAATGAAAGCAAGTTATGTGGTTGGGACTAACCCACGTTATTAGGGTTTTTTTTTTCTTGTTTCTTTCTCACATATCAATAAAACTTTGTTCTGGCGCCAAGATTCCGAGCGTAATATTTTGAGAAATCCCCCGTGAAAATGATGTTTTTGTCGTTGTCTCACTCTCCGTTATCTCCAACCGGATCATCTTCCGGTCCAAAAAGTTTTGTTTCAATCTGCAAATGAATAAGACATGATGTGATTTGGGGTTACGCCGCTTGATGTCATTAGAGATTGACTACGCGGATTTTTATTAAGGAAAAATTTAAAAAAATGATTACCGTATCTCTGATTAAGCGTCTAAAACAAAACAAAAAAATCTAAATCAAAACTTAATTAAATTAATTCATAAAATTATTTTTAAAAAATAATATTTTTTTAATTTAAAATTCAAATATGATATTTACAATTATTTTTTTCTAAGCAGCCGTTTCTTATTAAAAAAAATCGAATCCATTTTAAGTGGCTGCGGGGCCAAATTATTCAGTCTGTGAATAAGATGTCCCACAATGGATGGTAATTGGCTATGGTAAAGCTTACCCAATGTTTCGGATATTTATAAAGAGAGCCTAAGCCCAGCTTCAAACCATGGCCTAGCCAAGGAAAGTTGAGTCCAAATATTAGGCATTTATTATAATTGGGCTATATACTGGGCTGTACTTGGTGCTTTAGGATTAGAGATTTTTTGTCGAATTACGTCAGATGAAAGGACACTACTCTACCCGGGTTTGATATTGGTTAATTGATCAGTTTGGTCTCTAAAAGACTCTTATTTGATGTATGATTGGGTGCCTTCTGCCAGCCTTTTTTGCCCAATATTCTTTCCACAAGTTTGAAAAGTTTTTTCTTGGAACAGCTGAATAACAGTTGAAAAAATTAGATAATCTCACGAAGTTGAAATGAAGAATTGCAGGGCAGCCAAGTGTAAACGCAATCTCGTTCAAGATGAAACATAAGAATTTATGAAAGTCAGGGAGAATAGTTAAAAGTAAGAAGAGCATGCTATATTGGTATTGACTTTGAAGGCCGCTATTGATTCCATTCGCTGTCATACATCCACTCATAGAAATTCGAATGACATTTGCGTTTCTTTATTTCCCATACATCTAAGGCAAGGTGTAGCATGCAAAATGACATTTGCTTTTCTTTGACCATGCAAAATTCTTCAAATATGGCTGTCATTGGCTACTTTTGAAGCCCATCCACATGTATAACTATTTCTTTGGTTTCTAGTAAAGGAATTCGATTAGAACAGCGAGTTTGGTCTGGTCTTTTGGTTGAAAAAGATAATAACGTACACCAAATTTGATGTTTGATCATGCAGCTAAGTAAAGGGGCGCCATTAAACTTAGCCTTTCATGAAAAAAATATTCCAGTTTTGCACATGCAAGACTTTGATGTATAGGGTTTATGCAACTAAATTCCATTCAGATTTCAGACTGGTTAATCAAATAGTGATCAGATCCTCATTAAAAACCAAGATTATCTTTTCTACTGAGTCAATGGAATAATCGGAGTAGCATACATCAATCCTTTCCCTCTCATTGTTGCCAATATGAGATTTATATTAGGCAAATCGAAGATAAACAAAAACAAAACTTGCACTATTAATTTGTTAATTGTCGTAGTACATTATTCCAGCATGTTCTGAATAGCATTAGTCTTGGAATTAATGAAGCCGCTTCTTGCAGCAGATCACAACTCAGGATTTAACATGTTCTCATTCAGTAACTAATACAGGAGGTGGAAATTGGGTGTAGGCTAAGATAATAAAAATGATATTACAAAAATAACAAAACTCATAAGAAATTACGTTTGCAGAATCTGAAAGCTAGCAATTGTTGCTGTGACCAGCCCCACTTCTACTAGGTCCAGAATAAGCTTGAGCTACCTTGAATGTCTTGGTTGAAGTAGGCGAAAACGGATGCTTGAGAGGCCTAGAGGCCTCCACCTCTGTTAAAAGAAAGAGGATAAGGACAATGGCGAAAATGAAGGTGGGATTCAAGGCAAAAGAGAAGATACGCTGAGCATTCTTCATCATTTCGTTTGGTTATCTACTGTTGTTGTGGTTGCTAGAGTGGTGGTACTCCGTTGGACTGACTCCAAATTTTTTGAGGCTGGTCGATACGTACAGCTCTTGGGGTATATATAGGGGTATAGAGCTGAGCTGGCAACAAAAGGGAGTTGTCCTGATCTGGCCCTGGAAATGAAGAACATTTGGAAATTCTGGAACTTTGATGGATAAATATAAGGCTTAAGAAAGAATGTCTAAATTCTTTCGATCATTCTGAATGCACTTATCGATCATATATAAGAAAACTTTAACCGAAATCCTCTTTTAAATATTAAACTATCTGTGAAGCATTGAATAAAGCTTCATCAATCGACGACATTTGCACTTTAATATATGGTCAAGTTCAAATTAAGGTAAAATAGGTTGAAACATTCTTCCCTACCCACCAGGCAGGCACAAAGATTTTGTTTGCATGTATCTGCTCACATTACACTTTGGGTAAGACGAATCTATAATAAATTAAATATGGTTATGGAATTTGAGAAAGCCATGTTGCCAAATTCAACTTGACATCAGAAATAACAGATTTTTTCACTACTACTTGAAATCACATAATAATTTGAGCCCGTGACCAATGGAAGATGTCAACAGCTTGTGCTAGCTAGCTAGTTTGGTACACATCCATGTTTGTCAATCCGCCAAGTGCGGCATGGTCGGCTCCGCCGGGTGCTTCAGGCTTCTCTGATTGTCCTTGAAGAAAAAAAAATACAATAAACATTGCTGTTCACAAGCTCTGCCGAGAATGTTGAATCGAATTGTTTATTGAGACGCATGATTCACAATCTATTGGTACAAGATTTAGCATTAAACAACCTCAAGAATCACGAGTAGCCGCAAACAACAAGAAAAATTTATGTTGAACATGAGGCGGGTCTCACATTAGACAATCATTTCTGTGCATATTATATTTTGCTTGGAATATTTCTACATTTCAAATTAACCACTATATATTTAAAGAGAAAAAAATTAATCATGAAAATCATTGTGATATATGCATTTTTGTCCTATCTACTTAATCAAAAAATAATTTATATTTTGCTTTTCAATTTAATCAAAACACTCTGTTGCCAAGTTCCAATTGTTGTATGTAATGATGTGAGAGTAATGGAATCAATGAAGAATTAGATAAGTTATCTTTTAAGATAATAGGTTATTCACTGTAATCAGACTCTCAAAAATGTTATCTCCAAGATATAATGTCTAAATTAAAATTTCAATGTTATAATTCAAGAAATTTTTGAACACACATAAACCATAAACCATAAAATGTTAGTAGGAGAGAATGATTTAATTTTTTGAGTAACTAGATGCAAAAGTGTTTTAAATGAATACTTTTGAAATGAAATAACATGTCCAAGATATTAATTTTTTGAATTTTCAAAACAAACAGTCGATTGTTCGAAGAAGAGCAGTCAATTACCCAACATTTTATTTTGTACCAGGAGTAAATTAGGGAAGGGCAGTCAACAGCCATCCAAGGGATAGTCGACTGCCCATTTTTCTCCAAAAATTCACCTGAAAGTGAGTGACTGAATTTGCATATAGGGGAGCTGCTAGAGGAGTCTGTTGCTTTTGTCCATCAGTTGATAGGACAGTCCATTGCTCGTTTAGTTTTATTTCAAGACTATTTACATACTTCCAAACAACATTTTCAACACTTTTGCATATTACATGTATTATGTAACACTTATTTTATGAAAACACTTGATAAACACTTAAAAAATTCATTCTGGTAATATTATGCAACACCAATGGAAGGCTAGTTGCAACTTGCCTGGGTTATCCAAGTATTAGAAAAGCCAATTCATATAGAAATTTCCTTCAAAATCAGGGGGATTTTGACATGGGGTTGATGAATTTTTATGATAGACCCTTTTTCTCTGATCGTCCTCGGCGATAGGAATTGAACATGATTTCTCATGATATGGTTGGTAAACTCTCCTACCTACACGAGAGTAAGGATCCATGTGACTGCTGGTGAAGGTGAGTTTGTGACTCCATGACCATGTGAATTGTGATTTATAGGTTGGACTTGAAAGCAAAATGCCTTTTTTTTACAAGGATAGCCCCTTCTATGAGTCGACTCACACGTGTGTTTAGTGAGGTCATATCCAAAATTTCTATCGTCATGAATGCTCCTTGTTAATATTGCCTACAAGCGGCAAAAGCACAATCATGTTTTCGATGGATAATGTATTTATTTTTTGAAAAAATGAAATTTGAATTTCACAAAAGATATTAATTATGATGTAAACCAATTAAATCTTTAACAAACAATTCATAAATAAAGTCATTTTGTATTAATTTATATTAATAAAAAATTATAAATAATATTTTAAACTTTAATAATTAAACGAACATATCATAAATATAACAAAATTTATTTATATTCAATTTACTTATATTTCTACAAAAGATATTTAAGATTAAGAATAATTTTCTTGAGTAGTCATAATTTATTACAAGAAAAATGTTGATGGCCAAGAAATAATTAATGAAATTAATAAATAGTCACGCGTATCATATATAAAGCAGAGGATAATTAAAATAAATTTAAGTGGTGTAAACACTTGTTTTTAAAACAGTACTAAAACATTTAATACTCGCCCACATTCAAAAAGAAAAAAAATTTAAAATTTGAAATTTAAAAGATAATTCTATTTAGTATTTTTTAAAAAGAAAAATCTACATTAGATTATATATTAAGAACAAACCCTATCATATTTCGTCAAAATCTTTATATTATAAAAATATTTTAAATTCTAACATGGAATGTTAGCATCTTAATCAAATGTCGTCTAAGGTTGATTTTTCATGTTATTTCGCTGACGTTTCCCATCAGTCATGGATACGTGATAGATGGTGACAGACAGCAAGATTTGAATCGATGTCTTAAGTTCAATGTAGCAACTAACTAGATTTTGCTTGAAATTAAGGGACTTGAAGAATCTGGAATTGCTACCACAGACAGACATTCAACATGTGAAACTGGTTTTCAGTTTTCATGTTCATTTACAGAGAAAGCAAGCAACTGAAACTGAAATCCTTTTCTAATTAATTCCCAGCGGTCGACCACATTGATCACAAGAGCATAATATTCTAGGAAAGGGAATGTTGAAATTTTCGAACACGCTCATGCCTTGTTTCAAAATGTCCCATCTGCTTATTCAACTTGTTTAATCTACTACTTTGAAAAGCTTCTGACATAGACAGCTAAACTTTGCCAATGCAAAACTCTTTCAAACAGAATGATAGTAAAAATGGACATCTGCCTGCCTTCAATGGAGCTATGTACATTGGTGAGTAACCTCAGTCTTAGAGAACAATTTCATGAATTTTGAAGCCTTTGAAAAGTAGTTAGTGCTAAATATAACATTATACATAATTTTTATAATGGTGAGAGAGGGAAAAAAAAAAGAAAAAAAAAAGCTATTGGACTTTTTTATTTTGTTTCATTTTTTATGCCATTTTTTGTTTTTCCTATTTCCTAATTTTTATAAAATATTCTAATTTAAAATAATTTCACAAAAATATTAACAAGTATATATTTAGTAAATTAATTTTCTTTTTGCATTGGCTAAAAATATACTGAGTTTTTTAGTAAAAGAAAGAGAGAAATGAGGAAGGGAAAATTATAAAAAAGAAAAATGAGATATATTTTTTTGTATTATTCTTATTTGTCTTATTTTTATTTTTTTTTGTTATTGTTCATTATCTTTTAGATAATTTCTTTTGAAAATCACAATTTAAAATAATTTTAAAATATAAAATATATAAAATTTATTAGTAAATTTGTATTTAAAAAAAAAACTTACAAATTGCTTCTATAAAATAATTTAACAAAATAATATAAAAAAATTATTAATAAATTTCAATTTAAAGTAATACAATAAAATTATCAATTTGTATTTTCTAAAAACAATTATAACTCACGCAGCATCGTGCGAGGATTTTCCTATTAACAATTAATAATCTAGTACTATTATTAATGATATAGATTCAATATTGGTTTTTTTTATTAGGTTAAAGAAGATTTTAATTCTGTCCTTTTAATAAAAAATGATTTAATTATTTAATTAAATATTCGAATATTGGTTTTTTTAATTTCTAAAATTAAGAAAATAAACAAATTATGTCTGAGAAAGGAAAAGGGAGATGCTCCGACAAATGCATATACATGTAAACCTCTGTCATGTTTGTATGCACCGTCTTGTATTCAGAGAAAGACAGTTCACCAAACGTCCTATTTTTTCCCTAAAGTTCGAAGAAATGCATCAAAAAGCCCTTTTGTCTAAATTTTTTTTTTGGGGGGTTGCTATAAAAGATGAGACACGTTGACTTATAGTATTAAAATGTTCTATTTATTTTACATGAAAATAAATAAATAAATTAAATAATATATCAAAAAAAAAAAAGGACCGCGTACCGGATGGAAACACACGCGTTTGATGTTGGGAAAAGCGTGTGAAAGCAATCTGGGTCGAACGTGACCATGCCAAAAAAAAAAAAGGGGCTCACTTGCTTTACTACGGTTTGCTTGTCTAAATGTCCGTTTGGCTTTAAATTTTCTTCCCAATTTGGGAATTTCTTGCCTTCTTTCCTGTGACTTCATGCTGTATGTAATCTGCAGCCCGGAATTGTAAAGTCAAATTCGAACACCACAAAGCAATTTTCAAAGTAAAAGCTAGCTCTGTTTCTTCCAACCTCACCTCCCACCTATATCCTTGCCATAGCTACCGATTTCGCCACCTCCCCCCCCCCCCCCCAAAAAAAAAAAAAGTAAACACAAATTGTATAAAATATAGTAAAAGAGAGGAAAAGGCTGAGTCAAACAATCCTGTTAAAGGTCCTACATTGACAAAGCTCTTCACCGTCCAGATCAAGCAAGATCCTTGTATATATAGAGTGGGTAGCTAGCAATACCCCATAGCTATATTTCAAAGACTATCCAATTGATAGAGCATTTGTTGTGAGAGACAAGTTCAGAGATTAGAACACGTTGTCATGTCGATGACCAAGAACAGCTCAACATCTTATTCATCAATGAAGTGTATTCTTTTCGTGCTGGGTCTATTGGCGTTGTTGGTTTCAACAGAGTTCGCTGCTGTCCATGGCCGAGCACTTCGATCAACGAAGGACATTGTCATTGTTCGAGGATACGAAGAACAAGGGGATGCTGATCATGAAGCGGTTGGTGTGCCTTCGTTTGCTGTCTCAGAAAACAACTCCAGCAATCGTAATTCATTTATGAGCTTGACATTTATATTAGCCTCCGGACCAAGCAAAAGAGGTCCTGGACATTAATTTTAAGCATTTCTTGGACCTTAAATTTTTCTTTTTGGTTTTCCATCCTAGGACGCGGAGGTTGTGCACAGATTTGTAAGCTGTAGAATTTTTTTCCTCTTTAATCTTCATCTAGGACAACAGGGAGATTTGTTTTTTCATTCCTTTAAAAGCAAGTATAGAAATCTATACTTTTTGATGATGACGATGATGATGTGCATGTGTGATTGTCAGCAAAATCAAGTCTCTTTCCCCCTCCAAAACTCTAAGAAGTCATGTAATGTAAATAATCTGAAAGGAGACGCCGCAAGGGATTAAGAAATCTAATTAATTATGTAATCTAAGTCAAACCCCATCGAAGTCGAAAAGAAAATCATGACAAAAGACGGAAGATCAGTAGATATTTCATCACCTGTTAGCTTTGACTGCGCCAATATGTTACAGTCTACGTACTATTGACTGCCTGCCTCGTTTTATAATGTATACTTCTACTTGATCTCTCAATGCACGTTAGATTTAGCTGATATATTTTTTGTGTTTATGTTTCTTGATAGTCTGGAAATGGGTTTCATTTGCAAAATTTTAGTTTCTTTGGCTGTTTTCTTTGGTCGTGGACCTTAAGCCAATAGCATTCAAGTCTCTGTCCATTGAGCTTAATCGAGATGGACAAGAAATTAAAAGCACTGTTAAAAAGACTTAAATTTCTACGGTGATAGACTCCACCAAAGAAACAACTAATCTTGATTTCATAAAGAATTTGATATTGATCTCCAATAAAAATCAGGATATAATTAAGCTTTTTTTACAAAAAAGATCTTAGTTTGAGAATAAAAAAAAAATCAGATTCTCAATTTAAATCTCAAATCTGTTTAATTTTACTTTTTAAATATAATTATACAAATGATCTGAATTAAACTCCAAGTTTGAAAATATAATTACAATTTAAGCATGTCATATTTCAATGACATTGCTTAATTAGTTTTTTTTTTTTTGTGCTACAGCTCAATCTCTGTTTCAATTCTTTTCGTCGACATAATTTAACATTAACTTTTCGGGTTTCTTTATGCTTGTTATATTATTCTTACCAAGCATAAAATTTTATTTTTCCATTTCATCTTCTGCAAATGTTTGTACAGTAACCTAACTTTATTCTCGGGCACGATCTTCTTCTGTCCTTGTGTGTTAGGTTCAGGATGTATGTGTGTGTGCACTGTGCACCAAAATATAAGAATGCGAAATTTCTAGTCAAATATTGTGGACAAGCCCATCTTAAAAGGTCATCAAATTGTTAGAAATGCTGGTGAAAGTTTTTGAAGTTGAACTTCAAATATTACTACCGTGCAATCTCAAAACTCAGCAATTAACATCACCGAGGTAGATAAATCATTGGATATGGCGGATATACGAGTCCTTTGGCCATTTCCGTCTACCAACAAGAAGACAACTAGTGGAGATTAAACTTTGACATTATTGAAAAGTAGCTATAAAAATCGTCTTTTGGCCCATGACCCTTGAAAACAAAGCCGATATGTCACGGGTCGAAATTTAAGTTTCGAATCCGTACAATTTCAGGACTTGAACATTCATCCTTTCGGTATCTTAGATCAATTTTTTTTATCATGGTTCACACTCTTGTGAAGTATGTGAATCCTTGTGAGGTATTGTCTATTCTGACCCTCTTGGCCTCACGATTTTATTCTACAAAAAGTGCCTCACAAAAAAAAAATGTTGTGAACTCTTATATACTCCAGTAACCTTTTTATTATGTTCGATGTGAGATTCAGGACTCCTCTTTAAGTTCGTGACATTCTCTCTTACCCAATCTCGTGACACTCTCGTCACGGAGGCTGACCACTCTCCTTACCTCCCTTGAGATGCTCGACGTACGAGTCGAGACTTAAGTTTTCAACTTGCGCAACTCCGAGACCCGAGCATTTACCTTTTCGACGTTTCAGATCAACCTTTCTGTCACGATTCACACTCTTGTGAGATATTATCCACTCTGATCCCCTTGACCTCACGATTTTATCTTACAAAAAGCGCTTCACAAAGAAGAGATGGTATGAACTCTTATATACTCAAGTGACCTTCATATTATGTTCGATATGAAATTTAGAACTCCTCCTTAAGTTCGTAACAGATACACTTCACTACCAAACTTTTGTCAATAAAGCTACCAAGACTACTCGATTAGGCATCGGCTAAAACCAGCATAATTTCTTGGAACACCAAAAAGTCCTAATATTGCACGATAAAAAAAAATATTAAACCGAATATTTTACTCATAAAGAATTTTTCTCCACATTGAATCGTTCCTCTCAAGAATTATTGTGTAAAAGCATATTTTGTGCTAAATTTTTAAGAATATTTTGTTCCCCACTTGGCTTGCTCGCCATACAAACCTAAAGCTCGGTTGAAACTTGAAGGATAATGTTGCTGAACCAACAATTTTCTCCGTGCAAAAACATCCACAAAAGGACCAAATTTGAAATTTCAAACAAAAATCTCTTACTCTAATTTAAGAAATGTCCAAAAGCAACGGACATATTCAGTTTCATCGCGCCATAGGCCCACAAAGTTCTCTAGGAAGAAACTGGGAATAGTCTTCAACTAAACTAATCAGGGAGGAGAGCGGGGCAAGTAGAAACACGGTTGTTTGTCGGTTGTCATAAACACAGTTGGACAATTTGGACAGACAGCAGGAGTGTTATCAGCGCAGGAAATGGAATTCAAATCAATGACGTTATTACAACATAAATAAAAATGTCCGACTACTTCAAGGCTAGAACTAACTTCCACTTCTAAAGCTCACTTCTATCTCTTGACCCCCATCTCCAACGGTCAATCACAGGATTATCAGTCATAAACAAGTAGGGACAAAAAGGTATGGAGGAAGAGAATTTTGGAAGTGAAAATATCATTTTAGCCAAAATTTGACGCGCTAACATGGCACAAATTTGGAAATTAACCTTTCTCGAAACTCAGGAGAGCTTTTTCACAGTGAGTATATGTGCACATGCACTTAATCACAAAAACCTGCAATACTTAAGTTGAGAGTATGATCGACAGTAGACATGACACAGATTAAAGTACAGTGTATCACAATAAAACCACCGACTCATAAAGTATGATTTAACGAAAAGAATCCACAAGCAAACATGTGCAAGGAACTGAAACATACATATAATAAGTGTTGCAGGAAAAAAGAAATGAACCTACCCTGATATAATCAATTTAAAGGTATTTTCTCTTAAGTTCAACAAATAGCTAAGCATCAATTGATAGAAGAAAGCAGACAAGCAGTGCCCCTTCACAAAGATATTGTAGATTACCCTGCAGGGGTGAGTTTGACAAGAGACAGAATTCTCTATGATATTTCCAGGGTCATGGATATGAATATATGGAAAACATTGACCTCATGATCAAGCTCAAATGATCCTTTTCTATATTGTTGAAAGATGAAGCTAGGTTACACAGAGTGATCTAGAAAGTTGTAACATGCCCAAAGCATTCTTGGTTAAAAGGGATTACTTTACTGATGTTACTTCTTTCCTACAAAACTTCTATATATGCAAGAAAAGAACTCAAAGAATAACAGACTTTTTGAGAATAGAAGCTCACATATATAACAGTTGGCTAAAACTTGGTTAACACAGAACGATGTTCTGGCAGGGAAACATACTGTACACATACATTACAAAATTATGGAACATGAAAATAGCCTGTGAACTAAAAACACGAAAAAATTGTTAAAGCATTATTCCTATTTTGACACAAGCACATGCATGAGCAATGTGTCTTACAATCAATTAATATCAATTGTATGTTTATATTACCAAAAGACTATACAAAGATAAGTTAATAAGAATGCATTTTCATTGAAAATCTACTCATACTTGTTCTATAGCACATAAGTCATCCCTTGCATGCTAAATTCTAATTCACAGCATAAACCTCACAGAGCTTCCACATCCTAATGGCTCTAGCACACTTAAGAATCTTTACTAACACAAATTAAATTTCCAAACCAACAAGTATTTTAGGAAGAATTACAATAAAAGTGAATTGAAGAAATACTGAGACTATTTATCAGATCCATACAAAATACAGAAACCTCTACCGCTTAGAGCTCTTTCTACATGTAAACTCTTCAAAAGACTTTCAACTCGATTGCTCTGGATTCAGTAATGTTCTGCCTTTAAGAGATGCAAATTCTAAACAGCATTGCCTAATTCCTGTGAAACTAATGACTGCATTTGCTGAAACAGATCATGAGAGAACAAACAGTGAATAAAGGTATAGAATGCTGATGAGTTGGTGGAAAATAAATCATCAATAACCAAATTTCTAGCACCCTTTATGCAGCATTTTGCGCTGTACCCATGAACAGAGTAACAAACACCAATCAACTCATAAAAATCAAGCACATTTCCACAAAGATTACAGAAAACCCAAAAAAACCCGATAAATATTATTACAGATATTATTATCATCGCATATAAGCAATTAAGCATTCCGAAATATCCATAGTCAGTGCAAACAGATCTAAGGAAACGCTAGCAATACTAATTATCAAGCTAAAAAACCCTAAAGAGAGACAAAGAGAGAAACAAGAATCCTCAAAGTCAAGCCTCTGCCTCTACGGACGGGGATGAAATCTCCCCATCACTCGCAGCTCCCGAGTCTTTTGTGTCTGCCTCCGGACCTGACGGAGCATCGGCGGAGGCGGCACCAGCTCGAGCTTTGACAGTATCGAGCATACGCTTGCTGATCTCCTTGGAATACACTTGAAGGATCTCGATGCCATCGTCGTCGGCGGAGAACGAAGCACCGGCAACCGAGAAAGCCTCCTCTTCGATCGACTTGGCCACGGCGGACGCCTCATCCTTCGGGATCGTTCCATAGCGTTTGGAAAGGACGGATTGAGAAGACAGCGTCTCGACTAGACGGTTAATGACGGCATCGCGGGTTCGTTGGCTGGGGGGCCAAATTCGGAGGGTAAGATTATTAAGATTGGCGGCTGTGTCGTCTACTTGGGCTTGGGTCTGGGTCTGGTGGGGCTCCGTCGCTTCTGCGGCGGAGCCTTGAGTAACGGCGGAATCAGGATCGGCCATTTCTTTTGGTTTGGGACTTCGAGTTGTGACTGGACAATGGGATTTGGAGTTTTGGGAGCGGAAATTTTTGCAAGGGAAATAGAAAAAGAAAACAAAGAACTGAAAGTGGGCCGAGTGTGGGTTGAAATGAAATGGACCGACCAACTTTACTTAGATCTGCATCTGCCCATGTCTTAAATGCTATAAATGCTAGTTTTCAATTAATAAAACACTTTAATATCGAAATTTCTATCATTTTTTTTATTGTTTAGTTGATTTTGATTTGGTTGTCAACGAATCAATTTCTGACGACGTAACGTAGCCTTCCTCATTGATTTTCGTTTAAGGCAATAAAGGAATTTTTTTTGCCAAAGAAGCAACCTTACTCGATCCAATCAACCAAAAGAAATAAGCTTACTCAGCTTCATACAAGTTGAGCAGTTAAGCTCCATGGGCTTACTTTATGTAACAAAGCATGTTTCTCTCATTGTCTGACACTCAAGCCGGTTGAAATATAAAAAATAGGAAACAAAACTGTTACCAAAACACCAAGGGCTTTTGTCTGGTTGCAGGCTTTGGCCCATTTATTTGACAGCATGGGATAACGTTTACAACAAACTGAAACGGGCAAGGAGTCGAAGTGTAACTATGATTGTGCCAAAAACCAACTGTCAAACTAAGAACGGGGAAATCTAACTTGTTAGACGACTCGAGTTCCTGTTACTAGAACAAACTCAAACTCAAGCCTGGGACAGCTGCCACTATCTGATACAGGACACAAGTAACTCATAGCTCTGAAAGAACATTAATCACGGATTTGCTTGGTTTGCACTTAGCTACAAAGGACTTAGCTTTTGGCATGGTGATTCCTGTCCCTTCAGTCAAGTTCACCTCCTCTTCGCTAATTCTTTCCCACTCGAAGCATTGAATTAATGCAGCCAATGCCAACCCACTATGGCACTACCCAACTCTTTTCCATTCAAAACACTGTAGGCAATTGGGTAAACTATGCGCAACCCCATCCAAGCGCTTAGAGCCAAATTTGTAATGGTAAAAGTCAAGATTTGCATATGAATTAGGATTCGTTCTTGATTTGTTTTCCTTTAGAGTAAAATTTTTATACTGTAGATTTTTATATTCCTGATCTTTAGGCTAGATTAACGCTGATCACCGTTCATTACTTTGTGTGTGTGTGTGTATATACATCAGTTCTTTGTTTCTTTACAAGATAGATGAATGAATATATTTTTTCCTAAAATCCTCACGCTTGGACATGCTGTCCCCTATCAAGTCCCAATGGATGAGACTGCTTCAAACCTTTCAGGCTTAAGGGCTTCTCCAAAGGTTGACCTAAGGAGCCCACGTCCAAAAGAATTTTTGTTGAAAGTAAAATAATCCCCATCCAAGGTTGCAGCCCTGTTAGCAAATATTATACAACGCTACCTATTAACAACATCTACCTTCCTCTTGGTTTGCTGAAGTCCGTTTTGACGCCGCTGTTAGGCCCTCCGGGGCAATGGCAGTTTGTGTTGTGATGGTGACGTCCCATGCAGCCAGATAAATTGCGCTCCACCCTTTTGATTGCAGAGACCGAGGCAGCCTTTCTTTGCTTGGATATGCTTAATATGACTTTCAGTTTCCTAAAACTAAAGCATGAAAAAAAAAAGTTACTATACCATGTATTTTATATAACGATAATGCTACTGAACATGTCAATCTTTATTTGAAAATGATGAAATTACTATTTCATGAAGTATTTGTCTTCACGGATTTACTCATGACAAAGATGTTTTCACAAAATTTTTCCATTTGCAATTTAGCTTGCATAATCATCCACCCCAAATCAGCATCCGGAACACTAACTGTAAATATTAAGGAATTTCAGCCGAGCCTATTGGAAAATAAAGCCACAATTCCGGGGTAAGTAATCTATATTCTCAGAGTCACAGGAAACTTTCCTGAGAACTCAAAGCCAATTTCCTGTAAAACCAATTCATGCAGCCAGCCCATCGTAAAAGAGTAATTTTATACTGGTAATGCACACCTAAAGAAACAAATAAAGAGAAACCACTAATAACTACAGTAAATTTATAATCTTATACTTTTAACACACCTGAGACCATTGTTATTCGTTTCCGTGTCCCAGGCCCATTAAATAAAACAAAGAAATTGTCTGAGAAAGTTTCTGATAAAGGTACATTGCTTTCAGCAGACAGGAAGAAGTTTTTAGTTTGAGATTAAAAAATTCTGTAAAGTTGTAGGGGAGGGGTCGGATGTGTAGAAATGATCAGGCCAATTGGAATCACCGTAACTCGCCCTTCTGTGTGAGCATCTTTCCATGTCCGTACTGCTTTCAATGGTCAACAAAGCTCAAAATTTTGCTTCTCGATGCGAAGGGTCTCCCCTGCAAAAATCTATACAGCAATGCCTTTGCGTAATGTCAGCTCCAGGAAACGATTCCATTTGACAGAGGGTCCCCCTCCTAAGACCTAACTTCGCAATTCACATTGCTTCGGTTAACATAATCTGATATCCCTGCCATCAAATTCAAAAAGAAAAGAAAAACGACATCTGATATCTCTCTCATATGGAGAAAGAGAAAAATGTACGACTGCATTGGTTTCTACTTTCTCGTTTCGCTACAAAAATAAACTGGTTGTCTTTGAGTAACTTTTTGGATGCTTATGGCTTAATTTTCTGTTTTGAGAATTCAAGTACCTAAAGCTCAACTCTCCGATCTAAGTGGCCGAAGTTGTCTGACTTCCCTATAACTCTAGGTACATAAACCAATCATATATATTACTTACGAAGTAACAAAATCAAGCTTCCAAGTTTTGGTATGCCTCAGCTTGGCTTTGAAAATTATTTTGAATTATTCTCCCAAAAATATCAACAGTTGAAACTCGAACCTCTTGTCTAGTACAAGTAACATGTTCCATGTCTCATCACCCAAAGCGAGAAGAAACCCTGATTCAGCCAATGGTTGTAAATGAGGCACCATTTATGGCTTAATTAGTGGTTGAGCTAGCTCTTTGTTTCTTGACAATGATAGACGAAGAAACAAAGATGTTTCTTGACAACGGCAGACGAAGAAATAAAGAAGGACGACTTCATGGAGGAATAAAACCCTAAAACTGTCAAGTATCAACCAAAATTATATATTTCCCTTGTTCTTAATATAGTGTGCCAGAGTAACTTTGTACGGAGTTAACCTTTCATTAGTATCTTTATTAGCTTAAATAAAGGACAATGTTTATCCATTGCACTTAAAAAAGAAAGAACTCAAATTTTTTCTGCAACTTATCACCCAAAGCGAGAGGAAACCCTGATTCAGCCAATGGTTGTAAATGAGGCACCATTTATGGCTTAATTAGTGGTTGAGCTAGCTCTTTGTTTCTTGACAACGACAGACGAAGAAACAAAGGACGACTTCATGAAGGAATAAAACCCTAAAACTGTCAAGTATCAACCAAAATTATATATTTCACTTGTTCTTAATATAGTGTGCCAGAGTAACATTGTACGGAGTTAACCTTTCATTAGTATCTTTATTAGCTTAAAATAAAGGACAATGTTTCTCTTGCACTAAAAAAAAAAAGAACTCAATTTTTTTCTGCAACTTAATTGACAATACATTCAATAACCGATAAGAACAATACTGGCAGCAATGAAACAAATGGACAAGAACAATTCTATAATTCTAGAGCAAGAGATGTTGAGAAGATATTCTCTGATACCACCAAACCTCTGAAACCTATTACTATTAAAAGCAATCACTCAGTCTTTCGGTATTATGAGGTTCTGAAAAGTGCAAGGAAGCAATAAACTTGGAGAAGAAGAAAAAAAAACTAAAAAAGAGCTAAGGGACAGCATAAAGGAAAATTTGTTTTGGTAAGTGGGAACTAACCAACGGAAGGAACACGCACTCAAATAATTGTAGACCAAGTTTCTTCACTAATAAAATATTTCATTTACACATATATTGCGGTATAGACAATACAAAATATGGATGACAACTGACAAAAAGTCCTAAAATTACAACAAAATTTGAAAACATGGATGCAAACGTAATTCACTGAGATAAAGGAGGATCCCCACAAAACCCCACCATCGTTGACAAAATGCGCAATGCAAAAAACAAACATTGCCGTGCTTAATGGCCTCCACCTTCTCTTTTTCACATGTTCCCCATTTTAACTAATCTTTCAGAAAACATAACATTGATCAAAATAAAGCTTCAACGGTTGTGGAGTGGATCCGAGGCGTTTGGAACTTTCCTCTTGCTTGAAAAGAATACATCAAAGGAATGCCTCAAAAGTTGGTGGTGGTGCTGCTGCAGCTGCTTCACTGGTTGCTTCTCTTTAGCAGCTGGTGAATGACCGTTCATGGCAACAAGCGTTGACTCTTCCTTCTGATCATCTCCTGAGACTAACAGAGAGAGCAACAACATTACGACCATTAGTTTCTGCAACAGCGGCACTTGCAGAGACGGTCGAAAGTGCATGCTTTTGCACCAAGAGAGAAATCGTGGTTTATTTTTTCTTCTTAGTGGGCGAGAAAGAAAGAGATCAGAAATCTAAAATCTTCCACTACTTCCTCAAAGAAACGAAAAAAAAATGCATACAAATGGGATAAGGGCAAGGGTTAGAAAGAAAAAGCACTCAACAGGGAAAGCCAAGTGGCTTCGTTTGGACATGTAGGAAAAAACATAACTAAAGAAAAGGTGATGTAGAGTATTGAGTATACCCTGCAAACACGGGACGCATCTCACGAAGAACACACTTTTCTTTTGCTTTTCTTTATAATAGAATATTAGTATAATTTTCGTTCTTTCCGAGAACTTTTTTCTTCTGGCTTTCAGTCCCTAAAACAAGGGTAGCTCCAAGTCCAATTTATAGTAATATATCATAGATAGTACTATAGTATATATAGATCTTGGCTTTTGTGCTTTATCTTTGTCTGAGTTTTATTTGTCTGCTATGGAGAGTAGTCAATTTTTTCTTTATAGCTACTTCATCCCAGAGGCCAGAGAAAAAGAGAAGAAAAAAGAAAGTGATTTTCGAGTATCTGAACCCACCAGCTATCAGCCATGCTATTCTTCCAAGGACTTTTTCGTTTTTTCCTTCTACATGCAAAAGCACATTTCGTGTCAAACAAAGACCAAAGAATATGTATACATATATAGTTGTTTTAGAGGTATAAACAAATCTTTGCTTAAAGTACACGTTCTGAATGGTCTTGTCATGTGCAAATTAAACACCTAAAGGTTCTTCCCAGTAACTTTTGAATATATGGCATCCCAGTTATGAAAGTACAGGAAATCATCGTGTTCAAGTACTACTTAACCGTATTAATAGAGCTGATTAATTAAATTTGCTCCATTCTGTGACTGGTGGATTGTCATGAGAACAGACCAGAGGGATTTGTTTGACAAAATTACAGTCGGTTTGAGAGAGATTCAGTCATAAAATGTAATTTTTTATATAGTGAGGGCCTTCAATCAAATTTTCAAATGAATCTTTAATTAAATTTTTTATAAAATAATTAAAAGTCTAATTGTAAAAAATTTTCAATCAAATTTTCAAATGAATATTAGCCAAAACTTTTGACAAGATAGCTGGGATTCAAAATTTACAACAACACTTAAAAAAAACGAGCACTATATGTAAAATGAACTACCCCAATTGTGCAATACTAGTATTAGAAAAGATAATCAGCTGGACGTACTAGTATAAGTATTTCTTTTGCTTTCAAAATTTCCCCGTCAATTGTGCACATGATCAATTTTAATTAGTATATGTTTAATCAATTAAATTGAAAAAAATACTATACCTGAACAAGTAAAGGTGTTAACGTAACCATCCAACACAATAAACAATTGTGCCCAATTTTCGACCTTGTATATCAACCTCATTACCTAACCATACGGGCCTTGGGCCTAAAAATGGTGATATTTTTTTATTCATTACCAACTACCTAGTCATGAAGGGAAAATGACTCGGTCTTCAAAAATTAGCATTCGAGCACTATTACATCTTTAGAAAAGTACCATAAAATAATAATTTTTTACTGGAAATTATAGTAATCATTATTCAACGTCTGGTGAAACCAGCCTTGGGGAGTGGATCTTATAAAGAACCATGCAAACTCATGCAGCCCAAAGCTCAATTTTCACCCAAGACAAGCCTAGCAGCTCAATGTTTTGTATGGCGCCACACAAACGCCTATCAGGCTTGGCACATTTCTTTTCTTGTTTGAAGTCTGACAAAAAGGCTTGATACCTCGTTAAAATTAAAGAAGCTCAATGACCAACACCTTTCCGTTAACCTATAGTTAGAGTGAATCAAAAGTAACCCAACTCTAAATTTGTTCGCATTTTACCCAAATTAATAACTTCAATCCGAATGATTAATTTGATATGAGCCATACTCAATTAATCAGTGTCACTTTAAAAACCCAAATTTAACCAAAAACTTGATACAATTTGATTTTTTTTTTTTAAACCAAAATGGTTCAATTGCCACCCCTACTTGCTATATTGGTTTTAGCCTTTGAGCGGTTTATTTTGCTTTGGATAACTACCTCCGCTAAGAAATTTGTTCAAAGGGAATTTCAGTAGTGATCGATGTATTAGGGAACCATCCCATCATTTGATCAGTTAAGTTGGGCATTTGGTACTTTCGCGCATTCCATTTGGAGAGAAACATTTTATAAAAAATTGTCACACCTTTCACCAATCACCACTAAGTTATTGCTATTTTTAAGATAAGGTACCGATGGACGTTACAATCCTCAGCTTCAAGTTCAATCTCCTGACTCATCAATCCACTATAGTTGCCTTCTCATCACAATGAAGCTTCAATTTCAAGAGTCGGCAGCAACTTACCAGCAAATGAGAGAGTTCCAAATGGCACATACTTGGCGTCTAGTTCAGATGTAATTCTCCATGTCGCAATGCAACAAAACAGAAAAATTCTTTGCATCCATAAGCCTTGCAACTTAATTTCAAGAATCATGTTCATATCAAATTGTTATGATAACTTGGAATCTTTAACTCAATCTTTACTAATTAAATTGAGCTATCGATTTTATCCTAATGATTCAAAAGTTTTTTTTTCATTCTTTCAATTCAAAACTCACACAAAATTATCGTAAATTACAAGAATCATGCATTCAATTTACTTAGATTCATGTTGTATTACATTTATCCAAGTCATAAGTCATATCCATGCGTCATATGATATTTTTCCACATGCTTTCACACTTGTGGTCAATGCACTTGCTAGCGCAATATCAACTTTAAACCAATTGCTTGAAGGAAGTGCTCATGTCATTTGGAAAACAACTACATATTCCATTGGCATTGCCCACCACAACTTCAGGGAATGTCGAATTAATGTTTCTTTTTGGAAAGACAAAGAACATGGAAATATATGATCACCCCACCTTTGTGTTACTACTATCAATCGCCATCGATGCAAAACAAGCCACATGAAAGTAGACTGAAGAATATTCATCATTTCATTAAATGTTATGATTTTGCAGCAAGTTGACATGTCCGGTCATAAGTAGGAACAATGGCAGAAAACTGGATTTAAGTGGTGCTTCATTATCTGGAAAACACATAAAACCTTGGAAGATATATACATATATAGTACAGTGTATGTAGCCTGGCTGCAAAAAAAAAAAAAAAAATCAACCAAAATGAGAGGTTGAGACCATCAACCTTGTCCTTCTCGCTACTTCCCTCTATTCATGGAACATGAAAGATTATCAGTAGTTCTCAATCTCGTCAAATCATTGTTGAACATCCATCCACAATAAAATGAATTTCAATTTAGTACACCAGAAAAGTTATGGATTGATGGTGGATAGACTGGTGTAGTGTGAACTGCAGACAACTCAAAAGACTTCGGTCTGAACTATCTCTTCTAAACGTAACCAAGCATTGGAATCTTTTGACAAAAGTAACGTATATATCATGGCAGGCAATTCGTATAAGTTTTAGGATTATGATATGAGTGTGTTGTAATTGTTGTTGCACCACATTGATTCTTGAGTTGCTAGGAATCCAAGTGCGATGAAAAGAAATAAACGGAAAAAGTTTTCCCTTTTCATTTTCCTTCTATCCTTGGGGGGTAGGATAAGAGACTAATTGTTGACAAGACAGAAGCCCTGCAGTAGGAATGCTAGTAATAAATGGATCCATTCGCTAAGAAACGAGATAAACTTGGAAAACATCTATTGCCACTTCATTTGCTTTCGATACATCTCGTTAGTTGTTCCTCTTTGATCCTACAGTTTATCTAATCTTAGAAAGCTTTTAAAACCTTCAAGGTTTTCGGTGTTTTCATACAGGTGAAGATGACTTTCCAACTCAAAGGCGTAGCAGAAATGTCAGCTAATAATCAGATTAATGAAAGACACGATGAGGGCTACTATGAAGGCACCGATGGAGGCAATTCAACAGAGTGGCTAAGCTTGAGTCTTGGCAGGCATGGGGATATCGTTGCTTCAAAAAGTGGTTTCCAATCAAGATATGGTCCCAATAAGATCTTCTCCTGCAACTTTTGCAGAAGAAAGTTCTGCAGTTCACAAGCACTTGGTGGCCACCAGAACGCCCACAAAAGGGAGAGGGGAGTAGTTAGACGATACCAATCTGAGAGACTGATGGCAATGATTGGTTTGCCTGTAAATAAGCCAATGATCCAGCCACTTGGTGTTCAGCCCCATTCACTTATGTGCGAACTGAATAAAGAATGGAGACCTGGTGCAAGATTCAATGATTCCAACAAAGAGATTGTGGGGGCATGGACAGGATCCATTGACAGAGAAACAACTTTGAAGTGGCCAGGAAGTTATCATGTGGATTCCCAACCATCTAAACCACGACCAGAGTTGCTGCCAATCGACTTGGACCTCCGGCTATAATTGCTGCATCCTTATATAAAATCAGTTGAAAATGTTTCTCTAATACCTATTTCATGAGGTTTCTTGTATACAAGCAAAACCCAAGCTCAAATCACTCCTTTCGCATAGATCTGTTTATAAGAATTGCTGGCAGTATTATTTCATACTTTTATTAGAGCTGCACAGGGCAGCCAATTTTCAGGTAAAGATCGCTTTCTGCAAGAGAAAGTTCAGAAGGATGTTAGCTTGCTTGGGGAGAAGCGTAAGTGAGTATGAATGTCTTTTTCCGCCATTTTCATTCCAGCATCATCCAACATTTGTCAAATGAGTAAGCAAAGCTATAATATTTTAGGACACATCTGAGTTTAGTTAAGTTACCTGACTCATAATGAAGTACAACATTCCTGAAACAATCTAAATCCAGAATGAAGTGTCAATATGACTATCCATGAACAATCAGAAATCCTAAACAACATCGAGTGTTACATCAGCATTAAGTCTTAAGATAATTTATCAATTAGATGAAAACCAGAATCCTACTTTCACAGGTAGGTTAAGAATTTGAAAATTCAATGCTTCCTGAGAAAGATATTTATTTATCAACAAAATAGTTTTATATCTTTCAACCATGAGGACTGAAAAATCAATTAAAAGAACATCTCTTGACCATTCAACTTTTCAAAAGCTAAAACAATCACTTACATTCAAAATTGTTGCTCTAAGAATCGTGAAAATACTAAAGTTCAGCTCATGTTAGAAACACTTCACAAGTCAGTGTCACTGCTAATGACAGACATACATAGCCAAACATTAACCACTTGCATCATTGGTGCCCCATCCTTAAAGGGTCTTTCAACAAATCAAGATTAGCAAGCTCAAGTATGAGTCTTTTGGCGTTCAAATATTCATTTCACCCGCATTCAGGCCTTCTCCAAGAAGTTGAATTATAGAAATTACACAAATCTAAATCACATATGTCAGACTTTCACCTCTTGAACATCTTCAACATAGGAAATATCAACTTCTTGAACATCTTCAAAATATGAAGCTGGAATCTCAGGAGAAGCAGGCATTGTCGCCACACATTTGAACTGTTTCCAGAGAAAATCAAAATTACTTCAATAAGATTACAACCTTTAAAACATGACAACATAAATTATAATCATATTATTACATGTACATACCTTATGCTGCTTGTATTTTTCTCTAACTGCCTGAAGTGCACCTCCTCTTCTACTCAAATATAAGTCATGTATAACAAGGACACAGTCTCTCAGATCAGATGCTTTGTAACCTGAGTATTGTTGCATGGCAGAGCTCTACATAACAGATGATAAATAAATATTTGCCACCTATGGACAAAAATCAAAACCATAAAATACCATGAGAGAAGAAACTCATACCCAAGGTTGTCTCTTTGGTCGAATTATGAATCTTGTAAGAAAGATAACAGAAGCAGCAACCATAGACGGTAAAAATTTTACACATCCATAGTCCAACAAACTTAACTCTGCTAGGTAATATCCAAGGAACTCTAACTGCAAGCTGGAAGCCTATAGAAGATCAAAAGCAATCATACAGTCAATAACAGATAATAATAACCTTATTAGAACAAATGCAAGAAAAATGGGCACTTTTCTTACATTGTAATCCTCTTGTGCAACTCTGGTAAATCTCCTGAAAAACACCAGAGAACACACAAACCACAAGTTAGTTCAACAAAGCATTAAGATTTTAACATTGCCAGTAACTGCTATCCATTGTCAACACAAATTCACTTTCTAACCCACTCTTACCTCAGAAATGTTTTAACTGTAGGATTGCCCAATTCAAACTTCAAGGATTTGAGTATATCTGCCTCCATTTTCACAACCTTCACATTTAACCAACTTTTAATGAATGAATGAAGCAATGTAGTCTACAAATGAAAAATGAGAAAAAGCAAAAAAGAAATAAGTAGAAAGAAGGGGAATTTTACCTCATCTTTCGTGTATGTATTATCTGTTATATAGCAAAAATCTTCCACGTTCGGAGGATTAATTTCCTCGTACTTTCTACTTGAAACAATTAAAGCAAAAAAAAAAAAAAAGAGTTGAATACAACACTTACAATAATTTCAAACCAAAAAAAAAAAAAAAAAACCATCAGAATATCGAAGAATCAGAAGCTTACGAGGCAATGAGCATTGAAGATACACCCAGTAGCTGAAGCCTTTGCCTATTGAGAGCATTTAAAGATAGGAATCTATCAATGTAGGAAACGGTCATATATAAAGTATCTGAAACCAGTTTGTATTCCTCTGCAACTTCCACCAACCAATCCACCAAAATCCCTCTCATATTTGTACTAACATCCTTTTGCACCTTCTCAATATAATCAGGTAAAGGTATTCTCTTTGGATCCACCTAATATTAATAGCATCATTTCATCAGAAATCCCAATTTTCAATAGTCATTATCAATATACACAAAACCTGTTGTCAATGCAAACAGCTTATTTAAACCAAATCCCCTATTTCAATTACCATGGCTAAATTAAAGCAGTATCCCATAATGAAAACAGACACTTTTGAAACGATGTCATTCAGATTAGGAGAAGAGGAAAATGAGTTTTTCAACATGAAAAGATTCATTGCCTAGGAAAGAACATAAATTTGTCGAACTTAACGAATTCTTGTTAAATAGAGAGTGAATGAGAGGGAGAAATACCTCCATTTGACGGAGATATTCATAGATATCAGATACGTAATGCCCACACATTTGCGGGTCATCAGATTTAGCATCAATATCCACCGCTTTTTCATCTTCAATCTCCTCTTTCCTCACCTTCAACGCCGGCTTTACCGCTCTCGTCTTTGTCTTCACTCTCCCTTTAGGCTGCTGCTGCTGCTGCTTCTGGGTTTCCTTTCCCTGAACTTTATTCACCGAAACAACAGCGTTAGACGAATTGGAAAGCTCCCCCAAAACAACCCTCTTCTTGTTCATCACTCTCTCGTCCATTATCCCCGCCGACTCAGCAGCCCTCTTCTTGGCCGCAGCCCTTGTCACTCTCACACAATTCTCTTGATCCGCCATTGCCTCTTTCTCCCTTACTCTTCAGCCTAATCCTCTTGCCGTTGCAATAGCAGAAAGAGAGAGGGGGGGAGAGGATTTGGAAATGAAGAGAAGAGTGAGGCAGGGATTTGTAGTGAAGGAAAGAGAGGGAGAATAAAAGGGAGTGAAATGAGAAGCGCCATTTTGGGATTTTGTTTTCAAAACTTGGGTGCTTGGCGGTATTTGATTAACTCTGCACTCGGGCTTTGAGTTGTAGTAAACACTTAATGTTTTCTCTCTTTTTGAAGTTTGGCTCGCGATTTTTAGTGAACCAATTTTTGGGGTTTTAAATTTTGAAAACAGAAGATGAGAGAGGAGAGTTTTTGGGGATTGGAGGGGTCTCTTTGATTAGGAAACCATCGCGGGCTTACTTTCAAGTTTTCCATACTTTCCATAATTCAGCCGCCTGCTGTCCTGAATTCCTTTTGAAACGTGAAAGAGTTAAAGCCCAAAATGGAAAAATTTTCAGAGCGCGGTAGAGTTTGTGCCTCTTGCCATTTCTAAATTGTGCATGTGTCTCTTTTTGTTCATTTAACAATGGTAAAATACAAGAAGTTGGTGGTAATTAGTAGCAGTAAATTTTCCACTACTATAAAGCAAGATTTAGGTACGCTTTATATTTTTTGTAATTAGATTTAGGTTAACTTAATTTATGAGACGTTTGTTTTATGCTAAATATAAAATAAATTTGAATTTGAAATAGAGTATGTTAGATAAAATTCATAATCCATTATTAATTTATCATTAACATTATAAGACAAATCAATTGAAACGTGTATTCAATGAATTAATATTAAAATTATATTAAAATAAATTTAAAAATTAATTCATTTGATTTATATAATTACTTTTAAAATATAATATCTAAAATATAATATTTTTAACACTTATAATTTTTTTATTTTTAAACTATGATTTTCTTGATAACAAAAAAATAATGTCAAATAATTATTAAACTTTATATAAAAAAGTATGTCAATAGTTTTTGAACAGTAGAAACTAGTATGTATTGAATATTCTATTCCTTATTTATCCAAAAAAAAGAAACTTTACTATTAAAATTTTGCTTCATTCCCATATATTTTTAAACCCCTCCCCCCAACCCGCCCTCTAACCGCAAGGCATAGTGCAATACGAAAAGAATCATGGCTTGGGAGGGATCCAAACAAGCCCATGGTAAGTTATTTTCCTTCAACACATCTAAACTATTTAACCAAGCCCATCAGCTGTTGGACTACGAAATCCGAATGATTTTGCCCTATTATTTTTATGAAATTCCGTGTCTCAGGGAAAGAAAATCCATGGCATCGGGAGTCAGGAGTCAGGACGAATCCCCAGTTTATTCGTATGCCTCATAAGAATTTGGAAATAAACCAAGACAAATTAAACACAATCAAGCAACACTATTATTATTTTACAATCTTAATGCAGAAGCGGCTTCACTAACGAAAACATAAAGTTACAAGCTACAATGGCAGCACCAGGATGGAGTCGGGATTTCACATCAAATGCTCAACCTTACCAACTTAAAGCTTATTACTAGTATTATATATTAAAGTTTGGTTTTACCATCTCTTTATGGTAAAATTTATGACCATACAAAACAATATAGTTCATGATCCATGTGTTTTGTTTTCGTGGGAGGTCAGCGGTTGTTGAGAGTGTCTTTTACTGTTTTGAGCTTGCGAAGGGCATCCCTCATGCTGACCCGTCCATCAGGAGAAACCGAGGTGCAAGTTAGTCCAACTCCAATTATTGTGGTCAAGCAATCATATTCTATCTCTGGGTTTATGGGTTGTCTATCACACTGCAAATTCTGCACCAGTAGTAGCAGTTCAGGATCCAGAAATTGCTGCACGTTGTAGGGAAAAGCCGATTGTACCCATTTAATTAGATTTAGTTCTCCCACAAAGCTCTCGTGGGTTGGACTCTTTCCGGTAAATAACTCTAGCAACATCACTCCAAAGCTGTAAACATCTCCTGCTGTTGACGGCTTCTCCCCAAGCCCATATTCTGCAGCACAGCCGATTCATTAATTGAATCTTAGAGGCAGATCACGGAATTGCTTAATGATAGGATCAAGACAACTTTTTAAAGTAAAATAGAAATGACCGCGTCAAACAAAGTAGTAGAAAAAGTAATCAGGTGACAGATCGTAAGAAATGTTGTTGTGGTACTAACCTGGAGGTACGTAACCTATAGAACCCTTTAGGGCATTCGTGGAGCTAATGGAGGGTTGACTGCCTGATTTCTCCATCAGCAACCTTGCCAACCCGAAATCTCCTACCTTGGCAGTCATGTCTTCATCCAAAAGAATGTTGCTTGGCTTCAAATCACAATGCACCACTGGAACTTCACAGTCATTATGCAGATAATCTAATGCAGAAGCAACATCAATGGCCACATTCAATCTTTCCATAACATTTAACCCATATCCATCTGCATTCCTTCTCTTTCCCTTGAGCCAGTCTTCGACGCTTCCGTTGGCAAGGAACTCATACACCAGGGCCAGGAATTCCACATTCTGAAAGTCCATACTCGAGCATGACGTGATTAGTTTGACAAGATTGCGGTGCCTCACGTTTCTCAGAGCTTCACATTCTGCTAGAAAGCTCTTCCAAGATCCAGTCCTCCCTATATCAAGGACCTTGATTGCAACAAGAACGCCTTTAAGATAAGCTTTATAAACTGAACCAAAGCTCCCATTTCCAATCAAATTTTCTGGGTTGAAATTCGAAGTTGCCCTGCGGATCTCACCGTAAGAGATCAACTGATGCTGCCTCTTGAGCGTTTCAAAAGTCGTCATTTTTGCTTTGCCCTTTTTTACATAGAACAACGAGGCAATTATGAAACACAGTGCAAAAGCTGCAATTACAGTTATAGTAACATAAACTTTAACTAATCTTCCATGGCCACGTGTGTTCTTACAAGCCAAGGGCAAGCAAAGCTTTGGGTTCCCTTCCAAATGGACCCTAGAAAGATTTTTGAAAATGCCACCACTCGGCAATGTTCCTTCCAAGTCATTGAAAGAGAGGTTCAACGACTGAAGCTGTAGATTTTGAAGATCCGAAGGAATGAAGCCAGAAAGTTGGTTGGATGAGAGATCCAACGTTTCCAAGCCTTTCATTTCCCCAATCTCTCCTGGAATTGGGCCTGATAGCATATTCTCAGCCATGAATAATTTCTCCAGGCTCTTACAATTTTTAATTGAGCTGGGAATACTGCCGGACAAACGGTTTATGGACACGTCAACTGCAACAACACTTTTTAGCCCAATCTCTTGAGGAAAAGGTCCGTTTAGAGAATTCCTAGAAAGGTTCAAGAGAGTGCTCAAACTAGGGAGATTGAGAATTTCTTTGGGTATGCTTCCATTGAGCCTATTGTTGGACAAATCCATGGAAAGCAACTGCTGAAAGTTCTGAAAAGTAGAAGGTATTTGACCCACCAGTTGATTTCCTGATAAATCGATTTGGTTTAACTGTCGAAGATCACCAAGGTAGCTTGGAATGCTACCAGATATCTGATTTCCAGCCAAACCCAACATTTGCAGTTTTTCCAGTTTACCAATCTCAGGTGGGATTTCGCCAGAGATGGAATTGTAACTCAAATTAAGCAGAGTCAAGCCACTAAGTTGGGCAATTGAGGGTGGTATGTTGCCAGAAATACGATTGCCCCCCATGTACAATTTTAAGAGCCCCTTGGAAAGATTGCCGATGGATTCTGGAATTACACCCTCCAAAAGATTGCCATCAAAAGCAAGAAATTTTAGACGAGAACTATTTGTCAAAGAAGTGATGAACCCAAGACCATCGTCGGCTGTGCTAACAATCTTATTAAACCCAATATTATACATTTCTAGAAATGGAAGATTTCCCAAACCAGGTGGCACTGTTCCTTCAAGAAGGTTGGATGCCATGCGTATGATTTTTATATTGGTGAGGTTGTGCAAAGAGCCTGGAATTCTACCTGTGAATTTATTGAAGCAAAAGTTGAAACCCCAAAGATTAGGGAGATTATCCCCAACATCATAGGGAAGTCTACCCCAAAGTTGGTTTGCAGCTAGGGCCAAATAACCTAGGGAAGACATGTTGTAGATGGAAGAAGGTACAGTTCCTGTTAGATGGTTAATAGTGAGGTCAAGTACCTTTAGGTTTCGAAGACGACTCAAGTCGGTTGGTATCGTTCCAGTGAGATCATTGGTGCCCAAATTCAAACTGTCGAGTAACGAAAGATTTGCTATAGAAAGTGGAATTGTACCCGTGAGAAGGTTTCGTCCCAAGTTTAAAACTTGGAGGTTGGCAAGCTGGTCAAGATCTTTGGGAACAACTCCTGTAATCTTATTTGTCATCAAGTCAAGAATTCTGAGCTCCGTTAATTTGCTTATATTCGATGGTATCACACCATCTAAGCTGTTGGAGCTCAAATTTAGAACTCTCAAACGAAAAAGATTACCAAGTTGGTCAGGAAGTGCACCTGATAGTCGGTTGCCTTGAAGTTCAAGGGAACGAAGGAATGAAAGATTCCCAATGTGAGGGCTTATAGACCCTGCAAGATTAAAGCCAGAGATGTTGAGTGCAATCACTCTGGTATTGAGTTTGTTGCAGAGAACTCCAGTCCAGTTACATGGAGATAAGTTTTGCTCCCATTGTGAAAGAGGATTTGGAAACTCCGAAGAACTTATTTGTGACTTGAACGAGAGCAAGGCTTCCTTGTCTGTAACAATAGTGGAAGTGGCTGATTCCATGAAGAGACAGATGCATTTGAAATATACAATGAAAAGCATAAACGAAAAATGCCGGGGATAAGGGGAAGGCATGATTCTTTGAAGTAGTTTGCGTGTACAAGAATGGGATTGAGATGTGAGTTCAAAAACATTGAGGCATGGTATTTATAGAAATCTGAAATCTAATGTTAACAAGGATTCATAAATCATAGAAAAAAAATTTTTAAATTAACGTAAACTTTTGTAAAATATCCTTTTTTTTTTCTTAATAGTTAAATCACATCAAAATTTTGTAACAATTCTCATAAAATTAAAATTTTGAGACAAAAAAAGATTTGATGTAATTATTGGAAAATTAATACACACACGTAATACCCATGAACAAAATAGAAAGCTCAAATTAAGAATTAGAACATACAAATATATTTGTTTCGGTCCAACTTAAAATGGTTTACTTTAAACATAATCTATTAACAAATAAATTTTACAACTGAAAGACTTTTCGAATAAGAAAAGTCACTAAAAATTCTTTACTCAAAACTTAACCCAAAACTCAATTACACATTTTTAATAACATACTCATTTAGCTATTCTCTTTGTGTCTAATTATCTGAGATTACCAAACCAAAATAAAAGCATCTTATTTATAAAAGTAAAAATATCTTATTTATAAAGGTGAAACCCTTTATACCTTTACTGAACCGTCGATGTGGGATATAAAACAAACTCAAAACTCTTATAGCTTTCAATGTAAGATTATGAAATTCAAGGCAAATCCCAATAAATCCTTAATTGACTTGAATCTTCAAATATTTTAACAATATCTACAAAGCTAACATGCTTACCTTTATTCTTTTCTTTCATTACAAGGATCCCAACAATCGAGTCTCCATTAAGTATGAGTGATATTTAACCCTATTCCCTTGTAAAATTACACTACCATTTTTCTACACTTTCAAATAATCATTACTATTATAGTATGTGTACTTCCAATAAGCTAACTCACTCAAAATAATTAAATTATAGCTACAACTCGATGCACCTTACATGATAAAGTGTCTTAACAACACTATTATGAGATCTAAGATGAACATTCCCAATGCTTTGAATTTGGACATTTTTCATTATTAGCAATTACAATATCTTTATACTTTTCATTCTCATCCAATTTCATAAAACAACTCATATTATTACAAACATGAACTATAGTAGTTAAATCCAAAATTCAACCTTTATCATCTTTTAAAGTTCAAGTCTCATCCACACAAGTCATCAAAACGATATCATCATCATCAGATACGATGACAGCAATATCACTTTTTTTTCATCCGATTTTTTCTCGTCATTCGTCATTTTGAAAGCAATCATATCATTTTTCAGCTTTTTACAGCTCATTTGGATACGTATTTTTTCACCATAATAATAACATTTTATGTCGTTGTAATCTCTGTATCTTGACTTAGATCTCCTTTTTGATCCATTAATTATCTTCTGAGTCCTCTCTCGATTAAAACTTTCTGCAGTTAGTGTATTCCTCTTAGGTAATGAGTTATGTACTCTTATAAACCTTTCGTTTTCATGTAACAGGACAGTCACATCATCAAACTTCAAAGTAGACCTGCCTACTAACAAAGTTCGAACTAAATGCCTATAAAACTTGGGTAAAAATACAGCAAAATTAAAGCCTTCTATTTATCTTTTAACTCATCAACAGAAATCGCCAACAATTGAAAAACCAATCTATTAAATTTATTCAGATAATTATAAAGACTCGTATTTTATTCCACCTTCAAATATAATCTGTTAGTCAATGATTTCAAAACATAAATACCCTCAAGCTTATTCCATAAACTTTTTGGAGTACTCTTAGTGAACACACTTTATTTTACCTGTGGGGCTAATACAAATCTAATAATACAAACAGCTTTATTTTGAATTCTATTATAATTAGCGTCATACATTTCTTCGGGCTTACTACTCCTTAATGTCCGATCAAATCCTTATTGTACTAACATATCTTGAATCATACTTTGCCATAACATGAAATTACTTTTTTATCAAATAATGAAATCTCAAATTTAGGCATAGACATATTAGACATAATTTCTTCAAACATTTTGAAATACTTGTTTCACGATCTTTTGGACCTATCTCTTATTCCCACAAACCTCAAACATCGAATCTTACTTTGATACTACTTATTGAGGATGACCACAGCCCTGATACCACTTATTAAAAGATCAACATACATATGCAATACTTATAAACAAAATAACAAGTTCAAATCAATAATAAGAATACACAAATATATTTATTTTAGCTAAACTTAAAATGATTTATTCCAAACATAATCCATTAATAAATAAATTTTTATAATTAAAAAATTTTTAAATAAAAAATTATTAAAATTTTTATTCAAAATTTAAAATGACTGCAATTAACGTAATTAATGGTAATTGACTTTGGCTAATGGACATATTCTTGGCTAGGGACATTTTTCGGGCCCCAGGATGTTAATGGCACGTGATTTGGTTTGAAATTCGTCGTTCCGTCGATGGAGGGCTGGACTTGGGTTTTGCCCATTAAAATCAACTTGCTCCATTGTCAACACATTTTAGCACATGGAAGAGAAATTCAAAGTCGTCGTCATCACACGACTAAGTCTATTTGTCTTTTTCAAGTTGGAAATTTAAGAGAACTGTAAAACATCAATCTCGTGTTGAAGTCTTCTTTACTTGACGTTTATGGGTCAACTTGCGTTTTGAACACATAATTTTGAGAAAAATAAACTAATAAATTTAATCATAAAAATTAAAAATAAATTATAAAAATGCTATGGGCTATGATCTAACACCAAAGTTTCATGGACTTTTGTTGTGTAAAGGCTAATATGCCATTACCCCAATGCAGTTTCTATTTTCATTGTAACCCCGTCCTTGCTGTAGGTATATCTCCTATTGGGCTCTTCATCGCATCATATAATTTGTAATATGCATTCCTGGCCACTTTCATAAGCCCAACCGTTAACCTTTGTACTGATGGGCTTAAGCTAGAAGGCATAAGGGCCTCATTTTGAATTATGACCAGCCTGACAATCTTTGTATTCGATTTTACAAAGTCCAAGAGAAACGGGTAAGTCCTTAAATTTGCAGTTATACACATTTTGACAATATCGGTTTTACATTAAATTTAGTTTGAAAATTAAAAGAAAAAATGTTTACCAATAGCTAATACCTAACGTTCAAAAAAACTTGCCATTCAATTCCCCGCCAATCACTAACGAAACGGTTGGTTGTTGCATCCCGAAACCTACTAGTCTTCTCTACTCTGCCTTGTCCCCCTCAGATCCATTGCCTCTTGCTGCATTTCTCCTTGTGGTGGTCCAAAGAGCAACCATGTATAGACCAGGGCTCTTCCCAGCTTCCAGCTATACTCAACATCAACGGTGGCAAGAGACTTGTGCACGATTGCTAGCTCCTCTGACTATATGGATATGTGGCATGTAATTCTTTCACATGTTTTTGTAATTGTCCACTTCACTGACCCTTAGTCTGAAACAAACCTTTTCTTTTTCTTTCGGTGTTTGCAGTGTCAGTAATCCTCCGATATGGCTACTATGGGGATTGTCATATGGTGCTTGGACCAAGCTCTTCTCGATTGATGAAAGCTAGCTCTGTGTTTGTAAAACAGGTTGAAGTAAGAGATGAAAATGGGAAAGGGGTTCTTCTTTATGGGTTTTCCGAGAAGCCAGAATTAAGCAAGGAAACAAATTGGAACGCTTCGAATTATTTGATTGTTAGATCATATGGTCGAAAGGTAACAAAAAGCTTCTGCAAAGCTTTCTAAAATTTTCTAACAAAGTACATTATTTTGATCAGATCGGAAATTAAATTTCAGGGATACTCTTTGTGGTTAAACAAGGGTTCTAGGATTTACATAAGATGGGCAACTCAAACCAGCAGATTAGACAAAATTGAAGTGACTCTGATAAAAGGTGGGTTATCTCGGTTTAACTTTATTTTGAGTTCAGTTTAGTCCCTGAGGAATGCCCATGTTTCTACAGGAGAAAGAAAACGAGAAACATTGCTGCCAAAAATGACGGTTTCATTTGATGCCCTTTTCCTGAATGAACAAGTGATTGGTAAACCCATCCTTTTTACTTTTTCTTTCAGGACACTTATCTGCTGTTTATGGTTTGGTTTTTCAATTGATAATTGAATAAAGCATTTTTTTAGGCATAGTAGTCACTTGAGTTATTAAAAAACGCGCCAGGTAGGGATCGAACCTACGACATTCTGCTTAGGAAACAGACGCTCTATCCACTGAGCTACAGGCGCTTCTTGTTAGATGTGTGAAAACTAATCTATTTATTGGTAGATAGAATTGTTTTCCTTCACCAAGTTGACCTACCTTCAGCGTTTGACTGGGATGGTGAGACGATGGGGCTCTGCAAAGAAGCCTGTTTGATCTATCTCAGGATTTTTGCTTTATCTTAGCAAATGCCAAAGATTTTGTATGCTAGGTCTTAGGTTTAACAGCGAATTTTTATTCCCAACTAACATTTGAATGGAGCAGCAGCTACTCCTTTTCAAATGCTCACGTCTATTGGTATTAATTACTTTGTGTTTCACATTTTCAGTCCAAGTTTAGTTGTTATGTTCTACTTTTGGAATTTCATAGAAGAAACAAAGGAATGCTAAACTGAGATCCAGAACCAGCATTAACCAGAAAGGACTCTAACAATAGAAGTAATTTTATGAACATGGATTGCAAAACTATGAAAATGCAATAATGCTGCAACATTCTTGTAGAAGAGTTTCAGATAGATCAGGGTGTTGATCGTACCAAGAAAACAAAACATAGACAACTGTTGTCTGTTGATCAAATAGTTCTGAACAAATTTTTCTATATTTACTCAGGTAAAGAAGCGGAATACTCCATTGAGGAAGATGACAAGTACTATGTAGGTGTGATTAACTCGAATCCTAGAAGCATAATAATGACATTTGGTTTAAATGTTACATCGAAGGTGTATGATGTAACAAAAGCCAGTAACATGTGTTCATCACTAAATGGATCATGCCGGCTCAAAATTCAGTTTCCTGACACTCAGTATGTCATAGTTTCAACACCTGACAATGTAAGGTCTCAACCCTTTTGTAATTCAATTAACTTCTACAAATTATTAACTAATTTCTCCTGAACTTTAGGCAATGAAATAAAATTTTCAGGGTGACATTGCTGGATGGTACATTGACCTATCTTTTGTTGCTCGTGTTGTTACTTACATTGCAATTTTAGGTACTTTATTCAAATGCAGGCCTGAGACTTAGTTTGATGTTCTCTCTGTTTCCAAATTACTTTGAACTGCTATAGTACCCTAATAGTTTTGTCATCTGTAGGTATTTTCATCATTATCATTTTGCTGGTGCTGAAATACCTTGGGGCATATAATAGTGCGACAACAGTGGTTGAAACAGCAGCTCTGGAGATATCCTGGAGGACTGAGACTGACCCTATATTGCCAGAGAAGCCAGTTCGACTGACCTATGGAACGACTGCAGAGGAAGACAATGATGCTGAAACAGGATCATCTAGTAGCTCTTCAGAGGATTTATATGATGCAAAATTATGTGTAATATGCTATGATGATCAACGCAACTGCTTCTTTGTTCCTTGTGGCCACTGTGCCACTTGCTATGATTGTGCTCAAAGGTACAAAGTGGAAAAAATTCCTTCCTCTCTACAACGTAACTTTTTAAAAACTTTTACTCGCAAAACTTTTGCAGGATTATGGAGGAGGATAACAAGATGTGTCCAATATGTCGAAGACTCATTCACAAAGTAAGAAGATTGTTTAGTCCCTAGGAGCTACTGAAATGGGATTGTAAATTCATGTCAGCATTGTCACTATGGAGAGTGGTGGAGTCTTGCCTATTGCAAACTGAGTGCCGTTTTGGTTTTTGTGCTGAGTGAGTCATTGCCCTTGATGCTAATCGTTCCTTAGAAAGTTCTTTTTTCTCAATCAAACAGCATGGAATAGTCTCCTTTCTCATTTCTTTATCACTTGGGAAAATGGCATAGTCTTGTATTGGTTAAATGAATATAGTGTGCTTGTGGCATCATTATTATCCATTTGTTCCTACAAAAGGTTGTGAAATAGACAAGAAGGTACTCATTTCCAGACTGGATTCAGACACCTACAGAGGACTTTGTAAACAGCTTCAACTTCATGTCCTTGTGTTTTTGGGAATAGAAAGTCACTAAAATAGATGACAATTTAATATGATACCAAAAATTTACTCACAAGTGGAGACTAGTCAAGGATATAGATTGAAGTCTTCGGAAAGTAGACAAAGGGGAAGGCATTTTCCGTGTTCCAAGAAACATGTCATTTGCTTTGAACGACTTCTTCACTTTGTAGGCAAAAAGCCTTTGTACCCATTGTGAATGAAAATATTCGTTTGCTTTGCAGCACTAGTTGATTTGCTCACAAGATTACTGCAACTCGATCGTTTATCTTATTATCTTCAACAGTTTTACAAATCTGATGATTGCACTGAGTTGACTTGTGCACCATGATTCTTGTATTATTTTCGTCAAATTTGATATATATATATATATATATATGATAATTTGAAACACAATACGATAATATTATATGAAAATGATATGAATAAAAAATATAAAAATAATATAATAAAATTTTAATAAAATTATAAATAAATTTAATAAAATTAAAAAAATTATATTTTATATTTTCATATCGATATAAATGTTAATATATTTTTTATATAAAATATAATAAAAATATAAAATTATATTAATAAAAATTATAATACATAATTTTTATGTAAAATATAATATTTACTCGATACTAAAGACGCAAATCGCCATGATGTACACACCGCTGGACTAAACTATTATGATTTTGATAGCTAACAAAACAAAAAAAAAAAATTTATAGCAACTGTCGGATGACAGACATAAGGCAGGTGAAGCGATCTTCTAACGTTTTGTGAAAGGATGTATATTTTATTATTTTCGTTAGGCCCCCTTGAACCACGCACTTCTCCTTCTTTGAAAATTCAATGATGAAATTCGTATTTCTTGCCTTTCTATAATGTTTTCTGGGTGCGGCTTGGCCTCCGGCTGTTGTAAACTAAACCGGCTATACCTAGCAAAAAGAATTTTAACTAGGTAAAAGATATGGCAGTAAAGTCGTGGCTTTTAATATTTTGAGAAAGATCTATCTTAATTCTTATTATAAGATATTTAAATAATGATTATGATCATATTTTCGATCACATTATATTTATCATATTTTTAAATATAATAAAAATCATTATGATTATTAAAATCATCATTATCGTAATTTTTTTTTTTAATTTTACATAATTTATTATAAAATATAATAATTATAATTATAATCATATAATTTTATTTAATGATTTTTAAATAGTTTATGATATATATTTTTATTTTTTTTATTTTAAATTTATTCACAATTTAAGTTAGATTATAATAAATAGAATATTTAATAATTACGCAAAATAAAAATAAATTAATAAAAATTAATTTACTAGTAAAAGAATTGATAACAATATAAATATTAAAATAACAAAAATTTATTAAATTTCAAATAAAAATTATAAATTAACAAATAAAAAATCAAAATATAATATTTAATTTTAATTATTTTTCATTTAACTTATAGAAAAAAAATTATTAAAATTTTTCATCTAAAATTCTTATATATATCATATTAAATTATTAATCTTTTATTTTTTTCAATTATAAAATTTCAATCCCTCAAATTAAATTTTATCTAAAAAAATTTTAAAAATTACAAAATTTTAAATTTATATTTTAATAAAATTAATTATAAAATTAAATAAAATTACCTATCCTCACCCTGTCGCCAATGCACTCCACCCTACCTCCAACACACCCCATTTCACCCAATCCTATCTCCCCTACCCACTACTGAGATAAGACCTAACACCATACTTCACTCTCCGATTTTCTTGCAAACAGTCTCTAAATTTTTTCATTTTCCTATTCATCTTCAACATTTTTTATGACGTCGTTTCTTCAAATCAACTCAACCAACTCCTCTTTTTTTTTTTTTTAATTTTTTTCTCATATACTATCGTCTCTTTCACTCAAATTCTCACAAACAAAAAAAATTAACATTATTCTATAAAAATTTTACAAAAAAAAATGTAATTTAATTTCTTCTTACCTTATTGATTTTGATTGTTGATTGAAATTTGAGGTTGATTTGAATTTGAGTAACTGACGATTGAATGGTTGATAGTTGATATTTTTTTAAAATTTTTTAGATAAATTTTGAAACTGAAAATATGATAATAAAATTAACAAACTGAGTTATCTTTTTTTTTTTGTTTTTACTTTTACTTTTGCAATCTTAATTGTTTTTTTTGATTTTTAAGAATTTTGACATATTGCATTGAAACTCAAATTTTTTTTTAATTTGTACTGATGGAAAAATGGGATAGTAGCAACGACAATAACAATCTGTTATTGTTGTTATTCTCTATTACACTATTTTTCAACGGTCATTACATACCATTTTGAATGTAATTAAAAATTTTAACAACTTTTTTTTTTATAACAATAAGGGGTGATGATGTTACCATAATTTTGCTATCGTTATTCCGTTATAACATCGTTATTTGAATCTTTGCTTATTATATATACTAGATATTAGTACCATCAGGAATCAAATTTTGACACTTTTCATGGGATTTTGATGGTTTTATTATCTGCGTGTGAACTAGGAAGATGCAGTGTGTCTTAATCATCAATTAATGCAATCAATTTGGAAGTTGGAACCAAAAGTTTGTTTTTGCAACAAGAGCACTTAAGATGATTTATGGAATTAGCGAACATAATCTAAAGGCGGCAATGTCAAAGCATATTGTTTAGGCAAGTTTTCATTTGTTTGTCTCAAGGCTAGGATAGTTGTTGGATCACTAGAAGAATCAAGGCCTAAGTAACAAATTGGCACTCTTAACAGTTCAAAAATTTATAGCAGATAGCCTATTGTTGGAGGGATTTAATTGGAACAATAGCTTGTCCTCGACGAATTTACCAAATGGATTATCGTTCATTAAAAGAAGGCCAAATGATTTCCGGTAAATCTGTATCATTTGGCAGATTTTCTTCATGCGGCTCAGGTAGAAATGCTCATGAGTACAGAAAGTGACGGATACTATAGTTTTTTCGATAGAAGACAGCTGCTTGAGTTTGCATTAAATTAATATTACACATAAGATTAATTATTATCTCGTTGATTCGCATCAGCAGTTCCCAATGGGCGTTATTGTATAAATGATTCTATCAGGTTCAGGAATGGATCCCCCAAGTTCAAGCCCTTTCTCCCGTGAAAGCATCGATCTGATCTATCTATGGAAGACTCGCTCGTCCACTACGTTGTCTTCTTCCTCTTCCTGTACTTTCTTACCAAAAGGTTGCTAAAAAATAAAGGACTCCCACCAAGCCCTGCTCTGTCCCTTCCTATCATAGGCCATCTCCATCTCATCAGAAAACCACTCCATAGCACCCTTGCCAAGCTATCCAAGCAACACGGTCCTATACTCTTCATTCAGTTCGGATCTCGTCCTGTCCTTGTCGTGTCTTCTCCTTCTGCTGCAGAAGAATGTTTCACCAAAAATGATGTCGTATTTGCAAACCGCCCTCGTTTGCTTACTGGGAAACACCTTGGTTACGATTATACTACACTTCCCTGGGCCCCATATGGCGATCACTGGAGAAACTTGAGGCGTGTGGCCTCTATAGAACTCTTGTCATCTAATCGCGTGCAAAAGTATTTTTGGATACGTATGGATGAAGTCAAGTTTTTAATTCTCAGGTTATATAGGAGTTCAAAGGGCGGTGAGTTTCAGGTTGTGGAGATGAAATCAATATTTTTTGAGTTAACTCTTAATGTTTTGATGAGGATGATTGCTGGGAAAAGGTATTATGGAGAAGGAGAGGAAATATTGGAGGAAGAAAGAAATTTCAAAGAAATGGTGACAGAGACTTTTGAATTGAGTGGAGCCACAAATTTTGGAGATTTTCTTCCCGTTTTAAAGTGGGTTGGATTGAGTAAAATTGAGAAGAAGCTGGCAAAATTAAAGAGGAAGAGGGACGGATTCATGCAAAATTTGATTGAAGAACGCAGAAAATTGATAAGTGATTCATGTTCTGAACAAAACAGCAAGACAATGGTTGATGTTCTATTATCTTTGCAAGAAACCGATCCTGAATATTATACGGATGATATCATCCGAGGCATGATGCAAGTAAGCTCTCCCTTCTTTTCATCTATCCGTTTGAACTATAATTCTCCCTTGTAAAACCCAGGTTCATGTCTCCTGTAATTTTTGTTCTGTACCTTGAAGAAGATTCATTTACCTTTTTTCTTTTATCTTTTATCTAGGTACTGTTATCAGCTGGAACTGATACGTCAGCTGGGACCATGGAATGGGCGTTATCACTTTTGCTAAACAATCCAAAAACCCTTGTAAAAGCCCGGGAAGAAATAGACGTGGAGGTTGGGCAAAGCAGGCTAATCGAGGAATCAGATCTTGGCAAACTCCCATACTTCCATGCCATCACAAACGAGACATTTAGGATGTACCCAGCTGGCCCACTTTTGGCACCGCACGAGTCATCCGAGGAATGCACCGTGGGGGGTTTCTCTATTCCCCGTGGCACAATGCTGTTGGTAAAAATTTGGGCCATGCAGAACGATCCTGGATTATGGGAGAAGCCCACTGAATTTAAACACGATAGGTTCCTAGGACCAGAGGCGGTAAAGAATGGGTTCACGTTTTTGCCATTTGGGACAGGCAGGAGGAGGTGTCCAGGGGAGAACTTGGCAATGGGTTTGATTCCATTGGCATTGGGGTCTCTGATTCAGTTCTTTGAGTGGGAGAGAATCAGTGAGGAGATGGTGGATATGAGTGAAGGGAATGGGCTCACCATGCCCAAGGCTCAGCCCTTGGTTGCTAAGTGTAGGCCGCGGCCAGTCATGATAAACTTCCTGACTCAACTTTAAGTAACTTATTATTTTTGAGTCCATGGATGTTACTTCTTGTATCATTTCAATTTGTGCAATTATCAATAGGTTTACATGCTTACTTTTAACTCCTAGGAAATTTTAGTTACGACATCAAAAATAAAATATATTAGCTAAACTAGAATAGGTGATATAAGCAATAACATAAATAAATAATAGAGTCAATAAAAATATATCAACCAAACTAGAATCGTTGATATATACAATAACATAAATAAATAATAGAGTCAATAAAAATATATCAGCCAAACTAGAATCGTTGATATATACAATAAAATAAATAAATAATAGTCAATAAAAATATATCAGCCAAAATAAATAATAAATAATAGACTTTTTAACAATTGATGAATTGGTGATGCATCCATCAACAATAGTCTTCCAATGGTGTTAATATCCGCAAAAGTAAGAATTGATTTGCTTGTTCATGATAAGTCAGGCGTTCGTGGTGTTTATCCAATTTCCAAGATCAACATCGAGATTCAATATTCAATGTATATATTATATATATATATTTAATTAGTAGAGCATAGAAATGTAAGTGTCCACTTTACTTAAGCAATATTTAATTTCATAACGAAATAAGAAAGTTACTGATTGAAGATTAATTCAAATCTATACACCGCTCGATAAAATATTGTTGAAAGAAGATGGTGAGTCGTGACGGCCATTTAGAGAAACAATAGATCTACTCTTTTATGTGGACATAGATGATTATTAAAGGAAAATGTGATCATCCAAGGGGCTACCTAATTCTTCTGAAAATGTTTAAATCTAAATCACCATACCTTTTTCACAATATGCTATTACCATTTTTAATTCTTTGTAGTTTTCTTGCAACAAGAAAAGTGGTAACTCTGTAAAACAATTTTATGGCCTTGGGCAAGCCTGAACGTTCCTGCCAATTTCCATATTCCACTGTGATAAGATTCGTTTCAATTACAGTGTTCGTAATTATCGCTCCCACTCAACAAATCATTATAAAATGTGTAGATTCGATGCCATATTTTTCAAGACAAGATAAAAAAACTTACTGAAAAAACAGTCAACGAAACAGAGCATAGACATTAGAGAACAAAGCATCTCTACCAATGCTCCCATGGGCATCAGCTGGTATCTCTACCTTCTGTTTTTGGCCTTGTATGTTTTCACAAAACACTTCCTGAACAAAACCCAAAATTTCCCACCAAGTCCTTTTCCTTGTCTACCCATCATTGGCCACTTCTACCTTCTGAAAAAGACCTTGCACAGAACTCTGTCTCAAATTTCAAACAGAAATGGAGACATAGTACTCCTCCAATTCGGATCCCGTCCAGTTCTTGTGGTCTCATCCCCGTCTGCTGCCGAAGAATGCTTTGCAAGAAACGACATCATTTTCGCCAACCGCCCTGGCTTGCTTATAGGAAAACACTTAGGTTACAACCACACTAGCCTAGTGTCACAGACACTAGCCTAGTGTCACAGACTAAGCTTTCTCTCAACAAGCAACAGATCGTGCAGTACTTGAATAGACGCTTTCACCAAGTCTGCCTTCAACAGTTCGATATCTGAACAAATAACCATAAGTCATGGTTAGTCCCAAGCATTCACAATAAGGCACATTATATTGAGATCAATCTCAAGCACACACAAGAAGGCACATTCACATCGAAAAAAAGAAAAACACATCCAGGTAACATTCGAGACATTCAATCGGGGTGAATTTTATTATAATCGAGAATCATACATCGAGACTTTCCACCATCACCAGGGCTAGGGGCAGCCCTTGGTGGATGGCCTAGGCCCACATAGCAACCGGTGAGACAGTCCAACAGTACGCTGCCGGTTCACCCCCTTAAAGAGCCTTAGAGATTTTAGAGTTATGCTACCACTAACCATTACAATGTTTGAAATGGGGACACTTTTCCCAGCACAAGAAATCTACCCGGCCATGGCCCTATACATAGGTGGCTCATGACAACCTAAGCCCCGATCATGGCCCTATACAAGGTTGGCTCGTGACATCCTCCCCCACCTATTCTATCGATGTCCTCGTCGACTTGCTGGCTTGAAATTCTTCAATCTTCTTTTTGAATCTCTGGAAGTCGTGTTCTCTTTCCCAGTTGGTTTCTTCTAGTCCTAATCATTCCCACTTCACTAAGTATTCTCGAACTAATTTTCGAGATATCTTGGTTTCCCTATCGGCTAGGATCTTTTCGACTCGACGCTCTGAGGGTGGCTTCATGGTGATGGTGACTCTGGTTGGCTCCCTTCGGCTAGCATCTGTATGATTTGCATGAAAAGGTTTCAGGTTGTTCACATGAAATACTAGGTGCACCTTCATCCACTTTGGTGGGTCAATTTTGTAAAAAGCATTCCCCACATTGGAAAGGATCTTCACTGGACCCTCATATTTGCGCACCAGTCTACGATCTCTTTTTCTCAAGAATTCGATTTGTTCAGGGACTAGTCGAACAAGAACCAAATCACCAACTTGGAATTGTTGAGCCCTGCAACCTTTGTCTGCCCATTTTTCATTCGCTTCGATGCTTTCTCTAGGTAGGCTTGTGCAATCTCCGTGTTTTGTTTCCACTCCTTGCTGAGATTGAAGGCTCTCGAATTCTTTCCTCCATATTGTTCCAAAGAAGTGTGGGGTAGCCTTGATAATTACCCGGTGACCACCTTAAATGGGCTCTTGTTGGTGGAAGAGCTTTTGTTGAAATTAAAGCAGAGTTGAGCAACGTCTAATAATGAAGGCCAGTTCTTCTGATTGGCTTGAACAAAGTGCCTTAAATATTCCTCCAGTAATCCATTGAACCGTTCATTTAATCGTCGATTTGAGGGTGGTAGCTTGAGGAGATATTGAGTTGGGACTCTAATATCTTGAAAAGTTCTCTCCAAAAGGATCCCGTGAATCTCGGATTTCTATCGCTGATAATGTTTTGAGGGAGGCCCCAGTATTTGATCACATGTTTAAACAATAGTCGAGCTGTATCTTTCGCTGTATAATACTTGTGAGCGAGAATGAATGTGGTGTACTTAGAGAACCAATCAATCACCACCAAAATAGCTCCAAGATCACCAACCTTGGGTAGGCTCGAAATGAAATCGAGAGAGATACTTTCCCATGGCCTGGCAGGTACCGATAGTGGTTCAAGCATGCCTGTAAGTTTTTTCTTTTCAACTTTGTCTTGTTGGCAAATGAGGTAAGTCTTTGTATAGTCCATCACATTTTATCGCATGTGAGGCCAATAGTATCCCTGTTTCAATAATGCCAAAGTGCGTTGCCAGCCCGGATGTTCAGCCCATGGTGTGTCATGATATTCCTTCATCAGCATTTGTCTCAGACTTCTTACTCTTGGCACAAACAATCGAGGCCCCTTCGTCCACAAGACCTCATTTTCTTACCAAAAGCACTTGGACTTCCCCTCTTCCACTAGCTTCAGAATGGCACTGACCTGTGGGTCCTTCCCTAAATGATCGCCAATCAACTTACGAATGTCTGTCGTGGCTCTGCTAGTCGTCATTGAGGCAATTCTTCTAAGGGCCACTAACTTTGTTCGCCTGTTCAATGCATTGGCCACTTGATTGATTTTTCCAATGGTGTGCTCAAAATAAAAGTCGAACTCCGTTAAAAATTCTTGCCATTTAGCTTGTTTCGCTGTAAGCCTTGGTTGGGTGAAGAAGTGGCTAACGATCGCATTGTCTGTTTTCACGATAAAGTGTGAACCCAACAAATAATGTCGCCAAACCCTCAAGCAATGAACTACTGCCATGAGCTCTTTTTTTGGGCCGTATATTTTCTTTCAGCTTCGCTTAGCTTATTACTTTCAAATGCTATCGGATGATGTTGTTGTAAAAGCACTCATTCAATAGCGAAATCAGATGCATCCGTCTGAACTTCGAAAGGCTTTTCAATGTCAGGGAAAGCTAAGATGGGATCCTTCATAATAGCATTCTTTAATCCCTCAAAGGCCTCTTGGCACTCACTCGTTCAACATCATTTATGCTCCTTCTTCAATAGCTCCGTGAGGACCGTGGTCTTGCGAGAGTACCCTTCCTTAAACCTTCTATAATAGTTGGCTAGTCTAAAAAATGAACGGAGTTCACTAACATTCTTTGGTGTTATCCACTCCTTGATGGTCTTAACCTTTTTCATGTCTATTCGAATGTGGCCACGTTCGACAATGTGACCGAAAAAATGGATTTGGGTATGAATAAATGCATACTTTTCCCTTTTCACGTACAACTAGTGGTCCTGTAACCTTCGAAGCACTTGACGCTGGTGTTCTTGATGTTCTTCCAGAGTGGAGCTATATACCACTATGTCATCTAAATAGATGACTACAAATTTGTCTAAGTAGTCATGAAACACCTGATTCATCAATGTACAAAATGTGGCAGGAGCATTGGTCAGTCCAAAGGGCATAATAAGAAATTCAAATGCACCATACCGTGTTACACAAGTGGTCTTTGGCTTATCTCCCTCGATGATTCTGACCTGATGGTAGCTAGATCTCAAGTCCAATTTGGAAAAGTACTTGGCCTGGCTCAATTGATCAAACAAATCTGCTATAAGAGGGATGGGATATTTATTTCTGACGATGACTTTGTTCAGGGCCCTGTAGTCAACACATAATCGTAAACTCCCATCATGCTTCTTCTAAAATAGCATTGGCACTCTGAAAGGAGCCTTTGATGGTCTAATGAACTCGACTTGTAGAAGCTCATCTAGTTATTTCCTTAGTTTGGCCAACTCTGGCAGGGCCATACGGTAAAGAGCTCTAGCAGGGGGTTTCGCTCTTGGAAGGAGCTCAATTTCATGATCCACTGCTCGTCGAGGGGGTAGAATCTTAGGCAATATCTTTGGTATCACCTCTTCGAATTCTTCTAATACCTTTTTCACGCTATCGGGTATCGGTTCCACTTCTGACCCTTTTTTGTAGATTGACATGGCCACAAATGAGGGTTTTCCTCTTTTTACCCTTTTTTTGAATTGTAAAGTTGAAATCATTTTCTTTCCACTCTTTGGTAAGATATTGGCCGACACCACGCATAGGTGTTCCTCTAAGAACAACAAACAGCTAGCGACGGGGATAGGGATCATTTGAGCCAACATCATGAAGTTCAATCCGAAGATGACATCAAAGTCATCCATGGAGGAAACTGTAAAGTCTACCTTCCCTTTCTATGGCCTCAATTTAGTTGTCACACTCTTGGAGCTTTCACTGATCGTAAAGGCTGGTGAATTGATCACCTTCATTCGTCTATAATCTTTACTAACTTGAAGACCACACCTTTTTACTTCTTCTGGTGTGATGAAGGTATCGGTTGCACCCGTATCTACCATGACCTTGATGGCCTTCTCATTGATCGTTAAGTTTATATACATCAGACCTCTACTTTATTCTTTCTTTATTGTGTTCAGTTGGGTGTGGAAGGCATTAAGGAACCTTATTGAACCCATCATGATCGGTTCCTCTTCAACTTCTTCAACGCTCTCTGGTGCTTTTGCGGACTCTTAAGACGAGGTCCTTAAGACATTAAAGGCTCCTCTGTGTGAGCATTCGACCACCCGATAGGGTCCCTTGCAAAGAAAGCAAGCTAGCGATTACCTAGGCTTAAAAATCACTGCGTTGCTTGTCTTGGGTTGGGTACTATCTCGACCAAAGGACCTCCTGTCTGATCCCCCACTGAAAGGCTGGTCCAACCTAGTCATCTTTCTCCCACTCTCAAAATTGAAGCTATTGCCAGCTGATGGAGGATTTTTTCATTTTGAGAAGCCATCATTATAATCGCAGAGACGTTCAGCTGCAGCCATGACCGTGGCCATGTCTTGCACTTTTTATCTTTGTAGTTCTGTCCTGGCCCAAGGCTTGAGGCCCTCAAAAAAATAAAACAACTTATCTTTTTTGGACATGTCTCGAATATCCAATATCAGGGTAGAAAAGCTCTTTACAAACTCTCACACTGTTCCCGTTTGCACCAACTCTCGAAGCCTCTTTCGAGCCATATACTCCATATTATCAGGGAAAAATTGATTTTTCAGTTTTCATTTCAGGTCCGTCCAAGTCTTAATCGGACACTCGTCATTGAAAAACTTGGAGTGCCACCATAGCTTGGCATCTTTTGCGAGGTACATCGACGCCATTGCTACCTTGTCTTCCTCTGAATCTGTGTGTACAGCTCGAAAGTACTGTTTCATGTCAAATAAGAAATTTTCAAGCTCCTTAGCATCCCTTGCCCCCTCATAGCATCGAGGCTCCAGTACCTTGGGCCTTTTCTCTCATTCCGTTGAGCTCGAATCTGATCTGGCCACAGCCATTTGTAAGATGCTCACCTGTGCTCTGAGCTCCTCAAACTCCTTTTGGAGAATATTCAAGGCATCTCTAGCTTCCTCGCTCACGTTGTGGAGAGTATCGGATAATTCTCGTTGGGTTGTCTCGATCTTTAGTCACCATGTGAGTTTTCATTACGGCCACCGCGGCCTCAAGTTCCTCAATTCTCTGTTGGTAATTGGGTCCACCACTTGTGGCCATCACCTCCATTTCCTAACACTTCTCAACCGTGCTCTGATACCACGTGTCACGGACTAAGCTTTTTCTCAACAAGCAATAGACCGTGCGGCACTTAAATGGACGCTTCCACTCAAGTCAGCCTTCAACAGTTCGATATCTGAACAAATAACCATAAGCCATGGTTAGTCCCAATCATTCACAATAAGGCATATTATATCGAGATTAATCTCAAGCACACACAAGAAGGCACATTCACATCGAGAAAAAAGAAAAACACATCGAGGCAACATTCGATACATTCAATCGGGGTGAATTTTATTATAATCGAGAATCATACATCAGGACTTTCCACTATCACCAGGGCCAAGAGGCAGCCCTTAGTGAATGGCCTAGGCCCGCATAGCAACCGGTGAGACAGCTTAACAGTATGCTGTCGGCTCACCTCCTAAAGAGCCTTAGAGATTTTAGAGCTATGCTACCACTAACCATTACAATGTTTGAAATGGAGACACTTTTCCTAACACAAGAGATCTATCCGATCATGACCCTATACATGGGTGGCTCATGACAACTTAAGCCTCGATCATGGTGGCTCATGACACCTAGCTTGGCCTCATACGGAGAAAATTGGCGAAACCTTAGAGGAATCGCATCTATTGAGATTTTATCAGCTACCCGCCTCCAGATGTTGGCTAGCATACGCAACGATGAGGTGAAGTCATTGATTCGCAAGTTCTTGGATCATCAAAACCAGTCTGTTGAAATGAGAACAGCGTTCTTTGAGTTAACTCTCAATGTGATGATGGGGATGTTAGCAGGAAAAAGGTACTATGGAGAGAACTTGGAGGATGTGGAGGAAGCTAGACGGTTTGGAGAGATACATGTGGAGACATTCAAGCTAATTGCCAAAATAAATATTGGAGACTTTTTGCCTTGGGTCAAGTCTATAGATTTTGAAAAGAAGTTGATAGAGTGTCGAAACAAGAGAGACAAGTTCATGCAGGATTTGATAGAACAACAAAGAAGAAGAATGATGAATAATTGTGATGCAACAAGGAAAAAGACAATGATTGAGGTTTTTTTATCGCTGCAAGAGTCAGAACCTGAGTATTACTCGGATCAGATTATTAGAGCCCTCGTACTAGTAAGATCTAAATTCTCTTCCCTGTTTTCATATTTGCTGGGGATAATTTGAAAAGCAAGTACCTATAGTTTGCATGATACTATTAATCTGCCAAATGTGTAGTTTCTTGACCAATTTGCCTCATATACAGGAATATAATTAGTAATTAGTAAATATTATCTATATATTGAACTCTAGACTAATTAATTTAAAACCTACTGAAAGTTCATATATTGATTTTTGCTTTTTCTCTAATGATGATGGAAGATTTGGATGAGATATTCTCCCCCAAAGAATAAACATAGAGACAGGAAGCTGCTAACCAAAACCATATAAAATATACTTCCTCTTTAAAAGAATTTGAGGCTTGGTAGTTGGTAGTAAGAGCCCCTTAAGCTGACTCCCCAGATCCCATTTCCAGTCCCTGCTTTCTCCAAGAGGGCTACGTTCTATATGACTTATAACAAAAAAATTTATAATTATATCTTAAAGGAAAAGGATTCAAACTTTGACATTTTTTAAAACAAAATTGTGGTTACCATTTAAATTATGCCCCAATCAGAAGTTAGAAAATCTTGATCAAGCACAACCCTTATCGATGCCTTATAATTTACCAATACTATGATTTCCATAGGCTCTACTGTTATCAGGAATAAATATTACTGTTTAAACGATGCCTCAATCAGAAGTTTCAATAATCTTGATTAAACACTACCTTTGTTAATGTCTTTCGTATGATTAACTAATACGAGGATTTTCGTAGGTTCTGTTGTTGGCAGGAACAGATACTACAGTCAATGCAATGGAGTGGGCATTTTCACTTTTGCTTAACCACCCTGAAGTACTTAAAAAGGCTAAAGCGGAAATAGATAATAGAGTGGGATATCACCGTCTAATTGATGAGTCCGACCTAGCCCAACTTCCTTACCTCCATTGCATCATCAATGAAACATTGCGCATGTACCCATCGGCGCCGCTACTACTACCCCATGAATCATCCAATGAGTGCTTGCTAGGGGGTTTTCATATTCCACGTGGCACGACCCTATTAGTGAATATGTGGGCCATACAAAATGATCCTAAGATTTGGGTGGATCCGACAAGATTCTTTCCAGAGAGGCTTGAAGGGCTAGAGGGCACGAGAGATGGTTTTAGGTTGATGCCATTTGGGTCAGGAAGAAGGGGGTGTCCTGGAGAAAACCTGGGACTAAGAATGGTTGGATTAACATTGGGGTCATTGATTCAGTGCTTTGAGTGGTCTAGGATTGGTAAGGAGCTGGTGAACATGAGGGAAGGAGCAGGCTTCACCATGCGCAAGGCTCAGCCACTGGAAGCTAAATGCACGCCATGCCCAACCATGCTACATTTCTCAAACTTGATCCGAGTTGGCCACTTGACCCTAAGATGAAATAAGCCCAGACATGTTGATTGTCAAAATACACATTGCTTTCAGCTGTAATTTTCGATTTTGAAATACTACTGATAGAAAACCAGGAAAATGTCAACTATTTTTAGCACTTTCTTCCAATTTTTAGTTTTCACATAATGCAAAACATGTCTATAGAAGGAATAGGGAATCAATTGACAACAATGAAAAAGAAGAATGAATGCGTAGCACTCGTGTAACCTTTTTCGATTTATATCAGTGGCTATGGTTTGATATGCGGATGCTACAGCACTGGACTGTAAAGTGAGCACATATACTTCTGTCTTCTGTAACACTTTATTTTTATAGGCCGGTAGAGTTTCGACGTACTATTTTCATTAAAATTTATTTGAATAAGTGATAAAATTGATTTTTTATAAAATTTAAAATAATAATAATTATTATTACAATTATAATTGAAAAAAAATTTATATTAAATAAATTTAATTGATAATATAATTAACTTAATTGTATCATATTAAAAATATAATAAAATTCAAACCCCTAATTAGTCTCAACTTTAACATGAACTGGACAAAAAATTTATATTAATTCATAGCAACAATCATTGAATGGAAGAGAGTCGTTTGAAATAGTAAAACTAGTACACAGTACTAAATTTACAAGAAGAAGAATGTACAGAACACATTAAAAAGAAAGGCAAAGGATGTTCTTGGCTACCTTAAATTTTCTAGTAGCTGACATTTTTGTCAAACAGTTTCAATGTACTTAGAACAATGCTGAATCTGTCTCCATGGAAGCTTTGGCTTTGGTTCACTGTAGTGACCGTCATTCCATGTGGTTTCCACACGCTTCTTTCTTCTGTCCCATATCATATAAGTAACACTCCCACTTTAGAAAATGACCACACAACTTGATAAATCCACTTTTCCTTTATGGGACCAGCAAAGTGGGTACTAGTACTAAATTACAAATATTTTTTAATTTTTATTCTCAAAAACAAATATATTTTTATTTTAATTTAAAAGAATTAAATACTACAGCCTAATTTTTTATATACTTCCTTGGTCGTCATTAGCATTAACTAAATAGAAAATTATTAGTTTTTGAATAAATAAAAAAATATTATAGTATTGGAATAAAAAAATTATTTGCGTTAAATTTTAAAATTTAAATTTATTAAATATAATTTTTTTAAAAAATAATTAATTGAAAATTTTAAATTAATATCATTATAATATATTGTATTTTACTTAAAATCGAGAATTGTGAGTAATAATAAATGAATCAAAAGCTTTAAATAAAAAAAAAGGACAAAATTTAAGTTGAGTGAAAATTATTTTAGTAAAATTTGGGAAAATTTTAAATTAAAAAATAATACTTAAATAAACACACTAACATATAAAAGTGGTTTTTTAGTTCTATCTGACGTGTCGCTGTCTTAATGGTGGAAACCACCTATTGCAACTTTTACATGTTATAATCTGTAACCCTTCTCTGTATCTGAAGAAAAGAAACCGACATAAATTCTACTCCTAACGACGCTCGACGGCGGAGCTATCCTCCCAACGGAACCGTATCGGCGGCAGCTAAACAAACAAACAGAATATTCCTCCTCGGACGATGAGTTCCCAAATCCGAGAGGAGGAGTCATCGAAAGAAGAAGCGGGCAAAGACACCGCGGAGGTATCCGAATTCAAACGCCTCTTACCATCCCAATCTCCTTCCCCGTCGTCGACCGATGATGAAAACGAGGTCGCATTCGAATCCAGAGAGAAAATCGTGATCGTCGACGTGGAAACACCAGAATCCATCGAAAACGTCGATTATGTCCCTCCGTTTTCCTGGAAGAAGCTCTGGTTGTTTACGGGACCGGGTTTTCTAATGAGTATAGCGTTTTTAGATCCGGGGAATTTGGAAGGGGATCTCCAGGCTGGGGCAATTGCGGGTTACTCTTTGCTTTGGTTGTTGATGTGGGCCACCATCACGGGCTTGCTGATTCAGTTGTTATCGGCTCGGCTCGGGGTGGCTACTGGCCGGCATCTAGCGGAGCTCTGCCGGGAGGAGTATCCGACTTGGGCTCGTTTTATGCTGTGGTTCATGGCGGAATTGGCGCTTGTTGGAGCTGATATCCAGGAGGTTATTGGGAGTGCTATAGCTATCCAAATTTTGAGTAATGGAGCTTTGCCGCTATGGGCTGGGGTTTTGATTACAGCATTGGATTGGTAAAAGTCCTTAATTTGTTGAATTTATTGTTCTTTTTTACTTGAATTTTGGATCGATTCCCAAGTTTCGATTTTTTTCTTTATCTGGGTGATATTTTTGATTTGTTTGAATTTAAATTTTGAGGCCTTTTGCGTTTCTGGGTGTTAACTGGTGAAGATCAAGTCAGATTCTATTATTTTAAATCGAAAATTGATGTTTTTTTTTCCACCTCTAACAAGTGTTTTATCCTCTCTTTGTTTACAGTTTTATCTTTTTGTTCCTGGAGAATTATGGAGTCAGGAAACTAGAAGCTGTTTTTGCTGTTTTAATTGCGACTATGGCTTTATCATTTGCTTGGATGTTTGGTGATACAAAACCCAGTGGAAAAGAAGTACTAATTGGTATTTTTTTAAATGATAATCATTTTGCATGAAGTGAATATTTCATTTTTTTAGTATGATTTTATTTTTGCGATTGTTGTAGGTATTTTGATTCCTCGACTTAGCTCAAAAACAATTCGGCAAGCTGTTGGGGTTGTGGGCTGTGTCATAATGCCTCATAACGTATTCTTGCATTCTGCTTTGGTACAATCAAGAAAGATAGATCCCAAGAAGAGAGGCCGGGTTCAAGAGGCACTAAACTACTACTCAATCGAGTCATCTGTCGCGCTTCTGGTTTCCTTCATGATCAATTTGTTTGTGACAACTGTCTTTGCCAAGGGATTCTATGGTACAAAACAAGCAAATAACTTAGGACTAGTTAACGCAGGGCGGTATCTTGAGGAGAAGTATGGTGGAGGACTCTTTCCAATTCTCTATATATGGGGTATTGGGTTGCTAGCAGCTGGACAAAGTAGTACAATAACTGGCACATATGCTGGGCAGTTTATAATGGGAGGTTTTCTGAACCTTCGTCTGAAGAAGTGGTTGAGGGCATTGGTTACACGGAGCTTTGCAATTGTGCCAACTATTATTGTAGCTCTTGTGTTTAACACGTCTGAAGCCTCGTTGGATATTTTGAATGAATGGCTTAATGTACTTCAGTCAATACAGATTCCGTTTGCACTCATCCCACTTCTAACCTTTGCCTCCAAGGAGCAGGTTATGGGGGTCTTTAGGATTAGTCCTATTCTTGAGGTAAGCTTTTTTGTTTCAGTTGTCTTTTATTTTATCTGTAATTGCTTCACATGAGTGACTATTGGTAGTTTACTGCAGCCTGCATGTTGTAATAACTGAAGCATCTGCAGTTGTCATGTTTGAAATCAATACGGAGTCATTTTGTGTATATTATTATGAACTTTCATGTTGTTTCAAACATTTTAATTGCAAAGAGAACAGGATAAGAAACATAGTCAACTGCCACAAGTTTCTATTGCTATCACCATAACAGCTTGCTTCACTTTTATCCCTCTCCTCATCTTCTAGGTTTTTTATCATTTAAACATAGTAACTTGAATTGGTTTTTTATCCTGGAAACCAACATTTTATCAAGTTTTTTATACTAGTAATGCAAAACTTGCAATCAATTGACCCATATAATATGTCCTGTCACTGATATTCCTTATGATTTACTCATCCGTAGGCTCATTGCTCTCATTTTGTCATCAATGATACTCTCTAGGCCTATTCAGTGAAAATGAATGAAACTGTGCTGATATATGTTATGCTTGCTTTCCTGTGTAGAAAGCGTATGAAATGGAGTGATCATGACATTTTTTGGAGGCTAATCCCAAATTACCTTAGGGCTATGTTATGATCTCATGCTGTTCAGAAGTTGACATTTTCATTGCTATTGGTTTGGTTATTCTATATAGATGTCCATTCATTTGCAAAATATGTTGTAGTACCAAAATTTTGAGGATTGTTTCCAAGTTTGGTAGTCTTAGGGGGTAGACAAAGACACCAATTAGTTCCGGTGAGACTTTATAACCCTCAAATCAAATGAGATTTCACTTAAAATTACATGCTTTTGAAAGGGTGTTATTAAAGAGCGTGAAGTTCACTCTATAGTGCCATTAGGATCCATTAAATTTCCTACACAATTTTTTTTGAGAGGGCATTTGACTCTAGTGGGAGTCATTGTCTTTTGACCTTGTGTGGTATTTGGTAACCGGAAATACAGCTGTGTATGAACCCATGGAGATACCTATGCAGCAATTTGATGCATACAGTTCGGTATTTGCTAATTTTTTAAATATATAGGAGTTATCCATACCTCCTGTTGTAATTCTTGATTATTCAGCCTTTCCTGCCAGTGAAGGCCTTTCTAGGAAAATAAAGCTTCAAATTTTATCTTTCAGCTTTATGCAAAATTCAAAAAATCTTAGCAAGCTTTCGATTTTTCGGAAAATGAAAATGGACTGGAACATTTTGTTTTTTGGTGTCTTCAGTTCACAAAGTTAGAATATGTAATTTAATTTATTAGTCCTTATCATCATTCTTTAATTTTACCATTCTTTTCAATTGTATATGCAACATACCAGTTGTCTTGAGCTATATCAACCATTATATATGCAACATACTAGTTACCATTCTTTTCATAGGCATTGGCTTGAGCTGCTGTGGTTGATATTAAAAGAATGAATGGTTTCATGTATGAATTATAAACATAGCTAAATTTGATGGTTTATGTTTTGTGTTATTTTTCAGAGACTGGCCTGGACTGTGGCTGCCCTGGTAATATTAATCAATGGGTATCTTTTACTGGACTTCTTTATTTCAGAAGTCAAGGGACTGCTGTTTGGACTATTGATCTGTATATGGGCAGCTGCATATATAGCATTCATTGTTTATCTTGTTTCACGTGGCAGTGCTCTTCCTTCAACTTGGTTCAGCATAGAACTATCCAAGAGATATTCTGTCATCGGAAGTTAAAAGAGTCAAGAAAATGCAGTCAGTGCTAGGAATAACCAATTCTCAGAATTATATAGCTGTCTTTTGTACACCAATAATCTTGAATATACATATCCAAACAATAGAAAGCAGCTGGTTCGAGATCTACAGCATTGCATGTCAGAGCTGCACAAAGTTATATTTTATCTCATCAATCATGTAAGGATAACCCTTTTTTTTTGTTTTTTGGATTCCCTTTCATTCCTGAAGATGGAGGAAACATTTTTACAACCTGCAGGCTGAACTACTTTCATTTGTAATAGGTTTTGTCTTGTCTAGTTCATAGTAAAGTTAGATGAAACTGCTTAGTTTTATATTCCTGAATATAACAGCATCCCATGTACCATAGTCAGACTGCCATTCTTGTTTCCCGGAAGGGACCATACGATACAACAAGAAATGAATCTTGCGATTCCCATGTTTGGAGTCTGAATCATACTCTCTTAATTCCAGAAGTTCATTTTCTGTTGTCTGTTCTTTTGTTGTTCATTAAACTGTAATCTATCTTCATTTTCCCCCGGTATGGCGAACTATAATACAAATATAACGATCACTTTTTCTGAAGAGTGTGCTAAGGACACTTATTAAGGTGCTATTTATAATATTCTACCATTAGACATTGTAGTTGAAAATGATCCGATGATTTCTCACCTATTGAGTGAATGTATTACATAATATAATAACATTAGCAAGTGCTTTTAGAGCGTTGTTGACAATTTGGTAAGTTTGGTATCTCATTAACGTGTTGGAAAATCTATCAAACTTCTGCATTTACGTTTAGGTTGAATGCTAAGATGCTAGAAATTTCATGGAAGTGGCCAGGCACTTGTTAGTAAAGGTCATTCTGTGGCATTGCTTGGGAAATATAATATTCTCTTTCCATTATGGGGGATTGATATTGCTATGTCAAAAAAAAAAAAAAGAAGAAAGAAGGGAGTAATATGAAAGTACATCCAGTTTAAAAAGAAAATAAAGAGTGGAAAAATTATCTAATGCACTCTAATGACAATTTTTAAATTTCATTCTCGTTAGGATATATTCAAAAAAGTTTAATAAATTAATATACTCATAAATAATGAAAACACATGATAACATTTTAATCTTATGAAATTTAAATTATACTTGTATAATCTAAAATACTAATCCAAATTAAAATTTCTTTATTTGGCTAAAAAAATTCTTAATTATTTCATCTCTATTTTGCTTATCTTTTCATTTTTATCATGTATATATATGCATGTATATGTGTAATCATTTAGGATAATCACAAGTAATAATGAATTTTTATATTGAAATTGGAGATAACAATTGTGGTTATTTGAATTTAAATCCAAACTTTATAATATATCATAATTCTTTTATTTAATTATTCGATCAAAAAGTTATTTGAGTAATGAATTATATAGCAACCGCATTGAAAGCTCTTTTGAATTGCACCATAATTAAAGTCAAACTGGAAATTACTTCTAACGCGGTTTTAACAGGATTTACTAGATGATTTGCAGGAATATGAGTAGGAAAATTCAGGCAATCTTTGCTATTAAAACCATGTGTACTAACATTCCAAGGGGCGGAAAAGAACTAAATTGGGCATTTGTGTAAAAGAAAATTTTCCAAGGTTGTTTCAACTTATAGTAACAATAAAAGAAAAGGATCAGGCATTTTCCCAGTCATTTCAATACGGAACTCAACAACCACAAACAATTTAAACACATATTTTTTTCGTTAATTTATAAATCTAAAACAATTCTTAAATTCTCGTTAATAGAGTTAATGTAAATGGTTAAATTTTGAAATTTAAATGCAAAGCACCTCAATTCAAACCTTCATAATCTTTGTTAACAAGTGATTTGTAAATTTAAAAAATTCTCATGAAAACAAATCTATAAATCCACATATAATTTTGAAAATTGTGAAAACTTGGCTTCCTCTGCTCCTAATCTTATTTTGAATAAAAATTTTTTTTCTCAAAGCATAGATACCGTCCACGCGTGTGTAAATTTTGTGAACTGAATATCTAATGGTACTTTTTAAGGTTAATATAATAAAGTTTGTTATATATCAATATAATTTTTTAATGTTATAAATATTTTATTTTTAATTAATTTTATTGTATTTTATCATGTTATTAATTCAATTTATAAAATCTAAAAATGATGAAATAAGTTCTTTGAGGGAGAAAACAAAAAAGCCATAGAGTTGTTTAGCAATAGGTCAGCGATGGTGGAGTAGAGACCAGACCAGATAGACAGACGGACATACAACCGAGGAACACGGAAAACAAGGACCAACTTTCCATAAATTGCATGCAAAATTTTTTTTTCAGCAATAATTTTCTTGTTTCTTAAGTTAGCCTTATCTATCTCTACACTTTCACTCTCCATCTATAACTCTTTCCCAGTCTCTTTCCAATTTTTAGATGTAAAAAACAAAAATAAAAAATTTGTTTCATATAACTTCTTGAATTACAAAATTTATCCGACCTTATCTCCTTTTTTTATCTTGGTTATAAACATTGTGCTTTCAAAACCAACCCAAAAACCCTTCTAAAACTCACTCTTTCTTGCTTTATCTTCCCTTCTAATTCTTTTTGGTTTTGATGGAGGCCGTGCAAGGAAGCCGTTCGTTCTTTCAAACGAAAACATTTGGGGCTCCAGTTTCACGGTCACCGGAAAGTTATCTACCTCTTTATCATAACCTAGAACCTGTATTTGCAGAAACTTCCGTACAATACAACCTTTTTGAAGAGAACCCTTTTGATCAAGCCCTAGAATCAGGCTTTTCTCGTCTCAATGTGTCAACGAAGAAGAACCAAGAGTTTCGCTATCCGAGTGTTGTTGGTGGTGAATTATTTGAGGGGTCCGGGTATGGGTTTGGTGGTGGGTTGGCGAGAACAGAACTAGAGAGAAACAATGTTGTTGTTGAGGGTCTGAATGTGGGTTTTGATGGGGTGATGAGGATGGGCCCAGATATTGATAGTTGGGATACTGTCATGTCTAGTTCGCATCAGCCGTCCAATTTAAATAGAAATTGGTATTTGTTTGATTCAAGAAGAAATGAACTTTTCAACGAATTCTCAATGGTACCCTCTTTCAATCCAAATGGATTGGCGGCTGCTGCTGCTGGTGCCGGTTGCTCAAGGGCTTCTTGTTCAAACAACAAGAATAATAACAATAATAATAATAATCAGACTAACAATTGTTTTAGGAGGCATCATTGGTTACAAGAGCCTTTGAATTTTTTGAGTCTAAGTGATTTGAGAGGTAGGTTTGTGTCCTTAGCAAAAGATCAATATAGTTGTAGGTTTTTACAAAGGGTTATTGGTGGAGCTTCAAAGGAGGAAATTGATATGATTTTCATGGAGATTATTCATCATGTTGGTGAGTTGATGTTGGACCCTTTTGCGAATTATGTTGTTCAAAAAGTTGTGGATGTTTGTAGTGAGGAACAGAGAAGTCAGATTCTTTTAATGGTTGTTAAGGATGGTTTTCAACTTGTTAACATTTGTCTCAATGTTCATGGGTATGTTTGGTTTGGTTTATTATCGTTTTTTTTGTTTTTCTAAGAAAAAGTTTGTTTCCAATAACTTCTTCATTTTGGTGGCAGGACTCGTGCTGTACAGAAATTGTTGGAGAAACTTACTACTCAACAGCAAATCTCGTTAGTTATGTCAGCTCTAAGCCCTGGCGCTGTTGCATTGACCAAGGACATGAATGGTCATCATGTGATCCAGTACTGCTTGAAAAATTTCTCTTATGAAGATAATAAGGTAACATCCAAGAGTTAGGAGTAGTGGATCGGTTGCTATATTGATCTTGTTTCAATTTAATTGTTTCACTGTGCATTTGTTCGTCTTGCTTTTTAAATAGATATGTTCAGTCATTTGAATTAAATTGCAGAGGTTACTATGATAATTCATCTCTAAAAAATTATAACAATGAAATAGATGCATTAACTGCTGCTTCTCCTCCTCCTTTTGTTTTATACATTTGTTGATGTCGAACACAATTTGTGACCATTGATTTTCCCTGGCAGTATCTTCTGAATGAGGTGGCGGATAACTGTTATCAAATTGCAACAGACAAAAGTGGATGTTTTGCACTGCAGCAAAGTGTTGACCACTCTAAAGGAGAGGCAAGAGCGCTTCTAGTTCGAGAGATAATGGCAAATGCTCTACACCTAGCCGAAGATCAATATGGGTAAGTGGTTCTTTGAAACCTAATGTGATAGTTCCTGAAAAGTTAGTATGCTTGTGTGTGTGTGTTTATTGAAAAGGTCTTCCTTTGTTGCTTCATTTCCTTGCTTTGTTATGGAGCTTAATATATATTTTAGAAACTTGTAAACAATGAACTGCAATTTCTTAGAGCTTGATAAACTCCTGCCTTTTGTGTTTCTTTTTTTTTTTTTTCCTCTAGAAACTATGTGGTTCAACATATACTGGGACTGAAAGAGCCACAAATAACAGAAAGTCTTCTGAGACAGCTTGAAGGGAATTTTGCATCTCTTTCCTGGAATAGGTATGGAAGCAATGTTGTGGAGAAGTGCTTGGTGGAATCAGGAGAACAGCAGTCAACAAGAATTATAATGGAGTTGCTTAGTAGTCCCATCGTGTCAATGCTTCTTGTGGATCCTTTTGGAAACTATGTTATGCAAACAGCTTTGTCAGTGTCTAAGGTTAGATAATTATCACACTTCGCTGCTTCCATTTTCATATACGGTCCTTTGGTGCAATTGCAAAGGTGTTTATGCATGGTACATCTAGATATAAATGTCTTAATTACTACTTCACTAATCTATTGCACCTGGATACGGTTGGGTTAGGCACTCAGAAAGGTTTGGCCAGTGTGATTATAGGAGTAAATTCTTTCATCTAACTTTCTATAAAATTCGGTTTATATGAAAGGGACCTCTGTTTTGTCAGCTATTCAAAACAACTTTGGCCCGATTTTCAGCTAGGCCATATCAGTATTACTGCAACATGGAATGATTTACACAAGCTTAACTCTTAATAGCAACGTAGGCTCCAGCTTATTTTGGTTGTGATGTTTCTTTTAATTGCATGAGCAGGGATTTGTTTACCATGCTTTGCTGAATCTGGTGCGGGTAAACTCTCCAATGATGCGCAGCCATAATTATGGAAAATGGGTACTCGCCTGGTTGGACAAGAGAAAGCTGCTACACATGTAAACTTACAAAATTACAAAGCATAACATGAAGAGATATCCTAATAAGAGATTTTCACTATAAATATCTCATTCATATGGATAGAATTAGGATTTTGTGTGCCGAGTTTATAACTGATCTGATCAATCATTGTGTAGGATTATTGTTGGTGCTTGTTGTGTGTATTTATGTATTTTTTATTGGGATATTTGATAGCGGTGGCCATGGATACTCTGCAGTTGGATACAGACTAACATGAAAAGTTGAGGTATAATCATTCTTTAGGGGATTCGAAAATGGAATACACCATATTTGAGGTTTTTTTCGCTTGTGTTTTGTCCACACCATACTTCTAATCACTTCCTTTTATGCGGGCATTGATTTACTTGTATTATTTGAATTCTTTTTTTTTCCTCGTTCAAGTGGTTCTTGCAGCCTTCTAATGTATGCAATTATGCAGTTACAACACTGTTGTTGCTAGAGGTATTTATAATTCAGTTTTAATCGAATTAAATAATTGATCTGATTTAATTCATTTAATCGATCGGTTATCGAATTAATTTTGATCGGTTATCAAAAATTAATTTAAAAAAAAATTAATTTTTGATTAATTCGATTTAAAAATCAAATTAATCAAAATTTTAATTGAATATTATAAAATCTATATATAAAACTAAAAATATAAGAAATTGTTTATTTCATTTCAAGTTATGAGAATTTTTAATTTAATATTTTGATGTTTGAATATTTTTATTAGATAATTTTATTTAATTTGTTTCATATATAAAATAATAAAAATTTAAAATATAATTTAATTTAATATATTTTATTATTTGATTAATCCAAAAAATTAATTAAATTGATCAAATTAATTTTGATCTATTAATTTTTAAAATTAAATAATTTAATTTGATTAATAAAAATAAAATAACATAATTTGATTAATTTAATTTTTAATAATTCAATTCAGAATTAATTGAATAGACTAAATTCACATCCTAATTATTGCAAGTGCACGTATAAAATATTTTATGTTTTGAAACTTGAATTGAAAGTAGTGATACTTGCGCAAAGATTTTCACTCTGTGAAACCGCTCCTATTTTTCGGAGGAGAAACCATGGTTTAGCCATGCATTAGGGAATGAAAATGGCATGATAAAGGGTGTAAAAGTCAAGTGAAGTAATCGGTTCAAAATCACATTCATGTCAACCCATGAAAATGGCAACAAATACAAGTGAAGTTTTCATTCTTAAAACGAGGCTCCTCCAATGGCAAAAATCATGCTCGCTCTTTGGGCACGTTTCTTTGCAAGATCGTGATTCTTGGTGTAATTTCCCCCCACCACTCACCACTCCCCTTATTTCTTTGTTACCACTGTTCAAACTTTTTTTTTTTTTTAGCTAAAGTGAATTTTAAAGGAAAATGTTAAGCAAGAAAAACATATATAAATTAATATTATTTTAATTTTCATAAAAATAATACATTAAATACAAATTTTTAAAATAAAATATTATTAATTAAACCGGTAATAACTGCATCCGTTATATTCACCGTTTACATTGACTAAAACTCTGTTCAAATCCATTACGTGGCTTTTCATGATTGGCTCAAAACTATGTCAGTTAAAATTTAAAAAAAAAAACTAGTATAATTTTCTTTTTCTTTTTAAAGGAGTGCACTCTAGAGGGTCTTCCGTCTGCAATGGTCTGTCGTCGTTGACCTCTATCTGGAGCCAAAAGTGACGCGCCATGGCTCGAACCTGGCTTCACCTAACCTCGTCGTCCCTTCTAATACTCTATTCCGTGATCTGGTTCAATCTCTCCGCCGTCGATGCAAAAAATCATCACCAACGGCCAATGGTCCTTCCTCTACATCTATCATCACGCAATCATTCCTTCCACCGACACGTGGATAATCTCCGCCGTCATCTCCAGCAATCGGAGCTCTCTCGTTCCAGTCCAAACGCTCGCATGAGACTCTACGATGATCTCCTTTCCAACGGGTCTCTCTCCAATAAAATAAGTTCCTTTTTTTTTTCTTTTTGAATTTTCGAAATATTGAGGAATTCTTTTTTTGGTAATTTGCAGATATTATACGACTCGGTTATGGATAGGAACGCCGCCTCAGGAATTCGCTCTTATCGTCGACACCGGAAGTACTGTAACTTATGTTCCTTGCTCCAGTTGTGCACGGTGCGGCAAGCATCAGGTTCGGTTCCGTCTGATCAAGTTCGTACAGTTCAGCTTTCCCAGTTGTTAATTGTAATTAATAAATTTGAAAATTGATGCTTTGTTTGAATTAAGATTGAGATTATTAACTTTAATTAATTTGAAATTAGTGGAGTTATTAGCTTACTAGAATATTAAAGAAGTTAAATGGCGACTTTGAGTCTTAAATTTTTACCATTCTAATTAGAAAGTGAGTTATGCTTGGCTGCTAGATTTAGAATCTTTGTGTAGTTTCTTGATTTGCAGATCTGTTAGTTAGAAATTAATTAGGGGAACTGGTGATTTTATGGCAATATTAATCTCTTGTTGGAATCCAGGATCCAAGATTCCGACCAGATTTGTCTAGCACTTATCAACCTGTAAAATGCAATCCAAGTTGTAATTGTGATGATGAGCAAAAGCAATGTACTTATGATAGACGGTATGCTGAGATGAGTTCCAGCAGTGGGGTGCTTGCGGAGGATGTTGTTTCTTTTGGGAATGAAAGTGAACTTGTGCCTCAGCGTGCCGTTTTTGGTTGCGAAAATATGGAAACGGGTGATCTTTACAACCAACGAGCTGATGGTATAATGGGTTTGGGTCGGGGCCGGCTTAGTATTGTTGATCAACTTGTTGATAAGAGTGTTATTGGTGATTCATTTTCTTTGTGCTATGGTGGGATGGATGTTGGCGGAGGTGCAATGGTTCTCGGAAAAATCACTTCTCCCCCTGAAATGATTTTCACCCATTCAGACCCTTTCCGCAGGTATACTTCTATTACAGGATCGTATTTGTGGATGTTTTTTTCCTAATAATGCGTCTGGTACTTCTTACACATTCACTTTAGTTTTTGAATGTCAACAGCCCTTACTACAACATTGAGCTTAAGGATATGCATGTTGCTGGAAAGCGATTGAAGTTACCCACTGGGGTCTTTGATGGAAGGCATGGAACAGTCTTGGACAGTGGAACAACATACGCTTACTTTCGAAAAGATGCTTTTGTTGCATTTAGAGATGCTGTAAGATCTAATAGCTTTGAGCTTGATGCTAAGTTTAGTTTGTTTGCTAGTCAAGTTCTCATTTTCTACTCTGCGATTAATATTTACTTTGCAGAAGCCAGAATTATTAATTAAGGCTTAGAAAAAGTTTCTAATTTTGCTTGTGAAGTTTAAAAGCACGTGCTTTTGTTGCATTTACATGCACCATAATGGGTGAATGTCTACTTATTTTGTCATTTATTGTAATGTATGTTACTTTGAGAAGAGCGAGTTGGAAATTTATGCATTTAGGGAGAAACTGAGTACAGATACATATTAATATATCTGGGTTTTAATGTTATTTGAACTAGTTATTCCTTATGATAACTGCTTTATTACTTTCCAAGCTCTTGGAGATGCTACTTCTTAAATATTGGTACTATTTTCTTTAATCATCCTATATCTGGAACTTGTCATTTATAGCACCTGTTCCCTTCAGAAGTTTGAAGCGTGTCTATTCTTCATGATTATTATCCTTAAACAAATATGGAGTCCATTTTTATAGTTATTATTGGGAAATAGTACTGGCACTTTGTAAAGGAATAGTAAACTACTAGTAAAATATTAATTGACTTATTATAATTTGCATTTGTTAAGTTATTGTGGAAGCCTTGAATGAAATTAACTTGTTCTATGATTATTGGGGATTGATTTCTGTGGTCTGGCCATTTAGGATTTAGTATTCCATGAACTGTTGCTCGGTCTGTGTCTCCATCTTGAAAATTATGGCTGCAACCTCAGCATCAAATCATGGCCGCAACCATGATTAATCTCATTCATCAGAAAATACTTAATGTTGGTGTTGTTCTGTACTTGCTGCAACTCAAACTATTCTGTCAGCTTAATCTTTATTAACATAAATATCAGCATCTATGCACCTGCATGCTAATGTTCAGACCTGTTCTTCATGATTATTTTGCTATGTTAATGCAGATCCTAAGGGAAGTTCATTTTCTCAAAAGGGTCCATGGTCCTGACCCTAATTATGATGATGTCTGTTTTTCTGGTGCTGGAAGGTGTTGCCAATAACTTTTTCATTTTATATGAAATGCTGAAATTTGTTGTCTTCAATCCATCTTAATGGTTTTTATTGAAATGTAATACAGGGATGTTTCCCAGCTATCAAAAATTTTCCCAAAGGTTGAGATGGTATTTAACAATGGAAATAAGTTATTGCTGTCTCCAGAAAACTACCTGTTCCGGGTAATTAATCTTTTTTTTAAACTTTGCGTGGTTAGGCCAAAATGGGTCCTTGGTTGGTGGCAAAGCTTATTTAAGTGGTTATAAAACATTCTTGCATCATCTATTTTCTATGCTAGTTTTCAAACTACTATCTAACACGTATCTTTTCTGTCTCTGTCTGTCTCTCAATGGCATGCTTTGTAGCACACAAAGGTTAGTGGTGCATATTGCTTGGGAATTTTCCCAAATACAGAATCTACCACTCTTTTAGGAGGTATGTTGCTTCATTTGCCAAACACAAAGCCCCCTCTCCCTCTGCATATGTGCAATTGTGAACGCATGTGTGTAGCATAGCGTATCATATAGTTTTGAAAAATGTATGCCAAAAACCTTAAGTTCTTGCAGTATATGCAGGCTTATCAGACCATATGCTTGTCCAACTCAATATATTTTGTTTGTTTGCATAACTGCAGTAATAATCTCGTTAACTTTTGCTTGTTTGAGGCAGGAATTGTTGTCCGGAACACCCTAGTCACATATGATCGGGGTAATGACAGGATAGGCTTTTTGAAAACTAATTGTTCTGAACTATGGAGGAGAGTGCACTTCTCTGGTGTGCCTGCACCAGCTCCTTTAGTCTCCCAAAGCAATGATACTAACATGGATATTACTCCTACACTAGCCCCAAATGAATCACCAGCAAATGTTCTTCCAGGTGCAAGGCTTATTACTTGCTTTCTTAAAATGTTTTCCACATGTTCATTGGTTTCTTCCCTTGCACTGTTCCATGAATTGATGTATCATGATCACAATTTAAGTAAACATACTTTCTTATATATTGGTTAGTACTCAAGTTCTTTTCTCATGAAGGAAAAATCAAGCCAGATGGAAATTACAAATATAAACAGAGATGCTGTACTTGGTTTCTATTTCTTCTATAGATGGAAATTATAAACATAAAGAAGGTTCTGGTTGGTATTGGGGAAAACTACACTATAATTATAATAGACCTCCAAAAAGTTTGTTAACTTTAACTGCTAATCTCATGAACCTGTTTTTTTATAGTCACCTTGATGACAGGTGAAACTGGAGTTCTCTTTCTTTTATTTTTATAAGTTTTTTTTTTTTATATTTAAGTTTTTGAAAAACAAGTTGCTTTTCGTAAGGAGGTTGATGACACATTTACTTTTGTAATCTTGATAAAATCTGTTAGTCATTCAAAGATAGTGTCATCTATGAAGTTAGATTATTGTCCTAATAACCATAGAAATTTCTTGTAGATTTAGAAGGAGGCTTATAATTCCTGATAAATAGCATGCATGCAACCACAGGGATATTTTATATAAATTTCTCATAAATAATCTGATTTCTAGGCAGATACTCAACTTATGTGCACACATTTAAAGCTTATTATAGTTGAGATGGCCTAATTTCATATCACGTCCTTTTTGGTATAATCTTGTTTACTCTATAATCATCATATTCTGCTAACAGAATGGGCTTATTGATTGCTTTAGGCTTATAGTGTTTGCATCTCGTGGTGCTTATTTCATTTTCTACAGATTTGACAATTAGTATGATGATAAGCCTAGTAGTCTTGTTGATTTTTGAGTGATATGCAAGCATTTATACAAATTGATCTTGTAAACTGTACATTTTCTCTGATGATATTGTCTCCCTAAACATGATATTCAGGTTCATTTCGTATTGGATTTATAACATTTGATATGTCAATTAGCACAAACGATTCCAAATTGAAGCCTGACTTCAAGGAGCTTGGAGAATTAATTTCCCAGGAACTGGAAGTCGATAATTCACAGGTACAACTGAATTACCTTGACTTTAACAAGTTTTTTCGGGCTTGTGGGAGTTAGATTTGAAGTTGTGCATTGGACTGCTTTAAAAATATTTGGAATCGATGGCGGAGTTCCATGGTTTTGTCAAAACATGTAACATGCAGATTTAAGTAGATGTGTCCACCTGTCAAAACATCATTCTTATTTGGTTATTGGTGCAATGTAATCTGAATCTGATTTTAAGCAATGATGTCATATATTTGGAATTGTTGGTGGAATTTCATGGTTTTGTCAAAACATGTAACATGCAGATTTAAGTAGATGTGTCCACCTGCCAGGTGGCCTACTAGCCCACTCAAAATTTGGTGGGCTGGGCCTAGAGAAAAAAGCTAGGCCTGATAAAAATTTCAGCTGGGCCCAGAAAAAGATTTCTTTCTACAACCAGGTTTTAGATATTATGTTTAAAGCTTACCTTGAGCCTAACTCAAGTCAGGCCATGGACACCTCTAGTATTTAACTTAAACTAGGAATTAAGCTTCCTTGCCCTATGGTTATGTGTGGGTTTCTTCTTGTGGGTACGGGGGAGTGGGCATATAGTGACCACTATATGCACTCAGCCTTAGCCCAAAAATAACCTCCCATTGTGTAGTTTTAGAATTGTAGGTCTATCTATCAGTGTAACTTGTATCTCTGTATATTGCTTTGTGTTTGACAATAATGAATTAGCCTTTATCTGGTTTACCATAGTTATGTGATTGGTTTGATTTTTCAGGTTCGCCTGCTGAATGTCACTAAGAAGGGGAATGATTACCTTGTTAGATGGGGAATTTTTCCCGCTTCATCTGCTAATTATATTTCTAATTCCACTGCACTGGTATTACCACTACTGTGAAAGAGTTGCAAATTCAATTTAAAATTTTTCCGTCAATTTACCACAGCATTCATCTGAAGCTCATTTTCCTTTATTATGTGTAGAGCATCATTCTGCGCTTAAGGGATCATCGAATGCAGTTTCCTGAGAGATTTGGAAATTATAAGTTGGTTGAATGGAATGCTGAACCTCAAAGGAAGTTGTATGTTCACTTTTGCATTCTGCTTTTATTATTCCTTCTATGCTACTAGCGTGGATTTAATTGGCTACCATTTTTGTGATGAACAAATCTTTGGTGCATTTTGGACTATGAAGTTAAGGTCACAGTTGAAGGGATGGGACTGGGATGCCAGAATGTGATAGATAAAAGAATGATGATGGAGTGGGTTGGCTGGCGATAAAGATGAAGTGGGATGGTCCTGCGGGAGAAAGGCTATCAGATTAGCACTATTTTTGCATCCCAGGATGTGGTAATCAGGAGGGTTGGTAGGGACACATGATGCAGCTATGGGCCTCTTGGTTTAAACCATTGTAGTAGACCATGATATTTGTAGTAGCATCTATTACCTGTCTACAACTTAGGGGTTCTTTTTGCCCTAGGTCAAGGTTCCAGTTTTAGGACATTTTTACCATGGAGCTATTTCACCTAAACTCAGATAGATGTGTAACACATAGATGGTTGGATACAGTGAAATTTTATGAAAATTTCACACTAATACTAATTTATAGGGTCTCAAGAATCATGTTCATGTGGATTTAAGTTGCCCAACGTGTGTCCAATGCAATTACATTAGAACCATGAATCCATATGGATTTAGAGAACTATAACGTCAGCTTTCCTTTTTTTGGTTTTTTCCGAGGACATTCTTTCCTAGACTATATATTATTTCTTTTCCATCTTCTTGAACTGGTTTAGCTAAAGAAATAACATTGGGTTCTTACTGGAGTTCACAGGTCATGGTGGCGAAATCACTTTCTGGCAGTGGTACTTGGACTTTTAACAACTCTGATTCTTAGTTTGTCAGTTATTGGGATATGGTTGGTTTATCGACACAGACAACAAGCAATCGCTGCTTATGAGCCTGTTGGTGCTCCTATTCCGGAGCAAGAGCTTCAGCCTCTTCAATCTTAAAATTTTATCCAGTCATAAACTCGTAATTATCTGCAGCATAGTTTTCTTGTATACTATTTATTATCTTGCACAGAATACATGCTTTTGGAGTTCTCAGAATGACGATGACGGTCCATCCAAGCCAGATAGGTACGATGTGATGAATATTAAAACCCTCTGTTGTAAAATTTTTTATCTTCTATTTTTTAGAAAAAAAAAATGAAAACCAAACGTGCTAATAGATAATTTGACAATATGATCATACTTTTTACTGTGATGTATGTGAATACTTCCAACAACGCTCAGATCAAGTAATACAAGATCCATTTGGGGTAGGAAACTATAGTTAATACTTACTAGTCCCTTTTATCTTTAAAAAAAAATTTGTCTTCGGTGTGCTGGAAAATTGATGTTTTTATCATACGCATGTCGTTGGCATTGCTATATGTAAAATATCTCATATACCTACATTTTATTGCTATAGCATTCCACCCTAATCTCTGATGATACCAGCTTAGGTAAATGAGATGTTTTACATTGATTTGAAACGATCTGGACTACATACAATGAAGAAGCCAATGTGGTGGTCCTGGCTCTGATTACAGCCGCACTTGATTCCTTATTGAGAAAGACCCCACACCCCGTGAACAAACCCGCCATTTTGGTGTGGCTAATGAAAAAGGGGAAATGGTCGAAAATGGAAAAATATACACGCAGCAGACTACGGGGTAGGTCGCGGCGCTACTTTTTCATTAACCCAAAACTTGTTCTGTAAAAACTTGCTTCTCTGAAAAGGTTAGAGATGAAAGAGTAAGGAAAAGAAATGGGGTTCGATGAGTGAAAATTATCACACCAGAGTTTCATTAACCCCACATTAAATGGTGCATTCTTAGTAAGGACTTGAGCCATTTCCATGACCTAAGCTTCCTCTGGCGCTGCTTTAGTGCATGGACCGAGGATGATTTACGCTCGAAAGAGCAAGTGCGTTAAGCAAAGATAAAAGTACGAAGATTTATATGAAAGCAAATGCTTTCAAGTTCGCAGTTCAATAAAAGAGAAGCTGATCAATGACCATATTACCAGACGAACTCATTTAAAATAATAGAAGAAATTAAAAGGTCAAACCCAAATCTTTTTCTCCCCTTCCCCATTAAAATTTTGGAGTTCGGTGCAGTGCAGCATTGGTGCTTCGACCTTCAAAGCTTAAATTGTTACGAGTTATTGCTAGCTATGTGGCATAATCAAGTGGTAATACAAAGAAAAGCGCCAAAAGGGGATCGCAGCAGCAGGGATCAAAATAAAAGCGGCTGTTTCGTCCTAGAATTGCACGTGCATATGCTGTTTAGAAAATAATATTTCAACCGGTCAACCTCGAACTAAAAACTAGGTTTAACAGGCGTCAACTCAAGTATCAGTATCTCCCAACTGCACAAACTTCATTGAAAATCGTGAGCTTGTACCTCATTGTTTAGTACAAACCAGTTACCGGAGTACATAAAAATTAATCAAATGAGGCAAACATATTCATAAAACTATCGAAGGACCCCATTTATTCATTTAAAATACCAACAGGTAATAGAAACCTTTAATGGGTCCTCTATAACTCTTAATAGTTTAGTCTCACAAGCGCACTTATACCATCACTGCATTGTTGTTGGAAAGCAAAGCATGAGAAATACATGTAGGAAAAATCTAAGGGCACTTGGGCTTGCCCTTGGAGTTCTTCGTGTCCCTGTAGCAAGGGCACTCATCCTTGTTCCCATATGTCCCAGATGGAACACACTTGCATTTCTCACAGCAAATTCCACAGTACTTCAAGCATCTGTCTTTTACTCCTGCCTTTGAGCACCTCACCTTGCACTTGGAGTCACAGAAACCTGCTCATCATCATTAGCATACAACATATAAAACCAACCAAAGATTGAGAAATTTTCGTTTGTTCATTAGCTTTATTTTTCATATATATACCTGAACCGGCCATTGACACCTCAAAGAAAGAGGAGCCGATAACAAGAGAAACAAGCAGGAATGTCACCAGGACGAGCTTCATTTTCTTTCCCAGACAGAGTTTTGTTTACTATGAGTGTGTAATGCTAGTGGTTTCCAATGAGAGTTAGACCGGAGGGGATTATTAATTTATAGTGAGGAACTAGCAGGGGTGGGTGAAAAGTAAATTGTTTACTACTACGTACTATGAAAAATATAAGTAATATCAACAGCAAATTACAGACTGTCATGGGGATAAGTTTTGTTTGGGTTTGGTGGAGTGACATCGCTTATTGGTTTAAGGCTTTACCTAACAAGACTGTACTGTTATGAAACATCAAGTACTAATCTTATTGCTTGCATTTATGGCTTTAAAGCAACTCTATCAAATTTGTTTTACCCTATCTTGATTTCGTGTCATTCTTTTATTCGGCCTTGTTGAAAAACATTAATGACACGAAAAGTTAATTGGAAGCTTAAAATTTTACCTTTGCACGTAAATATATTTATGGAATGTTGCGTTGAAGCTTCAATTTCTTTCCATTCATCCTTTTGCCATTCTAATTTTTGTCATCCACTACCAACTAGGGAAGGCAATCTCGATGCAAAGCAACTAAAAGGTTTGTGCCACAATAGAATATATTTAAAGCCATTTTAACTTCAAAGCTGATCCTAAACTTTAATCTTATGTTGTATGTAATCATTGTAGGTGAAATACTTTCATAATGAAAGTCACTCTGCAAAGAAAAATGTGTTGAAGATTTCCATATGTTCCTATTAAATTACCGTGCCTTGTGGCATAGGTTTAGCGAGTGATAACGTGAAGTTAACGTATAAATGTGTCCTTTTGTTCATCAATGTGATTATGCACATATCTTATAAGTGGGATTCCACTAAGCCTCTTACTCTTAGAAATGTAGCTGGACAGCATTTACCATAGGGAAAAGGGTCAAAAGACAAATCTTCTGATTTGTTGAAGTGATACCTGTCTTTAATTTGAAGAACAGATACATATATCCAATGGGCAGTGAAAACTGAAAACGCCTTCCCTAGCTAGTTGCTTGGCTACCATGCATATTGATGCCTTTAAGATTACTTATGAATGTTCATTCCCCATTCTTTTTTCGTTTTTACAATTTACCTTTTGGGGTTGTCGGAAGAAGACTCTGGAAGGGTAGAGAGTGGGAGGAAATATAAATGAGAAAGCTATAACATTGCTATCACTTTCCATGAATGCGGTGCCATGAAAGGTGAATGGTCCGCCCCTGTACTTTGCCACCTAAAGCGTGCCATGTCATGTGATCTGCTATGATCCATTATGAAACATTACGCAAATGAGTGTGATGCCAAATTCTTTCAAGACTTTTACATGATATTTTCTACAATAAGATTTGGCCACTTGGGGGCAAGGATACTTCCAAAATAATAATGTACGTACTATTAGATAGAGATTGAGTATATATATTGTATGTATATGCCATGTGTATTGACTCGTTCAATGATTCAAATATGTCAATGAACCTTAATTTCGATCAGAAACATTAGATTGAAATGCATTTCTTGTTTAACGCTTATGGCTGAGCAATGGTTATTCGTCAACTTGGAATTAAAGAGATGAAATCAGCCTGCCTTAGCTGAGTTATGGCTGCAATAAAAGGTTCCATGTATGCATAGAGGTGACCCCATGTTCAGGTTTTATTTCTTTTGTTTGATTATTATTGGTCCCCATATTGAGCTGAGCTGGTCTTTATTCTCGAATGGCTTCCAACGGGGTCCTCTTCCATTAGTTTGCAACCAATCTATCCTAGCAGCTAAGCACCAGGTTACAACTATATATAGCTGTCCAAAATTCCCAGAAGGATCTTATAATTTCCTTCGTTGCATTCAAAGTAAGGAAAATGACCTGTATTGAAAGATTATTCTTAACAAAATGACAAATAAAAGACTGACAATTTCTTTTTATACAAGCATTTAGCCTACAACAAAGCTGGCCCAACTTTCAAGTGGCATGCGGGCTAGCAATCTGCTCATCTGCGTAATAAAAACAATGTCATCATATTGAAAATCTTTTGGCCATTCCCGAAAGAAGAATAAATGATGATCAGTGATTTTCTGTTTTGAATAATGGTTTATTTATTGGATTAGAGATAGAGTAGGAAGTAATTCAAAAGCTAAAATATTGTGTACTGTTTTTTCATGGTTAGCAGTTATTAAGTTAAACACGCGAAAGGAAATCCCTACCTAAACACGTCCCAAGAAGGGAATTGTGGCTGTAAAGCTAAACCAGTGCCCTTCCTTACAGCTTCATGTTAAATGAATGATTCATCTGGAAAATGAAACCAATGGTGGTCCACGAAAATTTTGAACCGGTCCCATTCCCATATGACAGTATATTACCAAGGAAAGTTCATTTCTAACATTATTGGAGTAGTCACGTTGTGATCTAATCCTGAAACAAGTAGGTCAAAAAATGTTCCAATTCCATCTCCAACTTAAAATTTCAAAAAATCGAATCTTAATCTACCAAGAAATAACAGATTTGATCATCCAAAGCACATTCTCCAAGGTTGCCAATGCTTACAATAAAGGGGCTTGCCTTTTCTCCCTTGAATGCATTTGGTTAGCAACTTGGACCTGTTCCACAATGGCAATGATCTAAAACTTTCAAGCCCATGCTTATTCTAGCAACTCAAAGTTGTTTTTCGTGGGGCTCTGGAGATGTAAAAACCCATTAATGCAATCAAGCCCGAAAGTAAAGAACTGCAAAATATTAAGGCTAGAAATTGGGCCAGTTTTAATTGGCAAACTTTGTTACCGTTTAGATCCAACTCAAAAGGAGGAGACACCAATTTGACGTAAAATTTGGAAATCTAGAAGGAGGCGAGGGAGATCAATTTAAATCAGAAATTGAAAGTCATCTAAAGTTAGGTTTTGGTTAGTCTTTAAAGCTATCCAAAGTCGGATTCTAATCTTAACTTTTCTTACTTTTAGTTGGCATCATTCACACCAAGGTCTCAATTTCAGTTTTCAGCTCGTTGATGATACTAGATTACTAGTCGTAGTTTGGTGACATTAATCTCAAATATGCAGACAAGAAAGGCTGTTATGACCATAACAGCTTAAGCCTGATGACCAAACAGTATCTTTACCATCCCAACATCTACCTAACTCAATAATCTTCTCTTGTTTCACCAATCATCGTGTTGACCGTGACAGAAACTCTATCTACATATTAATCAACTAGCTCGTCTTGTTGTTACATTAGAAAGAAGAATATATTGAAAAACAAAATTTTGGATAGGGGCATGGTTTTTAAGAAGGGCCCATGACCCTATGATAACAAAAGTCCCACACCCCAATGACAAAGGTGGCTGCCCAAGGCACACATTTGTTTGTCTTGAAGCTTTTCTTTGTTGCCTTGTTTCAGAGCTGATGAGATGATGATCATGCTGATCAAACCCGCTCTATGATTGGCAGACTCAGGTATCGTTCAGAAAAATCAACTTGTTGGCAAGAAAGAATCAGGATCTCGAGATGTTTTCTTATGAATTGGAACATTTTGCGTTAGCAGATGCCAAAGATGTCTTAAACATCCATCGTAGTTAAGGTCGTTGGGTGTAGCACCCAACTAATCCAGCGAAACTCATGCTTTAATCATTCTAAGCAAACACAGAATAAAGAGAAGTGGGAAAGAAAAAACATGACAAAAAGAAAAAGATGGATAAGCCTAAGCTAAGATGGTTTGTTGGTTCATCTAAGAATATTTTCTTTTGCCCAAAAGATCTTTGTCCGAGAGTCGTTTTTCTAGTTTATCAACCAAATCAATGTTACTGGATTAGGCCGTTGATAATTAATTGAGTTCATAAATATAATAAATTTATAAACAATTAATTTTTAATTAAAATTTAGATTTCATGGGTATCATTAATGTCGAGTTTGAATTTAAATACTTGGTTTGAAAATGCTTAAAAAACTGCTGGCTAAACTGAGAATTCACTATAACATGATTGCAATTGATTTTAGTGTATCAAGTATGCTCATCAAGTGCCCCTTTAGGCAATCATAACCAAAAATTTCAGTGGGAGTCATTGGGAATAACTCTAAATTAAACAGCTACATAATGTTTAATTAATGGCTATGGGTCATTCCCCATCATTGGTGTTTTTTGTTCATTAAAATCACCAAATTGCAACTTCAAATTGCTTTTTTTTTTTCTTGTTGAGGAAAACAAAAGAATGGGTAATATTTAAATGAATAATAATCGAGTGGGTTTCAATTTTCTTTTGTTTTCTATTTCAAAAGAATAAATAAATTAAATATGGGATATCGAAGTCTTGTTAAAGACTCAGCTCAGTCAAATCTATGCTGGCAGAGGTCCCCCCGAACCCTTGTCCGTTCAACATTTTCACATTTGAAATCAACTCCCATTAAAAATAGAGGGACCACATTGTTAGTTCAAAATGTTCATTTACCATAATCTTCTATTTCTAAATTCCTTTTTTTTTTTTTAAGTTATTTTTGCCCGGGATAGATAGGTAACAAAACAATTCAATAAATAACCTTATTTTTAATTGCAATTTTTTTTTATAAAAAAAATATTTTAGCCTTGAATTGATCCTTATTTTGAAAAGATAAAACATTAAAACTAAATAAACTTGATCAAGATTTTAAAAAAGATTTATTTAGTCCATGTTCTTAAGTTTTATATTTTGGTACTAAATAAATAATATGATTTTCAAAATTTAAACAAACATTTCTTGGTTTCATATTTCTCAAACCAAATCTATCTTTAAAGATTATTTATTTGAGCTTAAATGAAAGTCCAATTATTGTTTTTAAAGTGAACTTATTCATTTTGGACTTAATACAATTTTGATAATATTGGTTTTGAGAAAAAAATTAACTTAAGAAAGCTGTTTTACAAGAACAAAATTTTTCAACATTAAAATTTTTTTATTTTTTGTATTAATTCACAATGTTTTAATATTTAAATTTTACATGGTTGGAAAGTTCTTTGAGTTTACTTTCTAATGGATCAAACAAAATCAAAATCCAAATTTTTTTAAGAAAATATTTTAAATTTTTACTAGACACACTGCAGTTGTAAAAAAAATTGCACAATGGGTAAATTTGAAAATTCACTATAATTTGTACTCAATGAATTAGGTGATAAATTTTATATGGATAGAAAGCCCTTTAAGTCTAGTTTCTAAATCTTCAAACGATTTATAATTTGGATTTGTATAACTCAATATATGATCAAATTAGTGAGTAGAGTACAAAACAGAAAATAACCACCCAACCACTGACAAGATAGATCCTCTCATGGAAATGATCGATCGGGTCATGATTTTGAAAGGCAAATTGGTTCAAAACATGAACCAATCGATCCCCTCATGAAAGGGATCAATCAGGTTTGGGCAACTACATCTCCAATGGCTATTTTATCAACCATTCAACGACTACTTTCATTTCCTAAACATTCCCAACGCCTATTTCTTCAATTTCTCTATAAATTGGGCATTCCAACACACCAAGAAGATTGATGAAGTAAGAGAGCAAGTACTAATAAGTTATATTTTTATTTTCTCTTAGAATCAAGAGTTTTTAGAATTTAAATTCAATATCCTTTGTATTTTTTGTATTCAAAATATTGTTATGTTTCATTCATTATTTTCTTTGTACTTCATTAAGAAAACACTCAATCTTAAGAGGTATTTAAGTTTGTAAAAATTATTTTGGTTATCTTGTAAGTAAGAGGTGATGTATCCTCTTAATATTGTAAGGGTAAAGGTTGCTATCTAAGCATTGAGAAAAAGATAAAAATTTAGTATAAGATAAGTTTATATCTTGTAAGAGTTTTTCTTCGATAGTGGATTGAAACCTTGGTGTGGACAACCAAGAAGAGAGGATGTAGGTGCATTATGAAGAAAGATCGAACCTCTATAAATTATTGTGTTTGATTTCTCTATCCCTATCTTCGTACAATTCATTGTTGTTTATATTTGATTTTAGGTTCATTAATTATTATTGTTTGCATTATATTTTCATCAAAAGTGCTTATTATTTTAATTTTTATTCAATTATATTGAAATCATTTGTTTGGGAAGAATTTAAAGAGATCTAATTCACCCCTCTCTTAGATCATCATCTCACATAAAAAGCTAACAATTGGTATTAAAGCTTTGGTCTCTTTTTTATAGGTTTAACCACCTTGAGTAAAGATCCTATAGCTCAATTTTGGTTTCAAGATAGTGAGAAAGTCCTCAAAGCTCTTATGGTTGATAAATTTGAATTTTGTGAATAGAGAAGGAGGATGAAGATGTTCATAATGGTTCAAGATTTTAGAGCTTAGAATGTGATTGAAAAAGAGCTTGAAATTTCTTCAAATGATGTAAACTACATGAGGCAAGTGATGGATAATGCCAAGGCTAAATGCTTACTATATGGAGCTCTTGACTCTCATAAATTCAACTTGGTATCAAAGTGTCCAACCTCAAATGAGATATGAGAGAAATTAGATGAAATACATGAAAGATAACAATCCAACCGAAATGCATCATGTCTCATAGCTCTTGAAGATCCGGAGATAACCTCTAATTTTATTTATTTAAATTCATATGATTTTGATGAATTACAAGATGCTTATAATAAGCTATATGTTGAATGTAAATCAATGAAGAGAAAATATAAGAAAATGATTTCAAAGTTGAATGTAGAGAATGAGTTTTTAATGAATGCAAAAAATACTTTGGAAAAAAAATAAAAAATTAAAAATAGATTTTGAAACCTTTCAAAATAGGTATGAAATTTTAGAAAAAGAAAATTTTGATTTGAGAAAGAAATTTAAAGTTTTGATGAATGAAAAACAAGAGCTTTTAAACAAGAGTTTAAGTAGTAAAATGATTAAATGCAATTTTTATAATTTTCATGGTCATACTATACATACTTGTCTTATTATAAGAAAATTTTCATTTAGAATTAGGTAAGTATGGGTTTCTAAATGAACAAATGACTTGGTGACTAACTTTCAAGGACCCAAAGCAATTTGGATACCAAAAATCAAATGAGATTGTCTTTTGTAGGTATGCTAGAGTAATAAGCTACAATGTGAGATTGAAGATTAAATACTCTAGACACACAATGGAGATGGGTAACCTCTAAACTTTTATTTGAAAAAAATTTGAATTTAGTTACCTATTCTTGATGAAATTTGGATGCTTGATTGATTATGTAAAATTTGGTTGCTTATTCTTGTTAGACATAGAATGCTTAATGGATATTAGTATATGCTTTATTGATATATCTTGAATATATCAATTTTACTTGAGAAAATGTGAGTTTGAATTGAACATGCATTTATTTTGCATAAATATATTAGCTTAAATGATTTTGGCATAATGAAAATAATTTTGTGATTTTTATACATATTGATTTGTAATTGTTGAATATGCCTATATGACCATGTTGATTAAAATTACTCAATTTGTTCTTAATGCTTGGATAGTATGAAAATTTTTTTAAAAAACTTGATTGTTATATTCTAAATTGTTTTAACTCTTGATTTGTGATTTTAAAAAATATTGATGATCATCTTGTGTTTAAATCATACATATTGATGTTTGATTGTTCATCTCTTGACTTCTTATGAAATAATCTTGAAATATGATTTAATTCTTTATCCTTATTAATTCAAGATTTATTTTTTCTCTTGTGTTGATGAATTGATGAACTTTATGTGCTTAAAAGATATATATTGATTATTTGTTTATCTATATTTTTGGTCAAGATATGTACTCATATGATGATTGATTCAATTTGACTTTAATGCTTATAGTTTAAAATGCTTGAATTATTTATCTCTTGATTGTGAAAGACATTTTATGAAATATGCTTATTTTTGTGCTTAAATGTTTTATTAATTTTATGAAATATTATGGATCTTTGTGCTTAATTGATATATCTCTTGATTTGTGATTTTGAATATGATGAACTACATGCTTATAAATGATATGTGTTATTGGTTCATCTATTGTTCTTGTCAAGTATGTGCATATATGATAAATATGATTTTTCTTGACTTAACATGGTTGCAGCATGACTTAAGTAAACGAATTTCTTATGATGCTTATTTTTAGCTTAAGTCATTGTTGATTATGGCCTATAATTTGTGTAGACATATTTATGCCTTAGTGCTAAAATTTTCTTGAATATCTTTTTGATGATAAATATGTCTTCATTGTGTTTTTAGTTTTCATATGGCCTAAAAATTATTTTGACATATTTCTTGGTGATTTATTGAACATACATGAATATTGAATATGTCTATTTTGTGTTCATGAATGATCCAATTTTTTTTTATTTTTTTACATTACATGAAAACTTTTACTTTAGTGCAATTCTTGTGCTATTTGATGTTTAAATTGATATATAACCTCTAGCTTAAGTATATATCTCCCTTGTAATTGATAACTTGTGCTCAGTGAATAAATTTTCTTTTGCCTATAATGACTTAGAATATGAAATTATTTTCTAACAATTGGTATAATTTTGATCAATTGATTTTCTTGATGCTTTTAATGAAAATTTTTTATTAAAAATTTTTTTAAGTCTATGCTAGGAGAACTTGAAATGAGCATGAACGAGCTTACATTTTTGGAATTTCAAGTTGAACAAGTAAAGCAAGTCATCTTCATCAATCAAACCCAAATACATCAAAGACTAGCTCAAATGTTGTGGAATGGAGGATTTAAAATCTCACTCAACTACAATGAGCATAACAACATAGCTTGATAAGGATAAATGTAATTGTATTGAATCTATGCTATGTGCCTATGATGTATAATATTTAATGCATGATTTCATAAATGCTTGCTTTGATATGTACAAAATGAGATATTATGTTTGGATTTATGAACACATTGCACAAATTAATCACCAAGCCACTTAGTAGATATTGTTCTAACATTTTTGAAAGTTTGGATTGATTAATTCACCTTCATTGATATTCATGCCTAGTTCTTGATTGCTTCGATTAATAGTTTTTATTGCATGAATATTTGTTTGAATTTTTGGACTTGGATATGAGTTGAATATATTGATTTTTTGATCTTTCAATTGCTTTGACTCATGGATTATGAACTTACAATTTTAAAATTTTATATACATGTTCATTGATTGACATTATTGAGATGGCAAGTACCAAATTATGCCTAAATGCTTGCATATTTTTTCAATTAGGTATATTGCTTATGTATTTTGCATATACTTGTCTGATTTTAATTGAAATACATGATTGAATATTTGTATATGTTTGAGTTAAATACTTTGTTTTGCATTAAAATAATTTAGATTATAATTGAATAATTATGCTTTTATTATTTATTTGCTATAGCATATGTGCTCATCATGTTTGAAAAATCATGTTTATATAATCTTTGTTATGACATTATGATAATTGAACCTCATTGCTCATTAGTACTTATGATTTATTATATATATATATGAGCTTTTTGTTCTTGTTTGGATATGATAGCTTATGAAATATTGCTACTATCATTTATGCATGTATTGAATGAATCTTTCATATGCTTGGAATATGTGTGCTCTATGACAGTTGTTAAATAAAATTACTAACAATTGATATCAAAATTACTAAAATTTTTTTTTTAACTTTTATAGATACTTGTTTATGTGCCTATCCTTGATATAGCTTATACTTTTCATGTAAAATTATGTGTGCCTTAAATTGATTAATCCTTATTTTGAAATGAGAAGCAATATTGGAATACAATTTGCTTGATTTGTTTTGTGATAACAATTGGTATGCTTTTTGACGATATATCTTTAACAATTGGTATGAGCTTATATGCATGTGCTTAAATTTATGCTTAATTGTTGTTGATATTTTAGGTTCTAAGCACATCTTATGATAATATGATTTATGAGTAGATTGTATATCATTCATTATCCTTTACTCATAAATTTCATATAGTAAATTTGATGACTTGTGCTAAAATGCTAAAATTGGATACACTTATACTTTTATGCTTGAATACATGTATGTGAACTTCATTGTGTATATTATACTTGATTACATGCATTCAAAATACTATTGATATTATTGGTATCAAGCATTTTGTCTTATGCCTTGAATTGATCTCTCTTTCTTTTGAAATGACAAAAATGAAGAGAGAGTTTAGAGATATTTTTTATTGTATGCTTATTACAATTGATATAAGAGTTTAAACATTTGGTATAAAGAGCATAAACAAAAATGAGGAGAAATTTTTTATGAATATATTTGTTAATTATGTCTCTTTGTGTTTATTTGCTCATTAATATGCTCATACCTTTTTGCTATGACAAAAAGGAAAAAAAATATCATATGGATAAATTTGCTTATGCTTGACATGCATATGTTTGATTGTGCTTATTTGATATATATGCTCTAACATATGTTTGGTGAGTTGTGTTGGATTAGGATGCATAAATTAAGGGGGAGTTTTCCAAAATGTCTTTCAAAATCTTAAATGTTTCAAAGAAAATTTTTCATTAAGCAAATTTATCTTTAAGTTTTGTCATATCAAAAACGGGAAAGATTGTTAGCCTTGAATTGATCTTTATTTTGAAATGATAAAATATTAAAGCTAAATAAGCTTGATCAAGATTTTGAAAAAGATTTATTTAGTACATGTTCTTAAGTTTTATATTTTGGTATTAAATAAATAATATGATTTTCAAAGTTTAAACAAACCTTTCTTGGTTTCATATTTCTCAAACTAAATCTATCTTTAAATATTATTTATTTAAGCTTAAATGAAAGTCCACTTATTGGTTTTAAAGTGAACTTATTCATTTTGGACTTAATACAATTTTGATAATATTGGTTTTGAGAAAAAGATTAACTTATTAAAGCTGTTTTACAAGAATAAAATTTTCCAACATTGAACTTATTTTATTTTTTTGTATTAATTCACAAAGTTTTAATATTTAAATTTTATATGGTTGGAAAACTCTTTGAGTCTACTTTCTAATGGATCAAACAAAATCAAAATTCAAATTTTTTAAGAAAAGATTTTAAATTTTTACTAGACACTCTACAATTGTCAAAAAAACTGCACAAGAGGTAAATTTGAAAATTCACTATAATTCGTACTCAATGAATTAGGTGATGAATTTTATCTGATAGAAAGACCTTTAAGTCTAGTTTCTAAATCTTTAAATGATTTGTAATTTGGATTTGTATAACTTAAGATATGATCAAATTAGTGAGTATAGTGTAAAATAATAGATAACCACACAGTTACTGACAATATCGATCCCTTCATGGAAGGGATCGATTGGGTCGTGATTTTGAAAGACAAATTAGTTCAAAACATGAACCAATCGATCCCCTCATGGAAGGGATCGATCGGGTCTGGGCAAATACATATCCAATGACTATTTTATCAATCATTCAACGGCTACTTTCATTTCCTAAACATTCTTAACGGTTATTTCTTCAATTTTTCTATAAATTGGGCATTCCAACACACCAAGAAGATTGATGAAGCAAGAGAGCAAATGCTAACAAGTTATATTTTTATTTTCTCTTAGAATCAAGAGTTTTTAGAACTTAAATTTAATATCTTTTATATTTTTTGTATCCAAAATATTGTTGTGTTTCATTCATCATTTTCTTTGTACTTCATTCAGCAAACACTCAACCTTGAGAGGTATTTTAGTTTGTAAAAATTATTTTGGTTATTTTGTAAGTAATAAGTATGTATCCTCTTGATATTTTAAGGGTAAAAGTTACTATCTAAGCCTTTAAAAAAAAAAAGAGATTTAGTACAAGATAATTTTGTATCTTCTAAGAGTTTTTCTTCAATAGTGGATTGAAGTCTTGGTGTATACAACCGAGAAGAGAAGACGTAGGTGCTTTGTGGAGAAGGACCGAACCTCTATAAATCATTGTGTTTGATTTCTCTATCCTTATCTCGTTACAATTTATTGTTGTTTATATTTGATTTTAGGTTTATTAATTATTTTTGTTTGCATTATATTTTCATCAAAAATGCTTATTATTTTAATTTTTATTCAATTATATTAAAATTATTTGTTTGAAAAGAATTTGAAGAGATCTAATTTACCTATCTCTTAGACTACTATTTCATCTAAAAAATTGATAAAATTGATTGCTATTCCTTCTAATAAAATCTAATTTATTCTTTAAAATCCTAGAGTGCTAATTATTATCATAGATTTGACACTAAACCTTAAATATATTATTTGTCATTCGTTGTTGCCTTATATTTTCTAGGTTTAGGAGAAGAGAGATTTGATTTTTTTAAGCATAATATTATGTATTAATTATTGAATTTATGGTATGTAATGAATAAAAAAATTTTAAGATTTTTTAATTATTTTTTCTTATTAAGCTTGAAAGATATGAGAAATTATGCTCGATTTATTTTTTTTTTCAGTGAAAAAAAATTCTCGTATTGCTTGATCGAAAGATTTTGGTTTTTTAATTAAAACACATTAAAAAAAAAAGCGTAGTAATTGCAACCTATTCCAACATTATCAACTCTCCATCTGGCACGCTTAGCACGCTCGCAATAGATTATTATTAATCCCACAACTCTTTTTATTTTTAATCATTGTTTGACCACAACTTGACCGTTGCTAACGCCGGCACTAACCCCCACAAATATCCCTTCACGAGAACAGATTCTCCGTTTCATTTTCCGTCACGATATTACATTTTTAAAGGAAAAAACTGACTTTTTTTTTTTTTTCTGTAAAAGCCACAACATCACAACAGTGTAAACATATGGGATGCAGTTTTCTTGTCTCGTGGAAATAGCCTGCGAAATTAATTAATTTCCCTTTTATTACATTTCTTCTTACTAACGCCATTCTTTTTTTTTTTTTTTTTTTAATAATATTTGGGTAGATTTTTTTTCAGTATCTTAAGCTGCTTTTTTCAGTGACCAATTGTTCTCTCTGTTTCTTTCTTCTTCACTTTTGCTCTTTTTGAGGGTCTCTTCGCGCGCTTTAAGACCACAAAAGGGGAAGGATTAGGAGGCTTCACGATAATTTCTGTTTTTTTTTTTTGGTTTCAGTGAGTTCTAGAAATGGAGAGAAAGCAGGGTTTCTTTTCGGTGGTCAGGGGGTTGTCTCCGAGTCGGTCGCGAGCAAAGAGTCCGGCGAGGAGTGCGTCACCAATGTCGAGCTTACTGCGGCGGAGGAGGAACAATAATAGCCACTATGTGTCGCAGCCGGAGCCGTTAATTTTTAGGTCTGGGAACCTGAGGCCAGCGGAGACTTTGTCGCCGTTGAAGGAAGGTCCCGATCCGGATGGAACGGACGGTGGAGATTCGAGGATGGAAGGTAGGTGGTCCCAGTGGATGAAAGGTCAGCTGGCACGCGCTCCTTCCGTTTCGACTTCAACGTGTAAACGCTCCGATCTGAGGTTGTTGCTTGGAGTCTTGGGTGCGCCTTTGGCGCCTGTGCACGTCAGCGCTTTGGAGCCTTTCCCACACCTCAGCATTAAAGATACCCCAATTGTTAGTCCCCCACCCCTCTCTCTTTTTGTTCCCTAATGCTGCATTTAATTGCTTGGTTTAAAAAGCTCTAATTTTTAAAGTCAGGTGAAACTTTCGCCGAAAGTGCTGGAATTTGGTTATTAAAGTCTTTTACTAAGATTTTAATGTTAGGTTTGACGTTTCCTTCACGTCTTGAGAAATGGGAAGGAGTAAAATAAATTAATTCATAATTTTTGTGAACAAATGTTAAGCTCTGCATGTTGATATAGTAGTTAAATGATATAACTTCATCTACCCGGACGATCAAAGGGTCTTTTTTTTTTTTTGGCAATGTGTTTGATTTGCTATTTGCTTTCAGTGGTTTATTGATCAAGGAGGAGAAAAAAAGGTTAGATTTTTATGGGATTATAATATGATGGAGTTGTTTTTGAATCTGGTTCTGCTGTTGGGTTTTTTATGCATGTTTCAGGTGCTCATTTTGGGGCAGAAATAAAGCTAAATGGAGGAATTTGTTTAGTACTGCTTTTTTTTAGGGTTCTAGGTTCCCATGGAAGTAACTCTTCTTCTTTTTATAATTTTTTCAGGAATCTTCATCTGCTCAATACATATTACAGCAGTATACTGCTGCTTCAGGTGGGCAAAAGCTTCAAAACTCCACCCACAATGCTTATGCTATGGGAAGGGTGAGAATGATAGCTTCTGAGTTTGAGACGGCTAACAAGGTCATTAAGAATCGGAATTCTTCTAAAGCTGCAGAGTCAGGTGGGTTTGTCTTGTGGCAAATGAATCCGGACATGTGGTATGTGGAGCTTGCACTTGGTGATAGCAAGGTTCATGCAGGGTGCAATGGGAAGCTCGTGTGGAGGCACACTCCTTGGCTTGGTGCACATGCTGCTAAAGGGCCTGTAAGGCCACTGCGCCGTGCACTTCAGGTAAAGTTGTTGTCTTTGCTTATTTAGTGCTCTTTCATCTAAATTTATTTCTCGTTATGCATAATCATTTACCCAATGATTCAAAACTCTATTCTTGTTCAGGGTCTTGATCCAAGAACAACAGCAAGCATGTTTACAAATGCAAGATGTATTGGTGAAAAGAATATAAATGGGGAAGACTGCTTTATCCTCAAGCTTTGTGCCGATCCTGTAACGTTGAAGGCCAGGAGTGAAGGACCTGCTGAGATCATAAGACATGTTTTATTTGGCTACTTCAGCCAGAAAACAGGGCTTCTTCTGCACTTGGAAGACTCACATTTAACCAGAATTCAGAACAATGGGGGCGATGCTGTGTACTGGGAGACTACAATCAATTCATTTCTTGAGGATTACAGACCTGTTGAGGGAATAATGATTGCTCACTCGGGTCGCTCTGTGGTGACGCTTTTCCGCTTTGGAGATACTGCAATGAGCCACACTAGGACCAGGATGGAAGAAGCATGGGCAATTGAAGAAGTGGCATTCAATGTTCCGGGCCTGTCAATGGACTGTTTCATACCCCCAGCTGAAATAAGATTGGCTTCAATTAGTGAAGCCTGTGAATTCTCTCAGGGTCCAAGGGTAAAAACTACTGTGGCTACTGCACCATGTCGAGCCAAAGTTAGTACACTAGATAAAAGTTCATGACCCAGATGGTAACAAGTGTCATGTGAAAGATGGATATTTAAGGAAGAGGGCTTTGGCAAAGTATCACACGACTAGATGTAATACTTTTAGTTGACTAACTAATTAGAAGGTAAAATCGGAATTGTAGTTGTCTTGTCTGTGAGAATTTTGTATTGTATCAACGTCTCTTTAAATTTGTAAATACAGGACAGTGATCTTCATATTTTCGCAGGTTAATACCAATGTAGTTTTTATCCCCCAAAGGAATGCCATTAAGGAATCAGTAGTTGCTTTTTTTTTTTTTCTGGGTGACTGGCTAACTGCTCGCTAAGGTTAACATTTCTTTTCACGTTTATTAAAGGCCACTTCTCATTGTGTTCTTATGATCTCTCTTCTAGTAAAAGGAATAAGACCAAACTAATTTTCTAATGCAAAAGAGGCAAAAGCTTTATGGTAAATACATATGACATTGAACTTTAGCCGGATGGTTCTTGAGGTGTTTATGTGCCTTTATGGAGTGCTTTGAGAGAAAATTAGGAAAAGCCAACCATCACGTATGTTCAGTCCAAGTATCCAAGGGCTCGAAAATGGCTATATAGGTGAGGAGGGTAAAAAGGGGTCGTCCAAAAGCTTGTTATATGTCTTGTTTTATGCCATAGTGCAAATGTAGTGGAATTTTTGTGTCATAGGGCGAGCGCGATGGAATGTTTTAACAATGACGAGGCCAAAGCTTGCTTTGCAACTTCCATCACATATTTCTGAATACCAAGTTGTAAAGTATAAAGAGTGGGTGGGCTGTGCACTTCTCAAGTTCTTTACGCCACACAATCGTAGGTAACAAAATATGGCAAGTTGCCTGAGAACTGAAACTTCTTATTATTGTTTTTATTAGTTGTTGAATTACCCAATTAAGTTAACAACTCCAAATCCTACATTTCATGAAGACACAAACCTTAGAGTTAGTTCAAATTTGAGAAAGAAGTTTTAGCATGGTTGAGCGTGGCCTGCATTTAGCGTGCAACGGTATAGCGTTGGGCTTGATGAATCCAGCTCCAGCAATCGTATCAATCATCTCATCACCAAACCTCGACAACTCAAAGCACTGAATCAATGACCCAAGTGTCAATGCCCTCTCCAGGACAACCCCTCCTCCCTGCTCCAAATGGCATCGACTTGAATCCATCTCTTGCACCCTCTAGTCCTTCAAACCTCTCTGGCTTGAATCTTGTTGGGTCCTCCCAAGTCTTGGGGTCACTCTGTAGGGCCCATAAATTTACCAATTGCATCGTGCCACTTGGAACTAGGAAACACTCTACCATGCATTCCTCTGATGATTCATGAGGTACCAGCATTGGAACTGGTGGGTACATTCTCAAAGTTTCACTGATGATGCTGCGGAGGTAAGGAAGTTCAACCAGGTCGGACTCATCAATTAGACGCTCATGTCCCACGGTGTTGACAATTTCAGTTTGAGCCTTTTTAAGCACTTCTGGGTGGTTTAGCAAAAGTGAAAGCGCCCACTCCATAGTGTTAATTGAACTTTCCGTTCCTGCCATCAATGGAATCTATCCTAAAATTGTGAGATCATTGTATTATCAATAAATCAAAGAAGAAAGATATTTGAATTATTAATTATATTTACCATGTAATATAAGAACAAAGAAGGGAACATATAGATCTTAGAAGCATGAGGCCTTTAATGATCTCATCTGTGTAATACTCAGATTCTGATTCTTGCAGTGACAGCAAAATCTCAATCATGGTCTTCTTCCTTTCTCCATCAGGATCACTCCTCATTTTTCTTCTATACTGTTCTATCAGATCTTGCATGAATTTATCTCTCGTTTTTCCACACGCCATGAATCTCATCTCCAGCTTCCTGGACTTAAGCCATGGTAAGAAGTCACCTAAGTTTGTAGGAGAACTCAACTCGAGCGCCTCATTTTGAATCTCTCGAAACTTTCTGGCTTCCTCAACATCTTCCTCGTTCTCACGGCCACAATACCTTTTTCCTTCTATCAACCTCATCATCACATTGAAAGTCAACTCAAAGAAGGCTCTCTTAAATTCAACAGGTTCATCTTGATGCCTAAGAGCTTTCTCATCAATGACTTTACCTCATCCATGCGTACGCCTAACAGCAATTGGAGGCGGCTAGTTGACAAAAAGCTTGATTGATGCAATTCGTCTGAGATTTCGCCAGTGATCACCGTAAGGAGCCCCAAGAGAGGGCGGTGTAGTCGTAAGCCAAGTGTTTTCCAATGAGCAAGTGAGGGCTATTGGCGAAAATGATGTCATTCTTGGTGAAGCAGTCTTCAGCAGCAGACGGTGATGTGACAACGAGGACTGGACGTGACCCGAATTTGAAGAAGAGTAGAGGGCCATTACGATTTGCAATGGTAGACAGTGTTCTGTAGAGGGGTTTTTTCAAGAGGTAGAGGTGGCCAATGATGGGTAGACAAGGAATAGGACTTGGAGGAAGGTTATAGATTCTGTTTAGGAAGTGGTTTGTGAAAACATACAACGCTATGGATATTGGTAGGTACAGATACCAGCTCGCCATGGAAGTTCATTAAGCTTCAAAATGTAGCATGCTCTGTTTCATGACAAGGCAAGGTTTTATTTTTTATTATCCAACCCCTTTCTGACGTGTGTGGTAGAAAAGAAAGAAAATGAATGCAAAGGAAGGATAAGAAAGGGAAAGACAAGGAAAGGGAAGAATTTTGTTTTTTTCTTTTTTGATAATTAAGAACTAAGGATTAGTAAGAGAAAAAATAAAAGTTAAGGAGATTAATCATTTCTTTTTTGCTTAATATGACAATTTTACACTTACACACTTTTACTATAAATTCCTATAATATTTAAGATTCTTTTTTGACCAATAATATTGAAGATTCTTAATTTTATTTTTGAAGTCTAGAATTTTATACAAGATCTAATAATTTTAAAAAATTATAATACTCCATCCTTCCATTTTTGTTGTCAATCTTTTTTTTCTTATGTCTTAAAATTATTTCTTTTTTTTTAACACTTAAATATCTTTTTTTTATTTTTCAAAATTATTTTTTTAGAATTTTTTTTTACTTGTTGGCATTAAAAATTTTGAAACATCAAACTTATAAAAAAAATTAATATTATATATACACCAAAATCAAAACTTTTTTTTTTTAAATTCTATGAAAATAATGAGGGAAATACAATATGGGAAGGGTGAAATAATTTTTTAAAATCATATATATTTTTTATTCAATGAAAATCTAATAAAAATAATGGTTAATTTATCATTACAACATAAGTAAAAGAAATGATAAATAAGGAACTACAAAATTAATGAGCAACAAATATCTATTACCACTCTTGGAACTACCAAATACATAAGTGAACAAATAATAATAAAATATTGACCGCACTATAAATATAATTATAAACAATAAGAGAAAATTATCATGAAAAATTTAAGAACATAGATTTTGAATTGAGTTAATGACAAAAATGATTCTTAAACAATAGCTAAATGTTCAAATGGGTACTCCAACATTTCAGGAGTAATGTGTTAAATGAACTAATAAACTAAAACGATGAACGAGCTCTTTTCCCCACCCTTTCCTTCCTTCAGTTTTCCTTTCTAACAAACACATTATTAATGGACTTTACCAATAATGGATGAAGACAATGACTTAGACTTTTGCTTTCCAATTGGTCAAATACCATGACTTTGTTTCTCAGTTATCGATCAACTGAGCCACCAATAAACAAAGATTCTAAATTGAACAAGAGGCTTATGATGATATCTTGTGTTTATAATTATCAGTTTGTGTCCACAAAAGCTGGAGATAAACTGTTTTGAATGGGTATCATGATCTTTCTTTTGATAATAATTTTAATCAAATTCAATTCAATCCATGAAATCAATCATACACTCTCCAAAGTGAAACTACTCTATTTTGCAATCAAATTAGACCAAAATGTTCTCTGCTCCATGCCTCAGATAATCACTGCAGAATTAAGGGTAATAGAATAGAAACACCAAGAATTGAATCCAGGTGTTCATCATTTTCGAGGTTTCAACACAAGAATGAAAACAGATGCATAAAAACTCAAAACAATTTGCTATTAGTCTAAATAAATCCAGCTTTAAGGAGTCTAGTTACCCATCATCATCATTAACTAGAGTACAGAAGAGCAAGGCAAAGATTATAAACTTAAACCCTACATTAGGCAAATACATATGCTTCATCAGTTCACTATATCAACAATATTGTTCCATATTCTTCATAAAGTAAAATATCATAAAAATCCACTAAGCTCAAGCAGCTTTCATGAAAGCTTCACTTTTCAAAGTTCAAACTCCAATATACGGGGGAGAAATCACAACTTTATAGAGAATCGGGTTTAAATTTGAGAAAGCAAATTAACAAAGGGTTGGCGTGGCCGACACCTCGCTTGCAAAGGTTGAACCTTGGGCATGGTAACGCTAGCCCCTTCCGTCATATCCACCATCTCCTTACCAATTCTCTCCCACTCAAAGCATTGAATTATTGACCCCAATGTCAACCCAACCATGCGCATGGCCAATCCTTCTCCAGGACAGCTCCTCCTCCCTGACCCAAATGGCATTAACTTGAACCCAACTTTAGACCCTACCAAATCTTCAAATCTCTTGGGCTTAAATTTAGTGGGCTCATTCCAATCGATAGGATCATTATGTATGGCCCAAGCGTTCACCAGTAACATGGTGCCACGCGGTATACTATACCCTCCGACCACGCAATCTTTCGATGACTCGTGTGGTATTAACAGCGGAACGACTGGTTTGATCCGCATAGTCTCGCTTATGATGCAATAAAGATAAGGAAGATTAGCCAAATCTGATTCGTCCATCAACCGATCTTGTCCAACCACGTTATCCATTTCAGTTTGTGCCTTCTGCAATATTTCCGAATGGTTCAAAAGGAAAGACATCGCCCACTCCAATGTCCCCGCTGAAGTATCAGTTCCTGCAAGAAGCAAAACCTGCGTCATTTAAGGAACCAGATTAGGACACTGTTCAATGAAACAAATCAAGAACAAGAAAATTAAAATTAAAATTAAAATATTGTATATTGCAGCTTACCATCATGAGACTTCTAATAGTTTCATCCTTGTAGTTTTCAGGCTCTTGTTCTTGCAAAGACAACAAGACTTCAATCATGTTCTTTTTCTTGTCTGTGGATAAGGAACTTTTCCCATTATTCACTTTACTTCTCCATTCTTCTACCAATTCCTGCGCAAATCTATCTCTGTTTTGATGTAAGTTGATCATCCTTTTCTCGCTCTTTTCAACCCACTTCAACACTGGCAAAAAATCTCCCATATTTGCTGAGTCACCCAAAAGAAATGTTTCCCTCACTATTTCACGAAACCTACTGGCTTCCTCAACTTCCGCCACGTTGTCACCGTAGTATCTTTTTCCCGCTATCATCCGCATCATCACGTTCAGCGTTAGCTCGAAGAGTGTGGATTTCAACTCCACCGTCCGATCTTGATTCTTGAACAGCTTGCGAAGAAGCAAGCGGACCTCATCAAGGCGCGTGACGGAGAGCAACTGGAGACAATTGGTTGAAAGAAGTTGAAGAGAAGCTATTCGCCTCAGGTTCCGCCAGTTGTCACCGTAGGAAGACCATACAAGGCTGGTGTAGTTATAACCCAAATGCTTACCAACAAGAAGTGAGGGGCGGTTGGCAAAGACGATGTCATTTTTGGTGAAGCATTCCTCGGCTGCGGATGGAGATGAGATGAGGAGAACAGGGCGAGAACCAAAATAGAGGAAAAGTATTGGGCCATGTTTGTTAGAGATTTTCGCCAGGGAACGGTGGAGAGGTCTCTTGAGAAGTAGGTGGAAGTGGCCAATGATTGGTAAACTGGGAAAAGGGACTGGAGGATGGTTTTGAAACTTGTGGAGGAAGTGGGTAGTGATTGAATAAAGGGCTAGAAAGAGGAGGATTTGTAGAAACATGATGGATAACCTGGAGGTTTGATGGATTTCTGTTCTGAAAGATAATAGTATCGGCTGTTCGAGGCTTATCGTTGAGATAAATTTAGTTCCAAGAAGAAAATAATTTTTTTTGGATAAGTACAGGTGTTTTATTATTCAAAGGAAGCAAGGAAAAAAGAATATGCTATTGCAGTAAAAAATTAACAAATACAAAACAATACTTGTGTACAATCAAGGAAACCCAATTTTCCAGTTATAACAAATGGAGAGACGCCCCTAGTCACCCCTTGCGTCATTCCACCTAGCCTGAATCTGACAGTGTCAAGAATGCAGGAAAAAAAAACTTTTAACTTTGACATTTATGTTTAGTCTGAACTAATAATTACAATAATATAAAAATAATAGATAATAATTAATAATAAAAAATATAAAAAAATAAAATACATTAAGATTTACATAAAAAATCTTCTAATGTAATGAAAAAAATCACGGATCATCAAAAAAATTTTCACTATCAAATAATAGTTATATAAAGTTCTTTTCTAGCTAAAACTAGAGTTAATCAACAATTAGAGAAACAATTAGAGAAATCTCACAAAATAAGTGACTCAACAAATACACCCTGAATTTGTTTCTAGAGAGCTTCAAACTCTATCTTCATCGTTCAGAATGTAGAACTCTGAATCATAAACCTCCTGACAAGGTCCCAATTCAATCGGATCACGGATCAACTTTCGTTCAACCAACTCTCTTTTTTCCTTTTTTCTCTGCTTTTGCTGGCTTTTCTTTTTTTTTTACTTGATTTTCGACACACACACTTAAAACGACCCACCTCTTTTTTATTAAGTAGCTAGGGCTCTGTGTAAAATGAAAGATCAAGACCCATGACCTTTACTTGGTCTAAAATTACTTACATGAGGCTGGACCCCATTTTCGTAATAATCTCCCCCTCCAACCCTATTAGGAGGAGATTCATCACCATAACAGTTTCATTTGGAACTTACCTTGGCCAGAGAACTCATTTCGGTCAAGTTACTACAAAGCTCAAGCTTTTTCTTAAGGAAGTATCTTAGTCAACATATCTACTACATTCTTATCAGTATGAACTTTTTTCAATAGCATCTGCTGTTCTTCAATCACTGAACGTAACTATGATATCTAACATCAATGTGCTTTGTTCTAGCATGGTACATAGTATTCTTACTCAAATCTAAAGCACTTTGGCTATCACAAAATATCACATACTCTTTTTGATTCAACCTCAATTCAAGAAGAAAATATTTCATCCAAAATATTTCTTTACATGCTTCAGTTACTGTAATATACTCAACCTCTGTAGTTGACAAAGCAACGCACTTCTGTAACTTAGATTGTCAAGATACAGCTCTTCTTGTAAAAGTGAACAAATATCTTGAAGTAAATTTCCTACCATCAAGATCGCCTGTCACATCAGCATCAGTAAATCCTTCTAGAACTGGTTATGAAACTCCATAAGTCAAGCACATTTTTGAGGTACCCATTAAATATCTAAAAATCTATTTCACTGCTTCCCAGTGAACCTTTCTCAGATTAGAAAGAAATTTGCTCACTACACCAACTGCATGAGCAATATCAGGCCTTGTACAAACCATAAGATACATTAAAGAACCGACTGCAGAAAAATAAGAAATACTAGACATAGCTAGTTGTTCTTTCTTAGACACTGGATAAGATTTCTTACTTAGATAAAAATGGTTGGCAAGTGAACTGCTAACTGATTTAGCATGTTGCATGTTGAATCTATCAAGCACTCGTTCAACATACTTTTCCTGTGACAATCACAGCTTTTCAGCTCTCCTATCTCGGATAATATCCATACCAAAAATCTACTTTGCTGGACCTAAATCCTTCATATCAAAGGACTTAGATAATTGTTCTTTCAACTTGTAAATCATACTAGCATCTTGTCCTACAATCAACATATAATAATAGGATAATGAAGTTACCATTAGAAAATTATTTAACATACACATAAGAATCTGCTGCTATTTTTTTATAGCTAAGACTCATCATAAAAGAATCAAACTTCTTGTACCACTATCGTGGAGCTTGTTTCAAGCCATACAAGTTTTTTTCAATTTGCAAGTTAAGTGCTCTTTCTCTTTCACTTCAAAACCCTCAGGCTGATTCATATAAATGTCCTCCAGTGAATCACCATGCAAAAATATAATTTTAACATCAAGTTACTCAAGCTCAAAATTCAAACTAGATGTTAATCCTAATACCACTCGAATAGAACTCATCTTTACAACTGAAGTAAAAATTTCATCGAAATCGATGCCTGGTTTTCTGAGAAAAACTTTTTACTACCAATCGAGCTTTGTACCTCACTAGTTTGTCACCATCATTTTTTAACTTGAACACCCATTTATTCTTTAATGGCCTCTTCCCTATTGAAAGTTTAACAAGATCATAAGTACCATTCTTTCACAATAACTTCATCTCTTCTTTCATTGCTTTTAACCAGTACTCTCTATCCGAAGTAGTCTGCACATCTTGAAAGCTTTCTGGCTTCCCTTCACTGGTAACTAAAATAAAATCTAAACTTGGATACCTGGTAGATGACTTACGCCTTTCTAGTAAATCTTCTGGGCTGAGACTCTACATCACTTGATGCCAAAGGTAGCTCCTCCTGCTCAACACTCTCAGGTAGAGAAGATTGCTCTCCCTGCTCAAAACTAATTGCATCTGGCTCATCACCAACTGTGGTTGGCTCATTCATATCCTCAAGTTCTGTTTCTTGCTCATTTCTACCATCTGTGGCTCTTTCCTGTGAAATCTCTGTCGATGTTGAAACATCACACTCAATAGTAACTCGTGTAGTCTTTTCATTTTTCTTAAGGTCTGCTATGGTTTTTTTCATGAAAGATCACATTTTTACTTTTGACTGTCTTTTTTTTTATTGAATCTCATACCCTGTAACCAAATTCTTCATCATCATATCCTACAAACACACATTGTGTGGCTTTACTGTCAAGCTTTGATCTCTGTTCTTTCGACACATGCATGAATGCTTTACATCCAAAAACTTTCAAATGAGAATATGAAGTATCTTTCATTGTCCATACTCTTTCTGAAATGTCAAGGCCCAAAAACACTTGTCGTAACGTCTAGATCCGGGGATCTATCACTAGACATTGACTTTTGGGAGTCGCCACCAATCTTTTTTATCTAGGTGTGATTGGCCACCTAAGGAATCTGTCCTTTCAGGGAACACCTAAGCTTAAGGGTCCCTAAAAGAATAGGTTCAGGTCTACTAACCAGAACAGGGTTCGGGAGTTCGGTTACGTGTGAGGAAGGTTATAGCACCCTCACAACGCCCATCAAAAGATGGTACCAGCTTAAATTTGTGTTATCCAAAAGCTTTAAAATTTTACCAAGTAATTAGTTATTGGAAATTATTCTCAATTGACTCTAATACTTTTAGCAGAAAATTGAGAAAATTCCCTCACCTCAGGAGTATGCAAGAAAACTACTGTTTCACTTACAGAGGCTCCGTCGTCGGATTATTTAAAGAAAAAAAAATCAAAATTAAGATAGAAATGAAGGAAAGAATGATTTTTTTTTTGTAAGGAAAATTGATACTTTCAACTTTTCCCTAAAAATATTTTTTGGAAATTTTGATTTTCAAGGAAAATTGATACTTTCAACTTTTCCTCAAAAACCCTTTTTTTGAAAATTTATTTCTAAGGAAAATTGATACTTTCAGCTTTTCCCCAAAAATATTTTTTTTTGAAATTTTGATTTTTAAGGAAAATTGATACTTTCAACTTTTCCCCAAAAATATATTTTTTTGAAATTTTGATTTTTAAGGAAAATTGATACTTTCAACTTTTCCCCAAAAATATATTTTTTTTTTGGAAATTTATTTTTCTTTTAAGGAAAATTGATACTTTCAACTTTTCCCTAAAAATATTTTTTTTCGAAATTTATTTCTGAGGAAAATTGATACTTTCAACTTTTCCCCAAAAATATATATTTTTTTTTTATTTCTGAGGAAAATTGATACTTTCAACTTTTTCCCAAAAATATTTTTTGAAAATTTATTTCTAAGGAAAATTGATACTTTCAACTTTTCCCTAAAAATATATTTTTTTTGGAATTTTTTATTTTTATTTAAAAAAAATAAAATAATAAAAAATAAATAAAAAGAATATTACATAAACCTAATCTAATAAATAAAAATTAAAATAAACAAAGAAATAAATAAAATAAAAAATTTCAAAGAAAAAAAAAAAAAAAAAACCTGGAGCGGCTCGGATCGCGGCTCGGCTCGGCTCGGCTCAAGGCAGGAAAACGGCTCGGGGGAGCGGCTTGGCGGCTTCGGCTCGGCTCGGCTCGGAGGGGCTGGCACGCGCGAGTCAGAAAGCGGGTCGACGCCCGGGTCGGGTCGGGTTGCGACAAAACGCGCGGATCCTCTGGGTTACTTAAGGCCAAAACGACGTCGTTTTGGGAGGGTATAAAGGCACCTTCCTCCGTTTTTCGGCAGAACGCTCCTCCCCCTCTCTCTCTCTTCTTCCGTTTTCTCTCCCTTCTCTCTAGAAACCGAAGAACACCGGTGCCGGATTCTGGAAATTTTCGCCGAAATCTGGAAATTTCACCGGAAGTTGGCCGGAAAGTCGTCGGTTTCTGGGATTCTTCGTCGGAAACTGGGCAGGTCGCCGAAAACTTCAATTGGCCGGAATTTTCGCCGGAAAATTCAAACTTCGCCGGAATTTTCGTCGGAATCTGGAAATTTCCCAGAAATTTCCAGAAAAAATTTTCGCCAAAAATTTCTAAAAATTTTTTCTCACTCCCAGAACACTCCTAAACTTTTCCTAGCTTCCTATACGCCTCCTTTTCTCTTAAATCAGTAGCTTTGCTTACTGTTTTCTGTGTGTCTCTGAACTGTTCCAGGAGGTGCTTTATATAGGGATTGATCAGGAGTTTCTGATCAATCCCAATTCCTCCTTGGACGGGAATTCAATCTTTGAATCCCACTGGACTCTTCTGATTGAATTCCCACTTCCAATGGGATTCTTCAGCCTTCAATCTCAGCCCTCCAAAATCAAAATAAAAAAAAAACTAGATAATTAGAAAAAGAAAATCAAAAATTAAAAATTAAAAATAATATCAGATAATTCGGGAAAAAGAAGATAGAATTAACAGATGATTAAAAAAAATAATAACAAATAAAATAAGATAAACCCAAAAATATATTACACAAAAAAAAATAATAATAATATATAACTGTATAAATAAAATACATATAAATCTAATCTGAATAAAAATAAATAAATAAATAAAGATATACATAATAATAATAATAATAATAATAATAATAATAGAATACATAAAATACAAAAGAAGAAAAAAATATACAGGATTGAAATAGGCCTTACCCATTTGGGTCAGGCCCAATTGATCTGGGCCCGGACCCAATTGGGTGTCTACAACACTGATAGTGACTTGTTAAGTAAATAACAAACTGTGTTGACTGCTTCACCCCAGAATGGCTTTGATAATTTTGCCATCCTTAACATACATCTGACTTTTTCCACAATGGTACGATTCATTCTTTCAGCTATATCATTATGCTGCGGTGGTTTCAGGTTCTGTCATCTCATACCTCATCTTATGCTTTAAACAATACTCTTCAAAGCCTTTAGATGTGTATTCCCCACTATTATCAATTCGAATACACTTCAAGGGTAACCCTATCATCCTTTCAACTATGACATAAAATTTTTTAAAATATTGTAATACTTGACTTTTGTATTTCAACATATACACCCAAGTATTACGTGAAGCATCATCAATAAAAGTAACAAAATATCTGCTATCACCTAATGACTTAACCTCAATGGGATCACATACGTCAGAATAAATTAATTTCAATCTATTTTTTTTTTAGAACTTTTACGAAAAGAAACTCTATAATGCTTACCAAACAAATAATAATCACATGAATTGAGAGACATATCTTTGGTCAAGGGAATGAGAGACTGCCTTGCCAAAATCTGTAACTTTTTTTCACTAATGTGTGCCAACTTTCTGTGCAACAAGTTTGTTGAAGCATCATTTTCAACGGTATTTACCTGGTTACCATTTAATTACATCTATGTTTTATACATTGTGCAGCATAGTTTTCTCCTTGCAACTATCATAGATCTTTTGAGAAGCTTCCACTATCCGTTCTTTTGTCGACTTTCATATCCCTCTTTATCAAAGATATTAATAGCAAGCAAATTTATTCTCATATCTGAAATGTATCTGACATCCCTCAAAGTCAACATGCAACCTGTACTAGTTTGTACAATAATATCATCAATCCTAATAATCTACGACACACTCTTGTTTTTCATCTTGGTACAACCAAAGTCTCCTACCTTGTAAGTTGTAAACAACTATCTTTTAAGAACACAATGATATGTCACTTTTGTGTCAACTATCCACTCAATGTCGGGATCACTAACATGATTACAATCACCATGTATACAAATCAAAGTAACTGAATCACTATCTGAATTTACTGTTATAACATTACCATCATTTGAACTCTTACTTTTCTCATCTTTTCGCTCTTACTTTAAGATTTTATAGTTTCGTTTTATATAACCTGTCTTACTACAATAAAAATACTTCACTTTACCTCTACACTTGGATCTATGTTTAGACTTACCATGACCTTTTGAGTTCTGACCTCTGTCGATGTTTTACCCCTGTTCTCTATGATCAGAGCTTGATTCCCAAGGTCTACATCTTTTCACCTTGTTTCTTTATTAAGCATACTGTCCTTTACTATCTCCAATATCACCTTATAATCATGAGCTGAATTAAGAACAGTCACAACTAGAGTATTTCAGCTGTCTAGCAATGAATTCAAAAGAAATAACGCCTTCATTTCATCTTCCATCTTAAGCTTCATAATAGTCATCCGATTAAATATATCTTAAAAATCACTCAAGTACTCTGTAACAGATCGTCCATCCCTGTACTATAAAGTTACAAGCTTTTTAACAAGCTTTTTAACAAGCATAACTTTATTCATACCTATTTTTTTTTCTCATACAATGCTGTCAATTTTTTTCAAACAATGTGAGCATCTGACTCTTACGCTACATGATGAAACACGTTGATATCAACTCATTTTTTGATTGTAGCCAGCGTCTTTTTACCTAACTTCTTTCAGCTTTCATCTTTCATATCTGCCAGTTAAGCTGAATCACCCAATATTGACTCATACAAATCTTTGCAGTATAGATGATCCTTCATCATAGGTTTTCAAATTTGAATAATTTGATGCTGTCAATTTTATCATGGAACCTGTATCATCCTCCATGATCTCAAACAGAATTTACTTCTATCCTAAGTTACTTTTGTATCGATGTCTCAAAATAACCCTCGCTCTGATATCACTTGTTGCGTCTGAAGCAATAATCACAACAATACAGAAGCAATAGACAACAATCAATAATAAAAAATGCAAAAAAAATAAAGCACACCAAGATTTACGTGAAAAACTCTCCAGTGTAGAGGAAAAAAATCACGAACCACCAGAAAAACTTTCACTATCAAATAATAGGTATACAAAGTTCTTCTCTAGCTAAAACTAGAGCTAATCAACAACTAGAGAAACAATTGAAGAAATCTCACCAAATAAGTGACTCAACAAATACACCTTAGATTTATTCCTAGAGAGCTTCAAACCCGATCTTCACCGTTCAGAATGTAGAACTCTGAATCATAAACCTCCTGACAAGGTTCCAACTCAATCAGATCACGGATCGACTTTCGTTCAACCAACTCTTTCTTCTCCTTTTCTTTCTACTTTTTTTAGCTTTTCTTCTTTTTCTACTTGGTTTTCGACACACATATTTAAAACAATCCCACCTCTTTTTTATTAAGTAACTAGGATTCTGTGTAAAATGAAAGATCAAAGCTTATGATCTTTACTTGATCCAAAATTACTTACATGAGACCGAATTCCATTTTTTTTAACAGTTCAAAAGTTATAGTGGATGAAGAAAAGAAGTACAAGCAACCAACTCATCAACACGTAGGTTTATACTTTTTTTTCCCCTTCTATATCTTCAATATTGGAAAATTCAAACTGGCAGTGGGCCAATGAGATACGAAGTTTACTTCACTACACTCTGTTCTAACTTGGTTTAATGGGGGACCCCATAAGTCTCCTGATGCATAGAGAATATGGTCCTGTATCCTCTATAATCAGGTTTAATTGTAAATCCTGAAACTGTTGGTCATTGCCTTTCTGTAAAAAACTGAACTCCACTTATATCAGCATCTTTTAGCCATTCATTAGAATCAATTCTGCAAGTTTGGGAACGAATAGCATTAGCTTTCTTTCCATTCATTAGACTTATGCCGATGATGTGTTTCCTCAAGAGTCCAAATGTTCCGTTTACATTTGTGAAGCTGTACTAAACTGTATTGGTTATATTATGTATTATAAGTTTTCTTTCTTAGAAAACAATCTTCCCAGTTTCACTTTCTTCAATGAGGCTAGATTGCGAATCCAGTCTTAATCATCATGAGCTTAGAAATTATCACAGCTATTTTCCACGCGGATTGTGCAGGGAAGCGAGAAAGAAAGCAAATTTATGCATCCTAACACAGCTAGATGTGCATTTAGAAACTTCACCACTCGAAATCATCACAACAGAAATAGTACCAACTTATGCAAGCTCCATACACTAGTACTGAATTATAAATAATTTGACTCATTAGAGACAGATTGAAACTTGTAGAACTGATTTTCATGAATTTTCTTCTGTAGGCAGCAATGTTTAAATAGTAGCCGCATAACCTTGAGACCTTCAACATTTGCACTAAATAGTGCACGCACACGCGCGTCTATATATATATATATATATAATATGAAGACACAGGTTGAGGCATGATCAGGGACACCACCTTTGGATATTGAAGCTGTGGTACCTCAAACATTTTTGGCGAGTCTCCACCAGAATGCGCATTGCAATTACCATTATCATGACATAGAGGTTGGTTGCTAAAGTTTTTGACTTTGTACATCCATCATTCATCAGATTTTTCCTCATTTTAATTTAAAGTGAGAGATTTCTGATTTGGTGAGCCCTTAATTTGTGTAGTCCAAGCTTCCTGACTCTATTTTGGTGAATTAAACAAACACCCCGGTGCATTCAATGGCAAACTAAACAAATTTTGGTATAATTGAAGCTTCTTCCAGAATCAAAAGTTAATCCTATCAGATTCAGAAAAGATTAAACTATGGTAGAAAATGGCGTATGTCCTAGTTTTCTAGACATGTCGAAGACCCTACTCAAATAGCTTTTAGAAGTCAAAGTAATATTAGATTTGATGAACTCAAGCAAAAAAAATCTAAGGTTCCAGACATCATCATGACGAGTATGCACAGGAAATCTAGAAATTTGTTCAAATCTGATTTATTGGTTGAATTTTGGACATTTTCGAAGATTTGACTGACCTGTTGTCCTGTTTAACTGATGCCTGGTCATATAAGACAAAACAGGTTTTGAAAAATGTAAAGTGTGGCGTGAAAGAGAAGAAAAACAACGGAGAAAAGTGAGCAAAATGCAATGTGAAACAGCATTGTTCAGGTTTAAGAATTCAACCAGGGGGCCTAACCCCTCACGTCACCAATGGCCAGGACCACACTGACCCCATCAAAGAACACAGATTTAACAAAGCCAATTACAACCATTTAATAATCTTCCATTGCTCTGGACAGAAGCGGGATGGGGGTCAAAAATATGATTTTACGTTAAAAATATAAATGATATATTAATATTCGTAATTTATTTAAATTTGATTTAAATAAATTTTAAATTCGATTCGATTATTATCTAATCGAATTCGAATAATTCGATTCATCGATTGAATTGAATTCAAATATTTTTATTCTCAATTCGAATAGTCTGCGAGTTTAATCGAATTTTTATATTTAATTTTTTATTATTTTAATTAATAAAATATCTCGAATTCGAGTTCAAACTCGAACACAAATAATTAAACTCTTATTGAGTATAAAAATCAAATTTATTTTAACATATTAATCAAACTTAATTGAACGATTTTGAGTAGTTCGATTTCAATCACAATCAAATTTGAGTTAAAAAAATAAAACTCGATCGAGTTCGAGTCGCGAATTGAAAATCAAACTCAAACTTGAGTTTTTTACTATATCAACTCGACTCGACTTGATTACATTCTTATTTTACACCATAAAACTATAAAATTAGACAAATAACCAATAAAATTTAGTGTTTGCACCAATCATAAAATATATATATATATATATATTTGTTAAAAAAAATGAAATATGAAAATGATTAGTGTTCTCTTTTGTTTTATCAAAATGAACTTTCAAAAAGTAATTTTCAAAAAGCATTGTTATTTTTTCCTGAAGGGTTTTTTTGTTTGTCTTCTATTTTTTTAAAATTTTATTTTGATTATAATAGTTATATTAACATAATTATTAAAATATTCAAAATATCTATTATTATTAAATTATTACAAATACTTATTATTTATAGTAATATTTACTATTATAATATCAAAAACAGTAATATTGTCATAAGAAATTATTAAAGTAGTAATATTATATATTAAAGTAGCATTTTCATATAAATGTTATTACTAAAATAGTAATATTTTACATTAAAAGTATTTCTTATTAATATGAAAAATTAATATTTTAAAGATAACATTTACCAATAAAATATTTATTCTTAAGCATAAATAGTAATATTTATCATTAAAATATAAAATATTTATTATTAAAATGACAAAAGTGATCATTTATTATATTAGTATTAAAATATTAAAAGTATTTAATTTAATAATATTAATATTTAAATTTTAAAAAAGATTTACATATGAATATTTTAGTATTTCTAAATAAAAAATTAAAATTAAAATTAACTAAAATAATTATTTATTAATATAATAATATTTCAAACTGAGCCGTAAGCCCAAATTAAAGGTAAAAAAGTCTGTCGTGCGGAAGGAAAGGTTTAGATGAAATTTTTTGGGTGAAATTCGTAAAGCTTTTTATTAAAATTAATTAAATAAAAATTAAAATTGATAGATTGAAAATTTTAGTTACATAAATTAAGTGTGTAAAATTTTTTTAAAAAATTTTAAAAAATTTTTAAATAAATATTTTTAGTAAAATATTAACAAAATTTTTATTGTTAAATAAGTATCAAGTTTGAATTATAAATAACATATTTAATAATTTTTTATATATTATTAATTTTCACATTAAATTTTTTCAATTTATTGATTTAAAATTTTTTATTAAATTTTTTATTAAATCATTTTTTAAAAAAATTTCATAAACTTCATTTAAAAAATTTTATGTAAATTTTATCCCTTGTGGGATGGGTTCAGTGTGAGGGAAGGTTTCTTTTATGCTTGGGCACGATTGAAAATCGTCAAAGAAGATAATTTTCAAGTTTCGAAGCTCAATTTTCGCTCACCATCAAGCGAATTTCGTTGAGCATTTGTGTTTTGGTGCTGATTGGTCGATGGGTCCAGCAGATGTTACTCATCTTATCTGAATAGGCTTTGGGTACTAATTTCTTATTACTTCTATTGTTTTCATTATTTTTTTACTCTTTGATAGAACATAAAAGGAGATAAAGAAGATACATGATCCGGATTTGGCTGCTTTTGATCATAAATGGAGGAACACAGACATCCAATCCATCACTCATCATCAACTTTCTTTCTAACATAAGCAATTTACAATCAATTAAAGAGTCGGGTGAATGAATTTACAATTAACACATTAGTTCAATTTTCAGCGGCGGAGTTGCAGCCTGTTCTGCATTACTTGCATATATATATATAAATGGATGTCACTGATCTGTGGAAAATTTGAATGGGTAGTAGATGAGTAGCTTAATCAATCATTTCTTTTCCACTTAATTAAATAAATGCAACAAAGTACAATGTGTCAGGACATCACTGGAATCACCCCCCAGTAAACCTGTGAAGACTTGATACTTTTCGGAGAAAAAAGAGGAGCACATTGGCTTAGTTTCAAATACGGAAAACGGTTCTTAAGCTTAGATTACAAAATCCTTTTCATGCGCCGCTAGGTGTCACTACACCACTTGGCCACCTTCCATTTGCTTCCCAATTCCTTCTTCACCGAATATTTATGGTACCAGAAAATTAACCCTAACACTGCCCAAATCCTGGAAGCCTTGTACCAAATCTTTGTTCTAAAGCAATGGATTCCCTAAAGAAAAAGGGGAAGATGACTGCCATTTTTACCAACCCTAAAACCAGCGATATGGACAACATGGTTATGCGGCAGACATGCACCACTCCGTGTTGTTTCTTTTGTATCATGAAAGAGCCAGAACCATCTCTCAGAAGAGCTGGAATAGCAAGTTGTTTCAAGGAAATGCCTCTCAACAGAGATGACCAACAACATGTTTTGGTGCTGAGTGGTCTCTGGAATATTGCCATGACGCAGCCAGATGATCCAGAGTTCCCATCCCTCGGCATCTTTGACTGCATGGCAAGTTTCATTGACAAAGGAATCAATGATAGAAGCTGGCTTCTTAGGGACCAGAACATTTACATTCCTTACTATGCTGCTCATGTCATTGGTTCTTATACTATGAACAAGGTGGAGTATGCAGAGAAAGCTGTCCTGGCAGGTGTGATACCTCCATTAATGGAGCTTCTAAGAGGAAAGATAAGTTGGGTTGAGCAAAGAGTTGCGGTTCGAGCTCTTGGTCACCTTGCAAGCTATGATAAAACCTTTGAAGCAGTAGCAGCTTACGAAGAGGAGGTGGTGAGACTAGGTATGCACTTGGCTTCTAATTGTTTGGATGAAGTGTATGTTAAGTTTGTAGGTGTGAAGGGTAAGAGTAAGAGGTCAAGATATCACTGTGACTTGCTTACAAGAGGAGTTGGTGGTTTAGAAATGGAGAACCGAAAGGCTGAAGAATGGGCTAGTCAGCTCCAGTGCTGGTCTCTCTATCTTCTCAACTGCTTTGCTTGCAAAGAGAGATCTTTGAATCTTATTTGTAAGCAAGAGTTTTTGACAGATTTGTCTGGAATGTGGGGTGGATTGGGAAATCACTCATCACCAGCTGGGGTGGGACTGATCAGAATTTTGTGCTACAGTAAATATGGAAGAAAAAGCATCTCTGAATCTAAGGAGGTCATAAAGTATCTATGTCATCTCTCGAGATCATCAGATGATTGGCAGTACATGGGCATTGATAGCTTTCTATTGCTTCTCAAAGACACAGATACAAGGTACAAGGTTATTGAAATTGCCACCATGTTTCTCATCGATTTGGTAGAACTCAAAAGCCTTGGAGACAGATCATGCTTAGGTGAAACAATCGCAGAAGCCCTCCTCTTAGATTATAAACAAAACAAATTTAGAATCAAGAACAGCCAAGTTCAAAAGGCGCTACAGGAAACATGGGAGTTAAAGGTAGAAAGGAGAAAGAGAGAGAAAACTATGTCTGAGGAAAAACTTGAAGAGAGAAGGGACTTAGCAAACCTGATAAAGCAACAAGCAAACCATAGGTTCTGGTTAGGAGATGTAGAAGCAGCAGTAAAGAGCTATACTGAAGCATTAGATGCATGCCCTTTGAAGCTTAGAAAAGAGAGAATGGTTCTCTACAGTAATAGAGCTCAGTGTTATTTGCTACTTAGGGACCCTGACGCCGCCATTAGAGACTCAACTCGAGCTCTTTGCCTCTCCAATCCTACAAATTCTCATGGTAAAAGTCTTTGGAGAAGATCACAGGCTTATGACATGAAGGGATTGGGTAAAGAGAGCTTAATGGACTGTATAATGTTCATCATTAATGGTCGCATCTACTCAGAGACTAACAAGCGTGTGAAGATTCCATACTATGCAGCTCGTATGATCAGCAAACAGATGGGTGTCACATGGCTGTTTGCCAATGCCCACTCGAAGGCCACAATCAGTCATCTGAGAAAAGTACAGGAATCAAACGATGATTATGAGATAAATAGCAATGAGGATCAGCAAGAATATGACGAAATGATGAGAATGATGAAGGAGAAGAAAAGTATTGCATCTGGTGAGCATATACTTGATTATCATAAAGTAGCACAGTCATCACTGCAACTCAATCTTCCGAAAATTCAAATGGTTATATATATAGTAGTACCTTTAGCTTTCGTGAGTGTAGTGTTTCATGACTTTTTGCTGGTGACTTTTTTCAGGTCTTTCAACCATAATTGAAGAACCTTTAATTGTAAAGGAAAGAAATTGGAGAGAGATTAAAAGGGCAAGAAGAAGAAACAAAGCTGAAGTGGCTCGCCGAATGTAAACCAAAATCAGATCACTTCATGTTGAAGCAATGATGCCTTAGCATCAAATTTTCCATATATGGTTAAATATTCTCAAATTCTCCATGACATTGGAGATGATTAGTCATTAAGAAAATGCCATGGAGAAATGTATCGGCTGTTTTGAGTTATAGTTCTTTGATTGTACGAGTTCCATAGGTGGAAGAAGAAAAAACACAATAGCCATGACTGATGATGACTTCAATTTTATGATGGAAGTGGAATGCCAGTGGTGTTGCCAGTGGATCTTTTATATTTTTCAGAAGTAAAATTATGTAGGAAGGGTGGGAAGGACCACTTGAGCACATTGTTGAAAAATTGTTTTGAATGAAGAACAAAACAAAAATCAACCAAAAGCAGAAAAAAGCCAACCTTTTATCAATCATATCATTGGTCCAACATTCGATTTTTTACTGTTTGTCATTTTCATTGGTGCCACTTAGCTAAGCCAGATATACATAGCAGAATCCTAGCATAACCCATGAAAGCCATTAAATCAAGATTATAAGAAAACTATCTTTTGATATTTATTATAAAAATGCTTTCATTATCATTTTGCTAGAATATACACTATCCCAAAACCATTAACACAAACAGGGATACTGAATAAAAGTGTAGAAAAGCTGAAAATTCAGCAGTCCAATCTACCAAGCTTTAATTCCGAAGAATGAAAATACTAAACGCATACGAAGTAAGGGTTAAATCATCATATAGACATGTATACATATTTATAACAGCTTTAGATAATTATTGTGTAATATGAAAACCATAATCAGCATTTTACGCACTAATCCCTGTCTGGTATATGTATAATGACCGGAGTGCATCCATTCAAGGTTTTATAAAAAAAATCATTGTGCGCTTTAAGTTAGGCAGATTTGCACCTTAATTTCTTGACTGCGGCTCCACTATGGAGCTAAACATATATATATATATATATGTGTGTATACTACTCTTGTATCATACATTAATGTTCTTTGTTTATTTACTTTTTGCTCCAGTCATCGCCTCTAGGGTTGTACGGTTGTTTTTTGAATCTAAGGCTTGTTTTAAGCTATGGACCATATCTCCAATTGAGGCTGCTCATAGCTTAGGATCTTACCTAAGGTTATTTCGTCTCTTTCTCGGTTTCCCCATTATTCATAGATGTAAGTGGATAATGGGTTTTTTCTATTACAAGAAGGGAAGATACCGAAATCTTTAACTCGCTTCTTTCCTTTTGGCAAAAAGTTGTTTGCTTTGTCTATGACTCCCTGTTCGTTATTAATAGTATGCAGTGTTCTACTTGGGCTAAAGCCCGAGTTCCTGAAGCCCAACCTTGCATCTTATTGGGCTGATTTTAATAGAAGATATTCTATTCCTTCGGATGCTGATTTGATTCGATTTGATATCGGCGGCGATGGATCCTTGCGCGAGAAATGAATGGATGACTAACCTTAACAATAAATGCTTTTCATTGAAGTCGAAATGAAGATTTTTTATTTTTATATTTGAAATTATAAAATAATTAAAATTAAAAATTTAATATTTATCAATAAATATGGAAAAAAAATTTCTCTTACGAATTGATATTACGTTACTTGTCTACTCGTTAAACTATAGCATATATATCAAGTCTAAATTCAAACCTTACCTCTAAACTCATCATAAGAAAAACAAAAGAGGATTAAGGAACTAATAACACGGTACTTCAAGTGGCTTCCACTCAAGGTCAAGGAAATAATATGGTAATTCAATCGGTAATTGGCGTTGTAAGTTGTTACCAGTGACACTGGACATTCAATCAATGAAAATTGCATTTATTTTTTTAAAATTTTGCAGAACAAAATTGAGAAAGATGAAGAACCGAGAAGCTTCCAGAGCGTTGGTTTGGTGGTTGGAGTGACCGGCATAGTCGGTAACAGCTTGGCTGAAATCCTTACTTCATCCGACACCCCGGCGGCCCATGGAAAGCATACGGGGTGGCTCGTCGACCCATTCCAAACTGAACGCCGAGCATCCAATCGAGTATATTCAATGCGACATATCCGATCCGAAGGACACCGAATCGAAGCTCTCCCAACGCACCGACGTCACCCCCATCTTTTACGTCAGCTGATCAACCGATCATCTTAAGCCGCGAATTGTGATATTAACGGTTCTATGCACCGCAATGTTTTGCCTTACGTGATCCCTAACGCACCCAATCTCCGCCAAATCTGTCTTCAAACCGTAGCCAAACAATACCTCGGACCGCTCGACTTGTTAGATAAAATCCAACCGCACGATCCGCCTTTTACCGAAGATTGCCACGGTTAAACGCTCCCAATTTTTACCACACTCAAGAAGACATCTTCTTTGAAGAAAAGGAGAAAAATGAAGGATTAACCTGGTCGGTGCACCGACCCGAAACGATATTCGGGTACGAACGCCGTTGGAACCCTTTGCGTTTACGCCCCGATTTGTAAACATGAAGAGAAACCGTTATTGTTTCCTGGAAGCAAAGCCGCTTGGGAATGTTACTACAATGTTTCGGATGCGGTTTTGATTGTTAAGCAACAGATATGGGCGGCGGTGGATCCTCATGCCAAAAACGAAGCTTTTAATGTGAATAATGGGAATGTTTATAAGTGGAAGCATTTGTGGAGCGCTTTGGCGGAGCAGTTTGGGATTGAAGAATTTGGGGTTGGTGGAGATGATGAAAGGGAGGGAAGGAGTTTGGGAAGAGATAGTGAAGGAGAAACAGTTGCAGGAGACGAGGTTGTAGGAGGTGGGAGTTTGGTGGTTTATGGATGTGATCCTATCAGCTGAGGTGCCGCTTTAGAGTATGAATAAGAGAAAGGAGCCCGGGTTTTTGGGGTTTAGGAATTCCAGGAACTAGTTTGTTACTTGGACTGATAAGATGAAGGCTTACAAGATCGTGCCTTGATTCAATAAACTTTCTTACCTTCCAAGAAAAGCTTTTGTTGCATTTGGGAAATGCTGTATGGTTTTCCCTCTTCTTTTTTCTTTCTTTTTGCTTATAATGATCCCTTATTCTTTATGTTGTAGAAGCTTGAATTATGCAATAAAAACTTCTCGACTAGATAAAGCTTAGTGGGCAATATACTGTGTATTGTAAATCACTTTAAGATCAAATTTCATATTTTATGCATTTTGATGTTATAGACTGAGATGCAACCATGAAGCAAATAGATTACTTAACACAGATTACTATGTTAAGTACTTTTACCATATGTTTTAGTTGTTTATTTTCCGGAATTAATCATCTTATCAAAGGTTGTTTCTGTCGAAATTTTGAAGTATTAGTGTTCTGTATCATTGTTGCTGACATTTATCTTTCAACATATGTGAAATCTGTTTTCATAAGTTTGGGGCGGTAGTTATGCCTAGGGGTGTAAATGATACATTAGTACTCGCAAGTTACTCGGGTTCGATTCGAAAAAAATTCGAATTCGGTTCGATTATTGTCGAGTTGAGCTCGAGCTCGAGTAGCTTGACTTATCGATCGAGTCGAATTCGAATATTTTTATATCTGATTCGAGTAACTTACGAGTTTAATCGAGCTTTTTATATTTAAATATATTTTTATTATTTTAATTAATAAAATATTTCGAGTCCGAGTTTGAGTTTGAGCTTGAGCATGAATAATCGAACTCTTGTCGAGTATACGAATCGAGCTTATTTTTACATATTAATCGAGCTTAATCGAGCGAACTCGAGTAACTCGAATTCGATCACGAATCGTGCTCGAGCTTGAAAAATAAAACTCGATCGAGCTCGAACCGAATATCAAACCCCAAATTATGAGTCGAACTCAAGCTCAAACTTCTCATTATTTGACTCGGCTGGACTCGTTTACGGCCCTAATTATGACAACTTCAAAATTGAAGCTCTTGATTGTCGCAGCTAAAGATCCGTTAAAGTCATCATGAAGGCCCTGAATAAGATTAGCAATCGTCCATTATCATTAAGACGCTCGGCTCGGATTAGGTGTAAGGTTTGTCCCAAGCGAATATCAAAGAAAGCCCAGAGAGTAGCCCTAGCCCATCAGCCTGACCCAAATTTATTGCTCTTCTTAGATATATTGCTAGACCCTCGAGTCCTTTTATTAGGATTTAGGACTTTTCCAGGCCTCCAAACTACCCACTGTCATCTGAATGAAGCTACTCGAAAATATTTTGGTTTGTGAAAATACTGCAGAGCTCTTCGATTCCCAACGACGGTGGTAAATCTATCAAGAAAATTATTGTACAACTCCGGCCCTCCGGGCCGCCCCTGAGCTCTGGGCCTTGGGGGGATGGGTAAGGTTACATGTTTTGTTGCTTTTAGAAAAAAGCATGCATTTTTGTCATTTGAAGCTCTAAACATTTTTCTTTGCAAAAAGATTACCAATGTGATTCTATTTTCCAGTTCTTGTACTTTTCGCTGAAGATCAACCACGTAATTTTTTACAACAGTTCTGTTTCTCACAGTTGAGTAAGGTTAGTTAACTGTAGTTTCTATTTTTTACCTAATAATTCACAGAATCACAACCTTTTTTCTTTTTTATTTCAATCAATTCTCAGTTTGATAGCATCTGCTTTTTTCAGCTACGAAGTCAAAATGATTACAAACTTCAATGGTTTTGGCGTTGGCCTTGGTATGCCCACGTTTATTTTTATATTTCTTTTTAATATTCTCTCCAAGTAAATTTCTTGTCTTTGAACCATCTTCTTTTCTGTTTTCCTTCGATTTTGTCATCAGGATTTGGTGTTGGTTGCGGCTTCGGAGTTGGATGGGGTTTTGGAGGTCTGTTTTTTTTTTTTTTCAGATTTTATTTTTTAGCTTAAATTATCTTTTAATTTTCACGCATAAAGATTTCACTTCGGCTGAAATATATGTATCCAACACTGGAAATGGATTATGTGTCCCTCTAGTCATGTTATTTGATCCAAGGGAGTGGTTAAAAAAATACTTGTTCTCATCATTTGTGAGATATGGGGCATGGTCGTAGGGACTTTATTTTCGCCTTGGTTGTTGATGTCATTTGAAGATTATAATTTTAGTTGCATGTTGATATTAGACATAAGACTCTAGATTGAATTGTTGATGTCAGATGAGAATGAAATACCAATCATGATCTCTTCATCATCAGTTAGTGAGGGTTATTTTTGTTCATCACTTCATCTCTCAGTCTTAGCTTACTGAAGATATCTTTTGAGATGTTATAAAACTATTCGGTGATGATTCTACTGCTGCCCGTGGGTATTTTATTTGGCAAGTAATTGAATCATGATAGTTAGAAGGTCACTAGATCAGAATGTGTCAATTTGTTGAGCATTGGTAATTTGCTTCTTTTTTTTTTTTCCTGTTCATCTCAGACTCTTCATCTCTTTGCTTGAAATGAGGTTTGAGTTTTATATCATCTTTCTTTGATGAAGGGAATGCGATCTATGGCCCTTTCTTTCTGTTATGTTTTTGTCTTTATTAGCTGGTAAGAAAACTATAACGATGTTGAACGCTATGATGATGAAGGTTTAGAACTTTCAACCCTTGGCTTTGTATTATTGTCAATCTATCGTTGTGGGGCTTTGAGATAGTTTAACAATCGTAAACTTAGGATGCTTTTTGGTTTTTTTTTCTTAAACCTTATAAAATTCTTTCTTTTGTTTTTCCCTGTCTGGTTTGGGATGCATGGTATACCTTTTAACTTTGGTTGTGCAGTAGATCAATCCATTCCCTTGATGGAAAATTATAGATGGCTAAATTATGAAATTTGTAATCATTAATCACCGCTACTTCATTCTTTATAGATATGTATATGTAAATTTTTGCACTTTCTGAAATCATGGTAGTATCTATGATTCTGAATTTATGAATAACTTATTCTCATTCTATGGATGCAATAATAAACTTTTTCTTTTATTTGTGATTTCTTTTCTCACTTGCAGGTACGCCTTTGAGTATCTTTGGGCTTGGTGCAGGTGTTCCTTTAATACTTACTAAACTCCAGTGGTTTCTTTGTTAATTTTTTTTTATTGACTATAATGAATTAATCATAAGTCATTCACATTGTATTTCTTCTTTATGTGAAGGTGGTGGCTGTGGGGTTGGCTTTGGCCTTGGATGGGGCTTTGGGTCTGCCTATGGTAGTCAGTACAGATCATCTGGGGTCACATTCCAAGGTTTAGAATTTGGCAAAGAGGACAGAAGGCAGGATGGTGAGTTCAAAGAACTACCAAAAAGCACCAAGGAAATTCGTGTTTCACAGTAATTTTTTGCCAGTTTGGGGTTGAATTCAGACTTGTAAAGAATGAGATATGAGTTAGAAATGTCATACTATTGCATTTTTCCACATTTGCCATTTAATAGTCAAATTGGACTGGAGGAAAATCCTGGTTACTTTTGTATTTGAGGTAATTAATGTTCAGTTTGGAGTCTTGTAAGTTCAGCTGGAGGAATCGATGAAATTGATTGGAGTTTCTATTTACGAAGTGAAATTCTGTCTGTGGTGATGTATAGTTGGAGCTTCTTCTAGTCTTTCTTATTTTCTCTGCTGGTGCTTGAGATGCTGATTGCTGAGCTAGTGGCGTTCTTGCTTGAGAGTGCTCATATGTTATTAGCTGTTTTAAGTTCCCGTTTTCCAAAGATAGAGGTTGGCTTCCATGAATGCTTTTAATTTTGGTGCCATCTATGCTTATGAGAAGGATTAGGAGAAGGCCACCTTAGATTTAGGGGGAGGAAGAATGATGAAGGGAACGTTGATAGTGAATTTTGCATACAAAAGTGTGCCAAGGAATGCCTGAACACAAGCTGAAAGCTGGATTTTTCTTACAACAGTAAAGTTCTTTTTCTTTTTCTTTGTTTTTTTAAATCAATTGGAAAAATTCATTGTATTCTGAATGGACAGCAAGAGACAACTTTCTTATTTCATAGATATTACCATCCAAAATAAAAATTGAATCGTCCACTTGAATATGAAACCTCCGATTTAAAGTTCATTAATCTTAACCGTTAGGGATTGAGGTGATGAGTTACGAGTTTAAAGGTCTGAAATAAATTCTTCTAGTGGGCTGTGGCAATGAGTCCCGTTTGTAACCCTGATCTAGGGAAAGCAAGAAGTAGCGGAGCGGCTTAGAAACGTACCTTACAAAGTCATCGTCTTTTTTGGCTGTTCTTCAACAATTCTTGGCCGGAAGCCAATAAACAAAGCCATCAATAAAAGAACGTTAAGTCTTTTAGGTGAGACTCCAATTCATGAATATATAGCAATTTGCAGCAAATTCCTATTACAATCGAACTGGAGTAGTGTTGAGGCCTGATAGCCTGACTCCCCACTCCTTTGATTCGCTACCTTCAGTCAACGAACTCAGTTACTCGACAACATTAACCAATGACCAGCTACCAGATGGACAAGAGACAAATCTTTACTGTTCCGCACGTGCATACCCTCCTGTCTGTTTCTTCATCAAGATTGGTCGGTCGCGTGCTAAGAGCTACCCTTCCCTAGTTTTCACGCGATCCCACTTGCTCGTTTCATTCACCTCCAAATATCTACCTGCTTTACCCATCTAGAATAAATTAGGATCGCCCTGACAAAGTGTAAGCATCGTCGCTGGATTTCAGTCCTTTATCGGAAGAACAATGGTTGAACACACAGTTTTCACTCTCTCACAGGTTACTCAACATAAATCAAAGAAAGATTGCTGGCTTGTCATCGATGGCAGAGTAATCCTTCCCTCTCTTTTCATCTACACCCACGAATTAAATACTCATCACGTTCGTCCATATATAATTATTTGTCTTGGTAGTAATAATTAGACCTGACTATTTTTCATAGGTACTAAACGTGACAAAATTCCTGGAAGACCATCCAGGAGGAGAAGAGGTGCTGTTAGAGTCAGCAGGGAAGGATGCGACGCAGGAATTCAAGGATATCGGTCACAGCAACTCGGCTAAAAACTTGCTCCTCAAGCACCAGGTAGGCGTTCTCCAGGGTTACACTTTCAAGAACGACGCAGATGTCCAGGTTGCTTCAACTGAGGAACCCACAAAGAAAGAGATGAGTGCTTTTGTGATCAAGGATGATCGCATGCCTAAATACGCAGCCCTTGTCGAGTTCTTCGTGCCACTCGTGGTTGCTGGTTCCTACTTCAGTTACAGATACCTGACCACAGGCTCATCAATGGTTTAAGCGATTTAGTATCACCAGAAATCTCAAGAACCATGCACCAAGCCAGACTCAAGAAGCCTTTCTTCCTTTAAAATAAATCTTGGTCAAGAATATTAATAACGTAAGAATATCGCTCAAGCTTAGTATGTAGTCCCTTCTTTTTATCTTCAGTTGTAATCCTGCTGATTGTTGCTGAAAGAACTGCGTATTCAATTACATGCAAAAAGAACAGCATTTTTAAATGTCAACGGGTAAATGTGAAAGTGTTGAAGTCCTCGCTGCAACAAATTAGTACGAAATAACATTGGTAATAGAGGTGATGCGACCTTCATGAAAGACACGTAATCTTCCTTTCCGACAACGCCATCAACCATAAAAACATTTGTATTGCGCAGTGAATAATTAATCAATCATTTTATGATTTCTTTTTTTCCTGAACTTCTTTGGCGACAGTTAAGAAAGGCTTTTTTTTTTTCCCACCGATTAAAAGTAATTAATTAATCAATTAATTACAATTAAATGAAACCAAATCAACACATCTGCTTCATACATTGTCTTATTTAGGGTAGATTTGTGCTTCAAAAATGGAAAAGGAACCGGTCAAATTTGCTTCATACACATTGGTTTAACAATGTGGATTTATTTTTCTCTTATTATCTTGAATAAATAAATTTAAAGAATTTTTTTAGGCAGTAAAAGGTTCTTAAACTTTACTCAATATAGTATTTTATTAGGTTGATCTAAACAAAATTATTTATATTAAAATTAATAAATTTATGAAAAATTATATTTTTACTGTTTTTAATTCAAACCCAAAATAATAAAAATGAATTGCCACATTGGTTCAATAATTATTTTATATCAATCATTCATGAAAAAAATTAATTATGATCCCAATGCCAAAGGTTTGATTTTTTGAGAGAAAAAAATTGCATCAAATAAACAAAACAAGATATCATGCATTCTGTGATTTGTTATCCATGAAACTAAAATTATATATCTTAAGTTTAACTTTTGCCAAAGGAAAACTTCGTTTATGTCACATGCAACACTGTTCTCTTTTTTTTTCCCCCTAAAAGAAAAAAGAAAACAGTCAAACATTCATCAATACCCATGGCCCATGGAGGACGTAATTGCAAATTCAGAAAATTCAGAGGAGATTCGCCTAATTATACATTAGCTTAGTGGAGGGAACTCTAAAAAAGACATATTGATCTTTGTCGGTTTGGCTTTGGAGCTTGAGCAGCAGGGTTTCACTTCACACTTCCATTGCCTTCAGACATGGGAACAGAAGGAGAGCAACTCTGCGAAGCAGCGAGAAACGGCGACGTCGCCAGAGTGAAAACTATGGTAGAATCGGGAGCCGACGTATCCTTCTTCGACATCGATGGACTCACGCCGCTCATGCACGCCTCCAAGTTCGGCCATACCCATGTGGTCAAAGCTCTCCTCGAGGCTGGCGCGCCCTGGAACGCTCTTTCTTCATCTAACCAGTCCGCTGGCGACTTCGCCATGGACTCTGGTCACCAGGAAGCATTTGAAGTCCTTCTCAATGCTGGTACCCATTACTTTGTTTATAATCTTTTACCCATATTTGATTTTAGTCTAAATATTTGCTTAAAGTTTAAAAGTATGAAAGAGACTAAGAGAGCTGAATAATTCGTTGAAGTAATTGAAACCACTTAGAGCAAAGAAAGGCTACCCATTGAATTAAAAGGGGAGATTTCAATAGGGAATCATATAATGTATTGACAATTAAGTATCTTTAATTGAACAGGAATACAGGCTGAATTGATTTTGGGAACAATCGCGAGGAAATCAAAAAAGGATGGGGATTCTGAAGGGGATTACTTGGAAGATAGGGTTACTTTTAGTGAGGATAAGTTAATGGACTCTGATAGCAAGGCTGTTATGATGGCTTGGGAGAAACCATTGATGGAAGCTCATGCAAAAGCTGTTTGCTCTGGAGGTGGTAATATACTGAATGTTGGTTTTGGAATGGGTCTTGTGGATACAGCTATTCAACAGTATGGTCCAGCTACGCACACAATTGTTGAGGCTCATCCAGAGGTCTATGAACGCATGCTTCGAACTGGTTGGGGCAAGAAGGATAACGTGAAAATAATATTTGGGCGTTGGCAAGATGTTCTTTCGCAGCTTGAATCTTATGATGGTAATTTGAGATTCATTTTACCATGCAATCTGTATGCATATGTATGTATGACCACATATGTCATTCATATGCTATGATATGTTTTCTTCTTATTCTGAGTTAAGAGTTAATGCTTGAGTTGCTGATATGGATCAACTTCATTAGAAAAATTGGTAATATGCTATGATATGTTTTCTTCTTATTCTGAGTTAATTATATCATTGGGCTACTTTTCAGTTTTTCTGACTTTGGGTATGCTACTAAAGCTAATTCATCATTATTGTATCAAATTAAGAAATTTCGCCCAACCAACCTCTTTTATAATTTTCATGAACATGTAGCATAGTATCTTTGGATGAGTAGAATTTTTGAGTTTGACTACTAATAGTTTTAGTTCTTACCTTTGGAAACATAGAAACCAAAGTAAAAAGCTGTAAGAAGTGCTACCTGCTAACATAGAGTAACCTTTTATCATGAAAATGTATCCTTGTGTTATACAGGCCTACTTACCTATGTAAATAACACCTTGACTTGTATGCAAAACCTGTGTAGGTATTTTCTTTGACACCTATGGAGAATATTATGAAGACCTGAGAGACTTTCATCAGCATCTTCCTAAGTTATTGAAGCCTGGAGGAATCTACTCGTTTTTTAATGGGCTTTGTGGAGGTAATGCATTCTTCCATGTTGTTTACTGCCATTTAATTTCACTAGAACTGGAGAATTTGGGGTACTCGACACAATTAGTCCCCTTGCCTGTCAAGGATTGCTTGGGAGAAGAAGTTTGGCAAGGTGTTAGTCAGAAATATTGGCAACTTGATACTTATTATCTCCCTGTTTGTCAGTCTATACAGGACTCTGAATGATGATTTCATATTTCTGATATGAGAATTGTTTTTCTCCCTTAAATTTGGATTTTTGATCTCAAAAACACTTCAATATCATCTTCCATCATTTCCTGACTTCAGATGGTTAGGATTATGTAAGATGACAGACTATAGATGACGTTGCAGTATGCTTTTGTTGCTGGATTGGCTGTGTGCAGAGAACATCTTCCAGAGAATTGGTTATTGGAAAAGAACTAGTCCATCATGTATGTGCTGGATCTATCACCAATTCCTTTGTCTGGTTAAGCTTTGTGGCTGAAATATATGACAAATTAGTTAGAATTCCGTTTTTTATTCTATTTAGAATACTCATTTATAAGCAAACTTATCATGAGTCAAAATTTTCTTGAAGAAATCGATGTACATGCTACACATTAAATGCAGCAACATCTTAGATGCTTGTGATTAATATCCTATGCTTTGTATTCTTTGTTGGTTTTGATGCAATGTGGAGGGGCAGATCAAGGATGGTTAGTTGATCAGCAATGCTAGATTGCTGAGGCAGCAAGTCTTTGCGAAAATTCTTATAGTAGGTATGAAGTATGAAATTAATGGAAAAAAGAATAAAAATAAAAAAGAAAGAAATATGATAATAATAACCCTCTCATATGTTGCACAATGGTGTGAATCATGAAAGACAGGAACATCAGAAGAGTGCAAGATTTTTAAGACAAATTATTACTAGGAATGCAGTCCAAATTCACATGCCAGTTTCATAAACAGTAGGTAACTGTACAATTATTCCCCACCTTGTCCTGGTTTTTTTTAAACCCAATTTACTGTCCCCTAATTTTCTTGGAGAGCAATTTTAAGACCAGCTGGCTCTGCCATCACAGTTTGCTGTAATATAGATAGTACAAGACGGATTCATTATACTGTAAGGGAGTTCACTCGCGCTTTGAGGCACTTGGCAGTCCCAGTATTAGTATCATGAACCCAATTGTAGCCATGTTTATTTCCAGCTGTAAGCTATTGGACTACCAACAATGTGTTTTCCATCTGACCATTCCAGACGGGCAAAGCTGGTTGTACCGAATGGCATAGAACTGGCTGTAAATGTCACGGTATAGCTCTTTTTCTCATATTCTGCACTGAAACTAAGCGTTGCTGGCTCAACCGACATCTTCACGGCATGGGTCTGTGAATACAAAGAAACTTTGTATGTCGCCGGGGCACCAACATTAGTAAGGGTCCTGGTATAATTGATGGTGCTTGAGACGCCAGCACCACCCTTTTTGCCTGAGGCTTCCAGAGGAACAGAGAAGGATGGGTAATTAAAATCTCCCAGGGTGTACTTTTTGCTTGTCTGACAGGTGAGGTCTCTGTGCGTAATGCTCTTAATTTGATTTGCTGTGTAGTTCAAGGCACAAAGAAGACCAAGATAGTCATCAACTGTAGCATCATAGACAAGGCCAGGATCAAGGGCTGCAACAGGATCCACATGCCCGGCACCATAATCAAATGGTGTTGCTGGTCCTCCGGTAGCAACATCTTCCATTTTTTCACCACTTCTATAAGCTGTGTAGGCTGTGGTCATGAGGGCAGATTTAATGGCTGCTGGACTCCAGTCAGGATGAGCAGCCTTGAGTAGTGCAGCTAACCCACTGACATGGGGGCATGACATTGATGTGCCTGAAATGATGTTGAAGTTTACATGCCTTTGGTCACTCTCTAATCCAGTCGGACCAACTGCACCAGTCCACCCAGCAAGGATATTGACTCCTGGTGCAATAATGTCTGGTTTAAGTATTGCTGGAGTGACTGGATTTGGACCTCTAGAACTGAATGCTGCTACCACGGGAGATGGTTGAACACCTAACTTGGTGGTTCCAGGACCAATTGTGGCTGTTGGATTAGGATCGGAAGATATATATTTCTTGATTGCATCCCCAGTCTTCCGCCCAACAGCTGCCGCAGGTAAGAGATGCGCGTCAGCAACTAGCTCTTCTCCAAAACTATCAGTGATTGTCAAAATCATCCCTACACCACCAGCAGCCTTCACCACCACTCCTTTTTGCACCCTTGCATTACCCCCTCGATCACATAGCACTATTTTCCCAGAAATCTTTTCTGGAATCAAACTTCCAGCCATACAAAGATTTCCACTACTTGAATTGCTCACATTACCACCATAAACTAGTGGCACCTTGGAATGAGGTAACTGCTTTCCGTTATAAAGTGTCATGCCAGAGTATTGGTCCTCGTTTCCTAGAGTAATAGAGGCAGGGAAATCACGGTCCAGTGTTCCAGCACCTACAGTGGTTATCCATGGTGCAATATTTGACAAGCTGCTTGGAATGGGTCCACTATTTCCGGCTGAGCAAGATACAAAAACTCCACGGGCCGCTGCTGTGAACGCTCCAATGGCGATCGTGTCATCATAGTACTCCGATAGTCCTCCCCCAATAGACATTGAAATAACATCCACTCCATCTGCGACAGCTGCGTCCATGGCTGCTACAATATCAGAGCCAAAGCACCCACCAAGCCAACACACCTTGTATATGGCAACTCGGGCATGTGAAGCCATCCCACGTGCTGTTCCAGATGCGTATCCTAGCAAGTTAGCCTTAGGCACAGCTGAGCCGGCAGCTGTAGTTGCTGTATGAGTTCCATGTCCATCATCGTCTCTCGGGGACTTTGATTCCCTGCTTTCGTCAATAGGTCCAAAAGATGCTTCATACCCTTTTGAAAAAAACCTGGCACCAATTAGTTTCCTATTGCAGCTTGACGCGCTGAAGTTTCTGCCCACCTCACACACGCCTTTCCAGCCAGACGGTACTGGCCCAAGCTCCGAATCATCAAAACTTTTCAGCTCGGGCCTAACTCCAGTGTCCAATATGCCAACAGTCACATCACCCATTGAATCAGAGGTAGGGAACAGAGCACTGCTCTTTCCTAATCCAAGGAACTCAGGTGTTCGAGTTGTGTGCAGTTCATATGTCACTTCATGTAGGACAGAGAGAATTCTAGGTTGTCTTCGAAGTGATTCAGCTTCCTCAGCTGTTAGCCTTGTGGAGTAGCCGTGGATCACGTTTTTGTATGGGTAAAGCACGGATGCTGAATCTGAGACAGATTTTAAAGATGCGTCATACCATAGGGAGTGATCAGTGAAACTCTCTGGCATGTTGGATTTGTCCATGTGAACTATGTAAGTCTTTTTGGCTTGCTGGATCTTCTCTTCTGCTACCGCGCATGCGTAACACAAATTCAGATATAGAATGATTTCTAGTAGCTTGAACTTCATTGGCTTCATCTCTGCAGTCAAGGAATTGACGGGTGTTTCTTTTTTCGGATGAATGAAAGTGGGAAGGGAAGCAAATCTCTCGTTGGATTAAGAAATATATTCTCTCCCTAACAGGCAATTTCGCTTCTCCTTGAATGCTGAATGCATAGGTCACCGAGGGTCTACGATATGATGAGATTGGTTTGACTCCAAATATATTCCCTACAAAATATACCCTTCTGGAATAGTATTAATTTCTTGTTTCAATGATTGATGTATAAAATAAAATAAAAAATGTTAAACACCTTAAATCTAGTATAATTCTATAGCAAATTATAATTGCTATGTTGGGCGTTGGTAAAGAACAAGAATTAAGAAGCTAGAATGTTGAGTATTAATTATATAAAGTTTCATCCTGCTGTCGGTTCATATTTATGATTGTTTTAACATGAAAGCAAATTTCATTATTTAGTAAAATAGCAAAGAGATAAACTCAACATGCATGCTCATGATTAAGAAGCTTATTCTACCTTGTATATAAATTGCTTGCAGCCTGAAGAAATGGTCTTGTAAATTAATTCTTATGTAAACCTTGAGTCGGTGGATATAGGATGGAGAGAAAAGTTCAAGGAGGAAGTCTGAAATTTCAAAGATTTGGTATTAAAAATCGAAGGTGCAGAGGAGATTCCATTTTTTACAATAATTAGGTACTCTGTCACATTTTTAACAGGTAAGTAAAGGTCCTTTCAATTTTAATCACTCTATTTAGATTTTATTTAGGCTTTGTTTGTTGTTGTTAAATTTAGACAGTTACTGTTTTATTTAGACTTTATTTGTTATTGTTATATTTAAAAAATTACTATTTTATTGAGGCTTTGTTTGTTGTTGTTATAACTGTTCATTATCCATGTTGATCAATGCCCTTTGCCTGTTGCCTTCATATTAGTCTCTAAAAATCATGAATCCTGCTGGCAGATCTTCACAAAATTAATATCTCTCATTTGACTGTTATGCCATACCCCTGGTGCAAATCAGGTCGTCTTTTTTCATAAATTTACACAGAAAATGAAACATCAGGAATTGGTTTTCGTTGTAAATCTGTACTAAATAACAAAGTAAATGCTGATAATTGCAATTACGGTGATTGTTAGAATATGTTTATCTTTTCTTCTAGATCAGCACTGCCTTCTAACCCAAAATCCCACGCTCTGTATGCCCCAATGATGATATGGAAGGTGATGGTGGGGAATCCACTAAATTCCCATTTGTTCAGGGTTAAAGCTGCCGGGTATCTAACTTTTCATTGATCCAAGCAATTATCATTACCAGGCTGCTGGTTGCCATAGTGGAAAGTCAAGGATTGGCCATCCCAAAGCAACAAATGAGGGGTTGAAAAAGAGAATATGGAATTCTGTGCAGGATGGGAACATCAGCAATTCATTAAGTCATCTGGCCTTTACAAAAGGCTGATAGAAAAGGGGGGGTTTTGATTATATGATGGAATTATTTTAATGTTTCATCACAACAAACTCGAAAGCTTTGTTTCTCCCACTTTTATCTGATAGTATACTTTAGTGGCAATTAGCTGGAAATGGACCCCATACCCTCTAGTCATAGCCAATTTTTTTTTTATCAGTGTCGTTTAATAATTACTTCTGCAATTAGTTATTGTCTGAACGAAAATAAGTTTTTAAAGTATATTGCACCTGCTTAGTCTATTTCTCCAAAACTTTAATCACTTCTGCTGATGACCATGCACCCCATGTCACTCCAAGTCTAAGCTGATAATCTATATACTACAAATAATACTATTTTATTTATTTCCTTATTAAGAGGTTTTTTTTGGACAGAATTACTTATTAAGATTGAAATCTTTAATTACTAAAGCAAACTTTTCTTATTATAAATTTTTAATTAAATTAAATATGAACTGTTTTTATTTTTTATTAATTTTAAAATCCTTATTCAAATTAAACTTTCCTTGATTAATTTTTCTAACAAATTTGACAGGACCAAATTGCATCTCCTTTCATTTTCTAAGCTCCTTTGGTTCGCTAATTGGCTTTCCAAGATTGTTATACCGCTCAAAGTTACATAGAATTATTAGACTAGGTTTCAGTCCGGGAAGGCTTGGAAACATACACAAATACAATACATTGTAAAAAATTTTCTCACGATTTCCTTGGAGTTTGCTTGTCTGTCACTTTCCCAACTAAAATTTAGTATCCAATCTTTGACTATTGAAATTCAGCTATCATCTTCCTTTTAATTGCTTTTCTTAAAGGCCTCTTTCCGCCAATTGAGTTGACTGCCATCAAAACTGCTTGCAAGCGTAAGTTGCAAGCCAGCCACAGCTTCAATCATTAAAGCATTGCTATCTGTTCACAAGTAGTCGGTGATTTATTTTTTCTATTTGGAAAAGAGGATCTTTGAGTAAAATATAATGTAATAATTATCTCAAAGCTTTTATCTTATTAGTTAAAAACGTTTGAAGAAATATCATGGCTTTAGTTTCAAATCAATTTTTTTTATTTGTATTAAAATTTTATCTTTTGATGTAATAAAAAAAGTTTTAATATAAATAAAAAAACTTGATTCGAAATTATATTTTTAATATTTTTTTAAATATTTCTAATCACTAAATTAAAAATTTATTTTTTACAATTATGATAGTCATGTCAGTTGATCCGTGACGAATTCTAATTTCTAAAAATATTTACATATTTAATTAATTCATAATTACTACTATTATAATTAGTAAGTGCTGCAAAATCAATATATATATTATATAAAAAATATCCCCATCTAAATAGTAGTATGCTATGTTTGATTAGTCCTTTTAAAACCAAATGCTTCCACATTTTGTGATAATTACTTACTATGCATGGAAACCTAACAATTTTGATAATGCTAGCTGCCTAGCTCAAAGAAACCTACTACATCTAGGAAGGAGGAGCTAGCATTAGTGTTGCAGTATTTGAAATTCTTTATATATGAGATAAATAAAAGATAATTATCTCCTATTAGATCGATCAAAATCTAATAAATTTCTTTCTCTTGGTGTAAAAGTTTTTTTTTTTTTGCTTTAATATATTCAATCATATACTTAATATTAGAAAAAGAATGATATAAAACAGTTAATTTAGGCTGCCATATTTTTTTCTATTGAAATTATATTACTTAATTACGTTAATAAAAAAAATCAATTATTTATTATACCTTATATATCTAAATTTATTAAAATAAATAATTATCATTTAATTATCACAAATGATATGTAATAAGTATTAATTGATTTTTTTAATAAATAATTACATGACATAATTTAAATGAAAAAGATATATACTTAAATAAAATAAAACTTTTAATATCTCATCCCTGTTAAAAAAATGAGGATAATTTCACCATTTCTTTCATATATATTTCATTTGTTTTTAGTTCCTTTCAACTTTGTAGATAAAGATAACCTTCTTTTTTTTTTTTTTTTTTGAATAAACCATATTCATTACAATAATAGTATTAACTTATGAACATGGAAATCCCTTTTGCTTTATATAGATTTTTTATCATACAATCAAGTTTTTGAAATTACATCAATAATTATGCAATGTAACAGTAGAATATTAAAATTTTAATTTTAATAATTAAAATTAAAATTCTAACAATCTCAAATATTAAAAAAATTAAAATTAAAACAGTATATGTACCGATTGCTTGAGTCCCAAGAAAAATCCAAAAATAATGAGGTTTGATTCAATAATATTTCAAAGAATAGGTTACAAATTGACCCCACTAGGAAGGATAAAGAAGAGAAAAGGGCCAATGACTTCCTAGGAAACTACGAATTAGAAAGTCGGTGATAGCCAATTCAAATAATTTGTCAACGGTGCTATGGACAACTCCAGCGTTTTCGCTAAATAAATCAGATCTTATCATTTTTTTTTTCTAAAAAATTATTTAATGCGCTAATAATTAAAATTTTTAATTTTACAAGTAAAGTTAAAATGATTTAAAATTTTTCACTTTTTTTTATTTAATTTTTTTAAAATATACAATTAAAAATATGTATTATTATTTTAATATCGTTTATAAAATTAAAAAATTTTATTGTCAGTTGATAATTTTTTTTATTTGTGAAAGAGATTCAAACCGTTTTCTCTAAACAAAGAAATCATGCATTATTTATTGAATTAAATATTAAAATGTTAAAACTTTATCCACTCTTAATCAACATATTTTTAAATTTTTAAGAAAAAATGTTAAATGTATATCTGTTGACTAATTATAAAAAAAAATATTTTCACTTACAATTATTTTAGTATAATTAATTAATTATAATTCAAAATTATATGAGATTTATAAAAAATTTATGTGGAATATACACTTATAAATGATGAATTTTTATATAATTTTTTATTAAATAAATTATAATATTATAATTAAAAGTTAAAAGATGTGACAAAAGGAACAACAAATGGAATTTATTATTTGATTTGTTGAGCCTAGAAGCAAAGTCACTGGGTCTAAGTGCCCCCATGGTCAATAATTTCAAATTCAACAAGCCCATGCCAGCCAATTTTCTTAAAAGGCCTTCACTGCTAGAGTCGAGGCTTCTCAAAGGAAGGCCCAAACTTTACTCGAGGCTGATACCCAAAGCTTCTTTTGGGGTGAAATCCAACCCCCCCCCCCCCCACCTCACAGTTTCCTCAAAAGACACAAACCCCCCTCTTGTTTCAAAATGTACCCTTTCCACCTTTGACCATCAGCCTCGTTGGTCAGCTCCATTAAGAAGAAACCAAATTATCTAAAATGCCCCCTTTTCTCATGAGCTTGTGAAAATGTGCCAATTTAAAAGAAAAAAAACAATTTTTAACGTGAAAAAGAAGATTATGAAAATTTTTTTATTTATTTTAACATTAAAAATGGTTTAAAAACAAAATTCAAACAAACCAATTATTGAGATCTATTTTTTTATTTTTTGCAAAAGTTCTTAAAATCCTAATCTTTAAAAAAGAAAAAAAAAATTGCAAACCAAACAAAATCGGCAAGCAATCAAATAAAATTAGATTCAAATACTTCAACCAAAATTAAGCATCAATAAATCTGCCATAAAATTAAAAATTATAGAGGAAACATACATGTCAATTTTAAATATTCTTTTCAATATCAAATCACGTAAACATAATTTAGGCCATCACAACTGCCAAAATTCATTTTCTTGATCAAAATATTCGTCTTATGGGAGTTTGATGTAGATGCAAACCCATCAGAATCGTCAGCCATCAAGAAGTTATAACTAAAAGCGCAAATCCATGTACCCAGAGAGATAAAGACTAGTGATTTTTTATTTTTACATGAATTATAACTTATTGAAATTTATGTATAAATGATGAAAAGTTTATTATCGAAATAAAGATCATGAAAATAAAATTAAAAAAAAAAAGTTTGAAGAAAAACCCATGCTAGAGAGAGAAAGCTACAGAAAGACATAGTGAGAAAAGGAAGGAGCTGTGTTCATGCGAATTGGCCACATCACCAGATCCAGCCAGCACGTTTCGGTTCATCTCATACCTCTCTACTGGTAAGGCTACATTACATAGCTTTCACACACACACACATATATATATATATATATATATATATATGTTCTTCCGAAACAGTGCCAATGCTATCATTAAGCTCGTACTAACATGCATGATCTTCTGATTTAATTCTTTTTTCGACTTTTTTTATTTGTTTTTAATTAACTCTGTTTTGTTTGAGCATTTTTTTTATGAGTAATTTGTAATGGAGTCATGGAAAGATATCAAATATCACCACGAGAACATTTCACCAAAATCGATTTGGTTTTTAAGGCACATACCAACAGCTTCTACCTTCAGCAGCCTTATGGCCTACGCAGTTGACATTCCACCGCCAGAATTTGAAGCAGACTAAGCACTGCCTAAATGCTACAATATTTCAGTCAACATCAACCGTACAAAGCAATTACTAAAATGCAGAGAAAAAAATGGTCCCTCTCCCCCCCACAGTGAAAAACTTGAGAGCACGTTAAACTGAGGGAGAAATAAGATATGCTTTAAATGTTTTGCCAACAAAAGTCAAATATGGATGCAATGTTGACAATTGGACATTCTTTCACGGCATTCCAAGTTCCCAGCAGCCACTTATAGAAATTTTGGAATCAACGAATAAAAGTTTGCTTGTCCCCCCAAAAAAAACTGATGTATAATCTTGGAAAAGTTTACCAGCCAAAGAAAAGAGGCAGGATTGAACCAAGGAACACTTGATTAAATGCATACATTAGCATTTTACTTGAGCAGTCACAACCAGCCAGCCATTTGAGTAATTAGAAACATGGGTGCTTCACATGTTATTTACATCATAATATAGAATAATTAACAGTTACTATTTTAACCACACAACATCATTTTTACTAGCAGGTTATAGATAAACAGTGCGATAGATTAATTCAGTCTAGGCAGATATTTATACTTGGTGCTGATAACAGTCCTGTTTCTGACCAGGAAAACCCAGGAGAATGGCCCCTGTGGTTGGGGAGATGAAGTCAGGGCAATGTTAATCAGTCTTCGGCCTGAAATTTCATAATAAATGAAGTTATATATAATCTTTTTTATTTTTACCAGAAGCAGCATTCTGATAAAATAAGCAATCAAATAGTTTTGTCTTAGATGTTACTCAGATCAGTAACGAAATCCAGCACTTGTTTCCATTTAAATTACTTATACCCTCTAGAGAATCACATGAGATAATCATCCTAACGGATGCAATTGCAAATGTTGAGTTAAAAACAAGATAGAAATGAGGTTCTTGGAGGCTTGTGATAGTTACTGACACAGCTGGAATAATTGCATCAATAATCTGAACTTTCCAAAATCATAAAACTTGGAACTGCTACTTAAATTTACTCAAATAGTAAAGAAAACGCATAATTTTCAACTTTCCGTGAATGACAGAATTCAAAAAACGGAAGCACTTGCCCTTTCAGCAAGTACCTAGCTCCAGAATAAGAGGTACGTTTACATGTTATCACACCTCTCATAGATGCCTAGAAAGTTGCTATTAAGTTCCAGGAGTACCACAAACACTGGTTCAAATTCTGACATTATCAAAATATGGATAATGGTTCAAGCGAGAGCTATCTCCATTTGGGCAAGTCAGCTACTGGACTCCCAAAAAATTAAGGACAATGAATGAAGAACGATTTTAATGTAGTTATCTTTTCTAAAGTAAGTCAGGCAGTTTACAGTCATCATTCTTTACTCTGTTTTACAGACCTGTCAAAATCTTCTACTACTAGATTTCAGCTGCTTTTAAAGAATTATATAAAAGGATTTTTAAGTTGCTAGATGAAATTTGTTGAGTTTTTAGCATTTTTAGGAGAATTTTTGTATTAACCCTTAAAATGTATTTGCATGGTTTATTAATGGCCTAAGAAAGTGTATCCGCCACGTAAATTAGTAGGCCATCCAGTATTGATCATTTTCCTTCCTAAGAGCTTGGTGGTATACATATTTTAGATTTATGAATATAAATATCAAAAGAGTTACATCCAGCATTGTCCTTTACTTGTCGGCTATTTGAAACTCGTAACTTGAGCATACATACATATATTGTGCTTTGTGCGCGTTTTTCTGTTAGAACGGTTTTTCCATTGAACTTATTCATAACATCTTTCATTCCACATAAGCTAGATAGGGAGGAGGGGAAATGAAAATAATACCTGCTTCTCAAAGATTCTGTTCTCATTTATGTCAACTCCTCCTGGAACAGACTTCAATTCCTCATTCCTGCAGGACATGAAAGTAGTGGATAAAAAATGACATGAGCACAAAAGAAAATCTAAGGTTGCCAACATCAAATCACCTTTCTTGTGTAAAACTGGTCTGTCGATCTGGAAATGAATTTATATCAGGAGCCATGGCACCAGGAACTCCTCGGTCTGTAGACCCAAATTTATGTTCTCCCTGTACAAAGAATTGTGTCAAAAGACAATTTGCCAAATATTATGTATTATAGAAGTCACTCAAAAAAAAAAAAAAGCCACCGCCGGAAAAGCAACGGACTCACATCAGAATTGTCTTCTATAAACCCTGGAACTCTGTCTGAAAGAAGGGCGACATACTGCTCCATAGCCACCTCTGGATTCATGTTTCCCAACCTTTGCCAAGCATTCCTTGCACAATGCAAGCAGTGCCGTCGATCACTCATACATAGCAGCTGTCAACCCTGTTATTATAACTACCAATCAAGCTATACCGTGTAATTTGGTATAGGCTATGCCCCACTGTGTTTTACACTCTGTTTTTGTCTAGGTTTGACAAAACTTCCCAGTTATAGTGGTCAATCCAAATTTGACCACTATAGAAACTGTAATATTTTGTGTTATCCCACATTGACTCAAGTGTGTTTCAGACAGCTCTAATTATATGAGGCATTATCTATAATCTGAACAAAAAACTGAATAATTCATTATCTCAAATTTGCAAACTGTTGATACAAGTGTATATTCAACTACCCTTCTACTGGTTAATTAAATACAAGTGTATTTTTCAACTACCCTTCTACTGGTTAATTAAAACAATCGGAAACAACATGACTAATAATATAGGCTTACCACCCTTCTTATTTTACTCAGTTTTCTCAAAATTCACCACACCTTTCAGTTTCCAATTTTTAACTTCATTTCGTAATTGCTTTCTAAACTATTTAAACTTCAAACCCAAGTTTGTGGTTTTGACAAAGGATAAAAATTTAGTGTATCAAAATGATATTATCTCTCCCTAACTACCAAAGTTTAATTCCTTTACTCTATTCTGTTAGGCTATTGATTTTTTCCTGTCAGACATTTAAACCCTAGTAACTTGAGTCTAACCATCCACATTCCACACCAACCAAAAAATAGAGCAAAAAGAGGAAGAAAAATCAACCAACAAATAGTCAAATATAGATGGTCAGGAAAGTTTGCTACCATTTGGAGCGAGAAGAGACCATGAAAGCTAGAGGTTGGGGCTCGCGACAAGGCCCTTCCGTAGCAATCTTGTGGAGTCCATAAAGTTCCATCTGAACGTCATTCCCCACCCCTTCTAAATCTCCTTTATGCTCGACAAACTTCACAGCTGCTCCAAAAACCTTCTCCAATTCACTCCTCTCTATCCCCTCCCAATCATCATCATCACTCTCTAGTTTCACATTCTTTTCTTCTTCCCCAACTCCTTTCATTTGACTCTTCTCAACGCTGATCTCTTCAGATTGCACTTTGGTTTCATTTTGAGCCTCTAATTCTTCAGCAATTTCCCCAACTTCTTTTTTCTCAGTCTTATTTTCGGTAACAAAATCATCAAGCTTCACATCAGCTTCAGCTTCACCGACCTTAGCTTGTTCTGCTTCAAAATCATCGACCTTCTTGGCAGTTTCTTGCAAAAATTCAACTTCCTTTTCACTTTCAAAGCCTTGAACTTTCAATATTTCAACAACCTCACTTTCTCCAGCTCCAAATTCACCAACCTTATCAGCAGTTTCTTCAACCCATTCAACTTTCTTTTCACTTTCAAAACCCTGATCAACCCCAGCTTGTTCTACTTCAAAAACATCAACCTTATCAACAAGTTCCTTAACAAATTGAACTTTCTTTTCACTTTCGATTCCTTGAACTTTCAATTTCTCAGAAAACTCCAACTCTTCCATGATAGTCTCATCATCAACATCAATCAAAGATTTTTCATCCACCCCAGAAACAGAATCACCACCCATAGCCAAAGAAACAATCTTGGCTATCAAGAAAGAAAAAAGAAGAGCAATAAAAGCAGTCAAAAAGAGCTCCAGGATAATCTCCATGCTTAAAACTCAAAACCCAAAGATTGAAACAGGATGAAAATATGGAATTAATGAAAGTAAAGTTGTTTAACGATCAACTATATAGAGACCCTTTTTTGCAAAAAATGGTTAAAAAAAAAAAGTAAAATAAATAAAAGAGCGAGAGAAGGGTGAGAGGGAAAGGATATATGTAAAGAACAGCAAAGCATATTCGGCATTTTAAAGCTTTGAAAGGGGAAATGGGATCGCTTTTGCTACGTTCATAGGGAAGGAAGTGGGACCCTTAATTGGCTGGCAACATTGGTTAAGTCACGGAGTTTCTTTTAGAAAAAACGTACATATGGCTCCAAAGTGGAGCTGACGTGGCGACAGTTTACGTACCCTTCAGCAGGATAACTGTCATCCTGATTTTACTTCGTTGTACGAGTTTTCCCTCTTTCGCAAAAATGACACGTGTATTAACTGGTTTGCCTCCATTAAGTCTCTAAAGTTGTAGTTAAGAATTACATTATAATTATTAATTAATTAATTAATTAAAATTGAAATAAATAACAATTTAGAATTTTAATATTTTTTAATCAATAAGCTAATACCTTAAAAGTGTAAATTTAATAATTTTATATATTTTATTCTAATATAATATAAACTTAATATATAAAATAAAAATAACTAAATTTAATATTGAAAAAATATGTCTTATGATTAACGTATAAATATGAATTATAAAACAATAAATTTATATTTTATATTATTTGACAAAAAATACACTACAAATATAAAAATTACTTAATTTAATCTCAAAATTCTTTTCCTTGCTTGACTCATTTTCCTTTCTTAGTGTTTAAGGTTTTTGTTTTTTTTTTTTTCTCAAAATGTAAGACTAAAAAATGTTGATGTATTATGTAAGCAGCGTGATTTGCGTTAACAATGTTTCATTTCTTGTTTACAAACGACTTCCAACTTGGTTCCTTTATTATTATTTTTTTCATCTCATAATTTTTTTTATATTTTTACTTTTAAAATTAAGAAAACCTACTTGATAATTATTTTATTTTATTTTAAAATAATGAAAATAAAAATTTAGTAAGAACTCACCATTTGATAATTACTTACAAACTTTATCGACAATATATAAAATAATTATTCTTTGTAAAAATTCAGCTCTTAAAAACCTATCAAGAAAATCATCTATATATATATATTAACAATAGAATAGTTGATATAAGAGTTTAATCTTAAAATTTCAACAATTAAATATGTCATAATGGAAACAATGACAAGTTAAGTTAGGCTATTAGGTTACTTATTACTATTAATTAGGTTATATTTGAATTGTCAATTGAGTAATTTACAAGGTGATTTTTTTTTTCTTATGTATAACATAATAGAACATAAGCATTCAACTGAATATGCAACTGTTACGTGCTTCGCTCTTAAGCCATGCAACCGTCACGCAAGTGTGATACAATCATGGTCTTGAAGTAACTAAAACTTGTAAATGGGCCTCATATTGACCTTCTGGCAGCCTCTGGTGGCCTATGGGCTATGGTAGGTTTTGATATGACTTAAAATTGGGCTTTTTGGTCTTAGAAATTAAGGTCCCATTTAATAAAGCCCAGTGAGCTAGTCACCGTCTTCCAAGCCTGTTCAACACACAACAAAAACACATGTTTTCTCGTGTAAACAAGCATAATTTGAATCTTAATATGAAAATCTTCCGAATCCAAATCATTACTTGTGAATAGTTAATCCAGATCATTAAGTGCTAATTATAAAAATGTAGAACAGTCATGGTCAAAGTTGATGACTTATGCTAAAATCTACCACTATCATTTTTATATTCCAAAAACATGTACGATTATAATTAAAAAAAAAAAAAAGGAATTCTCTTACAATTCACATGGGGTTAATTTAATGAGAATTGAAGTTCACATGAAATAGAAGGGGTGGACTATGAACATCCCAACTTGACAAAAGGAATAAATGTGTGCAGATGCATATCCATTTGGAAGCTAGCTGGCAATTGATTGCTGCAGTTTCCAAACTCCCATCCAACAACAACTCAAAGTCTTCATGAAATTTGTCAAAAGGAAATGGAAATATTGGAAGTTGCAAATAATTGCAGAGAAGCCTTGATTGTTGTTCATCCAGAAAGAGATAGTTCGTTTTGGGTCCACCACTTGGTGTGTGATTTATAAATGGCGATCTGACCTCACCAACCACCACAAAGAAATTCCTAGTGAGCTCCAGCTGTACGTTTGAAGCACTAGGCTTACCCCGATAACTCTAAATCAAGCATGCACCTTCGCTTATTTTGCATGCCCTTTTGACTAACATGGTGTTTAGCATTATCTAGAATTCTAGATGACGACCTCACTGCCGACCACTGCACATTCCATCACCGTTATCTCTTCTTATCAAATTTGGAATGTTTATATCTAATTTTTGAGTCATGAAACATTGAATGAATTTTTAATATGATAACAGAAACCTTTTCTTTTGAATCTAATATATGGTTAACATATTTGAAGTTTAAATCATGAATAGTAATGAATTGAATAAATATGAAATCTATCCAACTATAATCATTAATTTGCATTATGTGGGAGCAGAATATACGGTCTCAAAAGAAGTTTCTTGGAAAGACTATAAGAGATGTGGCCAAGCCAAACAAATGTTCAGAAAAACAGTGGACCAAAACAAGTAAATGCATGGTACAGTTTCCTTAAGTTTCACTCAGATTTAATAGCACAAAAATGTATGATGTCATTTCTGGCTCCCACTTTACACGTTGGCTATATATACAAGTCATTCATTCTCAAGCTCTTGTGAATTTTGCAAACCAAAACCAGTTTTCCCATAATTTAGGGAAACTTGTTGCAGTTGAGGGCTGAGGGATCGACAAGAAGAAGCCGTTATGGGAGGAGGAAACGGCCAGAAGTCAAGGATGGCTCGTGAGAAACACATGGAGAAGAACAAACCCGTTAAAGGTAAACATTTCTTTTCCTCTTTACTTTATGCCTTGAAATTTTAGTTTTAAGCTCTGATTATAGTAATTTTTTATGTTATCTAGGTAGTCAGCTGGAGTCAAACAAAAAGGCCATGACAATTCAGGTAAATTGTCAATGAATATTCTTAGATTTCCTTTCTTTTTTGCTGCTGAAAGATTCATGATTGTGGTAGTTTAATTTCTTGTCATAGTATTTTGTTAATCATTCTTCAATCCTAGTAAGCGAGAACCAGGTTTCAATGAGATGACTGATTGATGGAGAGTGGTGGATGCAGTGCAAAGTTTGCATGCAGACATTCATATGCACCACATCGGAGGTGAAGTGCAGGGAACATGCTGAAGCAAAGCACCCAAAATTTGACATGTATGCTTGTTTCCCTCACCTTAAGAAATGAATGACACAACCCAATAAGAAAAAATAGAACTTCAAGACTGAGCTTGAGGTTCCATATCTTGTATTTATGTTAATATCATTACATTTGAAGCTTCTGTTAAAAGTTACTGCCAATAAAAAAATGAGTTATCACACAATTTGAAGTTGTCCATGCTATCATGGTAGCTAGTTGCTAACTTGTTGCCCAACTCTTAACCATTTATTCTAAGATTAGAGTTTAGCTTGATCGTTTCCCCTTATCCAAGTTTCAAATCCACTAGAATGCTTGGTGGAAGATACTCTGATGTTTTAGGCTAATTTTTAACTGTGCATGCCACTTTTCAAGAGAGCAAACGTCGAATGCCCGGTGGAGGCTGTGACAAAACTGAAAAAATGGCTCAGTTGTTCACTGAAGGGTATGGCACTCGGCACGATGGGACCAGTCCGTTTGGATCCCTGCAACGCACAATGAGACCAGTCAGTTTGGATCCAAACGAATCCCTTTCAACGCGATTGAGCCAAAAAGTGGCCCAACCGTGCTACACTGAAACTTGTTTGAATCCAAACGGAGCCTAACTCGAAAAAAGAACATTCTCTCTTGCCATAAATACAACAGTTAGAGGGAGAGAGGGAAATTAAAAGATGAAATTACATGAGAGCTGAAGTCCTATAATTAGCTTCGTGAGGAGAAGCGTCTCTGCAAGCCTTCCTTATTTCTTTATAATAAGAGAAGAGCATTAAAATTAATACGAGAGCAGAGTTCACATTGCTATCAATACAAACTGACAAAGGACAAGTTTACAATGAGAAAGGCGACATTTATCACAAACTTTAAAACGTAATTTATTATAAAATAATATTAGCATATAATAATTACAAAAGAATAAACATGAAATCATCCAGCTAAAAACCTGGTTCTGAAGCCTGGTTAACGTGGTAAGATCAGGTTGATACTGCACCTAAAAACCTAGAAAGTCCAATTATCCAGATGTTCTGTAAGATTCTCCACCATTAAGCTAAATATACAGTCCTAGACATCTCAAATTCCATTATCTGTAATCGGATACCTAATGGAAAACATGAACACCACACCATAATATAAAGGTGCATCATAATCACTCAGCAGCAGCCTCGGAGCCAGTTTTTTCATACAAGCGATAAATAAGTGTAGACTTAGACATTTGGGGCTCTCTTTCCAGGACTGCAATCACATCCTTAACTGAAATAGTACGAGCCACTCTAGCATGGGGCGTGACACCTTGGTTCCGGCCAAATTTTCTACTAGCCCCTGTTGAAAGAAAGTAGAGTGAAAAACAAAGCAAATAGAGTGGAACAGACAGGAATCGTCCTCCCCTGGATGCAAGGTAAGGAGAATTTTAGGGAGAGGAGTCCAGATAACAACTTGGTAACATAAGAAAATCTGCAGAAAGTAAAAGTTGTTTAATGATACAGTTGGAACAGGTGGTGCAGGAATGATTATTTTCAAAAAAGAGACAAACTCTGAACTCTTACGACCAAAGTATGATAGTCATAATATAGGATTATTTGGGTTGTATCAATGCATTAATACCTTACACATCAGAAATATAACTAGATGTCGGAGCAACTTCATACAAGTACATTTGCTTTACACATAATTAATTTGTTCAAATCAACAATCAAATTTCCTAATTATTTCGTATACCTTATTACATGCAAGTGCATATTACTATCAGGTTTTCTACATGCATTGTTTTCATAGTTCCATACTTGAATCAGTTTCGTGTAAAGCACATAACCTGGTAACTACCAATTTATATGATTAAACATAATAGGAACCAATTCTAAATTGCTCTGTCATACACCAGCATTCATAACAGTGCCATCTAATGCAAAGGTATGCATGATAAACCTTACAACATATTAAGCAGCTAAATGCATCCAAATTAAAATTAAGAAGAGATCTAGCCATGAACCAAGCTTACCAGATGCAAAAGGACTGAGCGGGCCCCTCTTTTCTGATTCTTGATTGTCCTTTGCATTTTTTCCAGATGCAGATAGAGGCCTGCAGTTTACATCTTTACCTGCAGGAGAACCAGATGCTGCATCCATTCCCCCCTCGCGTTTCTGGCGGGCTTGCTCAGCCATAAGTTGCCATTTTGACAGCATGTCATCCCCTCCAACAGCAGCCCGTGCAGCAACATTTGCAGCAGTGGTCCTCATCTTATCATCCTCCTCCTTGTTTGCCTGGACATTACCAGAGAGTTACTCCCTTTATTTGGATAATTAAGGAACATAAAATGCTTGGAAAAATTACTCTTTGATAATACCTTTACTACTTTTACTCGACTGTCATCTTTCTCCTTATCACCTTCAACTACAGTCTCAGCCTCAGGCTGCATCCACAAATATTTAACATATACAATGTTAAGCAAAAAATGATATAGCATGCCATAATCTTTAGTCTGTCGGTGCATTCATGTGCATTATTAATTCCTCCCTACATTTTTTAGTGCATTATAGATAATCATATCACAAAATAGAAACAGCACCCACTTCATTAAGTTTCCGCAGCTTCTCTGCCTCGGCCTGCTTTTTCTCCCATTCTTCCCTAGCATTCCGGTTGATCATCATAATTTGCTGCCGAACATCTGAGGTGACAAGTGTCCGGTGCCTAGGCTTCTCAACATCAACCCGCTGCAAGAGATTCATTCCAAATTAGAAAGATATAAAGAAAATTCATGTTAACTAAGAGGAATTGAGGCTGACCTGTTTTGACAGTCTGATTAAATTGCATAGGAGCCCACGCATTCTTTCCTCCACACACTAGAGATTCAGATACATGAGGACATATATAAACCCATTATAAAGAAAAGGGCAAAGATGCTAGCATCTTACCAGGGACAAGCATCGTTCAACATCATTGCTTATATTCTTCAAGCCAGTTTTGGCCACTGCATGAAGACACAGAAAAACAGACATCAATTTGTGAGAAAGAGATGGCTTATGAAGAAGAGCAGAATGTAAATGTATGAAATTAAAGAACTTTAGACTAGGGAGGTATGAGGAAATAAGGAATATTAACTAATTTCAGCCAGTTTCTTCTGCAAAGGGGTTTTCTGCAAAATAAGTCTTTCTTCTTCCTCTTGGACAACCCTTCTGGATGCTTCTGAAACTCGACTCTCATCCTTGGGGCCAGAAAATAGTTGCTCCTCCTCTTCCTATTTGATAACAGAATGTCAAAAGGATGTGACTTCTATTTTTAGGGCTTATATTCTTTTAAATAACTACTTAATAACTAAATTTAGGCAGAGATGACCATAAAGTATCATACCCTGAGATTGACTCCGCTGACAGCAGTGACATCATTCAGTTGTTCAATGCTCTGATCTGAAAAGGCTCCAGACACTTTTTGCTTCTTACTGTGGAAATCCCATTCAGTATGGGTGAAAAACAATGTAATAAAAGGAATCAAATGATTGTTGATTGTTCCTTGCTATTCATTCCAGGCTATAAATCAACAGAGAGATTTATTTAACCTTGACAGTGGTGGTGATGAACCAAGAGCTTCAAGCGGTTTCTTCTGACCAACAGAGGGCTTTTTTTGAGGTGTTCTTGCACTGACCCCAGCTGTAGTGGACACAGAAGGATTCCGAGAGCCCAACTGATACATAAAGAAAGAACGTGGAAATTTGACAAAAGAAAGCAAAAAGTCATAAGCATGCACTTCAATGGGGAAAACACTAAATAATATAAATTTCATTTTTATGAAGAGAATTTCAAAATATGTGAACTAAGGAGAAAGTAAATAAAATTCAAGAGTAACATCATCTATAAAATTTAATGTTTCAACCACCTTGTTTGCAGGACAGATTTTAGGAATTTTGCTTACTGTACAATCAGAACAACTAAAATGCTTAATCTAACAAGTTAGCAAGACAGCACATGATTCATTAACATAGCTCAAGGCCCTAGAAAGAAAAAAAACCCCAGCAAGACTATCAGAGTATCAGACAAACAATTCAGTCCATGACATCAAATTGGTTATACCTAGCAAGTCCTGTCCATACAAACTTCATAACTGAAAAAAAAGCATCATTCCAAAATGACAAATATTTAATGCATAAATTTTCATGTAGACTTTTAAACAAAGTGGTTCTTCTAATCGTCATTAGCAAAAGCATCCAGAATCATCCATCAAGATATAATAATGAGAAAACATATACTAAGATGAGATTACCGGGACATTAGAATCCATTTGTGTTGTGATGGAAGGAGAAACCAAATTAGGAGGTACCATACTAGTAGGAGTTGAGAAGCCAATTCTAGAAGACTGCTTCTCTAAAGACTCATCCTTTGGAGTAGCTGTAACTGCATTTCCCTGTTCAACTAGTGCAGTAGACAATCCCTGTGTTGCAGACACATGAGGTCTGTGCTGTTGCTGAGCACCTTGATCAACAGGTTCCTGTTTCACATAAGTCACTGATGATAAAGGGCCAGGATTCTGCTCCTTACTTGATGAGGCTTGCCAAGGAATTGAACTGCTTGAAAAGTGAGAAAGAGATCCACCCTGCAATCTATTTGGGTCATTAGTAGAGTTTTGCCTCTCAAGCTTAGGCCCACTCATCATGTTTATTGCCTGGGTTGATCCTCCTACAGGATTTGGTCCCATGCCTTGATGATGTGCAAGTTGCCTAATTTGTGAATCATGAGGTTGCGGCTTTAGTGAGGAACCTGAAGTATTAACATTTGGCCCAGAGTATGGGTGATAATTACTACTCCCGTACATGGCAAAAGAAGTTTGTGGGAAATTCAAATGTTGTTGCTGCTGCTTGTTAATTCCTTGTACTGGAATTGAAGTACGATCTCTTTCTTGATTCACAGTGGTTGAACTAGAGGAAGAAATTTGACTTCCTAGCACTCCGAAGCGAGAATCTGATTGGCGATCCATCTCTTGAGATTTTTGAGCCTTGTTTTCAATGGATAAATAACTTGAATTAGTCTGCATGGGGACTGCCGGAGAGGAGGTATGAGATGAATTGGCAGGAGAGTTAGGGCCTTTTTGGTGCAGCTGAGCTAACGAATGTGGACCAGCAAACTGTGTAGCACCACCAACAGATGGCATTCGTGGATTATTCTGCCGTGCTGCAACCTGGGACTGTAATGGGAATTGGTTGGAACTCATCTGAAAGTATGGATCTTTATTTTAGCTTGTTTTCAAAATTAACATGCAATGATTAAATTAACTAAAGCATCAGTTTTTACTTTAATAACACAAGACATTTGTGATCACCTGCACTTGTAACTTGTTAACTGCCAACCTCAACATCTGGTCTCCTACAATATCTCTCATGTGCCTGACAAATCCGTCTTTTGCAATTTCATTTTTCTAACAGTTAAAGACAATAGAAAAAAATCAGAAAAAGATGCAAAGCAAAATCCATTCTGTCTATTGCATCCATTACTCAATAAACAGGATAATTGTAGCAAAAGGGTTGAGATCAGAAATCCACCTTTAGTTTACCATACAGAGTATGAAGCTGCATGGCTCTGTCTTTATCAAGTTGGGGCAGTAAGGCAGGCAACAACACAGCAAATGGAACTTGTTTTCCTCGATTCACAGGATTATTCGGCTGCTCTGTCCCACTGGCCTGTTGATTACTCATCTTCTGTAATTTCACATATTGTGATTCACTGTCTTGACTATTGGTTCTCTCTAGTTCACGAGGCATAGAACTTCTTTCAGTAGTTTGAATCCCAGTAGTCTGAACCCCGTTCCTTTGAGTAACCTGGGCAGAAACTTCTTCAGCTACTCCTTGTTGAAGATCATCTTGGGGTTGTTTTGGTTGTGGTGGTAGATGATTACCTTCTTGCGGAACATCATTTGGCTGTTGTACTTGTTGCTGACTCCCCATAACAACAGCTCCCTGTTGCTTTTGCTCCATTTCAGACGAAGGCTGCTGTTGTTGCTGTGCACTTTGAAGAGCTTGTTGATTTTTAAAGTTGGTGTTCCCATCTTGCCCTGTATTTGGCCATTGTGCAAGTGACTGACTGGAAGCTGGATTGCTTCCTTTAGACAAAACTGCTGTAATTTTTAAAACGAGGACATAACAATCATCCGTGAATTTCCCGGTAGAAGCAATTCATAACAATTGGAACTAACATAAAAGAAAGCTAATGACACTCTTAATTAAGATTTTTACACCTTCAATAGACAAAGTTACTGAATTTCAATTTTTGAAACCAAATCAGGTTTCTTTGTCTTTCAAATTGGAAACCAATTTTCAGCAAAACAAAAATGAAAAGCAAACAATTAAAAAAAATGATACCGGTATTTGAATCAGACGGCTGAGGAGTGGACGCATCGCCTTCAATATCCCGATTCAAGGCGGCCTGGAACGCCTCAACGTCAGCTCCAGAATGCATAGACTCGTCCTGTTACCAATTTTTTTTAACCAAATTGGAAAATAGAATGAATAATGTTAACTTATTACGAATTCCATAGATATTTGCAGAAAGAAGAAAAACCCAAAACAAAGAAATAAAAAAGGAGAAACCTCGTCTTCTTCTAGGAGCTTTACTATGGAAGGGTCCATTACAAGCTTTTCCTGCAACCAGCTGTCGCTGCCTCTGCCTCACCGGCAAGTGAATGGGATTCATTCAACGGCGTTACAAAATATGTACATTAATTGAAATTGAAATTACAAAAAAAAAAAAGGAACGATAATGAGAAGAAAAAATGGAAATTTAAATTGGAAAATTTCAGAAAAAGAGAGAGTAGCTTTTACGGTGGATGGAAAAATGGGCAAAGCGTTTGACAATGTTGTTCCTGGCTTTTTATCGGCCTAGCCTGTGGTTCCTAGTTTTTAATCGGACTAGCCGGGGTTAATAGGCTGATTTTTTGGATCAACAGTTGACCCGGTTAGTAATGGACCAAAGCCCATTATAAATATGGGTTGATGGGCGAATTCTGCCCAGATTACAACACAGGATCAAGCCGTTTCTTCACTTGAAGCGCGCGTTCCAGAAATGGGCAGCAGCGGCAACACTTCAAAAAGCTTGAGCAAACGCTGCCTCCATCGCCTCTCCTCCGATAGCCATTCGCTCCTCCATGGTAAAAGCTTCATCGAATCCAATTCGCTTATGGCAAAAGCTGTCACAACTTGGATTATCTTTGCTGCTGCTGATTTTACATCCGAAGTAAATCCCTAGATTTTCGTTTTTTCTCGAACCAAATTGAGTCATACAAAATTTTGAATTATGCAAATAAGGGTCTGAAATCTTGACATAATTATTTCATGGGCAACATAGCGTAGGGATCTAACCATTTTTATTTCATGGATTCTGTTGAGCTGAACACCTGAGTAATCTTCTTGGATGAAATGGACTCACTTGAACCTTGTTGGCTTTTTTAAGGTCTATAGTGTTGCACTTGTCAAGCACTGCTTTTTTGGCTACTGGCGTGCTCTGTGTGGCTTTGAAACCCTTCATTTGATTACCTTTTCTAATGGAAACTTGCTCTTGTTTAAGACTTTTGTTGGCTACTTCTGAGTCAATCCTCTGAAAATGGAGCATGGCCCGTTTCCTATTTTTTAACATATATAACTAAGTTCAGGTTGTGTTATGTTGGTGTTTGATTACGGCAAAGCATTGGTCTGACTTCTTATTGCGGCGCCAATCTCAGGTGAAAGTGTTGAAGAGTTTGTGCCCAATTTGTGATTTTGTTTCATGCAAGTTTGTACCTGTTCATCTCCAGGTATGACGTGGCCTGTCTTTCTCAATCCTCTACTTTATCTCATTATTTTTACCACTCGAACATTTATTTACCCCCGGGTCCCGACGGCTCTACAAAATTAATAATCCCTCCTGCTAAAATGTGCAATCGATTTCGAGCTCGTTTTAAAATTTATTTTTGAGTTTGAATTTAATTTGAGATAAAAATTATATTATTTAAATTTATTTAATTAAATTTAATTAATATATAAAAATAAATTTAATTTTTATATTTGATGAAAATTTAATTTTAAATTTATGAGATTTTTATTAATTAAAATATATAAAATTTAATTAAATGTAAAAATATTTAAATTTAATTTGATTATTATTTATTTTAAATTTTATTTTAATTAAATATAAATAATTTATAAATATTAATATATTATTTACACGGTATCAAACCGCAAGACACCCTCACGCGGCTGTACGATACATAGAAACAACTAACCAATTGAAAACCTCCACGTGGGAGAGAGAAAGGCACCACCGCGTCAGGTATTGATACCAGATTTGCCGTCACTATCGACAGAGGCATTGGATCCAAGCACGGGTCCCAACGGCTAGGAAACGGCACGAGGCACCTGGCGAAGACAATGATGCCGTCATCCGCGTACGACGTTGTTTGTTTAAGGATGAAACTATATTATGGGCTTAAGCCCATCTTTTCTGCCCATTGGATTGTAAAGCTTCTTTCCTACTATTGGGTCCTTTAGATGCCCCTTATTCTAAACCGACTTCACAGGCTGGAACTGTTCTTTTGCAGACACCAAAAACCCCATAAACTGCACCGTATTTGCAAAACCTGTAAATATTGTTTTTCTGTCTTAAAGCAGGGTTTAAGGTTTTGAGATCATGATTTTGTGGTTACTCAGCCATTTATCCTACATATATTGATGGAGGTTTTGTCTGAAGAAGGTGTACGGATGTGAAAGCTGTGTTCAGTTTTGTTAGTTAGTGGACAGGTATATATGCAAATATTAAAGTCATTTTCAGACAGACAATTTCCTCATGTTTGAAGTAATTATTTATAACAAAAGAATTGCTGTTGATGTAATAGGCCTTAATTTTCATCTACGCTAATGCTTTGGTAGCATTTAAAGACCAAAACTTGAAGACCCTCTTCTAATCCTAACTTTCCAGGAATCTCATTTTGCCAACCAAGTACTCTTTGAATTTGAGACCATACTCTCTTCCACTAATGCAATTTTGAATCATATTTCGGTGTTAATTCAATAATTGCTAGGTTGCTAGTTGGTGGCATCCACAATGCGCTTTTACTCCTTGGCTGCTGCTTGATTCTCCTGTGTATAAAAAATGTCATAATAATTTTGAGATCGCTAAACGTAAAATATTTTAAAATCGAAAAAAATAAACCGATGTCTACACCAAGCTGGCAGCATAGGCTATGATCAGCATGAAGAGAAATAATAACTCCAGAATTTATTATATCAAAGAAGCCAAGTCGCCAAGATCATCACTTTCCACGTTCATCATCTCCATTGTTCCACAGCCTCCGATATCAAATGCAGCAAACGAGATTCAAAATTGTGAATCTGTGTCTGAGAGAAGGCAAGCAAACTGTGGGGTGTAACAGTAAAAAACAAAGTGCATGACAGTTGGCAGAAAACAAATGGTAAAGGGGTTCCACAGTCACAAACGTACCCAGCAGCTCGCATTCCAGCACACATCTTTTTTTTTTTTTTGGCCGTATTAAAGTCTGTTCATTCATTCCTCACCGCAACACTGTTCCATCCCCTGAAAAGACAATGGCAATTACTCCCTTCTCTGTATCCCTAGAGCCATGATAGATCAGACAATGAAAATCACATGCTTTCTTTCATCATTCACTTACCCTCCATTAAAGTCATAGATTATTGAGATCTTTTTTTTATATCTACATGTTCAAAGGTATGGCATGAGCCGTTCTTAGGCACTGGACAGTGGTCATTCCTACTTCATCCCCTTATCTCCACGGATTTTCTGGTCCGCTTTGAAGCTTTTCATATCTGGGGTGACGAAAACTGGGACTCCGAGTTCTTTTTATTTTTTCTTAATATATTTTGGTTGGAAGAAAATGTTCATAGGCTGAGTTGCCGCATATAAGGGGTTTCTGGAGGTATTTTCAAGGGTGCAATTGCAAAGGACAAATACAATCTTTCGTTTAGAGGGCAAATTGCCATCTGGCAATAACATTGACATTATGAAGGTTCCTGTGGTTTGGGTTATCTTTTTTGTGGTAGGGACAGCTTTGCTTGTCTTAAACATTCTCCGCCAGCTCCTCCATTACTGGTAAATGTTTTAAGTTGTTATTTTCTTTCACTTCGATCAATAGGTCTACATAATTCATTTGTCCTTTAAGAGAAAATTCCTAGGTTTGTTTTCATAATTAAATTGCTTTTATACCATGTTTCGGATCGTGCGATCCAGTTCACAATTTGTAGGGGAGGTAACCAACTAGGTAACTCTGGTTCTAGCTAAGCAATTGTTTTTGAACCATCGGATATAACTGCACATGGCTTGTTGCTGTGCACAGAAAATGACCTCACGATTTCCTATTCCTTGTTATATTGTTGTATGTCAATAATTTAGGTCAATAACTAAATTGCTTTTATACCATGTTTCGGATCGTGCGATCCAGTTCACAATTTGTAGGGGAGGTAACCAACTAGGTAACTCTGGTTCTAGCTAAGCAATTGTTTTTGAACCATCGGATATAACTGCACATGGCTTGTTGCTGTGCACAGAAAATGACCTCACGATTTCCTATTCCTTGTTATATTGTTGTATGTCAATAATTTAGGTCAACTGTCTTAAATCTTTATTTTCAACCTATATTTACCTTCCACTCTTGCCAATTTTTATGATAATTAGTTGTTTCAATTAATTTGCCTAGAGATATTTTGCTTTCTGTCTCATTCTTTATTGGGTTGTTAGCTTGTTGGTTATGGGGGCAATTATTCTCTATTTCCATCGTATTTGTAACTCTTTGATCAATTTGTCGGCTTTGGTTGGTCCATTTTAGATCATGCCAGTAATCCTATAGCCTAAATTGCAGCTTGGCTGTCAAGGCAATTCATGATATGCTAGCAATGATTCTTCATTGACTGATTAATATGTCCTCTTCTTTGCTTAGATAATGATCAAATATTCTTGCTAAAGTTAATGCAGTGTTGGTAAATCTAGTAAAATAGCTGCAACCGGATATATATAATTGTAGGAATCAGTGAGTCTTGTATGCTAATAGCGTCCAGTTTCTTTAATGTCATTCCAGGTATGGAGTTTTCCCAACATGGTGATGGTAGGAGTATAACAGGAATAAGTAGGAAGCTGAAGGTACATTCACTACATGGCCAAAATGAACCTTTTTTTTATTGCATTTTGAGACATTTTCTCTTCTGAAATTGCAGCTGAATGGCTACAATCCAACCAACGAAAAGAAGAGCAATGTGGATCTGGAAGATTACCATCCCAATAATCCAGTTCCAAGCTCAAAGGCATCTATAAAACATGGTCCTATTGAGCATGGTAGTCCTCTTATTCCATACATACCAAAACCTCCACCTCCGGGTCATCCAAAGAGTGGTGGTTCCACTTAGCCATCTAAAAGTCATTTCTATCATCTGAAGAATCCTAATCATCTTATACTTGAACCAGCTTGTTTTCTGTATCCTATCCAGACAATAACTTCAACTTGCCTATCTATGCAGCTTTATGTTGTATGTGTTTGGCACAAAATAAACGATTAATAGGTTTTGTATTTTGGTGCTTGGTCAAAGAAACTTGATGAAATCTGATCTCTCAAAATATGAGCTGTAATTTTCCTACTTATTGAACATCAATAACCGTAGTTGATCATCTTGTATTGACATCTGTGCTACTCGTCTGCCTCATCCATCGATCTGGCTTGAGGTGTTCTCCACTTGCTCACTTGCTCACTTGCTATCAATGGGATGGAGATTGCATTTGCTCTAACGAGACTCTTCTGTCAGCATAGTTTTGAAAATGAAATATTTGTCTCCTTGCTGGAACAAAAACCCATTATGATGAATGCACCTCTGTCCTGATTTCTTCTCTCAATTAAAAGCCCCCCAAACCTATTCCTTGTACGTTTTGCCTGGTTTCTTAAATTATGGAGTAGTAAATTATCAAGTTTACCAGACCGTGCCAATTTGTACTTCAAGTAATCTTTTACCTGTATAATTTATCATTCTCGTTTACTTTCAGTGTCCCTGAAACTCTTTCAGGAGAAAATCTACTCATTTGCGTCATAAATTATGTATATGCATCTATCTTTAGTTCATATTCTGAATTATTTCCATTGAACAAAAGCTACTTTCATGATATGCAGTAACAAATATTCAATGCAATCATTGCATAAAATCATGAACCCATGTTAGTACTTAGTTCCACTACCTGATCACTTGATGTCACTTTTCTTTTTTCCTTCCTTTATTATGCAGAGCTTTCTTTTGGTTTTACAACGGTACTATTTTTTTTTCTACCTGTGGTCTGGTTTGCTATTCATACCGATTCCAGGCTCTTGAATAATGGACAAGGTAAAAAAAAAATGATAACTAGTTCATTAGGTAGAATCTTTTGGTAAGTTTACATAGAACATGGAATTTCAGCTTGGCTTAAATCTACCTGTCTACCATATAGAGTTGCAAGGCCTGTATTGATGACTAAAAATTTACGGTACTGTTAATCGTGAAAATTTACCAAAATATGTTTCAATTTTGTTGTCTGGATTTACTCTTTTGAGTCCTAGTTTCACTGCCTATGAGTTTCGCCAAGAGCCTAGTTCAACTACTGAAGTTTACCGAGCTAGTTAACATTTTTTTTTTTTGCTTTGCATATACTGTTAGTTAATGCTTTAGCAAGCTTCCTCCATTTCACTCTAGTAATCATTGAGAAACACTTGAAATCCTATGCTCCACAAACTCTTTAAATATTTCACCTACTACAATGCTCTTTAGATGTGGAAGGCTAAGGCTACCTGACTTTTTATGGGGCAACATTTTGACTAACGGTACGTTGAATTGCTTCCAACTTGCCTGAGTGTTACTGGAGTTGAGCTACCAGGCAACTATCACAAAGCTAGCAACAAACATGGATGGAAAACAAGCATGCTGTCACACTTGGTGGGCCTGCTTAGCCAAAAGACTAAAGCTAACCAGGAATAGTGGTTTCGGTTAGAAGACGACCAAACCACAACCAAAACTCAGAAAGCCAACAAAAGTGGAATTGTTTATATCACCAACCCCATTGACTATAACACAGAAAAATAATCACTTCTATCCCTTCTTCTGTAAGTTAATTTCATTACCATTTTTATTGGTTTTCCTTGATATCATCCAATCCTTCATCACCAAAGTGAAACACTATGACCCAAATTAAATCAATATCTCACCAAGTGAAAACTTCCTAACCTAAGTGCCGACTTCTTTTCATTCAGTCCTTTCCTATATAGCTAGCTATCACATTACATTTTTTCTGGGCTTATGGCTTATGCAAAGTGGAAAGTAGATATCATAATCACCAAAGCAATGGGACCATAGAAGAATCATTTATCCTGGCATGGCTTCAGCTACCATATGCTCGAGTTTAAAAACATTACTTAATAAGGATTAGTAACTTTAACTTCAATTATTAAATGAAGTGATGCTCAAGGCAGGACGTTTTCGATCTCCTACTGATCATCATTTGTTAATAAAGTTTCGATTTTAACTGACATTTCTAGCGCCTGTAGTTATTTGGCAGATGTCGGTTGTGACCAAATTAAGAGATTAAACTTTATCCATCTGCTGTCTTAGAGGAAAATGATAAGAGGAAAACAAATACGTTTCAGAATAATCTTTAAAACCAAACAACCTTGATTTGGTAAAATATAACTATGTTTAACTGATGTTTTAGTAAATGTTCGTTTTGGAGAACTGTAAATCTCTCGTTTGTTGGATTCTCCATTACAACTGCTAAATCATGCAGAGAAAAACACTGGAGTTAACTTTAAGCATATTGTTTCAATTCAACAGGAATCCCACCAATCATAGCAGGTCTTGTTTTTTATGTGTCCAAAAAGAAAATTTTAATTTCTTCAGTGGGGAACAATTTTTTTTTTCTGCTTCTGCTACAAGCAACAGTTTCATTAAGCAAAGTTAAAAGATATGATAACAGCAGATATAGACAAACTACTCTGGTTTGTATGAAATCGATTTTCATTTTGATAGTCTGATTACAACTGACCCACTTCTTATTCTAAACAGGAAACTGGAAAAACTCTGATAATTTTTCCATCGCCCAAACGACAGGCCTACCATTGTACCACAAAAGCTTCAAATCAAACCCTTAACCCTGGATGCCTGAGAAATTGTGGGACAGATGGGGGGGTAGAGTGGCAAGAACCGATATTATTATAAAGCAGTGAGGAAGGTAGGGGAGAGGACGATTACATGAACTGTTGGACAATGCAGTCAGTATGGGACGGAGCAATGGAGCAACCTAGAAAGAGATACATGCTTTTAGCTAATGATAAACTATGATGTGTTTGCTCTCTTTATGTTGGGAAGTGGGGGCTTTTTTAGCCTCTCTTCTTTCATTAGTAACAACCAATAGAATAGTAATCTCTGGTCTGGGTACAAGTATATGCAAATGATAAAAAATTTTAACAAAACGTAAGCAAATTAAAGTAATAGTACATTAAGGATTAAAACAAAATGTTCATGGAATAAACATGCTTTCATAGATTGAAATAAGAATTGGAATAGTGGAATAGTTCATTCATTGTTGACAGTAACATTACAAAAAGAGAGAGCTTTAGGAAATTGAGTGCCAGCGAAGGAAACTTGCTTTTTCTTTGAGGCAGGGGTGGTCCTTGGATGGAATTGAACTGGAGGGCATGGAAGCATGTGTTGGTGTCTCAAAAATGTGATTCTGATTTGGAATTTTGGGAGTTTTGGCTCTCTTTTCCATTTGTGAAGTTCATCGAATCAAATTTGCTTTCCATGACATATTCTTTGAGTGATACATATAACAAAAACTTCAGGACCACAAAGGCCTGGGTTCATATAGCTTAAATACGTTATGGACTTGATTTAACGTAACTTTGTTGGATATGTTTTCCAGGCTAGAAGTGGAAAACATGAGCCACGAAAGAAACCAATCTCCTATGTATTAATTAGACGGACAAAGACAACGATTGGCAACAGATGCATGCGTACACACATCCGGATAAGCAGAACTAATGAATTCAAGTGTAATATTTCAATATAGAAAACTTATTAAAACTTGTTTTATGATTTGCTGTGATTTCTAGGTTCAACATTTTAAGCAACAAAATGTGTTAACAAGAGTTAATATTCATTATTTGACTCTTTTAGATCTAACATTGTAATCAATGAAAATTTTTTTGAGCCAAGGCCAAGCCAATAGCATGGAAATTGGGCGCAAAGGGTGTGGTTTAGGGGTAGATTAAAAATAGAAAATAGCTTTGTCAACCACCTGTTTCCCACTTGTTTACGCAGCTGCAAGTTGGTGAAAGTACTAGGCATTTCATTTCATGTGGAGAATTCATATTAAGACTAAGATAATAAAAAGCAAAAAGGTGGCTTAATGTAAAAGCGTGGGAAGGAAAAGCATTGTCTACTTTTGTATTATCGGCTTAATGGTTCAAAATGATTATTCATCAATGTTAATGTTCATTTATACCTAGGGGACATGTAGTACAAAGATCAGAACATAATTAAGGTAATACATAAAACATTTATAGGTGGGTGAAAGAAGTTGGTTTTTGACATAGATTGCTCATCTAACTCTAAAGATAGAATGTGGATCTCAAAGAGTTTCATTGGCTGCATTCCATATAGCACAAGGAAAAAAAAAAAAAAAAAAGAATCATAGTGTTCGAATCCAAACCATCTCATAGTGACGGAATGAATATAAGATATTGAAGATTTTAATTAAAGATTTATTTAGATGAACAATAATATTAATTTCAATAAAATTAAAAATAATGATAAAAATTATTATAATTGTGATTTGAAAAAAAAAATTATACTGAATTTTGAAGTTATAATGAAAATTTTGGCCTTTTTTTTTTTTATCAAATGTACCTCAATGAAATTTTATTTAATATTTTATTAAAAACTTTTAAAACTTAAATGCATTTCATTGTGCAGTTGCTTTCAAATCCAACCTAAGACAGATTTAGGAATGAGATCAAAGTTGATTGGAGTTAGAACAAGTCAAAGGTTGACGATGAATGTCACTTTTCTCCTTAAGGTCTTGTAGATTGAGTTCGTTAGGCTTTTAATCATATGGTCTTGGGCTCCATAGTTATATTGATTGCTGATGCTACTACCCTTTAGCAATTAAGTAAAGAAAACTTGACATTTTTTTCGAAAAAAAAATAATTAAGCAAAGTTTAGTATCATTTGCTTTTCGTATATTCATTCTTTCATTTTTATTTTTTTTGTTATATAAAAAAATAAAATCTTAATACAAATAAAACAAAAAATTCTAATTTAAAACCAAATTTTTTTATATCCCCACGAACACTTTTAATCACTTAACTAAAAGGTTCAAGGACACTTCTATTTCTCTTTCACTTCTTTTTTATTTTTTTTCTTTATGAAGCATCTTTGAATATTCTTTTAAAAAACTTGGATAGGAAATTTAAAAGCCTATTTTTTTCAATTCTCTCCTAAAAGAATTTAAATTCTGCGTCACGCATAAGCGTAACGTTTTTCTCAGGATTTTACATTCCTCTCCTCACGATTCCCCCTCGTTTATTCCCTGTCCCTACTCCACGTGTAATTCTTTTCCAATATTATTCTCACACAAACACGTTGCTGCTCCACCAAGCGAGTCCCAATCCCTATAAGACCCTGCGAGTGAGTACAATCCTCCCTCTTCAATTCGAAAAACAATTAAAATTACTAACTAATACAAAAAAATTTTTATTCTTTTTTTCCTATCCCTGATCACAAAAATGCTCGCAAATCTCGCTAAACATCCACGTCACTGCTAACTCTCTTCTCTGCTTCACGCTTTTCTTCTCACGGTCTCGTCGGCAATGGTCGTTTAATTTTTCTTCTCTCCGAAAATTCCAACTACAAGCTTAAAAAATGAAAAATCTGTTAATTTCTGGATTTTTTTAATTAACTCTAAACTCTGATTTCTTCTTTTTTAAGTTTTTTTGGGAAGTGAAATTTTGGGAGGGGTTAATACTTCATAATAGAAACGGTTAGTGTTTGGGAAGGAAGTGAGATTAAAGGATCAGTTAGGAATTGAATTTTGTGACTGCACGCAAATGGTAGCTGCAGTGTCCGCAACGGCAAACCCCAAACAACACGGAGGAGGGCAACAGCTACACCAACACCCGTCACGCCCTCCGTTATTGCCTTCCGAACCCGACAATGGCATCGCTCTGCGCCGTCAAAAATTTTGTGATGTCAATTCTCGTTATTTGTGCACGGCATCATCCTCCTCTAATTCTTCCACGTCATCGACTTCTTCTTTCGTAGCTTCGGCCAAACGGTGTCTGTCGCCGTTGGTTTCGAGGACTTCTTCTCATTCGAAGGCCATTACCACTCCAACGCACGCGACTCCATCGGCTATCAAGCGGTCGCAATCAGTGGAACGGAGATATGCGGTGACGCCGCGGCCTAATAATTCTATGGAATCGAGAACCTGTAACGGTTACAACAACAGTGAATTATCCACTGTTCAGAAGTCGCCCTTCACTTCGACGAGAAGCTTATCGGTTTCGTTTCAGGGAGAGTCGTTTTCCTATCAGTTTAGCAAAGCTAAATCAGCTCAATCTCCAACCTCGGCAAGGAAAGGAACGCCGGAGAGGCGGAAGCCAACTGTGGCAACGACGACTCCGGGGAGAGGAACAGATCAAACAGAGAATTCAAAGACGGAGCGGTGGCCGGCGAGGTTAAGGCAACCGAATTCAAAGAGTAGAAGCATGGATTGCACCGACGAGAGGAAGAGATTAAACGGATCTGTTAACGGCAATGTAGTTAGGGCGCTAAAAAATTCAATGAATGATAATGGAGATTTAACGGCCGTTATAGCCGTTGGTTCTGAGGCTCAATGTGATCCCGTGGCTTCTGATACTGAAAGTCTTTCTTCTGGTAGTACTAGCTCTTGTAACGGTAACGGCGACGTTAGACGTGGGCCTCAGGGGATAATGGTTCCGGCCCCGTTTTGGCAAGAGACTAACAGTCGGTTACGCCGGTCCGATTCTGGCTCGTCGGTTTGCAAGAAAAATACAGCGCACTCTAAGCGAGTTGCACCAGACAAGTTCGGAATTGTTTGTCCTCTGTCGTCTCCATTAGGTGTAGTGAACAGCCGAGGACAGTTATCGCCAATTCGTGGGCCAGTTCGGCCTGCATCGCCGAGTAAGCTTGGGGCCTCCTCAACTTCGTCCCCTTTGAGGGGAATGAGTCCCTCTAGAGTGAGGAATGGATTGGGTAGTAATTTGGTTAATACACCGTCGATTTTGAGCTCTACTGGTGATGTTATTAAGATGGGTAAGATTGGGGAGAATAAGGTTTCCGATGCTTATTTGTTGAGACTACTTCATAACCGGTTGTTGCAGTGGCGTTTTGTTAATGCTAGGGCAGATGCTGCTCTATCTTCCCAAAGGTCTAATGCAGAGGTATGCCTTAAAGAATTGATTTTGAATTTCTCTCTTGTTGCGTTTGACCATTATATTTGCTTGATGTATGCTACTATGCTGTCCATTTTTTATGCTTCAGTTTTGCATGCTTTACTATTACAACATTGACAGGAATTCACCTTTAATTTAATTTGGCAGTACAACTCGCAGCATTAAATGTTGCGTACCACCACCTGTAAAGTATTATGGCTAAGTTTTACCTTTGTAATGGGATGCTGAGTTACATATCATGAATTTATGTTATGTTTAATTTGTGCGAATGAAGCCTGCCTGCATGAAAGGAGACCGCATGCCTGCTTTGCATGTCAAGCTTTCACACTAAACGTAGAGGCCGTGTGAGAGATGTGAGTTCAGTAGATTTTGATTTCAAATTAAGATTGAGCTGAATGTATAAGAAGAGGCTGGCTCATTAGTGGCTGATCTTCTTGCTTTAAGGAATGAGTCAAATAGGGAATTCAGTATAATGGGAACAATTTGATTGAATTAGAGGCAAGCAGAGACTGCAGATTATGCGTGCCTTAGAAACAGCTATTGTTGATGATCCATTGATGTCTGAGAAAGGAGAAACAGGGGAAATAAGAGTTGCTTCATATTTTTAATGGTTGATGTGATTTATATTCATTTCATTATCTTTCTGCATTTTTGTGTAAGATAATTCATTTTTAACTGTCCTATTGTTTCTCAGGTCACTTACATTTTACATTTTTTATTATCTTCGTTTTAGATTAATTAAATTATGACAAAGAATCCTTTTGTCATCATGTTTTATGTAACAGAAAAGTCTCTATAATGCATGGATAACTACGTCAAAACTGCAAGAATCTGTTAGAGCCAAAAGAACTGAGTTACAGTTGCTGAGGCAAAACTTGAAAATGAACACCATCCTCAAGGGCCAAGTAAGAACCATCTCTCCATTGTGGATTTTTTCTTGGGTTGTTTTGGATGTTTTCTTATCATTTTGTTGATCTTAACTCAATTATCACAAGTTAATCAATTAGATTTCCTGGTCTACCTTTTCAATTAGATTTAAAAGTGTAGATCACTGTCTTGCTGCATCTCTTTGGCTGTCTCTCTTCCTCATTAATTGCTCTTGAAATTGGAACTTGAACAAATATACTATGTGAAGTTGCTGCTTATCTGAAGAAAACTGAAATTTATATTCTTGTCATCTTTAGTTGTCATTTCTTTCAAATATCTTATTTGAATTACATGTTTCAGTTCATGCAATCCAATGCCTTTTCATCTATTGACTACTATTTTTATATTATTTTCAATTGATGAGTGCAGAAGATATTTTTGGATGAATGGGCTGTCCTGGACAATGATTATTGCAGTTCTTTGTCTGGGGCTACTGAAGCTTTGGTGGCTAGCACACTTCGTCTTCCAGTTGTTTGTGGGGCAAGGGTAATTTCCTTTTCCCGACTTTTGTCAATTTCGTTCAAGCTGTGGCATCTCATTTGCCAATGCATCAACCTGTTTTGGTCTTAAAAGAAACATCTTCCTTGGCTCTTCATTTGTACAGGCTGATGTCCCAAAATTGAAGGGTGCTATTTGTTCAGTGGTTGATGTTATGCAGGCAATGGCATCCTCTATATGCTCATTATTATCAAAGGTAATTCTTTCTTTGTTTTTTCTCCAGCCTTAGCCCCTCCCCTTCCCCCCCAATTTTCATGTTCACTGCATTTTCGTTTTTCTGTGTGAACTTTATATTTGCCTTTGTCCCTTCATTTGCAAACTTTTCTTTTCCTAAGAACTAGTTTTAGAGAAGCTGCAACTAGAAAAAAATAATGTAATAGTAAAATATTGCTCCCTGTCTGAGGCTAAGTACTCTTTTATTTACTAATTAGTTTCTTTGTTGGGTACCATGCCCTGTATTTAAAATGGTTTGACCATGTAAAGAGATTTTCCTGCATTTAATGATAAATATCTTTTGAAGATTAGCTATGATAGAAAAAAGTATGGTGATTTCATGACTCTCCATTTGTATAAAAGACCTAGGTTTAAGTCTTGTGGCCTTAGTGTGGTTCCTGATCTTTTTGAATGATGAGTTTATATTATACTATGGTGGGCTGGCATGTTTTTGATTTTGTTAGCCCCAGTGAAATGAAAATAACCATCCCTACTACAGTTAACATCACTAGGTTATCAGTCGCTCCTGCTAGTTTTTTACATGTATTTGTAACTATGATAGAGCCTTCATCAACAAATAAACCAACACTTTTTTTTTTTTTGGTTACCCTGTTTGTAGTCTACGTAGAATATTTTCTTACTTGACTAAAAAAACAGCAATTGATTTGTACAGTTAGAAATGCATGTAACACATGTCAACAAGTTATGATCTTCATCACGTGACATGTGCCATAATGTCAAAGGTTGACCTCTGGTTTAAGCTTAAGCCTTAGAGCTTGTTGTCTGACACATGATCTTTTTAGTTAACTGGATTGTCATAAGTTAAGACAGTGGCTTCTGTAAAATTCTTTATGATCACTAAAGGGTGAAGTTCTGAAATTATTGCAGTATCTACAGCTGCTGATGAGATTGATTTTGATGTTAGTTTTAGTGGCTTGTTTGTGCAATCAGTTTCCATTTGAATTTTGGATGACAATGATAGACTATAACTCGCTGGCTTTAATGACAATGGATCTTACCTGTGAAATTGTTTTTATCCACTATAAGAGCAGATTTTTTCAATTTTGGTGTCTGTTCTTTTATGCTTTTATCTTCTTCTTTTTTTTATTCTTTTTCTGGTTGATAGGTTGCAAAAGTTAACTCTTTGGTGGCTGAACTTGGAAATTTAAGTGCAAATGAATTTGCTTTACTCAATCAGTGCGAAGAACTTCTGTCAACAATTGCAGCCATGCAGGTAAATATCTTATTTGTTTTGTTTTATTATAGGAATTGCCATATATAACTGGTTTTTAACCTAACTGTTCTCTAATGAACCAGGTGAAGGAATTTAGCCTGAGAACACACATTTTACAGGCAAATCGTTTGCCTTCTAGCTTGACAACAAAATTGTAAAGCTCATGTGCCTTCCTCTAACACTAACACGACATCAACCCATTATATTTGATCCGAATTTATGGTTCTAAAGGTAATAAGAAAGGTTTCAATGATCGTCTGGTTTTACAAGCTTGAGAGTGATAATTTGGCCTTTGTTTATTATTATTTTTTTTATACATGAAATTTTGCTTTATGTGCAATTTGATGTGTAGGTTGGGGAAATTATTCTCGTTGTGGTGTTAGATAGCTTTATAGGTAACCTTTTTTTTTCTTATAGGCCAAAGGAAAGTGTGTAAATATGTATGAATGATGTTTCCAATTTTAGTCAATGGTTCTTAAGTTGTCGCTGTTTGCTTTCATATAATGAATGATGTATAATCTTCTGATGCGCATCTTCTTTGTCCTGCAATTTTCTTTATTTGGTTAGAGTGAAAACTACATGTAACTCCAACCTTCTATTCTTTGTTTGGTAGAAAAATGGAAAAATACAATTAAGCAAAATAGAATAATGGAAGGAAATTTCTTTTCTTTTTTTTTTTTTTCCATGTGTGTTGGCAAGAAAAATGAAAAATTAGATGGGAAAAGTTCTTAAATAACAATCATGTTAATTAATCATTGTATCAATTTATAAATGAAGAAATAATTTTTTTTACTTAAGAATAATTATCTACTTTTAGCTTAAAAAGACGAGGATTTCTTTCTCATTTTCTCTTTTCCTTTCCATTCATCTCTTTCCATCGATTTTCATATCAAGTTATCGCTCAGAAGGTAAAAGAAATTTGAAGACGTCGCAATAGGCAAAACATATGGCTAGCTGACAAGGCAAATATAAAATCTAAATCTAAATTATCAAAGGACAAGCGAATTGCTTGATTAATTATTAATTAACCAAAGAAAGAAAAAATAAAAAATAAAGAAAATTTAATTTCTATGTTCTAAAAACTGAGAAGACAACAAAACAGTTTTAGACATTAATTTATACGAATATTATGAATTACTAAATGATAAGATTACAAATCTATTTTAATCTCTATTTCCTTCTAATTTTCTGGCAAAAGAATCCGCTCTTTCGGAGATTTTAGGACACAAAATTTCTTTTTTTTTAATACAATTAAAAGTGTTATGAAACTTTATTTAAACTTAATTTCTTTTTAACAAAATATTCTTCTATGTTGATTTGATGTATTTAAATGTTTTTAAAATATTGATTTAAAAATAAAATTCATATTTTTTAGCTAAATTTTCCCTCAGTTCCTTTTAGTTTCGGACAATTTGAGGGAAATGCTTTATGGTCCTTTTAGTGATGGTTAATTGAGTGGGGCTATCCAATGTCCGAAGAAAACCAATGTGATAAAAGTGAAGACAAACTCACGTGGGATCTACACAGCATATGCAAATAGACGCGGCGAAGCGATGGAATGGAACGAGAAGCTTTGCTTTTTGGTTAATTGGAGACCCCTTTCGGATCACTGAGCTTTTGTGAATAAAGAAAAGAAGAGAATGGGTGATGCCATGGAACCCACTTCCAATGGAGGAGGACTAGGGGTGGTAGAGGGGGCGGGGCAGCCTGACGTGCACGGCACCATTTTTTGCTTTTACAAAATATAAACTCTGGGACCCATCTCCTTTCCTTCTTCTCCCAACCCGCCATTTTTTTTTCTTCTCTTTCTCTCCTTTATTTAAAGTTCCCTTTCTGTTCCTTCTTCTCTCATTCGTATGCTTTTGCTCATCTTCCATGAGAAATAAGACCACAGAGTCAAGAATCAGCCGACTTCATGTGAGCTTCAGCCCTGCTTTGCTTTTTAACTTAGTATATTTTCTCAATTTTGGTTAAAGATTATAGTAATAAAAAGATTCTATAATTAGTATAAATAAATATTAAAATTCGAATTTAAAAAAGAAAATTAGAAAAAACTTTATAACTCTTATTATTTTTTCTTCATTATTCACTACATCGCCGGCTTATAAAAAAAATACTCTTTTTTTTTTTTAGTCTTAGTTTTCTCAAATGAAGAGATTCAAAATCTTTCTCTCTTGGCTTCCTTCGGTTCCGTTACTTTCAAAAGTAGTTATCTGCGATTCCTCCGAATAAAACGATATCGTTTTGTCTCTCTTCTTTTCCTCTTCGTACCGTCTTCCGGTTCCACGTCTTCCTCTACCAAACTTTGTCGTTAAAGAGAGGCTAAGATCCGATGTCATTGAAGCCGATTGATTCTCCATCATCATCATCGTCATCAAAGGCTTTGACTGAGCGTAGCGGCTTTGGAAGTTGCATGAGTTGGCACCGAAACGATCAGATGACTCATCGCAATTCGGCGTCCAAACTCCTGCAAAAATCCCAGGAATTGGCAGTAAATCTCCACCTCGAAGCACCGTGTCCACCGCCGCTTGGCAAATGTGCCAGTTCCCACTCGATAACAGCCCCACCGCTCCGTTCACCGGATTAACGGTACGACCACATGCCTCAAACAATAAAGACTGAAACAAATCTATGAAAAATCCAAAAAAAAAAAAAAAAAAACTCTTACATATACGTAAAAAATAAAACAAATATTCAATAATGTAAATAGAAAATCAAGTATTTTTGAGAGGGTACCGGGGCGTTGAGGTTCGGGGACGGCGGAGATGAGAGAGAGGAGGTCACTTCGGCCAAAAAATTTGGCCAGAAATAAGGTGGCGTTACCTTGTGCTTGGGAGGATTCGATCCAACGTAAGCTTGACCGTAACACGCATGTGTCGCTGCATCTCTTTCTGAGCACTCGGCAACCATTGCAGCTCATTTTTTCTCAACTAACCACTGTCTGATCTAAATAAAAAATATATATATAATCCTTATATCGGAGATTACTTAAGTTTCAAACACTGTCTAATCTAAATAAAAAAAATTATAATCGGAGATTACTTAAGTTTCAAGCAAGTAAAGAAAGTGAGTGAAAAGAGTGAAGCTGAAAATTGAAATATCAAAGCAAAGCAAAAGTATAGCATGAGAAGGAAGGAAAACGAAGGGAGGGCGTGTATTAATAAACGTGATGAATAAGGGTTGAGTTAAGTTAACCACGATTAGGTTAAGGGTTTCTTTTCTTTTTATTTTCTTTGATGACGGTAGGTACGTGGTGGTAGGGTAATCGAGGGGAGGAATATCTTCCAAACTCTGGGCACCAGCGGCTTCGTGTTTCCGCTTCCTTTACTGTTCTTGTTTTCATGTGCACCGTTGGATTCCATCTTTTTTTGTTGATGTGGATCGTTCGATCGGTTTAGTCCATCCAATTTTTCAACCTTTTTTCTGCTTCCCATTAGTACGAATTATCAATTTTAAGTATTAAGTAATAGCAATGGAACATATTGGTTGGTAGGAATATAATTACTTTGATTTTTCTGACAAGCAAGCTAGTTCTTAGCTAGCTCAATCCAAATATATTTTCTTTCTTTTCATTAGCTGTCTAAATACTATTAGTTGCATAGATATATCGAGGTCTAATAAGTTTCAAATCTGTCTCCCACCATGAGCAAACTTTACTGGTCTTTGATATGGGAATGAATGAGCCTTTGAGTAGTTTTGATTCTTTTCTTTAATTGTAACCAATGTCAGATTGAAAGCTTTAATGTAAATTTGATAATTTAAAATATGATACGATAATATAATATAAATATGATATAAAAATAATATTATTTAAGTTATAATAATAATTATATATAAATTTAATAAAATAAAAATTTTATATTTTATATTTTTATATCGATACGAATTATGATATATAATTTTCGTATAAAATATGATACGAATATATAAATTTTAATATTTTATATGATATAAATATATGAATTATTAAATCTATTTTCATGTCATATAACAAGAGAATAATTGGTTGAAAGCAGCATCCACGTTGTAATGACTTTATATTCATACGATAGTTTCCTTTTTCCTTTAGTGCACATCAAACTTTTGTCTCATTAGCATATTATTGGCAAGCAATTGGAGTATGAATATAATTTCTTTCAATTTCGCATGGGTCGACCTAGGTAATTAAATGAAAAAATAATAATTTTTCTACTAGTATATAAAAAAAAATTCATTAATAATGCATTTGGTAGGAATGATGCCAAACTTTTTTTTTTTTATCTTGATGTTGAACTATATATTATATATAATCTCTTTCTCTATTGTATGGCTTGGATGTTCTATGACATATATATATTCTAAAGAATAATTTGTCTACCTTTGCATCATCTTAATTGGTTAATGCATGCGCAGCCTAAATGAAGTGTAAAGTCTTGGAGGCTGCATTTCTTTAAGTACATACTAATTAATTAATGTGACATAATTGTTGAGCAATTTAATTAAGAAACTTTGTATCTAACACCCCCTCCCACTATCAGAAAATTCATTATTATAGATGGAATTCTTCATCGATAATCAATGAATTTTACAGATAAATTTTTTTATTGATTATAGATAAGTCAGTAATATTATTCTATTAATAATGCATAAAATCCATCAGTAGTGGTCTTGATTGTCATAAATAAATGAAAAGAAAACCATCCAGTTTAGTTTTAAATATTATCAATTAATGTACTAGTTTTGTAAACTTAAATACTCAACTATACAATTCGATCGAATTTAATTTAATTAAATCATATAATTATTTTTAAAAAATATAATATTAAATTTAATATTAAAATTTTAATATTTATAATTTTTTTATTTAAAAATTACAATATTTTTTATAAAAAAAATACTGAATTATACATAAGGCAATAGTTTTACCATACTGTGATAATTCCAAAATCGAATATCGAGACATGTTGTAATCTTTTCTTCCTTAATTAATTAGAATTCAGTCTTCCTTCTGTATATCCGATTAAGATATATATATATATATATATTAAAAAAAAAAACTTGACTATTAGAACCCAGAGAACAGAGTCCAGACCACAATTTTTTAGTACAAGAAAACTTCTGGCATTCATTTAGCTTTGCTTCCAGAGGAAAGTAACCCTCATGTTTTTACGTACAGTGATTGTCTTTTGAGCAAGTTCAATGGTGGACAATGAAGCGTGGTGTGTTCCTTTGGCAAATTATCAGCATACTGCATACAGTACGTTTTTGTGGATGTAACACTAAAGACCACTTCGTCCACTATAGTATATTTAGTATACGTCTTGTCGAATACTATAAAAGTAGACAAATCTGTCTCATCAAAGTACCATTGCCTTTTTTTTTTTTTTTGCTTTGGAATTAATTCTATTGTGTAGTAGTTTGTACTATTTAAGTTGCGATGATATATATGTATAATGTATAGATAGATGAGATGGATTAGAGTCTGTTTATTTCAGACTTCAGTGATTGCCCGAGGTAGAAACGATAGAACTTTAACTTGGGTTACTTTCTTTCCATCAGCTGAACCTCCCAAGGATTTTGTCTCTTGATGAATCAAGATGAAAGCTAATATTATGGTATATAATAATATCTTCCTTTTTTCAAATTTCTGCCCATGATTAGAAGCAGATGGGGGGCGTATTGGCATCTTCGTACCAGAAAAGAACAGTAGCAATTGGCCCAGTCAAAGCCTGCCTCACACTTGGGCTCGGTTTGGGCCTCTAGATGCCTTTTTTATTGATTTATTAAGAAAAAGCCATACCTCCGACCTAACAAGCCCGTCTAGCTCAGTCGGTAGAGCGCAAGGCTCTTAACCTTGTGGTCGTGGGTTCGAGCCCCACGGTGGGCGTGTCCTGGGTTTTTTAATGTGCCGTGAAGAGTCAGGAGTGATGTACTTTTTGCAGAACCTGGGGCCTGGGGGAGGGGAAGTTCAGTTCAATTTGTACTTAAAAAAAAGAGTAGGTGTTTGTTTGATAGCAGCAGCTTCAGCTTTGACAACATCAGATTATGTCTCTGAATTCGTGTTCCCGTTCCACATTGAAGTTTGAAGGCAACTTGCAGACTTGAAAAAAGAGTACTTTAGCGTCTGCTATTGTAGCATTTTTTTAATGGTAAACGTGGAAGCCACGTATCATCCACTTGGTCTGATTACATCCAAAATGGGCAACAAAATGCACTACTAATCTACAGCTTCTTCCATCATCAATGGCCCAGCAGTGGTCCAGCCCCCATATAAAGATTTAACTCAAAATAGCAGTTGGCATTTCAACAAAAAGATTACTCCCAGCCCCACTAATTCCACTTACAAGAACAAGAACTGGTAAGGTGTGAATATTCTGTACTATAATCAAGGCTCTGCTTGATTTCTTCAAATAAATCCCATGAAAAAAAAATTGACTTAAGAGAAGTGTAAACTATTTCATTTTTATTCAATTTCTTATAGATATTTTATAGCAGAACTGTATATATGAGTTGAAATTTTTGTTTATAAGAGGATTTTAATTTCTATAAAACAAAAATACTTCATGAAATTGCAAATTGAACACTGCATAAAATGAGGTCCGACTTTAGAAGTCAAACTCAACAATGGACGTTACCTTTTTTTTTTTATCCATATCTTTTTGAATGGTGCAAATACACTCAATATAAAGAACTTGTAAAGTTGATGGTTAATGGAATTGCATAGAGATATTGCATTTGCATTGAATCTGGTTCACTTTTGGATTTTCAAACTAGCAGATTAAGATAAACTGTCCAACCTTTTTGATTTGTCATTGTCAAAATATTTCACTGGTAAAATTTTGAATGCACGTAAATTCTTTATACAAATCCTAATCTTATATATTATTAAAAAAATCAATAGATGAAAATATGATATAATATATGTGTAGAGGTAGAGTTGTACTTGGGCTCAACAACTTGCCTAAAACTTTTCTTGTTCAGCTTAGCTATGGTTGGTTGAGAAGGACCACAGTTTCCCTGACTTAATTATCTTGATAAAGATAATTAGTCCAACTACAAGAGGCCAGCTTCAACCATATTCTCCAAGAGGCTAATGGAATGCTGGTAGAAGATTGGATGTTAGAAAGACTAGGATGAGGGTACTTACCCATTAATTAGATTGGGTTAATTTCTCTGACTTTTTGTCAGCAAAGAACTTTCTATTATGACTTGTTGTCATCTACTAATTGAAGCCATAATGGTCTTTGGCCACCAAACTAGACCGCCGTCGACGTCCTCTCAAAGTCATACCGTACGTTCAAATTATCACATACAAAGAACTTGGAGAAAAGAAGCTTCTTGGCATTGATGGATAAACATAAAATTTTAGGCATTGACACATGGAATAACTATGTTTTCTTCCTTAAAATTTTTGGCAAACTGACGACAAATTTTTAATTAGTTGGAAATTTAGTTGGTCAGAACCTCTAGAAGTTGTGTTCCTCTCTATCTATAACCATCACAAGTTCGTAAAAAAAAAAAGATAATTGACTACTATAAACTTTTACGTGCATTGTTGTCAAATGTTCTTTGCAGATAGTAGTCTCTACAACATGAAAAAGGATAATCTAAGTTGTTTTTTAAATTATATATGTGATATATGCCATGACACTCATCATCATCCTATCAGTGCATGTGCCATGTGATCAGATATTTTAAATGTCCCTCGTTATCAGATATTTTATAAGTATTTGAATTTGAATAGCTATGGAAGGTAATGACTTGAAAGTTATATATTTTTTATTATTTTCGTAATTTATATTAGAACAAATTTTGATAGGCTTAAAATGTCATTTTTGACTTATTAATATGCATAATATAAAAATCATCGAATTAAATCAAAGAAAGAAAGAAACAAATTATTATATAATTGGGTAAATTTAACATAAAATTAAAATAAATTCACACACACACACACAATAAATTTTGAATTTAAAATCTTAAACTTTTATGATCCCTTCGTATTATTAAGTCAAAGTTTCATTCGCAATATCATCTTAGTTAACAAACAAAATTAATACTATATTTAATTCATGAATCTAGCTAGTTATCAAATAGGTGAATTGCATTTGCTATGTATAGTCTTTCGTTAATCAAGCTGATTAAACAAAGCCATGTGACATTATCACAATAATCCCCATTTTACTTATATATGGTCGGTTTGCCGACCACCTAGGTATAGTTTAATTAATAAGTAATTTGTGAGCTAACGGCCGACTATCAAAGAGGATGAGAGACGACGACCAAAAATGCATCTATCAAAGGCGGGCCTATCTACTTTGTACTTTGTTTGATAGACAAAAGTAAGTTTCATATAAAGCAAAGGCCTGACTGTTCCACGCTGTTTGACTTCGTCATTCATTTTAATTTAATTTTAGTTTTGAATCACATTCTTATGCATCAAAGTATTTCTTTGCGCTGATATGATCAGTGCTTTCAAACATATATAATTCCTTTATGCAAAGAGAAGAAGCTTCAGTGTTTTAGTACGATCCAGAAGCAAACCTTTCGCACTGATTAAAAAGGGTTCCACTCTAAAACTGTATGATGATGCAATGAAAATAATTTCAACTATCATTCAAATAAATCATAATTCCTTTTGATAGGGTTTTCATTCCAGCAAATGGAAGTGAAAATGGCAAAGATTGCGTACGTACTTAGCCAAACAATATGAAGAGCCAGCTGCTTAATTATATCTCTTATCTTAGCTAGGTGTGAACAGATCATCAGTCGGAGATGAAGTATTTTAATTAATGTCAGATCGCCAATAAGATCAGGCGACTGATGATAGATGATGTGGGTCGTCACAACTTTTGATTGTGTGCAAATTTCTTTGTTTAGTTGGTGGGGGATTACTTGGACAACAAAACACATAGGTAATGCGTTGGCCTGGCAGTTTTCTTCGCGGTAGCGTGAACTTTGGAAAGATCTATAAGACAAATCAAATTCAAAGGTTTTTTTGGTACTTGGAAGAAGAAGGTTCGTTGAAAAATTTTGCATGTAAAAACTGGAAAAAGTTTGTTTAATTCCGGCTGGTGTACCGTTCAAAGATAGACAAACAAAGCTGAAACTTGTAAAAGAAATGAAAAGCATATGCATAGTGTTTAAGATTGATGAAGATTCGCATGCATTGTACATTTGGTTACTATATTTGATATGAGTTAGAAAACCATGTATGGGAGTTTCCAAGAAAACTGCCAGAAGCAAATTAAGACAACCCAAATTTGGGTACAATTTTGGTTTCATTGCCAATTGTTTCATTTATTTTCCTCTTATATATTAATTTAAAATACGATATAATAATATAATATAAAAATAATATGTAAAAAATAAAAGTAATACGATTTAAAATTTTAACAAAAAAATACATGAATTTAATAAATTTAAAAAAAAAATTCATATTTTTCATGTTTGACATGATTTATAATATATAATTTTTGTGTAAAATACAATATAAATATATAAATTGTTAATATTTTATACAATAAGAATACATAAATTATGAGATCTAATGTCAACCTTATTAAAATTGAAAAATTAAACTAGCACATAAAATCAACACCTAGATAGCTAATTAGTGACATATGGAAGACAGCAAAACAAGCAATTAACTCTCCTGGCCCTTGCCTTAATTATACTTATCATGGCTACTAGACAAAGCACTAAGCCTTCACAGATGGTGTAGACAAATGGTGGCATCACAGAGAAAAACCCGAACAAGGAAAGGGAATCGAAATCACCATCGCATCCATTGGTCAGTAAACAAATACAATCAATAAATAGTAAGAAGAGAGGGCATGGCAGTTATAAAAAAATGAAGAGAAGAAAAGAAGTTCCCTTAAGCAAAAGCCACTTGTCATCCTAATCACTTTCCCATACGAAAACGGTATGCCAAAAGAAAACACAAACTTCCCAACGGCCCCATCACCCCCCACCCCAAGCCTATCTTCTTATCCACACCAATGATCCCTTATCGTCACCAATATTGCATCCCACTCGCCTCGACCCCAAATAACTATAAACTACTTAATAATTACGAATTATTAGGCCAACAAAACAATAAAAGACGGAACATGCACGTGATGTTCATGGGCTGTAACATTTAGCCTGTAGCTAGTTTTTGCCACTGTAACTGTAACTACCTGTTAAAAACATCCATCCTTTTCTTTCATACGCCAAACTGCCCTATAAACTGAAGCTTCAACAACCTCTGCCAGCCACCAGCCACCAGCAACTGGCTCTTTTGTTGCGCATGTTAAGCAAGCATATGTTAGAATAAGCGTATGGAAATTATACGACAGTAAGCTGGAGATAAATACTTAATAAGTATTAAGAGGAATTAAATGAATTGAATTGAATCGAATTAACAAAAACAGTAGCAATTGAGACTGATGAATTGTTCAAGTGCTATGTACAGAAAAAAAAAGTTCTCACCAAACCAAAAGAAAAAAGAAAGAAATACATCGAATCTGGCCTAAAATTTAATTCCTACATAGAACTAAAAAAAATTCTAGAAATTGTTTAGTTGACTTCAATCTTGGGTGGCATCTGCATCAAGAGGCGTGGCTTCTTAGCAGGGTGTGGGCTTTCCACTTCATCATCACCGCCGGAAACAAAGAAATTAGCCGGTGAGAATTCTGGCAAAGCCGGTAGGTTCAGGTCAAAGTCCCGCTGGCTGATGTGGCTCATGGTATTGGTTGAGCCCACTCCTTCAGATTTCGTCACGCCGCTATTGCTACCGGTATTCCCAGTCCCACCTTCATAGTGGCATCGCTTGTGGCCTCCCAGGGCCTGGCCTGTTGGGAAGCTTTTGTGGCAGATTGAACACTCGTGGGACCTACCGCTTGGGTTTGACGTGGAGGAAGTGACTCCACCGGCTGTCGCAGATGTGGTTGTTGACGTTGACTGGTCATCGTTGCCGCCTGAAGGCTTACGGTGGCTGGCTTTGTGGCCACCCAAAGCCTGGTAAGAGTTAAAGGCCTTGTTGCAAACGCTGCACTTGTAGCTAAGTTTTTGCTCTGTTAAGGTCGGTGCTGGTGCTGGTGCTGGCGGTGGTGCGTTGGTTGGAGTAGGAGAGCGGTGGCGATGTGGGATAGTGGCAGTGGAAGTGGAGGTGGCTCCACCACCGCGTGCTAGCATGATAAGGCAGAGAGCGAGGTATTCTTCCTCGGTGGGAACATGGTCAAAACGTGGTCGCTTTGAACGCTTACGCTTGGCAAATGACTCCAGGCAGTGTAAGTTGCTATCCTCAAAGTGAAAAGGAGCCGTAGCAGCTGTTGGAGAGTTAAGAGCTTCTAAAGCCATCTGATTCGAACACCGAAAAGCACAACAAAAAAAAAGAAAGCTTTTCTTCTTTAGAATGGAGCGAGAGAGAGAGAGAGAGAGAGAGAGAGAGAGATGCAAGGGAAGTTTTTTAAGAGAGAAGAGGCAATTGTGAGTTGAAGAATGAGAGTGAGGGGTGGAGGGGGTTTTAAAGGGGAGTGGTGGGAAGGGGAAGTTGCGTGACAAGTGGTGAGAATTGAGAAAAAGTAAAGCTTAAAGTCGATATAATATTAGACAAATGGTTGGCTATTTGGTACGAGGGCGAAATAAACAACAGAAAAGGGAATGGAGCACGTTTAATTGAGTATTCTTGGTGGCTAAGAGGCAATTCCTCTTCAGACTAGTTGGTCAAAGAAATGAGATTGAATCTAAAGAATAGTAAGAAACTGATGAGGAAGTACAGTGTGGTCCTTCCTTTTAAGCTACCAGTGTTGAAAAGACTTGGAACAAGGAAGACAGCTTCCAAGTCAAACACCAACACCCAAAAACGCGGTGCAGGCCAGGCCGGCCCTCTTTCAAAGCAGCAGCCGGAGCTATACCCCAGATTGCAGCTAAGACTTTTCCTTGTCATTGGAGGCCTACTCATTTCCAATCCATCTTCCATCCATCGAGTAGAATCTGCTTTAAGCAGTTGCCAGGTCGTACGGGGAACTTTCTTTAAGGCGGTGAAAAGTCTCTGGTACGTGCACATGGACAAGAACTTTCTAAACCATTTTGGTGAATTAAGGATTTGGATTCGTTTGAGTTTGTTCCTCACTGTCCACTCCTTCTATGGCATTGGCCTGTGAATATGATTCGGAAATCAAATTCGTGAATGAAGTCTTTACTGTCTTAGCTATAGTGCATGTGTCTCTCGTGAAAAATATTAAACTTAGCAGGCGTAACACATTTTTAATATAATGTAGTCGAATTTATTATATCATTGATTAAATTTAAATATTAAATTTTATATAATTTATTTAATATAAATTTTTTAATAATTTTTTATTTATAATTAAAAAAATTTGTTTCATTCGTAATAATAATTATTATTATTATTATTTTTAATATTATCAAAATCAATTTTACCATTAATTCAAGTAGATCCTTAATAATCAATGTGAACAAAATCGCATAAAATTTCGTTTCAAAAGATCCACACGGTTTTGATGATTAATGAGACTATAAATTTGGCAATTAGAAGTGGAAAACAACCTGGAGTGCTTCCCATAAACAAGTTTCTCTCTTGATATAAATATAATATAATATATAACATACTCCTTTGCACGAGACCTTGTATATTTTAATGAAGTAGTACAATAATGTGTATGAAATTGATTGGAGGCAGAGTTTTTGTTTAAGTAGCTGATGATATTATTTTTAAAGTTATAATAATAATTTAATTGTAGGTGATTTTATCTTCCATGACTTCAAATCACCTTATTTGATTAATAATAATTAATTTTTATAAATTAAAAATTATTATATTTGATTTTATTAAAATTTAAGTATTACTTTATTTGAAATTCTAAAATAATTATATTGTAAAAGTTATAAATAATTTTAATTTTTTTTATAGATAATAATGTATAAAATAATAGTAATATTGGTGATAAAATTTTTAATTTTTTAATGAAAATTATGTCACTTTGTAAAATATTTATTTAATTACTTTAGAAGATATAAGATAACTACCATGTAAATTATTAAATTCTTGCTAAAGATGGTAATGTAATTATCATATATAAATTATCATAATTTTTAAGTTAATCAGTCTATATCAAACATTGAATAAAACAAAAAAAAAAATTGGGTTTGCTTCAATTAGTTAGTTACTAACTATAGACTTAGGATTCACGTTAAATTTGGCTGAAAATATGTATTTGCTCACATGTTACATGTTAGTTAAGTGTTTTGAATTGACGAACAAGTGGGAAACTTTGACAATTTTATATATTTCATTTTGGGAGAAAGTCGTGGAGGATGGTATTATTAGAAAAGTAAAAAATAAAAACAAAACGGATGACCAAGTAACCAAAACTTATCCATTGAATTACTACAATTCTATTCACCAGAAAACCACAATTTGGTTGCTTTATTTTTGCCTTATTAATACTATGCAAAATGGAGAAAGTCGGCTAATTGAAAAAAAAAAAAAAAGACTTAATTCTAACTTGTAATAGATTTTGTTATGCCCATTTGACTCTCTAGAAGCTGACATTATTAAAATTATATTTAAATAGTTGAAATTGAAATTTTAATATTTTATTAATAAATTATATAAATGTTGATGTTTGAATAATTTGATCGTGAGTGAGGATATAAATATTAAACGAACCAATTATTTAAAAGGAAAAAAAATAAATTTACGAAGCACAAAAAAATCTAATGACTCCAAATTAACCTTGTGGTCTTACTACTTTCTTCTGCAACCTTGCCTCCATTCCTGCGCTTGTATAATATTCTGTACGACAGTGAGATTCACCAAGAAGTAAAATATTAAATACAAAAACAGTTCATATATTATATTTTTTCACTTTAATATTTTAAAAAAATAAAATCTTACTTTAACACTTAAACTTTCGTTTCTTTAAACATTTTGATATTTTAATTTAACATCATTAATCAATTTGCATGCTTAATATTAATATTTAGTAAAATCATGAACCGTAATATAAATGTTTAATTATGATTATATCATATAATTTTTACATCAATATTTAAATAAAAATTTAAAAAAATTTAAAAGTATATTTGTAATTAAAATTTTTTAAAAATAAAAAAATAATCAAGGACAAAAAAAAGTATAAAATTTTTATAAATATGATAATAATTAACGTGTTGATGATTGAACATTTATAACAATATACATAATTTTTTTAAATATTTAAATTACGATAATCACTTAATCTTAATTGACGGTAATAATTCAAGTACAAAATGTTTGAAGAAATAAAAATTAAAATGTTAATTTAAAACTTTATTTCTCTAAATATAAAACTAATAAAAAGACTTTTTACATATTAACCCAAAAGCAAATTAAGATTGTTTTCTTCTAAGATTGACAGTCCAATCCGAATTTAATAAATTTTGATTCAATTCGATTACATAAATTTAATTTTTTTTTTAAATTTAAATTTTAGATTGGGTCAGATTGGATTCAAATTTTAGACAAATTCAATCCGATTCAATATTATATTAAAATTTATTTTTTTATTTTTATTTATATATAATTATATTTAAATTTAAAAAAATAATATTTTATTTTTTAAAAAATAATATTTTATTAATTTTAAATCGAATCAAATCAAATATAATTTATATAAAATTGAATCGAATTTAAATATTAAAAAAAATTAAATTTAAATTTTTTAATTATAAAATCAGGTTAAATTCGTAACTAACAAAAATTTATCATAACTTAACCCGTTATCATCCTTGTTTCCCTCGAGTCAAAACAAAATATCAGGGATATAATAATTTAGTGTAAGAAGTTAATCAAAGCAAGATAAGCATGGGAAAGTACATATGGCGGCGTCAGAGACCAGCAAGGGCAGGCCCGCCTTAAGTCATCTCTTGCATAAAGAAATATATCTTTATTTTTTAGTTCAGTTTCAGCGCACCTACAAAACCTGGGTGCAAAACAAAGGCTACTACAGCAAATAACAACAAATTGGTTCCTGGTTTTAGATCATCCAAAGCAGTTGGTGAAGAGTCATTGAACTTATCACATACTTTAAAAAACAAGTCATTGAACTTATCACATACTTTAAAAAACAGTCACTGCAAAGTTGGTTAAGAAAAGAAAATGAAAGACATGTTTTTTTTTTTTTCAACGGCCAAAGTGACATCTGTTTAACTGTACTGAATGAATTGAGGTATATGCAAAATATGAGCTTGAAAGCATCAGATGCCCAAGACTTTTTAACTGGGGATGAGAGAGTGTTCAATGGAAGATGGCATAAACTGTCACAGTCATTTCCAATCACTGTCTTTTTAGTTGAAACTCTTTTCGATAGAGCACGTGCGTTAAAAAGATTGTGATTTTTTTTTAATTTGAAAATTTTGATGTACAATAATTATTTTAAATTTTAATTAATTTAAAATTAAATTGATTTGAATCTCATAAAAAATAAAATTTTTTATCATTTATTTTTTTATTTATAAAATTAAAAATTAAAAAATAAATAAATAATTTTAATTACTCGAAGCAATATACATTAATGTAAAATTGCGATTTTATTATTTATTAAAGTCTTTTTTTCACGCCTCTTGTTTGATTAGACCTTGCCCTGCCAACTTGGACTATAATTAGGTCTGGCCTAATTTTAGACACCCACCTACATCAGATCGCGAAAATCTTGGCCAATTGGTTGATTCACTGATGACATACAGGAAATTTGATCACGTTTTAGGTAACTAATTTACCTAAGCCTAGAAATAAAGAAATGATTGAAGAAAAATGTTAGCACGCTTAATGATACTGATTAAAGTGATATTTAAAGGAAAAAATGTAATTAATGCAATCTTTTTTTAAATTTGATAAAAACAATGCATTAAATATAAAATATTTTTTAAAATAATAATTAAAACAAATTCTTAACTAATGCCAATGCACCCGTTAATCAAACCCATCTAACGAAACCCAATCCGGAAATTGATTTGGTGAAGGTTTCTTTTTGTCATTACATACCACCAAAAGAAAAACCCATAAAAAAGAACCGGTCAGATTTGCGGGCCTAGAGTCCTAAACCCATAAAAGGTTAAGTGAAAAAGTAAACAAACCAAAATGTGATCCATTGCATTCGTATTTTTATAAAGTAAAAATGATTAGGGTGTGTGAAGATATATCATAGAAAAATACATATTAACCTCTTTTAATTTACACCATCGATTAAATAAAATCAAACGCAAATTTAACCTTTATCAGTTTGATTAATGCCTCAGTTTCAAAAACATTAAATATATGGTTCAATTTATTTTATTTGAATATATACTTTTCCAATGTGAATTCTCAAACAAAGTAGATCTAATATGAACTAAGTTTAATCCCAAGTTCCAACATTTTCTATAGGAGATTTTTCTCAGCATTAGGCAAGAGTTAAGTCGATATTTAAAAAAATAATTAATTAATGTATTATTTTTAATTTAATTAAATAATATATGTAAAATTGTTAATAATAATTAATAATTCTTATTCATTCTATAAACGCATGTTCACTAGGCCTTTTTATAGTGGTTTAACTGAGTAAGAGTTGTTCACAGTAGATCACAGTTTGATGGATGTTTTCGCACATCAATATTCACTTGTAGACCAAATTACCCTTCACAATCCCTTAAATTTGCACGTATGCCCCGTCCAAAGATTTTATTTTAACATTTGAAACTCGTTGATCTGTTGCTTTTGTTGTTTTATTATATAGTCATTGCTGGCGCAACATGATACAAAGACCTTTAATTTTCTCTCCTTTAAATCCAATCTCTCCTCAAGTTTCAACACCGACCACTCCGCTTGTCAACGCCGTGTTCCCCAAACCAAACCGCGGCTGGATCGCCCTTTCCTCTTCCTTCCAGTTACCGGAACTTCGGTTGCAAAATTACCAGCTTACCCTCCCTCCTCTGGTCTGCTCTGGTAATGTCTTTTGTTTGTTTGGTAAACCCAGTAGTCAGAAGGGTTTGTTACAAAGGGCTATTATAGGAAGAAGAATTTTAGCCAGGGGCAGTCTAGTCAAATAATTATAAATGGATATTGGTCGGCTTTTTTTTATAATTTAATTTATTTTAATTTTTGGGTTTTTGTGTTGGTTAGTCTTTCCCTTTCACACATACTGTCTCTGTTTTTTCATCTGGCAAAACAAAATCCCAAGTATCTGATTGGGTTTGTACTTTGTTGAGTTTGAGCAGCAAGTGACTCAGTGACAAATCAACCAAGCATGGCGTCTCAAGATGAACAAGACCCTCGGATTTCCAAAATTTCTTCTGTGATTCGTGTCATCCCAGACTTTCCCAAACCTGGTAAAGTAAACTACCGTTTCACTCTTCTCTGCTTTTTGTTTCTTTTCTTCTTTTTTTTTCTGCTATGGATTGTTTTTTTTTCCTATATTGATTTTTCTGAGTTGCTATTCCTTTTGTTCAGGGATTATGTTTCAAGACATAACAACTTTGCTTCTTGATACAAGGGCATTTCGTGATACTATTGATTTGTTTGTTGAGAGGTACAGAGGGAAAAATATCTCTGTTGTTGCAGGTAATTTCTTGTCTTAATACATAGTATCAATCTATTTTGAACACTTGAAAATTACTTGATCGGCTTGGTTACCAAGCAATAAGTTCAAGAAACTAACAACTGACATTGTAATGCTTCTTGGAAACTGATCGAACTCCATTATCGTCTGATTTTTCTCTTACTATAATGTTGGTCCGTTCTATTTTTTCTTCATATGTAGCAATCTTGTATGTAATTTTGTTTCTGATGTAATACTGATGGCAAAAATGCAGGTGTAGAAGCAAGGGGATTCATATTTGGTCCGCCTATTGCATTGGCTATTGGGGCCAAGTTTGTTCCTTTGAGGAAACCCAATAAGTTGCCTGGTAGATGCTTCTTATTTTATCTCCAAATGAATTCTGTCCTTCTGTTGCCTCAAGTTGTAATTAGCATTGAAGATTTGATTAACTATTATATGTTTTTTTTTTTTTAATTTACTCTAGCTCTACCATATGTGGCTCCTTAAAATAAATTTTTTTCTATTATAGTTAATGTATACTATCATCATATACTTCATGAATGATTTATGATACGTTTATGGTAATGTTCTTCAGTACTGATAATCTTGCATTATGTTCATCCATTAATTTGCCAATTTCTCCAACAAATTCAAGCACAGTATGAAGGACAATGATCTCTGTATTAACTGTTGAATGTTTTGATCTTTATTAGGGGAGGTTATATCGGAGGAGTATTCTTTGGAGTATGGAACAGACATAATGGAGATGCATGTTGGTGCTGTGCAAGCAGGCGAACATGCTTTGATAATTGATGATCTTGTTGCCACTGGTGGAACCTTGTGTGCTGCAATCAGGCTACTTGGTAGTTCCATTTATATATGAATGTCGAGATCTTACTTATTTTCTCCTTTATATGCTACAATATGCTGCAAGTGACTTTGCTTGGTTGCAATCACTTTCATGGTCAACTATAAGCAGACCTATGACTTTAGGCAGGAGAACAAGAGAGTTCCTTAAGATTGCCTTCTTCTTGGATTGGAGTGTCTGCTTGCTCCTGTTATCTTATTAGAACATTGCTATTTACATGAATGGCTGTTTTTTGCAGAGCGCGTTGGAGTGCATGTTGTGGAGTGTGCTTGTGTTATAGAATTACTCGGGCTAATGGTATGTGTCGCTAATCTCACAGCTACCTGCTGCCTGTCAATCACTAGCTATTAAGCTTCTGTTTCTTTAACCTTCCAAATCAGTCCCTGTGATAGCTGAGCTTCACACACACTCATATTATGACTCTATTATGACCAATAAAACTACAGGTGGAGCTTATTAACATGTCTATAAATGTGCTATGGTGATGGCTGTAGCTAGGCATATCAATGGGCTAATGATAAGTATTTAGAATAGTAATTCAGCTTTAGAAGGGCAAAAAAAAAAAAAAGGTGTTACAGTATTGTAAAAGGAAAAGGCTGCCAGATGTTGCTTATGGTGATTAGAACTAATTGGCGCCATACTTGTTGAAGGAATGAATCTCATCTGTGCTCTAGTTTCATATTGCAAAATTTGATCTTCTTTTTGAGCCTATGCCAAAACATGTTAGGCTGGACAATAAATTCTTAAAGATGTAATAATTTCAATGTCATATTTAATACAACTGTAGTTCTTTTATGAACGGGATGCTGGGTTTTAAAAGAGCTTGATTTATTCTTTGCATTTATTCACTAGTTTTTGCCTTTTTTTGTTCATTGGAGGTTTTTAGGATAGGACCTATGTCATTTCTTTTAAAATAAAACTAGCAGAGTTTATGGCAGTAAATTCCATATAAATCATTATTATTAATATTAAATTCAACTACAACATAGCGGCATTGATATGATTCCACGTTGGAAATTTGGGCTTGTATTGACAGTAAGCCAATAGCTATGACTATTGACTGCATCTTCATTCAGTTCTTGCTATATATCTTTTTCCAATGTCTTGTATCAACCGGTAGAGCTTTAAAATTACTGACTTGTCATGCGCTACGAGTTGAGCGCAAAGTATATTATACTCTTCTACTGACAGTTATGCATTGCCGTTTGCTTTGTTTTTATTCCTTTCTTGATTTATATTTCAGGGCAGGGAACGACTAGGAGATACACCACTGTTTGTTCTTGTAAGCTCCACTTGATTTCTCAAGTTTTGTGGTGGAAGAGCTTGTTTGTTGGCCTTTTTGAGTTTGCAATATAGCTGGAACTTTGTCTCAAAGCCTAACAAAACTACTTGGTTGAATAAAAGGGCTATATTTGGTTAATAAGTTAATGTTAGGTTGAACTAAGAACTGTGATAAGTTAGGTATCGACGGTATTCGTCCCAGTTTCTCTGACAAGAAAGTCTGTAGGTGAGTATTTACCAGAAATGTTGCATTTCTGCTTGCAAGGATGGTTGATTGCCTTGTAATATTATGAGCACTATATCTAGTGGCTTTCATTGAACGGATTGTTTGTTGATACAAGTGATTCTGTTGTTAATGCCATTGTCGTGTTTTCAAGCTGAATTCACCAACTTATTGACTATTGATTTTGTTGCTCTTATACGGTGATTTGTGTATTTATATCATGTAAAATATTAAAATTTTTATATTTATATTATATTTTACATAAAAATTACGTATCATAATTTGTATCAATATAAAAACATGAAATTTTGCAGTCTTATGTTTCTTCATGGAATAAGTAGATTAAGTAAAAAAAGATTAAAAAGGAGACAGAGATGTTTCAGAAAACAGTTTTGTTCTGTAAATGATGTAAGAAACATGTTCTTTTATGCTATAAACCAAAAATTTTGGTTTTTTGAATCTAATTAATGCTAGTTTTCTGCCATGCCTTGAGCTTCTTGTAGCATCAAAGTATGAATAAAATGACATGCAGGAAGGTATACGTTCATGGTCATCAAAGTATAAAGTTTCACCAAAATTTATTGGTAAAATGTTGAATTCCTAATCCATTGATCAAACGTTAAATCACTAACAATTGTTTTTACAAAAGATAAAAAAAAAAAAAAAAAGCAGATGTCGGAATTTGAACTATAAATTTTTTTAATATTAATTTTTAAAAATAATTATATGAATTAATTGAATTAAATTTTTTATTTAAGATTTTATTATAACAACTTCAAATATTAAAAAAAAAAAAAACATACAAAGTTTAACCTGACATTGGACAACTGAATTCACATTTCTCTTTGCCTAACCTCAAAATCCTTGGCCTTGGGAACCAAGGAAAAGCTAAAACATGGTCTATTTTCTTTATTCATCCCTTTTAGAGCAAATTAATGTTGGGAAATAACTGTGAGTGGAATAACCATATATTTTGCTCAAACTACAATTATGCTCTTCAACAGTCTACTCAACTATAGCTTCTCCCCCCATGCGGCATGCTCTTCCCAACCCTTTTGTTGTCAAGCTTCTTTCTTTTTCATTTTTCAAAATAAAAGATATGCTAAAGGAAGCAAAACTATAATTTTTTTTTTTTGTAAACAAACAACAAGATGCCCTGAAAAGCTAATTCAATTGTATAGTGATCCCTTTATTTCATCATTGTTTGATTAATCATAATTAATTTCCATATTTCCCATGAAACAATATACTATATTTAACAATAAAAAGTTGACATTTTATTAGTTTATCATTTTTTAACCATAATTATATGCACCTATAAGAAAAATAAACTCAGTGAGCATTGACTTTGTAGTTTAATAACTATAAGCAAAAGATAAGACAAGTGTCTAAAAATTACTAAATCACAATTCTTTAAGGGAATATATAAGCTTTTTTTTTTTTTCTTAAAAACTAATATTGTCAAAAATTAGTATACCTAAACATTCTAAGGGAGGCCATTTTGTTTTTGTCTTTTTTACTTGAAGTAGATTTTTCTTTCTTCTCATGACAATAATATATATATATATATATATATATGAACTATACGGAGAAGAACCATATGGGAAGCTTTGTAGAGATTAATTATGTAATATACACACACACACACGTATATATCAATAACACGAAAACAATATTGTTTAATTGAATTTTTTTTTAATACAATCATGGGTGTCTTAGACTATACTTGAATTTAATTTTTTTTAAACATATTAAAAACTTCGTATTTTCCTATATCAATACGATATATTTCAAATTCTAATCTCAAAATACTTCTCATAAAAATCAAACAATATATGATTTACAAAAAAATTAAAGTTCTCCTTATCAATTACAAAAGCAAATATAATATTTAAAATTTTTAATTTTTGCAAGAGAACAATTTGACCTTTTAAACGCTATAAATCAAACACTTTACAAAACCTACATGTTTTGTTTATCAAACACTATTTTATATTATATTGACGTAAAATACTTCTATTGAAACAGTACTTTTTGTAAAAACTTCAACTGACCCAAGCATAACCTAAAATGGAACATAAATTAAATTTATTGTAAGTGTGAAGAGACACTGACTCATGCATATAACTTTTATGTTGAAGAAAGCAGAGTCTTACCAACCAGGATGGCCCATATTAACATGGCTTTTCAAAGAGATAATATATTAATATTCATTTTCACACTCCATTCTTTTGGAGAATGTCCCACTTTGTATTAATATATGTAAAATACTTAAATCTACATTAATTAATACAACTGATTAATTCTTAATTACAAAAATAAAATTTCTTTTGTCAAATGAAGTCGGCAGCTTGCTTTTGTATATGTTGAAGGACTGAATGGAAGCAATTAAGTAAATACTAGTTATGATTCGATGTATTTACTAGGAGTAATTAATCCATTGTAATAATTAATTTCTAACCTTTTTAATTCTTAATTAAACTTTTGATAATATGATTTCATCTTACTTTCTTCAGCCTACATTTTCCTTTTTTTGCTTAACTTACGTAAAAATCGTGTTCAGTAATGTTTGGTAATGGAAAATTCAGCATATTTTAGTGTGGGAATGTAGCAAATGGATCTGTAAATAGAATGTTAAATCTTTAGTTTTAATGAACAGATCCATCCATTTCAACTTCAAATACTAAATGACCACCCGGAAGATTCAGCATTTTTTAGTGTGGGAAATGTAGCAGATTGAAACGTGGCGGAACGAAGAGCAGTCAGGTAGCCAATGGGTGGTAGATGAAGATGGAGTAGAATTATATGGTCATTGGTAGTTTGATGAGACATGAATGAAGCAAGCTGTCCAATATTGCTTTGTCATGTTTTCGATGCCCAAAAACTAAGAAAAAAGAAAGGAAGACTTTGGAAAGCAATATCAAATTAAAAGGTGTGATTTTCATGGAATTGGTGGAAAGTGAGGAACAGCTAATTCTACATTCCATTGAAGAATAATATCAGATTTTGACAAGTTAAAAATCCCACTACGGCTATGTCTGTCTTGATTTTGTTCCATTAAACTATCAGACATGTCAGAGTTTTGTTGTTTGAAAGGTCGTGCAATGGCTGTTGCAAGTTCCAAAGAACATCAAAGACCTTATCGAACTTTCCTTTAAAACAAGAACAAAAATTTTCTTTAAAAAACTCAAAAAAATGGTCTAATTAACGATGGTTTCGGCAGAATCATAGGGGCGAATTAATGTACAATAATTTTGTGTGTTTATGGCTTTGTTCAGGTAATCTATTGGATTACTATATATACCTTGGATTACTAGTTTTCCTTAACTCAGATATCACAGCCGGGATCATATTGAGTTTGTTATAAATAGCTCGATATTGTGCTTCAGCTTTCAGGGAATCTTGGTTTGTTTATTTCTCACGAGTTACTTATCTCTATGTCTTGTGTTTGTTTATGGCCTTGTTCAGGGAATCGAAAATAAATGGCTGTGAGGGGATTTGATCAGTTGGGGAATATATATATATACACACTTTGCATTTTATTATAACTTTCACATGGCTTATGGTTAGAATGTACCGTTTCATCAGGTGCATGCTATTGTTGCAACTACTGGCCATGAGAGTGATTAACAGGCTTAGATAATGTAGAATATACTATATATTTCAAATTATCTCTTCTTTGATCTTTCTCCGGTAACTCCTGGCTAAGGCAGTTGATCTGCACTCATTAATTGATCACAGTCTGGTTTCAGGCTGCAATATTAGCAAACTTGATGCATATGAATTTGCCTTTAATGGCTTGAAATGTTAAAACTAAGTTCTAAAGAGATGACTTTATACCAGTCTTACCAACGTATAATATTGATCAAATCATACATTGCAAGTTAAAAAGGCTTAAAGAAAAGCAACAACTGTTAGGTTCCTGCCAGTTGCCATTTAGGACAGGGAACGAGTTTGGTGGTTACCGTGTCGGATTTTTAAGTTAACTTTAAAGAATGTCAGACTCATTTCCCACGTTCTGGCCGTCCTTTTGCTTCAGTACTTTTGTTTAATCTGCTTAACATTCCACCTTATTATATTCCAGGGAAGACTCCCACGTTCTGACAATTCAAAATACAAAGAGTAGTCTAATCATCCTTCTGTGTGCTTCATTCTCACGCTGCCTTAGCCTCAGTCTCACTGCATCATCTCACCTGTTTAATCACTAATTAATCATTATTAGTCACTTCTCAATGATTGTTCTTGGACCCTTGAGTCATTCTAATTGCAGTTTTATCATCAGGTCCAAGGTGTTTAAGGGTCGTTGAACCCCTTTGTGTTAATTTAATCTATCAATGCGTGAACTTGGCCATCATATGAGTTGTCCTTTGCCTGGTTTTGGCCCCACAATGGACTCCTGGATTAGTAACAGAATAATGATTGGGAATTCAGAAACCAATAAACTAATGTAGGTCAATCCTTGCTAGCATTCTCTTTATGGTTTGGGGTATAAATATATATCTGGTTTTTGCTCACCTCAAGCACCTTTGAGAGCTTCAATTAGCAAGTATAGCAGTACAGAGAAACAAAACCCTCCTAATTTTTCTCCAAGGTTTTACAAGAGAGATGGAGTCGCTTGCAGCATTTCCTGATGAAGAGTTGGATTCCTTTAACACAATGTTTTCTACTGAAGAACTTGACTTGACACAGCAACTTCTTAATCAGTTTTCGTTTCCTATGGAGCATGACGAGGGATTGAGCTTTTTAAACCCGTCGACTTTTTGTCCTAATCCCGAAGCCAAAATGGGCATTACTGGGGTAAATGACAGTTTGTTATATTCTTCCAATGCTCTTGGCGATAAAATTACCGACTCGTTTCCCGCAGCATTCCCAGACATTACATTGGAAGGCAGTATTGTTAATGTCATTGAAGATATGGGTACTGACAGCTTAGGAAAATTTGATGCTAGCCATCCAGCAGCTAATGTTGTGCTTTCCAACGAATTGCTACTCAAGAGGAAGTTTGATGTGCTGGAATTGCATGCTGAAGGGGAAAAAATCAATAGCAATTCATCTGAGAACACAAAGAAAAGACCTCGGGTTTCAAAAGATGTAAGAGAAACATGAATGTTAAGCTATATATTAATCCACTACGTTATATATTCTTATTCTCAAGCATATGTATAAAATCTTCATTAATTATAGTAGTTCTAATTCATGGTTTGAAAATGCAGGCACCAAAAGTTGATAAGAATGTGCAGGACTCAAAAAAGAACCGCAAGATCAATTTAAATGGAAGTGAAGGAAATAGTAACATTGGTTCGGATGGACAGAGTTCTAGCACAACCTGTAGTTCAGAGGATGACAATGTTTCTCAGGACGCTAATGGGGTAGCAACCTCAGATTCCAAAGCTTCTCAAGCTCTTAACTTGAATGGAAAGACAAGAGCCAGTAGAGGGTCAGCAACTGATCCACAAAGCCTCTATGCAAGGGTAAGAAATTTCCTACCAGCTGGCCAGGCAATCATGAGTCATTTACAGAACGCGAAATATCTAAATCTTTTGTGCTTGATTACTGCAGAAAAGAAGAGAGAGGATTAATGAGAGATTGAGAATTTTACAGAACCTTGTCCCCAATGGAACAAAGGTAATTAATTAAGCAAATGTCATAGTTAAGAGCTTAAGACACAAAATGATAATTAGGTTGTGAAACTCATATACTGTTCATTGATGATAATACAGGTTGATATCAGCACAATGCTTGAAGAGGCTGTTCACTACGTGACTACGTGAAGTTTTTGCAGCTTCAAATTAAGGTAAGGACAAAGTGGGATTAAATAAAATCCTAAAACAAATTATTAAAGGGTTGCTTCGAGTCATTAACTCTAATATTATATTGTCCTTTCTGCATCATCGCAGCTTTTAAGCTCTGATGATCTATGGATGTATGCTCCCATTGCCTACAATGGCATCGATATCGGTCTCAACAAGAAGATCTCCACACTTCTATGACCCTGGGAAGGAGCTACCTTGCACAGGAGTTCTTAGTTATAATTAACAAATGAAAACAAAAAATAATTCTATACATTGTAGTGTTGAGAATTTCGAATGAAATTAATTCCATTTTTCAACCACAAGGAGTAATCCATGTTTTTTTTATAATGAATTATCCCATATGTTTCTTCTAATTTGTATGTTGTATTCCAAAGCTGAATGTTCCCTAGCACATGCTCGCAGATGCCTGTGCTATGGGGATTGTCAAAGTTGCAGAAATTCAATAAATGCTTCTGCTTTCGAACCATGAAATGAAACTGAGCACCAAACTGGATAATATATAATTTTAAATATAGTAATAATAAGGTTTTGACTTCAATTTGTTTAATAAAGTTTTAAGTTTTATTTGGGTAATTATTCCAAATTTAAATCATTTTTATTGTATATCTCTTGATGAATTAAATTAAAACTTTATACTTAATTCATTTAAAAAAAAAAAAGCTTATAATTCATTGGACCGACGAATAGGGATTAGCAAGCTATCATGAATTTGGGCCCAGCCTAAAAGATCCATAAGAAAAGTTTGATGGTTTACATGGCAGATGTCACTTTGATGGTAAGTTCGCAACAGTTGGGCCGTAACACACAGGGTTACGAACGTAATTTCAAAAAATTCCAGAACTCCGTCGAACTCACATCCCCCCAAAACTCTCTCACTCCGCATAGCGAGAGAGAAAACAACGCTCCACTCGGCATCGGCTCTCTCTTCCTTTCCGCGGCCATGGCGATGGCATCTTCCGAACAACCTCTGAAGAAGCGAAGGCTGTACGAGCCTCCACCTGAGCCGCCGGAGACCGTTGAGCAACCAGTTACCTCCGTAGCTCCGCCAAACACTCCACCTCCGCTGTCTCAAGAGGAGATTCTCGTGAGAAGGAGAAACAGAGACGAGATTCGAATTGTTTACGAGAATTACAAGAGGATCAAGTCCTGTATTGCCCTGAAAGGCAAAGATGCTCGGCACATGCCTGAGCTTGAACAAGCTTACCTAGCTCTCATAACTGCTTCTAAAGGTCACCTTCTTTTACTCTTTTTCCCTTCCTTTTTCCTGTTAATTACTTACATTGAATTTTGATCCTCAATGTATTGAAGTAGAAAAAGTAATAGAATTAAACATGTTTGGTCAGAATCACAGTAGAGGGAAAGTTCCCTTTTTGTTAACCTAAATCTAAATGAGCTGAATTCTAGTTAATGAATAGATTTCAAGGAGTTGAATTAATATAATAATTTGATTGGATTTGAATGGAGCTTCAATTCTTTAGAGGATGCAATGAAATATTCATAATTATGTAATGAAATTCTTTTAGGAACAGTTGTTTTACTTCTTTGCAGGTTGTACAAGCGTACAGCGTCTTGTTGCTGACTTCATTCCTCGGTATGCCTCATACTGTCCAACAGCGCTTGAAGCTGCTACAAAAGTCATTATTGATATGCATAACTCTAGCTTGGCAGTGATAAGTAGGGGAGAAGATGTTGATAATGTTGCATTTCAAACTTCTAAAGCTTCCATTTTTGGTCTAGCTGATATTTGTTGCACAGCTTCTAAAGAGGCACTGGCATCATCAGTTATAAGAGGCATCTGCTTAGCAGTTTTCCAGAATGTGCTCTCCTTTTTCGTATCATCCTTTGAGGGAAAGGATTTGTTTCAGATTGTTGATGATGATATTTGCAAAATGAAGGATTCTGATGAAATATTTTCTGAGCTAAAGCAAAAATTTTCAGATGATGATGAATCTTCGTCAATTAAGTTATCCAAATTCCGTGCCCTGACTCTAATCTGGATTTTCTTCCGTTGTCCTAAGAATTTGCTTTCTGCCTGTTTTGAGCTCTTCAAATCATCTGCAACTGAAGAAGCTGATAAAGGACTGTATTTTCTGAGATGGGCAACAAGCAAGCTTGATAGTCTTGATGATAGTGGTTTAGATAAAATAGATATAGGGCCTAAATCTGGTACAGGTTCGCTTGGAACAAGCACCAAAGGTAGTGAGCTTAGCGGTGAGACACCAGGATCAGATAGTGGCAATGTTACAGAAGATGCATCTCTCGTTCTGAAGAGCTCTTTGTTGGGTCTGGTAATACTTCATGGTTACTCCACCTATCAAATTAATTTAATGGATTTTAGTGGTTTACTCTTATTTCTAACACAAAAGCAATGGTTATTTACCCTTTAGTGTATGAATTTTTTTTTTTTATTCTAAATTTTCCTTATGTTTGTCTATTGCTCATTCCTGTTGGCATCTCATATCCTTTTATTCAGGTTTTTGGTAGAAATCCATCATTGAGTAGTTGGATGTTTGTAAAGTACAAGAATTTGTGTAAGTTATCTCCATCTAAATCTGTGCCAGAGTTTATATCTAGCTTGGAAGGAATCTTTGAATCATTTTGGAAACATATTAACATTGAAGCCAGTCAAGTAGCCAGTGATGAGGATGAAACCTCAAGTGACCCATCTGGAAGAGGTAAATCCAGCAATGAGAATTATGTTGAAAATTTATCTGATCAATATCTGAAGCCACATGTTGTTCCCCTTGAAACTAATCTCTACTTGAATGCTGGTTCTAGTCATGATAGTAGAGGTTCAAGGTCCATGGACTTTGAAAGGCAAGACCATGGGGATTTATCCGGTGGCAGGTCTTCAGTTCCTGGGGACCTATCAAGCCATCAGATGCTTTCACCTGCTACAAGAACACCAATGGACTTCAGGAGTAATTCTTTTGAAGGTAGAAATCACTTTAAGATTGTTGACAAGAATCAAGTTTCAAATTCCAATGCTGCTTCTGCCTTGAGATCCTCTAGTGGAGGTGTAAGTAATGCTTTGGCATCACCCAATAATTGTTTTGCAACATCATCTCAAACTGCTTGCGCATGGTATTTTGATGGTGATCCTGCAGCCATGGGTATTTTCTCAGCTTCTCGGCAGCTATGGTTGGGATCTTTAGGGTCTGATGCATCTGAAGGCCATATAAGATTTCAGCTTGAGAGATTTGCTCCCATTGAGCAATTTTTCTTTTTTCCAGTTAAAGGATTTGTGTTGGTTGAGTACAGAAGCATCATTGATGCCATAAGGACTAGGGAATATATCCGTGGCTGTTTTCCTTGGCGAGTAATGTTCATGGATGTAGGATTGGGAACCAGGGGTGCTGTGAATGGTGTCGCTGTTGGTTCTAGTTCTCATGTTTATGTTGGAAACATTTCGAGTCAATGGGCTAGGGATGAAATTCTGCATGAATCAAGGAAAGTGGTCTACAAGGGTCCTTACATGGTTACTGATCTTACTTGTGAATGTGCATTGCTGCTGGGATATGAAACTCCTGAAGAAGCTGCTGCTGTAATGGCACATCTCAGGCAGCATCGAAAAGAAAAAAGTAGCCATATGCCACCATTTAATGCAGGGCCAGCTAGTGTCACTATGTCCCATGTTGACAACGGAAGGTCTGGTGCTGCTCCACCTATCCATGTTGACAGTGGCCATATGCCACCATTTAGTGCTGGGCCAGCTAATGTCTCTATGTCCCATGTTGACAGTGGAAGGTCTGGTGCTGCTCTGCCTATCCATGTTGACATCAAAAACAATAACTCAGCAAACATGTCTAGCAGCTCAATGGAACTTGTATCTCCCAGGTTAAGGGTGGATAATCATGCATCTGCAGCACCAGGTGCACATCCATTTCAGTCAAACTGGCCCACTTCTGGTTGTACAGATATGCCTGAAGGTGGGGTGAGAAAAGTTGATGGTTATGACAACAACCTTATAGCAGATCCTGCACAAGGAGGTAATGTCTTATACTAACGAATGGTTATAAATACTGGCTCTTATCCTCTTCAGCATAGTTGTATATTACTAACTGTATTTTAGGTGGTGCTGTTGTCTCTGGTGCCTCTGGACAAGTATGGAATTATAAAAAACCTGAATGTGAGCTGCATTCTGCACCTGGGAGCATGCCATGTATGCCTGTAGCAACACAGAGCCTTTCTGCTCCACCACCAGCGCCACAACTCCAGGCACCTCCATTTATGCGACCTGTTTACCATCCTCCAAACAGTTCCTGGGATCCCAGAGGTTTGAATCACCATTTTCCTCAAAATCCAATTTCACCTGGGGTTGTGCCTAATACTTTTCATGGCAATGCTGTTCCACCTCCCTTTTTACCTGCTTCTGTGACTCCACTTGCTCAGATGCAGGGACCTCCAATGCAGCATTTTGAGCAGATGTTTCCACATCCTGTTGTCCCACCACCTTTATCATCAATGCCACCTCAACCTGAAATGCTACCTCCACCTCCACCTCCACCTCCTCCTATCCCCACCACCATTGCCACAGTCACTGCCACCTTTGGTTCCTCCTCCACCTAATTCTCCTCCTCCCCCTCCCCTTCCACCTATTGCAGAATCAACTGATATGGGAAGTTCTGAACAGTGTGTAAAGTATCAGTGGCGGGGCGCATTATGTAAGAGTGGGGTTCATTATTGCACAATTTATGCTCAGAGACTAGAGTCTGATCTTTGCAAATATTCAAATGCCATTTCTGAACCTGCTGAGTATGAACTTTGTTCTCCCTTTTTTCCCTTAATTTCTATCTGATCATGATATTTATCAGGTGTAGAGAATAATTTCTATTAAACTTTCTCCTCTGCTGCCTGTTGCAGATGGCCTGCCAAATTAGACATGACCAAACGCACAGATTTTCGGCATGTGAAGTCCACGTTCACCAACACCCCACCACATAAAGTGTGTCCCCAATCTTTTCCCTTTTTTTTTTAAGATTATTATTGCAGAAAAGCTGAGTTGAACATTCTTCCTGTTTCTTTCTTTTTTTGACATAAATATTCTGCCAGTTTTCAAATGTATTCATTGGTGTTTCTTTTATGCGTTGCAGAGGGAAGTTTGTTGCTTGATCCCATCTTCTACAAGTGACCATAAAGGAGTAAGTTATCCCACGTTTATAAACTTATCCCTAAATAGTTTTATGTTACTTTTTGTTTCTTGCACAAGATTTAATGTTCAAGCTTCTGCCAACCCCAGTTAGATGGTGTCTCTATTCTCTAACGCTGTCACTAGGCTTCAGCTTGAAGCAATCTTTGCCAAAAGTGCTCTTTTCAAAACAATTTATTCATGCTTATATGACAAAAGCAAATAATAATCTGGCTTATTCTTGCAACTTCGTTTCCCAGTTTCAGGATTTTATCTCGTACTTGAAGCAGAGGGACTGTGCAGGAGTGATTAAGATTCCAGCAATGAAATCCATGTGGTCCAGGCTTCTTTTTATTCTTCCCTACTCACAAGATGCGTGTTCTATGCTTTCAGTTGCACCTAATCCATCTGACTGCCTCATTGCCTTGGTTTTGCCCAAAGAAACAAACTTTGAGTGGGTATGAGCGTCGTGTCTTATAATAGAGAAAAACCCTTGTTCCATCCGCTCTATGGAGCTTCAAAATGAGAATGACATGGTTTCTTTGAGAGTCGACGGTTTCTCGTGCATCACATAAAAGCCTCTGGTAAGAACCCAAAGAAAGTAACAATGAAGCTTCTTATCTCCGTCCTCCATTGTACAAAAATGCTTTTCCCTCGGATAGTCTTATTAGTTTGTCAGGTACTACACATTGGGAAGCTTTGAGTTTTAAACTTGAGGAGTTGATGTTGGATAAAATCATATCTAGTTTGGTTTGAGAGTTCCCTTTGATAGTATTTGATTTGATGAGAATCCTATACCAAAACAATGTTTTCTGCGTTACTTTTAATGTGCCAAAATGCAGAATTTTATTGTTAGCATAGGAAATTGATATTTTTTTTATTGACATGGATGAACCTTATACATTACAAGGGGAGCAGAGCAAGGGGTGGGTACAATTTGAAACGCCCATTGCACAAAGTCCAGAAATTATAACTGACCTTAATGGCTCGACTTGTGCTTGGCCAATAGGCACTTTTTTTTTGGGCCATAACGGGCACTTTCAGTTTTTAACAATCACGTTGTAAATTTCTTCATATCCTAATTATAATTCCTACTAATAAATAAGTTAATAATAAATGGTTTCTTGGTGATTACGAATGTCAATATGAGCAAGAAAGAAAATTCAGAAAGGGAAAATGAACAGAACATAAAAACCCTTCGGGAATACGCTGTCAGCGACACCTATAAATTGAACAACAGCTCTAAGAGGTCTTTCACTCGCTCTTCCGTCATCAAACACTGAGAAGATAAGACGCAAAAACAGAAGAAAAAAATGTCTCATAGATACACTAACAGCAGCAGGCAAGACGGCGACTACAGAAATAATTTCCCCAAATCTCAGAAGAAATACATCCCCAAAAATCAAAACCCTAATCCGACCTCCCTCTCGACTTCTCTCAGGCAGTCTCTTCCCAAACAATACGATGCTCCGTCATCCAGTAGTCGAGCAGCCGCATCCTCAGATTCTACCAGCAGCCGTGTTCGGATGGGAGAGAATGGGGATTGGGTGCCAAACAGAGCAACTCCATCCACTCCTGCCAATGGCAATTTCGTAAATTACTTGCCACAAGATGAAGCCGTGGCGGCCGGCCTCGGCGCTGAGGAAGGAGGATTGGATCCAGTGGAATCACAGAGAGTAGTTGATCTCTTAAATAGGGAGTTGTCTCGCTTGCTCAAGCTCAGCCCCAGAGAATTCTGGAAACAGGGTATTTTAACTGCTATTTGATCGTGTTTTTGGTTTTAATGTATTTTAACTGCTATTTATTTTAGTTTTTTTTTTTTTTTATCAGTGGCTGGCGACGCATCTTTGCATGAATTCCTGGACTGCTTCTTGCAATTCAGGAGCAGGTGGTACGATTTTCCTCATCGGGGTGTGAAAGGGATCGTTGCTGGAGTTATTGTTGGAGAGTTTGAATTAAGCCGCCGTGTCTTCATGCTGTTGTATCGAATGTGAGTTTTTAAGTTTTTTAACTCTTTCCTTCGTATTCACTTTTATGTGATAAATTGATAAAGGCCTTCTTGCTATTGTAGATCTTCAAATAGGGATCCTGGTGCTCGAGCTGCTGATAGTCTTAGTGCCAACGACCACGTAGGTGGGTTGTCTCTTTTCCTTGTCTTATTATTGGAGGATAAATGTATTTTAGTCTGGTCAAATGTAGTTGGTGTTGCTCAATCTAATTTACCCCAAATTGTTGTTAAATTTTACTGTATGGCATATTTGGTATGCACATTTTGTTAACCAATTCTGCATGTAGTCATCTTGAAGGAAAAGAAGTTGCTTGACTTGCCGAAGTTGTTCGACATATGTGCTATATATGGTCATGAAAATGATGATCTGACCAAATTGCTGGTAAGCATTCTTTTGTAGAAAGTGATTGAAGACTTGATATCTTTTCTCTACATGCGTTGGCTTTTTAAGGCCTATAAGTGAGCTGGTGTTATGAAGAATATCTGTTTAGATTCTCCTGCAAGTAACTCTGCTTAACTAAGGAGACCAAACATCTCCTGCTTCCTTTGAACCTTTCAGTGAGAGTTAGATTTATGCTTGATAAGCTTACATTATTGTCAGAAGGAGATGTTTTTGTTTATTGATCCTTGAAATGTCTCCAATGGTCACTTTAGAAGTCAAATTGCCATGAATACCACCTCTGCAGAGTCAGAGTTCAAGGCCAATCAAGAAGGATGAGATAAAAATTACTCTGTAGTTTATAATTTAAGTAGTCCTAACAAATAGCTAAATTGTTAATGGGCCATGGACTTTTCTGCCATAAATGCATTGTACTTGGATGTTTCAAATGTTCCATATCTTTACCCTTTTATGTCAAATTAGTCTGCGTGTGTCTCATAGTTGAGTATGGTGGGAGATATACTCTTATGTCTTAAGTTGACTGCCTTCTTCCTCCTTTTTGCCTCCTCCCAAGCTCCTCTCTCTCTCTCTCTAACGTATATTTTTCAGGTAGCAAATGCTCTCAAAGCTCAGCCCACAACCCATGATAATCTGACTGGAGTGTTGTCTCATTTCTTGAGTATTGTTCATACAATGCATGAACGCTGCAGCACATCTTTGGAGGTACTTTCTAAACTGCTTTGAACAGATTTTCCTTATCAGAATGTAATGTTAGACATTTTCTGCACTCCTGTTAGTTCTATTTTCATCTGTAGTAGTTATTTACTTAGTTATGACTTTCATCATTGCTTATGTATGTGTTGCTAATACTGGACAGGTTCTTTTTTCTTCTGGAAATCATGGAGATCATGGATATGATCGGCTTCATATTGACTTTTTGGAGGTTTGTTGTTATTGTTTTTGTTAGTGATTTTATTTTGTTGGTGCCACGGGTAGAACAGTGTTGCGCTGAACTCACAGTTGGAAGATATTATGGCATTTTTATTTTGTTTTTAGGGATAATTTTCTTCTGAAAAAAGGATCTCCAGTATGTGTATTTGGAAGGAAATAATTATCATTTCATTTCAAAATGAATAAATAAACCGATAAATACAGAGTATGATAGACCTTTGTCAATGTGGGGGGGGGGGGGGGGGGCTTAACCAAAGCTGGAACCTGTAAATATATTAGGATGACCTCCTGAATCATTGGTTGAGTCCTATCTCAGGTTGATTTTCTTAGTGGTAGTGGAGCTTTAAAATTATTTGTCTACTTCCTGGGACAGGTCATGGACTTTATTAATGATGCCATTGTATCTATGGATGCTTTTGTTACTGCATACAGACCTGCAGCTGTTTTTTTCTCTTGTCCTGTTGAAATGAGGTACCTCTTTTATTGCTGGAACTTCTATTCTTTATGAAGTATACACTTGTTATTTACACAATAAGAACCCTTGATGTTGCAAGAAGTTTGTTGGTTGTGGATGGTTGTTTGCAATGAGCTTAACCTAACTTAACTGACTGAGGATCATTGTATTGTAACTTCAACTTTGACTGTTAAATTGATCTAATTACTTTCTGATGTTATTGTTTTAACCTTTTTCTTTTGATAGTTATGTGGGAAACTTCTATGTGGTCGTGTCCCATCCTTCCCTTTCTCCTCGCAAATTACATGGGAAATTATGCTCTGATCCAATTTTTTATATAAAATTTCTCTATCTCTGCAGTTATGGGAATGAAGAATTGCTCACAACTCTTTCACGTCTGCATGATAATTTACTTCCATCTTTGCAACGGGGTTTTCGAAGCAGTACTAAATCTGGAGAATTCGCAAGTCTAACAGATATTGCTTTAAGTTTGAAGATGTTGTCTATTAGAATAGTCAAATTCGGTTGGAAACTATTCAATATTTGCTATCTTAGTGATGAAGTGTTTTTGGGTGGACATCCTATCCTGACTGCAACAAAGATGTTTCCAGCCACAGTAGAAGATCCATTCATAAGAGCAGATATTTTGGTTCAAACTTTTAGGGAGATAAATGGAGTTTCACTGCAAGTTCAAGAGAATGAGAAATGGGATACTTTCCTTCAGAATGTTGAAAAGAATTGCAATATAATGAGCAAACTTGAGAATTTGCAGAATACTGGTCAGTGCATTAAATAAATTGTCCTTTTACTTCAGATTGAGATACCGCCTTTATAACCAAATTGCCTAAATCCTATAATTTATATTTCATATTTAATTTGTTTATTTATTAAAATGGAGCATATTGGAGGAAGAGAATGGGTGGTTAGGAAGAAGGGACTTGAACCTAGACTTAGGTGCTTCTCCACGCAAGGCTGGTAACAACCATGCTGAAGGGCAGTTCACTGTTAGCATTAAGGTCCATTTGGTGAATCAACTTTATATATTTGCTCTTTTATGTCTATGAATATGCTGATAATATTAGAGAATTATATATATTTTTCTCATTACAATTATACATTTTGCTCTCTAGGTGGAATAGTGTATATCTATTGTTACTCGATAAGGGGGACAATTGTTATCTTAATACATGGTGGAGAGTGATATGTACTGCTTTAATATTTGTGAACTGGACCCTTTTTTTGTCAAATCCATCCAATCATTATACTTCTGCATTTGAGGATGTCAATTGTGTGCCTATGTTGTTGCTCAACAATCCTTCATTATTCTTGTTCTTTCATAAATGTGCTTGCGCTTCCACAGAGTAATTTGTGTTCAACATCTTTCTTGCAGGGTGGGTAGTCTTGGATGATGAACAATTTCAGTATTTATCTGGGATTATGATGTATTCAACAAAGGACATTGCTAAAGAGCAACCCCCTAAACCCCCCACACCAGCCCCTGTGACAAGCCAAAAGGTACAGATGGATGAGGATGCAGCAATTATGCAATCCAAAATCAGCCAAGTAAAAGATCTCTTTCCTGATTATGGCAAAGGGTTCATAGCTGCTTGCCTTGAAGTTTATAACCAAAATCCAGAAGAGGTTATTCAGAGGATTCTGGAGGGAAGTCTTCATGAAGATCTGCAGGCCTTGGACACTTCCCTGGAGACAATGCCAGTGCCCAAGTCTGCTTCAACGCTGAGCAGGAATGATAAAGGAAAAGGGAAACTGGTTGAAACTGTAGAAGTATCCTCAATTACAACAGTACCTGTAGTTAACAGACAACTGGTTGAAGGCCCATCAGTTTCATCCTCATCTTCAGTTGGGAGGTTTGTTAGGAAGTCTAGAGATGGCTCACCTGATTATGCTACTCTTGATACCAGAGACGATAAGGATTCATCAAGAAAAATTGCTCTGATTTCTCAGTACGAGTACGATGATGAATATGATGACTCTTTTGATGACCTGGGTCTAAGTGTTGCAGAGTCTGGGCTGGAGGAAAATGAGCTGCTAAGTGACAACATCAGCTTGGACTTGGGGAAGACCTGGGGTCTGCAACCTGAAAGTTTTGGTCAATCTACGCCCAGTTCAAAATGGGGCTCAAGAAAGAAGCCTCAATACTATGTCAAGGATGGTAAGAATTATAGTTATAAGGTTGCAGGTTCAGTTGCAGTTGCAAATGCCAATGAAGCTTCATTAGTCACCCAAGCTCAGCAAGAGTTGATACATGGCCTTGGACGCGGTGGCAACCTTCCTCTTGGTGCAGTTAAGAAGCTGATGGAGCAGGAGGAGCAAACCAACCAGCCTGATATGTCTGAAATGGGAGGGAGAGAACATGCAAGGAACCCTAGGGGCAGAGGAAAAAGAGGTGGAGGAAGACAAAGAGAGTCCCATGAGGAGCAACATAACCAGCCTGACAACACTGAAGAGGAAGAGAGAGGGAACGGGGGAAATTATAGGGGCAGGGGAAGAAGGGGTGGTGGAAGACATAATTACAGGAAGGATCGGGCCATGCATAAGCACTTCTCTGGATTGACTGGTTTTTAGGTACACATGGGAAAGGGATACCCTTTCCTTTTCATACAAATGGACTTATTACTCCACACACAACTTTTCTTAAAATCTATTTCGAGAATTCTTTCTACATGAAGCTGCAAATAAATTGTAGAGTACATTTCTCGACTTCCATTTTGCGAAGTTGAGAATAGAAATCCCCATGAAAGTTCAGCCTTTCACTATGGGTAAGTTATTTGTTTACCCATCAATTTCCATCCATTCAAGGAGGTTGATTCAGATTTCAGAGTATTGGTACCCCGCTCAAACAGTTAGAAACCTGGACCGACGAATCAAAATATCATGGTATGATCATAGGCTGTTGATCAAACTTTGGCCGCTTTAGTATTATGACGCTGGGAAATTCAGATCACCAGCTTAAGTCTTAACCGTAATAGGTAAGTTTTAAACATAAACAAATAGAAGGAAAGCTATTCGAGAAAAACAGTAACCAATTTCAATCCCATGAAAAGAACGACTGAAGTAACTTCTCATTGATGCCTTAAAATAGAGTATATCAACGTTACACACGTACAACTAGAATATCTTTATCTGTATACGAAGCCATCGCCAATATAACTAAATTGGTTCATAATTGATTTCAATAAATTGGTTGATGATAAAACAACAAAAGCCAGCAAGACATTTAATAATGGTTCCTGCCCTCCAGAAGTTTACGAATCTTCATCAGCTGCATTGACAGCAAAGTGCCCAATGTTTCTACCCTGAATACAAGAAGAACAAGCATTAACCACGCAATTCACTCATAGTGGATTTGGTTGCAAACACTAAATCAACTTCCCTTGAGACACTTACCTGAGATAGCATCCGCTGCTTGTTCAATTGCTGGGTTCTTGCTTTGTTGAGGACTGAATTTGGTGATCTATACATTCTCTGTACCACAGAAACAGAAGATATCGATATAATTTCATACCTTTTGGTAAAGCCAAATCATATATATCAAAATGATTGCAAACCAGGTAGGGAAATATAAAAATGATAATTCACAGAGCATTTTTCATTAGAAGTGTGATCTATCACAATGAATTGTTCACACCTCACAGACTGGCTAAAGTGCTAAAGAGGTATGATGGCCTAATGAATCATAGCTTAAAATGGTAATCAAAATATAAAGGGGAAAAAAACAGATAAACAGTTAACCTAGCATAGTTACAGAAATATTTTGATTCATATAAAAGTTGTTAATAAAGTAGGAACCAACCTTTTCACTGTTAGATATATGTTCACTGCCTAGGAGATTCCTTCTTTTTGGAGTGAAACCAAAAACCTCTTGAAGGAACTCATTCTCCTGTATAAAGAACCAAATTTGTTATCTAATCAACAAGCAAATTAAAATGGCAAGCAATTTGCACCAACAGATGTCAACTTCTCTAAAAGGAACCAACCTGCATGTGTTTAGTGAAGCCTCCACCCAGAAAGCGCCTCAAAAAGTTCAACTGTTGGATTGAAATATAAGAACACGATTATAAAAACTCATGGCATGTAACTAACTTAATAAATTGGAGAATTAGAAGAGGAAGTGTAACCTGAATCAACTGAGACCATGCTGATGTCTGTAATGAATCCCCACCAATCTTAATCGATGTCTCAGGACAATAACCATTCTAGCATCACCAAGTAAATTACCGTTAGAATGAGAAGTCCCAAGAATCATAAATTCAAGGAAATGAAAGATAATAATATGAATACCTCAAGGAACTCCAAAACATCCTTAAACGAGTTCCTCTGGTTGTTAAGATCTTTCTTGGCAGAACCTTTACCACCAGCTTCCACAGAAAGGTCTCTGACTTGATTCAGAATTTTTTCCTTCAGTCCTTGTATATGTGAGAATCCTTCTTTAGATTTATTTCCTTCTAAAACTGAGCCATCATTGGAACCTTTAGCTTCAGCTACAAACTTCTCTAAGCTTCCCATCTCAAAAATTAGAGCTACTGCTTCACCAGCAGCAATGCGCACAGATCGGTCATCCTTATCTAGCATATTAGACAGATATGTAATCGACCTGCATAAGTTACCAAGACCAGTCAGTCTCTTTGCCCATTCAAGTTGCCCAGCTTTGTGTTTTTACTTTGTAGTTCAATAGTATCTATATTGTGGGAGCATAATTTAAATCTCACAAAAATCTTTGACCTACTTTTCAAAGATTTAAATCCCAATGATTGGTTTAGCTGAGACAGATAGCGATGGAGGAACTGTAAAGACAATAAATTATCATGTATAAAAATGAACAAAGTATGATCCAAAGAGTTTGCTCACTCTAGCCAAAGTTTGGGACTGAGTTTCCGTCCATCCATGGTTGTCAAAAGGAAGGACCAGGCAGATACAACTGCTGCTATTACAGCTGCAGAATGTTTGACAGTAATAACCTACAAGTTAAACAGAACTCATTAATCCTAAGCAACCAACAATGCATTAATAATACATCATCATATTTTTCCATTAACAAGTTCCAAGCAATACATGAACCTCAAAACATTATCAGATAATTTTCAATTAGTGAAAATCAGGCATGCTTACTTACATTAGAACCAAGTTTAGGATGAACCAATTGCCACATAATTTGCATTGATTTATTAGTTTCCTCTGCATCATTCCCCCCAACAAAAGTGATGATAGCCAAACACTCCACTAACTAAAAAAGCAGATGATGTGAAAAAAAAAAAACAAACAGTTGAGCATCATAATACCAACAAATATTAGAGGTAGAAAGAATTTCTATTCAATTTCTTACATACCGAAGCTATCTTCGAAGATTCAGAACCAGATTTAAAAGCCTGTGAAAGAGGAGTGATTGATTCTTCCAATATTTCATGTGCATTATCTCCTGGGCCAACAGTTAGAGCCAGCAAACCTACAAAAAGAAATTATCAGCGTCGATACTGGAGCCTTGTGTTTTCTTCTGTCCATTTGTGCTTAAGCATTTGCAAAAGCATTCAAGACTAACCAATGGCATGGGATGCTAAAGATATCTCTTTGCTGGACCCCTTTTTGATACAATTCAGACACTGATGGAGTAAAGTAGCAAATCTGCATGACAGTCCAAAATAATAGTATGACCCTCAGTCCAAAACAATAATATGACCATCATAAGCACATAGATTCAAGTATTCAACCATATACTGTGAATCATAAGAAACATTTTCAGCTACACCTGCAACCATACTCCTAATCCATTCGGCAATTCTTGCAATAAAAAAAAATCATTTATGACCAAGATAGAAAGATATAACATAACAGGCACTTACTTCTTCTCCAAGAACTGATGCTGCAAGTTACAATTGAAAGCATTAATAATCACAGCCAAGGACTTCTCTCTAGTAGAACCCCTTCATCAAAAAATGGGAAAAACAGCAATTCAGCCTAAACTATTCTCAAAATTTTGCAAATCTCAAAAAACCTAACTAATTTCAACAACCTTAGCTGTTGTTCCCTTCACAAGAGAAAACAATGAAACCATTCAAATGCATCATATTTTCATCCAAAAAGTTATTTAAAAAAAAAGCAAATAAATAATTCTAACCTCTTTTCGAATAAAGCATCGACAGCTTCATCAAGTAAACTATCCTTATTAAACTCTACTTCTTCAGTACCAGACACCGACATTTGATCAGACCGCATGGTTGACGATGAACTTACACTACTATTATCATCGTCATTATCTAACATCGCTGCATTCTTACGCTGAGTTTTACCTGCCAAATTCAAATAATTCCTTTTATTAAGCTAAAAAAAACCTAAATCAAAATCAAAGACAAACACACCCCAAAACAAATAACAGAAAATTCTTCATACGCGCTTTAACCAAGCAATCACTAATCTACAATTATTCATATCATTAGGAAAGATAATAAAATAATTACAAAACTAAAAACCCTAAAAACAAAAGTTAATCAAATTAATTTAGGAAAATAAAAGAAATTAGGAAAAAAATCTTACGTTTTCCCATGTTGGTGATGACTTCTCTTACGTTAGTTTTATGTCAGAAACAGGTCCAAGGTTGACTAATAATCTGAGGACGAGACGGGTTTGAAATTAAGAAACGATCGACAAAACAAAGCTGAAGCGAAGACGAAACCAAACAGAACAACAAAAGTGAACCGAATAACGATGCAGCCATTAAGATTGAACTTTAATTTTGTTTGGAGGAGAAAATTTTTTGAACTATAGAATCAAAGCAAAAAATAATCAAAGTTTAAGAATTAGAGAAGCCTTTTATAAGAAAAAGGTTAACTTCGGGCTTGGAAGTTGCGAGGAGAGCTATAGAATTATTCAGTTTGGAAGGTATGGAATATTCGGCCAACATGTAGCGAGGTGTAGCCAGTAATTGTGCGACTCATGACGTGGCATAGTATCAGCCGCTAATTGCAAACCGGTGGATCAGATGAGGATGGGGTTGTCGGCGTCACGCGCCGAGTGGGACACGCACGAGGCAGCTTTAGGAAGAGAGCATGTGGGTTTCACTGGATTCTGGGAGAGATTCGTAGATTTTGTGATTTAGAGGAAGTAAACAAGTGGTGTCGTGACGGAGTTTGAGATTTGAGAAGATGTTAGTGTTATGTTTGTTTGTCTTAGAAACTCGTAAAATTAAGAAACAACAACCGACTTAATAGAAAAGATATTACTATGGATAAATACCCTTCATTTCGAGTTCTTTTTTTTTTTTTTTTTTCATTTTATACGCTACATTACATTACATATATTTGATATTACTTAGCCAATCATCCAATAAAAGTATGTCATGGAAAGTGGCCAACTATACAAAGAGAAGCCCAATTTAAAGATCCGCAATCGCCATTAAACAAAACCTAAATGGGCCTTTCATTATGAACTATTATATAAGTGGATATTGGAGTTGGTGGCCCAAGATATTTCATCTGGGCTTTTAAACGAAGGTGGATTGGGATTGGGATTTGGGAATGTCCTCTGCTGTTTTCTATAGTTTTTTTTTTGGCCAATGGTTTCTACAGTTAGACAAAACTGAGAGGAAAAGACAAAAAAAAAAAAGCCAAAAGTACTTGAAATGCTAAAAGAAAAGACATATTCCTCAGACAAAAGTAAGATTTCAAAAGCCAACTGAGGCAATTGGCATCAGAACTCAGAAACAACAAAACAACGCAGATGAAGCTAAATATGCAGCCAATTCCAGAGACCAAAGGAAAGCTTTTTTAAAAGGTGCAAAAGATCCTCACGGACTTCACTATCAGATTATCACTTGTCAGTGCCGTCAAGGGCTCACATAACTAGCTGCTACCATGGGGAGAAGCTGACCTGAGTCTTAAGTCTTATCCGTATAGCATAAATTCCATAGAGTGGCCGCAGCCTAGACCATCTTGTCACGAAGCTAGTTCTTTTTATTGTGCCAAAAAGGCCAAAAGAAGCGACCATTCAAATTCAAAGGCCCATATGTTTGAGCTGGACATGAATCATGTAAGCCCAATGTAAGTTTTTATTAAACTTGCATCGTCGGCTCGGCTGCCCTTATTATTTCATGGGGGTTCGGGGGCCTGTGGGTGGAGGGATCAAATTGGAAGCAAACAATCATGTGAGCACACTGCCCAGAGGGGTTTTGGGAGTGGGAAGTTTGAAAGGGGATGGATCAGGGGCAATCAAAACATTGGGAATCCCAAACTCCTTTGCCTTTCCCTGACTTCCTGTGAAATACAAGGTAAGCTTAGCAGGCACTTTTGTTGAAAGAGATGGCGTGGGAGTTAGTGTGCTGTGTTTTGTGGGGTACAACACTTGTTTGTCAGAAATTTATAAGGCACCAACCGTACTCATGCAGGGCTCCCCCTCCCTCCTTCCTGTTTTCTTCCCGGGCACCATTATTTTTGCTGTAAATTGATTCCCTGACAGAACACTTAATTTCTGGTATTCAATATAACTCCTATCAGCAACCTCCCAACGTGGGTTCATATACTTTCTTATTACTTATGGGATTATGAATGGTTTCATCAAAAGATTTAAAAACAAACAATGCCTTAAAAACTGCTAATTTTTTTTCTTTGAAATGAAATGTTGAACATGTCTTCATTGGGGAGAGCAGTCATTGCCATTGTTTTTGACATAGTAACACCTTTAGTGACAAAAATTGAATTTAATTCTCTTTGCACTATGCACTAAATTGGTCTATCTATTTAGAGGCTCAAATTAAAACTAAATTTCTCTCGAATCATTAATCAATGCTTTGAGGTTGAAACAGGTAAGGAGAAGGCCTGGAATGAGGTGTTACGTTAATTAGGAAGGTCAGTTGATGAGATTTTCATTTTAACTCATGTTGGGTTAAGCAGGAGACATGTTCATTTTATCACTGCCAACATCTTCCAGTTTCAGTTTATCCTGATTAAAAATAGTCATGGATTTGCTATTATTGTTCTTCAAGCATTTTAGGTGTGCATGGGGCCTAATTATTTTCCTGAATCAGTCAATTGGGGTCCAGATTCAGCTGTAGCTGCTGGATGTATATGCATCATTTCCCCAAAGCTGCCGTGTGTCAACTTTTCATTTCACCCTGGGGAATGCACTCCTTTATTACTTTTGAGACTTTACAAATCACAATCACCAAAAATATGAAGAAAATATGGCCTGCATGTGCTTTTGCTTAAGATTGGCAAGTCTTTATGCAAATTTCTTAATCTAAACTCTTCACTGCCTTTATTTTGTTAGAAAAATGGGGTCCAGTCTCATGTAAGTGATTTTGGATCAAGTAAAGGCTATGGGCCTTGATTTTTTATTTTACACAGAGCCCTAGCTACTTAATAAAAAAGAGGTGGGATTGTTTTAGGTGTGTGTCGAAAATCAAGCAGAGAAAGAAGAAAAGCCAAGAAAAGCAGAGAGAAAAAAAAGAGAAGGGAGAGTTGGTTAAATGGAAGTCGATCCGTGGTCCGATTGAGTTAGAACCTTGTCAGGAGGTTTATGATTCAGAGTTTTACATTTTGAACGGTGAAGATCGGGTTTGAAGCTCTCTAGAAACAAATCCAGGATGTATTTGTTGAGTCACTTATTTGATGAGATTTCTTCAATTGTTTCTCTAGTTGTTGATTAGCTTTAGTTTTAGCTAGAGAGGAACTTTGTATAACTATTATTTGATAATGAAGATTTTTCTGGTGGCCCGTGGTTTTTTTCCTCTACACTGAAGGGTTTTTCACGTAAATCTTGGTGTGCTTTATTTTTCCTGCGTATTTGATTATTGATTGTTGTCTATTACTTCTATATTGTTGTGATTATTGCTTCAGGTGCAACAAGTGGTATCAGAGCAAGGGTTATTTTGAGACATCGATACAAAAGTAACCCAGGATAGAAGTAAATTCTGTTTGAGATCATGGATGGTGATACAGGTTCCATGATAAAATTGACGGCATCGAATTATTCAATTTGGAAAGCCTATGATGGAGGATCATTTATACTGCAAAGATTTGTATGAGCCAGTATTAGGTGATTCAGCTAAACCAGTAGATATGAAAGATGAAAGCTGGAAGAAGCTAGGTAGAAAGACGCTGGCTACAATCAGAAAAATGGGTTGATATCAGCGTGTTCCATCATGTAGTGCAGGAGTCAGATGCTCACATTGTTTGAGAAAAATTGGCAGCATTGTATGAGAGAAAAATAGGTATGAATAAAGTTATGCTTGTTAAAAAGATTACAACTTTACAGTACAAGGATAGACGATCTGTTGCAAAGCACTTGAGTGATTTTTAATATATATTTAATCAGATGACTACTATAGAGCTTAAGATGGATGATGAAATGAATGCGTTATTTCTTTTGGGTTCATTGCCAGATAGCTGGAATACTCTAGTTGTGACTGTTCTTAATTCAGCTCCTGATTATAAGGTGACATTGGAGATGGTAAAAGACAGTATGCTTAATGAAAAAGCAAGGCGAAAAGATGTAGACCCTGGAAATCAAGCTCTAGTCACAGAGAATAGGGGTAGAAACATCGACAGAGGTCAGGACTCAAAACGTCATGGTAAGTCTAAACATAGATCCAAGTCTAGAGGTAAAGTGAAACGTTTCCATTATAGTAAGGCGGGTCATATAAAACGAAACTGTAAAATCTTAAAGCAAAAGCGAAAAGATGAGAAAGATAAGAGTTCAGATGATGGCAATATTACAGTAATGAATTCAGATAGTGATTCAGTTACTTTGATTTGTACACATGGTGATTATAATCATGTTAGTAATCCCGACATTGAGTGGATAGTTGACACAGAAGCGGCATATCATTGTGTTCCTAAGAGAGAGTTGTTTACAACTTACAAAATAAGAGACTTTGGTTGTACCAAAATGGGAAACAAGAGTGTGTCACAGATTGTTGGGATTGATGATATTATTGTACAAACTAGTACAGGCTGCATGCTGACTTTGAGGGATGTCAGACACATTCCAGATATGAGAATGAACTTACTTGCTATTAATGTCCTTGATAAGGAGGGATATGAAAGTCGACAAAAGAATGAACAATAGAAGCTTCTCAAAGGATCTATGATAGTTACAAGGGGAAAACTATGCTGCACAATGTATAAGACATGGATGCAATTGAACGGTAACCAGGTAAATACCGTTGAAAATAATGCTTCAGCAAACTTGTGGCACAGAAGGCTGGCACACATGAGTGAAAAAAGGTTATAGGTTTTGGCAAGGCAGTCTCTCATTCCCTTGACCAAAGGTATGTCTCTCGATTCATGTGATTATTGTTTGTTTGGTAAGCATCATAGAGTTTTTTTTCGTAAAAATTCTTAGAGAAAAGAAAATATATTGGAATTAATTTATTCTGACGTATGTGGTCCCATTGAGGTTGAGTCATTTAGTGGTAGCGGATATTTTGTTACTTTTATTGATGATGCTTCACGTAAGACTTGGGTGTATATGTTGAAATACAAAAGTTAGGTGCTACAGTAGTTTTAAAAATTTTATGCCATGGTTGAGAGGATAACAGGGTTACCCTTGAAGTGTATTTGAACTGATAATGGTGGGGAATACACATCTAAAGACTTTGAAAAGTATTGCTCAAAGTATGGGATCAGGCATGAGAGGACAGAACCTGGAACACCGCAGCATAATGGTATAGCTAAAAGAATGAATCGTATCATTGTGAAAAAAGTCAGATGTATGTTGAGAATGGCAAAATTACCAAAGCTATTCTGGGGTGAAGCAGTCAACATAGCTTGTTATTTACTTAACAGGTCACCATTAGTTTCTTTGGGCTTTGACATTCCAGAAAGAGTGTAGACAGGGAAAGATACTTCATACTCTCACTTGAAAATTTTTAGGTGTAAAGCATTCATGCATGTGTCGAAAGAGCAGATATCAAAGCTTGATAGTAAAGCTACACAGTGTGTGTTTGTAAGATATGGTGATGAAGAATTTAGCTACAGGGTATGGAATCCAGTAAAGAGAAAGACAATCAGAAGCAGGGATGTGGTCTTTCATGAAAAAGAAACCATAGCAGACTTTGAGAAAAATGAGAAGACTACACAGGTTATTATTGAGTGTGATGTTTCAACACCGACAGAAATTCCACAGGAAAGAGCCACAGATGGTAAAAATGAGCAAGAAACAGAACTTGAGAATATAAATGAGCCAACTACAGTTGGTGATGAGCCAGATGCTATTAGTTTTGAGCAGGAGGAGCAATCTTCTCTATCTGAGAGTGTTGAGCAGGGAGAGCTACCTTCGGTATCAAGTGATGTAGAGTCTCAGCCTAGGAGATCTACTAGAGAGCGCAGGTCATCTACCAGGTATCCAAGTTTAGATTTTATTTTAGTTACTAGTGAAAGAGAGTCAGAAAGCTTCCAAGATGTACAAGCTACTCCGAATAGAGAGCACTGGTTAAAAGTAATGAAAGAAGAGATAGAGTCATTGCAAAAGAATGGTACTTATGATCTTGTTAAACTTTTCAGGAAAAGCTTGAGCTTTGCAGTAACTTGGCCGAAATGAGTTCTCTGGCCAAGGTAAGTTTCAAATGAAACTGCTATGGTGATGAATCTTCTCCTAATGGGGCTGGAGGGGGAGATTGTTAGAAAAATGGGGTCCAATCCCATGTAAGTGATTTTCGACCAAGTAAAGGCCATGGGCCTTGATCTTTTATTTTACACAGAGCCCTAACTACTTAATAAAAAAAAGGTGGGGTTGTTTTAGGTGTGTGTCGAAAACCAAGCAGAGAAAGAAAAAAGCAAAAAAAAAGCAGAAAGAGAAAAAAAAGAAGAGAGAGTTGGTTAAACGAAAGTCGATTCGTAGTTCGATTGAGTTAGAATCTTATCAGGAGGTTTATGATTCAGAGTTTTACATTCTGAACGGTGAAGATCGGGTTTAAAGCTCTCTAGAAACAAATACATGGTGTATTTGTTGAGTCACTTATTTGGTTAGATTTCTCCAATTGTTTCTCTAGTTGTTGATTAGCTCTAGTTTTAGCTAGAGAAGAACTTTGTATAACTATTATTTGATAGTGAAAATTTTTCTGATGGCCCGTGATTTTTTCCCTCTACACTGGAGGGTTTTCCACGTAAATCTTGGTGTGCTTTATTTTTCCTATGTATTTGATTATTGATTGTTGTCTATTACTTCTGTATTATTGTGATTATTGCTTCAGGCACAACATATTTAACATTAATTTTAAAGATAAAAGATGACACACACACTTATAAGATTGAAGAGTATTATTAACCAAAAGAAAAACAGGTTCATAGTTATTTGTGAATGACGCTGTTATCCAATACACACCAACAGCTTATACGTATGGAAAGCACTAAAACAACTCAACCACATTTACACTGCTATTCGGATTCCGAATGATTTAAACTAATTACATTAACATGTATAGCGCAAACAAGAGGGCCTAACTTACAAATTAAGGTCCAGCTGGCCCCCAAATACAGACGATAAAAGTTACATGGGAAGTCGACACCAGTCACCGAAAAGATTACCCTAAGACACAAATACAGAATGGTTGTTGTAGAAGGTAACAACTTCCTAGCAAAGAGTGCCCATGTGTCAATGTGTCATCCTCTTTATAATTATTGGGATATAATTTACATGTAAGTAAAAAATTTAAATGAGATGTCTTATATGTATGCATAAAAGACTCAAAACCTAATAACTTAAGCTTTTAAGCTCAAGTGATGTCCAGCATGTATGTATAGACTCTCCGGTATGCTTTCATAAGCTTCAAGTGTGGTTTATCTCTCCGACAAGTGGTATCAGAGTTAAAGTTACGGGTTCGAATCCCAGTTATAGTGCTGAGAAAAAATTGTTGGCAAATCGAAGGTTGATCGTATCTATCAACTCCATGTGCTCGAATACCGATATTTAAAAAATTTGATTTGGATATAACGAGTATATGATAATATGTAAAAGCAAAACATCCAAGTGAGTGATGTGTTATATTAACCTGAAGTGTAAGCTTGAGAAAGCACTGAGATAACCTAGGTGGCAAGATTGAGTATTGTGACCTGACCCAAAAATACACTAAAGATGTAAAGTTGTCTAGCTCAAAAGAGATGTTGATAAAACTTACTCACATTGGGGAGCCGAGGTGAGATTATTTAAAAGGTTCGACTTGGATGCAATGAGTATATGATAATATACAGAAGCGGACTGGGGAGCCAAGGTGAGACTATTTAAAAAGTTCGACTTAGATGCAGCTAGTATATGATAATATGCAAAAGCGGAACACTTAAGTAGACAATGTGTTGAGTCAACTTAGAGTGTAAGTTTGAGGGAGCACTGAGACAACCTAGGTGGCAAGGTTGAATGCTGTGGCCTAACCCAAAAACACACTAAAGATGTGAGGTTGCCTGGCTCAAAAGAGGTATTGATAGGACTTACTCACATAAGAGAGCCCTGGCCCAAAAATACACTAGAGATGTGAAGTTGTCTGGCCCAAAAAAGGTATTGATAGGATTTACTCCCATGAGAAAGCCAAGGTGTGACTATTTAAAATATTCGACTTGGATACAACAAGTATATGATAATATGCAGAAGCAGAACACCTAAGTGAGTAATGTGTTGAGTCAACCTGAAGTGTAAGCTTGAGAGAGCACTGAGACAACCTAAATGGCAAGGTTGAGTGCTGTGGCTTGGTCCAAAAGTGCACTAGAAATGGAAGAGCAGAGGTTTGACTATTTAAAATATTCAACTTGGATATAGCGAGTATATAATAATATGCAGAAGCAAACACCTAAGTAGGTGATATATTGAGTCAACTTGGAGTGTAAGCTTGAGGGAGTACTGAGATAACTTAAGTGACAAGGTTGAGTGCTGTGACCTGGCCCAAAAGTGCACTAGAGATGTGAGGTTCGACTTTGATGCAGCAAGTATATGATAATATGCAAAAGTGAAACACCTAAGTAGATGATGTGTTGAGTCAATCTGGAGTGTAAGCTTGAGGGAGTAACGAGACAACCTACGTGAGAAGGTTGAGTGCTATGACCTGATCCAAAAGTATACTAGGGATGTAAGGTTATCTGGCTCAAAAGAAGTGTTGATAGGACTTACTCGTATGGGAGAGCCAAGGTGGGATCAAAACTCACAAATGAATGAGAGAGATTATTAGGATATAATTCACATGTGAGTAAAGAATACCAAAACATTAAAAAATCTGAATGAGATATTTTATATATGCATGAAAGATCTAAAAACCTAATAATTTAAACTTTTTGACTCAAGTGATATCTAACATCTACGTATAAACTCTAAATATGATTTATCTCTCCAACAACAATTACATTTTCAAATGTACAATACTAACATGCCCTCTTTGTACTACTGCTTTGCTTTGCTTTGCTTTTGCTTTCCCTGATGTGAGCCCATTTTCAACTTACTATAAACAAATCAGAAGACATTGGAGGACATATAATAGGGGACCCATCTTTACTGTATGTATCGAGTATCCACTCAGCTCAAAATCATTGAAGATTTTTGGATATATGATCCAAGCATATCAGATGAGATCTTTGATTCTTCAATATCAATGTTTTGACATGAGTAATACCATGCCAATACCATGAGGGATCATACATTTGGTACAATGAATTGATATATGCATCATTATCGATCCAGGCAGAATAACACTGTGCGAGTGCGAAGTCACCAAATTAAAGAAACAGGAAAGCGCGTGAACAGTATATTATTGATCGACGGAATAACGTTGTGATTTTGCTTATATAAATATGCATCCTGATATCAAGATAAGGATTAAAGGCAAAGTTCTCTCAGAAATTGGATTCGATCAATTCAATTTTTGCTGCCAGTTCTTATCCTCGATATCTAATGGATAGCATTCATACTTTATCAAATGGTTTACTAACGAGCTTTGAATCAAGGTACTACTAAAATTTGAAATTTTCACATATATCTGGTAAATAATTTACAACCGGCTGGAACAGCAGATTGAGGTCTGAAATTTCAAAACAGCATGGCCTGCATATAGGGGGTGACATAATATATATACAATAGTCTCAAGATGGAAATGCATGGCAGATAGTAAACCCTAATGTGAAACAAATTGATTTCAAACAATTAAGTTGCACAATATCCAAGAAGTTGGATAGTGTCTAAATATGATGAGTTTTATGTCATGTGCATGTGCTATAACTTTCATATTTGCAATTTACTAATGCTAGATAGTTAATGATGGACTGGACATTTTTGCTCAAGTACTTGATATATATGCCGACAATGGACAAACCTGATCCAAATCAAGCTTTAACCTTACCCCATAGATGAAAAACTCGTTCCCATGGTTTCCTCTCATACTGAGAGCTAGCTTGCTACATATGTAACTATAGCAATTGTAAGGAAAGTTTTTCGTGTCTTGTTGCACTCGAACTTTTTGCTCAATTGATTCAAAGTTGATGTTCACTTTAATCTCCTTTATCCAATTCAAAATATATAAAGTAATGAGAGTTCATCGGAGAAAATTTGGGGTTTTATGTTCAATTTTATTGTTAAAAACAGAAGCATTGTGCAATTAATTAGTCTGAAACTGACGCTCCATATCCTCTTCATATATTGAAATTAAAAAGAGTTTGAGAGAATTAATATATGTATTTAAAGAAGCTGGATACAGTTGCATTGGGTTTATCATCAATCAGCCTAAAACTTGGATCTAATCTGATTCAATCTTGATTAAATTCTCTAAAGAAAGACTAAACAAAGACATCATCAGCTCAGCCGCAGGCAAAATTGTCACTGCCAATCAATGAATTCTATAGAAAGTCGCCTCCACATTGCAGACAACTAAATAATTAATTATAATCTATCATATAATTAATTTATATTTATTAAGCAGTGCCACTAACTTATCCCTAAGTCTTCACTCCCAAGTCTTTTTTTTCAAACTGAAGTCCTTGATGTAAGACTCTGACAAATGACAACGACGACTCACATGATTCTTTAAAGACTTCCACAGAGGAAATGCGTCAATTATAACAAGACGGGACTAAAGACATAAACATGTTTTATCTTTACATATTTTAAATGAGTAAAATAATTAATTAATAATAAATAAATAAAAACACTATAACTATTAAATTTAAATTTTAAATTTATTAGATGTTATTTTTAAAAATAATTATATAAATCATTTAAATTTAAATTCATAATTATTCGCTCAAACTAGTTTAATCATCAAGGTTGAGGAACAAAAGAAAAATGTGGGAACATTATTAAAAATATATATCCTTATGGAATTTGGAATAAGCTCCTATGCTAAGTGTAAGATAAGGATGTTAAACTAGAAGTAGAGGGATAAGGGATTTGCAAATATGGCAAAACAGCCATTAAATTTGACGGTTAAGATGGCTTTTGGATCATGTGTTATTAATAATAATTTTTTTTGTTTATTTATTTATATATATTAATTCCTTCAAAATTGATGTTATGCATATGTTTTTTATAATATGATGAGACCAAATCTAAATGTAAACTTTGAAGCACTCATAAAAATATATGTAACTCATTAATTTGGTGGTATTGGGTTTTTATTTGAAGTTTTGTGGGATTTTATTTATGGCAATTTTTATAATTTATACGTAAAAAAGAAAAGATAAACATTGCATTTATAAGAATAATTACTATAATCAGTAATAATTATCCAATATTCAATCTCAAAGAGAATGCAACTTATTTATGATTACTAAAAATGTATCCATATTTTCTATTTTTACAGTGTTTTTTTTTTTTTTTTCAAAATCAAGCTAAAGCAATAAAACACAGATTAACATGAGGGTCTATATAGAGATGCTTGTTTGATGGCATACAAGAAAAAAAAGATATGTTAATTTAAATCATACCACCAACAAGATTGAATTAGAAAGTCATTCCTTGATATATTAGTGCAATTAAAAGTTTATTCTTCAGTTTTTCTAATTAATATTGGATCCATACAAAGTAAATGATAAGATTTAAATGAGGTTTGTTAAGTGAAATTTGTGAAACTTTTTATTAAAAACAATTACATTAAAATTTATTTTGAAATTTTGAAACTTATAAATTGATATATATAATTTAATGAAGATAAATAATATATAAAAATAATTTTTAAAAATATTATTTATAATCAAAATTTAATCAATATTTTTTTAATCATTAAAATTCTATTAAAATTTTCTAATAAAAATATCAATCCAAAAGATTTATCTTTCAAATTTTGTACATTATATATATAATAAAATAGTAACGTCTCAATTTCATATTGAGATAATATAAAAATATGCTATAATATATATATATATATATCTAAATTTACTATTGTAAAACCATTTTTATAGGACAAAAACATTGAAACTTTTGGATACTTTTGGGTTAAATCGAATAAACCCTTAAACTTGGCTGCTAATCTCCCTAAAAAAGCATACCACTTATAATTTTATTTACAACAATATCATAATTAACCAATCACGATAAAAAAATTATATAAGAATCCATCACTTAAAAGTGTGGATTCTATGTAATTATTTATGAACCCTTAACAATGTTAAATTATAATTGGTTAATTGTACTATAGTAATTATATCTAATATGCTTAAAAACATTTTAATATGTTGATTTAAATTTTAAAATTTTATTTTTACTTAATTATTTTTAATGAAAAATTAACAAATTTCTTTTGAAAGAATTCATTTCAGAAACATATTAATACTAAACTAGTAAATAAAGTGATTTTTAAAATTTTTAAAAATAAAAACTTTTTCATTAATTCATTTACAATAAGTTAATACCAAACTAGTAATAAAAAAAAAAACAAATTCCTTTTTATATAATTGCAATTCATTAAAGTGATTAACACTTATTGTAGTTATTCTTAAAGATATTTTAATTCATTATCCATTTAAAAAAATATATTTTTTATTTGACTAGTCAAATTGTCAGATAGAATGGCCTACAACCCCAAATCTTAGCCACTAACAGAGATTCAAAGTGTGGTTTCCGGGTACAAGCCCTGTACGGTGTCCACTGACATCACCATACCATCTCCTTATTGGACTGTGTATTCCACGCTCTTTAAACTCGTGTAGCTAAAATTGTTCGCTTCTGAATTGGTACTCCCAGTCAAAATTCAGTCCTCACAAAAAATAATGCTAACACAAAAATAAAAAAAGCAACCCAAAATCCTTATTTAAAAAAAAAAAAGGAAAAAAACCTGATTTAAAGACAATAGTGAAGATATTGCCTAACAAACCAAAGCTGTTTTTTTTTTTCTTTCAATCTTTTACCGTTAAAACAGTAAACGATTTCTGCTAAGCTATAGGTTTCAATCAATTATCATCTTTTTTTTTTTTTTGGTTTATCATAATTCAGAGTTGGCAAGGTGAACTATATTTTTTCTCTATCTAAATCATGGAATTATTAGCAGCTTTTGATATAGTTTCCTAGATTTTGTGGGAAGAAAAGAAACAAGGAAAGTTTTTAAAGAAAAGGGTTTCCAAAATGGATGGTGATGCTTCTTTATCTGGCCTTCTTTGCTTAGAAAGTAAGAGTTTTTTGAAGGAAAAGGATGAGTTATTAGTTGATGAGAATTACATTGCTGTATATGATGAAGAGTGTATGCAGATGTTGTTTGATAGAGAAATGAGTTTTGGGTTAAAAAAAAATGAACCTTTGGTGTTTGGTAACTTCTTCAAATATGCTCGTTTGGAAGCCATCACATGGATTCTCAAAGTTAGTATCTTTAAAAGTTTTGCAATCTCTTCCTTTTCTTCAATGAGTTTGAGAAATTTTAATTGGCATTCATATCTTTGTTCTTTTCAATCAATTCAGAAAAGAGAAGTTTTTGGATTTCGTTTCCAAACAGCTTATTTATCTGTCATTTACTTTGACAAATTCCTTTCAAAGAAGTCTATTGATGTAAGTTTTTAGCTCTCTTTATGTTATCTAAGTTTTTAATTTCAAATCATAAATAGTTTCTTTGTTATTTATTTTCTATTCCTTTGCAGAGTGAAAAGTCATGGACAATGCAATTATTGTCAATGGCATGTCTTTCACTGGCTGCAAAGATGGAAGAGATAAAAGTTCCTTTACTTTCAGAGTTACAGACGGAAGAATTCAACTTTGAAAGCAAAGTGATTCAAAGAATGGAGCTTTTGGTATTGAATACTTTGGAATGGAGAATGAGTTCAATTACTCCATTTGCTTTTCTTCCTTTCTTCATTACAAGAATGTCCAAGAAATCTCCATCTGATCATTTCATGTCCAGGACTGTACAACTCATTTTGGCTATAATGAGAGGTAATTATCAAACCGTTCAATCTTCGTGGTAATTTAATATATATATAGAAGTTTGAACTAATTTTAGATTCTGTTAAATGATTAGCTATATTTTAATGTTTTTCTCTTTGAATATACAGAGATCAACTTAATGGAACATCGACCTTCAGTTATTGCTGCTGCCGCGACACTGAGGACATTGGATCAAAGATTAACAAGAAAAACATTGGAGTGTACGATGAATTCTGTTTCTTATTGTGGATTTCTTGAAATTGTGAGTCCTTCATTTGTGTTTTTTTTTTTTAAATCTTTTCTTTTATCAACTATAAGTAAGTTTTTGGAAACTTTATTGAGAGGTTTTGGATTGTTTTGTGGGCTTTTTTGCTGTCACAGGAAGACGTCTTTACATGCTACAATCTAATGCAGAAACTAGAGATTGAGATACATAATTTTCCAAAATCTGTAAATTCACCAGACATATCACCAACACATTTGAGGGCAATCAATGTTTTAGACGATTCTTCAAGTTCTGCTGCAGTTTGCACCAAGAGAAAAAGGCTTACATTCAATAAAAGTGACAACGATCATGATATACCTAATGAGAAGCGACTCTGCTAGAGAATATCTTAGATTTTGAGTATAATACTGAAGATTTTACCTGTGGACTGTTACTGATAATTACTGGTCTCTAATGAGTGTGTTCTTTTTATTTATTTGCTTCATCGACATGATTTCAAGTTGATTGAATACGGCTACTCGAGCAACCAATGCTCAGAGAAAGGAGGAACAGAGGAGGAAAAGGAAAATAAAAGTAAAGCTTTGAGCAACATATAAAAAGGCTGCTGGAGAACAGGCAGTTGAAGCTTACTGACCTTTTTTTTTTTTATTCATTCTTTAAATTCTTACTTCCATATCTTTTGGCTTTTTTTAAGTATGGGGTTTTATATAATGTCTCTGGCAACCCTACCTTTTGATGGGATGCTTTGAGATGCTTTTCTAAGTGTATTTGGAAAGGCTGATAACAATGTGGAGTGAGAGGGGAAAGGGGGAGACCTCTGTTTATTGGATTTGATGCATCTATGTTGCATGTTGGCCTACCAAAAAAGAGTACTTGCTTATATATTGTAAAGGTTTGTGATTGGATTTGTTTGAATGTTTGGTGGTGCCTTTTAAGACGAACCCCTTGTTCTTTTCCTATTGTCAAGTGTTTGCCTGCTTGGAACCTTAAACATTGTTTATGGATCATACCGATTTCTATGTTGATCACAATCTGATGGATCTTTTTTATTCCCTTTTTGCATGCAATGAGCTACCTTTTCTCCAAAGTTATTTTCCAGTTCCAATGTTGATAATATATGGGATATATATATATATATATATAATTAAATGTAATGGCGTATCCTTCGATGTTTCCTTTTATGACACAAGATTCAAGCCAGTAATTTGAATTATTGATAGATATGTTTTAGCTAACTGTGAAGTTACACTGTTACGGTTACCACACGAAAAAAAAAAAAGCATTCTATAGTTGAGAACCAGTAATAACCATTCAGTATCTCCCGATTGCCGTTGTAACCTGTTGTGCGAATATGTCTAAATGTGATAATAAAAGTCGCGGTGGTATGTCTTTCAGCTTTTTGAGCTAGCGATTAAGAAGACTTCAAAAGACATGTTGGGTGGAGTTCGAACCCTGTCATATCTATCCCATCCCTTCCCTATCCGGTGGATAAAAAAGGTTGCAATGGTACTGTTTGTACTTTGAAACTAATCCAGGGTAATCAATTGGCCAATTGTTCTTCATAGAGAGACAGTAAATAGAGTGGAAAACAAACAGTCCTTTCTCTAATAAGATATTTTGACTGAAACCAACGATCCGGGGGACATTAGATTGGCGTTTCTGCAGATGCTAATTCATGGGGTGAAACTGTGAATAATTTGTTTTTTGTCCTCAATAGCCAATGGGGGATTGTATTTCTCTTTCATGGCTTAGGGGTTGGGGGGTGGGTCAAAACTGACAAACAAGTATTTGGTACTTTCCCTGGCTCTTAGCACATTCTTCTAGCTGCAGCCTCCTGATCTTATATCAAATGGCAATGACTTGATAAATCTGTCACTCTGGCATTGTATACAGCGCTTCGCTTCTGCTGATCCACCGTTCCCAATCTGATTGAACTAATGGTATATCTGAATAAGCCAAAAATGCATCAAACAGTCTGCAATTGCGCTTCGGGCACATAGTACATTTTTCAGTGTGCATTTGCTAGGAAAGTTCACCACTGCGAATGAATTGGAATGCGGTGACCAACCAGAAACAAGGAAATTATACAGTACATCGTACGTATAATTAAGTTTATAACCCCACAATTTGATTTCTATTCTTCTAAGTTGGTTTAAGAAACTGTGCATGCCTTGATGTAATGATATCATTTAAACCCTTAAATCCTATATTCAAGATGAGTTAAATCTGTCTCTGGATAAGTCTTGCAGGAGTTTAGTTGGATTTATCTGTTAACCAAAAACCAGCCTCTTCTTTATGTGCCAATTTTTGTTTAAGCTTTTAGCTTATTTTGCTCCCATCTTCTCTTTTTCCTCTCCCACCGTTTTCAGCCTTCGGACATTTTTCTTCCTAATTCGAACCAGAGAGCTCTAAATACTCATGAAGAAATGGATAAATATGGATTTTATGAGGTTATATTGCATAATAGCATCGAAGGTGATGTCCCCGCCCTTGGCCACCTTTCCCCTACCTTGCTTTGAGTCATTTCTTCTTGTAAAAGGAAGCCACAATGTCAGAAGTATCCTGTCCACCCTGTGATTAATGGCAATCAGCAAAGATAGCCCAACATTAACCAGACAAAAGCAAGTCCGGTCAACACTCGTGAGGTACACCCAGATCATTCAGCCTGCAAAAAAAGGAACAGGCCTAAGGACAACTTTGTCTTACTTTCAATTTTATTACTATTTAACAATCAATAATTCACCTAAAAGAAGCAACTTCACCTTCTTTCACCCATCCACAATTTAAGCCATTCCTATTTTGATCAGCCATAGAAGAATAGGAGCATCAATAACTAGATTAGACATTAGAGACCGAGTTAAACTTTAAATGTTCTGTTCAACAAGTGTTATGAATCCCACACTTTTGAGCTGCCAGATTAATATGTTTTGGAATCTTAGCATGTCACTTGCCTGCGTAAGCAAGTTGTTAACCTTGGATTTATGGTTATATTGGCAAACGGCCGATGATAACTCGACAGTTCGAATGAGTTTTTGCCATGAATTAAGCCTTTCGAAAACTTGACAAGCGCAAAAGTTTAAAAAAACCTTTCAATTTTCAAATGATTTGGGTTCATAAATCCAAATTACAATGTCTGTACAATTCGAAGTGAAAGAGTATGTATTGGCATGTTTCCAAAAGGTTGATATGTCTTGCAGCAGTCTAAGCGACCTCCCTTAAAAATTTGCTGGCCTTTTAACTTTGTAGTAAATTTTCTATCATTAACCAATGATGCTACTGCTGTATGATGAAGTGATTAAACAAAAGAAGGGGCAAAAAAGAGTGGTGAAAACCAATTAAAAGATGAGAATTTGGACCAAAAAAGACAAATTACCTACCTAGATTGCCCTGATCTCAGTTTGATCCTACAGGAATCAACTTTAAAGCGGCAGCGATTGGCATACCAAGGAATCCAAGGCAGACGCTGACAAACCACTGCTGCAAAGTGAGAGGACAGGTGCTCGCAAAGGTACCAAGAAACTCAACAATTACAATTTGGAAGATGATGGTGCAACTTAGCACAGCCACAAACACATGGTTTTTCAATATGCCTTCGAGAACATTAATCTTTTCCATCTCTCTGGAGCTAATTTCATTGAAAACCTGAAAAAAAGGGCATCCAATGGATGTAAATCATGCAATCCAAGCAGATATAGAATTAGAGAAGTAATCAAAGTACATAACACAAATTGACTGTAGAAAAAATTATCTCAAAACAGTCACTGACATTCAGTTATGTGGCTTGAATTCCATAACCATCCAAAAATCCTAACCAAATTAAATCAAATGGAAGTCACTAATGTAAGTTATCCATCATTACCAACTTGACTTCTGCTTATATTGATTAGCTAGTCATATAATTGATCCTATGTATTTCATAGACTCATGAAAAAAGGACAAAGAACTGGAATAAGTTATTCTCTACATGACCACGAGTAGATCTAGAAAGGATAGACCAATTAGATCCAAGCTTCTATAATTATTTGAAGAGTAACAATAGAGTCAAATATCGCAATAATTTTGATATTACCTGGCAAAAGACAAATGAGTTGAAAATAAGCGTGTTCAATATCAACTCAGAGTCTGGGCCATCGAGATGAAAAGCTGCCTTTCCTCTTGTCTGAAGAAACCATAAAATCACAAACTGATATAGAGACTGCCCTAATATATTCCTCCACATTACATTACTGATGAAGTTTCCCTTCCTACCAACTGGTGATCTCTTCATCAAGTCATCATTAGGAGGCTCTGTAGCTAACGCAAGTGCCCCTAAAGTATCCATGATCATGTTGACCCATAGAAGTTGAACAGCAGTTAGCGGAGCATTTCCTGAGAAAGAGAAATCATATCAAATCCCAAAATAGTAAGGGAAAGACAATATTGTCAAATTCATGCCAAAGAAGTGATAAATCTATATCAAACCGACAAAAACAGGGTCTCTTACCGGTCAAACAGGCTGAAGAAAAGTTGACAATTAGGGCAACCACGTTAACAGTCAGCTGAAACTGAACAAATTTTTGGATATTTAAATAAACTGAACGTCCCCATTTAGCCACAGTCACAATTGTGGAAAAGTTATCATTTAGGATTATGACATCTGCACTTTCTTTGGCCACCTGCAAGTTGTAATTATGGTTTTAAGCTTATCACATGCCTTTTTAATGAGCTAAGAAGATTTAGAACAGTGACAAACAACACAAAAACTACAATGAGTGGGGATTATTGATGGGCTGCTCATCAGTAGGCAAAGACAATAAGGTTGATAAAAAACAGAAGCCGCTCAGACCAGAAAAGTGGAGGAATTAAATTGGACGATCCGCAATATTTAGATTGACCAGCTGCATAACTGACAAAATGAAAAAAACCCTCCTCCTTTGATATAAAATAGCTATATTAATAATAATAATAACCTACACATGCTCATGGGTAATCTTGCAACACGTACCCTTCAAAGCAACTAAACATTGAGCATGTAAAATTATATATGATATTTCTATGATTCAAATACAAGCAAGGCTATAAAGAAATGAGCAAAGAGGTACCACAAGAAATTCCACATGATAAATTTAGCTGAAATTCATTGTTTAGGAAAACACTTATTTACAATTGATTGTAATCTTGTAATCTATATATTTATAGTTATATCTTTAGAATTAAATATTTGTATCCCTAGAATTAAGGACAAAAAATTAGGACAGACAATCCCTCAATTATAGGATCAGTTTTTAGGAATATTTAGTTTCCTAGTTTAACCCCTAGTTAGTTCTATATAAATCTAAGGTGTTTGTATAATTCTTAATGAACAGTTTTTCAATATACATTCAATTTTACTTTTAGTATTTCACACAATTTTATTTCTTAGTTTTTTCACATAGTATCAAAACTTTAAGCTCTTTTTGGGAAGTAAAATTTTCAACCTTCATTGCTGACTTCTGTTTTAGGCCTTTATAGCCATTTTATTTTTCCCTTCTTTAGCCTTCATTGCTAAGAGTAATTTTTTATTATATCTTAAGATTTGTTTCAATTCAAAGAAAGATATCACTACCACTCAATTTGAGAAAGTGTCAACTAGAAAAATCACCGGAGTACTACAAATAACTCGAAAATAACGAGAGTTGGATAACGAAGAGATTGAGTAACTGAAAAGCCTATTGAAAACCCTTAAAAAGCCTACTGAAGTATGTTCATTGGGGAAGGTCTCTAGTTTAGGTAAAGCTTCTGGTTCTCATAGATTAAATGTCTTGATTAAGTCTATTACGAGTTCTTGGGTCATTGTCTCAGGAGCTACAGACCATATGACACATTCCTTACAAAAGTTTAGTACATATACCCTGTGTCCTGGTAATAAGAAAATTATTGTTGCAGATTGTTCATTTACTACAATAGCAGGATTAAGAGATGTTCAAATTAATCCCTTGTTTGTTCTTAAAAATGTTCTTCATGTTCCCGGATTGTCTACTAATCTGATATCTATACAAAAACTTACTAGAGATATGAATTGCAAAATGACTTTTTATCCCTCTTATTGTGAATTTCAGGATTAGAGTTTGAAGAAAAAGATTGGACTTGCTAAGGAGGATGGACTATATTATCTTGAGACATCAAACAACACAAGTAATATCAATAATAGTTTACCTTTGTAATTTCTTTTTGAAAAATTTTTCAATAAAGACAAAATCTGGCTTTATCATTTTCTTCTTGGACATCCTTCTTTTGGAACTTTGAAAAACATGTTTCCTTCTTTGTTCAAAGGATTAAATGCCGAAAATTTTCATTGTGATGTTTGTGAACTTGCAAAGCATAGACATGTGTCTTTTCCAGTTAGCAATAAAAGAAGTTCTACTCCTTTTTACTTGATTCATAGTGACATATAGGATCTCTCTACAATTCCTAATATTTCGGGTGCAAAGTGATTTGTTTCTTTCATAGATTATTGTACCAAGGTCTCTTGGATATTTTAGCTTAAATCCAAATCAGATGTGAATCAGCATGTTTTTAAGCTTCCAAAATATGATCCAGAATCAATTTGGAGTGAAAATCAAGAAATTTAGATATGATAAAGCAAGAGACTATTTCAACCAGAGTTTATCTACCTATTTCCAAAAGGAGGGGATTATCTATGAGTCATCTTGTGTTAATACTCCACAACATAATGGAGTGGCAGAGAGGAAAAAAAGTCATTTATTAGCCACAAATTGAACTTTATTTTTTCAAGCAAACGTACCCAAATCCTACTAGGGGAAGCTATTCTCACTACCACACATATTATAAATAGGTTACTTCAAGGGTTTTGGGATTGAAAACTCCTATGGAACTACTCTCACAATTCTATCCCAACTTTAATACCATAAACAACCTCACACCTAAGATATTTGGTTGTACATCATTTGTTCATGTTCATAATCACAATACGGGGAAAGTTGGATCCTAGATCAATTAAGTGCATTTTTGTGGGATATTCATCAACTCAAAAAGGGTATAAATGTTATCATCCTCCAACAAAAAAATTCTATGTGTCTGCAGATGTCACTTTTGAAGAAAGCAAACCATTTTTTACTCAACCTTATCTTCAGGAAGGGACTTCATTCATGGAAGATAAAGATAAAGACTTCTTTTTGCTTGATTTGTACTCTTCTTCAACATTTTCATCCATTAATTCTTCTTGAGTTGAAACATGTTTCTGCTGAACCCAACTCAAACACTGAATTTGAGTCTGAACCAATTCCAAACATAGAAGATGTGACAAAAGATAATATTGTTCTTGATTCTATGAAGGAATTATAGGTGTACTCAATAAAAAAAGTTCCAAATCCTGAACCAATGCCAGTCCAAGAACCTGATCCTAACTCTAGAAATGAGGTAACTACACTCTATTTCTCAAAATGAGCATATATCTCCTAAAACTATAACTAGTGATTATAATCTACCTATTACCATTAGGAAAGCAACCAGAGAATGTACCAAGCATCCACTATACCCAATCTCTAATTTTATGTCATTTGAAAAATTCTCACTATCCTACAAAAATTTTCTTGTGAGCCTAAACACTATTTCTGTTCCAACTACATTATTCGAGGTATTATCCAATGAGAAATGGAGGCAAACCATGAAAATAGAAATGGAGGCCTTAGAGAAAAATAAGACATGGGAACTAGTAGAGTTGTCTAAAGGAAAAAATCTAGTAAGGTGTAAATGGGTTTTCACTGTAAAAAACAAAGCAAATGGTACTATTGAAAGGTATAAAGCAAGGTTAGTGGCTAAGGGCTACACTCAAAACTTATAAAGTAGATTATCAGGAAACTTTTGCTCCAGTTACCAAGATGAATACAGTTAGGATTTTGTTATCATTAGCTGCAAATTACAATCGACAGTTTCAACAATTTGATGTAAAGAATGCTTTTCTACATGGTGATTTGGAGGAACAAATATATATGAAGGTTCCACTAGGATTTGGAGGTCATCTAGAAGCAAATAAAATATGCAAGCTGAAAAAAGTTTTATATGGCCTTAAACAATCTCCCAAGGATTGGTTCAAGAGATTTGCCAAAGTGATGCTAGCAATGGGATATAAACAGAGTCAATGAGATCACACATTGTTTATCAAGCACTCTGATTCAGGGAGAGTTACAGTTCTATGTATGTTGATGATATAATTGTAACTGGAGATAATGAAAAAGAGAGAGAATCTCTAAAACAGTGTTTGGCTAGAGAATTTGATATAAAAGAGCTAGGGAGATTGAAATACTTCCTGGGAATTGAAATAGCTCATTCACGGCATAGTATTTTCATCTCACAACAAAAGTATGTGATTGATCTTCTGAAGGAAACTGGGAAGCTCGTATGTAAACCTACAAATACCCCTATAGATCCTAATCACAAAATTGGAGAAGCTAATGAAAATGTTGCCATAGATAGAGAGATGTACCAAAGGTTAGTTGAAAAACTCATTTATCTTTCACATACTAGGCCTAATATAGGATATGTTGTGAGTGTGGTAAGTCAATTTATGCTTAGTTCTAAAAAAGTGCACCTACAGGCTGTCTACCATGTATTGCACTATTTGAAGGCCAATCTTGGGAGAGGTATCTTATTCAAAAGAAATTCGGGATTAGTTCTAGTAGCATATATAGATGCTGATTATATAGGTTCAATAATTGATAGAAGATCCACCTCAGGCTACTACACTCTTTTAGGTGGTAATCTTGTGACTTGGAGGAGTCAAAAACAAAATGTGATGGCAAGATTAAGTGCTGAAGCAGAGTTCAGAGCAATGGCTCAAGGAATTTGTGAACTACTATGGTTAAAGATTATCCTAGAATACTTGAAGATCAAGTGGGATGGACCAATGAGACCCTACTGTGATAACAAGTCTGCAATAAGCATTGCACACAATCCTGTGCAACATGATAGAAGAAAACACATTGAAGTAAACCGGCATTTCATAAAAGAAAAACTAAACAGTGGGTTGATTTGTAGACCATATGTATCAACCAAGGGTCAACTTGCAGATGTGTTCACTAAAGGTCTCAACAGTGCAACATTTCAAGAAATTATTTTCAAGCTGGGAATGAAAAACACCTATTCACTAGCTTGAGGGGGAGTTTGGGAAAACACTCAATAAGCATTGCACACAATCCTGTGCAACATGATAGAACAAAACACATTGAAGTAGACCGGCATTTCATAAAAGAAAAACTAGACAGTGGGTTGATTTGTATACCATATGTATCAACCAAGGGTCAACTTGCAATGTGTTCACTAAAGGTCTCAACAGTGCAACATTTCAAGAAATTATTTCCAAGCTGGGAATGAAAAACACCTATTCACTAGCTTGAGGGGGAGTGTGGGAAAACACTTATTTACAGCTGGTTGTAATCTTGTAATCTGTATATTTACAGTTGTATCTCTAGAATTAAATATTTGTATCCCTAGAATTAAGGACAAAAAATTAGGATAGACAATCCCTCAATTACAGGATCAGTTTTTAGGAAGATTTAGTTTCCTAGTTTAACCCCTAGTTAGTTCTATATAAACCTAAGGTGCTTGTATAATTCTTAATGAGCAGTTTTTCAATATACAATTAATTTTACTTTTAGTGTTTCACACAGTTTTATTTCTTAGTTGTTCTACACATTGCATCTTTAATAAAATTACGAATATATATTTATATATGCGTGTGTGTGTATACATACAATTACTAACTTTGCCACTGGTAAGATATATTTTGGAAGTTAATATCTTTCCTGGAAGAAAAGAGAAGGAACAGCATTTATGATATACCTCAGTCCCAGCAATGCCCATTGCAAGCCCAATATCAGCTTCATGAAGCGCTGGAGCGTCATTTGTACCATCTCCAGTCACAGCAACTACCTCTCCAAATGTGGTTCGTAGGAGTTTCACAAGAGTATGTTTATCCATAGGTGAAGATCGAGCCATTACCTGCAAGACTCTCACATAGTTGGTGACCAGTTCCTTTTTATTATGAGCATCTGAAAGGTAAATCCAAATGTTGGTCCACCCAATATATGGTAAGAGACTAATCTTACTGCCACAAAATGCTACCACTATTAATTCTTTCATTAAGTACTGGTTACATATGCATCTTAGAATTCATCTTAAATAGAAACTTTTAAGTGTTGAAGAAGAACTAAGGATCATAAGATGATTTTTCCCAAAATGTAGCATTTTAATAACTAAAGTCTAAACTCTAAACATAATTACTTAATTTGAAACCCAGGGTCAAGGATTCATAGAAGGGTTTAAACAAACAATTAGTCATAGGTACTGAGTATTAAGTATGCATGGCAGCCTAATGATTGGACTTTATCAAAAGCTGCATGGTAGCGGATGGCACTTTTCAAAGTAATCACTGTTAAGGATGAAATCTAAACTAAATTCAAATAATATCCAGAGCTATGAAGAAATAGCATCATCAAGATTGCAACAGTGTCCAAATAAGCCCTTGTTGGCACAAAAATAATGTAAAAAGGAAAAACGAATGCACCTGTATTGTTGGAATAAGTTCATCCAATTCCTCCTCAGATTTCTCCCGGAATTCTGCACCTTCAATTGCTATACCATTATCAGTCAAAATTCCAATTTCTCTTGCAATAGCCTTAGCAGTGTTAATGTTGTCCCCGGTGACCATTCGGACAGTAATTCCAGCTGACCTACATATTGCAACAGACTCCTTGACGCCAGGGCGTACTGGATCTTTAATGCCAACAATGCCTATACAAGTGTACCCTTTAAGGGGAAGGTGGCTGTCAACAGAAAAATCAGTTCCCATATCCATGTAAGCAAGGCATAAAGTTCGAAGGGCTTCACTAGCAAATTGTTCGATTGTATTCTTTAGATGATTGGTGGTTGGTTCATCCAGGGGAACAACATCACCATTTGAGCCTATTACTTTGTCACATGCAGCTAGGATTATTTCAGAAGCACCCTTATAATGGACTCGGTAACCTCCTTCAGGAAACTCTATAACTACACCCATGCTTTTCTTTGCAGAGTTGAAAGGCTCAACTTTCACAATTTTTGATGCTTGTCGTTCTGCTTGGAAATCCCCACCAAGCAATAATCCAAATTCTAAAAGGGCAGTTTCTGTTGGTGTTCCCAGTATCTCAATTTTGTTGTCCTTGTTATTAACAACTTCTCCCCCAGTGTTATTAAATATTGACTGAAGTAAAATTTTCACAGCAGATTCAGGAACTGCTGATCTAAAATTATTACACTTGTTGGAGCTGCTCGCTTCCTTGATTTCTTCACAAATGCATGTTTTCACAACAGTCATGTGGTTAGTAGTCAGTGTACCTGTTTTGTCGCTGCATATACTTGTAGAAGATCCCATTGTCTCACAAGCAGCCAGATGGCGGACAAGTGCTTTGTCATTCATCATCTTCTTCATGGCAAAAGCAAGGCTTAATGTCACAGCCAGAGGCAGTCCCTCAGGAACAGCAACAACAACAATTGTAACAGCAATAGCAAAAAATTCCAACATTTCCATTGCATCATCTCCAGACCAAATCCAATGTGTACCTTCCTGTAGCTTGTGGTTAAACAATCCTTGTACAAGAACAGCAAATGTCACAACAGCAAAAAATAAACCTATTTTCCCAATAATTGTTGCAACTCCATTCAGTTTAACCTGCAATGGGGTCTCATCATCTCCACCTTCACTAAGAGTGGCCATCAATTTACCCCATTGGGTTCTCATCCCAACAGTAGTCACAAGCATCTTGCATGATCCATCCTGCACTTTGGTTCCAGAGAGGAGAAAAGGGTTTGCTGTATTCACATTAACTGGTTCACTCTCTCCAGTCAAACTGGATTCATTTATCAAAACCGAAAACCCCGAAATGAAGAGCCCATCAGCTGGGACCTGGTCTCCAGTGGCAAGATGAACAATATCACCAGGAAGTAGATCAAATATAGATATTTTCTGCCTCAGGCCACCTCTGGTAACCTGAACCATTATTTTTTTCTTCTCTTTGTCTAAATCTCTGAACTGCAAAGATTGTTTGTAATCACTAGTAGCAGTAACAAACACAACAAGAAGAATACTCAAAACAATTCCAAGACCATCATAGGCACCCTTTGGCCATCCTTCCACTGTAATGCCAACAGCCAGAGAGACAAAGGCACAAATAGCTAGTATCATGAGGGTTGTATCTTGAAGGGCTTCCCACAGAAAAACCCAAAAACCGCGAGCAGGGGTTTCAGTAAATTTATTAATTCCATAAACGTGTTTTCTTTCATTTATCAAATGCTCAGAAGTAGGAATACCATCAACAGTTGACGTAGAGAGCTTGGCTGCAATATTATCAACCCCACCGTGAATTTTCAACTTCTTCACATCATGGCCTTCTACGATAGATCCCAACTCATCAGCACAAATCTGGAAACCTGCTGCTTTAACTTCTTCAGGTGCATCATATTCACTAGACAAGTTTAAACCTGTTGGCAGATTGGGGGAATCAACACATAAAGGCAACACCAAGCAGATCGTCAAACCTTGACATGTAGCAGAATGATAGATTCTTACCATGGATAAATTGAAGAGCAGCTTGTGAAACCAAAACTGCAACCCTAAATTTTTCCTATATCAGCAAAGGCGAAAAATAAAAAAGAATTAGCATCACAATCAAGAATATAAAAAGAAAATGTTTCTTAAGCCCAATGAAGTTTTGCTTTCTTTATGGTTCATAACATTAAACAGTTCATGTAGATCTTGTATTTCATGAAACCAGTACATTATCATAAATTTGCATATTCCAAGGTGAAAGGAATGACTGCATCAAAATTATGCACAAATAAGAGCAGGCCTAAGTACTATCAGAAGAAATCCTTCCATGTAAACTTTAAAAGTAACAAATATAGTAACAATTTAAGACCATAAAACAAATTATCAAGCTTCCATTTACCGTAGCACTAATTAGATAGTATTATTTTTCATCAAAGAACTTAAGAATTCGGATTGATAGACTTCATATTCTTTCCGAAAATTGCAATGCCACTGATTTACAAAGCCAAACTTCAAATAAATGCATACATCCACAAGTAGCAAGCAAGCTCTCAACAAGACTTTTAAGCATTGAAAATTTGTTGACTATTGAGTAGGCAGGTATACATCAGCTGATGTAAACCTAATTTGATTCAACTTCTACATCTTTGGCAACATGAACAATCCAGAGGAACAACTTGAAACATCTGATCGATTACTTAATTGATTGGATATTAGTAATTACATCATAGGGAAAATATATAAAAATATAATATCAAATCAGAGATTTATAGCTTCTTAAAAGTAAAGAAATCTAAATAGATCAGATAAGGAAATCTCGTTTTAAAGCTTGGTCAAAAAATAATCAAAATGATGTTTTAGTTAATAAGTAAGAGTTCAGTTCTATTTAATTCTTCTAAACTTTAGAAAAATCCAAAAAAAAAGGAAAAAAAAAAGAAGAAAAACCTGATTGGAGCGGCGAATGGCTTCAGCTTCAAATCTTTTGGAGAGATTAGCAGTAAAACGAAACCTTCGCTTACGATTCTTCACGATCCAACAAAGTTTCCTCCATCGTTGCAAAGCTTCTTCCGATGAGTTCTTCGGCTTCACATCTCCAAAGTTCTCGTTCAAGTAACTCTGCATTTTTTCCTTTTTTTTTTTTCAAAAAGAGACTAAGTAAGAATCCCTAGCTTTTGTATTACTTGTTCATGAACGAAATGGCCAAAGATTGAGAGAGAAGCTCAAGCAGCATAAAAAATATGTATTCTCACGCAAATGGAAAGATATTTTTGAATTACATTTACGATTTAGTTCTTTGGTTTGTTCTTCGAAAAAGCGAAGAGAATAAAGATCAGAGTCGCCAAAAAAATGATGTTACTAATAAAACAGATTCTTCCAATGTTTTTCCGTTTGTCTTTGTCTTAAACTCAGATCTTTTTCGTGACAGTTTTTGACTGTTAGAAGGGTAACTGAAGGTGAAAATATGGTGAATTTTTTTTTTTTATATTATGTTGCCGCGTAGAGTGGTAAATTGGGAGAATCTACAGGATTTTTTGTGGAACAAATAACAATGGCATGGATTCGTGGGAAAACGTGATACCGCGTTTGACAGCACGTGGGTTGATAGCCAATCGATCGTGAACAGCTTGTTACTTAATTTTGTTGGGCCCCACTAATAATTCTCTCAAATTGTTTGAGATTTGGATGGATTACGAGAAAAATCGATTTGTCGAAATTTAAGTGAATTTGATCGAATCAGTTTGATTTATATAATTTTAATTATATTAATTTTAAAATTAATTAAATTAATTAATTTAATTAATTTTAATTTTTAAAATAGGTAATTTGATTGAATTAATTAATTTTTTAATAAAAAAATTAAGATAAATATTTTTATTTTTTATAAAATATTATTGAAATTATTAAATTTTTTAATCATTTAGTTGAATGATATTTGAGTTTGAATTTTATTGAATTGAATTTATAATTAAATAATTATTTATAATAAAAAATGATAAAAAATTAATTATTTAATCGAACCAATCAAATCGAATCAATTTTAATCGATTTGTTATGGTCGATTATTTAAAAATAATTAATCGATTCAATTATTTATTAAATAAAAGTCGATTAAGTCGATTATTAATTTTTTTAAATCAAATCAATCGAACCGATTGATTAATCACCTGAGAAAAAAAAAAAAAACATAAAAAAGAAAGTGGATATTAAGTAATTTGGTTAACTTTAAAAAAAAAATTTTATTGCTTTTGTAAATGGGAAGAAAATAATACTAGTACTTTGTACTCTTTATATCATATAGATAATGTTTTGATTTATTTTAAATATCATTAAATAAAATATAAAAAAATTAAAGATTTTAAATGAAAAAATTGTATAAAAAATTAATTTATTTAAATATTTAAAATATTAACGATAAAAATTAATAAAACTAGACTATAAAAAACAAAACCAAACGTAACTTGTGGGAGTAGCATTTTATTATTATAAAAAAGACTAATTATTTATAACTTCCACCTTCGTTTTCTTTTATTGCTTATCATGATAATCAAAAAGCCCATAATTTTGAATGGGGGATCAATTGGGTTGGTGGATTTTACTTGTAATTTCACTTGGTGACCTTAATCATCCTTATCTTGATAATGAGAAATTAAAATGGAGAGGGTTCCAAAACACTTGAGATTTGAGAAACAGTATTAATTAATTTAGAACTGAATAGGTTCAAGAATTAATGATTGGGAGTTGCAACGAGTTAAAGGTTTTTTTTTTAACTAATGGGACAACAAGAGAAGAGTTAGGTTGCTGCAAGCGAAGTCCCAAAAAACAAAAATCCAACATTGTCAGATGTATGGTAGTAGTTGTAGATTGGTTTGATTTATGCAATTGGTTAAATTCATGCATTTAGTTAGTCAACTACCCTAATATAAATTCTTTTGACACTAGAATTTGGATTCTCCCTTAGGTTTCTTTCATCTTTTACTTCTTCAAATTGTAAACGTTTGGAAAGGACTAAACGAAAACTCAATAATGAAGCCTAAAAGGTTGAGAAAGAGAGTAGAAAATGGACAAAAGAAATGTGCAGCTAGAGGACCACATTATTTGGTGATTATCCACTCACGAATCACTCAACTCCAAAGTCCCAAGTGTAAGTGGCTAACATGTTATGCAAATTGTCAAGCACATGATCACTTTTGTACGTAAACATTTTCAGTGGGATCCGAAAAGAAGATTGATGAAGTACGTCATCAAGATTCTCTAGTAATTCGGGGACATCTGAAACGCGGTTATTAAATGGAATAACAGATGTAACGACAGAAGAAATCCGCACTTAAAGTCGATCGTGAGGGTAAAATCTCGTAATGTTTTTGTCGTTTCCCGTTTGGTTGATGGTGAAACTCGGAAGAAGAGGGAAATGGAGAACAACGCATTCTTCCTATCAAATGCGACCTTCTCTAAGGCCTGGTTCATCTTGGACGGGGTTGCGATTGACTGGTGCTCGTCCGGTGGTCGCATCCCTGGCTTCAAACTTTGTGATTCCTCCACTACAACCTCGTTCTCTTTTCATCTGCTACTACTAGAGCCGCCTTTCGCCTCAAGGCAAATTTGACATGTATTTCGACGTATCATAAACGTCAAAGTATTGGATACGAATACAATACAAGTATGCAAAGAGTTCAGAAGTGTCTTTGCTTCATAGGTATTACCTGTAAATATGCAGATGTGGTATTCTTGCTGATAAATGAAAGTGTTGTCTAAATCTTGAGGTTAGCATCAAATGCAGGAAAGGAGAACTGTTGATACATAGAATCGGTTGGGGAACAAAAGGAATAAAGTTGAATGGCCAAGATAGGTTATACTTAGTAAGGTTTTTGACTAGGACTTAGTAAGGTTTTTGACTAGGACTACTAATTATTAATGCCTCAAGAGTGATTTGCAGTGCAAAATACAGTATAATATCAGCATAATGAGGAGAATGAGTCAAGAAATCACTCACTCTTTCGTTACAGATATTAAAGCTGATTGGGAGAGAACAGCCTTGACAACTGACATGCACAAAAGAAACTTTTTGAAAAGATTGAACAGCAGAATTTACTCGGGGCTCCCAGGAGGAAAATCTTTTGGACTTGTTTTGGTTTGGTTGTTTTTATCACATTTGGAGAGGATCAGAAGAAATAAATATAACTTCACTAGTAAATCATTGTCAGATACTGCAATTTCTTTTGTGTTTATGCTTTGCTTGTTAAGCAGTAGTGGTTTATTCATGCTTCTTATGGAAGAATTAAACAATTATTTTCCCAAATACAGAAAATCTGTTTTTCAATGGGGTCAAAAAAAGTGATTTTATGCTAATGGGCAATTGTCAATTGGGCTTAAATGATAAGGGAATTTTATGCCTTAAGGTCCCCACTGATACCAAATAGAAAATGTCCAACTGGAATTGGGTTAAAATAACTAGGGCCCTATTGGATTTGGGTTAATGTTCTTAGTAAGGCTTGATATTCCTTTTTTTTTAAGAAAAAAAGGGATATCAGCCCAATTTGATTTGGGTTAATGTTCTGGCCCATTACTTTCCCCCTTTGTTTGTCATTTCGGGAAGTCTCTTTTTTTTTTTTGGGTTAAAGAGTTTGGAGAAAATAGGCCATTATCGTAACCATTGGTGGCCCTATCCAAGTTTAGTTCTGTTTCCAATCAGTACCTAACCCAATTTTAGCAAGATCTATTTCAAAAAAAAATAATAATAATAAGATGAGTGTATACAGCAAAAAGAATTCAATAATCTTTAGTTATTTAATTTAGTGATCAAGATAATTTAAAAAAAACATCGAGGTTAGAGTTTGAACCTCAACCTTTCCACTCCCCCTCAATGTAACGCTCCGCCTTCTTTAATGACCAAAAAAATTTAATATGTTTAAAATTTAAATTTTAATATATATAATTATTTTATCTTTAAATTACTATTTTTTTATAAAAATTATTTCATGCATAGTATTAATAGAAAATCAAATGAACTGACCCATAAAAAGACAGGCAAAAATTGGATATAAAAAACAAAAGTAATTTTTGAATGGAAAAAAGTCACGTATAGGAGAAAAAAAAAAAACGACAATATTTTTTTGGTGATGGAGCAGAGCAAGAGCAAAAGCAAATGGATGAGAATAAGATATCGAAAATCTTAACGACCACTTTGACAGGCACAGAAACAAGATGGCAGGAAGTGTTGGTTGATAGCGTCAAATAACAGATAGAACAGTAACAAAACAGTATGTTTTTAGACTAAAAGACATAATGGAAACCCCACCAAAATCCAAAGAATCCCAGAACTAATATCATGTGGAGTTGTGTCAATGGACGCGTGCAATCGCAATCTTATCACCCGCAGCACCCCTCCCTTTGGCATTGGTTGCCTCGCAATTTCAAGGCTTTGCCTTCTTATCCTTTTCAGTTGCTTTTTGAAGTCATTCAAACCTCCATTTAGTATATGAAACGTTGAGAGAGGCTAAAGCTTTTTTCTCTATTAATAGCCATATCAAAACAAAATCTAACTTAGCCACAAAAAAAAGAAAAAAAAATAAAGATCTCATAGGCAAAAAAGTCAAAAATATTTTCAAATTTTATTTGAATTTATTTCAACCAGTAATTTTAATAAAGATATAATCCTCTCAATTTCAAAGAAAAAAAATAATTATAGGGCAATCCCTGTCCTTAACTACCTGCAATCAAAATTAAATAGGCATGACAAAGGCAAAATGATGGGAAGAGAATTGTCTTGGTCGATAGAATTCCACTGATTAAAAGAGGGTACCAAGAACCGGGGAATCTTAAAAAAAATCATCAGAATAAAGTTTTTAAAATCTAATTATGATCGAGAAATTTTGGAGTGTTTGACTGTTAATTTTAAGTTATTATATAAAAAAAAAAATTGTGGATTATTATAATTTTTTAGATAAATTTATATATTTTTATTGTATTTAAAAAATTATTATTTATATTTATATTTAACTAAAATTTTATTTAGAGATAATTAAAATAAAAAATATTTAAATATAATAAAATATTAAAATATATCTGATAAATTAAAATAAATTTATTATTTTAAGCTTAAATTTATCTGGTGGAAACCGGAAAGCACCAAAGACTTTAAAAGTAGGTCATCGAAATCAACCCACCTTATCCACACATATCAAATCTAATTACGAGTCAGAGCATCACATGGGAGCCACAAGGCGTGCACATATCTACTCGCATGCCCAAAAAAGGTGAAAACTTAGACTGTCCATCTTTTATCTAATTACTAATCACGTGGATTATTTAGTACTGGAATGCCCCTAATTAGAAAATATTAATTTATAAATATATTTTAAAATATATATATGAAGCAATTAAAAAATAACGAAGAATGAAATGATAATTATTTATTAAATATTCAAGCAGTGGAAAATATTATTTCACTTATGCCAATAAATTACAATATTATAAGTTAAAGTTTTAATGTAATAATAATAATTATTATTATGAAGCTTCTTATGCATTTATAAGGGATTTACTAAAATTATTTTTAATATAAAATCTTTGTATCTTAAGATACAAAAATATATTACAATAAGAATATGCATAATGCACCTACACTTTTGAAGCTCGTTGTTTTAATATAGGTTAAATACAGATAGATAGATAGATAGATAAATAGATAGATAGATAGATATAAATATGGATTAGTAATAGCAAATATATATTGTTCAATTTTTTTTTTTTGTTTTTACAAATATATTATTCATCTCTAATAATAATAATGGACTAAAAGAGAAATAAAAAAGATTCGGCTTCTTAGAAAGAACAAGAAAGATTAAAAAGAAAGTGAATGATTATGTCGAAAATTTATTCGTAATCTACTAGGCAATGATAAAAGAAAATGAAATATAAAGTTTTCAACTCCTTTATTCAAAGATGGGAATCCAATAATTATATATTAGACTAGCTTTTGTTTTTATTTTATTTTTCTAACAATGGTTGATCATGAATTGCACAAAAATACCTAACTCATCTTTCTTTTAATTTACAATACCTCAAAATCTTTGTCATTTTCATTATTTTTTAGAGCAAATACACCAAATTCATTGAATTCTATTAGGTTAGGTTACGTTTGAAAATTGGAATTTAAGAGATGAGATTTAAATTTTAAATTTAGTGTAAATAGGATTTTATGGTTTTAAATATATGAATTTATTAAATGTCTATTTAATGGTGAATTTGAAAACTAAAATATTTAAAAATTTAAAATTCATCTTTTTATATCCTTTCGGATATATAGACATTAAATTTTAACTAATTTATATGTAATATATATTTTATTTTTATAATTTATATAACAAATCAAATTCATATTCATTTTTTGAAATTCATCTCTCCAACTAATGTTCTACACAATTATCAAGGTATAAGAATAAAACTGTAAGAACAATTAAGATATACTTGATAAGAATAAGATGAAAGTTTTAAAGAGAAACAGTCGTTTTGATTCTCCAGCAGATGGATTACACTATCTTCCTTTTTGTTACGTGGCTTAGATATTAGATCAAAGTACATTTCATATAACATATTCTATATTCTCTTAAAAAAAATTATAAATATTAAAATTTAAATTTAAATTAAATATAAGCTTTTAAAAATAATAATATAATAAACTAAAAAACTCTATGTCTTTCCTATGGGGCATAAAGCTTTTTCAAGAATGAGCTGATGAGGTGACATTCACCTGGAAGCTACAGTCAATTCTGTGTAGAATCTGCCAATACCAATAGTGATTAGACATAGGATTAATCAGTTAAATTTCAAAAGCCCAATATTCGTTCTTTTTATTCTGTTAAACCCTATTTATTAGGACCAGAAGTTTGGGTTTTGTTGACTTTTTAGGGTTTCATGAAAATGCAAACCTAAATGCATATTATTTGCCCATCTGTCATTCAACTAAAATGGAAAAGAAAGTTGAATCTTTTCTTTTTCCCGACAATCTTATCCCATTCTTTACCTAGACAAGGTCGAATATAGAGTAGATGCTAGACTACAATGTAATTCAAAGAAAAGAAGAATCAAAAGTGTAGATAAGATGAGCCCTGTGAATTGTGACTCATCAAACCAACAAAGACCCCATGGAAACTTGCCCTCCACAAGATTGTACCAAAGTAACCACACCATACCCCAAATAACGTACATATCTTCTTTTAATGTCATTTTTTTCACAATATATGCCAGTGTTCGGCATAGGAAGGGGCCCCCCTATTAGGCTTAGTGCCTAGGATGACAAAAAACGCTGGGTTCACGTTGTTTTGACGCTTAACTTGTCAGGTCGTCTGCTCATTTCTATTGTCCCAATCCTCAGGTGTCATTAAATTTCCACCAAAATATATATAGAATAACGTGAACAGAGGGCAATGCTCAGTCCAGTCAATTACAGTCTACAGCTTCGGAACAAATCCAAATGTCATATTATTGTATATATCAACAAACCCATTACATTTGCATGGTTGTATCATTTATATCATACACCATATAGAAACCATGTCAAAGCAAAAAATTGGCCAGAATTCACCGTATTGGATTAAATTTTGTCCTCCATTCATTCTGGTCCTTATTTCAAGATTATACAATTAACTAAGTTATAGTATGCCAGGAAGATGCGTGTAGAAGTGACAAGTCAGATGTGGGAATGTTTGTATAATTGTTCATTGAATTATCCGTCTAGATTCTAGATGACAGTTATGTAAGCCACGTGGATGGAAAACTTACTATACATTGATGATATTTTTATAGCAATCGAGTGCTTCAGTGCTCGTAATGATGCCTGATCTTTTCTTCCTTTTTCGTGGAAACACCACCAGTGGGGAAGACCGGAAGTATATGTTAATTTGGTAGCGATTTGTAAAGATGATGTTAGTGATTAAAGCAAGCTTTTGGTACTATTAGGGTTAACTTGGAAAAGTAGTAGATATTGTGGAAAGAGAGAAGAAAAACCAACTTCTTATGCTCAGGAAGGCCAATCTTAGTCGAAAGAGAAGCAAATTTTCTAAAGAGACATGCAGAGAAAAAATGTAGGGTGGCCAATGAGTTGGATGCGGCAACAAGCAGAAAAAGATGGATCATGGAGTATATTTTTTAGGTGATGGCTACCCCCCATTGAAACAGATTCCAATCTGACCCTACGGGGGCCCCTGACGATTTACCATGTATAGCATTCATATCCAACATAATCTCAGCAATTTCCATGAAACAATCTGATCACCGGCCGTAAGAATAAATAAATTTTCTATTTTGATTGTTAAGTTTCTGAAATTGCTTTCCCTTTCATGGAACCACTGCTTGTTTGTCGTGCATGTTGTCCTTTCTTTCTGGCTTCAATTCTCATTTGTTATCATCACCAATATCGTCATCATGCAACTTCATCAGGATGCAGCCATTAGCTTCAGAACAATAACAAAACACACAGCTAGATTAAAGGTGAAAGAAACATAGCATATCCAAACCTCCTGCTTCAACTGTCATCTTTATCATCACCGAAATGCCAACCCTGCAACTGCAGGCTGCAGGCACTAGCACCATAACGATGAGAAACATGACATATATACCAGATTGGAACTTGAAAAAACTCATTAACATTGCCGAAATTAAAAATTTAGAATTGAATTTAAGTAATTCATATAATTATTTTAATAAATATTAAATTTAAGATTCAAATCTTATTACTTATAATTTTTTTCTTATATCTTCAAGCTTTTTTATAGAAAAACATTATGGAAGATAAAAGAGACAAATTAAACTTGACATTGTTATTTTGGTTAGGGCTACCATCGTACTATTCCTTCCACTGCCATTTGGCCATGTACCGAAGAAAAAAAGAGGCATATTCCAGTCTTTTTTATGAAATTGTTATCATTGACCATAGCTATTCTATTTTCCTACTGTAAGAATTTATTGTCCATGATTTGACGAGCTGATAAATCTGTGTATAGAAATTAATCTAATGGTTCTTATTTCCTGATTTTCTATAGCGGAAGAGGGGACTGAGTTTGACTTAACATCTCTATCAGGCTTGTCACTTCTGTAATTATATTCCGGAGGCCTGAAACAGCCAGATATAAAAAACTCAACAAAAAACACTTCATTTTTGGTTGAATATATAGGCATATGGGAGATAATGTTCGAGAACCTTTTAATGGAAAAGAAACGTAAACATTATTTGCTAGCAAAAACAATTCTTGGTTTAGCTTCAACTCCTCACTATCGACATATGCTTTTATACAGGAATCAGGATGCAGACCAATAAGAAAAAATGGCACAAAGGAGACGAATGAAAATAGGACAGCAAAACCGAGTGCCGATAAGTTCTGACAGAGTCCTGCTACCATTGGTCCAAAAACTGTGTCCCACTGCCCAAGCTCGAGAACTTTTTGTTGGTCAAGTTCGAAGTTTGGGAAGAAATTAATGGTTCTGGTGGTACGGGTGCATAAACAAACCAACCAATAACAGTTCGATAAATCTTAAAGTGGAAGTTTGAATGCAGATTCACCCTTTAATTTCAATTAAGGGGTGGTTGCATTTTGCATCATCATTCACAAATTTCAAATAAATTTTCTGTCCAAATGATTCACACCAACGGTAAAAAAAATAAAAATAAACTCCCTTGATTGAAGGGAGCCCTTTTAGTCTTGTAATCTCATTTCAAGGCTATAGCATCTAGTCACTTAGCCTTGAACAAGAAACAAAACATGGATCAAGAAATGAAATAAAAAAAAAAATGACAGAAGCGAGTGAGAGTGCCGCTGGTCTATCAGCCATGTATAGCATACACGTCAATGACAGTTCAAGTGAACTTCCAGAGCAACAAAAATCATCCCATTTTTCACTCCCTGATTATGACCTCTGCACCCAGCAAAATATTGGAGTTAGATTGCATGCCCCAAATAATTCACTCAGGTAAAACCATCACTATCAGAGTCATTAACCTGCAACCAACGAAGAAGCCTTTTAGTTAGTAAAGAACGAAAGATCCTTCTTACAAACCAATATAAATATCAGTCTGAATCTGCTAAAGACCTGTAAAAACAAACCTACCCCAACCAAACACATTTCTGGGTATAACTTTTAAACAGTGCCCGTCTCCTAGTCATAGTATTCTCCAAAACAAACCGTTATGGGAAACACCCTTTTAGAGGCTTTGAACGTTCGAGTGGTCGGCTCCGGCGAGAATATCCTGGTGCTTGCACACGGGTTTGGCACGGACCAATCAGCCTGGCAACGCATTGTCCCACTTTTCAAACCTTATCATCGTATAATTCTATATGACCTCGTTTGTGCGGGTAGTGTCAACCCAGATTACTTCGATTTTAGAAGGTACACAACTCTTGATGCCTACGTTGATGACTTGCTTAATATTCTTGATGCCCTTGGCGTTGACCGTTGCGCTTATGTTGGTCACTCCTTCTCCGCCATGGTTGGCATCTTAGCTTCCATTCGCCGCCCTGAACTCTTCTCCAAACTCATCCTCATCGGCGCTTCTCCCAGGTAACGAAAAGGAAAAATAAAAGATTGGTCTTATTATTTTTTGTTATAAGTTTGATTTACTGATGAAATAAAGTTAATTGGAAATGAAATTTATGGTTTCCAGGTTTCTTAATGACAAAGATTACCACGGAGGGTTTGAGCAAGCTGAAATTGAGAAGGTTTTCTCAGCAATGGAAGCGAATTACGAAGCCTGGGTCAATGGGTTTGCCCCACTGGCCGTGGGGGCTGATGTGCCGACAGCGGTTCGAGAATTCAGCCGAACCCTTTTCAACATGAGGCCAGATATATCATTATTCGTTTGCAGGACCATATTCAACAGTGATCTGAGAGGGGTACTTGGCCTGGTCAAAGTTCCATGTTGCATAGTCCAGACAGCCAAGGATGTCTCGATTCCAGCTTCAGTCGCAGAGTATTTAAGGACCCATCTAGGGGGACGAACCACGATCGAGATTTTGAAGACGGAAGGCCATTTGCCGCATTTGAGCGCACCAGCGTTGCTGGCTCAACTGCTCAGCCGAGCCCTTGCACGGTGAGGCTGAGTCCTAATCTTTAGTAGGGGTGGGGTCCAGGGTGAAATGTAATAACAAAAGGGGATGTCGACACCTGTGGAATATTTGTGGCATTAGGATCCTTGGACTCATCACGATAATATTATGATCTTCTTTTCCCCAAAGGATAAGAATTCCCACGTGATAGTCACGTGATGACGTGCTGTTTTCGGCTTTCTCTTCTTTGTTTCTTTCTTTTCTTATTTTGTTTCTTTTTTTTAACTTTATTAGTAGTATTTTTGTGTTTGTTATTTTTTTTTTTTTAGAATTTCTTTTTTTTGGTTTTGAAATTTGAAGTATCCTTTGGGCGATGGTGTTGGTCGCTTTTGGGTACACTCCAATTTCGCCAAATTTACAAAACTTTCTTTAGTTTTGGACCTTTGATTGGAGAAAAATTGCAGCACGTAGGAATGGGAGAGTGCCTTCGGTTTGGTGTCTGGTTGGAAAGCCTGCTACGATCCAAAACAGCACATGGCCCGTCAATTTGATGGGCCTTTCTCCAGAGCTTCTGTCCCCAGCTATGTTCTTTGGGATCTCCAATCCGTCTTTATTACGTTTGTCCTTTCCAGGATGCCATTTCAATTGCTTTGGGAAATTTTTGCTAAGGTTTTGCTCCCATGATTTTGGTTACTAGAAGACTAGGCAGCCACATACAGGAACAATTCATGTGAAATACTCAATTTTTCATTTTGATTTTAATGCAACAACAAGATCGGAAATGGTAGAAGAAAGAAATAATAAATCAAAAGGAAATAGCAAAATAAAGCACGAAAAAGGGGAAAAAAGAGAGAAAAAACAAGTGGATGGAGAATAGAAAATGACAATTATCTTCTCAGGCTTCAACAAAGCTTTAATGATTGTTTCTCACTGTCTTTTATCGATACAAAAATTGAGCATGTTTGAGTATATAACAAAGAGAAGCAGAATCCGAATATCAGAATATCATTGCGGCAATTTAAAGACCAATAGTAGTTTTTGGAATAACTACTGTTATAGGTTCTCTTTATCCACTGCTAAAGCCTATATATTAAAGAAGATAATAGAGATAAGATTCAATTGCCCTCAAATTGGCCTCAAGAGAATAGATTATATATGTTCTCGTGATTTTTTTTTTATGTAGTACGAATCAGAAGAATAGAATTATGCATCAATATAAACCGTTATAATTAGTAATTATTTGACCTTGTGATTTTCAGTTTTTAATTTTCACCCAAGTCTCAACCCCACTCATGACTGAACCCTATACAATAAATTAAAGGAAAGCAACTGATGAAAAATGGAAAGACGCAGGGAAATGAGAAAGAGCTTAATCTCCTAAGTGTAAATTTGTGCATGTAATAACAGTTGAAAAAACATGCAGTTGAGAGCTTAATGTCAATGCGCAACAAATACAGTAAAATAACGCAATCCTGTTAGAAATGTAGTCATTCATTCACATTTTCAATCAGTTGAGCTTAACCATGGATTTTGTTGAACATAAATCTACATCAATTAGCTTGAAACTTTGAGGTCTCTCTTTGACTCTTCAAGTTTCTATGAAACTTTCTAATCATATCATCATCATCATCATCCAAGTTTACAACAAGTACTGTTTTCAATGACGTTCATTCAAACATATATAACTTGAATTGTAACCCCAGCGAGGCCACAACAAATTTGACAGGAAAAATTTGAAGGTAATGCTACATATCTCCTTTTTTCAAAGAATATTGGAAAGCCTTGAAGGCAAGTTATCATCTCTTTTACCTTCAGCAAAAGCATAGCAGCATGTTGAGAAAGATGCCTGATTGTCTACACAGCAAATTTCTTACCAGGTTCTCTGGAGTTTGGTCTCAAAGGTTGTTCTTGTTTTAACATGCCTGATTTTCTCAAAGCCGATGGATAGGAGTCTCTTCATTGTCCCAGCCAAAAAGTTGAAATATTCGTCTACAAGAAATATGTCAGAAGCAGACAACAAAACAAAACCAACGGATTCATAATTTTGAACAGAAAAAAAAATTAAAAAAGGTAAACTAGACTTGAGTATATTAATTTTAATTTCTTTTTGAGTTAAGAGTATAACTAAAATTTGGATGCAAAAGAATTTGAGTAATCTAAAAGCTACAAAATATTCATTATAATTCATAGCCAATAAGCGGTTAAGAAAAATATTTTCCCATTGTCTTATTAAAAACCTAGCGATTTGATAATTATACGAACTAACAATGGTGCATGGTTTTGAAGACAGTCCTTTTGCAGATCAGAGGCAAATTCGTACTATTTCCACGAAAACTTTATGACCTCCAACTAAAATCTGACCCAATGCAAGGTTGAAAACGGGTACACATGCCCTTCAGGCCTTCACATCAGATCTATTTTGTACTGTGTACTGAAACAGTGCAGAGGAGTCTTGAAATCTCAACGTTACATATACATCACATACACATGAAAGGTTTGGGCGCCCTGGGTCCTAGGTCCTCAGAAGTATAATCATGGGTTTTGTGCAAATGATGTAAATATGCCCTGACCTCACGAGCCTTAGTCGCTTTCCAGTACAGCCCAAGAACTGCATGACATCTGTCAAAGTAAGGTCAATTTTCAGATCAGATTTGTTTCTGGAGTGGTCAATTTTCCATCAAACTCGTCCCTAGTATTTAGAAGTTGAAAGATAAAGAACCGATTTGAAACCAAGATTCATTGACACGTATGAAACATAGTTACTAATAAATTTGTGATTGGGATATATAAATATATATATGTTACAGTATGAAACATTACTATTTGATTCAAATTGCAAGAGCAAAGCATATATAAATGCTACCAAGACTTTCAACTCACCAACCCTACAAAACTGTCATTCATTCTCTAATTTTGTGTACCAAAGTGGAGTAGTTTGTGCTCTAGCAAATAAAAAGGTTCTTGATCTTCTAGAACATGCTTGTTAATCATAATTTTCAACTAACATGGATAAATCCTTCGATTATTCTATTAAAAAAATCGTGATTAAAAACCTTGTAAAATGATATATATGATGGCAAGTGTCCCCCGCTCCCAACCAGATGTACCTATTATCATCAGCTTTGAAAGGTCTTAAGTGCAGTCTCGAAACGAACTAATAATTGAGTAGGGTCAAATTGGGCAAAAAACACATCTTAACATGGCCCTGGTCTCTGGCGAAAATAGAAACGTGGCCTTGGTCCAATGGACCCCAAATAAATGCATATTACCACATATAAATATATTTTTCTGAAAAAGAAAGAAAGATGGTTATGTTCTTTTCAGTTCACATGGAAAATCTGCCAGAAAAAATTGAACCGATAAGCGGCATCAAGTTGGAGCATTTTCAATCATTCTTCCAGGACTGAGTCGCTAAAGAACGTCGGGCTTGCAAATTGGCAAGGTGAGGTTAGGTGGGTAGAACCTAGAATTGTCAGAACAAACTCTTTGGTTTAGATTCTAAAGATAATTCGATCAAAAATTTCCTTGTTAGGGACTTAGCCAACTAGATTGCTTATAATCAGATCTGGCTTAATGAAAACAATTAAAATTGCTTTAATGGTTAAAGTTGTTCACTTTGAAATTTTGTTTTTTATTAAGTAAAGAAAATGAATATGAACGAATTTTTTTATAATTGCGATATGTACATTTAATTAACAAATATTAAAATATTATTTTATAATTTTTTATTAAATTTAATAAATAAATAAAAATTAATTATATTTATAAACTATTCATTAATCATTATGTTAGTTTACATATTTAATTTTACCTTTGCAACTAATTCAAGGCATTCAACTCCTGAACAGAACATTGGCCAAAAACAAAACTCCTGATCCAGGACCAATAATAATTTTAATGTCCAGTAACGCGCTTACGTATCTATTTAGCAATTATGTATCAATTAATGCAAGAGTTTTGGGTTAACGATGTCAATGAGTAAGATATAATATAGGTAAAGTATTTTTTATTTTTATTTTTATTTTTTTATATTATATATACTCCGACATCTATACTTAATAGATATATTAAATTTATTTTTATTTTTATCCCAATTTTTATTTAATGAGTATATATAATTTTTGTCTTGTAGCTTTTAAAAAAAATAAAAATAAATACTTATTTTTCAACTTATTTTTTAAATTTTTATGTTGCATATCTATGTAATTATATATATTAATGCATGTTTTAAATAGAAATATATTTATTCTAATTAATATAAAATAATAATTTATATTATTTAATAAAAAATCTATTATATATATAAATATATTAGAGTATGATACAAGTATGAATAAGGGACAGATATTATATTACTTGTCCTCATTTTCATACTTAATAAAAAAAATTTTAAAATTATACTTATCTCCACCTTAATATTCATATCTATTTTAGATAAACAGTTGGATTCTCCATTAAATATAATTTTTTGAGTAAAATTAACATTCTTATTTTAGATAATTAGAGATAAATATAAAAGCAAAAAATAAACATAATGTCAGTTGAAAGTATATAAAAAATATTAATTTAAATTTGAAGCTTAGTTCAAATTATTATCTATCTTAAAAAGTGGATTCCAACAAAATTAAAATTTGGTTTTAAGTATTTACAATTTTTTAATTTCTTCTAAATTACAATTTATTTTGTAGATAAAAAAAAGTATTGCTTCAAAATAATAAATTTTTTTTTTTTATAATAAGTGATTTGAGATTGGAAACTCAAACGCTACTATTCTTACAAGGTACAGTTCATTATGTTTTAATTTAAGAGATTAAGATTTTATTTGGATGGATGATAAAATTAAAAATAATAATAATAATTTTAAAAAATAATGAATTTGATACCATTAAAAAAATTAATAAAAAATTTATATTATATAAATTTCATTAAAATTAACCTTTGAATTTGATACTCGATAGAATCTAAATGGCACAAAATATCTATAAATCTCGGATCTTATGGGAGGAAACAAAAATCGGTTGGAAGTACGTTAATAATGTGACGACAAATGAGACCAATTCTGAGTTTGAGAGCGGGTAGGTCAAGTGCGGAGGCCTTTTGTTCTGTTAGCTAATGATTTTGCCTTGAAACCAAGATACCTATTACATGCAAGGATTGAACATTTTGCATGAGCAAAGCTTTGGTCCGTTGCCCACTTTCGAGGAGGCTTTTGACTTTGCTTGGCGCTGATTGGGATTGAGTTACGGGCCATGCGTCACTCAGCTCGACCTGGTCCGTTCTTTCTTCCAAGTACTCCAGTTAACGTACCGACCACCCACCACGACTACAAAAGAGTCTTGGGCTATTTTGAGCACAAAATTTGTAGCTTCCCAAAATGTTATTGGAAAAAGAAAAAACAAAAGACGATTAGTGAGAAATTACTATAAGTTGGCAAGACTCTCATCAATCTCCCATCTACTAATACTCAATGCAGCAATTAGATTTCCTAAGAGAGATGATTATGTCTAATTAAACTTATCCTTAAAGTCACCTTCCAACTTCCCCCTATTATTTTTTTTCTCTCCGTTACGGTTATGATGTCAACATCAATAGAAATAAAGTCGTCTTTCCTGGAAAAATGAAGATCACCAAATGGACTTTGCCAAATTAAGTGGGTGCATTTCATTTTATATTCTTCCGGTTCAAGTACAAATTATGCTTAACAATCTAAAAAATTGATACGATGATACATTATAAATATAATATAAAAAAATAAAAATAATATAATTTAAAATTTTAATAATTATTATATATAAATTTTAAAAAATTTTAAAAATATTTTTTATTAACATTAATTATTATATGTAATTTTTATATAAAATATAATAAAATACACAAATTTTAATATTTTACATAATATTAATATATGAATCCTTAAATCTAACACATGTTATAAAAATTGATTTAATATTGAATGAAATAAATCCCATGTAAAAAATAAAGAAAAGTAATAGAAAAAAAAAAAAAAGCAAAGAAGTAAGAACAACCGGTTATTGGGTCTCGTCTTAAGAATTACTATCAACCTATCATATGTTCTTTCCAATTAGCTCCCGCCATGAGAACGCCAAAATCTGGGACCAGGGATGAAACCTACCGATGATGGTAAATTCTGACAGGTGGCACATGCAAGATGGTTAGATTGTTTAAATCAAAGAAATCAACAGTATTGATGAAAGTCGGTACCGCTTTCTTTCGTCCAGATGCACGAGTTCCTCGTGGAATTTCTTTTAATATAAAAAATTAAAAAAATTAAACTATTCATTTGCCACACAAAAGCAAAAGAACTACTAAAACAAAGCAGCGACAATTCCAGATCATATTCGTTTATTCAACTTTAATCATTACTTCTCATAGGTATGAAAATATAAAAGAACAGAGACAAAATATGTACTCTTTTCGTCTTAAATTATTTAAATTTTATTAATTTTTAAATAAATTAATTTAAATATATTCAATGTTAAATTTTAATTTTTAATATTAAAAATAAAAAATATAATCTTAAGACAAAAAATAAAAAATAGAACGAAGGAAGTAACACACTAAGCGGCAGTTGAACTATCTGGAAACAATACTATATTTTTAATATTTTCTTTATAATGAAAAAGCCAAAAGTGCAAAGCAAAAATCAAGAAGCTCAAAGTCTAACATACTAATAAGATATTTACATTTCTTTTTTTTTTTCGATAAAATCTATTTCAGTGTTTTACTGGGATTGTTTTTTATTACAATCACGAGGCACATTTCTATATTGACACATCTGAGGGCCTGGCAGCGGCGTTGCCGGATCTCGGTTGCCGTAGAAGCTCTATCAGTGTCTCAGCCTGTTCAAATAATGACAAACAAAACGACAATGAGTCATAGATACATTAATACAAAACAGTAAAAGAAAATAAAAATAAAAATTTCAATCAAACAAATGCCAAATCAACCAACTGAAGTTGAACTGACTGGAAAAAAAAAATTGATAAGACAGTTTTAGCCTAATTCACTGTCCAAAAAGAGGGGATGCTCATTAACGCGTTCGAAGACGGTCATTTTGTTCGTTTCTTCACGGCTCTTTTCATTAACACAATGGGAGAATTTGAAAATTTCTTCTACTGACGTGGCAAAACACCGTACACTTCCGTTATTATCCCAAAAACAGCCGTAAAAACTTTCGACATTTTCAAAAACTGCGATGCCACGTCAGCCAACGATGACTAACTGACCGGAATTTACTCTCTCTCTCTCTTTCCCTCACAGCGAAACTTAAAACTCACTAGTAACTTACCTTTTGCTTGGCGCGATTGGTGCCTGACTGAGACAAAGCGACTAAGGGAGGAATCGCTCCTTCGCGGGCCACCATAGTACGGTACACCGCACTATCTTCGCAAATCTGTAACAAGATCGCTACGGTGATTTCTTTTTGCCTTTGCGATCCAACTTCGATGATCTCCACCAAAACGGGAATCCCTCCTTCTTCAACCAGTGCCGTTTTAGCTTCCGGTACTGATACCAACACGCCCAAAACGAACGCCGACTTGTCAACCATGTTTGACCCGAAGTCGGCCATTAATTCTACTAGTGGTTTCATAATCCCCGCTTCAACGGCCTTGATCTTGTTCTCTCTAATTGTGCAGAGCGAATACAGAGCCGTTGATGCGTCCTTTTTCCCGCGAAATCCACCGTTCTCGAGAAGAGTAACTAAAAGTGGAATCGCTCCAGACCGTCCGATAGCGGCCTTGTTTTCTTCTATCTGAGAAAGCCGAAGCAAAGCACAAGCCGCGTTTTCTTTAGCCGTTGAAGTTCCCGTTCTCAAAGCTCTAACCAGTGGCTTAATCGCACCCGATGAAGCTATAAGTTCTTTGTTTTCATCGCATAAAGAAAGATTCAAAATCGCCGTCACGCCGTTTTCTTGAATATAAGGATCAGAGGATGAGATTAACGAAATCAACGGCTTAATCGCGCCGGCTTTAGCGATCTTAATTCGATTCTCTGGTTTGTTCTTCGCCAATAATCTAAGCTCCAAAGCCGCTTGCTTTTGCTCGTCAATCGAACAGGAATTGAGATCCGATACGAGTTGACGTATCAATTCATCAGAATTCTCAGAATTTGCACAGGCGAGCCATAACCGCCGGCTCTGAGATGACGCCGTTGGAAACTCTCCGGATCTGTCGCTGTTACAATCACTGAAAGCTGAAGAATCATTGTTGATACTTAAATCATTAAAGCTCCTTCCATTATACGTGCAATTCACTGCATTTTCTGTCTCCATAGCTAAATCAACAAGCTGTCACTGCATCAAAGTCTAACAGGTGATTAATCAAGGACTAATATCCAGGACACGTTTTTAAAACGGGTTACCGGATCCGAAGTGAGCATATTCGGGTCACTTGAGAAGGGGCTCAAAAATAGTGAAAGAGGGGGGGGGATAGGGGGAGAATGTAAGGAGGGGGGAGAGCAAAAGGAAGTTAGAGCAACACCTGCACTCTTGTGGCGGGTTTGGGGTGACACGTGTACGGTTTTGACCATACGAAAAATCCTAAGCCCGAGTTCAGCACGTGCGAATGGTCTCCCTCTTTAAGCGCGTGCATAGAAGGTTCGCTATTCGATAAAGGGTTTTTATCGAAGACGAAGTCCTTTACTCTTTTCTTACCTGCTTTTCTCTTGTCCATTCAAGTCTACAGCGATTTTGAGAGTAACTGATATAGAGATTATATTATACGGTCATTTTTAAAGCATACGAAAATAATAAAAATAAAATGATTATTAAAAATGTATTTTATATTTAATTTATGAAAATAAATTTTGATAAAATTTTTATATTTAAACATATTTAATACAAAACAAAGTAAAATTTTCAAAGTGCTGTGATAAAGGTGTGGTTCACTACCTCTCCCTCCAAATACTGCCACGTATTCCAAACAAACACCAATTCCTCCTTTTTTTGTGTTCTCTTTTGGACTTGGTGCACATGCTCGCATCAATCATAAGGAACAAGTACAGATCAGGCCACGCTCTGGCCCTTTTTAATCACGAAAATCAAGCCGATGCTGTAGCCGATGTTGGGAATAATTCCTTTCTTTTTCTTTTTTGTCGGTATAAATTAAACTCAATTCCTTTCGTACTCTGATTTTCTCTTTAATAAAATAATTTTGTGAATCCGAAAAAAATCTAAATAGTTCAAATTTAGAAAAAAAATATTTGAATAGTGTATATGTTACTGTCTAGGAAAAAAATAATCTAGTAAAAAATTCTTAGTACTTGTTACTTGCATATTAGAGGAGAATCAAAATTATTGGTGCTTAAAAGCGGTTTTTTTTTTCTTTTTGCCTTTTTGGTCAACTGCTACCAGTTAATTATAAGTGTTTTTAATATAAAAAATTATAATTTTATTATTATTGATAATTTCTTCAATGATTTTGCCAAAAAAAAAAAAAAGATTATACTAGTTCTTGCATGGCAAGCGACTTTCAATTTGGTGGTTTTAAATTTTGGGTCCATCTTCTCGGCCTAAGAGTCATCACCTAATTTAAGTTTCATCAAGTTAGGCTACATCATTGTTCAAGCAAAAGTGATTAGAAGTTGGGATCGACTCTCTTTTTTTTTTTTTCTTCTATTTCATACTTACAAACATTATATCATGATTCATGACATTATATCATGATTCATGAATTGAATATTCTGTTTTGCATTTTCTAAATCAAACCGGGGAAAAAAAGCTAAGAAAGGATGGTGACAATAAGATTCAAAATACAATAAGCCCACAACATTCTATTATTGACTCGGAAAACCAATAGGGATGGTGGGATACTAGCTGACCAAGTAATAAAGAGGAAAGAAGACAAAATATAATGGCTGCTAAGGATCAACTTGATCAAATTATTTTCATTTTTTTATAATTGACTTTAAAGGTTGAAATATATTTTGAACTTTCAACCCTTTACTTTTATTGGAATAAAATTCTACAAATTTTTTTTTTTTTAGTAAAACAATATTGATATTGTCAAAAACAATAAATTTGGATAAATTGAATACTTTTTTTTTTCTTGTTTTAAGATTAAGAAATTAAGCAACTTATAATATAAGTCATGGAGTGAAACAAGGAGTTAGCAGCAGTACTTTAAAATTCGTAATGGACACTAGGACAAAACCAAAGTGTCAAGTCCTCATCACTACAAATCCTGAAAATGCATTGTCTAGATGGTTTTAGGAAACTTAAAATATATTATAGAGAAATAAACCATCGAAATTTACTGCATTCCAATTTGTTTGCTATGGAAGGTAGCTTTTCTTCTTTCTCTTTGGAGCCGATGGTGATGTGCTTTAGCCTAATTATTTTTAAATCGGATAATTTAAAATACGATATAAATATGCTGTAAAAATAAAATATAAAAGAGATATTATTTAAAAATTTAGTAACAATTATATATGAATTTTAAAAAATAAAAAATAAAAAATACATTTTATATTTTTTTTATTGACATAAATTATGACACATAATTTTTATATAAAATATAATACGAATCCATAAATTTTAATATTTTACATGATATAAAATACACAATTTATCATATCTAATTTATAGTTCTATTTGATTTGTGGAGGCGTATAGGCTTTTTGGAGGTTAATACAAAATCCACTCAATGACATTCTTTAGTTAGCATTTAATTATTTACTCAAGAAGTAATATTATTTTTTATCGATAGTGTATTAAATTTTTAATTTAAATAATCAAAGTTTACTTATGATAAATTTAAATATAAAAAAACAAATACTACCTACTTAAATACATTAGATTTAAACTTGACAGGTACCATTGACATTAAACGTCATTACTCTATTAAAGTAACATGGAGCCTATTACTGGTAAACATATAAGTGTTATAAAATTTTAAAACATCTCAATTACAAAATATTTGAACTTAATTGGTCCATTATCCTTTACTCTAGTTAAAGCTTTACCTACCATGACCATGTGAACTAATCTAATTTATTGGTTACTCCAAACTTCAAACTTTTTTAATGGGATTGATTACTTGAATTAGTCTTTTGCATCGTATATAGAAAAGAAAGAAACAAATAATAATAATAATAATAATGAGTGCATGCATTGAAAAGCAAAAGGAAACTTGACCGCGTTGGCATTTGTCAACGCATTCCAAGACCTTATTCGTTCCAATATGCTTCCAAACACTGATCAACCACGTCGAAAACTTGGTATACTTACTATAACCTTGGAGACTTCTACCTGGTCTATGTCTCTATGATAATCGAAGAGAATATATTTTTCTTTTCAGAAGAAAGTCCTGGGCAAAGTAAACTTAAATGTTGTGATTGGAGGCAGTTTTTCAACTAAATGTCGTGGGAAAAGGTTTCGGTTTTATGGAAACAGGAAAAAGTAATAAAGCTACTTTGTGAACGCGAGTTGCATAACATTCTTTCCAAGTTTTGTCAACAAACGGTGTAAGGTGGATTACTTCAAATTTCAAAACCATAAACCCCACAAAATCGCTACTTAATTTTGTATGAAAATGCTCGTGGAAGACTTTTTCTCTTCTTTGTTTTCAACGATGTAAGATGGGTCAATCATAACTTTTGATTTTGAGTGATGAAAGTTCTTTAGCTGCCTAAATCCAAATACTGGAAAATTCATGAAGCTCTTAGAAAAATCAATCACGTCATTCATTTCGAACCAAATGGCAAGAGTTTTTTTTTTTTTTTTTTTTTTTTTTTTATCTTTTGAAAAATCTTTGAATCATAATGCCATTGTTGATATTAACATAATCATAACTGTGAAGGTCTCAAAGAAGCTTGGACTGGGCTTGCTTTAAAGCTAACATTTGGGTCTTAGATCGATCTTATCAAGACCTACAAAATGACGGGCAACGACAGGTTTTAATGATTCTTTTTTTTTTTTTGGTTAAAAACTATTGATATTTTTTCTGAGTGAGATAAATGTTGTATTAACAAAAAAATTCAGTATTGTTAAATGGTATGAAATTTTTTAATTTTATATTAGTTTTTGATGGTTCTTACTACTTTAAAAAATTTTAGTTACTTGGTCAATCATTTCAATAAATAGTTTGATGCTATGACACTTGCTGTCATTTTTTTTTTCTCCAAATGATTTTATGTAGATTTGACAATTTGGTTTTTTGAATAACTTGTGCTTTATTTATATATATATATATATATATATATATATAAAAGCAAAAGTCTGTTATAATACAATTACAATATAACAACAATTAGTATACACTGACATTCACTTTTTATACTTCTAATCGATTCTTGACACTTGTTTTAATCGATTCTTGACATCTGTTTTGTTGTCTCTTCTTCATGTCCATATAATCTATGATTCCTTTCTCTCTATGTTTAATATATACAAGAACTCTAAGTAATTGATAATTTTATACATAATATAATAATATAATATAAAAATAATTAAAAAAATAAAACAATATAATTTAAAATTTTCATAAAAAAAATATGTGAATTTGATAAAAGCTAAAAACATGTGTTTTGTATTTAACATAAAAACAATTAAAAACATATTAAAATAATATGATTTAAAATTCTTATAAAAAATATATATAAATTTTATAAAAACTAAAAAAATATATTTTGTATTTGACATATTATCAAGAATATAACATAATGATTTTTATATTTTATACATATATGACATAATACATATAGATAAATTATAATATTTATATTTTTTTTTATCATTCCCCCGATTTTTATAATGTTGGAAAATTATTTTATGGTACTTAAATTAACACGAAAAAATGGTTAGGCCCGAATTTGCACAATACTACCTTCTCTCATTTTGATTTGGGCTGATTGGCCAATCTTCCTTAAACCAGAGAAAATTGTTAAACGACAGCATTTTTGACGAGATCAAATCTTCTTTTTGCAGGTTACCGGTTCCCCGTGACTGTGCAGCAAAATTTTCGGAGCTATGTGGTAATTGGCATTAACACCTTAATCGGGTTTTAATCCTTTGCGTTGCAAGAAATTTCATTTATTTATTTATTTTTAAAATTTTATTAAAATTTTCTAAAACCCTTCAAACAAAAAATAGGGTTTATGTAAACAGGAAAAATCCATTAAAAAAAAAATAGTCTAAAACCTCTCTCCTGAAAATTTTTTTTTTTCTCTTGCTTTCAAAGTTCAAACATGAGGAAAGAACCTGGACTCTTTTCTGATTTTGACAAAAAAGCCAAACCTAATAAATTCACCTTTCTTCTCAGTCAGATTTGGGTAACTTTGAACTATCAACTGTTATATAAGCAATTCGATTTTTTTTTCCAGATTTACTCAACAAAGATTACACCTCCGACCAGAAGTTCACCATCTGTAGCTCCAGCTTCACTGGAGTGGTAATCTTTTTCTTCTTTTTATCTTTATCTTTTTTTTTTTTTTACATTGCTAATGTGCTTGTCATGATCTGGTTGTTTTCATTTTGGATGATGGTTGTTATTCTTTTAAATTTTTCTCTGTTGTCTGTTTTTTATTTATAATCTGATTGTTTTTATGGGTTTGAAGTCGTGGATATGTTGCATCATTGTGTCATTTGGTTTCTTGATGATATTAAAGTACATAAGGTTGCTTACAGGGTAACTAGTTTTTGCAATTTGTGGTTGCTCAGTTGCTTCAGTTTGGCATCAGTTTGGTATTTTGTGTTTTGCTTTACTAATTTTCTGGTTTTAAACGGAGGAACCTAAGTTTAAAAACACTACTATGTTTGTTGCAATAATATGCATTTACCTGGCTATGATGTTTTGATTTTGATCTTTGGGCCATGTTATTTTAATTCTGGGTAATTCTCACTACAAATGGATTAATCATAAGCTACATGTTTCTTTCAAACAGATTTTTTTTAGGGGGAGGAGCAGGAAATTATAAATTGTGGCCCTAGAATCATGAATCATCTGGTCATGATTCTAACCAGTTGTCTGGATAATTTGTTCACTGATTTCATTGAGTATATAAAACAAAGAGGGTTGGAGGTTACCTAGTGTTTCATGTCTTGACCTTTTGTGGGCAACAGTCGCTACGTGGAACTGAGGCTTACTTGCTGGATGAGTTGTATCTTTGGTCAGCAAAATTAGTTTGATTTACTGTTGGTTTAAATTGTTGTTTGCTTCTCTTTCTGTTATGCACTTTCTTTTTATCTTTTGTGTCAGAGATCAAGGATTTTCTTCTCTCTGTACTTAGTTGTATGTGATGCCTGGTTGGTTCTTCCCTGCTGGCATAGCTATCCTCCTCCATGTGAGTAATTGTGCTTATTTTGGATCTACTACTTTTCTAGTTCTGTCTTCTATTTCTTTGGCTGCTTTTCTTTCTTTATCGGTGGCAAACATTAATGTGATTTCCTTATCTTCAGCACTAGTATCAAATCTTGTGAAAAAGGGAAGTCTCTTCTCTGGGGATGTGGCAGCACAATACAAGTACAAGAATGTTATAGTTGATGTCAAGCTTGATATAGAGTCAAATGTTGTTGCCAACCTTATCTTTTGAAATTGAATTCAGTTTAGATTCTTACTAATATTAGTTTATGTATTGAGCAGATCTTGACAACCTTCACTATCACAAATTTACTTCCATCTACAAAAATAACTCTGGGAATTTACTGACTTACTTATCATCTAAGCTGGAATAAAAAATGTTAAAAAATGTAGACATAAAGATTTTTGACAGTATAATCTTTCTTTTGCAGTTGGAGGTTCAGTATTTTCATGAATATGCTGCTCTGACTACTGCTGTTGGGCTGAAGAAATCCCCGGCTGTTGATTTTTCTGCAACCATTGATACTCCCAGCATTACTTTTGGTGCAAGCTACATGACTTCTTGTAGTGATTTTGCAAAGTATAATGCTGGAGTGAACATCACAAAATCGAGTTTAATGCTTCATTGATCCTGTAAGTTTTACAGTTTTCAGTTGATATAGTCATATCTTACAGCAATTTACTTACAGTACATACAAAAGTAAAATAAAAGATTGCATATAGCAGTTGATGAAATTGGTGCAATATGACGACTTTTGTTTAATAAATATCAAACAAATTAATAATATAATGTTGCTTCATTGCAGCAAAACATAAAAACAAAAAAGCAAATAATGGAAATTGTCTTTCTTGTTTTCCCCCTCAAGGTGTTATATTTAGATGGCCACAACAAAAGCCAAAAGACATAATCAGTTATTGTTCATTTAAATCAGCTGAATGGTGGAGCTGTGGTAGGTGAGATTGCAAGAAAGTTCTCCACAAATGAAAACACGTTAACTGTGGGATGTTCATATCTTCTTGATCCACTCTTACTTGTTAAGGCAAAGCTTAACAACCATGGCAATCTTGTTGTACATGAGCTCAGACGAAAATCCTTTCTTACAAATATCTGAGACCTTTGACACGAAGGCTTTAAAGTCTTTGGAGCAAACTTTCAAGTTTGGTTTGTCTCTCACTCTCAAGTCTTGAACAAGTTTATTTTCAAACAATGTGGCTGATGGATTGATAAATATCTTGATTATCTTTTTTCTCACTTTCACATAGGCATCTTGATAGTGATTGAAAATGGAATGAGTACCTTTCAGAAAGTGTTTACATTTTTGAATTGTTCAAAATAATTGATTACTACTCTTTAATAAATTATTACTCATATTAAGTGATTATGCCTCTTGTGATGAATTTCTTTAAAAGTGGCATATGGTTTGGTTGTTAATAATAGATTACCGAAATGGGTAAAAGAAATTTCCATCCAAGATTTAATAATTGGTCCATTCTTAGCCTAGGTAAAGTCCATCTTGTTGCGATAGAAATAAACAAAAACAAATAAGTTTTAGTTAATGTAATAAAGATACCAATTGTCGTTCCAAAGATTCCATTCATTTTATTTATTTCAAATAGCTCAGGGACGAATACGTTAAGGTGTGAAAATATTCCAACCCCCAAGTAAAGAACTGTTACAAATAAGGAAGAAAGTAATAGATTTAGATAGGAAGCAACATAAAATAAACCAAATTTGATACCTGAATATTCGGTTTGATACCCTGCTACTAATTCTTCCTCGGCTTCTGGTAAATCAAAAGGTAATCTCTCACTCTCAAGCCTTGAGCAGGTTTATTGACTTCATGATAGGTTCAAACAACGTGGTTGATGGGATTGATAAATATCTTGATTATCCTTTTTCTCACTTTCACATAGGCATCTTGAAGTGATTGAAAATGGAATGAGTACCTTTAAGAAAGTGTTTACATTTTTTGAATTGTTCAAAAATTTTGATTACTATTTTTTAATAAATTATTACTTATATTAAGTGATTATGCCTTTTGTGATGAATTTCTTTAAAAGTGGCATATGATTTTTGTCTCCTTTTTTGTTAGTTCACTTTGGTGCAAGCCAAAACAGCGCAAGCCTTGCAAAATTTATATAGGGGTGCAATGTTTCAAACCTAATTTTGGAGATGAATCTTTACTATCTTGCTTTGAATATGAAGTTGAGGGTCTAAATTTAGCCGTATTAATTGATTGGATAATTTGGTTTATCCACTATCTGCTCTAGCAGTTTTCTTCTGTTATTTGCATTGCCTCAGTTGAGGTGCTGATAATTATTGATCCTGTTTCAGCACCTTATCTCCGAATTTGCAGACTCATCCATGGTCTATGCCCTTAAATTTATCTAATAATTATTGTCACGAAATTCAAATGGTTGCAAGTAGCATATCTCAAGGATTTATACCTCTGCACTAATAAATGATGAATCTACATACAATTGACTAACTGGTTCAATGCCCTTCGGCTAAGCAGAAACGGCAATTGAATTTTTATTGGTTTCTTTTCTGTTAGACAATCATTTCTATTGGTCTCTTTTGGTGGTAAGCTAATCACCAACTTGCCTTCCAACTTGAAACATTTAAGAGGGATCTCTTCCTCGTTCAGTTAACGGCGGATATAGGGTTCTTTTTTTTTTTTTTTTTAATGTTTCATGCACTTGAGTGGCTAAGTCAAGTCTCGAGTTTGTTATACTACAATGGACAATGACAACCTTTTCAAAGTCGGCGCCGATCTAATTTATTGCTCATCCCTATGGCCCTCTTGCCCAACTTGTTTTTTTTTTAAATAGAAGAAGTCGAAGAGATTATAAATATTAGAATTCAAATTTTAGATTTATTGAATTTTTTTAAAAGTAATTGTATAATTTAATTGAACTAAACTCTTGATTCCCCAACTCATTTTGTTACATTTTATCCCATGAAACATGGTGTGGAATCATGGGATTGCCACCTAAAATTCATGTTGAATGGTGCTGCTCTTAGAAATGTTATTACATTGTTGGTCTATATGTCTACATGCTTCAACTTTGAAGCTTAATGCTCTAGAAAGCTTTACATTTGAGTGTTTCAAACGGGAGTTACCTTGAAAGTCAGAATCAAACCGGTAGGCTTTACCAGGAATTACAGAGTGTAATTGAAATTTCAGATAGTAAAATCCAACTCCTAATAAAGAAAGCAAGGGGGAAAGCATGGTTTTTTCTCCGTCGGTTGGGATTTTATCCTTGTCTTTCTCATGCAAAGGATCTACTTTCGAATCTGAAATCGGGTTACCATGGTCAATTCTCATGACCGTGCAAAATAAATTTCAGAGTATTATTGATGCTTTGCCCAAGTGGTATTTTTTTCCCACTTGTTCTATAAATCTTTGCATTTTGTATGGGTCATGAGGAAAAAGAAAAAAATTAACAATAACAGTTGACTTTGAGCAGCTATTGCCTATTGGATATTTCAGTAGGGAAAAAACAAAAGAAAAAGAAAACAGACGGAGCGGTTGTCCAGCTCAACCAGTGGTTCCAAAGCCGCCTGCTCTTCCATTTGGAGGGCCTTTGTCTCCCTTTGCCATAACATAAAGAGTAAATAAAATATACAAATAAAAGGGTTTGAACTCGGAGAAAATGGAAATGAGTCCTGGAATGGGGACAATAGATCCAACATTTTGTGTTATACCACATAGTTTTCTCCGAATTCATCAATACCAGTCATAATTATGAAAAAAGCAACGAACTAAATCTTACTGCCCAAAGCCTCAAAAACAAATCTCTTGTTAAACTAATTGTACATAGCAAATCACACTAACTAGGATTGACAAACAGAACAAGAGCAATATCAATTCAAATAGACAAGAGTAGGAGACGAAAATAGACACTCTTTTATTTTTTTTTTCCTTTTCTGATTCCAATGTAAACAAGAAAAACAGTGACTGAGATATGATAAGAAGCGAGTAACTCAAGCCCAAGCATATAACTCTGGAACAAAAGAGAACCACCTGAAGCCACAGCTCCACTTGTCTGGCAGTGAGGGACACTTGGGTATCCAATGCCAAGTCCTCCTTGAAACCTTGTAATACAAAATCTCTGGCCATGTGTGGCAGCAAACACAGATCATTCCCTGATGCCAAAAGCAATAAACATGCTCATAGTTATGGTAACAGACAGACATAAATTTCCTGCACATCAATTCTGGCAATCTTTCCATTTCTTCCCAGTTCCCTCCGTTACCCAATTGCCACAATCTCAAGCTCCTTGAAATTCCATTCCTTCCAATTCCCCCTACCAAATACAATTTCCCTTCATCAGTATCACTCGCCAGTCTGACAAATATAAGCTCCCCTGGCATTTGAGTGTTAAGTCTGCCCCATTCTCCGCTTTCCAAATGAAAGCAAACCACAGAAAACGGTTCTGGGGTAGTAAAATACAAAGACCCATTGAAGGATGCGCCTTCCTGATGGAAATTGTCAATGAGGAGCGGTCGAAAACCATCAAATCTTCTCCAAGAATGAACCTTTGAGTCGTACACAAAAGCATAACTGGAAGAGAAGTTTGAGCAAAGCATGAAGATTTTATATCCATCTGGCGTAGAAACCAAAGTAAGCAGCTCAAAAGCAAAAGGGAAGAAAGGGAATTGAATAAACCTGGAAGATTTGGCCAAAAGATTGCACACGAGGAAAGAACATGAATTTGGGAGAGAGAAGCATAAAAGTCCTTTAGATGACGAAAGAAGAGTAAACTGAGCAGCATATGGAGGCAAGAAAGAGAAGGGAAGTGCTAACTTGCGCCAAGCCCCAACAATAGTGTCGTAAAGAGGAAAATGACCGTAGCACTGGGGATGAGAAAGCAACAAAAAAGAAGAGAAAGGAGAACCAGAGGAATGTTTGGAAATAAAAGAAGGAGAGAATACAAGAGACTTAAAATGCTTACAAGTTGACCTCAAATTCAAGAACGTTTTAAGAGGCAAAAAGGAGAGTATGTGCTCGAGAAGTTCTGGTGGTAGCATGCTCCAGATTCCAGGATCCATATCTGTTGAGCCTGCCTGAAATTCCAAGCTTTTTGCAATCGTGGGTCGTCCTAATTTACTCTTCAGAGGAGACTTTAAGCTGCGTGAAGTTGTATGCTGGCCTTTAAGATGAAACTTGGGTTAAAATTTTACAAAAGTCTTCTTTTGCTGCGTTAAGTGATCAAATTTCAAACCAATCTCGAGAGAAAAAAATGAGATAGGACAAAGAAACGGAGACTAGAATATATAAGCAGCAATAGGAATTTTTTACTTGTGGATTGCTGTTTTGACACGCAGCAATAAAAAAAGATATTTAAAAAATTGACTAATGATGTTATAATTAGTTTGGGATTAGGTTTTAATCAGTAATCACGTCACTGTCAACCTTGGCTGAATTTTTTTTTAAAGAAGGGAAGGTGGGGGTGCAGGAGTTACCACTTGCCTTCTTAAGTCTAGGACCGCTCGGCCTTTTTTTTCAATGCCGTTGTTTTAGTCAAAAGCGGAAACATATGTATCCTGAAACGACTGTCATTATTATTATTATTATTATACTAATAATAATTCATATAAACTAAATTTATTTAATTTTTTTTATCACTATCAAGACGTTTGTTTTTATTAAAAATTTGATTACAATTTTTTACGTTATTTAAAAATATTAAATTTTTATGCATACCATTTTTATTTTTTAATTAAAGTAAATTTAAATTCGTAATTTTTTTCGATGGTTAAAAATAAAATATTTTTAAAAATAAATAAATCATAATAATTTTTGTTGTTATTTTCAATCATTTTTTATGTCTTGCAATAGATTAATCAAAATTCTTTTTATCAATATAGTTTTTTTCTATGGTGTTACACAGTTTTAGATCTAGAGAAATGTTTTTTTTTTCCCTTCAAGTTGTCTTGACCCCATAATTGAAACTGAAAATTGAGGATCTAAGAATTTTTTATGAAAAAAAGGGAGATTTTGATAAAAAAAAAAGTTTAAAAGTTATCATGTAGATATTATTAACACTGTTACGTTGGATTTAGATGGATTGTGAAATTAATTTTGATAAAATTAAAAATAATGATAATGATAATGATAAAATTAATTATTATAGTAATAAATTAAATATATTGTAATGATAAGATTAAAATCAGTGATAAGATATTTATTTGAATAAAAAATTTAACTGTGACAATGAGATAAAATATAGTAAGAGAAAAAAATTATTATTAAGAACATTAAATTAAAGTTTGCATGTAATAAAAATTTTAACATATCATTTTTTTATGAAGTTAATAAATAATTAAAAATCACTAAAATTATTTTTATATCAAATAATAATTTTTTAATAAATAAAAACTGAATAAGTATGGTAGTAATATACAAAAAAATTATTTTTTTTTAAAAATGATATTAACATATTTACATAAATTGAATCTTCACAAAGTAATGTTCAATTATTTATTATTTTTTATTTGATAATTTTATATAAAACTAATAATGATTTCAAAAGATAATAATATATTTATCATATAGAAAATAATTAATATTTATTGTCTTCATCATTTATGTAAATATTTATTTTAGTTAACTCATGTTAATTATAATGATATTTGTTTTTATTGATTAATTTTTTTATTTGATTATAGAATTTATTATTTATTTATATATTTATTCCCTTCTAATTATTTAATAATTACATTTTTTAATATAATTATAAATTTTTTTTATTGTATTAAATTAATAAAATATAATCATAATTATAGTTATAATAGGGATTTTTTTTTTTTGAAAGGTAAGGGATGGTGGAGGTGAGTTTTTCCACTGCACCCCAAGGTTGCAATCAAGTTTTATAGCTGTAGTGCAATGAAAATTCATTTTTATTGTGCAGCAGATGTCATCGAAATGGATGATTAATTCAATTTGGGGTGTTAATCGCATCTTATCATAGATAATCGGTTATCTAAATGAGACTTAAGATAAGAGAAAAAAATTTTAAAAATAGATCTATTTTTTATTTTTTAAATAATTAATTAATATGATAAAAAGAGCATTTATGAATTATCATTCGACTTGTGGTTGTCAACTTCAATATTTTTAAGAGAAAACTATTCATGCTTTTTTTTTTTTTTTTTTTTTCCAAACTAGAAGATCCAATTTATCGTTTAAGTGTTTGACATAACTAGACACATTTATGATTTTTTTTTTCTTATGATTCATGTCAATTTACTTTTGTAAATGTTTCAATTAAGCTAATGTTATGTATATTTTTAAGATTATCAAGATAATATAATTATCGAAATAATTTTATAATCAAAGTGATATTATCATTTGTAATTTGAAATTACTTTATTTTATTAATAATTAATAATTTATTATGTTTTGTAATATTAAAAATTAAAAATTATTTTATTTAAAATTATGAAAATAACCATCTTTATTGTAATAATTATGTAAGTTAATGATTTAAATATTGTTTAAAAATAATAATTCATAAAATATAATAATATTTTATTTATTTTATGATAAATATAATTAAATTATCAAATAAATTTAATTATTTATTAAACTAATTTTTATAATATAAATTATGTAAAAAAATATTTAAATTAGAAAATAAAACTAATATATTAAAATCATAATAAAAAACAAAAACATTATATTACATATAAAATATTAGAAAAAGTAAAAAAAAAATACATAAATTATTTTTAAACGAGTCATAATGAATATTAGTTTGAAAATATAAAAATTTAGAATATAAAATAATTATAATTTTAAGAGAAATCAAAATTTTAATTCATATATTAAATAAGTAATATTAACTATTATTAATTTTACTTATTATTTTATATCAATGATAAAATTTTCTTACCATTTTGTATGAAAATTAGATCATTTTCCAAAAACAAGGATATGATCACTCTCAATAATTCAAAATCATTGTCACTTAGCATCACTAAGTATTTACCAAATGCGGTGATTTAATTACTATATGTTAATTATCATGATTTTTTGAATGATCATCCCATACCAAACACTACCTAAAAGATTAAATAGATTTGATAATTCATTTGTTTGTGTCATTTTATTTGTTAAATATGTATAAAATAAAAAAAATTATCGTGTTATAATTCGTATCAATACTTTTAAATACTGAACAGATTTTTTTTTTTTTTTTTAATTTATACTTTTTTTGTCCAAATTTTCACTTGTGTCATTTTCATATATTTTTATGTGTATCACTGTAGTGTCTAAATTATCTGTCCTACAGGTTAGGCATGTGATATTAAATCGATTATACAAGCTAAATTCCTGTAATTCTGATATCTTACAGAGAAAATAGAAACGATCTAGCAAGAAAATAGGAAAATATAAAAAATGAAATTGGGATATCAATGAGCTTGTTTGATGGTGAACAAAATAGTAAAGAAATACCTTCATGACTGACTTGAATCTCTGCATGAAAACCCTTTCTCAAGCTAAAAAATCGTTTGCAAAATTTGGAGTTGTTTGCTGCCAAATTCATTGCATCTCGAAATCTATCATAGAAAAGAGGATAGTTCTCGTTTCTCTCTTTCATTTTCTTCTTTCCTTAGCCAGCAGGTGCAATCAGTTCAAAACTAGAAATGGGCTTCAATTTCTCCTACCTTGCATGAATCATTTGAGAAAAACAAAGGATTCGGACAAACAATAATTATCTACAGTAAATTCAAACTGTTATTAATGATATAATTTTATAAAAAAGAACACCCTTTTTCAATGATATTGGGAATATTATTGACAATATTAAAGGAGTGAATCATGTTTTGGTAAGTCCTGATAATTCTCTAATGTCTCTACTGGAGCTTTCCATTTCAGTGAAAAATCTAGCTCATCACTCACAACTTGCTTCTTGTGATATTTCAACATTGCCTCAAATACCTGTGTGTGTGTGTGTGTATGTGATGCAACCAAAAGTGAATGTGGGAGGCAATTATTATATATGTGTGTGTGTTGCAACCAGAAGTGAATGCGGAAGGCAATTATAATGGGATATAGTTTTATATTATAATGAGATAAATGAAGCAATAATAAAATATAAAAATATATTTTTGTAAAATTTTTAAATTAAATTTTATAATATTTGTTTATACATTTTAATATTACTTTACTCAAATAGTATTGAAAATGATTTATTTTTTATTTAAAACTTTTATAAGCATTTTTCACGTTAAAGTCAAACACTCTAAAAGCTCAAATTATAACTCTTCACAACAATTTCCATAACACTTTTTAAATCAAAATTTTATCAATTATAATAGCAATTTTAAACTAGGCCTTCGAAAAACAGATTAAGCAGTTGCTTGAATAATTATGTTTTGTTGTGCAAATAACTTAGGCCCATTATAATTGACTTGTTTTTCTTAAGTAGGGTTTAATAAGTGAAGTTAAAGTTAAATGGAGGACAGCTAATAGTTAAAAATATGTTATATGGTGTACATGAAATTCAAGGAGGGCTCGCGTTCTAAATTGATGTAAAACTCATGTGGATATATAAAACTATATCCCCACAGCTCCTGCTTATTAAACCCTACTCACTTCTGGTTGCAACATATTATTTCTATATATATATATAAAACTCAAGGTTATATGTGGGAAAAAAATTTGTACAGGAGTAAATGTGAGAAACGCACAAAAGGTGCATGTGAAATTTACTCAAAATTTAATATTGTTTTTTGTTTGTAAATTAATTATTTTCATTTAGAATTTTTATTATAAATTATACATAATATTATTTTGTACATAATATTTTAACCAGAGTGTACTAAAAAAATGTTTAGTATGGGATGATTCATGTAAAAATCACGATGATCTGCACTTAATTATTATATTACCTTATTTTGTAATTTAAAAAACCGACTTGATAATGATATTAAATTATTAGGGTGATAAAATCATTATCGTAAGAGTGATCTAATTCTCAATTTTAAAAATGAGAAAGTTTTATCTGGGAAAGTAATTTTCAATATATATTATTTTTTGATTAATTTATCTTAAAAAAAAGTTAACATTACCTAGATAGAAGCTGACCACTAAAATTTTAAAAAATTAATTTTTTATTATTTATTTAAAAAAAATTATATTATAAATTTATATTGACTAAAAATAAATAAATTTATTTAATAATTTTTAAAAAATTATTTTTATCAAAATTGATTTACACTTTTTTGTTTTTTATAAAATAATGTTTAATTATTTTATAAATTATTGATTTAATAATATTAAATATTTTTTCAAGGTTATTTTAGATATTTTATAATATATAATTTTTTTTATATAATATTAAACATAATAATTTAAAAGTATTAGTAATTTATAATATTATATCAAATATAATAATTTAAAATAATTAATGATCAAATCACCTTCGTAATCTTTATCACTATAATAGCTAAATCACTATGACAATCTTAAAAATGATATCAAATACTATTTTAATATTTTTAAAAAATCATCTTTTAGCTTATCACATATATGGGATTGCGTTTTTTAAAAGATGTATAATGGATGACTCTCTTTGTAAATTTATTTTTTTTCAATGACCATAAAAAATATAGTGGTAACCCCCGTAGACTAAACCCTGAATCTAATGTAAAGTTAAATCTATCTCAAACCTTCTAAACCCTAAACTTAACTAACTCTTCGATTTCTTTTTTTTTTTTTTGTTGCAGAAATCATTTTTCACTTAGGATTTGATGGAAAATATCGAGGGCGAAATTTGTCCCGAGGCTGTATTAAGTTGGTATCATGGAAGATCAAATCCAGGTATGAAAAACACACACTCACGTCAACTTTCATTGAAAGCTAAAAAACATCTTTCTGCTATGGGATGGGTTTTCTGGTGCGCACAGAAAAATGGAAAACGTGAATTGCGTTATCAATCGCCTAAGGGAAAAGTTTATTACTCTCTCAGAATGGCTTGTAAAAGTGTTATTGACGAATATGGAGAGGAAGGAACAGTGGTGAGTCAAGACTTGGAAAGCAAGCAACCAAGAAAAAGGAAGTGTTTGAAGCCGTCTGAATCTTTTCAATCCAAACCCAAAAAAGAAAAACAAAAAACACCTGCGAAAAATCAAACCAAACCTCGTATAACAGTGCGGGAAGGTTTGCTTTCTAGTTCCTGTAACCCTAGAACCGTTCTCTCTTGGTTGATAGATAACAATGCGGTTTCGCCGTTGGGAAAAGTGTATTACCGCAACAAGGCAGGGAACCCTTCGAGGAAAGGACGGATAACTCGTCATGGGATTCAATGTGACTGTTGTTTCAGGGTTTTTACTCTCACTGCCTTTGAGTCTCATTCTGGTAGTACCAACCATAGGCCAGCTGCTAATATAATGTTAGACGATGGCAGTGGCAGGTCTCTGTCTGATTGTCAAAGGCAAGTTCGTGATTTAATGATTTCCAAAGTAGAGAGCGCTAAAACTGTCGAGGGCAATTCGTATGAACGTGAGACTGATGAGGTTTGCTCTGCTTGTCGCAATGGAGGAGAATTAATGTGCTGTGATAATTGCCCTTCTGCTTTCCATTCCAATTGCCTGGGCCTCAAGGAAGTTCCAGATGGCGACTGGTTTTGTCCATCCTGCTGTTGTGGAATTTGTGGCATTGGGCATTTAAGTGATGATAGTTTTCGTACTTGTCATCAATGTGAGCGTAAATTTCATGTTGGCTGCCTTAGTTTGGAGGAATCATGGAACTTGAAGAATTATCAGACTGGAAAAGACTGGGTTTGTAGCTATAGCTGTGGAAATATATTTTCTGGCCTGCGAAAGCTTACAGGAAAACCAATTCCAATGCAGAACAATCTTACTTGGACATTATTGAAGTCTGAGGCCTGCTCTGATAGTGATACTGATCATGCTCATGGCCTGGAGGCATCGGTAGAAAATCACAGTAAGTTGAGTGTTGCACTTGATGTGATGCATGAATGTTTTGAGCCTAGTGAAGATGTTTACACCGGGAGAGATCTAGTTGAAGATGTGATTTTCAGTAGAGGGTCAAAGCTGAAACGATTGAATTTCAAAGGATTCTATACGGTGATTCTGGAGGAAAATGATGATCTGGTTGCTGTGGCCACTGTGAGGGTATATGGTGACAAGGTGGCTGAAATGTCCCTTGTTGCTACTAGGTTCAGAAACCGTCGCCGTGGTATGTGTCGAGTTTTGGTGGATGAACTCGAAAAAAATCTAGTGAAATTCGGGGTGGAGAAGCTGATTTTACCTGCAGTTCCTAGTACGGTTGATACATGGACTAAAAATTTTGGGTTTTCCCGCATGACAGATGATGAGAGATCAGAGCTTTTGCAGTATACTTTACTAGATTTTCAGGGGACCATAATGTGCCAAAAAGACTTAAAGACAGAAGCATTTGTGACAGACTGATATATCATTGCCTTTATTCTGATACTTTTCATGTGATTCCAGTACCATTCCATATGTTTTTGTTGAGTTATTATGATAGCATAGCTTGTCAGCTTATCAAACATTGTGGGCTACAATTAGAATTTAAATGCTTGTCTGGTTTGGACAAAGTCAAGATTTGCGTGTGTGAGTTTATTCATTTACAATATAATCAGAAGCTTTTGTTGATAACCAATCTCATTTACTATTGATCTGCAAGGATCTGGATTAAAAGCTGATTATTTGTTTAATTACATGGGACATAGGATGTTTTTTTTCCGAAACTCAATTAGTCAAAATCAAGAGAAGAGCACAGTATGATACAGAAGTTTAAGTCCCAATCGTGAATCTCATATGTCTCACTTGACCTCCAATTATAAACGCAGAAAGAGGTTTAATGTCAGAATTCAGCTTAACAAATAATTCAATTATCAGGGGTTAGACAATATTACAATAATACTGGCTGATAAGTTGATAATTTTTATATATAAACAAAAAGAACTACAAAAAATTACTCATTGAATGCCACTTCTTACATGTATATATCACATATGCTTTTCAAGAACAATAGGACAGACCATGAAACCCAAAAAAGGAGATCGTCAAGAGGCAAATAAATGTGCACATACACATATCTAACTTTTATGAGTGGAAGAAAAAAAGCTATAGATGGCATGGTATATCGGGAACAAATCGATGTAGGAGCAGATTCTAATCATTCCAATTGTCCTGATCTTTAGTTTGCTCTTCATCCTGCACTTTTAATGTCAATTGATTAAGGTACTGTTCATCCACAATTTGATGTTTTGTAGTCAGCACATGCTTGTAGACAACCAAATGAGAAGCAGTCGAAGAAAATGAAGAAAGAATCTTCAACTTAGTAGTACAATGCCATCCTTAAGCAGTTTGCATGGAGACCAGACAATTTTTCGATCGCTGCCGCCTGTGTATAGTTCCTGCAACAGTGAACAAGCCAGTCAAAGGGTTGGTGACAGGTCGAAGATGTTCAGCAAAGCAGTTTTCTATAGTAATATCTAGCTAGATTGCCTGATTTTATCTATAAATTATGGGAATGAAATCAATAGCCTTATTTTTAGTAACCAATTTATTAACTTGGGTGCAAGACGATTGATCCTATAATGATTTCATAAATTTATTTCAACTGTTGCACTTCAAAAGTAGGATCATTTATTTGCAAGACAGATGCTAAAAACATGTACATCCAAAATAACATCTTAGGGTATGAAAGTCATTACATATTTACGTTTCTGACCTGTAACTATCTAATCAATAGCTGGAGATGTCATGTCACAAATGTTTTGTCCATAATTTATAATTAAGCAGCCTTAGAAAAAATTTAGAGAAGTTAGGTCATACCTGATCCTGTGAACTAAACCAACAATAGTTCACAGACCATGAAATGTAAGGGACATTTTACAAGACCAAACATCAAATGCCTACAAAATTCAAGAGGCGTTAAAGAAATGAATGTTGCTAGAACAATGTGATTATGAATATGAACTATACATACTCACACAAAATCAAAGACAATGATGACATAGAAAGAATATTTTACTTTCACGACTGTCATGCATGGGACCAAAACATGGGCTGCATCCTGAGATACAGCTAACTGAATTGCCTTGCTCGTTTGTAGGTGCACCATTTCGCAGTTTACAAGTGTATTGTAGCCAGATTCAAGATCCCACAACTTTATTCTTGAATCAGAACCTGAAATCAAAGGACAAAGAGATTGACAGAGAAAGAAGAATCATTATCGTCTAACTTGAAAAAAATGATTACCTAATTATATTGAATGAGGAATAAAAACTTTCATAAAAATTAACAAACTATCAGTCAAGAACAAAACAAGAAGGTTAAACTAGTTTCACTTATAGTTTTCTAGGTAATCACAGTGGACTATATAAAATGACTTGGTAGTCAAACGGATCTCACTAAGCTTTGGCCCAATTAATATTGCAGTAGATGCTAATTTCCTAATCGCATGTTTGCAGCATCAGTTACAGGGTATCATGCACTATCTTAATCAATTTTGTGCCTGTGCATCCAAGTAGTCACCTAAATGACACCTTGCAACAATTGTTTAAAGCTACCTAATAGACTACCACAGATCCCCAGTAGGTGAACACCTATCAACTACCATGAACCAACTTTAGATATTACTGCTAAGGAAATGTGCAAAATTCAACCTGCACTTAGAAGGTACATGCCATCTTCAGTTACTCTCAAACCAGTTACAGCACCATAATGAGCAGTGGAACAATCCTGAATGGACAGCATACCTGGATGTAGTCTTTGCCTTGCAGAACCCTTAGATGGCATTTGACCAATAGTTAACTGCTTTATACCATGCCCATTGGAATATTTCTTTTGTGGTGCTCATGGTTTTACCAATGAGTTATGAACAGCTGACAGTGACTGAGTCTGAAACCTGAGAAGTTACCAAGAAAAGAAAACAAATTCATGAGATAAGAGGAAGAGTGTTATATTCTATAATAAACATCAAGCTACTACATCCATTTCTTGTCATGAAGAATATTTAGGAGAAAGAGTTAGTGGACCAAAAGAAAGAGCAGGTAGGACTAAAGAGCCACAAAATTAGATGTAGTGGGGTGTTTCTGTGTCTGGTATGAGGAAAACGGTTATACAACAATGTCAATTTGTCTCAACCTTACCTATCCTGGCTATAAACATTCACAGAGAACAAAGAAACATAAAGATCATTCCCTGATACATGGATCAGGACGGTCTTACAGCAGAATAGTGAAGGAAAAAGGTTTACTAGAATTGTTATTTCTCCTTAGTATCAACTGCAGAAGGATCGGATTAAATATTTTAGTTCACCATGATTTGGACAAAGGGAAGACTACTTCCGCAACCATCTGCAATAAATTCTAAATATATGCAGCAAAAGGAGAGTTATGATCTTGAAACCAGTTTGTAATATTAGGAACAATAATCAAGTGGGAAGAGAAAGAGATGCAACAGACTCAAGCTTATAAAAAACATACCTTATTTGCAGCTGAAAGATCAAGACAGGTGGATGCCTTTCAAGCTTAGACTGGGACTGATCCAAAACAAGAAAACATCCAGCACGTTTAATGTCCCAGAAACGAATTGTACCATCACACCCACCTGTTACCAAGAGCCACTCACTGGAAGTGGACCATTCCACTGTCATTACACCATCTGCCACCTCGAAAATCAAATAATACTAATCATTTGTATTCCATGAGTAAAAAGTGAATAGAGGAGAATCAAAACAGTACAATCCCCAGCTTTATGAGGTCATGGTCCGATGATGGAATAATCGAATCATCAAACTCTTTTACCAGTCAAGGAGAAAATATATTTTCTACCCTAAATAATTAAAAAAAAAAAGGTGGTCTTTTGAAAAGTAAGCATGCCCCCCACCCAACCCAAAAGAAAATAGGAAGAAGAATTAAGAAAGTGAAAACACACTAAAATTTGTTTTCCGTGGTAGCCAACTGCAGTTAGAAAGAAAAGTATTCTTTTAGACAGCAGAGACCAAAAAAAAAAAGGCTGCAGGGCTGGTCCAAAATCAGGATAGGCTGCTACATACGCAAAACATCGATCATAGTCCTGCAGCCAAAGAACCTATAAATGAGACAACTTCTTGTCTAACTCCAGCTAAGACCAGAATATATCGATGGCAGTGGACCTGACAACAAGGCTTACACTGGAGAAGTTTTTCTTTTATTTCAATAATTCACCACAATAGCAGGTAGTAAGGTACATTATAAACCATGTAATCCAGATGTCACATGCAGCATATCTCAGACAACACATAAAAAAGTGTACAGAGTGTAAAGTATGAGTAAAAGTTCCACATGAAAACTATTAATAACCAATAATTGCCAATTAATTAGGAGCAAAAAATGGAAATGGAAAAATTCCATCAAACTTTCAGCATACCACGGTGGCCAGACAAAATGTGAGCAAATGCCCCCGAAGCAATCTCAAACAGGCGAACTTGTACATCTTCAGTTTCACCAGCAATCAACACATGAGATGTTGCCAATGTAGACATAGCAGTTCTATAAACCTTTCCAGGCATTTTGAAATGCACCACCACCTACAACATACCACAGCAAACAAATCAGATTCTGAAAAAAAAAAAAAAGGCCAGAATTCGTACTCACAATCCAAGCAAAACAAAACAAGCAAAATACCTGAGTCGTGTTTGTATCCCAAACTTTAATATAACGATCATAAGAACCCGTAATTAATAGTCCCGTGTCAACAGGATACCAAATGGCCAATGAAATGGCGAATTTGTGACCCCATTCGTGTTGCTTTTTTTGGAAATTAAACCATTTCCTTCATAAATGGTTGCCCTTTGAATGTAATAAAAAGCAGCTGATGCATTAGATGCACCCGATAACAAATATCTTCCCTCAGTCAAATCCACCTAATTTACATGGTAACCCAAACACGGACTTAAGTTTCAATTAAAGAAAAAAATAAAATTTGATAATCTTAAAGAAAGTAACTGTAGGAATTGTAGAGTTAACAGAGTGTACCTGAAGAGAGTTGATGGAACCTCTGTGAGGAGAAACGGTGTCTTTGTAATTGGAGAGTTAGAGATTGGATTCGATCCGACTTGAAAAGGAATTTTACCTGCTTCTCTGTCTCCGATTTCCTTCCACAAACTTCAAACAAAAATTTTTTTCTCAGTTTCTTCCTTCTTTTGCTCTTTCCCGACACAGCCTTTCTCAGTTTAAACTTGAACGTTGATTTTAAATATGAAAAACAGGCATAAATCCCAAAGCAGATCACTTCGTTGTTTGGTATTTACCTTGCCTTTCTTCGAGTTTCTCACTTGTCTGAATCAGTCCCTTCCCCTGTTTTCCAGAGCTTCGTCTACAACAGGTGAACAGGATCATTGTACACGAGGCAGCCCACATTCTTTGTTTGATGGGTTTGTTGGGTGGGTTTTTTGGCCCACAGGTAACGGGTTTTGGACTTTTTTGGGTTACGCATTTTGGACCTCAAACATTGGACCATTAACATGGGACTATGAAGAATGACCCCAAAAAAACTGTGTCATTCTACCTGTATTAAGTTCAGATAATGTGTTTTTCCCTTGTATTGTTTTTAGTGTACGAAATGGTTAGTTTGACAAGCAGTGTTAGAAATAATCAAATGTTGTTTATAACTTTAACATTTAAAGAAAAAAAAGGATTTGGATAAAAATTTAGTTTCCATTAATGATGTTTTTCTATCACACGTAAATTTAACTAATTATATGCACTAGCTGAAGGACGTACGTAATGAGGAAAGAAAAACTTGAATAATTCTACATGTACTAGAACACTTGAATTTATGTCAGCTGAAGTATAAGAAACGATTGATGCAAAAATATGTTTGAGATGGATTGAATTAGGTCATTAGCTGTCTAGTTGTGCATTAAATTCCTGATAGATAGTAGGTATTAAATGCAGAATGCTTAAAAGAAAATCGACCCAATATTATCTTTGCCTTAGCCAACAGTACTGAAAATGTCAAGGCAATGGGTTTGTCCCCATGTCCCCTTCAAGGTCTTTAAAAATCAATGTTCATGGAGTCAATGGAGAGGTTGGGAGCTTCAAGTCGGCAACCAATACGCAGGTTCTATTCGATGTATATATTCATTAAAATTCTACCAACTCATTTAAGTGTATCTGGTGGGAAAATGAAAATCAATCTTTCGAGATCGTGGGAGGGGAGGGGAGGGGCCTAGGGCTACAGAAGCTGTGAAAAAGAGGAAGGAATAGCTAAGCTTGATCGGCATGTCAGAGACTATTTTGGAGAAACATACATACATACATGCCCATATAAAACGATAATAAAAGATTTAAGACACCAGCTCTTGCATGTTAATTCTATACTTTCCTTTCGCGTTCCCAATCAGTTTACTATATTAAATAATGACAAGAATTAAAGAGGCATATACTGCTGTCTTTTTCTCTTTGTACACTAATATTATAACTTTTCATTTCGTATGGCCTGCCTTTCTTTCTTTCTTGCTTTTTTTTTTTGAATAAGAGCCTGTCGCTTTTCCATTCCCCAAGGACCCTTTTAGTTTCTTCCTTAAAAAGAAACATGACATTATATAAGCCATAAGGACGGACACTGATTGCTTCTGTACTACTAGAATCAGTTCGTGAAATTGTTTTTATCAGTAAGAATGTGAAAGTGAAATTAACAGGAATTCATCAAATGATTTCTTCTCTAAATTTAATTGGTTCAGACGCATATATAGAGTGAAGCAGATTTTGTTTTTTACATATATTGTGAAAGAGAAGGTATCCTACACAATCATAATTAGTCTTGGACCTTATTCCTTAGATGAACAGTTACCTTTCGCACGCAGTGGAGATGAGCTTCTAGTTCTTGGGTTTTGTTTAAAATTCAAGTTCTCAGTATCACTACTGAATCCTGATAGGCTTCCTGTAGACTCCATTTCCTAACTCAATTTGAAATTAGTCCTTGAACCACTAACCTCCAACTGTTTTTATGACAAAAGTTTAGTTGAAAATCTCAGTCAACTGCTTCAAATTTTCAAAGATGAGAGCAATTGTTGAGCTCACTTAAAACCCTTTGAAATTGATGAGAAACAGGGTCTTTTTGTTCAGTTAATTTTGAATTATATTTCACTGGGAACTCATTGACTTAGAGGAGACATTGAAGGGTGAAATGGGTGAAATTTTTGTAGGTTTTTCTTTTTTTTTTCCGAGGGGAAATTTGATTTCGAGAATTCACAAATTTTTCTCATAATTTTGATGGTGGGCGCTTGATTTCTATATTTGGTTCAAGATAATTTAAGGTTGGCAACAGGTCGGGTCGTGACTGATTTTTGTTCGTTATGAATTCGATTGGATTTTGTATTCGTTAAACTTGAACTTGACCCAATCCAAAATTTTTTTTATTTTTTTACCTGACCCGATCCAATATTGTATAAACCATATTGACCATACCTTATTCTGAAATTAATAAAATACTATTTTTTAAAATATAAATATTTAAATATATAATTATATAAATATATAATTAATTAATTAATTAATTAAAAAATAATTTTTTATATAATATCAGGTTGGGTTGGGTTGAGGTTGTCTAAAATCATAACCTGACTCGACCTTGATTTTTTTTTTTAACATTACCCGATCCGATTCGACTCGAAACCTAATTTAAAAAAAAAAATCGACCTTATAAGGTTGAGTCGGAACTCGTCAAGGACAGGTTAGGTTGCTGACCCTAGGATAATCCGATTATGAGAAAAGTGACAGATTCTCGATAGTACCAAAAATCTCGGAATCAGAAACTTACATCGCCTTATAGTATTCTAGGATTTTGGGGCAAAAGTTACATTATTTTTAAATTTGACTTGAATAAAAAATTATGAAATAGTCGTTGTCTTTTTGAAAAACATGTCTTGAAGTGACTGAACTAATTGAATGTTTTCGCTGCTAAAATTTTTTTTTTATTGCAATTAATAACGTTTAACATAAAAGAAATGACTTAAATAATTCATTATTTAAGGCGTTTAGGTTGAAGAAATATCATAAAATGCCTTAAATGGTCATCAAATACAACATTTTCTTCTTTAAACGCTCCAAATGATCCTTGCGTCAATTATTGAAATGCCTTAATTGATAATTTAAAATAAATCTTTTTGTTTTCATATATTAAAATGTTATAGCATGATCATTTTCAAACACCCGTATAAACAAATGATTAAGGCATTTGTATGGAAAAACATATTAAATAATTATTAATTGAGGCATTTCTTCCTACAATTGCCTTAATTGCCCCATATAAAAATTTTTAATATAGATAGAAAAAAGTAACTTTTCAATAAAATAATGTAACTCAATGAATTTAAGCCTGATAAAATACTCACCGCTGGTGAGTATATGTTGAAAGAAAATCACAAAGTTGTGTTTTTTTTTATGATGTCAATTGTATTTAGAAGTAATTACATTAGAAAACAGTTAAACGAATGTAATACATATTGACCATCGTTTGACTTTCCTCCTCTTAGACACATGTGGATTGCACTACATTCTGTATACAAATTCATTGTATAATTTTGTAAACCTATTTATTTAATTAAGGCAGAAAAAGGAACGTTGTAAATATGCAAATTATGTGGCATGTTAAACATTGGTTTATTTATAATGGATATCGTACTTGTGTGAATCAAATACATATTTATGATATTACAAATTTTATTTTTGTATTTAATTACGAACATCGTAATACTTCGATATTACACCACAATTTGAATTTATAATTGATAATGTTGACATTTAAAAATACTTTTTATAAATTGGTGCTTGTCGTTGTATGTGTCTTCATATAATGTGATTGATATAAAATAAATATATGCCAATAATGAAAATAATGATACCCAATCGAAAATTTAAAAAATATCTAACCAACATGCCTTTACAAAAAAACCCGAACCAATAAAATGCATATATTTGCAGCCAATCAATATTTTTCAACCTCAAACTGTAGTGAATGATAATACATAATCAGACCACTCTTTGCAGACTTTATCAAGTTCATCTATTATGAAGCTTTAGTTATTCTCCCACTATAACAAAAAATCAAAAGTCAACGTAATTAAACGAGTATAAAGTTTAGGTTTTTTTAATTGAAAGATATTACTATTATATGAAATTAATACTAACCTTGAATGGTGTATTCATAAAATCACATAGAACTATCTCCCTTATAAAACGAAGGATATAATATCCACATTCGGTAACTCATGATTGACGAGATACCTGAAAAATAAATTTAGTGGATTTAGGAAACGTTTATCTAACCAAGCTTAATATAAAAGAATATATTTCACATTTATCAATAATGATATCCATTTTATCTTTGCTTTCTTATCAATTATAGCAATTCCCTTAAAATTAAATAGAAAAATAATAGTAAATGCAAAAATACAAGTAATTATGAAGAAACACAATATAATCTAATTATCTATAATTAATAACATGTAATATTTTTTATTAAATTATTAATATCGGGGTTAGTATCATTGTTGGTTGAGCGGAGTTAAATAAGTATGGTGTCTAAAAATTGGTATAAATTACAATAGGTTGTCAATAACACCTGTAAAATAATATGCATGATATACAAATATTAGGCATTATCTTAGATGTTATAAAGGTTGGAATTTTAGTTGTACCAATAGAATTTACGTAGCATTATAAGGCATAAGAAAATAATTAACCTGTTTTTGCATGCATTAACCCATATGACGATCACGAATAATGACAATGCCACTTTTTTGACTAATCACATTTATGTCAACGAAATTAAATCTATGGTTTATTTTATCTCGCTTTGATCTCTCTATATAGGAAGTTACATGATAACAATCAACAGTATCAATTAGTAATACATCATAATATAGAATAACAAATATTGACTTTGAATAGTTAAATTAATTAATAAACTAACCTTATATAGGCAACAATATCATAAGTTGATATTTCATCCATGGTACAAAATGCTTCAATCTCAGGCCCCCTAATGTAAAAAATAGATGGATGATCAAATAACCCATTTTCAAACCCAACAGTAATGACATTTTTTTCAGATAAATGATCAAGTGTATAATTAGATAATGCATCAATGACAACCTCAGCTGGAGTCATCCTCTGAGTCCTAATATTCTGTTATAAAATATAATAAAATATAAGTATTAAAACTAAATCAACATACATATAAAATACAAATAAATATTACTATTACCGGAGTTTGGGTTTGCTACCAAACTTGATTCGCGAAAACTTGTCCCTATTGGATGTCAGTAACAGATTACCCTTCAGATATGTTAGGCTGCATTGCTACCAATATCATCTCCAAGGCTATGAGTTGTTATTATTGATCATTCAAGTGTTGCTCTTACTCATCAAGTCTTTGTTGTTGTTGCTAAACTATTGCTTCATATTCTGCATTTTTCATTGGAGGAGATTTGAGTGGATTACTGAAGAACTTTGATGACAACACAAATTTACCAACTTCATGAACTCGATAATGTCTTTCTTTCGATCCTAATGCTAAAGACAAGGCATTTTTGTCATAACCAATTGACAGTTCACCAATTCAAATTTAGTAACAAATTCATTTTGAAACATAATAAGATGGTGCGTAACAACAAAGTTATACAATATATAGTCATGCATACAAACACAAAACCAGTCATATATGATAAATTAATCAATTATACATACGATCTTTTTAGCTTTTTTTTGTTGCTTTATCTGCAAATGATCCATCCTTTTGCATATGTCCTTATTTTTATACATCCCATATAGGAACTTTGGTTTCAGAGCTAGATGATTCATGATAAATTAAGGTGATATAAAAATTATAATCCATTAACCGAATATTCATAAATATTTATATATGAGTATAAACAAGCATGTGAATACTTATAAGATCATGTTAAACATTTGCATAACCTTTTCTCGATGTGCGATGGTGACATACTTATTTAATCCGAATGTTCTTTTATTGTTTTTTGATTTTTTGAAAAAAAAAAGAAATAAAATAAATCACATATTAAGATATCAAATATATTACACAAAATTTTATAAACAATTAACATAATGGGTATGCATACTGAGAATTCTTTTAATAGATAATCTCAAATAAAATACGTCCACTCTTGATGACTGATAACATTTGTATATGATGATGGAGGATTAGCCAACAAATCACTATTAACAATGAATGATAAAAAATATTAAGTTGTCAACCTACTCTTAAAGTCTCTAAATGCTTTACTAATCAATTGTAACATAAACTTTTTATATTCAGTTGGGACGTCAAATCATTCCTAATAAATTTAAAATAATTAGTATGAACACATTATTTTAATTAAATTTTCAACCAAAAATAATTTTTTGGATATTATTGAATAAACATATCACAACTGACTCTTATATACGATCATTTTGATCATCAGAAACTCGTCGTTAATTATGATATGTAATAGAAATACTATGGACGACTGCTCTAATGTAACTAGCCAATTTGGTAACTTTATCTTACACAAGCTGCCCATTTTGATTGAAATCGATGTGAATTTTTGTGTCATTCGCTTTAATTTGTTTATCACACCCTCTTGCTTTTCTTTTTTTTTTTATTATGGGTATGTCTTCTCCATGTTCAGTAGCATGAGACACATGCTCTTCGAATTCTATAATATGAAATATACCAAACTGTCTCTTTAAATATCACATAGTAAAAAACAACCAATATCCACTATAGTTACTAGACTAATATACATAAAATATCTTACAATCAATAATATTTTACGGATACAAGCCATTTTGTGATTCCTATCTTAAATAAAAGTTCTATGTAAAACAAATGATGAGTACAAATATAATAATTAATCTTCACAAAATCATTCAGCAAACCACAATACTTAAACCAAACAATAAAGAAACACTATGCATGCAGTGAAAGGCGATTAGGCGAAGTAAATGACGATGGAATATGCATAAAATATATATAGTAGGAAAAGAAAAAAAATACTTATATAAAATAATATAAATAGTACAAAAAAATACGCACATATTGGTAAAAAAGAGGTGCGACGACATTAAGTGGTTGACAATCGGTGATGATGAGAGAGATGAAAAAACCCAAAGGCAAACTACATGGGTTGATGGTTTAGAGTTTACATGCAATGCAGCTTTTTATTGTTCATTGTATTAGCTGTTTAGTTTTTCAAGGTTCAAGAATAGGAAAAAAACTTTTAAAAATGATCATTTGAGTCGTTTGTTTATAGAAACACCTTGGATCATCCATTTATATTTTAATAAAAATATTATTTCAGGCATTTGTGTATGAAAAACATCTTAAATAATCATGTTATTTTTTTTAAATGGATTATTTAAGGTGTTTCTAAATGAAAAATACCTTAGATAATTCCTTTTAAAAAATATAATAAGATTATTTAAGGTATTTTTTAACAAAAACGTCATAAATAATCTCCTTTTAAAAATATCACAAGATTATTTAAGGCATTTCTATTTGAAAATACTTTCAATAATCATTTTTAAAAAAATATCATGGAATTATTTAAAGTGTTACGCCTTAAATAATCCCCTTTAAAAAATATCATAGGATTATTTAAAGTATTTCTAATTGAAAAACACTTTAAATAATCTTCTTATAAAAAATTATCCAAAGTTATTTAAGATATTTTTCAACCATAAACGCCTTAAATAATCTCTAACAAAAAAAAATAGAACATGATTATTTAAGGAGTTTTTAGTTAGAAAACGCTTTAAATAATCTTAATTATTTTTTAAATGGGGATTATTTAAGGTTTTTTTCAAGCAAAAATCCTTTAAATAATCCCCAAAGAAAAAATAGAGCAAAATTATTTAAAGTATTTTTTGTTGAAAAATGCTTTAAATAATTTTCATATAAAAAATATTCAAAATTATTTAAGATTTTTTCAACTAACAATATCTTAAAGAATCTTTTAATTTATTTATAAAAAGATTATTTAAGGTATTTTCTGTATAAAAATACTTTCAATGATCTTTTTATAAATAAATAAAAGAAAATTTTATTATTTTTTTAATGATATAAAAAAGTGGCTAACGCATTAATTTATTTTTTTTTTTATAAAAATTTTCTCTATCAATTTTTGTTACTTAAAAAAAGTGTTAAACATCTTAATTGATAATATTTTAAAATAAAAATAAAATCAAATAAACTATTTATCTATTTTTACTGCTAAAAATATCATTTATAATTTGGATATTTATTATTAATAAAAATTAATAAAAAAATATTATCATATATATAAAAAAAATTATGATAATTATTTAAAAATTAATATATATAAATTTTTTTAATCAAATGAACGAATCTAAATATAAAATATTTTAAAATAAAAAAAATCGAATATCATTCCTTTTTGGTGATCGTACTTTTTCTGAAAATTTAAGATTTCATATACCAGAACGGTTCTCATTGCTAAAGGATTAAAAAGTTAAACAAAGTGTAATGCAGACGTAAATCCGCTAAATTATGTTACATGATATTTGGATATTTCTGGCTTGATTCTTCTTGAGGTCTGTGCACGTGTGACCTCACAAGAATTATAAACCAAAAAAAAAAAAAAAAAAGGGGGTTAGGATTGCAAAAATGTCTTAGGGAGGGACAATCAGTCAACAAAAGCTACTCTTTAATGATGTTACCATGACGTACTGTTCTCTTTTTTTTTTTTTTTTAATTAAAACATGTCAAAGCTATATCTTTGTCCATTGGGAAAAATAAATTAATTCACCGAAAAAGGAAGAAGAAAATGATTTTGAACGCCACTCGATTCAAATGTTGATCTTAAAGCAATAATCAATTCGACAATGTACTTGATTCTTGTTCCTATCTGTACTACTGCCCTTTGTAAAATGCTATGTATTTACCTTTGAATTCACTTTATTTTTATTTTTAAATATGGGTTTACTATCTCTTAAACATAACCATTTCTATAAACAAAGATTCGTTTAAGGTTTAGTTTAGCATTATTGTTATGATTGAAAAAAAAAATGTATTTGAAAAGTGTTATAAAAAATTATTGTAAAAAATTATGATTTAAGAATTTTAACTATTTGATATTATTATGAAAAATTAAAATATTTAAAAATATATGATGTTTGAAATGAAATATAAATTATTTTTATAAAAAATAAATAATTAAATAAATATTTGATAATTTTATTTTTAAATTATAACTATATTTTTAATTAATTTTTACAGTTGAGTCACTTTTAATAATAAAAAAAACTTTAACATAAATATAATGTATTTATTATTTCTTTTACGTTCAAAAAATACAAAGCTAACTACAATTGTGATGGAAATTTCAGATGATAAATGTCAGCTGGAATCACAAATCGAATGAAGTAAGGCCAAGTCTGCCAAGTTCTCAGCGCCCTTTCCGCCAATGTCCAAATTTTGTTGTGCATTTATTGGAATTCAATGTTGATTTTTTTTTCCAACTTCTAAGGCGCAATTTAAAATCCATAAGATGTAGCTTTCCTTTTCAATATGTTTTTTTGTCTAAATTTTTTCTTGTGTTCCTATTAGTCTTTCCAACTTCTCTATCATTAATTATCATTACAATATAGACCGTTATTTTTACCAAAATTTCATTTTTGACCTTCTCAACCAATGTGCTTTTCATATGAAACCCTAATGTAAGGATTAAAGAAAAAATTACAAGCAGCTGAATGTCAAGTTATAAATGATTATATAAAATAATTAAATTAAAATTAAAATTTATTTTATATATTTCTTGAATATTAATAAAAATAAAAATTCATGATAATTGAACTATGTGCATATATTTATTACGGATATGCATGGGAAGTGGGTAACATTAGGTAAAAATTTATCTCCCGGACATTGTTATATCTATGGGCAATTATCCAGCTTAACTTATTATCTTTGCAGGAGTCATTTTTATCTTTGTTTTTAGTTACTTTAATCAATTACGAGAATTAAGCCAAAAGGTTTTATCTTCTAGACATTGTTATCTTTGTTTCAATGGAGCTCACCACAAAAAGATCACATTGTAGGGTTTACCGAAATTTACTTCTGTCGCAGCAGCCAAATCATGGTAGCAGGGGAGGGCAGTTTTGGAATGGAAAGTATCAAAGAGAAAGAGTGGATTGACATTTTTGTCCCTTTAAACCACCTTTGCCTCCATACTTCAACTTCACACATGCAAATTAAATCAATAAATAACACTTTTCTCTTTCTTTTTTGGCAAAAAAAAATCTTTTTTTAAGTATTTGGTTTCAGTTGTCACAAACTTTCCATTTTTTTTAAAGAGAAAATCATGAACTAAATGAAACAAACCCAGAAAACAGAGAAACGAGAATTTTCTCGAGGAAAAGTAGTTTTCATAGGATAAACGATCTCTTTCTGGGTCACCGTTTTTTCTGGGTTTTTTGGTAAGTCCAAAGCTCTGCTCTCTTTGTTCGTCTCGCCATTGTCATTTCCTGTGAACTTTGTTCTTCTTCTCTTTAAATGCGGCTTGTCTTCTTTGTGTTGTTTTCCTATAACTTACTCTTTGTCCCCGTCCTAAATATTTTGCCTCTTTTTTTTTTTTTTCTTTTGAGCTCGATGATTTTTATGACTGATTGTTGCTGTAATTGGTACCTGTTTGTGGATTTCCGTTTCTGTTTTATTATCTTGTAACTGTTTCGTAACAGATTTCCATATCGGTTTAACTTCAATTCCATCGGTTTTTTTTTTTTTTTTTTTGCAAAAACAATAAGATTGTGATGGTTCAAATTCAAAATTTTCCAGGTTTTGACATCCAAATTGTTGGCTTTTTGTTTCTTTGGAGAAGATGTTGTGTGCTTGCTCAGGTGAACAATTCAAGTTTGAAGATGCTCCACAGTCACCGGAATCATTGGCGACCAGAGATTTCTCGGCCAGTGGACTCTCATCTCGGACCGGAGACTGGGAGTCAAAACTTGAGGATGTTCAAGTGGATGAAGTTGAATCTACTCTCAAAGAAGCTCTCTCCTTAAACTATGAGGTGGGTTATTTTTGCCAAATCAATCTATTAATTTATTGATCATTTGCAGTTAATTAGTTTTGCTTTTTGATTGAGTTTGCAGGAAGCAAGGGCATTGTTGGGGAGGCTAGAGTATCAACGAGGGAATTTTAATGCTGCGCTTCAGGTTTTTCAGGGTATTGACATTAAAGGTTTGGCACCAAGGATGACTATGGCTATTGTTGAGAGAACCCGACAACGTAAACCACGGTCCAAAGGTGACATTATCCCGCCTAGTGTGATGTCAATGCATTCAGTGAGCTTACTTATGGAAGCAATTTTACTGAAAGCAAAATCGTTGGAGGAACTTGGGCATTTTAGAGGTATTTCCGTTTTCTCTCTCCTGGGAACTTGTTAATGGGTTTGCTTTACAATTGACAAGAAATTATTTTGTGGTTTTGCCTAATCAGTTTTAGAGGTAACTGATCTTTTAAACTTCTGATTCTTTTGAGGATATGTCTGGATTAAGATGAACAAGCCTTTTAATATAGTTTGATTGTAACAATGAAACTTTAAGTATCGGATGTTTAAAATTGATTGAAAATTCAAGTTTTATTATTGAAGATCAAGAATTGTGTAGATGGCATTGCCCTCGTTGGATGGTTTAGAATGAATTCCGTAATTGGTGTGTAAGTTTTAAATGGTTCTGATGCTTTTTCATTTATCAGAGGCTGCAAAGGAGTGCAAAATAATTTTGGATGTAGTTGAGGCGGCACTACCTAGTGGAATGCATGAGGGAACTGGTGAAGATTGCAAGTTAAAGGAGATGTTTCACAAAGCATTAGAGTTGCTCCCTAATCTATGGATCAACGCAGGCTTTCTCAATGAAGCTATAACTGCATTTCGCCGGGCTTTAGTCAAGCCATGGAATTTGGATCCCCAGAGGTTAGCAAGTGTACAAAAAGACTTAGCTGCCGCGTTACTTTTTGGTGGTGTTGAAACAAGTCTCGCTTCTCACTTACAGGTATGGGGTTCAACTACCCCTAATGGTAATATGGAGGAAGCAATTCTTCTCCTTCTAGTACTTATGCAAAAAGTGGCATTTGGAGAAATAAAGTGGGATGCAGAAATTGTGGATCACCTGACTTTTGCTCTCTCAGTTACTGGGCAGTTTGAATTACTATCAGGTCATATGGAGCAGGCCCTTCCAGGTATATATGAAAGAGCAGAGAGGTGGTACCTTCTTGCTCTTTGTTATGCTGCTGCTGGTCAGAATGAGGTAGCATTGAACTTATTAAAGAAGGTTTCTGGCCAGTCCGAAGCAAAGCACAAACTTCATATCCCTGCTCTACTGTTTGGTGCAAAGTTGTCTTCTCAAGATCCAAAGCATGCTTATTACGGAATAACTTTTGCTCGTAATGTGATTGATTTGTCAGATCAAGGGAATGAACATTTCAAGGGTCAAGCCCATAAGTTCCTTGGTGTTTGCTATGGAAATGCTGCTAGAATTTCCGTATCTGATTCTGAAAGAGCTCTCTTTCAGAAAGAATCCTTGACCTCTCTTAACTCTGCTGCTCTCTATATGAAGGAAGATCCTGAGGTGATGTTTAACCTCAGCTTTGAAAATGCAGTTCAGAGGAATTTGGATGTGGCCTTTGACAATGCAATGACGTACACTAACATGGTGACTGAAACTCAGGAAGAGGTTGGAGGCTATTAGCACTAATACTTTCTGCAGACCAGCGGTTCAAAGATGCTGAAACCATACTTGAGTTCGCTTTAGATGAAGCTGGTAGGTTGGATCAGTTAAAACTTCTTAGACTAAAAGCTGTGCTTCGGACTGCTCAGGAACTGCCCAAGCAAGCAATTGAAACTTACCGAATCCTGCTATCTCTGATTCAAGCACAAAGAGAACTCCAGCCTAATAACTCTGTTCATGTAAAGAGTTCTGATTCAGAGGTACAAGTTCTTTGGCCTTAAACAGCAGTATGGACCTACATCTCATGCATGTGCAGATTATAATTGTAATTAACTTAAAATATTTACTAATTTGACGATCTTTTTTTAGCAAGATGAGTTCATTGCATTCCCTTTTCCAGTGAGAGAAAATGTGAAAACTTACATTTGGTGAAAAAGAAAAGCAAAATGTTTTTCATCCTGTTCATATCTTATATCTTTTGCAGAATGTAGCGGAAAGAAATATGGAAATGGCTGTCTGGCAGGATCTAGCTACTATTTACACCAAATTTGGTTCGTGGGCCGATGCAGAAATTTGTGTAAACAAAGCCAAGTCAATTGAATTTTGTTCACCCAAAAGTTGGCATACAACGGGTAGAAATGCCATAAAACGCTGCGTGATTGTTATAAAACCAACAATGGCACTTCCATTCTAATTTCCAAGGTGTATTTGCAGGCTTATTATTTGAAGCTCAATCACTTTATAAACAAGCCCTGGTATCCTTCTCAGTCTCACTGTCAATAGAACCAGATTATGTGCCCAGCATTGTCTCAACTGCAGCGGTACTCACAAAACTTGGCAGCCAATCATTCCCAATCGCAAGAAGTTTTCTGATGAATGCTCTTCGGTTAGATCCCACAAATCACGATGCATGGAGGAACCTGGGATTGATTGCAAAGAAGGAAGGCTCATTACAACAAGCAGCAGACTACCTTCAAGCAGCCTATGAGCTGAAGCTATCAGCTCCTGTTGAGGCCTTTACATGCTGGTGGAATTTAATTAGTTATCACTTAGTAGGCTTTCTAGAATGAGGAATTTGAAGTCAATTTTGCTGGCTCTACTCACTGTCATTCAGCAACCGATGTCCTATTAAAATGTATAGCAAGCTCCTACTCTTCGGCTTCAATTTTTTCTGTTAATATCAATATTCTTCTCCAAGTCACAGCTCACAGGTTTTCCTCCATTGCAAGATTATTTTAATTCGTAGAAGCTCAATACCATGCCACAACAAGCCGTTGTTATTATTATTATTATGAGCAATTGAGAGATAATCGGCCAAAATTTCCAACAATTGACTGCATTATTTAATCAACCTGCACAGTTTTACATTCCAACTATACTAAATATACATTAAATCAGAAAACCAGGCATAAAAAAAATACTTGGACAGAAATAGAGAGGGGTAGGGATGGGCATCGGTACAGAAAATTGAGAAAACGTAAGATTACTGTTTTAACTTCAGCTTGGATTTCTCATACATTAAAATTGAAAGAAGCAGAAAAAAAAATTGATTATTGGAGCATTTGTAGTATACCACTTGCTTCATGACAAGAGGAACCGGCAACATGGAAACTACTGTAGAATCTGATTTTTTATTTCTGCACGACAGAAAACAATAAGTTCACAAAGTGCAAAACTAAGTGAAATTGAAATGATGTCAAACTCTCCTGCATAAAGCTAGAACCGGTATCTGATGGAACAAAAATCTATCTCTAATAATGTGAAGAAACCTTAGACATCAGAAAACTTGAGTTTCAGATGCAATGATCATAGAATAGAAACTTTGTTCTAATGTGCTAAATTCTTGATGGCGATAAGCATAATATTACCAAAGTGGAAACCATGATGTGCATAAGAAAGAAAACCCGCTGATTTAAGAAAATGCTGAAATGTTTGATGGCAAATCTCTCGACAAAATGTTACATCAAATAACCATGTAGAAAGATTTACCGTTATGTACATGAGCAGTTTTGGCTGAACAGAGACTAAGCAAAACTTCAACTTCAACCCATTTGCCACTGCAACAAAATCACCAACCAACAAAAGGGTCAAATTTGTATAGTGTTACCGAACTGTAAAGAGCTTGGAAATGATCCCCAAAGGAAATGAAATTGTTTAACAGAGTGCAAGACCCAATGGCAGCATGGCAGAGATTGGAGGACAAGGGCATCATTATAGAAAGACCAAGCCTCAATAAGACGAAGTGAAACTCCCAATCCCCTCCCCAACTCCCCCGTGTATGAGGCAGATTTTATTTTAATAAAAACCATAAAAGTTGAGAAACCATTGTAGTTAAAGCTAAATGAGCAAATTAGTTAACAAAAACCTTCAAAACAGGTTCGCCTTTATTAGAATTTGCTGATTGCTTTGCAGCCCCTTGTACCTGTGCACGTGCAGCTCTTCCCGCAGCTGACTGTTCGAACTGCTCTTGCCTGCGATTTTCATCAATGATTTAAATGTTAAAAAAAAGGCTGCCATAAATATAACTGTTACAAAAAAATCCCAACACTCTCGTCATTCTTCTCTCTCTTTGACATCAAACCAAAGGAACAGTTCAGGTTCTTTCAGACTTTCACAATTACAGAGCAAAAAATGAGATATCATTACTTCACTGCTAAAAATTCATACCACAATTTCAATAGAAAATCAAACCGAAACTAATTTTCACAAGCCCTAATTTTCTGTAATGAATTTCTCTGTTCTGATCAAAACTCAATAACCGAACAATTTTCGACAACAAACGAATCAACCTCTAATATTATGCTGAATTACTAACAGTGTAACAAAAGCAACCGAATATGAGAGAAGAAAAGGCGAATTGTAAAAGAAAGGACTGGGAAATTAAAATAAAGTGGGGGCGATCAAATTACCTTTTCTGAGCAGCCTCGACGGCTTTGGCACGAGCTTCGGCGGAGGCCAATCTTTCATGCTCCTTTCGCTGTTCTTTGTTTCCTCGGTCGAAGCAAGAGAAACACCCCATTTTTTCCGCTCTTCCCCTCTCCTTGTTTCTCTCCTTTGAGCTTTGATTTCCTTCGCCCCTTATTTTATATATTACGCTCCCGCGTACATCTTTAGCCCCAAGACAAACCAATAGAATAACGCCATGTCATAACTCAAAGGCTCCCCGGTCTTTTTAGAAGAGCCCTTGAAATTTAACTGGCGGAATTTCGTTGGTATCTTAAACTGCATGTTTCCTCTTTGCGTCTTGACAAAGCCATTTTTAGCGGCTTGAAGATCTAAACGACTGCGTTTAAGCTGATTGTTTTTTCCTCCTTTAAACCCTAACAATAATCGTCTTAAGGATTTGCAGGCAAAGTTCGAAACTTGGAAGATGCGACCGTTAGAGACACTGCCGCCAACGGAAACCCTAGAAATCGAGAACGGTCTGTCACTCGTCCCGCGCGTGAAACTCAATCTTACAATCTACCCGTCCCTTCCTTCCGTTTCGAAGCCCATCGACGAATGGCAGTTAAAACGAGCCCTAATAGATTTCCTCAAGACCTCACTTTCCGTCTCCATTACCGTCCCCGAAGAAGATCTCCAGATCAGACGGCTCAAAGACCTCAAGAAACGGAAGCGCGACGAGGCGGTTGCCCACGGCGCTATCCTTATTCGTGACCTTGGGTTTTTGAATAGTAAGAAGAAGAGTGAAGAAAGTGATAAGGAAGAAGATGATGAGAAGGAATTGGAAAAGAAGTTTTTGCATTGGAGAAGGTATGCCGCGGAGAAAATGGATGGGATCGAGCTTAATCTCGAAGGAGTTAAGTATAATCTTAGTGTTGAAATTCCGGTTTCGGATGATTTTGAGAGAATGAGGAAAGATTGGGAGGAGTTATATTCTTTTCGAAATCGAGGTTTGTAAGCTTTGTAGTTCTTGAATTTAAGTTGTTTCTTTCTTTTAAAAAATGAATTTCTATTTGTAGGTTATTCGAGGGGAGGAAGGCAAGAGCCGGATACGATTGTGTTGAGAGGGGTTCCATCGCGGTGGTTTGCGGAACCAAGAGTTTCATCCAAGCCTTCGATGCTGGTGACGCATACTATTTTTTCTACATTTGGGAAGATAAGGTCATTTCTTTTTCTCCTTTAATTGTTTGGTTTGTTTTTCTGTTTACTGAATTCTATACTTCTAGTACGTTAGGTGAAGCCTTTGTTGTTGAATGTTTGGAAACTCTAGTGTTTGTGCCTATTTGTGCCGAGCTCCAAGCTGAGCGTCAAGGCCCTGAAATCACAAGAGAGAAAGAGAGCCGTTAAGATCAAGGGCAGGGTTGTTCTTTGCATTTGTACTCCAACTCTCAAATTAGAGGTTAGAAGGAAAGGAAAATAGGAAAGCAAGGCAAATGTTAGATTAGACAGATAGTACTTGGATGGCTCTATTTATAGGCAGAATGTGAGGGTGGAGTAGTATAATGATGTAGCGGAGTTGATGTGGCACTGTACATGTCAGGTTGGCCCAAAAGTTAAAAATACTCCTGGCTGTCTGACAGTCTTTAATGAGGGAAAAGACTATTGGCCTTTGAACCCAAAAATAAACCTAATAGTGCCTATGAAAAATGCGGTTTCTCTGATGTTTTAGATGGGTTTGAAAGATTGTAACTTTGCGCTTTGCTTGGTAGGGTAGGAAGGAGGGAAATATGTGAGGATGGAAAGCTTGTTAATTTAATTGTTAAAATTCATAACAACTTTTCTACTTTGTAGCTTAACCATTAGATTAATAAATTTTCCTATCCTTACCTCTTTCCATTATTCCAACGAATCAAAGCCTTAATCTTTTTTTGGAGCAAATGGCACATTATCTATCACATGCTTAATTTTAGCTACTCTTTTACTTTTCTTTCTGTTAACATTGTTGATTTGTTGTTGTTTACTTTATATTAGCCAAGGTTGCAATTGTTAAGATTGTAATATTGTTTAAGGATTGAATAGATATGAGAATTCCAGCCTTTGGCTTACCTTGATGAAATTCCTTGCACGTTGTTCTCATGGTGGTGCTTTATTTTCTTACTTTTTTTTAGATTTAGGCAAGTCGCTGCTATTAGATGCTCATAAAATTTTCTTCCCTATGAAGACTGATGAATACATATGAATTTGCGATAGACTGATATAATATTGCTATTCTCTAATATGGTTTCATGCACTTATTGCTACATGTGTAATATATATTATACATTGTGTTTTTTATTGTTAATGCTACTATTTAAATATTACCTGATTGTACAATATTCTTTTTACTGCTCCTTTAACTTACCCTCAATAGGAACCTTAATGTTGCTGAGGACGATGATTTTGGTAAGGAGACAGATGAGGATGACTTAAACATAGTTTCAGGTCTTCATTGTAAGATTGTGGTTCAATTCGAGAAATACAGGGATTTCTATAACGCACTTAAGGTGCTATGTGGTCGCTCATTACGAAAGGTATGAATTCCTTGATTTTGCTTGTTTAATCATAGTGTGGAAGTATTTTGCTCTTGAGCCTTGCACCTTGTCTTGAGTTGTTTCTTTGCTTCGGATTCAATGGCACACCACCGCTAGTCATTTGCTTCGTGCACAAGAGCTTATCACTGCCTAAGTTCAAAATGTGGGAAAAAAAGGTTGATTGTGCTGATCATTATGGTGTTGTTAGAGATGATACTTTTGTTCAGTTATTTTGTTAGCATTGCTAAGTCTAATTGCTTGTAGGTTGGGATGAAGTTAAATTGCATTTATAAATTCATTTATTAACAACTATAATCAGTAGTTTTGCTGATATCCAAACTCATCTATTCTTGATCAGCAAGGATCTCTATTAAGTGCTGATTATGAGGTCACATGGGACAAGGATGGCTTTTTCCGGAACTCAAGAAGTCAAAATCAAGAGAAGGGCAGCAGGATGCAGGAAGCTGCAGCAGTACGATACAGATCTGAAGCTGCCAGACATGAACCTCATATATCTCATTTCACTTCCAATGATACCCGCAGAAAGAGGTTTAAGGTCAGAATTTAGCTCAATAAATTATAAATTAGGGGTTAAATAGGCATCTTATTTAAAAAAAAAAAAGATCTTTCTATCATTACTACTGGCTGATAAGTTGGTTGAATCCATTTGGTGCAGTTATTTGATTTATATTCTCAGCTAGATTGTGATCCTCTTTTTTCCTTTGAATGCAGGAATAGAGATACTGATGCACATTTTGAAAGATTTAGACCAATCCATTTTGAAAGATTTATACAGATTGGTCTACGGGATTGTATGAGGACAGGGTTGCGGATAAATGATGGATGAATTTTGGCATTTTGCATTTGGTTAGCCTCGTAACAGTTTTATGTTTATTTAGCCATTTATGAAAAGATGCAATCTGTAAAACTTGTGCCCAGCTCGGCCCTCCTTCCCTTTCTTTACTCTCTTCTTTCCTTTTGAAATGATGCTAGACTTCAGACTTAAGCACATCTTTTAGGGCAGTTGCTAGTTTGATGCTGTGGCCATTATTATGGTGGTACTATTGAAAATTGAGTCATTAGTTCTTTCACCCTTTTGAATTTTGTTCTTGGATTTATTTTTATTAGTCTTAAATATCTTAAAAATGTTAAAATAATGTCCTTGCTACTGAATAATCTATTAAACTAAAACAGCACTGTCGAAAAGTCAAAACTGTGGTATAAACATACTTCATCTGCTTTAATGGAGCTTTCCAATTAATGTATTAAATTGTAACAGACTTAAATAGACAAGGATCAAAATGAAATAATATCACATCAATATCTCTGAAACAAAATGTTTTCGTTTCTCCTTTGTTCAAACCTAATCGTACATAAAAAGTAGGGTTCCAGGTGTGCTCAAACATTAAACAATTCACCTTACAAATATAATAATACCTCAGGGAGCTCCATGCTTTCTTCCTCATTTTTGGAAATAGTAGTATGCAAGCTTTTTTTCTTTTTTTTTTTTGGTTCAAGGGGGGGAGAGGGGGAAAGCCATATTAAAGTGGGGAAGAGGGGGAGGCTTGGTTTGAAATCAAATCCTTATATCTTTCTAAAGGCTTTTGTGGCCATTAGGTCACAAAGCGAAAGACGTATCTAAGCCTTTTTTTTTTTTTTAGTTGCTCATTTCTATGCCTTTTTATCTAAAGCATTAAACAAGTTGTTTTAAGTATTTTTTTTTTCCATACAAAAGAGGTCAAGGTTTTGGAGAATTGAAAAAAAAAAATTATGTATTAAGGACCGAATTTTAACTTTGCAAAAATTCATCTACTAAAAAAGGTGGGCTTAAACTCCATATTCATCTATGTATTTGAATGAATCATTCTATTGTTATCAAGGCAAGAATCACATGAGAATGCTCCGCATCCTTCACAAAATATTTTACTTTAAATTATTCAAAACCAACATTTGTAATTTCTCACAACCAAGTTTCATGACTAAGAAAATGTCATAAGCCAACCTGAATTAGAATTCTCTATTTACCAATTCAACTTTACACACAAGAATTTACACTGTTGAACATGTCAGAGTGAATGAATTCTTCAATCCAACTTAATCCTCTTGATCAGCTTTTCCGACGATGATCATGTACCGGGGATGACTTGTCCCGGACAGCTCCGGATTTGTTTTCACTCAACTTTCTGACATAATCTTTCGTCTTCGTTGATCTTCTCACCTTAGTGGAACTCTGTCCTTGAATTATAGGAACTATATACCATCCAACACAAGTAAATAAAATCGAAACTGATCTTCCTAAAAACACCAACAGCAACAAAATCAGGACTAGAAATGCTGGTAAATAGTAAGAAGGCCGCCTCCATTTATGTAACTCCATATTCCATGAAAAGCTCTTTTTCTTCTTCTCAGTATTTTCACTAACTGATTGCAATCCTGATATCTTCTTGATTACTTCTTTCCCTTCAATTAATGTTTCGATTGGATGTTTATCCAAGACTTCAGAATCAATATTCTTTCCAGGCTGATGATCTTTGGTATCAACAACAGGTTTCTTTGTCTCTTCTTCTTTCTTGTCCTTGAGCTTTACCACGATTGGAACACAATCTGTCGAGTTCTTGTACATGAAACGAACGAATGATATATCTTGTGAATCTGTTTGAGAGTAAATCTTTTGTCTTTTCTCTTCAAGTTCAGCTAAGAGTGCAGAAAACTTGTCAAGACCACGATTCGAATATGGGTTCTTGTTATCCTTGTAATGGCTCTTAGAAAAGCTGTTCCTTCTTGATTTTCTTGGCGAAGAATTAGGGATGCTCCAAAGCTCATGATCATCTTCTTCTTGATGATTGAAAGCTCCGCAGATAAAAGGCTGAAACATCTGTAAGTGAGTTATGGAGAATTGTAACAGGACTCTGGGTTTTGGTCTTGTTTTGATTGGAACAGAGTAAAGGAGAGCCACAGGACTCAATAAAAGGATTCTTCTGACAAGACCAGCTCCAATCCAACTTGGTCAAATTTAATGTTTTAGAAAACAAAACAAGAAATTCCTCCGAGTAGTTGACAGTTTCCTCATGGATTTTGGTATCGTTTGACTTCTACAAGAGTGTAATATAAAATTAATTAGTCTTGGATATGTAACATGAATGTGAAGAAAAAAAGTTCACCATACCAGAATTTTTTATGACGTGAAGGCTACAGTTTAACATACTATTGCTTCTAGAGGAGGGCTTGAAATGGTCGGATTGATATTATCTCAAACGAATGATGCAGTGACAGTGGAATATATATATATATATATATATATATATATATATAATCATCTGTACTGTAAATTATTATGTAAACACTTTCTAGATGAAATACCCAAGAATTATTGATAGTTGAAAAGTGATGCGGGTTACTTGGGTAGGTGAAGATTTGGACTGGGAAAACATTGATGCAGCAGTTGGATTCAGCTCTTCTCTTCCACATGATCTGCTTATCTCAGTAAATCTTATACCATATGATATAATTACCCAGGTTTGTTTTAAGTGATTTTTGTTCTTCTTAGTTCTTGTACATAAACATATATTTCAAACTGACTCCTCAAATACAATAGATTGTATAATAATTCTTAAGCTGAAAATAAGAATTACTTAAGGAGAATATCACTTTATATATTGCTTATTTTAGTATTTATCACAATAAATAGCACTAAGCTCAAAGTGGTCAAAATACCCAAAACTAGTTTTATCACCATGAAGCATGAAATCTCATTCCTTTTTTTTTTTTTTTTTAATTTTTGGAGGCTCTTCTGCCTTTTCATGAGTAAATAAATATATTTTCAGCTTATTCTTGCTCCTTTTTGATAACTCATTGATCAAGAGAATTTGTAATTGGTGCCAAAAAATGGAGGAAAATGCTTTCTTTTTTGTTTTTTATTTTTTTTTCTTTGAAATAGAGGAATGTTTGATTCAAGGAAAAAAAGAAAGTAATCCATTGAGAACAAACATGATAACAATGTTTGAATGATGATCATGTCATTTGTATATCTTCCTATTTACATATGTACGAGTTTGACATCACCAGTTTTGCAAAGTTTGGATTTTTTCTTGCAATTATTCAAAGACATAATATCTATTTTGAGCTGTTTTTGTTTTTGTTTTTTTATAAATCAATTCAATCAGAAAAATAAAGACAAAAACAGGAATACAAACTTGGGAAACACGTGTTATTTTTAATCCTTCAAACTTCAAAGATGACCGCAAGGCTAAGGAGCTACAAATGCCATTACATACGGAATTTAAGCAAATTGAGAAAAAAAAAAAAAAAACCTTCTGTTTGGTAATGAACAAAGAGGCCTGGAAGAACAGTCAAAACAAAGAAAAAAAATTATAATCATACAGATTATAGAATTAGAAACCATTGCTTTGAAACTTGGTGAAGAATATTCTTGGCAAGCCAATGTACATGTAAACTCCTAGAAACTCAACAATAAAAAATCAAACTATGCCAAACACGGCTTACTTTCATTGACTTGGTTTTTCCAACCCTCAGATAAGCCGTCTATGCCAAAACACTTGTTTGGAACATCCACCGGGAAAAAAACAAATGAAATGAAAATATAGGAAAAAGGATGTTGTGAACATACGTTTATTGCATGAGAAAACCAGCTTTCCACGTTCCTTGTAATTCTAGTTTCTTAAATTTTACAACTCTTTGAAGGGGCACGTTCTTGTAAACTCTTTCTTTTTTTTAATAATATTTTTCTTGATTATACAAAATTGAAGTTCATGAGTATGATACAAGAATTAAATTAGGATTTAACAACAGGAAAATATGAAAAGGAAGAAACAAAAGAAAATTTATCATTTTCTGTATATTCTCTTGATCGTAATAAGAAAATTAAATTCCATAAACTTGAGATTACCAAGTCCAAATGGTTAAAAGCAAACATAAAAATGAACAAAAGATGGGAATGCACAAGGTTGCAACTAGCTCACCTTAGGCAATTAGGCACACTTTTGTCTCACCAAAAAGCACTGTCAATCATCATCATCATCAAAATTCTCGTCATCCTTCATATACTTCTCTTGCACTGCTGCAGCTGTGGACTGATTTGTTAAGAGAAACTCATGAAACCATCAAGAAATTGATGAATTAACAACTTTGGTAGAGTTAGAATTTATCTCAGGCTCAAAAACTTTTAGAGAATGGCATAGCTGTGTGGTTTCACAACTTGAAATGTGACGGCCTGAATTGTTAATGAGAATTGATGGTATAATTGCTACAGTGAATAAGAGCATATGCATACTAGATCTAGATAAAAGGATATCTGTAATAATCCCAATCAACTTGTCGTACTGCAATCTTGCTGAATTCAACTGCACTGGCGTCTATACCAGCAAATATGTATCCATTACTCTTGTCAATAAGCTTCACAAGATTCCCAACACTCTCTTTATCCTGAAAGGAGAATCAGCTTAACAGAAAATCTACATAAAACTATAAAATAAAGTGAAGAAGAACAATATAACTCAAGAAAGATACAGTTACTGGCATGCCTGAATATCTAAGGTAGTGAAATTGACCAGACTAAAGTCTTCGATTACATCACATAGCTCCTTTGTAAGCTTTCTGCAAGAAGAATTCAGATGATTGAGATGACCTCAAAAATTGGGGGAAGCTAAGATTTAGGGTGAATATAGTTACAGCAAGTAGCCTTGTTATGAACTGTCAACCGAATTAAACTTAATGAAAAACACTTATGGTTACATCTCACAGTAGCATATCAATGGCAGCCCTTGAAAAATCCAACTTGTATGTAATATTATCTCCTCAATGCTATAGATATTAGCATCCAAATGTAAAAATTGAGGATAAGTACATGAATTCTGGTCCAGATCAACAAATGAAGGGATAGAATTAAGGACATTCAAAAGCAAAAGTGTAAACTTATCAACAAAGAAAACTTAATGTGTTATGCATGGTGAAAAATGCCAAAATAACAAGTCTGTAACAACAAACCTATACTTAGCAGAGCGGGGATCCTGATCAAGATGGTGCTGTAAATATGATAAATCTTGCACATCTGTGTAGAAATGCAGATTGAAAGCTGCAACACATCCAGATAAGATGATTAACCATAGTACTAGCACTTTGAGGCTTGTAGCATAGTAATTGATACTTCAAGCTCACCCAGCTTTCCATAGCTCTCAATTAGGTCTATCTTAGACAAGACGTTGATGTGTGGCAGCTCTAAGTGCAACATGGTAGATAAAGAAAGAAGCAAAGCACTAACATACTTCCCAGGGTCACTGCATAGGTGGGCATCAACTAAATGTACAGCACTCAACTGCATAAAATAAATAACTCAGTTTTCTACAATCTTAAAATCAAGATAACAAGCTAAAATCAATTTTAGTTCAGCACCCTATGAAGAGGAAAAGACATAACCATACCCTAAGATTCAACTTTTTAATGAGCTTCATGACAACATTCTTGGCATTTGAGTGAAGGAAAAATAGTTCAACCTGGCCGGGAAAATCAAAAAGAAGATAGTGATCTGTAAATTATAAAAATCGTTAGAAATACAACTATAATTACAATAGCCTTCTAATCCCTACATTATAACATGGTGCATTGAATAAATAGAGAGATATATCAACCAATAACTTCACTATACCTACTTTAGAGCATACTAGATGTCAAATAGTTTCTGTTCCCAAAACCGGACATCAATTATCTAGTTACACAAAGATAAAAATGCACATGGTAGTCTAATATAGAAACTCTAATGAAAAGCATTAATATGTCTTGGTGGTTAGTGCCTTGTACATGTTCCTATTGTTGGTTTCCTAAAGAAGGTAAACACCTCAAACACAGAAATGCACAAATTTGACTGTTCAATCATGCTTGAGACACCCCATCAAAGACAAGTTCAAATCCTTCTGAATGAATCAACACCCATTGATCTCCTTGAGAAAGCTGGATTGCCTTTTTATAACTAGATGCATGTTATGATATTTATCAAACAAAATCAAGATTAGAGCCTAAACTTTTTGAGAAGAAGAAAAGGCAGAAGATACCAACCTTTCAAAAGAGGTTCCAGTTTAGACTGCAACCAATCAATATTCTTTTCTAAATAATCCATACAATAGACAAGACCTGGTTGCACACACAAAAATTACTTTAGATACCACCGGACAAGCAAACCTGAGCTAGAACCATAATGAGCATAAACACAACATTGCACTTCAAATTAATTCTGTATCCACAGCAAACCAACAAATACTGCATTGCGCATGGTCCCTCAATTCTTTAGGAAAACATTAACAGAATCAGCATCTAAGGTTCTGACCCACAGAAATTCTTCTGACAGCTCACTAGAGAATCTATAATACAATAACACCTTTTATAGATACCACATGCCTTGATTTACTCATTTTATGATTTATCTGATTGGACCTTTGAAACCCTTTGATACAGTAGTAGACCAAAAGAAAGCAGAAACTAAGAATAAAAAAGGTACACCTCCATTAGGCCCCAAAGAATGTTCTTTCATCACATCACTTAGTTTTATGAGATCCTCAATATTGATGGCAGACTCATAACTATATTAGTGTCAAGGAGAGTTCATGTCGATCAAACTTTCAAGACAAGGAAAACAATGTTACAAATAATTGCTAATTAAAAGGATACGGTAATGAATCATTGGCTGGATCCAGATTGATTACAGCAACCTTTCTGCACCAAAGAATGGCATGGAAACAGTCAACTTCTGCCACATCTAACATAATCTATCTAACATGTGTGCATGAACAAATGAAGAAACTAGAAGCAAGAAATAGGAACAACCTTCCAATAAGTTTGAGGAACTGAGACATGCCATTGCAGTAAGTAGTCTTTCCTGATCCAGGTGGACCAATCACCACTTGCCCAAACACCATCCTACTTCTCTCTATAAATGCTTATATTTGCATAGAAAATTTTCCAAGTCAAGGTTACCTAGAAGAAAAGGTATCTGATTTCAGCAATGCAAACCTGGGAATTGCAAAACCCAGTGTGTGTTTAGAACCATACAAAATATACAGAGTTATTCTTCTTAAACAGAATGTGTATTAAAAAAACTCGAAGCAAACACTTTTCAAAGGGCTGAACTTTTGCGAAGGGTAAATCTTTCCATATGTTACATACGCAAATTCGAATCCAGTGGAAAAGCCATAAGATTGTAGCACAAACAATTGGATTAGGACCAAATAGTTTTATTGGGATTCCCTAAAATGCCAAATTTGTTTGCTCCAACTAAATATGCTCCGAAAGAAATCTTCTTTTACCTGGTCCAGAAGCTTGTTGAAGCCTTTTCACTTTGGTCTAGACAAAGAGAGTTTCCAAGGTTGCAATTGCTTCTGTTGCGACAAGTTACAGTTGAGGTTTCTGGGTTTAACCGTTTGAGATGGAGTAGATGAACTAGAGAATCAAGAACTTTCGAGAAAGTGATGTGCAATTTCGCAAAAAAAAAAAAGAAGGGGCGCTCCGAGAATCGAACTCGGGACCTCTCGCACCCAAAGCGAGAATCATACCACTAGACCAAGCGCCCACTAATGCTTAGATTTTGGTGATTACTAACTACAATTTTAAACACCAGTTAACGTACCCTTTTGAAAAAAAGAAATTTGTTTAATATATATACATGTATAATATTTCTAATGCCTACTAGTATGCTTTTTTGGGTTATAGAAATGGAGATAAATAGTGTTCTACTCGATGAATATCAAACATCATGGCATTTGCCAGCAAAGTCAATCACACAATGTTCGGCAATAGCAAGGAGGCTAAAATTTTGCAGCAAGTGGCCCCTGGGTTTATGGTTAAAGATCATCTGTCTGATCCAATTAAAAATAACACCAGTAATAATAATGCTGAGGTAGTCCAACTCCAACAGGTGGTTTTGGCACATGGTTTACAGTAGACTACATGATTACAAGCTGTAATGCTAAGTTGCTATGGGGCACATTCACATGAAGCTTTGGAAATTTTCTTTTTGGTCTTTTGGTTCAGGGGGAAGGAATTTGCCATTTGCCGATTTCCCATGTTTCTGTGAAATATTTTAGCCCAAATTTACTGTACTTTTGTGCTACTGTTTAGCTTACACAACTAGGGATGGCCAGTTAACCCGTCCCCGACGGGTTTCGGCCCGACCCGACCTCACGGGGTCGGGTTTTTTTTTTGAAATTCGGGTTTCGGGGTCGGGTCGGGTCGGGTAAAATAAGAAACCAGTCGGGGTCGGGTTTGCCTAAAATCCGACCCGATATTATATAAAAAATTATTTTTTAATTAATTATTTAATTTTTTATTATATATATTTATATAATGATATTTTTAAATATTTATATTTAAAAAATAATATTTTATATTTTAAAAAATAATATTTTATTAATTTCGGGTCGGGTCGGGTCGGGTACGGTTGCGTGGTATCGGGGGTCGGGTCGGGTTCGGGTATGAAAAATCAAAAAAAATTTCGGGTAAGGTCGGGTTCGAGTTTAATAAAGCTTAAATCGGGTCGGGTTCGGGGCGAGCAAAACCCGCCCCGAACCCGACCCGATGCCAACCCTATACACAACAGAGTTTGCTCCGCCCTTGAGCTCAAATTAGGCGAGATGTTAGTTCCGAGTGGGGCATCGGGCAGTGAGGGAAAGCTGTAAAGACATAGATTGATTTCCAATTAATATAATTGTTCCATTTTTTTGGTTTGATTTTCATCATTGTCGAGAGTTACCTCACAACTTCCATCATTTCAGTCTCATGTGCAATTCTTATATTTGTTAGCCACGTTATTATATGCAACAGTTGTTTAATGAGCTCTTCAAACTATCTCGATGCTTGCAACTGAAGAAAATATTGAGCAACTATGTCTTTGATGTTAAAGCAGGACAGGACAGGACAGGACGGGACAGCTATGTTTATTGGATGGAGTGGGCTGGCATTTCAAAGCCCTGGGGTCCCAAACTCTTGTAGCAAAAGTCAAGTTTCTGTCACCCAGCCAGAGATATACAAGCAGCTTTACTCAAGCAGGAGAAGCTTTGCTTCTTTACCATTAGTCTACCCTTTTTCCAATTATTTAAACTTTAAAAATTATGCTTTAGCCTACAAAGACAAATACAAATACAACAGAAGGTCAAGCAAAGCAGTTAGCATTAGTTTTCTTTTTTTGAATTAATGTGAGATTTAGTATGAGAAAATAAGAATCATAGATGGGGAAATCAAATTAATTGCAAGATATAACCGTTCTGGTCCCCCAACCCCCACCCCTCTTTATTGAAAAATCATTTTAAAACTAATAATCGGATGGTCCTCACCTCAATACTGCAGCAGAACAGATATTCTTGGGGGTTGTTTGATTTTGATGTTGGTGGGAGAAATAGGCCAAAACAGATCCAAGCAATCAAGCAAAATTTTAAAAACCAGCCAATGAGGCTCCTATATTGTTTTTATGTCGGGTTGAAATCATTAAGGCAAAGCAGCTCCATAATGCTAGCCTAGAATTGAACAATTACTGACAGGACATCTACCCCTTTGAAGGCCTCACCTAAAGCAACATAGCGGTGGCTTACATCCTTGGTAATTTGGACCATCCAGTGAGATTCCACTAAATCATTATTTCAAATATTTAAATAATGTAGCTTTCCAACTAGGGTAATTCAGTAAGCAGATTTAAGCAACTGTCTATCTCAACAAGTAGATTACTGAAAGAGAATCCAAATTCATTTGAGGACAGAGAAGAAATAAAAATATCTTGAGACAACGGCAATTAGGTGCTTCAAGGTTGGACAAAAATGATTGTTAAAAGACACTTTTATTACACAAGTCCTCTTTTTGGTCTCCGCAATCAATTGTGACTCCATTTCTCCATCCTCCCTTTTCCTTATGTTCTCTTCTTTTCACCTTCCCATTAATCTTTCTAGAGAAAAGAGAGGACATAACATAACACATTAGATTTGCTAATTGTTTGGTGAGGTGAGAGCTGAAACCATGGCATTTGCAGGAACAACCCAGAAATGTATGGCCTGTGACAAGACTGTCTATCTGGTTGATAAGTTAACTGCTGACAACAGGGTGTATCACAAGGCCTGTTTCAGGTGCCATCACTGCAAAGGAACTTTGAAGGTAAGTACTTAATACTTGCTCTAGAGTCCAGCTTTATTGATGCCATGCAGTGCTATGACATTTTAATTTTGTTGGTAATTCCTACTATGGCAATTCCTTGCTGCAAATGTCATATTTGCCCCTAACCTCTTTGAAAACAAAAATGGAAATCAAGCCAGGTTTTACCTGGATTTGATACTATTACACTATAGATCATGCAGTAAAGAATCCTGGAGTGTCTGTATTGTTTTCCTCTCAGCCTACATCTCTTCTACTTTTATCTGTTCCGATCTGATGCCTTTTGCATAGTTTAGAGAGATAGCTTTCCATATTTTAGGTATGTTATGCCTTCATTGCTATATCTCAGTTTGCCTGTGGAAAACTGAAAAATAGTAATTTGCATCATTAGGTTTTTCATAAAAAGCCATATTGACATACACATCTCATTTGCAGCTAGGCAACTACAATTCCTTTGAAGGAGTTTTGTACTGCAGACCTCATTTTGATCAACTTTTCAAAAGAACTGGCAGTCTTGACAAAAGCTTTGAAGGTGCAACTTCAAATTTTCAAATAGAATCAAAGTAGTATTATCTTGGACAGATCTAGCTGACTTTCAACTTCAATTCCAATTTTCTTCCTAGGTACCCCAAAAATTGCAAAGCCAGAGAAACCAGTTGATGGTGAGGTAATTTCATTGAAGCCTCTACGCCTGCTTGTATATGGGTTATATGTGTGTTCCCATATTTATGAGCTCCTTTGAACAGAAACCTGCAGCAACTAAAGTGTCAGGCATGTTTGCTGGAACCAAAGACAAATGTTTTGGCTGTAAAACTACTGTGTATCCAACTGAGAGGGTAATATGCAGCTTTTCCTACATGAACAAAATAAAAATGAGCCGACGCTTCTTTCTATTCTAATTTCTGTTTTTGCATTTTGCTTTCATATTTCAAACCTCAAAAATATTAGCAGTTGGCACAGTCACCAAGCACTAACTATAAAAATGTGTTTTCTTCTATCCAAAGGTTACTGTGAATGGAACTCCTTACCACAAGAGTTGTTTCAAATGCACACATGGAGGATGTGTGATCAGCCCTTCCAATTATGTTGCACATGAAGGCCGACTTTACTGCAAACACCACCATGGTCAACTCATCAAGGAAAAGGGAAACTTAAGCCAGCTTGAGGGTGAACGCGAGAAGGAGAAAATTAATGTGACAGAAGTTCCTGCTGAATCTTAATCTCTGTCATAAATGTTTGGTCCTTAATCTCTGTCATAATTTATCCTATCTTCTCTTTCCCATGTTTCTGTCTGGTTCATATTTCCTGCATTCTCAATTGGAATGAGTTTATGGTTAGAAGACATAAATTTGCTGATAGATCTAATTGAAGTGTGTTGGCTTTTGTTTGCTATATTTGAATGTTTTGTGCAGCATCGCGGTCAAATGAGATGCTAAGACCTATTTGCGTCTCGGTATACACTTTTGTAGTTTGTGAATTCTTGTTATTATTCCTGTTAGTCTTAAGTATACTACCAGTTGTCAACGATTGTTTCTCCAAAGAAAAGGAGAGTATCTGCCTGGACCAATGTTATGTTTCCTCCACTCATGCACCAACTCCTCTCAAGTTATTGTGCTTGGGAGAACTGTCTAATAAATGATGGCACAAAGTTTTCTCAGCTTTTTCAAGGCATTTTGGGCCATGAGACCATGGAATCAAAGCATCACAGTTCACGCTGCCACAAAGATGATGTTTATTATTCAACAAAGAATAATTTGAAGTGCCAGAGCAAGCATGACACCAAGTTAGAAATCAATCTGTACATAAATTATCACCAACAATGTAAATTATCGTTACAACAAATTCATTGAATCAAGAAGACAACCACCTTGGATGAGATGTTTCAGGTCTATAATAAAATGGTCCTGAAGAAATCCAAACCCAAATGTTCCATTCATGTACTTCCAAATCCTTCCTTCTCCATGCTGGAGACCAGCAGATCCTGTCAAGCCTGAAACTGTTAAATTGCAACTTGAGTTGATGTGCAGAATTTGGGAAACCATCTCAATGCCTGTCATGGCAGGTTGACTATGAACGTGATCCTGAGCTGCAAGTGGCTGCATATGTATGCGATCATCATAGATATGTTCTTCCTCAGGAGAAAATGGTGACTTCATTAACATAGGTTCTGATGTCCAGAACACTGGAGGAGCATAGGAGGACAAGTCCCCAACCCTATGGCAAATTATGCCCCCAATTTCATCATATTTAACAAGATAAAAATTCAAGTTCATGTCATCAGATATTCCCTGCAATTATAAGCTGGAAGAGAGTCAAAACTGAGCTTTAACAAAAGAAATATGTGGCATGTTGGGAAATATTTATCAAGCACTTCAGTTGAATTACAAAACCTCTTTTGCTGAAAAACCAAATGCATTTGTAAATCACATTAACCAAGTGCAATTGCAAACCAAATTGGACCAACTATCACAGTTAGGGTCCGAAGGCAGTGCCTCAAGTCTCTCTAACTCTATGCTTAAATTATAAATTGGATGATATCCACAAAATGATGTTTACGAAACACAAATGATCCCTATCCCTACCGCTGTCTACAAACCATATTCCATTGAACAACTGCCTACTCTAACAGACATTGCTTTCCCCTAGTGATACTTAGTTGCATTGTGTTGTTAGAATGTCATACAATATTCAAAAACATAAGCCAAAAACATGCCACAGTTGTTGAAACAAAGCCAGACAAATCAACAATTAATCAGTGTCTAACATGACAGCATGAACTCAAAAGTGAATTAACTAAAATGCAACCGTCCAAGTCTAAAGCAAACCATCCTAAAAAAACATCAGAAGGCAGCTTTATAAGCATTCCTATTGTCCTAACAAATTCTACAAGTCCAAAATAACTCCAACTCCACTGCCCTACACATTTACACATGAAAGGAAACTACTTCATTAGTCAACAACAATAAATTTACAAACAGAAGTTTTTAACCTCTGACACAGAAAACAAAATTTGGAAAACGAGGAGTTTTCACAACACCTTCCAAAGACCCTGCAAGGGCTTATCCGGAGTAGGCAAGCAATCAATAACTTTAAGAAAATGCTCAGGCTCCCATTTCCTCCTCCCTTGCCTTTCCTTCTCCTTCTTCCTCTGCCTCCTCCACGCTCTATCTCCACCAGGACTTATCCTATTCGCGAAATGTGTATACATTTCCGATATCAAACGGTCCGGTAAGCTCCCAGGGCTCCCGCTCTCAGCTCCAACAACAATAACTTCCTCACTATCTTCTATCAAATTCTTTGAACTTGAACTCCTTCTAAACCCAGCGTTACTTTTACTACTATGCCAAAAGGTTGAATTTTCTTCAACTATAAAGTGATCGTTACCCATGAAATTGACATTGACTGGAACCAGATTTTGGTCCAAACAGACAAATTCCAACCAACTGTCGAAATCCCCGGATGGAACTTTAGTTTGTCCTTCTAGATCGAGAAAATTTACGATTTGCCCGTCTGGGGAGATCCCCATCCACAAAAACGGTGCTTTGGTGACATGATAGGTGCCGTCGTTGGAAGGACAAACCCTGGAACCGGAAACAAACGATGGACCCCACTCGAAAATGATCAACCCCGGACATTGACCGGAGAGGTTGGGTCGACCGCAGTGGCGCCAGAAGCCGATGAGATTCTCCCACTGGGTTAGGGTCTTGTAAAGGAGCTTGTAGGTGATGTTGCCACGGCCCCATTTATTGATCTGGGTCTTGGAGCCCCACCGGCGTTGGCACATGGTGAACCAGAACTTGGTGTCGCTTCGACAGAGGGAAACGGAGCGTTTTGAGCTGCAGGCGAAACTGGAGATCTCGGGTGGGGACAAGAAGGAAAGGATGCAAAGCTGGATGTCTTCAGGGAAGTCGGAGAAGGAAAATGAAGAGTCGGTTTGGTCCATGGAATTAGCCATAATAGCTTTTTTTTTTCAGCTCTGGGACAACTTTATTTTATCGGGAAATTTTATTGTTTGTGATCTCAGGAAAGTGAGACGAGAGTTTGGTAATTAACGACGTGCTGTGGTGGGGCAGTTTTGATAGATACTTGGAGAAGAGGGAATGATTCTTTCGTCAAAGACAAAAGAGTGCAACAGGTTTCCACGAAAGTGTTTTGTCTGAAATTGTGGCAAAGAAATAAGTTGTTGCACGAACGGCTGCCACTTTTGCTAGTCTCCATTTGAACGGTTGCGACGAGATTAAAAAATATATATTTATTATAATTGTAATTAAAAATATTATTATTATTATTAAAAAATAATAATAAATTTTATTAAAATTAATATTTTAATTTAATTAATTATAGGATGAATTTAATCGAATATATAAGAGCACTTGGAACAATTCCGTGCGTTACAATATTATTTTTGGGTGGGCTTGTAAAAGTCCTGGCCTCTCAAGAGTCAAGACTCAAACGTAAAAGAAGAGTTATTCAGGAATTCAGGATGTGTAGTTTGGAAACCTTCACAAGTCACCAAAATGAAAGTTCAAGTAAAATTGTTCTCTTTAGTAGTGGTTGTATTAAGAATCACATTTTTGTTATGGAAATATTTTTAAGTCTTTCGTCCAAACATTAAAGGGATTAAGTAATAGAAACAAAAAAGCAGCTTTGTCTCGTTAAAAAGAAAGCTTAGTAGTTTTTTTTTTTTTTTTTTAACAAAAAGGTTGTAACGTGAGAATAATAAAATAATTATAAATGTAAAAATTTAAATTATAGATTAGAAAATACGGTTGCAAGATTGAAATTTAAAAGAATTGATGGAAATTTGCACAAGTAGTGAAGCATGTGGTTTAATTTTATACAATGCTTCGAACTTTATTGGTTCTTGAATAACAAAACTTATAATATTTTTTAAAAATAATTATATGAATTAATGAAACTAAATTCTTGATTAGAAGTTTTTTTTCTTTTTTTTTTAAATTTCATATCTTAATTTAATTATCATATTGTGCATATTCAAGACAGGTTCCACTTGTGTAAAATCCCGTAAAAAATTGCATTACATTACTAAATAAAATTACATTTGTATTATGAAAAAAGAAACAATCTTAATTCGATGTTTCATTGCGTCAACTCAAGGTTTCTGAAAAAAACATTAGAAGGTAAATTAAGCTTTCACTGATTCAGACATCGATGGAATTTGATCAGGATCGTCTTAAATTCTTAACCTCTCCTCCACAGAAACCGAGTTCCTCCTAGGAACCCTATCGTTGGAATCTCGGCGCTTCAGCCTCCCATTGCCCGTTCGATCAGTTCCATTAAAAACCTGAACCAGCAATCCCTGCAACTTTTCAGGACTAATATAAGATTTCGCAGGCAACAAGGTTGAGTGTGCATTCAAAAATTCACTGTAAACAGGAACCACCAGCTTCACTGTTGCTTCTCTTATTTGTGCTCTCAAATCAGCGTCAGGAATGCTATAAACCCCTCTGTGCCTCTGTGAGATCTCATCAAAACAATTGAAAAATGCTTCTGTTTTACCTCTTACAAAAGCTCCTTTTCCACGGTTGTCATTGTCCTGTTCCTTCAAATCTTCATTCTCTAACAACCTTACTAAAGGCCCCCATGATTGCCTCTGATACATGTAAGCTGACTCCTCAGCAATAGTCTTGTATTTCTTTTTTATGTATTGCTCTCCTAAAAGCTTCCCAAGTTCTGTATTCCTGCTTCTGGTGTAAATGTACCAATAGGTGTTCATGACAAATATGTGGGGCAGAATTTTGTCTTTGTAACTTGAGCTCTTTGTTTTGATATTTCTCTGAAGAGCTTCCATGATGTTAGAGATGGCATCTTTGAGTAAATTCTCATCTGTTTCAGGTTTTGATAAGGTGCCAGCTTTCCATACTTGTTCTGTTCGGAAAACCTTAGTCATTGGTGCACTGTATGTCTCTGTGGTAAGGTGCTTAAGGTAATGGATGGCATATCTCACAAGTTTTGGGACTGAACCATCTTGTGGTGGAGGGAAACTGTCGGAAGTGCCTTCAATTTGGAGGCCAAACTCCCAAAACACTTTGCTTGAAGCATGAACGAGTAGCTTTTCAAGTTCCTTGAAACGTAAACAGATATCAGCTCCTGATTCACCTTCAAAAATCTCTGAGAATTCGACTTTCAGCTTTTCTAAGGAATCGAACATTTCTAAGAGCTTGAACAGTTTCTGTGGTTCTTTATTACTCCTTGCAACACCTTCTCCAAAGCGGAAAAATACCGCCATGATTTTATTTGCAATCTTGACAAAACACTCTAGCCACACAAGCACTTCCCTAAGTCCTCCCAAAACTTGTTTGCAAAGTTTCTTTTCAGATACAAAGACTGTTTTAACTGCGAGTTCGAAATGCTGGATCCAGAGAGAAATTGCTGTATCCAGGCTCTCCCACTCCATTTCATCAATTTCTTCCGGAGCGTATGTTCTTAAGTAATCAGGGCTTAATCGCATTAATGCTTTAGCTGCTCTTCGGTACCTCACCTGTTGAACAACCAAAAGAGTCGCAGCTTTAGGATCTAAAATCAAAATTGTCTCCTAAGTACAGGATCTCAAATAAAACTGTTTGTCTATCATAGTTTCTCAATCTATCCATATTCCAGCTATTAATTCCATCTGTGTTTAGAGTTCATATAGCTTCCTACTGATTCTAACAAAAATTGGATATTTAGTTGACTGTGCTTGCACAGACTTACCAGATTTTTCTAAATCTTCTGAATGATATTTCCTCACTTGATTCACTTCTAGGAAAAACTATTGTCTTGTAGTTCTAATCTCAGGAAAATTACCAAATTTATAAAAGAAACTTAGAAAGAAAGAAGCGTACCTTAACGAAGATATCAATACATATATCCAAACAATCATTGGCAGCCAGGGTTTCTGCAATTTGCCTGAGAACTTGGACCTCCATTTCCGTGCCAAGGTCCAAAACCACAGCTTGTTGAGCTTCTTCATCTACTTGTTGCTCACCTATATTTTGATGCTTTATTTGCTGTAACATAATCTCGAATTCATCCTGCAGGTTCAGTAAAGCCTGATCAAGCAACCCATCAAACCTCATGGCATCAACCTCAGATTCATATAGAGCTCTAAGTGTGATCAAAGTCTCCTTCAATCTTTGCGTTCGATACGGATCCGTGGCTTTAGTCCTGCTCAAGAATTCCACCACCTCTTGAAGCTTTTGAATCACTGGCTCACCGTCTCGACTGATTAAGTTAACGGCTATATTAAGCTGATCAACACATTCAACACATTTGAGCAGATTTTTAAGCCTCTTTCTCGGGGTTTTCTCAACAGATAGTTTGTTGGAGAGTTCAACAAGCTTGTTCTGAAGGGATTCAGAGAGCTTGAAACTATGGAGGAGAGCGAGAGCCGGAGAGACAGCTCTACTAATTCTAGTCTCGAGAGCCTTTGCAGTCATAGCGAGGGACTGCAAAGGTGCTACTGTTTTTGCAGCTATTGAAAGATTTTCATCAATAGCATCAAACTTTCTCTCCATCTCTTCCAGGTTCTTTTCCATTTTAACCGATGATTGTAGGAGTATTCTCAAATCCGAACACGCCAATTCTAGCTTGACAAGCGTTGAATCCTCTTCGTTGGCTGCCATTGATCTTGTCCTTCACCAAAAAAATGCAGAGAGAGCCGATTGAAAGATTGAATACGCGTGCAGGCTTTCCTAAACTCTAATAAATTAATGACGAGAACAAAGTTATGGTGGCAAAACAAGACGAGAAAAAGGGTAAATCACCAAGACTCCATATCGATAAATACCAAGAACAAATGGCATTCGCACATTCGATGCTGACAAATGTGCAAGAGAAAAACTAAGAATGTTCGGCCGGTATGCTTGGAATCGGTCCAGACTCCAGAACCAAGAACGCATTCTTTCTTTCAATCAAACTATCAAAGCACGTTTGGTGTATTTTTTTTTTTTTTTTTTTGAAGGCACATAATGGGCTTAAGCCCGAATGTCATCGAACTCCGATTAACAGAGAGAGTGGCCCAATTACCCGAAGCCGCAGTAGAAAGCGCGAAACTTCTGTCTAGTTCTTAACTTCTCATATGTCAGCTCTTAACGACTTTATAAACCTCTCAGAAATCTAAGTTCTATAATCAAAAGAAGGAAGAAAGAAAACAAGAGATAAAAGATGGCGGGTTTTGTGCGACGGGTTGGTCAGAATCTAGTTAGTGCTCATCATCGAGCTCAAGTTTCTTGGAAAAGATTCTGCTCTTCAGATGCTTTGATGGAACTGGGAGTGAAGCCTGGTGAGGTCGGAATGGTCTCTGGAATCCCTGAACAGCAACTCAAAGGAAGGGTTACCATTTTTCCTTTAATTTTCAAGTTTTGATAAGAAAATCTTGCAGAATGCTAACATGTAATAGAGTTTTTTAAGTCCTTGTTTCCTATCTGTTTTGCATTCACTTTATTAGCACATGTTATCTGCCTTTATGCATGCCAGGTTATAATTTACTCGCCTGCTCGAACTGCATCACAGCAGGGCTCAGGGAAATTTGGGAAAAGGAAGATTAATTTTTTATCAACACATAAGTAATTTACCATTTACCTTTATTATATTTCCCTTATTATAAGGTTATTGGGAATCAAAATATTGCAAATAATAACAAATTATTTTAACATGCACCCACCTTCTGTTTTTTTTCGTAGAACTAGGCAATCTTGTTCTGGTACATGTTGCTGTAATACTATAGAAACATTGACGTTATTTTGATGACATCGAGTAGTCATTTCCTCCAACTGGCATTTCCTCTAGGTGGGAAAATCCGTTAATGGGTTGGACATCAACAGGAATCCGTACGCAATGTTGGTGAGGCTGGACTTGAATTTGATAGCGAAGAAGCTGCAAAAGCATTCGCTGAGAAATATGGCTGGGAATATGAGGTATGTGCCTTTGGGGGTTTTAGTTATGCTGTCCAGGCATCAGTGATGAAATCTGATAACATTTAATCATGTGCCATCCTACTTTCCAGTTAAATTCACGCATCAACAAACAACTGCATCAGTATCCTTTTTCTGTTTTAATATGCGGAAAAGTGTAATGCCTTTCATTAAATTTTTATAATAAAATTTTAAATTAACCCTGTAAAATCCCTTGCTTGCCACAATTGGTAATCTCAATTGATTTTTTCTACCCTGGCAAGAGGAAGCTGAAAAAAATATAAGTTTTAACCAAATGCAATGTACAAATTGGTTGAATCATGCATCTTTGTGCATGCAACAGAACAGTTCCAGAGTAAGGAAGTGAATTGCCTGGAGGGTTACCTTAGAGGAGGAAGATTAACAAAAGGGTAGCACTGTATACATGCCTGGAATTGCTCATAAGAATAGATTGTAAATTTATGATTTTATACTCGTGAAGATAATGTATAGTAGTGATTCCTGTTAGTTGAAAAAGTGCTAATGAAACGGTTCTCTGAGAAAATCTTTGCTATGTTCAAATAAAGTAGTGCTTTCGATCTACTATATTTCTCCAAAGCACTTTAAATGTCATAATTTTTTTTTTTGACTACAGGTCAAGAAGCGACATACACCTTTTCTCAAGGTTCGACTCTCTTTACTTTCTTTAATTACATAGGATCTAATTCTATGATATTAGCCTTCCGCCTTCTGCTCTAATCTTAAAACCCATGCATGTTGTTTGTGATTTCAAGGATATTGATTTCAATTTTCAACGCCTTCACTTTGCAAAGATGAAGGAAAACTAGGAATGTTCATGGGAATAATCTCTTTTTGTATCACTATCTACATTATTCAAGGAATTAATTGGTTTTCCTCTATGATTCTAGGCTAAGTCATATGCAGACAATTTCAAATGGAAGGGCCCACCAAAAGACTGAAGATGATTAAAATTTTGATTTCTCTGAATAACCCATGACGCCATGAGTTATCATAGTTCATCATAGTACCGCATCAATATTGTACTTTGCTTCTGATACATCGTCATAATTGTACTGTAAAGGGTGATAAATAAAAATAAATAGCAAATTAGAAATTGCCAGATGACAGAATCTTATAGTATTTACAACTATATAAGAAACATATTTGTGGATCTATGGTAGACTCAAGATATTAGCTCTGCCAGTAATTGCCCTTCTCCAACCTTTTTTTGGGGGTTGCCTGAACAAATTGCATAGAGCCAAACACAAAGTTAAAGTACGTGGAGTAAAAACCTGGCATATATATATATATATATAGCTACACAAAAGATGCTGACTACTACACTATATACTTGATATATATGTCTCATCTATACATATAGTACTAGCTAGTTAAGGTGCATTTGCAGTAAACCAGCGGTGTACATTTTCAAATTTCAAACATCCTAGGCTGAGATGCTTTCCTGTTGTGGGTATGGAACCTCCATGTGAATAGGTAGTCCTTTGACTGACATGATAATCTGATCACATCACAGAAAGCTTTGACTGAGCTCTTCCTCCCTTCACTTCCCCACTCAATCCTCGCCCAGCATGAAAACCCGTTTGATTTAACTGGCACCTTCGAATCAGATAGATGAAGCATCACTTCTCCACAGATTCTCTTGCATGAGTTGCCTGCGGCTCTTCCTTTACCTGTTACCATAGAATCGAGCCATGGACATTCTGGTTGACCCACCATCTCTTTATAAGCAGAATTTGCTAGTCTGACTTTATTGTTTGAGTCAGATATCACTGCTGGCAAGGCCTCGGACTCAACATCTTCTTCAACCTCCTCTGGTTTCTTTGGAACTTGCATTGGTGAGGTTAGGCTTGGATCCTCATTGATGCATCCAACACAGATGCTGGAGCCCACTGGTCGAATTGGCTGAGGTGCTATGACGCTGCTGATGGGAGGACCTTGGAAGTGCATCAACAGATCCTTCTCTTCCGGAATTTCAGCAACTTTGTTCAAATCTATCACCTTTTCTCCTCCACAAGGTTCCATGCAATTGACTGCAGGTACTGTTGCCTTGTTGGCACGAACAGGAACCGAGGGAGGACATGGAAGGAGGGGAAGTGTCACCAAATTTGCTGGTGGTGTAGAAGAACTCTCCAAGCCTCCACCAGTGGTTACAAAATTAGGTACAGAAGGCTGAGGAATCCCATGAGAAAAACCTTGCAAAGAGAGGTTTTTAGCAGGCGATGTTACAGGACTAGGTGAAGAAAGCCCTAGGACATGGGTCCTTGCTCTCTTGAGTGTTGGCGGTGATAAAGCAGCTCTACCTCTCTTTCTAGTCCTAGTAGGCCTAGCCTGAAGCTGAGGCCACAAATTCCTCAGATAAGGAGACTGCCTGATCTTCTGAGACATTGCTGAGCTCTCATTCATGGAGTTTGCAGGCACCTCAGGCTTCGGCGCTATAGGCCTGTACCTGGACATAATTTCAGCTGTTTTAGCTGTGGAGTAAGGATTTAACGTCTTAATCATGGTGCCTTCTTCCTCTCAATTTTCACACCCCAAATTGAACCCACTGCTGTTGTGAAAGATCTCTTAATGAAGAGTATGTCTCAACACACAAGGCAGAAGGAGAAGAAGAAGAAAAGGGGTTACAAAATAAGTAATTGAAGGGGTGATAGGCTTTTGAGGGGGTAGTTTTAAAGAGCAGAAATCAGCCGATGAGTGCCAGGCAACATGAAACAAAGAGACAGGAGACTTTGACATTTGGATATTGAATGATAGTACGTGTTTGAGGGGCTTAGAAGATACGGACATGTGGGATTTACAGTAGCAAGTGGGTCCATGCATGCCAACACATCATACTTCGAAGTTCACCCGAAACTCAAAGCACTAGGCGAGCAAAATTTTTGACAGGCGAGCCTTAGAATTCGATCCCAGACTCAACTTGAACCGCTCTTAGACCAATAAAAATCGCCCTCTGGTTACAACGTGTGTGGCGTTGGCGGCCATGCGTGGCTACACCTATCAGGATTGGTTTGGCCGTTTTATGTCTTTGCCCCTTCCATTTTACGACACTCCCATTTTGGCTTTTGGTTTCGGTCGGTTAATTTTGGCGGTCGTCCACGTGTTAGCTGGTCTTGTCCTATTGCATGCAACGGATGATTTGGAATCTGATTGGAGGGGTTGAAAGCCTTGGGATGTTAAACTATCACTACAAAAACCAGAGGGGTTCATTCCAGGTGGCTGATTGTTCAAGAGTTTCGATAAAACGTGGTCTTTGCGTTGTCAAGCATGCTCTCTTTATGTTTATTTTTTCCAGTTAGCGGTGCTTTTGCCGCTTGCCACGTTAAGGAATTTGAGCTTCCTGAGAGGTCCGGTCATGGAGATCATAGAATCATGTTTCTCTCGAACTGATAATGATCATCAGACCCATTAGCCAAGTGACAGCTTTTCTTGGTTATCAAGCAAAGAATAGGATTGCGTTTCCTATTTCTGAATTTGTTGCTAAAACCAAATTATTTACCAAAATGAAATTGAGGATGTCGGAACAACAATGCTATTTATAGTAATAAATTTATATTAAATCAATGGTCGACAACTAAAGTGATGATTTTAAATTGCACGAAAATAATTATCTATTGCGTTGTTCGACTTATTATTTGTATTTCCTATCCGATGTTAATACGCTCCTATACACCAAAAAAAATATCTTGACAAATTGGTCAGAACTAGAAGAACCTTTTTTTTTTTTTTTTTTTGCTAAAATACAGAGCCGTTTTAAACTTTGAAACTGGACAATGGGCCAGTGATTACTGGTCACACACTCAAAGTCAAAGGTATAAAATTGGGCGAAGTACAGCCCCTATGGGCTTCGTTGACAAGCCCAAAAAGAAATAAAGTGGAGGGCCAGAGCGGAGAGACAAGATTTGACCCAAATATCACCTTTTCCAGATTTAGGCCCCAACAAAAGTTGCAACTCCGTAATTAGTGACAAATTTGATGTTCCCAAAATAAAAAAGGTCGCTAGTTAAAGCAACCTTAAGTGTCCTGCCACCCCCCTCATTGAGTTGTTTTCCTTTCTCAGCAAGTAAATGAAATCAAAATCGTTTTCTCTAATTTCTCTTTGTTTATAAATTTGGCTTGAATTTCTTTTATCTTCTTCTCTGTTGCGATCATTTTTTGTTTCAATGGAGGAGTCTGAGAAAATCATCGGTAAAAAAAAGTTGCCTTCCATTCCTTCAAATTACGTTACTCTTCTTCAATTGCAAGAACGATGGATTAAAGAGCAAGAGCGAAAGCGGAAGGAAAAGGAAAAGGAAGAGCCGCAACAACAAGAAGAGAAGGAAACAAAAGTTGAAGAGCGAGTTAATGACGAGGTAGCTGGAAGAGGAAGTCGTGAAAAGGGGTATTTTCGACGATATGATCGGGACAATGGGAAGCGTGTTGCTGAAAAACGCGAGGAAGAGGGAACCGCGGCGACTTTTACGGTTAATAAAAATGAGGATGCCGAGAAGGGGAAGAATGGCGGGGAATTGAAGAATGAGAAGAAGAAAGAGAAGAAGCAGTGGAAAAAGAAGAAAAAGAACAAGAAGGAAGAGAAAGCTAGGGTTGAAAATCAAGGGGAGGAAGTGGTTGGACCTGCTGTGAACGCACCACTGCCTGCGAGTGTGGAGAATAATAAGGGGAAGGAGGTGGTGATCGGAGATGAAGTCCACGCGCCGAAGCAAGCCAGTGTACCGATTCCTAGAACGGATGTTCGTACGGTGGAGATTGAACGGAAATTTAGAGCAATGTCAATGAAAGGTGAGATTAGAAAAGGGGATTATGGTAGACACGGATTGCAAAAAGGAAATTTCAAACACTTCGGCGGCAATAGGGAGCCGAATAAGACATACTATTATTATGGGAAGTTTGAGAGGCGTAGAGAGCAGAATCAGAGAAATGAAGGGATGGTTTGGGTTAAGAAAGAGGAAGTTGGTGATGGACATGTTGGTGGAATTCAAAGCTCGCGTTGCTCGTCCAAGTAATTAGATTGATGTGGTTTTAATGTGGTAATTACTGATGAACCTTCTTATTTCTTTGTTAACAATTTCTGATGAAATACAAAGTTCTGTCCTGTATCTGCTTTCATTGTCATACGAATGGTGAAGGATTGTATAAACTAGTCAATGGTTTGCTAAGGTGTGGCCCTCCGCTGATGTAAAATCCTCCGAGGGCCTTAATTTAAAGCCTTTGTATAGCACTAATTTCCCATCTTTTAGGTAATTGAATGATGTCTAAGATTAGGGACCAATAGATTGCCATTCTTTGGGTCACAGTAAAGGATCCTGGGTTGTGAACTATGGAAAGGATTATGTGGATTATGTAGGGCAGAAAAAGCAAATGGAATGACTGGTACATGACATGATATTTTTGATCAAATAGCGAAGATCAATAATACATGACACTTATTGGAAAAAGTAAGGTTTGTAGCAAGAGCATCCCTTTAACCTTTTTAGTGAATATTTCAGCCGACAAGCATAAGCAGCTAAACATTAGTGACCAAGAAGCCATTAGAGATGATCTGTGTTAGAAATGTTAAGAATCAATAGGAAAATTGCATTTTTGGTTCTGGAAGCTTATTTTGTTGTTTTTACTTTTGACGTTAAACTATTCATTTGTATTTTATGATGTTAAAACTAAAGCACCTCTCTTTCCTTCCTTGTTTTCTAAACTTGTGATAACGTCAATGAACCTTCACCTCAAGGCAATGGGCTTGATTCCTTGACTGATAAAGTATTACCGTTACTTTATCAGTACTGTTCAAGCTACTTATCAGTTGTGTTACATATAATTATTTATGTTTAAGGTTTATTATCGTATAGGAATAAGATCCTTGAAAGTTCTCTTTTTTGGGCTCTCTCGAGAATTTGATGTTCAGTTTTATCTGTCCTGTGTATGTTGTTTATCTTGGATGAGGTAAAAAATGGATAACTAGTTGAAGTTGGAAATCATGGTGTAGAAAATGTAAAATTCCATTACCTAGGTTATAAAGGCTGCGCTGCCTTTTTTTTTTTTTTTTTTTTCAAAGTATTATTCTAACACTTAGGGTAGTGGGATGTATAAGAAGGGTTGTTGACTGTAATGGCATTAAAGGGCGAACCTATACAGGCGATGTTGGTTATATTGCAACTTAGGGAGGGCCTACGAGAGAGTTGATTGGAGTTGCAGTGAGCCAATGCTGTGGAGATGTAGTAACATTTTAGGTTAGCAAGACTTAGAAATGTAGCATGGCCAAATTAGCTAAGTAAGCGGATGCCTGTTCCTAAGAACAGGCCCTTTTGTTGTAAATCTAAAATCCGTTTGGATGTGCCAATTAACTTTAATATGCCAAACCATATATTGTAAAAAAAAAAAAAGGTTGTGCACTAAATGGATGGCATTAATTCAAGGGAGAACGTGTAATGGAGATGTTGGTCATGTAGCAGAGCTAGGGAAGGGACTAGATATATAATGGCCAATTCTTTCCCGTTTGTTTTTCTGAAAAAATTGTCGTAAGTCCATCTCAACGAGTGGATGGAACACAAGCATTCATCTTTTAAAAAGAAAATATAAGTTAATTTGAACTTACCTATTTCTTAATATGCCTTGGACTCGATTTTACAAATGCAAATTGTTTAGCCCCAAATTTGACCATTAGTTATATAAACTGTCAAAAAAGCAAAATCAAAATAAGAACTTTTGACGATAGTAGAGAGGAATGAGGTAAAAGAAAATTACATATATTGAGTACTAAAAGAAAATAGAAAATTAAAATAAACAATGCACTAGAAAAGGGAGTTATCATAAGTTTGAGAAGCCCTCATCGCTTACTCCAAGCACCATTCCTAATCTTGCCAAAACCCATCTACGACTTGGGTTGAACACTCTCAACGTCTGAAAATGGAGAATTATTATGATCATATTTCTTGCTAATTTCATCAAGAGTACCTAATGGAAACCAAGTAGCCAAGACAAGGGAAATAGCGAAAACCAAGGAATAAAGAATAACTTGGACCAGTGCAAGCAGTGGATCAGGTTTTGGTTCCTTCAAAATCTTTCCCCTAATCACTATTTAGCTGCCTCCAGAGCAATGGCACCAAGATCCAACACAAGATCCATGCCATAGCGGTAAAGCAAACAGGAAATGATCTAGTTTCTACGTACCCTTTTGCACCCCTCGGGGAGTGAACCGCGTGTGCAAGAAAGACAAACCCACCAAAATTGCAGTGGGAAGAAATAAACCCAAGTCAATGCCATAAAAAAAACTTTGTTTGAGATTGGTTCTGTCCTGGATGCTTCTCTTCCATTTTGAGCGCTTTAATATGCCAAACCACATTTCACCAAAGGCTACGGACAATACGAAGAAAGCACTATGTAGTTTAAAGCTAGTCCAACCGCAAGAGGTGCTTTTTCATACCTCAATTTCATTATTTTTGCAATTAACCTGAAAATATATTCGTACCAGTAAAAATATATTATAGGTGTTTAATAGAATCAGTTTTATTTTATTTTAACGTAAGGAGAGCAACAGGTTAAGGAATATCACTATTTGCAGCATAGAATTAATTAAAGAAACAATCAGTGTCTCAAATCATTGTGGAATTAATATTAGATAATAATCATATCTCTAAGTATTCATATCCGTTCTTAAATGATTATTAAAAGTAGCAAATTCAAAACAATGAAAAAACTTGTAAATCCTAATTGAAGTAAAGTAACTAAAAAACAATGAAAAACATACCTGGTGAGTGGTAACAGGAAAGAAAACACACACAGTCACTATTAATAAAGGTGTAGATCACTGTTGAAACTTGAAACCTCTTCTTATCTATTTTCCCGCTTGATACTCTGATTAAGTTATAACTGCAATCTTGGAATTTGTCAGCAACCCAATATATGTTTAGTATTTTTTTATTTGATGTAAAACTGAAATATTTTGTATATTTCATTAAAGTATTTGATGTAACATTTTTTTTTTATCTCGTCTCGGGATGCTTTCGTCATAATGGGTTTGGCATAGAGTCGTGTCATGATTATTATTTTATCTTCTCTCTTTTGGAATGATTGATATAATCAAATTTTACATCACATTTTACTCTAACATTTTATTAAATGATCAAATTAATTATCTTATTTATCTTATTGAGACACTTAATGTAAAATTGATTAAATTAAGATTGATTTTGATATTATTTATAACATAATCATTATTTTTTTTATAAAATTAATTTATTAGAGTATATAATGCCAACTTTATATGATAGACTAACGAGCTTTTCAAATTAAAGCCAACTTCATATGATAGACTACCGACCGTTTCAAATTAAGGCACTGTATCTATTCCTTTATATGATATGACTAACTTGGGCTTGGACTCAGTGCGTGGATCGTCATATGCTCATTTGCTAGCCTCTAATCTCCGGTGCTTATTAACTTCTTCACAATTTCATCCAATGTAGTTCTTATGTTCCTCTCTGACTATATTTCTCCCTGAAATTTCTTCAACTTGAAACCCATATGGTTACCAAGAATTCCAAGTGAACAACCGTACCATTGTTTGAGGAGGTTGATATGTTGGCCAATCAAAGCCCATAATATTATAAAGATTAGAATACAGAGATCATCAAAGCCTTTGGCCAAAATATTACAGAGGCTCTCATGTGGGTTGTTTCCTAGCCATTATTCACTTTTTTATTTTTATTTTTGCTCTAACTCAATTTCTAACTCGTTTATAGTCTTTGGCCTGAGTGTTTTTTGTTTCATTACTGATCCAAATTTTTTGGAGTTAAAATTCATTAACGGATGAGGGAAAGTTGGTAAAAAATAGTCACTAATTTCTCAGTACACTTGCTGGAGTATGAATTCAAATATTAAGATCCTTTGTCTTTCAAGACTTGGTCTAAAGGGGAAGTCATGTGTTAATGGGCTGTTGTTTTTTTTCGCTTCTTTGGTTTAAATTGTTTTCAGGCTAGTGTTACAGTCCCTTGACTGTGTTTTTAAAATTTCTAGCCAAGCGTTTCTTCCCTAAAACCTATGTCTATAGGTTGTTTGCTTGATTGTGTCAATGGAACTTGTATTAGAATTTTTTTCAATTTGCTTATTACTTAAGTCCAATTTGCTTATTTTTTCAATTCTCTGGACATGATGTTTTGGTACCATATCATATTTTGACATACTTCGACTTAATCTTTTATAGTTATCCTGAATCAATGATCCAACCACTTAAAAGTGCTTCTTTATTCATGTGGAGTCATTGATTTTTTTTTTGCTCAGCCAAAAAATTGGATTTCATTAATAATGAGACTTATTACTTTCCAGTTCATCTCTGTATAAAACAGAGTAAAAGTGAACTAAGCAGCAAACGCCAAATCACATAACATCAGCCATCAAAAAACATTCAATTACATTACAGCCAAGCATGAAAGAGATGAGAACAATCCACTCCCATTTTTTCAAGATATGAAGCAAATCCACCATTCCGATAACCTTTCTGAGACTGTCAATTTCTTCAAAAATCTTCCAATGCAGAGATTCGCTATTAGATATCCAGCCTTCGTAAGACAAAATAAAAAGATGATGTGGATTATTATCAGCCATATACATTAGTCTTTGTAAAATCGTTGGAGAGATCTCTCCCTCAAATTTTATGAAAACGAGACCATCCAAAATTGATAAAGATTATTACAAGCAGAGACAACGAAAACGACAAGATGAGATATTAGTTTAAGGCAGACCGAACAAATAGATGAATAATGTATACCTCACTACAGGTTTGGAATATTATGGTAGGGCACTCTTCCACCCAATATTTGTTTTCTAAACTCACAAACGCATATTTGACTAACAGATGAAAGGCCATGTTGCCCTCCCTCAGCGCATGTGAAACATGACTGACTTGAAAATGCCGCATCATTGCCCGTGCTTCCTATCTGAACAGACCTGCAGGTCATAAATCCAGTTGACCTGATCTCAACTGCTTTATGCATGCGCTTAGCGTGTATGATTTTCATAAAGCCCATATCTTTTGCCATTTTCATAAAGCAATACCTCTGCTTGGAAAGGATCACTGCCATAGCAGAAAAACTTACGATCAAGCTCAAGTGTTCAAAACTAAAAAGGACAAAATTTGCTTCAGAATGTTGAAGCAGGCCAAGTGTCATGAGCCACCCTTGTATAGGGCCATGATCGGGATTTAAGTTGCCATGAGCCACCCATGTATAGGGCCATGGTAAGGTAGATCCCTTGTGCTAGGAAAAGTGTCCCCATTTCAAACATTGTAACGGTTACTGGTAGCATAGCTCTAAAAGTTCTAAGGCTCTTTAGGGGGTGAGCCGGTAGCGTAGTGTTGGGCTGTCTCACCGGGTGCTATGCGAGCTTAGGCCACCCAACAAGGGCTGCCCCCCTGGCCCTGGTGATGGTGGGAAGTCCCAATGTATGATTCCCGTTTATAATAAAATTCACCCCGATTGTTGCCTCGATGCGTTTCTTTCTTTCTCGATGTGAATGTGCCTTGTTGTGTGTGTATGCTTGAGATTGACCTCGATATATTGTGCCTTATTGTGAATGCTTGAGACTAACCATGGTTTATGGTTATTTGTTCAAATATCAATCTATTAAAGGCTGACTTGGGTGGAAGCATCCATTCAAGTGCCGCACGGGCTAGTGCTTGTTGAGAGAAAGCTTAGTCCGTGACACGTGGTATCAGAGCACGGTTGAGAAGTGCTAGAAAAATGGATGAGATGGCCACAAGTGGTGGACCGGATCATCAACAGAGAATTGAGGAACTTGAGACCACGGTGGCCGCAATGAAAACTCATATGATGACGAAAGATCGAGTGAGAAAGATCGAGACAACCCAGCGAGAGTTGTCCGATACTCTCCACAATGTGAGCGAAGAGGCTAGAGATGCCTTGAACATTCTTCAAAAGGAGTTTGAGGAGCTCAGGGCCCAATTGAGCATCCTACAAATGGTTGTGGCCAGATCGAGTTCAAGCTCGATAGACAGGGGACAAAGGCCCAAGGTGTCGGAGCCTCGATGCTATGAGGGGGCAAGGGATGCTAAGGAACTTGAAAATTTCTTGTTTGACATGAAACAATACTTTCGAGCTGTACACACAAGTTCAGAGGAAGACAAGGTGACAATGGCGTCGATGTACCTCGCAGGGGATGCCAAGCTGTGGTGGCGCTCCAAGTTTGTCGATGACGAGTGTCTGATTAAGACTTGGACGGACCTGAAGCGAGAATTGAAAAATCAATTTTTTCCAGAGAATGTGGAGTATATGGCTCGAAGGAGACTTCAAGAGTTGGTGCAAACCGGAACGGTGCGAGAGTTCGTAAGAAACTTTTTTACCCTGATGCTGGATATTCGGGACATGTCCGAAAAGGATAAGATGTTCTATTTTCTTGAGGGCCTCAAGCCTTGGGCGAGGACAGAACTACAAAGGTAGAAAGTGCAAGATGTGGCCACGGCCATGGCTGCAGCGGAACGTCTTCACGATTACAATGATGGCTCCTCAAAACGGAAAAATCTTTCATCAACTGGCAGTAGCTTTAACTTTGGGAGTGGGGGAAAGATGACTAGGTTAGACCGACCCTTCAGTGGGGGATCAGACAGGAGGTCTTTTGGTCAAGATAGCACCCAGCCCAAGACAAGCAACGCAGGGATTTTCAAGCCTAGGCAACCGTTAGCTTGCTTTCTTTGCAAGGGACCACATCGAGTGGCTAAATGCCCGCACCGAAGAGCCCTTAATGCCTTAAAGACATTATCTCAAGAGTCCGTAAAAGCACCAAAGAGCGTTGAAGAAGCTGAAGATGAGCCAGCCAGGATGGGCTCAATAAGGTTCCTCAGTGCCCTCCGCACCCAATTGAACATTATAAAGAAAGAGCAAAGTAGAGGCTTTATGTACATGAACTTGACGATCAATGAGAAAACCACTAAGGCCATGGTGGATACGGGTGCAACCGATACTTTTATCACACCAGAAGAAGCAAAAAGGTGTAGTCTTCAGATTAGTAAAGACTGTGGACGAATGAAGACGGTCAATTCACCAGCCTTTACGATCAGTGAAAACTCTAAAAGTGTGACAACCCGATTGGAGCCATGGGAAGGGAAGGTAAACTTTACAGTTTCCCCCATGGATGACTTTGATGTTGTCCTCGGATTAGACTTCATGATGTTGGCTCAAGTCATCCCTATCCCCATCGCTAGCTGCTTGTTGTTCTTAGGGGAACACCCATGTGTGGTGCCAGCTAACATCTTACCAAAGAGTGAAAAGAAAATGATTTCAGCTTTGCAGTTAAAGAAAGGGGTAAAAAGAGGAGAACCCTCTTTTGTGGCGGTGTCGATCTATAAAAAAGGGTCGAAAGTAGAACCAATACCCGATGGTGTGAAGAGAGTGTTGGAAAAATTCAAAGAGGTGATGCCAGAGATGTTGCCCAAGGTTTACCCCCTCGACGAGCAGTGGACCACGAAATTGAGCTCCTCCCAGGAGCAAAACCCCCTGCTAGAGCTCCGTATTGCATGTCCCCGCCAGAGTTGGTCGAGCTGAGAAAACAGTTAGATGAGTTTTTACAAGTCGGGTTCATCCGACCATCAAAGGCTCCTTTCGGAGCACCGGTACTATTCCAGAAGAAGCATGATGAGAGTTTACGCTTATGTGTTGACTACAGGGCCCTGAACAAAGTCACCGTAAGAAACAAATATCCTATCTCGCTTATAGCAAACTTGTTTTATCAATTGAGCCGGACCAAGTACTTTTCCAAACTGAACCTGAGATCTGGATACCATCAGATCAGAATCGTTGAGGGAGATGAGCCAAAGACCACTTGTGTAACATGGTATGACGCATTTGAATTTCTTATTATGCCCTTTGGATTGACCAATGCTCCTGCCACATTTTGTACATTGATGAATCAGGTGTTTTATGACTACCTTGACAAATTTGTAGTCATTTATTTAGACGATATAGTGGTGTACAGCTTCACTTTGAAAGAACATCAAAAACACCTACGTCGGGTATTTAAAAGGCTGTAGGACCACCAGTTATATGTAAAAAGGGAGAAATACGTGTTTGCTCAGACCCAAATCCATTTTTTCGATCACATTGTCGAACGTGGCCACATTCGAATGGACATGGAAAAGGTTAAGGCCATCAAAAAGTGGATAACACCAAAGAATGTTAGTGAACTCCGCTCATTTTTGGGACTAACCAACTATTATAGAAGGTTTATGGAAGGGTACTCTCACAAGACCATGACACTCACGGAGTTATTGAAGAAGTAGTATAAATGGTGTTGGACCAATGAGTGCCAAGAGGCCTTTGAGAGATTGAAAGATGCTATTATGAAGGATCCCATCTTAGCTCTTCCCGATATTGAAAAACCTTTTGAAGTTCAGACGGATGCATCAGATTTTGCTATTGGAGGTGTGCTTTTACAACAACATCACCCAATAGCATTTGAAAGTAGGAAGCTAAGCGAAGCAGAAAGGAAATATACGGCCCAGGAAAAAGAGCTCTTGACGGTGGTTCATTACTTGAGGGCTTGGCGACATTACTTGTTGGGTTCACACTTTGTCGTGAAGATGGACAATGCAGCCGTTAGCCACTTTTTCACCCAACCAAGGCTTACGGTGAAACAAGCTAGGTGGCAAGAATTTTTAGTGAAGTTCGACTTTCACTTTGAGCATACCGCTAGAAGACGAATCAAGTGGCAGATGCATTGAGTAGGCGACCAGAGTTGGTGGCCCTCAGAAGAATGGCCCCAATGGTAACTAGTAGAGCCACTACGGACATTCATAAGTTGATTGGAGATCATATAGGGAAGGACCCGCAAGCCTGTGCCATCTTGAAGCTAGTGGAAGAAGGGAAGTCCAAATACTTCTGGCAAGAAAATGGGGTCTTGTGGATCAAGGGGCCTCGAGTGTTTGTGTCGAGAACAGGAGGGCTGAGACAGATGCTGATGAGGGAATGCCATGACACCCCATGGACGAGACACCCAGGCTGGCAACGCACTTTAGCATTATTGAAACATGGATACTATTGGCCCCACATGCGACAAAATGTGATGGACTACACGAAGACTTGCCTCATTTGCCAATACGACAAAATCGAAAAGAGGAAACCTACGGGCATACTGGAACCATTATCGGTACCCACCAAACCGTGGGAAAGCATCTCCCTCGATTTCATTTCGAGCCTACCCAAGGTTGGAGATCTTACAACTATCTTGGTGGTAATTGACCGGTTCTCCAAGTATGCCACATTCATCCCCACTCACAAGTATTGTATAGCAGAAGACACAACTCAACTATTATTCAAACATGTGGTCAAATATTGGGGCCTCCCTCAAAACATCGTCAATGATAGAGATCTGAGATTCACGGGGTCTTTTTGGAGGGAACTTTTCAAGATTTTAGGGTCCCAACTCAACATCTCTTCGAGCTACCATCCTCAGACCGATGGCCAAACGGAACATTTCAATGGATTATTGGAGGAATATTTGAGGCACTTTGTCCAAGCCAACTAAAAGGACTGGCCTTCATTGTTGGACGTTGCTCAACTCTACTTTAATTCTAACAAAAGCTATTTCACTAACAAGAACCCATTTGAGGTGATCACCGGACAACTACCAAGGCTACGCCACACTTCCTTGGAATAATATAGAGGAAAGAATTCGAGAGCTTTCAACTTCAGCAAGGAGTGAAAATAAAACACAGAGATTGCACAAGTTTACCTGAAGAAGGCATTAAAGCGGATGAAAAAATGGGCAGACAAGAATCGCAGAGCTCAGCAATTCTAAGTTGGTGATTTGGTTCTGGTCCGACTAGTTCCAGAACAAATCAAGTTCTTAAGAAAGAGAGATCGTAGACTGGTGCGTAAATATGAAGGTCCAGTAAGGGTCATTTCCAAGGTGAGAAAAGCTTCTTACAAAATCAACCCACCGAAGTGGATGAAGGTGCACCCAGTATTTCATGTAAACAACCTGAAGCCCTTCCATGTAGATCCTACAGATATTAGTCGAAGGGAGCCAACCAGAGCCGCCATCACCATGAAGCCACCCTTAGAGCGTTGAGTCGAAGAGATCTTAGCAGACAGGGAAACCAAGATATCTCGAAGACTAGTTCGGGAATACCTAGTGAAGTGAGAGGGCTTAGGACTAGAAGAAACTAGCTGGGAGAGAGAACACGACCTCCAGAGATTTCAAAGGAAGATTGAAGAATTTCAAGCCAGCAAGTCGACGAGGACGTCGATAGAATAGGTGGGGGAAGATGTCATGAGCCACCCTTGTATAGGGCCATGACCGGGACTTAGGTTGCCATGAGCCATCCATGTATAGGGCCATGGCTGGGTAGATCCCTTGTGCTAGGAAAAGTGCCCCCATTTCAAATATTGTAACGGTTACTGGTAGCATAGCTCTAAAAATTCTAAGGCTCTTTAGGGGAGTGAACCGGTAGCGTAGTGTTGGGCTGTCTCACCGGATGCTATACGAGTTTAGGCCACTCACCAAGGGTTGCCCCCTGGCCCTGGTGATGGTGGGAAGTCCCGATGTATGATTCATGTTTATAATAAAATTCACCCCGATTGAATGCCCGATTGTTGCCTCGATGCGTTTCTTTCTTTCTCGATGTGAATGTGCCTTGTTGTGTGTGTATGTTTGAGATTGACCTCAATATATTGTGCCTTATTGTGAATGCTTGAGACTAACCATGGTTTATGTTATTTGTTCAGATATCGATCTATTGAAGGCTGACTTTGGTGAAAACGTCCATTCAAGTGCCGTACGGGCTAGTGCTTGTTGAGAGAAAGCTTAGTCCGTGACACCAAGCGTGACTTGCTGCTAACTAGCCCGTGCATTTGAACTACAAAGATAGAAAAAAGATGGAAGGGATTTGAACGGATATTATAAGAATTAAATCTCTAAACTTTAACACTATGTTTGGATAAATATTAATAAAGAAAAAAAATTTTTAAAGGAAATGAAAAGATATATGTACCATTTATTTGGATAATTACCATTAATAAAAAAAATGAAAGGAATTCTAACAATTATTATATAGATAAAAAGTGAAAAAAAAATGAAATGATTCATTATAATAATTTTTTTCAATTATAATCTTTTATTGCCTATGATTTTAGAACATTTTTTAACCATGATATGTTTATTATCTTGTCTGATCTCATAATTATTGCTATATCAATGATTTTTAATTAAGTGAAACAAAAATATATTTTACAAACATGCATTGATGGATGATTGTGAGCTAGTTCAACATTTCATAAATCCAAAAAAAATATATCTATTCATATTTAATAATTCAATAAACTTAAATCATCAAAAAATTATAAAAAAATTTTATATTGGGAGAGACATGTAAAATTTACTTGAAAAGAGAAATAACGTTGAAAAAATTACAAGATGATTGTGATGTGATTAGATTTTTTTTTACTAGATTTTTAGTATTAATAAAAAGATAGATATAATAGTCTTTTTATAAAAATTTTTTTTTTTCAACTTTACTTTTTTAGCTTTTCTTCCAATTGGGATATTAAAAAAGTGAGGATTATAAAGGAATCCAAAAGTTATTGAATTTTCACTTCTTTTCCTTCCTTTAAATTAAAAGTTTATCCAAATAAAAGAAAAGTTTTTCTATTTCCATTACTTTCATTTATTTTCCTTTCCTTTCTTTCCCTTCCCCTCAATCCAAATATAGTGTAAGAATCAAAGAAACCCACTACCTCATTTATCTCAAACAATTATATGTCATCAAGCTACCTATAGACTTTTGAAATATGACCAAAATTTAAAGCTAAGTAATAAGGCAAGACAACAACACGTAAACTACATTTAAGTGTTAAAAAAAAAAGACTAAATTTACTTCATTAGGTCATGTGTTTGAATTAATATATGAAAGAGCAAAAGGATTTGAACAAATATTTTCCCTCTATTAAGGGATATGGCTTTAAGAAAATTTTACACTTGATCATGAGTAATAAAGCAAGACCCAGACACAGATACACTTTATTTAAATGTTCAAAAACAAAAAAGACAAAATTTACTTCATTAGGCCATGCATTTGAACTGATATACAAAATCCAAAAGGATTTGAGCAGATATTTCCCCACTTTCATTAACACAAAAAAATTAAAAATCTAAAAAATAAAGCAGGAAAAATGTGATATTTCTTCTTTTAAATTGTTACACAAAGAACGTGTAATTTTAGAGAAAAATAAAGAAAGAAAGAGAAATAAAAAGAAAGAAAAAATGGCTACTTTAACAAACATTTGTCCAACATTGGGTGGAATGTTTGGTGATTGAATTCAAGAATGTCTAGTATGTTTTTATGGAATTCAACAGGGATTTAATGAATGTTGTGGTCAATGATGGCAAATTTATGATGACATTGTTTGTCAATGGGTATTATATCTCAACATACTTTGTATTGTGTTTTTAGTGTTCAAATATCTCTTTAGATTGCTAATTTTTTTTCTTTTTTCTTTTTACAAATTACTTGACAAATTATCATACATTTTAGAGTTATTTAAGGGGGTAGGTTTTTTAAAATTAAATCATTGAACCAAAAGAAAGAATAGATTTTAGGTAATTGCACATAAATTACATTGTTTTTATTAAAATCAACTAGCTTTTTAATAGGCTTACAAGATAATTAACACAAGTAAAAAAATCAACTCACTAGAGAATGTAAAGCATAAAAATATAATAGTTAACAGATAATGAAAAAGTGAAGAAATAGTGGTTAAATTTTAAGAATCACCCAACCACATAGAATAATTAACTACCAATTATATCCTACGAATCAGGATGTTGAGCCATACGTGAAATAAAATTTGGATCACTCTTCAACATTTCCCTTTAATTCAAAATCACATCCTTTAAGATGTAATTTGAAGTAGAAAAATTTAGCTCTTAGAAGTGTTTTGGTAAGAAGATTTGCTAGTTATTTATCCGTTCCACAATGCTTTATTTTGATTATGCCATTTATAACTAAATAAAATGAAAACGAATGTCGATATATTTTGTTCTCCCATGAAATGTCAGATTTTTTGTCATAGCAATTTTGACTTGTCATCATAAAAAAGTTTAGTTGCTTTATCTTGAACCTGACAAAAATTTGCGAAAAGTCGTTTAATTTAAATTACTTGATAAGTTGCTAAAGTTGTTGCTATATACTCAGCTTCTAAAGATAATAAAGCTGTTGTAGCTTGTTTTTTTGAAATTTATGTGATGACACTTGATCCAATAGTGAAAACACTTGTCGAAATACTCTTTCTATCATCCAATGAACTTGCCCAATCATTATTCGTGAATCTATATAATTTGAAATTTGTAATTTGCCAATACCAAATCCCAAAATTACTAGTTCTGGTAATATAGCGTAAGACTTTTTTTGTCATTCTAAGATGATGTTTTATGAGACTTTGCATAAATCTAGAGATTACATCAATAGAAAATACAATATTTGGTCTAGTATGGGTTAGATAAATCAAATCTCCTACTAAGTTTCTAAAAGTTTTTACATCAGCCTTTTTTTAATCATCTTCAAGTTGTAACTTCTCATTCATGTTCATGGTTGTAAGAGCTAGATTGCAATTGAGCAAATTAAATCTTTTGAGTAGATCCATTGCACACTTCCTTTGTGAAATGAAAATTTCATCCATACTTTGCTTTACCTTAAACCCCAAAAAATAATGTAACAAACCAATGTCTAACATCTCAAATTACTTTATCATGTTAGATTTAAATTCAACAACAAGAGAATCACATGAGCCCATATAAATAATATCATCAACATAAAGGTAAATAATTATAAAATCATATTTTCATTGCTTCTTCACATAAAGAGTAGGCTCATTTTCACTCCTTATGAAGCTATTTTGACAAAAATAGTTATCAGTCTTACTATACCATACCCGTGGTGCTTACTTTAACCTGTAAAGTGCCTTTTTTAACCTGTACACATTTGTCTCCTTGCCTTTGATCATGAACCTTTCAGGTTTATTAACATACACCTCTTTTTTTAAGTCTCCATTTAAAAATGTTGACTTGACATCAAATTGATAAACAGACAAATGAAGTTGTGTAGCCAAGGCTAAAATAATTCTCACAATTTCAAAACTAGCAATTGCAGAAAAAGTTTATTCGAAATCAATACCTTGTTGGTGCGACTATCCTTTTATCACCTATAAACACTCTATTTTGTCTAAAGAATTTTCAAAATTCATTGGGTTTTGAATTTTAATTTTGATTATGCAATTAGGCCTTAATTGGAAAAGTAAATTTTAGCTCCAAATGATTAAGCCTTAAATTTTATTTGTGTTTTAATTTTTCAGTTTAATTTTTTGTTTAGTTTTTGTTTTTCTAATTAAAAAAGTCAAAGTCAATTAATAAAAAATAGGGTAAAAAATAAAAAATGTGAGATTTTGCATAGAAAATCTTGGATTCAATTCAATTATTGGATTTTATCTCATATTTTAACTTTAATGGTTGAATAATTTGGAAAGATTTGAGGTTTTAATCAATTAAAAAAATGAAAGATTACACAAAAAATAAAATTTGAAAAAAAATCCTAGATTCACTTGAATTAATTTTTTCTAAATTGAAAGGGAATCAATCCTTATAAAAAGACCTTGAATTTGTGATCAAATAGGGGCCTGATAACAGTTGACTTCAAAATCAAATAGAAGTCATTGAAAAGAGAGAAAATTTAGATAAAGTTTTGAATTAACAAAAAAGAAGCAATCAAGCAAAAAATTTTGCAAGAAGATTCAATTAGAGTTTTTAAAAGAAATATTAAGATTTATAGTAGGAAGTATCAATTTTTAAAAGGTGAAAAATTGCTGGAACCTGTAATTTATTGAGGTAATATTCGTTTTCTTTTTTTGTGATTTTTACATAACTTTTATAATATTTAATCGCTTACTCTTATTTTTATATTTATTGCATGGTATTTATTTTAGCATGACTAATATTATCTTTGCACGATAATTTAATTACCTAATATATTTGTTTGCATGATTAATATATCTATTCTGTGATTTATTAATATATTTGCATGATTATTAATATATTTATTTGTATAATTATATTTAATTTGATTGCATGATTATTAATATATTTAATTGTTTAATTATTAATATATTTATTTGCATGATTATATATTTAATTGCATATTTTTTGTATGATTTATATATTATTATTTGCATGATTATATATTTAGTTGCATGTTTATTTGCATGATTTATGTATTATTAGTTGGATGGTTATATATTTAATTGTATATTTATTAGTATGGTTTATATATTTTTATTTGTACAATTATATATTTAATTGCATGTTTATTTGCATGATTTACATTGTTAATTGCATGATTATTAATTTATTTATTTGTTTGATTGTATGATTATTAATATATTTATTTGCATTGTTATTTATTTATTTATTTATTATTATTGCATGATTTTATATTTATTGCATGATATGATATTATATGTTATTGCATGATCACATTATTTTTGAATGATATTTAATTGCATGTTTCTATATTTATTGTGTGCATAATTGCATGATTATACATCATTACTAATATATTTGTGTGCTTATATTTGATTTTTTGATTATATATTTGCATCATTACTAATATATTTGTGTGCTTATATTTGATTTTATGATTATATATTTGCATGAATGGTTATTAATATATTTGCATGGTATTTTATATTTGCATGATATAATATATTTACATGATGATGATGATGATGATGATGATTATTATTATTATTATTATTATTATTATTATTATTATTATTATTATTATTATTATTATTATTGCATGATAATTAATATATTTAAATGACATTCTTACATGAATATTTTAGCATAATATAGGTATGATATTATTACATGATATTTGGTATGATTTATAATATATTTGCATGATTTATTGCATGATATGATTTAACATTTATTGCACGATTACATGATTGCTTGATATTCTTGATAGAATTTTTGTATCACCATATTTTGTAAATAAATAAAAAGATTGGAATTGTTTGATTAGCATGATAAAACCATTTTTTATTAAGGTTTAATTTAGGTAATATATAATTAATTCGCTACCAATTTTAGGTGTAAAGGGGTGCTAATATCTTCCTTATACGTAATCGACTCCCGAATCTTAGTTCTGTTGATATAGACTAGAACTTATTCTTTTTAAAGACCTTCAACTTTAGTTTAGGATAACCTTAAAAAGGATAAACTCACATAGGTAGCCAATCATACCTAGCTAAAAAAGATTGATGACAACTTTATAATTTTTGTGTCTAATGGATAGGTTATTCTAACCTAAATGTTATGACACCACCAACCTAGCTTTGTGCTTTTGTATGGTTCCATCAGCACAATACTTCATTGTGAACACCCATTTGAGGCCAATTGCATTCTTGCCTTTAGGTAGATCTACCATTTCTCCTGTTTTATTCTTTTAAGTTGCCATCATCTTTTCTTGCATTGTATTATGCCATTTTTCTTGGTTTGCTATTTATTCAAAAATTATAAAATTTGAAACAAGGAGAGCAAATTGATCAGTTTCATAAATATCCTTCAAAGATCTAAACTTTCTTAGAGCTGTTTCATATGATAATTTTTTCAAAAAAAGTGAACTACTATGTTGTGAGGTTGAAAGTGAGAAGTGCAATAAGGAAGCCGATGAATAAGAACTGACTGGAGAGTTTATAGGGGTTGATTTAACATTTTTTTTTACTGCATTCTCATTTGGATTCTCACTTTCACTTGAATTTAGAATTTAAGTTGTCTCGTTTATGCCATTCCACTCCTAAGTTGTATCTTCATCAAAGACCATATTTCTACTAATAATCACCTTGCCACTAAGAGGATTATATAGACGATATATTTTGGATTGAGTGCAATATCTCACAAAATGCATTTTTCAAAATTTTCCTCAAGTTTATGATGAACTTGACAATTAACTAAAGTATATACAACACAACTAAAAATTTTCAAGTGGTTTACCGTAGGCTTTGTACCTCTCCAAACTTTATAAGATGTTTGATTGAGGATTGCTTTTGTAGGAGAAAGATTTAGCAAACTTACAACAAGCTTCTAGCCATGTTCACAATGGTATGATTCTTTCTTTTAGCTACACCGTTTTGCTTTGGAGTATAAGGTGTAGTTAATTCCCTGTGAATGCTATTTTCCTCATAAAAAAGGTTAAACTCATTAGATAAAAATTTTCCTCTTTGATTAGTGTAAAGAGTCTTTATAAAAGCACCACTTTGCTTTTTCACAAGAGCATTGAATTTTTTAAAACTCTTAAAATTCTCTGATTTGTTGGTTAGAAAATAAACTCAACTCGTTGTCATAACGATTTTGGGACTGCCAGACATAAGGTGTTTTAAAATCGAAAAAAATAAAAAAGAGTCGCCACCAATCTTTGTTAGGGTCTGATTGGCCACCCAAAAGTTTATCTTTTTAATAAAACTATAAAAATGAGTTTAAAGTTTATCAAAAAGATAAATTTTGGTCTATGAAAAACTAGGTTGGGTTCGAGAGTCGGTTACGTGTAGGGAAGGATTAGCACCCCCACAACGCCTATAAATTGGTACTATTTAATTATGCATTATTTTCGGTGTTGGATAAAAATGGTTTTGACTTGAAATTTAATACTAATTCCCTTCGTTTTTAAAAAATATTTTTGCTAAAATTTTTATTTAGAAATATTGAAAAAATCTTTAAGTTAAAAAATTATCTTAAAATTCTCCAACATCTAGACAGAATTTAAAATAACTCTTTTCGCTTAAGATTTAACACAACAATCCTTAAAATGAAATAACACTCTTTATAAAAAATTGTTGGTGACTCTTCAACATCTAGACAGAGTACCAAGAATTATTTCTTTTGAAATATTTTTTTTATTTTGTAATATCACAATTTTTTAAAAAAAAGTATTATTCTTTTTTTATTATAAAATATTTTATCACCAAGTAGTAAATAAAAATTAAAGACAGAATAGTGCAAATAATTATTAATAATAACATGCTAACGAATGTATGCCAATGAATGTTATGTAGGATGAGATGCAATTTAAAAGTTAGATTTTTAAGTATAATGAGGCCACCCTGACTCTCCAACATCTAGGCAGAGCTTAGGTGCGACTGTTTATATTTAAGATCTCAATTTACTGTTTATTTTTTATTTATTAATCTTATTATTAATGTGAATTAAGAACTCGTGTGAAAAACTTAATGAAATGGAGTTTCATAAATACCCCATCATTTAAGCAGCATTCAGAAACAAACCATTTTATGTGAGATTTTCACACGTATCCTTAAAGTTTTAAAATAGATTTAGGGTAAAGGTTTAGGGTTTGGAAGTTTGGAGTTTAATTAAAACACAAACATCTCTAAAAATTCCTAACATCTAGGCGGACTTTCGGAACAAGTTCAATTTTTATAAATTTTTTTTTAAAAATTAATTTAAGAAACATAAAATTTTTTTATTTTAAAATATATTTTTTAAATCATTTTTTATGAAAACTTATTTTCAATATTATTAACTTGTTTAGTATTTTTATAATAATAATTCTCCAACATCTAGGCGAAATTATTATTTTTAAAACATGATTTAATTCCCTCCAACATCTAGACAAGGAAAACAAAAAAATTATTCAATTATTATTATTATTTAAGCATTTTTAATATATATTTTTAATTATTACTTGTTTTCAATTTTATTATTATTAAAACAATTAAATATTTATTCTAACAAATTTAAGAATTTATCATGCATCAATATATAAAAAAATACTTAAAATAACAAAAATAATAATATATAAAAAATTCAAAAATTCAAAAAAAAAATTTTTTACCTGAACCGGACCGGTCAACGATCTGGTCAACGTTGGTCTAGATCGGTCTGATCGATTTGACGATTCAATCAGCGGTTCGGATAGTCCGGTGGTTCAAACTGATTTGACCGGTTCACTGACGATTCGTCTAGACCGATTTAAAGTTGGCTGAAGCGGGTTGACAGGTTGGTTTACACGAATCTCGGGTCGAATCCAGGTCCATGCGCGGATCTTACTTAACTAAAACGGTGTTGTTTTGGGTTTTTCCCTAAACGACGTTGTTTTGAGTTTTGTTTTCCCATATATAACTAAAGATTTTTTTTTGGTTTATTCTTTTCTGTTTCAAAAAAAAAAAAAAAAAGAGCTTTGGGGCTCTCACTGTCCGATTGCTAGACCACCACGTCGGCAACCGCCTGGGTCACCATCGACGATCGTTGTCGGTGGTTTTCGATCGTCGAAAAATGCAAAAATTATTTTGACAGCTCTTTTCAATGCCTTTTTTCTAGATCTAATTTTTTTTCACCGAAAACAGCCCCGATCGTAGTAGATCGGGGCTTGAAGTTTTCTACCTTCTTTTTTTTTTTTAGATTAAACTGATCTATTTTCTTTGTTTTTGTAAAGAGCTTGGCGTTGAGGTTCTTCCCTACGAGGGGATTATTTGTCTTTGTTTTTTGTTTCTATTTTTACGTTTCTATTTGAGTATGGATTTGGTGTGGTGTTTGGGGTTGTTGAAGGAAGAAGTTTCGAGGATTTATTCGAAGGCTTTTCGAGAAAGGTTTATTCCTTGTTTAAGAGTTTTCGAAAAGGTGGGGTTCGAAGGTTTTTGAGAGGAGGGGTCGAAGAGAGCTAATCAAAGGTAAGAAGTTGTGGATTTTTAAGGAGTTCAAAAGGGAACAGGTGGTGGTAGGGTGGCTGTAGGGTGACTGTCTGGTCTGGTGGCTGGACAGGGGGCTGGTTGGGTAGGAGAGTGGACGACTAGTGCCGACTACAGGGTGACTGGTGCCAGGCTTCAACCGCCCTGCTTTTTACCATTTTTTGTTTCTTTTTTTTGTTTTTGTTTTGTTTTAATTAATTAATAATTATTTTTTAAAAAATATATATTTATTATTATTATTATTATTATTAGTAGACTCGGACAAAACCGGTGTCTACACTCATTCAACTACAATCATCAATAAATAGCAAAAAATACTTATTCTCATCAAGTGATGTAGTTTTCATAGTCCCATAGAAATTGGCATGTATTAATTCCAGGTACTAAAAGGCTTTCCACGACTGTCTATTTAGAAATGACTTTCTTGCTTATTTCTCATAAATACACATTTACATAAATCAAGAGATTTAATTTGAGGTAATTCAAGAACTATACATTTTTTACTTAGTGACTGCAAGCCTTTGATATTGAGATATTCATATCGCAGATGTCACAATTTTGATTCATCATTCCTACTAACAATAAGAGCTTACTTTTCCATATTAGAAATATTAATTGGAAACACCTTATTTTCTATTATATGCACATTCACCATAGGTTGCCCAAATTTATCTTTAATCACACGTACTCAATTTTCAAACACAATTGCAAATCCACCAACTATTAGGTGTCCAACATTCAACAAACTATGTGCCAAATTGAAAATAATGAAGATATCATAAAGTAATTTTATTTTACCATTGCTTGCCTTTACTACAATGGTTCATTTTCTTTAAACTTATATTTGCTTGTTATCCCCAAGTTTGACTTGTAACTTTTGTGAATCGTCAAGTTTCTTAAACAACGATCTATTAGGGATCATATGATTCAGGCTAGGGGTGTAAATGATACATTAGTACTCGCAAGCTACTCGGGTTCGATTCGAAAAAAACTCGAATTCGGTTCGATTATTGTCGAGTCGAGCTCGAGCTCGAGTAGCTCGACTTATCGATCGAGCCGAATTCGAGTATTCTTATATCTGACTCGAGTAGTTCGCGAGCCTAATCGAGCTTTTATATTTAAATATATTTTTATTTTTTTTAATTAAAAAAATATTTCGAATCCGAGTTCGAGTTCGAGCATGAATAATCGAACTCTTGTCGAGTATACAAATCGAGCTTATTTTTACATATTAATCGAGCTTAATCGAACGAGCTCGAGTAGCTCGAATTCGATCACGAATCGAGCTCGAGCTTGAAAAATAAAACTCGATCGAGCTCGAGCCGAGTATCGAGCCCCGAGTTGTGAGTCGAGCTCGAGCTCGAGCTTCTCACTACTCGGCTCGGCTCGGCTCGTTTACAGCCCTAATTCAGGCACCACTATCCATAAATCAAACATCATTTGAAACTTCATTAATAGGAAAATAGGCCATGAATAACTTACTTTCTATGTTTTTTTCTTACGCATAGTTCACTTGATTCTAATAATTTGCCTTTACATGCTCAAATTTCTTACAATTGTAACACTGAACAACGTTCTTTTTCCTTTTGTGTTTATTGATAGATTATCTCTCTTGTCCATCAGAATGGCCTCTTCTTTTACCTCTGCCATGTTCTTTTTATGAAAGCCTATTTTGACACGCTCTTTACCAACGAACACTTCCTTTCTAATTTTCTTCCTATTCACTTGAAATGCCTTCTCATCAATTTTTTTTTTATGATCTGTTCAGCCTTACCTTATGAGTTTGTAAAGAACCCATTAGTTCATCAAAAAAAAAAATATAGACAAATTCTTAAACTCTTATATTACATCAATTATATGATCAAACTTTGGATTTAAGCTTCGTAAAACTTTAAAAACAATAGTCTTGTTAGTAATCTTATCACCATAAGATCTTAGTTGAGTAACAATAAAAATTACTTTAGAAAAAAAATCTTGCACTACTTCATTGATTGTCATCATCAACGTTTCAAACTCATGTCAAAGGGTTTGGAGTTTCATAGCAATAACCTTTGAAACTCTATCTATAAAGTTTCTCAAGCTTCTTATAAAATGTTGATTGCTACAATCTTAGAGAAAAATGTCATATGAATTGACTACCGAATGATAAATAGTATTTTAGAATCTTTTCTCTTGTCTTTAAGCCATTCTTCATCATTATCATTCTCGTTGTATTTGGTTTCTACAAAATCTCAAAGATCTTAAAATTTTAAAAAAGTCTTCATCTTGATACTCCAGAAGTCTGTAATGTTTTTTGTCAAACACAAGAATGAAAGGTTGGGACGACATTTAAACTGTCATTAACTACCATCATTAACAATCCAATGATACAAAAATTTGATAAGGATCTTAAGGATTTGATACCAAAAATTTGTTAGGTAAGAAGCTAGGTTTTCTTAAGTTAAATCACCGAGGTAAAAGAAAGAATCAATTTTGGATAATTGCTTATAAATTGCACTGTTCTTATTAAATTCAACCAACATTTTAATAGGCTTAAATGATATTGGGTAATTGCACATAAATTGTACTATTTTTATTAAATTCAAACAACCTTTTAATAGGCTTAAATGATAACTAGCATGAGTAAAAAAACTAAACTAACTAGAGAATGTGAAGCATAAAAATTACAATAGTTAACAGATAATTGAAAAAATGTAAAAATAGTAGCTGAATATTAGGAATCACTCTAGCCAAGTATAATAACTAACTAACAACTATATCATAAGAACCAGATGTTAAGCTCATATGTGAACTAAATTTTGGATTACTCTTTAACAATTTATATTAACATTGGAAACTATAAGTTGGATAGTTGATTTATTTTTTGAAACTTTGATAGGATTGGTATATGACTCTTTCATCATTTCAGGAGTTTTATGTGGGCTTTATTTGAGGCCAATATTTATAACCATATTTAAAAAGGGTTATGAAATGCTCACTAAGAAAGAGTGGTCACAGATTGTCACCTATATTTTCCTTTTAGCATGTTGCTTCTTTCAATCGTTTGAATACAATAAGTAGAACAATTGCATCCCACTTTCTACAGTGCCTTTGATGTTAAATATAATAATGTTTATAATCCACCACATCAACAAAAGTCCTACTCACATCCAACGTCAAGGCCAAGTATATGATTTGGATGCTCTTCCTAAAGAGAACATGGCCACACCCAATGACAAATTGGAAGAAATCTAAGTGTGTATTTGTGTTTGTACACCTCAACCTCAACCACAGCTAGAACCTCAGGCATGAAATTTGTTTTTTCAATCTAGATTAATTTAAAGTTTAGTTCAACCAATTAAGGATCATTTAGAACATATTTATGTTCCTAATTTTGTTTTGGTCCATTTGAATCTCAAGCATGAAAATTTGTTTTCTTATATTAGACTACATACTTTAAAGTTTATTTTAGCTAATTAAAGATCATTTGAAATATATTTAAGTTCTTTGTTTATATATATATATATATATATATATGCGTGTGTGTATGTGTATGTGTGTGTACACGCATTTTTGAATCATGAAGTAAATAATTTAAAAAACAAAAAAGAGTCATGATTGTATATGGTGAACGATATGATATTTAAGTGCCCATGGCATATAATTTTGGAAATTAAGCTATCAATGGTCATTTTTAAAAAGAGCTACTAAAAGTTAATTTGACCTTATCAATTTCTTAAGCTGCCAAATGCAAGGTGTTTAGTGATTATGAATTATATTGTGAAAAAGGCAAAATCAATTAAGAGTTTTTTTTTTTATTAGAAAAGAAAAAAAAAGGAGACAAAGAACAAAAGTGAGGAAAATATTAAGAAAAGTATATATTCTTAAAGCAGAGCAAATGTTTGCTAAAAGAAAATAGAAAATTAACACATAATAAATTAATGTACTAGAAAAAGGAGTTATCATAAGCATACTACCTAGAGGTTTCAAGAGCCTGCCTCATCACTTTCCCCAAGCACCATTCCTAATTTTACCTTGGGTTGAACACTCTCAACATCTGAAAATGGAGAATTAATATAAGTACTATATTTCTTGCAAATTTCATGAAGGGTACTGAATGGAAACCAAATAGCCGAGACAAGGGAAATAGTAAAGCCTAAGTAATAAAAAATAAAAAATAACTTGGACCAAACTGGAACTGATCTAGTTTCTTTGCACTCATCTGCATTCTCACTACCATTCAACTCTCTTGCAGCCTTGTGGGAGTCACACCCCAAAAAATGGCGGAGGGGAGAAACAAACCCAAGTCAATGCCATAAAAACGAATACTGGTCAACACCAATTGGTTCTGCTCCGGATGATTCAAGACCATTTTGAACTTTTATATGCCAAACCACATTTCACCAAAGGCTACGGAAGATATGAAGAAAAGCAATATAAAGAGTAAAACTACTTCAATCCCAACAGGAGCTATTTCATTCTTCATTATTATTGCAATTAACCTGCAGGGAATATAATATGCATACCATTAAAATTTCTCTTCCTCTTTTGCATACAGAATTTGATTATCTTTTAAAAAAATGACAATAATAGTTAGATTTAAGATGTCAATGTAACCATTAATTGCATTAATTTTAGATAATCTTTTTTTTTCATTTTTATTAGATATTTATCTAAATTGTTATTCTATCATTCCTTATCTTATATTCTCCAATTAAGCTTTTTTTTTTTTTTTTTTACTATTAAACCACATGGTATGCTGGATTTTTTTTTTCTGTCGGTCTAATTTTAGCTAAAAATGTATTTTTTTTATTCCTTCAAAATATGATCTCTTTCTTCACACTATTAGCTGACTTTTACAAGGTAGCTAATAGTTTTAATATCTATATTCTCTATCAGTTATTTTATATCTTTTATAATTAATGGGTAATATTTCTATTTTGGAAATCTTTCTTTTCTTGTTTCTAGATCTTTTCTATGAGGTCTTAATCTAATTCTTTAATAAAACTAGGGTTTTGTAATCATTCTTGGTCTCTTAATTCTTTCCGTTTTAATAGGTAGATATTATAATTAATTATTTTTGAACGTATAATTTTTTTATTAAACAGTAAAGTTTTTTTTTTATTTTGCTCAATATGTTCTTTTCATAAATTAATTCAAATAAATTTATTATATTGAATTTAACGATTTTATAAAAAAATAATTGTTCACAAAAAACAATTATAATGAAGTAATTAATTAAGCAATTAAAATCAAACCAAAGCATAGCTGTTGAAACTTGGAGGCATGCACCTTATCTATTTTTCGCTTGGTTAAGTTATAACCGCAATCATGAAATTTGTTTGAAACTCAAGCACTTTTTCTTTTTTTTTTTTTTTATGTGGAAAGTAACCATCAATTTCATTTATTTTAATTAATATGTAGTTTACTTTTAATAGATATTTATCTAACCTTAAAGTTATATCAAAACTACGTAGAATAAAACTATACTTCATTCTTATTGCAATTAACCTGGGAATATATTCGTACCAGCACTCTAAGCAATCATATCCATTTTTGAATGATAAATAGAAGTAGCAAATGCAAAACCATGAAACTATGCTGCATGCATTAACTTGCAAATCAATCCTAATATTTATTTTTGCATAAAAAAATTCTGATTGAAATAGATTAAATCAAAAGAAAAAACATGCCTGGTTAAGGAAACACATTGAGTCACCATCAACAAAGATAAAAATATTTTTCGCTTGATACTCAAGTTAAGTTTTAATTGCAATCATATGGAATTCGCCAACAACTCAAAAAAAAATTTTTTAATCTTTTTTGATAAATAAGTACTCCAAATCCATTTCATTATCCTTTAAAAAATGATAATAATAGTTAAAATTATTCATAAAAAAGTGGGATTTAAGATGTCGAAATTTAAACTTAATTGCATTAATCTTAATTAATCTTTTTCTTTTTAATAGATAATATTTAATTATCAATCTAAATTGTAATTCTATCAAGATTTAAAAACCTTATCTTACATTGTACAATAAAAATTATCAGCTCCTTTATTGATTATAGAATCGTGATTTTGGGGATATTACAGCAATTCATTCACATACTCAAACTGTGCTATAATTAATTATGGTACTAGATTTGTTACGTGTAATTGCAATAAATTTGGATAATTGGAGAATATATATAATTTCTTTATGAATGCCGAATATATTTATTTATTTTTAAAATTTATTCTCGTTTATGCATAAGATCCTTGAAAGTTCTTTTGTGGCTATTATCTTGACAACCTCACATTCAGTTTTATCTTTCATGTTTATGGAATTATATATTCACTAAGGATAGATAATTACAAGCTAGTTGAAGCTGGAGATTTTTGCATATAGAAAATGAAAATTTTCATCACCTTGATTATATCTTCCCGTTTGGTAAGAAGGGTTTTGCATTGGATATCGATGTTGGTTAGTATAAGCTAATTTCATCTTATCAATTTCTTAGGTTAGGTTTGATTTCATTATACTGGATTAAGTTCATCACACCATTAATTGAATTCAAATATCAACTATATAGATGCGTTATTTTGTTTGAGAATTTTTTAAAATTCATTAGGTTTTAAATTTTAATTTTGATTGTACAATTAAGTCTTAATTGAAAAAGTAAATTTTGGATCCAAAGATTAAGCCTTAAATTTTATTTGTATTTTAATTTTGTAGTTTAATTTTTATTTTTTTAGTCAAAAAAGTCAAAATCAATTGGTAAAAAAATAAAAAAAAAAAGTAAAAATAAAAAAAAGTGAGATTTTGTATGAAAAATCTTAGATTTAATTTAACTCTTAAATTCTATCTCAAATTTTATCTTTAATGGTTAAATAATTTTGAAAATACTTGGAACTCAATCTATTGAAAAGGAAGATTACACAAACAATACAATTTGAAGAAAAATTCTAGATTTGATTGAATTAATTTATTTTTAAATCGAAAAAGATTCGATCCTTATATAAGAACCTTGAATTTAAAATCAAAATGAGGGAACTTCACAGCCATTCACTTCAAGATCAAATAAAGATCATTAAAAAGAAAATAAAATTGAGCAAAGTTTTGAATCAACAAGAAAGAAACAATTAAACAAAAAAATTTTTGCAAGGAGCTCTAATTAAAGAGGCTAAGATTTATTGTTTGAAGCATGTTTAAAAGGTGAAAATTTGTTGGAACCATTGAAGTAATGTTTGCTTTTTTTTTTTTGTAATTTTTGCATAACTTTTATAATATTTAATTGCTTACTATTATTTTTATATTTATTGCATGATATTTATTTTTGCATGAATTTGCATGACTAATATTATATTTGTATAATAAATTATTTGTCTAATATATTTATTTGCATGATTAATATATTTATTTATGTGATTTATTAATATATTTGCATGATTATTTATATATATATATTAAAATGAGTATATTTAATTCGATTGTATAATTATTAATATATTTAATTGCTTGATTATTGATATATTTATTTGTATGATTATATATTTAATTGCATGTTTATATGTATGGTTTATATTATTATTTACATGATCATATATTTAATTTCATGTTTTACATTGTTAATTGCATAATTATATATTTAATTGCATGTCTATTTGCATGATTATTAATTTGTTTATTTGTATGATTAATGATTATTAATATATTTATTTGCATGGTTATTTATTTATTATTATTATTGCATGATTTTATATTTATTGCATGATATGATATTATATATTAAAGCATGATTAATATTATATTTGAATGATATTTAATTACATGTTTATATATTTATTGTGTGCATAATTGTATGATTGTACATCATTATTAATATTTTTGTGTGATTATATATTTACATGAATGGTTATTAATATATTTGCATGATATTTTATATTATTACATGATAATATATTTACATGATATTATGTATTTATATTATTATTATTATTGCATGATAATTAATATATTTACATGATATTCTACATGAATATTTTAGCATGATTTAGGCATGATATTATTACATGATATTTGGTATGATTTATAATATATTTGCATGATAATTTTAGTATTATATATTTAATATTTATTGTATGATTACATAATTGCTTGATATTCTTGATAGAATTTTTATATAACCATGTGTTGTAAATAAATAAAAAGATTGGAATTGATTCATTTGTATAATAAAAAACTTTTTGACAAGATTTAAATTAAATAACACATAATTAATTTAATATCAATTTTGAATATCAAAGAATGCTAATACCTTCTGTGATTATTTCGGAATATGCAGATCAAAATCTATTATTTTTTAAAATCCTTATCATAATTTATTTTTTTTTTAATTTTTAGTTTATACTTAAAGGTAAACTTAAAAAGAATAGATTCTCAAACCTAAAAAAAATTTAATGACTTTATAATTTTTGTATCTAATGATAACCTAAATGTTATGACAAACTAGGTTTATTCAATATAAAATTTTTCTCGAATTTTTTTCAACTGCAATTACAATAATTTTTTTAATTACAATTATAATTATTATTATTATTTTTTTTTTAAATTTTATCGAAACTAATTTTCTGAGTTCTGAGATGTGAGCATGGGCAGTCGGTCTAGGCAAAAGAAGAAGGGAAGAGAAAGAAAGAACGGTAATAGAAGCAAGGAAGGAGAATAAAGGGAGGTGGGTCGGTGAAGGGAGCGAGCACTCATAACAAGGCAAGAAAGCAAGCCAGCTGTAGGTCAGAGGAGAGTGGATCTCCGGGTTAAAGGTAGCCCAAGTCAGTCAGTCCATCAGTCAGTGGCTGGGGCTTGGCTTCGTGCAGGCCTATGCCTTCTGCTTCTTATAGACTCGAATGAAGTCAAATAAAGACTTAATTTGAGTTAGACTAAATTTTACGAAGACAAATTGTTTAGGCCCATGAGCTATAAATTGTCAGAAACACGAAACCAAAATAAGAACCTTTTGATGAGAAAAGAGAGAAATTATATACTATTAAATTAAGCGAAAAATGTTAATTTATTAAAAGAATATAGAATATTAAATGCCCTAGAAAATCATAATTCATAAGCATACCAGCTGCCTCATCTCTTTCCCAAGCACCATTCTTGATTTTGTCAATACTCTTCTACGACTTGGATTGAACGCTCTCATCAACATCTGAAATTGGAGGAACCTTTGCTGTCTCTAAGGGTATCTTGCAAATTTCCTGAAGGGTACAGATTGAAAGAGAAATAGCCAAGACAAGGGAAGTGGTGAAGCCAAAGGAATAAAGATAAATGTGGAGCTCTGCAAGGAAATGATTAGGTTCTGGCTGCTTCAAAATCTTTACCCAATCATTATTTAGCAGCTTCCAAAGTAATGGAACCAAGGTCCAAAACAAGATGCTTGCTGGAGCAGTAAACCAAACTGGAAATTTAGTTTCTTTGCACTCGTCTGCACCATCCTGGCTACTATTTAACTGATATTTTGCAGTGCACGGGCGGCCAAAAAATATGAAAACGAATATACACCCGCCAAAATGGTAGATGGAAGAAAAATACCTAAGCCGATTACAGAACAAAAAATTTTGGCCAACATCAACATAGTTTGAGATGTGTCCTCTTTCGGATTTATTTTCAAATAATACTCTAACCCAAATTGAACCAAAGCATAAGGACAATACTAAGTAAAAAACTGGTACCATCCAAAGTGGTACTTCTTCTTGCTTCGTCTTTGTTATCGCATTCAACCTGCGTCACCATTAATAAAGATGCAGATGTTGAAACTTGAAACCTCCTCTTATCTGTTTTCTGCTTGATATTCTCATTAAGTTATAACTGCAAATCTGCAATCATGGAATTTTTCAGCAACTTAAACTCTTTTAGAAAATGAAAAATAATGGTTAGATTTATTAATTAAAAATAGTTGGATTAAAGATGTCGATAATGCAACCATTAATTGCATTAATTTCAAATAATCTTTTTCATTTTTAATAGATATTTATCTAAACTTTTATTCTATCAAGATTTTAAGTCTTATCTTATATTCTCCAACTAAAACGTGACACATTGTCTTTTTTTTTTTACTATTAAACTATATAGCATAGTTAACTACTATGCATACGTATATTTATTGGTGAGATCCATATGATAATGTAAAAAGAAAATGATGCAATTTATAAAAAAATTCATCATATTTATGTCATATTTAGTATACAAAAATATGATAGGATAATATAAGATAATATTATAAATAGAATTATATTAAATAATGTCATTTTATTTTATATTTAATATGTATCAAGATTAATATAAGATAATTTATTTATATAATTTAAATTATTAATATAATTTTTAAGAATATAATAAGACATGTAAGTTTAATCTCATAAATTAAAAATAATTATCTTCACTTTGAAAGGATTAAATTATCTTATACCAAAAAAATGATAATCCTTCCTTATAATTCTATCTTTTTCTTTATATATAAATTAAATATAATATAAAATAATTTATTTATATAATTTAAATTATTAATATAATTTTTAAAGATATAATAAGACATATAAATTTAATCTCATAAATTAAAAATAATCATCTTCACTTTAAAAGGATTAAATTATCTTACACCAAAAAAATGATAATCTTTCCTTATAATTCTATCTTTTTCTTTATATATAAATTAAATATAATATAAAATAGTTATCATTCTATTTTATTCATAATTTTACGCATCAAACATGACTTTAAAGATTAACCAAAGCATAAAAAATTTTGCTAAAGGGAAAAATGGAGAGTAAGAAATCCATAAAAAAAAAAAATACTAGAGAGCTCGAGTTAAAGTTAAAAGAAATTAATTAGTGAGGAGATCATAGATTTTTTTTTTTATGATCTTTTATATAATATATACGTCTCAATTCTCTTTAATTCAACTATTCATGTAAATATCTCTTTGAATTAACATAAAATTACATGCATAATTAGTATTATGAAAATAAATTATTAGCTTAGCATTTTTGCTTGATAAACTAATATAAACTATATATTAAAGAGTTATGCTAAAGCATAAGATTAAAATCAGCAAGTGGGAAGAGTTTAAAATTTCCATCATCCATACAACAACAACAATAACAAAAATAACAACAACGACGACAATAATAATAATACAATCTCCATAACAAATTACTTATGATTAAAGTAACTTAAATCATAAACAATATTTTTACATATAAAAAAGAACAATACCTAGATGAAAACAATGAACAGCCAATGAATACAGTAAACAACTTAAAAAGAAAAAGAAAGGGTTAATAATAGTTTTAGTACTTGAAGTTTAAGAAAACGTATAAATTAGTATTTGAACTAAAATATGAGAAAAAAAAAAGGAAGTTGGATATATATATATATATGTATGTATGTATATCATATTTAATATGAACTAAAAAAATGTATAAATTGACATGGGACTAGAAAATTGTCATTCCTAAAGACCATTTACAAATTCCAATTAATGAAATATTACTGAATCTATTAGCTAAATTAAGATTAAATAAGCTCAATAAAAGAAGTTGATACATATAATTTTTTTTTCCAAAGAAAAGGCTAACAATCATTCCCAAAAAGATCCAAAGTCTTCTTTTTTTTTTTTTTTGATAAAGTCGACATTCAATCTCAATAATTGTTTTGACTAACAATAAAAACTAAAGTATCAATATTGACTTCAAATTAGTGAAATATTAAGAACCAATTCAAAGCCTCTTTCCAAATCAAATACAGGGGTACAATGGCAAGTAGTGTTATCGGGGATAAAGTCAAATGAATGTGTTGTCAAAACAAATACATGGGCTCATTCAATTATTATTATTATTATATTATAATAGTCATGTAAGTATCTTTTCTGCCTTTTAAGGTAACAACCAAAATCTAAATGGGACCAATATTATATGGCAATGAGGAAATCTTTGATCAATCAGAAAAACAATCTGGTGGAACAGTATATTTTTTATAAACACAATCAAGGGTCGTCAGCAGATCACAACGTACTCTGATGAAAATGGGTTATGATGGCATTTTGCCATTTAGTCGCCCCCACGCTGATCTATTGTTACTTGTTTGTAAGCCCTGAAATAGTTTCACCAATTGAAAGCTGGATCCCAAAAACTCGGCGAATTGTACCCGCTTGCCTGCTTAATTTTCACAACTTGCACGTTCTTGCACTAGTGAAAATGGCTTATGCCCTGATTCAGTGGGCTCGGAGATTTGTGATTCTAGATCCTTGCACTCTGTTATACTGTAAAAGTGAAGATTGCAAAATTATAAAATCAAAATCTTTGCCTTCTCAGTTTTATTTATTCAAAGCATGTGTGACTATGACCTTTTTATAATTCTGAAAGAGATGGATTTTTTTTTCATCGAGGAGCAGAAGATTCGAACTTGCTCTTTCATAAGGGAATATGTATCGATTTACGTTATTTTTCGATAGATGTTAATAAAAAAATTTTTTTTTAAAGAAAATGAAAAGGTATATGTATTTTTTGTTTAAATAGTTAAAATTAATAAAAAAAAAATTCTAACAATAATTACTTTGACAAACAGTAAAAAAAAGAAATAATTCATTATAATTTTTTTTTATAAAATAACATATAATATATAAATATATTTTTATATTACATAGCTTGTATAAATAAATCTTTCTAAATAAAATTAAACATGTTTCTTAAGATATATTAGTTAATTATTAATTTACTCTTAATTTTATATTTAATTTAGTTTTTTAATTTATTCTGATACTAATATAACTTGTTTGATATTAAAACTTAAAAAATCATAAAATATTTAGAAATTGTAATGATATATAAAATACTCATAAAAAATTTATTTTTGTAAGAAGTGTTAGTTATAAATTAAATCTAATGTTATAATAAAATATAAATATAATAATTTTTATAAAAATAAAATTTTTTTAACTTTTCTTTCCTTAGTTTTTTTTTTTTTTTTAAATTGAGATACTAAAAAACTAAGAATTATAAGAAAAACCAAAAGTTATTAAATTTTCATCTCCTTTTTTTTAATTTAAAAAATTTTCCAAACAATTTTTTTTTTGTTTCCATTATTTTTCCTTAATTTTCTTTTCTTTCCTAACTCTCTTCTTAATCCAAACATAATGTTAGCTGTCTTTTTTTTTATATATGATTTTGATAAAAAAAGATTGGGGATAATATGATTGTGAGTATATGAGGACGAAAAATAATATAAATATCAAGATAAATCATGTCAGTTTGAAACCGACCAATCTATGGGGAGCTAGAGCTTCTATAATCTCTATGTTATGGACGGTCGTAGTGAGAATGGCACCTTTGTGAATTCTAATAGGTCCACTTAAATGGTATTTTCCTTTTGGTTTCATAGCTTGCATTATTGGATGACGAAGACTTTGAAGCTTGCGCGATGAGATTTCTTTTCTTATTTTAGTGGCAAATTAAGACCTGGAATTGAAACATTTCTTTTAATCTGCATTATGCTTTTCTTGAACCTCCCGTCAACATCCCCCATGTGTCCACAAAAGCAGTCCCTTTCTCTTGCAGGACCAAGGACATTGAAGACCATGTTCCAAATTATTTTTTAACTACAGTACAGTATGATTTTGCAAATGTAAATAATATATTAATATTTATAAATTATTTATATTCTATTAAAATAAAATTTAAATTTAAATTAATTATTATTAAATTAAATTTAAATAGTTTAATTTTTAATTGAGTTAAATTAAAATATTTTTATATTAAACTCAAATAATTGATAAATATAATTAAAATTTTATATTTTAATTATTTTAATTAATAAAATATTTAAATTTGAGTATAAATAATTAAATTTTATTAAATATAAAAATTAAATTTATTTTTATATATTAATTGAATATATTTAAATAAATTTAAATAATTTAATTTTTTATCGAATTAAATTTAAATTAAAAAAATAAAATTCAATCAAATTCAAATTAAATTTTTAATTTTTAGTTTTTAATTAAATTCAAAATTAAATCTAAAGTTAATATTACGTAGATTTGAACTCAATGCATTACACTCGAAACGGCTGATTATGATTTCAACTCACCGGTACAAAAAATAGTTTCGGTTGATATGTATATATATAATATTATACTGCTAAACAGACAAGCAATGATTGAATTGTTTTCGGATTATATATAAAATTAATAAATAAATAGTATAAAAATGTAGCCTCATCCATTTCACAATCATTCGTGCAAATCAAATTAAATGTGACATAGACGTCTGTTTTAATGGGAATCATGTGCGCTTTTTAACGTAAAAACTATTTCTTTTCGGTTCCTTTGGAGGACAAAAGGCAAATGAGGGGAGATTTGACTTTGGTTTTTGTTTGATGGGGACTTGAGCTTGTTGGCTTTAGCAATTGAAAGAGATGGAAAGTAATGAAGGGGTTTCTTCTTCAAGCAGTGGAAGGGTTTGAAATTTTGTGAGAGAAGCGAGGGAGGGTGGTTTGTGCTGCCGACTAGCCGCGGTCATTAAGCAGCAACTGGCAATATTGCTTTGACTCTTCCATTGTAGGGGACCCTGTTGGCGAATCCCAAGCTGTCTGAAAAGCCCATACTGTAATGGATCTATTCCCTTGAATAATCGGATGATGGGACTGGCAATTGGCAAAATCTTACTATTTGTACCCAGGGGTGATAAATGATAATTCAAGTTCACAATGTTAACAGGTCTTTTCAAGATTATAGTTAATTGGATTTTTTTCCAACTATAACCGATTGTTTTAGAGTTCAAGGTCTAGAAACAAGGCATTAAAATTTTACAAATGCAGAATTATTCTGACTAACCAAGTTTTAATTGTGCTATACGTTTAATGATTAGTTGATAATGATAAAGTAAAATGAGAAGAATTTTCAATCAAAAAGGGCAAAAATCTAAAAAAGTACTGAATTAATGCATGCAAGAACACCAGAAAACCCAATGCCAAACTGATTTCTTTTGCGGACAGATTACGAGTCATGGACTGTCAAAGGGCCACAAACTACCAAAGGCCATGTGCACATTGAGTTTAATGTCTGGGACCATTTTGATCCAGAAGAAGATCCTACAGCGGTCCCCATGATCTTTTCCATGGCAAGTTATAATCATTGTTTCTTAAATCAAGCATCGGCTTTTGGCCTAATTTAAGGGACACTGATTTCTGTCATTTGTTTTTATAGTCCGAGCTTTTTTAAAACAAATTTCTGCCTCTCAGTTTCCCTTGAAAAAGCTTCTAAAAAGCTGAATCCCGGTTCTTTATATTAAGCAGCTTCTGATTCAATGTATACAGTTTTTCAGGCAGGCTAGCTATTTGGCCTGCCTTACATATATAGTTTATTAAACCAATGCACGAATCATATAGAAGGAAATTAGGCTGCTTTAACAAAGTAATGAGATCAGCAGAAAATTATTGTCTCTAACAATAAAATAAAACTCGGATGAGAACTATTACTAAGCCGTACGTGGTTTAGTAGTCTGATATCAGTGTATCATTTTGCATCAGTGGCAACCATAAGGATTCAACATTATTAGTAGGGCCCAAGAACAGCTATTTTGAATGTACTAGTGTGGATTTTCTACCTTAAAACCGGAGAAGATGTTGTCCCTTAGCAACATCTGAATATATTCAGTCCTTCATCATCTTACATGCTCAGGTCAGGTTATATATCATTGTCCGTTTCTCCCAATCCTACCAAAACTGGATCATTATCGTGCCGATGATTACGCAAATATAGCTTTGATCTAGTATTCTGAAAAAGTTGATCACAAGCTTTTGATGTGATGGTCAAGTGCTCAACCTTAATGGTTAAGAAGTTACAAGTTCAGGAATCAGGATTCAATGTATTAACAGAACTTAAATTAGTCAAGAACTGAATTATAGTCAATCACTCAAGGTTTAAATGTGGAAAACCAAGAAAGACCAAGGTCTTCTTAATCTTAAAGACCGAGTCTCCCAAGTGAGAGGCATTCAGAATTTCGGTACGAACAGTCAAAGACTTCAGGGATGAGTGATTAAAGCTCCCATGTGAATTAGGACAGGGTGAACAGGGAAAAGTCGAATTTCTAGTGTGCACTCATCAAATACCAGGCATCAATAGTTGTTGACTTTATTTTTTCTTTCTCCTCCAATCACCTTTGAAATAGAAGTCTCTCTCAATTGGAATTGTAAAGTTGCTAAAGAATACAGCTAGCCATTTGCAAAAATCAGTCTCTACAGTCCAACCAATTAATGGAGACTTTGCTGCCTTTGCATATACTTCCAAAAAGAATTTACCTTTCGTAATACATATTCTTTAGATGCCGGATATTTTGCAGTGATCAAACATTCATGGGGTCACTCAGGACCCCACCCTTTAATGCATTCCAACTTCTAACTTTAGATTCCAACTGTGGTACTGGAAAAATATATAGATAAACAATCTGTTGTTAAGAGAGAAAAGGGAAATTATAATCAGTTTACAATAATGTCTGCCTTACTACCATAATGAGTTTTCAACAACCCAGCAAAGGGACATTCATGTATGTCCGTTTCGGATTTGGTGTATTTGATTTAAAAAAACTAGAGAAGATCTTCTTTAAGTTTTAAATAAAAAAGGTATCTTTCAGCCTATTTAATTTCATCATCAGAATCTTATATATATTCAGTAATCCATTGTTTTTTCTTGCATTCTTTATTTGCTTGTTGATCAATGATGGTTATTTATGATTCTATTCAGTGAAGATGAAATGAAATAATTTGCAGTTTTGAACATGAAAAAAAAAAGGTCCCATTTAGAGAATCCTGACAGTAAAAGAATATTAACGACATAAGACAGTATTAATTATTTACTCATTAGTTTTGTCATGGTCAAATTATGAAGCTCCCATATGTAATGGGAAAGGGAAAGATAAAAGAATGAAAAATTAAAAAAGATTGATGTAGTACTGTTTAATTGTCTTTATAAGTGGCCAGCTTGATACGTTCATTTGAAGTGATATTATTACCCTGTTTGCAGCCCATCTATCAGTTACAAACTAATCAGAGACTATATATATAAACATCAAAGACATGCAGGAAAACAAAGGCATAGGCTATTAAATGAGCAGTAAAATACATTCACTTTTTATTGAAAGGACAGCACCATTGTTGTACAGGTTGCTGTATTACTACATTTATACAAGAATTGATAACCGTTTCCTTTATCACCACTGTTACCAATTGCTATCGTTTCCTTTCTCTCTCTCTCACGCTCTTGCACTTATCGCACAGACTCTCTCTCAAAGCCAACTGGCGATTTTGATTGATTCACATAAGAAAAGAACAAGAGGGAGAAAGGATTGAGGAAAGGACAAAAGTAGTCTAGGAGAGGATTTGAGTGTGATTCATTTCGTCTTATCCGCTCTACCCTCTTTCTATTCTCTTTATACACACAACAGCTTCAAAAGTTTGCATGTATGTGAAAATCCAAGTGAGAAAAAGAGAGTGTTCCTTTTCATTGTTCATAGCAAATTCATTTCCTTTTCTATCTTTGTTACACACAAGGAGAGGGTTGTCAAGAAAACACGCATTTTGTAGTTTGGTTGGAGAAAGAGTGTGATAATGAATGTATCAGCTTCACAATGTGGTAGTGGTTGTGAGTCTGGTTGGACTCTTTACTTAGATCAATCCTCTTATTCTCAAACTCGGTATCAAAACTTTGGTGGGAACTTTGATGAGGATTATGGAGGAAAAGGAGCTAGATTCGTGGTTGAAGATGAGGAGGAGGATTTATCCATGGTGTCTGATGCATCTTCTGGCCCAAGACATTATTGCGAAGACTATAAGGGATGCCTAGATGAAAATGGAAGCTTCTGTTCTGCTCCTGTAGCCCCTGAACCATCCAAGAAAAGCGACAAAAATAAAAAGAAAATAAAAAAACATGGTAGCAATCAACAGCATTCTTATCTTGATGACACTGCCAGCTCCCCTGTAATAAGCTTTTCCAAGGCAAGTTTCACATCCTGACTACAATTTTCTTACTGTATACCTATAGGTCCATTTGTAAAACATTAGAGTGATAATGGGTGTTCTTGGTGTATGTACAGAAGAACAGCAAGAAAGAAGCTTCAATAGATTTCTTGGACTTGTCACAAGGTTACTCGGGTACACATTTTAAGGTATTAAGCACTAACTATCTCCTTTAAAAAAGTTTGTCTACCATTATCATATAGTGTATAAACTTGGCTATGCTGCTTGTGAGCTCCAGGGCAAATCAGCATTCCAGAAAAAATTTGGTTTCTTGAAATCAGGAAAAGCAGGTTCAAAAGATGCAGGTTAGTCTTTGCTTTCACTTTGTCATAGATATTCATATTCTTCTCGGGAAATTTTGGCATTTAGATTATGATACATCTATGGACAAAAAAGGAAATTTGATGGTTAGATATGCCTAATTTGTATTGTATTAATCTCTTGGAACAGGTAGTTTCCAGGAAAGAAACTGGGAATGACAAAAGGGTAAACCGTAACAGCTTTTGTCTCTAGTCTCTACTACTGCAGCTGCCCTGGAGAGAGAAATGAATGGCAGGAACGTGTAAAAAAAAAGGCATTAGATCTCAAAGGGATCTTGTTCCTTCCTCTTTATTCTTGTTTTTTTCTTTTCCAATTCTACTTTTTATTTGTTCCTGTCAATGCAGTGGGAAACAACCTGAGAACATTAAAAATAAATTAAATTTCTGTCATTGGTTGTATATATTTATCTTTTTTATCAGTGATAGGCAGTTGTGAAAATTGTAGGTTTTCTCCAGTTTTTTTTTTTCTTGACATCATCATGAATAGACCATGCAATTGATGCTGCTCCATACTGTGTAGAGTCTGGCTTTATTATCACAGAATCTATTTCTTCAGGTTTATCTACTGTAGAGTGTAATGTTTAAAACTTAGTAATACGCTGAAGGAACGTTCTGCCTACCATAATTTTCCACTTGGTTGCACGGAAGACTTAAAAATTTTGGATGCTAGGCTGAGAATATGCGGTATCCACAAATAAATTTGCTGTTCAAATTTCATCACTGTCAGAGACACTAGTTTCTATCTTTTTTTTTTCTTTTTTTTTTTTTTACCGTTTTGGAAGAATGATAGAAAGGCTATATTTTTGGAAACAACTAGAAACATTATTAACCTAGGAAACTTCATATTTAACCCAAAAAAGATGGAAGGAAAAAAATGAAGAAAAAAAGTGAAGGCTCACCACAGAAGATAGCTGTGGTCCTTGGATGGACAGGGTGTCGTTGCATTTTCCATTAATCGGACGAGTACCCCTGTAGCCCATTAGAGCCCACCCAACCACACACAACAAAAAAAATTGAAGAGAGTACAAGGCCATTATAAAAGCATACCAATCCGGCAATCCCGGATGGCAGCAAAATGGCCCACCTTTTTCCACATCTGCAATTTCCAGCCTAGCTTAAAACTAGGTAGGGTTGGTAAATTTGGTAACCTATGCTATACCAGATTCAAAACAGACAAATATCTCAGATGGAAGGAAGCAAAAGCCAAGCTTCATTTTCCACCAAAAGGGTCCCAAAAGCATCATCCCACCATTCCCTCTCTGATAGCTACTAACCAAGAATGTGATCCATACATAATACTGGGTGCAATTATTGAATTTTGTTTTAGTGAAGGTGTTTCCCAGGCCGTCCTGAGACTTAGCAAACCATATCTTGGAAAGGGACTTGGATCTTAGGAAAAGGACAACACTTTCCCACTTTGTCCTGTCAATCCTTCTTTCTTGTCCTTTTTTACTTTTGATAAAATAACGTCATACTATATTCACTTCCAAGGTTAATGTCAACTACAAAAACAGGATAGAACCAATTTATTGTTTTCACAGAGTCAGATTATGCTTCCAATATTTGACATTATAATCCCACTTATAATAGATTTATGGTCGATAACTCGAGATATATATACACTGTATTACACTATTTCCTTAATTTTATGAATCACTTACTTCGCTAAAATATCTGCAGTGATATATTGTCCTGTCAGTAGCTTTCTGAAATGAAGACAAGAAGTGCGCGGGGAGGCATGGGAAGAGGGTTTTGCTGTTCCAAAACTCGGCTGCACTTGCCTTGAAATTCAAAATATCCATTTAAGCTTGCCCACCAACATCTTCTGCAAGCTGGCAGAGAGAACTCCTACTGACCTAAAGGTAGCTCTTCCATTTTTCATCCCTTCCCAACGATATGGACAGCTAGCAAATTAAGAATAAAAAAAATTCAGGCATGGACGTTAAAACAACACCAGAATTGAAGACAATTGTACCACTACAGTAACTAATTGGCATTGTTGTCCCATTTGGCATCTTGTAATTTCCCAATTTTAATTCATCAAAAATGATCTCACATTGTAATTCATCAAATGCTTGGGTGATTTTAAGCTAGGGAAAAGTTTATGAAATTTTTAAAAAATGTGGATTAGCCCAACCCAGTTATAAGAAGACAGCCCAACATTTTGGGTCGTGGGCCTCTCTGCAACATTGAATTGTGATTGATCATTTTCATGGCAATTGATTGATGTTTGTGTGGTTTTTGAAATTAAGTAATCAAAAACATTTATCTTTTCAAAAATTGTAAATGAAATAATTTGCACATGTAAATTGACCATAAAAATCTCAATCAATTGATTTGCACCTTTGCCTTCAAAGAATTCAATAATTGTTAGTAACCTTGGAAACACCAAATCATCATTATACATATTTTTATTGTCTCTTATTCTCTATATGAAAGCTAGTCTCCCAATTAACCTAAAAAAAAAAAAGTCTTGTCTTATATTTTAGTTTTTTTAATTGAAATTATTAATTAATGTCTCATAATACTTATAAACAATTGTTAATCTATTTTTTTAATTTAGTACTTTTTATGGAACAGTGTCTAAGGTCTAATGGCCTAATTTAAGGGTTAAAAAGTAATTTACGGTCGCTTAACTTTCGAACTGTCATTATAAGTTCAAGGATTAAAATGTAATTTACTTGGTCATTTAACGTGGACGCTGTTACTACAAGTCGGTAGTAACCGTTGACTGCAACTTCAACGGGCTACAAAACGTAAAGTTCAAGCAACAAATATAAAGCCCAAAGCGGGCGGTCCAACGTGAATCTGCCATTAAGTCGGTGACCCACAAACAATCAACCCGTAAGCCGGACTTGAAAATTCGGGAAATCCCAACGGTTCTAAGTACAGAGATTTACCTGTATCAGGCAAAGCGAAAGTAAAATTTTTGTGGTTTTTGTTTTTCTTTCTTCAGAGTGAAGAGGAGAAAGACAAAAAGGCTGAGAGCCCAAAGAAATTTATCATCTCCGATCCTCAATGGAGGATGCCTACGTCAGATCTGTTTCTGAGGTATCTCACTTTTCTATTTTATTTACATTTTTTATTCAAATAGTTTGAGACTACTTACTCTAAGTGAATTCTTCAATTTTAACTCATGCGTCAAGATTTTTATTTTGAGTTCGTTTTTTCAGATCGAGATTTTGAATATTGAGTGCGTTTGTTTCTTTGTGTTAGGTTTTGGATTTCTTTGGGGTAGACTCGACGAAAGGTCTCAGTGATTCTCAGGTAAACCATTTATATTATTGAACTGCATCGAATATTTTTGCTAAAATTGGATTTTGTGTTCGTAATGTCAGGTTTTGCAACATGCTAGGCTTTATGGTAAAAATGGTAAGTTAATGTTGTTGTAGTTATTATGTTTATTATAAATTATTTATTTATTTATATTTCATGTGCAATTGACAATATGTTAATGGAGGAATTAGGGGTATAATAGATCGAGTTCGAATCGATACAGTATTAAGCTCGACTTGAAATTTGATGCTTGAAACTCAGCTCGAACTTGACTCGAGATAGAAATTGAGTTGTTCGAGCTCGCTTAATTAGGTTTGATTAACATATAAAAATAAACTTGATTCTTATATTCATCAAAAGCTTGATTATTTGTACTCGAGCTCGAGCTTGAGTTTGAAATATATTAATTAAAATAATAAAAATATATTAAAATTTAAAAACTTGATTAAACCCGCGAGCTACTTGAGTTAGGTATAAAAATGTGTGAACTCGGTTCAATTGATAAGCCGAGCTACTCGATCTCGACTTGATAATAACCGAGCCGAATTCAAGTTTCATTTAAGTCGAATCCAAATAACTTGTGAGTACTAATGAATCATTTACACTCCTAGGAGGAATAGTTAGGAACTCTATCAAGATACTTTTTTTTATGCGATGTTTCCTTATAATTTTTCATCTGGTTTAAAATTGCAGTAGTTTAATCAACTACAGTGATCTTGATTCATGAATATTATGAAATTTGATATTAATTTCTCTTTTTATCTCCCTTATAATTTTTTTTCCCTTTCCTTGCATGTATGTTTTATGGTCTCCAGTGCTGCCTGAAGAAGAAAGTAAGCACTGCAAACCACCATTTCATTTCTCATTTTGAGTTTATTTATTGAATTGCTCTAACAAAGGCATTCATGCACCTTGATACTTGAATATTGTATGTGTTTTTTGTTATGAAAGTTACTTTAATTAGCTCATCTATATTTCTGTCGACTTTTTGGGAGTTGATAGCTGTTGCTATGCATTAATTTAAACTGTAACATTTTAATTACTCTAACAGCTTCTCTGTATTACTGTTAACTTTTTCTCCATCAAGCATTGCTTTATGGTTTACCTATTTTTCATTGCATTTGAGTCAAACTTCAAAAAATTATGTTTTATAGAAAGCCTTTTGACATTTATGTGGTTTGTCTGAACAAGTCTTTGCATTTAGAATCAGCTTAACAATGAATGTCTTGTGAAATTGTGACAATCTTGTCATAGATTGGTATTCAGGAAAAAAGAGGTTGGCTCTGGCTATGGCTCAAACTCTTGGCATTGTACCAGATGTTGAGCCTCTTAAAAGCTATATTGAGGTGGTTTTAGCTTCTATAATTTATTTTTGGCAATTTTTCTCCTTCTGAAAGAAGTATAAGAGCAGTTAGTTTTAGTAAAAGTAGAATTCTCAAGAGGTTGCTTGGCGAATGGTTCCTGGCATCTACCAACCCCACGAGTTATTTCTGCCATTGGCAGTTAACCATAAGGAACAAGCAAGCATTCACAATCCGATTTCTTGTTGTGAAGTGTATGCTTAATGATGCTCTCATTTCCCTTTTTTATGCACCTGATCTATTTTTGCACAGAGTGTTAAAATTTGCTAAATTTTTTGTATTTTACGTTGTTGGATACAGGGGCTTCCTTTTGGAAATTAGTTTTCAAGCAATTTGATGATCTGCTTGTTAAGATATTGATTGCTGCGGCACTTGTATCTTTTGTTTTGGCTTTGATTAATGGAGAGACTGGCTTAGCTGCATTCTTGGAGCCTTCTGTAAGATTATCAAACTTAGCTTTGATAATATTATTTCTTGTTATCATTTTCCGAAACATGGAAATGCATTTTTTTCTATCATTTTGTAAATTAAATGAACAGTCAAAATGCTAGTCTTTTTTAAGATATTGTTGAGTGGATTATTGTAGGGCACTTACTGCAGTAGTTTTGTTCCCTTCTGTGTAGTTTTCAAGTTTGCTAAAGCATCTCTTGCTAAGGTGGCTATAGGCTAGATTGATCAGGGCATGGAATTGCACCAACTTATAATTGACTCTACAGAATGGTCAATATATTTTTATTTAATATATTTTGGGGAAGAATTAACTGCCAGGTTTGTTAGCTTTTGGAGAAGGGAAGGTTAAATTGTATCATTTGCAGTTAATTGTATTTGAATATGAGTTAATGAAGTTTTGGTATATAACCTTTAAATTAAAAAATTTAGCTACTTGGGCATGAATATTTAAACTGAAAAAGTGGCTAGTTATGCATGTAGCCTGTGAACTGAAAAATGTGGCTAGGTGTCATGGAGATGGGCAGCCTACTTATACTATTCTAGTTTGTTATCTGAAGTCTCTTACTTGTCCAAGGAAATACGGACCTTAAATTTTTAACATTTATGGCCTATCTTTATATGTGGAATTTATTGGTGCCTGTAGTAATATCCAACTTTATATGTGAATCTGTTTTGGAATGTTGGTCTAGCTTTTCCATTCTTGGTTTATATCTTCTTGTTTTAAATAACATATTGTTTATTTAATCTACAGGTTATCCTCCTGATATTGGCTGCAAATGCTGCAGTAGGAGTAATTACGGAAACAAATGCTGAAAAGGCTCTTGAGGCATGTTTTTTGGAATCTCAATCTGAAGCCGCTAAAACAATTATTTTTTTATAATAAAAATGACACCTTAAGCATGCAAAGGCTGGTCAACAATCCTATGGATGCTACAATAGAGCACAAATAGAGAATGAGAGTTGGAATATCAGCAAAGTTGATTCAACACTCTCTGACCTGTGATGTCTCCCCATCTTTCCAATATATGAATCATCTTCTTAGTCATAACCTACGAACACACCAAAACATGTGGACCTAATATTCGTTCCCATAAGATGATATAAAAGAAGATAAATTCACTGGTCCTTTATTCTTTTTGTGCATAAATTGCTGACACAGACTTATTTGATATTGCTATTTCTTTTTATTATTATTTTATTATTATTATTGTTATTGTTTTATTGTAGGAACTTCGTGCCTACCAAGCTGATATTGCAACTGTGCTTCGCAATGGTAAATCAAATAATGATATAACCATATCACTTGTTCATGTTGGTTTTAGTGTCATGGTATGATAAGCCAGTGGTTTAATTTGTTTATTTTATTTGTTACATTAAATTTTTATTATCAGAAGAGTGAGAGCAGATAAATAGTTATTTTTTATTTTTGGTTTTGCTTGTCTGTTTGGACTTTGATAGTCATAGCCAATTGCTTTTCTGGATCTGGATTGAAACGCACCTTGGAACAATCCTTATGTTTTGAACCTGTTATATGTCAAAGTAATGGGTATCATCTATGGCTGTGGATGTTAGCTCCTGGAGATTGTTGCTTTGAGTTGAACTCTTAATATTTTGTGCTGGACTTGTGTTTATAATGTTTACTCAACTCTTGTTTTCTTCTCTATTTCATTTCTCTGTGTATGGTTCTCATTATATTGATGCTTGACTGAAAGTTAAATTCAAATTTCTGATGTTCAAAGTGGCCATTGCAGGTTGTTTCTCAATACTTCCTGCAACGGAGCTAGTTCCAGGAGACATAGTAGAAGTCAGTGGTAAGTTAGTCATCTATTCTAAATTTCAAAATCAGTTTGTCACTACTTGTTTTAGTAAGATACTGAAAGAGTGGTCATTTTTGTCTTGTCTTCTGTAAATTGAATAGTGGGAAGCAAAATTCCAGCTGATATGAGAATGATTGAGATGCTAACTGATCAGCTACGTGTTGATCAAGCAATTCTTACAGGTACAAACCATTTTTATGAATTGCTGTATTATGGCTTCTATTTAATAAGCATGACAAAAGAAGTAAAATTTACAGATTGAGGTGGCCCTTATGGATAATCTTCCAAATTGAGTGTATCCACTGGAACTTGGTGTTGCTATTTTAGATAGTGTGTGGCTTAGAGAGATGCTTGCATTAAGGTTTCTATGTATGGTGCTGGTTTAGTGGTTATCTTTGAAGTCAGACCTTTAATTTTTTGCTTTCTCGTTTTGAAGCAGATAATGAAGTCTTTTTGACTATTTTTTGAGTAACCCTAGATTTTGAGAGTAGCCCTCCATTCTGGGTGATGAGTAAAGGAAAAGTAGGGCATTGTTTCTTTATGCCAAATACCTAATTAGTAGTCAAGTTCAAACACTTTCTAATCTTACTGATTTCATCAAGCTGGATTGCTTGATATAGCTTTAGAAGCCCTTAGAAATTGATTGAGAAAATGTAGTCTAGTTGCTGCCTTTCACATTGTATTGTGAGTTTGTCTACTTTGGAAATCCTTATATGATTTTAGCCGTTCTTGCATGGATTGAGCAACTAACATTTGATTATTTTCCTGCGTCATTTCTGCTTTAGATAAGAAACAAAAACTTGATCAGATCTCCTGTTTGTAAAATATTTGATTTTTTTTTTTTTGGATAAGTAAGACATTTAAAATTTTTAATGTTCAGGAAATATTATTCTAATTCCAGTGAATTTCATGATGTGATGGTTTTTGCCTCCTATATCTGATTGATATTTGAATGGTTTTTTTATTGTTTAGGGAGGGTAATGTGTTTCCATTGAAATTTGATTATGCACATTTCATCTAAAATTATAAATTATCATACTTGCATGTTGATTAAAGTGAAAAACATGGGAGTTAACAAGTTAATGAGACTAATGCCTTTGCTTTGATTACTTAGTAAATTGTTTGCGCTTTATAGGAAATTGGAATATTTGTTTTCTTTGACTTATTCTAAGTGGTTATTAAGCCACACAATGAGCAGGGATTACTTGCCCAGAATATTTACTTACCAGACCATGCCTATAGTTTTTCCTTGTAGCCTTAGGTGCACGTCGATCAGGGTGCTTTATACTTTTATTTATTTTACCCTTTCACACATGGTTTACTGCTTAGGACCTTTGGATTTTTGTTTGATATCTTGTTAGGAGTTAACGTTTTCTGTGTGCGCACAGTCCAATTTCAGCTGAAGTTTTTGTGTGATGGTAGGTGAGAGCTGCTCCGTGGAAAAAGACCTCGAGTCCACAAAAGCAACAAATGCTGTATATCAAGACAAGACAAATATTCTTTTCTCAGTAAGACTTTAAAATTTGTTGCACTTGATACTTTGACATGATGAGAGTTGCTTGTGCATGTAAGAAACTGAAATTCATCGTTTCACTGCATTGTTGCAGCTAGCTGCTGAAATTGGTTTTGATTGAGAGATTCTGAATGAGTTTGGTGCATAGTGGGCCATAAGTGGGATTAGTGTTGGAAAACAAACGTTTCACTTTTTTCATCTGTTTAAGTTTTGCTGGATCATAAATTTTAGTGGTCTGAATGTATATCTAGTTGACTGCATTGTTAATGGTGCTCCGGCTCATATGTGCTCTAGGGTTATTCCTTTTTTTCATCTGTTTAAATTTTGCTGGATCATAAATTTTTGGTGGTCTGAATGTATATCTAGTTTACTGCATTTTTAATGGTGCTCTGGCTCACTTGTGCTCTAGGGTTATTCCTGCATACAAAGGTAAACAGCGCATGCTTTTGCTACTTTTTTAACTGAATAAACTTACTAAGTTATGTATGATTTTAGTGTGGGCCTTCGAGGTCATGTGACTACTGCATTCAAATTATTCAGTTGGATATGCTTTCAGTTTCTAGGTTTTGGATTTTGTCCCTTCTGTTTCTCAGCTTTAGTGGGTGTATAAAATTTCAACAGTTTGGCCAGAAAATGGAATCTAGGAGAGATATTAAGTTGACATGCTTTATGTTTCTGAAATCTTCTGTCAATAGTTTTTATGTATGAATTTGACCAGTTGTTATATCTTTACTAGAACAGATCAGATTTGAGAAGCTAAATTTTATTTTCATTTCTGCATTCCCAGTGCCTTGGAAAAATTCCTTGCTTTTCTATGTTATTAGCTACATATTCTAACATTTTTGGATTGCCAGGGTACAGTTGTGGTTGCTGGCAGGGCAAGAGCTGTCGTTGTCGGAGTTGGTGCTAGCACTGCCATGGGCAGCATCCGTGATTCAATGTTGCGAACAGATGATGTACGTAAATTTTCATTTTTTCACCATTACATTTGCCTAGGCATTTCTTTTGCTTTTCCCCTGGAGGAATGTTATTCTCTCTTTATTCTTTCTACCTGTTATAAGGAATTCTGTTATGATATTAAATTCTTTGAAAATTGTTTCTGAAGTTTCATATTCGTTCCTTGTATTTGAGGTAGATTACAAGATGCTGGTGAAATAACTCTCCTGAATGGTGATCTTTTGTTTTCAATTTGGTGCTTGAGAAATTGTTTGTATGCTTAGCTGGTAACGAGGTTTTAAATCTCTGAATTTTAATCTCTATGCAATATTTATTATCTACCTGTTTTAAGGAATTCTGTTCTGATATTAAATTCTATGGAAACTGCTTCGAATGTTTCAAATTTGTTCCTTATATCATTACGTGGATTTAAAATTATGATGCATGATGCTGGTGCTGGTGAAATAAGTCTGCTGAATAGATAATGGTTGTATGACTGGTGATATTTCTTTTCAGTTTGGTGCTTGAGAAATTGTTAGTATGCCTAGCTAGTACGGAGGTTTTAAAACTCTGACTTTTAATATCTATATGTAATATTTATGATCTTACTATAGCTTTCATCAAAGACCGATTTAAATTGTGGTTTTTACACAGATGAGCAGTATGTGTTTATTCTAACCTTTCTTGTTGGTTGCAGGAAGTGACACCATTGAAAAAGAAATTGGATGAATTTGGTACCTTTTTGGCAAAGGTGAGTGTTAGTTTTCTGTTTAAGCTTCAACTTATATCTGGTAGATATGATAACCTTCTATGATAACATTGGTGTGTTTTTAGGTTATTGCAGGGATTTGCATACTGGTCTGGATTGTAAATATTGGTCATTTCCGTGACCCTTCTCATGGTGGATTCTTGCGTGGTGCAATTCATTACTTTAAGGTAATGTTGTGTTAATCTACTTTATTTTTTACTTGATGGTTGTTTTCCATAAAATATGTATGTTCTTACATTTTAACTTTGAACTACTTGGTTGTGCCTTTATAGATTGCTGTTGCACTTGCCGTTGCTGCGATTCCGGAAGGGCTTCCTGCTGTTGTAACAACGTTAGTGTGTCAAACTTCCTTGGTTTATGAATATCTCAAAATCATTATCATGGAATCCTATGTGGCAAACACACTAGGCTTCTATTGAATATGGATACGTATGTTCAAGACATTTTCTGTGAAACTGAATGGGAGATTGAAATGTTTATTGGATGATTGGTATACTATATAGTAAAGATGGCTGAAGATATGACTTAAGAAAGTCCCTTGTCATGTAAATTTTTGAGCCATCAAATCACAAAATCACTCCTAAAAATGTATCTCAAACTCACTTTTCTATGATAGTTGTAAGCTTATATTGACTAGTGCTATCAACTATCTGTAAAGCATTTTATATATTCCCCAAATGCGTGTTGAACTCTTCATTTTTTGTTAGTTATTATCTTGCATTAATGAGGAGTGGTAGTGAAATCCATTTCGTGTTTAACTTTTTAAGAGGGATAATTATAACTTTGCATTTCTTTTGGCTGCTTTCAGTTGTCTTTTGCCCAAGACATATGCTTTCTCAAATTGGAATCTAACTTGCTATTTTTGGTGATGAATGTTCACTTTTCCAGGTGTTTGGCTCTCGGAACAAAGCGAATGGCTCGACTGAACGCTATTGTTCGATCCTTGCCATCAGTAGAAACTTTAGGCTGCACCACAGTGATTTGCAGTGACAAGACAGGAACTCTGACGACAAATATGATGTCTGTTGCAAAGGTAATAGTCCTAGAACACTTAAGCATCAAGAGTATTATGTGTTACCTCTCAAATCACTTTCTTCTTGGTTTTTTAGTCATTTATGCTATTACTTCTGTTGTTTATAAGCTGCTGCTTCCACTGTTGTTAATAATGAAATTTTGGTTTGGTTTCCAAGTTGCAAACATTCGCGGAAGAAAACAATGGATAAGCGCTCCTTGTCACTTATAATTCATAATTATTACTAATTTCAGTTTTTATTTTACCATACAATAATAATAGAAAGTATGGCTTCATTGAAGCTGGTCAAGTAGAGACCTGCTTTCCTTGCTTCTACATATCAAGCTTTAGTATCATTTTACTGCTTAACAGAATGATATTTCTTTCTGGCTTTTCCTTTATCTCAGATATGTGTGGTCAATTCTGTGCAAAATGGTCCTGCAATTGCTGAATTTGGTGTCACTGGGACAACTTATGCACCAGAAGGCTTTATTTTTGACAGCACTGGGATTCAGGTAATTTGCTTGTAGATGGTTTGACATTAAGTATATGTTCTATAAGGGGACCTAGCCTGTCAGGGTGACAGGGACAATACTTTGAATTATAGATGGTAGGCCAAAATAATAAATATGTTCACCACCACTAGTTCACCACTATTGCTAGCTTACCCCATAATTTGGACTGCCAGTGTGTACTCCATGGTTACGCTCCTATGTTGGAAAACATACCATACAGAATAGGGTTGAATTGTCTTATTCAATTCCTGTCTACAAGACGAAGGTCTTTGACCAATTTATGTTAGAATCCTACCATACTAATACTTAGATATGGCGTGAACCTGTGAGAGAAATTGAAAGATACAAAGATTGGTGACTGCACACAGAAATATATATATTCTTTGGTGAACAACTTGCTGAATGAAGCTAGATACAGATGAGGCATGACTAAGTACATATGGTGGTTGACTTCTGGACCATTTAGGATTATATCATTTTGCATTGCATCTATATGACATTTGTTTATTCTGCAGCTTGAATTCCCAGCTCAGTTGCCTTGTCTTCTTCATATAGCAATGTGTTCAGCTCTATGCAATGAATCTCTCTTACAGTATAATCCAGACAATGGAAACTATGAAAAAATTGGCGAGTCAACTGAAGTAGCGCTCCGGGTGTTGGCAGAGAAGGTTTGTATATTTAGGCCTGATGGCTGGCTACATGTGGCTCCCTATGCGGCTGCCTTCTCTTGTATGCATCTTGTGTGTGTGACCTTTTACTTATCCAACACACTAAATAAAAAAAAAAGCTGTTGCTAATAATTGTCATTGCTTATTCTTTTTACTCCTTTCTTCCTTTTTGTTTATAGCTTTTGCGCTGCAATTATTCATTTTCAGTCTGCAGACTTATTTATCTTATTGATTCTTTCAGGTTGGTCTTCCAGGCTTTGATTCTATGCCTTCTGCTCTGAACATGCTGAGCAAGCATGAGCGAGCGTCCTACTGTAATCACTATTGGGAAAACCAATTTAAAAAGGTTTGCATTTAGATTTTGTTTTCTTATGTTAGGTTTTGCTGTGCAGTTTGTGGGATTTGAGTCAAATTGTCTGCAGATAGACAATCTGGCCTGAATTTCTCTGGATGTGATGGGTTTTCGTGTTTAAACACTTCACAGAAAGGGATGTTTTGTTTTTGTTTTACTCTTGATATGTTCTGGATTTCTTTATGGTTCTGCCTGTTGGTAAATGGTCATAAAGAATTGGTAAATTATTTAGATTTCTGATTCTCCATCCTAAAGGTTGTCCTAAATTAACTATGATGATGAATTCTCTTTGATCAAGTGCTTATTTATCCTTTGCAGGTTTCTGTTTTGGAATTTTCCCGAGATCGCAAAATGATGAGTGTCCTTTGTAGCCATAAGCAGACGGACATTATGTTTTCCAAAGGTGCTCCTGAGAGTATCATTGCTAGGTGTAGAAATATCCTCTGCAATAGTGATGGCTCCACCGTTCCATTGACTGCTACACTTCGGGCTGAGCTGGAGTCAAGATTTAACAGGTAAGATTTCATCTTGTTTCCATGTATTCATTAACTTGTGTTTATTTCCATTTCACCTTCCCAAATTTGCTTAATTTACTATGCATCAGATGCGCCAGTAGCTTTAGAGACTTACTCATGATGTTGCAAGAGAGGAATGTGGAAGTGCTTGAAAAAATTTGAGTTTCTTGTTTGATAAAATCTTATGACGGGGTTCATCGGTTGTAATGCAATGTTGATATCTGAATATGGTGCAGATCGACATCTCTAGTCCAAAAACAATAGATATGAGGAAATCAAACTAAAATACACCTTGATTTTCTTGGATAACAGAGCATTATATAATATTTGGACTAACTGATTGCATGAGTGTAAAGACACTAATATTCTAGCTATAAAATGACAAAAAATTGCTTATTAGTAGTGCAATTTATGCAAATTTATGCTAAAAGAAGGCAAAAGCATAGATAAGATCTTTGTGAAAATACATGCTAACTTCAACTCTTGTTTTTCATGATAGTTAAAATTTCTTGATGTTTTGTTTAATTTATGGAATTACTGGCTGCTGCTATTTTTAACAAGATCAGGCTGGCATTTGCAATGTGTTGTATCTTGCCGATCAATATCTATATATTTTGCTGGTTCAGCTTTGGTTCACACATTGCTTCTTCATTGTTCAGTTTTGCAGGGAAAGAAACATTGAGATGTCTTGCGTTAGCCTTGAAGATAATGCCCATGGGTCAACAAACTCTCTCCATTGATGATGAGAAAGATCTTACATTCATTGGGTTGGTATGCTTTCTTTTCATAATAGAATTCTTATGGCCACGTTTCTGTGCATAGCTTGTCTTTGTTACCAGCATGCTTCATATAATTGTTGCATTTGCCTAATTGCTTCTGTTCTTTATATATCCCTCAAGCACTAGTTTTTCCTTTCCCCTTTTTTTCATAACCTTTTCCTTATGCATATTCTTTTTGCTGTTCATCCTTCCTAAAAGGTTGGAATGCTTGATCCGCCAAGAGAGGAAGTGAGGAATGCTATTCTTTCATGCATGACTGCTGGTATACGTGTTATTGTTGTTACTGGAGATAATAAGGTAAGTTGGCATGATCCCATGGTTCTTGAAAATGTGATTTTTCATTTTCCCTGACTGTCAGTTGCCTATCTAATTTGCAACAAAACTTCAGTCCACAGCAGAATCAGTTTGTCGTAAGATAGGCGCTTTTGATCACTTGGTAGATTACGTTGGGCATTCATATACTGCTGCTGAGTTTGAAGAGCTTCCAGCAATGCAGCAAACAGTGGCATTGCAACGTATGGCACTCTTCACCAGGTACTAAGGGTTTGGTTTATGCAGTGTATCTTTTTCTAGATATTATTTGATTGTATGTGTTCTGATGTCTTCTTTGCTCCTATTTTTAGTTATTTTTTATATAAAAATTCATTTTGTTGATATGCATTTCTGTAAATTTACAGGGTTGAGCCTTCTCATAAAAGGATGCTGGTTGAGGCCTTACAAAATCAGAATGAAGTAGTAGGTTTCTTAATAAAGTTTCCTGGTTTTTAAATTCTCAATATCACTTTACATTATTTTTTGTTGCTGTTGACTTGCTGTGATTTTATTCACTATATTAGCTGCCATGGGAGGGAAAAACTTAGCAATGAATGTGGATGAACCTTGGGGGCATTGACAGAAGTCAAATGGTTATGTAGTGTTGACAGTAGTAGTACTGTTAGTGTCAGTCAGGAATGTTGATGTTTGTAAAGTATCCACAGATAGTAAATCCAAAAACCTTATAATGCAATTGTATAACCACATCGGTTGTAGTTTTATGTTACCACTACTTCATTTTATCATCAACCTATGGATCCCTCTTGTTGGATTCGTCTTCTATGTTGAAATGTTAAACACCAACTTTATCAAGAGATTTGAGGGGAAGAGAAATGAAGCTTGAATCTCTATCCATATCTAAATCCTCAAAAGCTGTCTCATTTTTTAGTCCTATTGAACCAGAACACCACTAGTTTGCAGTTCAACATTGGTGATAAGAAAGTGGAAATTACAAAAGTAAAATTTTATTCTTAGAGAGTGGAACTACAATAACACTTATCATTCGTCTTGTCGCATACTGGTTCCACATGTAATCTTAGGATGATTTTTGTCTGATTAAGTAATCTAAGTTGGTATAACAAAACTTTTTATGTTTGGCATGAGCCAGGGCCCAAGTGAATGGGCTGATATCTTAAATTGTTATGGCTTTATCCTTTATTTAAAGGGATCTATCTTAAGAATACGACTGCTGGTTGATAAACAGGGTTCTTGCAGAATGCTTTTTTAAGTTTGATTGCTCTTATATTTCATAGAAATGCTCTGAGTGTCTATGTGGTGTACGTGATGTTATTTGATTTGCTTATTATTCTTTTCTCTCTAATTATGCATGCCCAATGCTCTGGTATTTCTCCAGTAATTTGTAATAATACTAATTTTTATTAGGTTGCAATGACTGGTGATGGTGTCAATGATGCACCTGCACTTAAGAAAGCAGATATTGGAATTGCAATGGGATCTGGAACAGCAGTTGCAAAGGTTTGCATATTTGGCCTCTCCTCTAGTTCATTTGATCTCATATGTTCTTTTTCATGTTTGAGTGGTCGGACATCTAAAGTCACAATTTTATAAATTTGGCTAACTTGGACATAAAAAGATAATAAGCATTTGAGTTACATAAAGGATGTGTACTTTTTACATGTCTGCTTTTTTCATCCATAATCATTTTCAGTCTAATGTTGCTGTGGTTGAGTGATTATCATTTTATCTGATAGCTGTTCACTTCAATGTTACTGGAAGAGTAGTCCTCTTTGATTTGATATTTGCTTCATTCTCACTATCTTTATCCTTTCAATTACAGAGTGCTTCAGATATGGTTTTAGCTGATGACAATTTTGCTACCATTGTGGCGGTATGTTAGTTACAGTTTGGTTCTATTTTCTTCTTGACATATTTGTATTCTTCTTATAATTGTTTTAAAATGCATGCAAGCATATACATGGATACGTACACATAGAGGATGTTCAAATTGTTGAACTTTTCAATTTGAGCAGGCTGTTGCAGAAGGAAGGGCCATATATAACAATACAAAGCAATTCATTAGATACATGATCTCTTCAAATATTGGTGAAGTAGTTTGTATTTTTGTGGCGGCTGTTCTAGGAATACCAGATACCCTTGCACCTGTGAGTATGTTGATTTGAAAATTATACTTTCAATTTAGCATCTCATGCTGTTAAATGAGGGGAGAAAAAGGAACTAAATTTTGTTTAGAGCACTTTGTCATATTCATTTATAAGCTCTTTATATCTTAGTGTTTGAAGAGCATTTATCCTGATCTGGGTATTCTTTTTCATAACATTTACTAGATATTTCCATTACTTTGTTGATGGTTGATGACCAGGAATTACATTTTTTTTCAAACGCTACCATTATCTTTAATTTTGGTGATCCTAAACAGATAAAACTTTTCTGATTTTTTCATGGTTTTTTTAATAATGTCCAGGTCCAGCTACTATGGGTCAACTTGGTTACTGATGGATTGCCTGCCACTGCCATTGGGTTTAATAGGCAGGACTCTGATGTGATGAAGGCTAAACCTCGCAAGGTACTGCTCTATTGATTCATTCTCTGGAGAAAAGTTGAATCAAACCATTCAAGATTTTCTTTAAAAAAAAACATGCAACTAAAAGCCAAATTGTTAGAAATTGTATTGAACACAAAAAAAAGCAGTTGTTTGATTTCCTTTTTTTTTTTTTGTACTTTGATTTTTGAAAAAATTGTCACTTTATTATTGAAGTATATTCTGTATAAATTAATGATTTATCTTTATATTAAATATCATTTGTATGTTATACATTGAAATGAAATTTAAATTGATTAGATTTCTTTCTATTTTTCTTCTGTAAAATATACTACATTTATGGAGAACTATAGTTCTCTGTTTTAGTTCAGGTCTGTCACTTTATTTAACTTGGGTGTGCAGGTTGGTGAAGCAGTGGTCACTGGCTGGCTGTTCTTTCGTTATTTGGTGATTGGAGGTATCTATAAATATTTACTTCTAATTTCATCTATTGCTAATAGTTTGGAATGCTTTGTTTCCCTTTTGGGGCATCTTCTAAACAACTTTCACATTGCAATATCATGTTGCTTTGCTTCCCACATGCATTTGGATTTTGATTCTTTTCTTATAAGTAAAAATTTTATTCATCCAATAAAGGCAGGAATTTGACCTGCTACAAGGAATCACCTGCAATAAGCAGGAAACATACATCTTATACAAGCAGGAAACATAGTAACATCTTATACAAGAATGCCCTCATTGATCCCTCATTTTGAATTTGGATTGACTCAATTAACTGTATTTTACTCTTTTTTCTTTTTTGTTTTTTGGGGTAAATTTTTCACTAATAAGAAACGTTTTCTGGCTGATGTAGCTTATGTTGGCCTTGCCACTGTTGCGGGGTTCATATGGTGGTTTGTTTACTCAGAAACTGGTCCTAGACTACCATATGCTGAATTGGTAAGTTTCTATTTTCTTTAATGTTACTTATATGCAAGATTAGTGCTGACTTCCTTGGCATGGGCATCCCGTCTGGTTGTGCTTTTGATATTAATGAATTTGTGCCTTTGGGCACATTTTTGAGGAATATATTGAAGAGTTACCTGTTTCTTTCCTTCTTGTTTTCAGCCATGGTGTGCAGTTTGATTTATCTCCCAGTGTTATTATGAAGAATTGTCTAGATATATGAGACATTCAATAGCAAACTGCGGTTATATTGGTTAACTAAAATTTGGTGAATAAATCTTTTGAAACTTTTATGTTTTAGTGCATGTACTTTAACTTAAAAGAGTGATGGGGTCTTTGTGTGATTTTCTGAAGGTGGCTTTATATGTTCAAGTTTTCCCCTTTAAAATCTCTTTTCTATGTTTTCATGTCTTTATATATTTCTTTCATGATATATAACAACTTCATTTGTTTCAGATGAATTTCGATACATGTTCAACAAGGGAGACAACTTATCCATGCAGTATCTTTGAGGATCGGCATCCATCAACTGTGTCCATGACTGTGCTTGTTGTTGTTGAGATGTTTAATGCTTTGAATAACCTCAGTGAAAACCAATCACTTTTGTGAGTGTGGTCTTTCTTTCACTTGTAGTTAACGGGAAACTCAATGAGGAAAAAGAAAAGAGAAAGGAAAGATTTTGCTCTAACTTTTTTTCCAATACCGCTTAATTTCAGGGTTATTCCACCTTGGAGTAATTTGTGGCTGGTTGCTTCAATTATCCTAACAATGCTCCTTCACATACTTATTTTGTATGTTCCCCCGCTATCTATACTCTTCTCTGTAAGTTGTTTTCTCCTTCTGCTATTAACCTTAATATTCAATTCGTTATTACTTTCGTTTTTCTTCTTTGAGGAAATTAAGTCAATGGCATGGGATTTTTTGTTGCATAGGTTACACCGTTGTCGTGGGATGAGTGGACTGTTATCCTGTATCTTTCTTTCCCTGTAAGTTTTAAGTACCATAGCTTTTTTAAAGGGTATAAATGCATTGTGATATGATATTCTTTAATGTTTAATTGAGAGCCTTGTCCGTGATTATGTGCTATGCAAACGAATAATTTCCTTATCTTGTTATTGCTTTTTCATGGCACCCTCATTATCTTGGCCTTTAACTTTGTGGAAACAACTTCATGCTAAAATATATGGTTCCACTATTGCATGTACTATTTGGTTGGTCGGTGTTAATTATAGTTACTTCTTCCTAATTTCCCCTCCAAATTATTGATTGGTAGGTGTGGTATGCCTTTACCAAGATATGATGTATTTCGCTTACCTCTAACATTCTCCATCTGCTGCCAGGTTATAATTATTGACGAGGTGCTAAAGTTCTTCTCAAGAAATTCCAATGGTAATGCTTGCTGTTTCTTTGGCAATAACTCGTGACCTAATAATGTACAATGATTTGGTGACCCGAATCTGTGAAGAACGCACATTATTGCATTGTTCTAACTGTTTCAGATCATTTTTAAAACGAGAGCCGTCACAATAAATGTTTTCCATATTTGTTTGATTTGTTGTAGGTATAAGGTTCAATTTCAGATTCAGGAGATTTGATGGACTTCCGAAAAAGGAATTGCGAGACAAGTGATTGTGATGTTTCTTGATGGAACCCTAATTTTGTTTGTGCATATATGTTTTGAGTGGATGCGAAGCACAGCTGACTGGTTTCTCTTCTCTGGAGACACAAATGGAAGATAACTTGCACAAGTTCCGGAGGTGCTGCGATCTTGAGAAATTTTTTTTTTTTCCTCCCACCAGTGTTACACTTATGCAAGTTGGCAAGCTATAAGCCTGTAACAGGGAAGGGTAATTTGGGGCCTTTGCACATTACGATAATTTCATCCACCAATGGATTTAGAAAGGAACTTCACTAGTGGTTGTAACATTATAGTTATTAATTTATTTGTTTTTTAATAGAGTTATTAATTTATTTGCTGAAACTTAAAACAAATCTCCTAAATAATCTTCAAAAAAGAAAAATAAAAGAAATAAATCTTCTAAATACGGTGCCTTCAGTGACATTTTGGACTTTCTTATAAGAAGAAAATATACATTCTATTTTAACTTCTGAAAGTAATAACAATGAAGTCAATTTAAGCTTCGTTTATCCCCGTGAGTCTCACCTCTGATTTTTTGAAATCTCTCTCTCACCATTCTACACCAACAATTTCAAATTTCTCTCAGATTTCACTCGTGCTAATTTCCATCGCCATCGACACTACTAATCTCGGCCACCATCATCACCATAACTTTCAACTTCACAACGCTACTTGGATTTCCTCTGCTACAATTTCTTCAATTTATTTGGCTAGGTATTGTTGAATCATTCTCCATCATTATGTTCTTAGGATTTGTGTTTTTGTTAATAGGTAAAATCCCTAAATTTTTTTCTTTCAGCTCAATTATATTTTTCCGTTTGTGTCGTTTTGAGATAAGTATTCATTAAAATCAATCTCTCATTTTGATTCTGATTTTTGTAATGAACGAAATGACTAACAATATTTTTGTTTCAATCAAGCTTAAGTTTTATTTGGTCCAACTTATCTTGATTTTGTTGTTCAGTCAAGCTTAAGCTCAATTTTAATCTAAGGTAAGTCTTAATTTTTTTTTTAATTTTAATTTTGATTTTATTTTTTCTTGTGAATTGTGATTTAGATTTGACGGTCCAAAGGTTGTGTTATAACTTGCTTAGAATTTCAGTTTTTAGGTGGCAAATGTTTAGCTTTCTATTTCGCTATTGTAATCTTGATTAGAGATAGTTGGCAGGCGTTATTCTCCTATTTACCTTTTCTCTCTAGTTTTTGCTTCTATTAGCTGCTGAAATGAACCTTACTGAATATCAAATCTAGTCACATAATCCTTGGACTTACAATGAATAAAGAAACTAGCTAGGAAAGAAACGATGCTGATCTAGAATAACAATACCACCCTCATTTGGCTCAGAAATTAGAATTTGGCAATGGGAAGGGAACAGGATCATGTGGGCATTTATTGATGCCCATTTGTTTAGGTCAGCTGATTTTTGTTGATAATTTTTAATTTTTAATGAAAAATATTGTTGTCTGTCTAATGCAAGAAGTAGAATTTGACGTTTATTCTTTAGTTGAACGGTTGAAAAAGAAAAGCGAAATCAAATTAATAATGGGAAAAGCACAGGGAAGGGGAAAAAACAGTCGTTACATGTCTGAGTGTGGACGAAGCAACTGGCATGGAGACAGGGAGATGGTTTTACTGTGAGTCAGGATTTAAAGGGTGAGGAAGTGTTCCCTGCTGTTGGTGGCACTGGCATGAATAGTTATAATTTGGCAAAAGTCATGGCAGTTGCTGCCGTGACCCTGCCTATTTTTGCATTATTGTCAGCAACATGGGGCTTGTATAATTGATCACTTGGACCAACTAACCTTTCTCTGTCTCTGATAATATCTTAGATCTAACGCCTCTGCTCAATTCCATGCATTGTTTTATCCATATTTTTTTAATGTCTCTCTTTCCATATTGGATTGGATATAGGTGTTTGAAACCTAATAATTATTAATAGACGTAAAAGCTATGGGAATTAGTCCCAGATTTAATGATGTTGGTTTGTTTGTTTAAAGAGCTTTTGTTTGTTTCAATATTGTTTAATTAAAGGGGGTCGCGGAGGATTAATTTATTTTTCTGTTCTTGAATAAGTTTTTCTTTTCATATTGTAATACTGACTTCATTACAACGGTAATAAGAACAGAGTTTTACTTGTATTTGACTACAACAGACGAAGAGTAAAAAGGTATAAAGTAGAGAAAAACCAAGTTTCTCATCTCCGATCCTCAATGGAGAATGCCTACGACAGATCTGTTTTAGAGGCATTTCTCGTTTTTGTTTTTCTAAATTTTTCATTCAAATAATTTGAGAGTACTAACTCGAAGCAAACTTTCTTTTTTAACTCATGCGTCAAGTTTTTTATTTGCATTTCGATTTTTCAGATCAAGATTTTGAATATTGACTTCTTTGTTTCTTTGTGGTTAGATTTTGGATTTATGAGGTACACCTGATGAAAGGTCTCACTGATTCTCAAATAAGTCATTTATATTAATGAACTACATTGAATTTTTTCTTTTGCTAAAATTGGATTTGGTGTTTGCAATTTCAGGTTTTATAATATTTTAGGCTTTATAGTAAAAATGTTAAGTTATTATTATTAAGCCAAAATCCTGGCTGGTTGTAGTTTAAAATCCTAGTATTATGCAGTGCCCAGAAGTTGAACCTCGAAGTTGAACCTCTTAAAAGGATTACATTGAGGTGGTTTTAGCTTCGATTATGTCGAACATAAGCATACTATGTCTTTGTTGGTATTTGGTAGTCCTTTTAAAAAAAAAAAGAGAAGAAGGTTCGAATCTTCTAGTGAAAATGTAAAGAATAATTACAGTCTATATTACTATGCTCCAGATGGCTTAGGATTTACATTCTCCATAGTTTTACTCGTTTTGTTTCAACCGTCTGTTTGGAGAATAATGGTTCAAATATCTAACAATTTCCTTTTGGCCATGAAAATGCCATATGGAATAATATTTGAACAGTTCTTGCTACCATCTGAGTTCCTATCAATCAATCCAAACTTAGCTGAACCACGTTTTACTTCACAGCTTTGAAGTTGGAGTTGATGATTTATGTCACAAAGGCTCTCCATTTATCCACCTTTTATACATAGCAAAACATTCTTTCGGGGTGTACTCAGCTGTATGCCCTCCTCCCTACAAAATTTACAGATCAATGTTGTGAGGGGAATAAATGGAAATAATATGTTTTTATTTGATAACTGTTCTTTTTTTCCTTGCCTTAATAGTGGCAAATGTCATCCGATTGGAATAAGTCCTCGTGTATCTACAAAAATGCAGTCATCAAAAGCCCCTACTTAGCTTCTAACCAATTAAGCTCCCTTGTGAGAGTAAGATCACAAATTAGAAAAAGAAAATACTGGAAACTCTGAATCATCACTGACCCTGCAACTTGGCCTTGTACCATCCATGGCCGCCAATCATCAACAATGGGATAGTTCAGAGCTCTTATCCATGCTTGAGTTGCCAAGAAGGGAACGATCATATCATGATCGCCACTGCATTGAAGTCAATATGATAAGAGAAAAAAAATTTCACATTTAATTGTACATCATCATTGATTTTGAATCAAGTAAAGTACACATGAAATAGCCTAACCTGTATACTAAACAGCGGTAGGCTCTGGCACTGAGGCTTACATGATACTGAAAACTGCTTTGAATCTCTTTTGTGTAAGGTATAGAATAGCTGCATCTCTGCCATTCTCCTATGTTTCCCTGCAAAACAGAAGAGTTGATTCTTTGCTTCTCTTGCTTTTTCCCATACCATTTTAAGTTTTAACCACCAATTTCATACCTTTCTAATGTGGAGTGCTTTCTGGACATCATCATCGTTAACCCAATAGTCAGAGAGCAAATATGAATAAGTCTGTGCAGGCATGGAAACAAATCAAAATGCAGGATAATTTAAGTTTACAACAGAAAAACTGGTCACAGGCCTCTTGAGGTTATTGGATAACCAATTCATTCATCCAGTGGTACCCTGATGAATTACATATACGATGAGCATTTTAGGAGAATGCAAAATTACCCGACAACCAACTGTAGGAGGTGGGAAAGGATCAAGGAATTCTTGATGGTGTTCATCAAGATACCGCCTTCTAGCCAACATCTCTTGTGGCGTGGGGGAAGCCTCAGCGCACCTGTGCTCTAGAATTTGTCCTATTTGAAGTCTTGAAACACACTGAGAGTTCCATAATTGAGATAAGAACCGAAAGAAATAATTAATGATAACCTGAACAACAATAAAGTAAAACAAGTATAAAGAAAAATTAGCAGACCTTGTCATAATATTGAAGATCTTTCTGACACTCCTCATTGCTGGGGTCTATATTATGATACTCCCCCTCACAATTTCTCTTCAATGACTGAAAAAGCGTAGAAGGATCATTAAGTATTTTGTTGCCTTTACGCGTTTTCTGATTTGTTCAGAGACGACAACCAAGTTTGGAACCGAAGAAATTTGGCGGTGTTTGAGACATCAATTTACCTCATAGAGTTCATCAGAAATTAGTGCCATTCCATGAACATATGGAATCTGGAGGTTGGCTTCAAGACTAATAACTGTCATGGGGTTCCCGAGTATAAAACCCTGAAATCACTTAGAAATCACGATACGTTAGCTGATTTGCAACCCATCTTGAAGTACTAGTTATTTATTTTTTACTTTTTATTCTTTTGAAAGGCAGAGCATAAGCTATGTTCAAGTCCTGTAGATAACTAGATATATATAAGCATAAATAATTTATGCATAGTCTCAGAAACTAAAGGAAGGACACATTCCAAACCTGGAGATCAATTAATGGTTTGATCCCTTCTTCATTTCCTGCATGCATTGTTATAAAATATACTGTTAAAAACTTGGACATTCAGCATCATTTGTGTACTTTTTTAATATCTAACTTGATAGGATAAATAAAAATAATGTGCAACGTGGTAATCCATCAGATACTAACTCTAATAGTATACGGTTCTTATACCATATGAGATCTCTTGAACAAGTATTGGGAGTATAAGGCCAGAGTACGAATCCCCACCAATATAGACTGGACTTGAGAGGAAATTTGGATGATCCATCAACCACTGCAAATCAGAGAATAACTTTGCCTGTCTGGGTACTTAATGAATGATACGAAGAGGACTTTTCGAAATTGGAAATTGTTTAAAAGATGGATGTACCTTCCTGAGAAATTGGTGGAGCTGGTGCACTTGTTTGAAGTCACCTGTCTGTTTAGCAAGATTGTTTCTTGCGTAGGAGAATCCAGTGCCAACTGGTGAATCTACAAATATGATGCTGGATGTCTAAAACAAATCACAAGGTTGTCCGGGTTACTGGAAACCTTGAAAGAAGGAAAAGCAAAGGCAAAAGAAACTTGTCCCTCTCCAGTAAATTGAATAATCACCTTTGTCCATGAGTATGGATTCAAGAGCACTGTAGGCAAACTTCCATTATACTCCACATCGACCTTGAAATTCAATGGACCTGCAATGTTAAGACAAATATTGCTTGGCCTTCATGATGTGGTCATTGGATTTTGATGATTGATCATCAATCTATCATCTTTTGCATGCAATCTTAGGAAAGTTTCCTTTGTGGGCTAGGCAGCCTAGAAAATTAAGCTCAAGGACAATTAATTCAGGAGATCTATCAATATTAATAGATTATTCTCCGGGATCCTGAAAAGTGTTTATCCTGCTATCATGCATATACACGTAATGTGTCAGGTCTTTGTGGAGGTAATTTAACCATTGCCATTGAACTCGCCAGAACTCCAAAGTCTCCCTGTTCTTTAAGCAATAGTTTCAGAATTAACTAAATATGCTACTGTAGCATTAGACTTGAGTTACCAATTTCATAAAAAAGAGCAGAAAAGGAAGAGCAGCCAGGGCCACCAGTCAACCAAAGCAGGAGAGGGTCCTCTTCAGGATTTCTCTCCGACTGTATAAAGTAATAGAAGAGCTGCACGGCCTCCGATTCACCGACGCCAACATACCTGACAATAACATGCACATATACATATACACGACATTATGAACCTGCAATCCAAGAAAATAAAAAGTATAGCCTAATTCCGGAGTTTTCTTTTTCTTTTTCTTTTGATAATTAACTCACCCTGTTTCAAGTTCAAAAGGGAGAGTCCCCTCAAATCCAGGAAGGAACTTAACCAATGAATGAGCCACGGTGAACTGTGACTGTGAGAAAACCTGTAAAAGAGTGAACAAAAGGAAGAGCAGCGCCATTCCAAAGCTCTGATGAGTTTCTATATATCCCTGCTCTGTTCTATCTAAAGATCCACGCCTTTGGCTATGCATATGAACTATGGAATCTACGTTGAGGTCGGTGATGTAAATCACATAAACGGGTCGTGTGGTTCATTAATTAGCGAGAAGATAAGACTATGGGAGGCAAATAAAGACGCGAGGCTGAAACCATTGGTTAAGCCTTTGCACGCTGGATTTTATCGTATGGTAACTAAATAGTGAAAGCGATGACAGAAACACATGTGAACTACTGTCTGCAGAAATCTCCTTGTGATATGATTGGGATAACATTTTTTTTTTTTTCTGTTGAAAAAAATTTAGGAGCAGAAAGGGGAGGATATCCCATCTTCAATGTTAGGACAAATTATCAATTCACAAGAAAAATTTATGGATATTTTTAGATTTTTTAAATTTATAAATTTGTGAGAGTTTGAATCTAAATGCTTTGTAGGTCTTATATCTTAATTATTTGTGCCAACCTTAATTGAAATAATCGACATCCATGACAATGTAAGATATTTCTTTATTCTTTTTGGTTGGTCACTCTTCTTTGAGACTTAGACATAACTATTTTCGTAAATTGAATATTTTTAATTATTTATGTTTAAAATATTGAAATATAAAGTCTATAACAGTTATTCAAAAATAGTAAAAAGGAACAAAATTTAAGTTTGATCACTATATTGACATCCCTTGATAGTAGCTCTTGACGAGCTTCTTAATATTGACTCGGCTTCATTATAATTCTAGTATCATATACCACAACAAAAATTTTAAGAGCCATTGTTCGATTCAATGATCAAATATACATTAATTTTATCTTTCAGACATTAAAATTTGAGTTTGAATCAAGTCACTCCTTCTTTTTTATGTAATAAGATGGTATTTAAAAAAAAAAAAAAAACACACAATATTTAGAATTGCATTAATTATATGAACGCTGAGAACCGGAAATTACTTCTATATATAGCATGATGGTTCAAACGATTCAGTACAGTACAACTTCCTTTTGGCTGGGAGATTTCATTGTTTTGGCATGCAATTCCATGTCAATTTTCAGATATTATTACAGGCACCTGTGAACCAGACCCTTACTATCGTATAGTTCAACATTTTTTGCTATGATTTGATGTCTCTATCACAAAGGCTCTTCAGAGATCCACCTTTTAAACATGGCCAAACATTCTGCAGGCTTGTACTCGGGAGCTGTGTGCCCTCCGCCCTACAAATTCAACTAAAATTTTACGAAGGAAACAAAATGAAAACGACCAATTTCCTTTAATTTTTTTTTTTTTTTTTTTTTGTTGATAGGAATAAGAAAGTAAACAGAAACAGAAAAACTTCCTTGCCTTAACAGTGGCAAATGTCATCCTGTTAGAATACTTCCTTGTATATCTACAGAATGTATTCATACAAAATACGAAGTTAATATCCCCCTTGTAAGTGTAAAGATCACAATTTAAAATAAAAAATGAAAAAAAAAAAAAAAAACCCGAATGATCTGCGGACTGACCCTGCAACTTGGCCCTGCAGCATCCATGGTCGCCAATCATCAACAATTGGATAGTTTAGCGATCTTATCCATGCTTGAGTTGCCAAGAAGGGCACGAGCAGGTCATGGTCGCCACTGCATCGAAATCAAAATGACAACAATACTTCAACCGTACCAAGTAAAAAAATAAATAAATAAATTCTCACCTGTATATTAAAGCACGGTATCCTCTGGTGCTGAGGTTTGCATGATACTGAAAGCTGCTTGGAACATCAGCGTTATAAGTTATTCCATAATTGCACCGCTGCCATTCTCCTATGCTTCCCTGAAACAGATCAGAAGGAGTTACCTCTTTACTTAATTTTTCAGACACTATTTTTATTTGTAAGAATCAATGTCATGTTGTACCTTTCTAATGTGGAGTGCTTTTCGGACATTATCATCATTGGCCCAATAATTAGAGAGCAAGTATGAATAAGCCTGCAGACATAAAAATTAAAATCAATCAAATTAAGTGCAGGAAATCAGTTAGGACCCGGTTTACGTGTGCCTATATTTACAGTGAGCATGTTAGGAAAACGTGTAATTTACACGACAGCCAATTGGAGGAAGCGTTGGTGGTTCATCATCAAGGAGTTCTTGATCATGGTGTTCATCTAGATAACGCCTTCTACCAATCACTTGTGGCGTCGGGGAAGCGAAACCGCAGATAGGTTCCAAAATCTGGGCAATTTGAAGTCCTGAAATACACTGAGGATTGGATAATTGAAATAGGAATCAATTTTAAGAATAAAACAACAAAAAAGAATTTTTTTTAATTTATAAAGAAAAAAAAAATCAAATAGGCGCATACGTTGGAGAAATATTGAACATCTTTCTGGCACTCCTCGTTAATGGGATCTAGATTTTGATAATCTCCCCCACAATTTCTTTTCAATGCCTGGAAAAGGTAAAACCAACTCATTGCTTAATAAAATTCTCGCCTTTCTTTGAACAGTGACAAAATTTGAAGAGAGATTAGATTGCATCACCTCAAAGAGTTCATCAGAAATTAATCCCATTCCATGGGCATATGGAATCTTGAGGTTGGCTTCGAGATTTGGCACTGTTAGGGGGTTCCCCAGTATGTATCCCTGAAAGCAATCAGAATCCATTACTCACCCTGAAGTACTATTTAATGTTGCTAGTAAAGGTACGTTAATTAGAAAAGTCAAGAAAGACATGAAACATCCTTGGCTAGTTCTTAGATCAAGTGCATTTTAAGGATTTTGTTCATTCATTTGATTGAAGTAAATAACCTTTTCAAGTGTGATTCCAGCTACTTAGGCCTATGGAGTTTGCTTGATTTCATCATATTTTATATATATATATATATCGTCAGTCTTTTTTACACTCACAATATATGAAAAAAGAACTCAGAGATAAACTTGAAGGGTAAAACACTTAATTTACAGGTCTTTTTTTTTCCCCTTAATTTAAGAGGATTGACTTTTGTTTGTTAATTAATTAGAATCATTCTTTTTTTTTCTCCCTTTTACCCTTTTAAATATGAGCAACTATCATTGACTTTCCTCTTTTCGTCTAATTTTCTCTCCTCCCAAGTAAAGCCTTGATATCAAAGGGTACTTAAATTTTAAATTACCTATTTCTTAATTTCTTGGTTAAATTTAATTATAAAATTTTAATAATAAAAAAAATCAAGTCTAGACTTAATTAGCCCTAAATTAATCTTTAAATGGTCTGAAAATGGGATTTAATGGAACAAAAAATAAAAGGTTGTTGTCAAATTTCAATAGGTTGGCTGATAATTTTATCTGCATATAAGCTGCAAGTGAGACCCTATTCCATTCTAGAAAATTATTTATAAGCATTACTGGCACAGTGTTTGCATTTATTCTCAAAATGGAACAAGAGCAAGGACAGAGCAAAATTCCAAACCTGTAGGTTAATCAACGGTCTGATGCCTTCTTCATTTCCTGCATCATCATGTGAAAAATTAAAAAAGCTATATTCATCTCCACGAGATTTCTTTTTCAGTTGAACATTTACCGTATGAAATCTCTTGAGCAAGGACTGGGATTGGAATGCCAGAATACGAGTCCCCACTGACATATACTGGACTCGAAATGAAGTCTGGATGATCCATCAGCCACTTCAAAATGGAAAATTTTGCTTCAGATAAATAATAAAACAGTCCAAGAGATTTTTTTTTTGGAACCTGGTCAGAATTGCTTAAAAGATGTGGGTGTACCTTCCGAAGAAATTGATGGAGATGGTGAACTTGTTTGAAATCACCTGTCCGTGCAGCAAGATTGTTTGTTGCATAGGAGAATCCCGTGCCAACTGGTGAATCTATAAATATGACGTTGGACACCTGAAAGCAAATCATCAATTCACCATTGTCCAACTTCATTAGAAATCTCAAACGAGAGAACGTAAAAGCCAAGGAAAAGGAGACTTGTCTCAGTCCTGTAAATGGGATGATCACCTTTGTCCATGAGTATGGATTCGATACCAACGTAGGCAAGCTTCCATTGTACTCCACGTCAGCCTTGAAATTCAATGGACCTGAAATATTATGAAAAATGCACAAACCATACGAAATGGTCATTTCAATCTGATGATCGACTATCATTTTATCATCCGACATCTGATGCAACACTTCCTTAATTTCAAATTATCAATTTGTAGACTAAAACTGTTGATTAATAAGATTCAAAGTCAACAGTAATCTGTTGTTCCATCAATATGACTCCATTATTTCTCGGGTTTTTGTGAAGATTTACACGTAATATAAGTTATTATCATTTTAATTTAAAAATCTCATTATTTTATTTCATAACTTGTATTAAAACATTTATCAATTAAATAGGGTTAAGTATTATGACGTGAAAATCATATCTAAAATTTTTAAAAAATTAAGTGTTATTCGATAAGAATTATCTCTAAAATCTTAATTTATAATATGATCTTAATTCTATAATTCTAAATATATTTTGTATTGAGTTTAACGAAAATATCAAATTTTAAGTGAAAAGATTGTGACACTTTTAATCTTACATTAAAAGAATATAATATATATATATATATAAATTTAAACTCATATTTAAAATATATACTTCATAAAATAAAATTATAAGATTTTTAAATCAAAACAAATAATATTTTATAAATTGAGTGTAAATCGTATAGTTCTAAAATGTGTACATCGTATTATTGTGCATGTCGAGAACTTCAGAAGTGACCCTTTTTTTTAAGCAAAGTGCAAATAATTAAATCAATGCTGCTCAGGTCGAATTTGGCTGTCTTACCAATTTCAAAAACAAGACCTGAAAAGGCAGAGCAGCCAGGTCCACCAGTCAACCAAAGCAGAAGAGGGTCCTCCGCGGGATTTCTCTCCGACTTTACAAAGTAGTAGAAGAGTTGAACGTCCTCTGAATCATCCACACCGACATACCTGACAAAAACATACACAGATATTATATCAAACAACTATCTTCACTACCAAAAAGTGCAAAAATTACCTCAGAAATTCATTAGATTACCCGGTTTCAAGTTCAAAAGGGAGAGGCCCCTCAAATCCAGGAAGAAACTTGACAGCAGAATGAGCGAAAGCAAGCTTTGAGCAAACCTGAAAAATTAAGAACAAATAGAATAGGAGAGCCATCTTTTTTTTTTCTTGCCATTGTTTTAGCTCTGTAAACATCCTATATAGTCTGTCATTGAGGAAGTAAGATAAGCATTTGACACAAACGAGTGGCTCATGTCCATGAGCTCAGCAAAGAAATTCAAAGGGGGTGATAGTTGATAGAGAATCAAGAACTTCCGTAACGACTTATTGTTTGTATTTGTATTTATGTGAATAGTGTCAATGGCTACGGTTTACTATACCTTTTATCGGACATCTTAATGGATATAGTAACAAAATTGAAGTGAAACACTATTATAAAACGCTCTTCCGAAATTATTGCTACATAGATCTTCCTCTGTGGTAAGCTTACCATAATTGAGATAGCAACTGTTGCATTTTAGGATGAATATAATAATTCATGTTTTTGTATTGCATTTGTTTCACATAAAATATTAAATTATTATATCACAATTTATATTAACATATCAAATAAAAAATATATTTTTTATTTTTATTAAATATATATTTTTTATTAAAATTTTATATTATATCTTTTTATGCTTTTTAATAATTTTTATTTTATATTACTATATCATTTTTAAAATTATTAGATTTACTTTTCAGTATGACATGTTCATCGTTAATTACTTAATCGAAAGTAAAAACACCATAATTCCAGCCTTTTTGAGTCATTTGTATTTTCTTTTTCATTTATTATTTAGGTCGGGGCATAGAGATTTGAAGCCTACAACCTGCCTTCTAGTAGTGAGGTTATATTAGAGGTCATTTTCGTAGTTGTACCTGTGACGCGTTGGCGCTAAAGATTTGACGTTAGAATTGAATAGATTTGCCAAGTAACCATGCGCATGGCGTAAGGTTCAAAAACCAAAGGTCCATTCTCCATAGTCGTGTTTCTCGAAGCTACATGGACAAACTACTGAGGCAGACAGAAGAGTGGGAAAAGCTTGATTTCCATTTTTATAAACCCAAGCAATTAAGACTTTAAAGAAAAGAAAACAAGTTGGGATTGATTTGTTTCTGTTTACCTTGTTGTTTTGTACTTTTCCTGTCGAGCCAAAGGGGTGGGTGAGGAGGGACCACGGTTCTAAAGAAGACGAATCGTCCCAACTGCGTACAAGAAACAACAAACAACCGAGAAACACACATACAAACAAAGATACGGTGGAAGATTTTACTTAAGGTTCAATGTCATGAATATTATGAAATCTATGAAAACAGTACTGGTCACCTGTTTATACCGGGATCATCATTTCATTTCTTTCATCCCTGTTTCTTTCAGGTCACAAGACTTGACAATATAACATTGGGTATACTTGTTTTTTCTTTCTCTTTTCGTGGTATGACTTACAAGTAAGCAAGGCCAAGGGGGAGGTACTGATTTGAACAGTAGACCTCAACCTTTTGTTAGAGAGATATGAAGTGCTATTTCAAACTTGGATTGTTGGGTTACGTCTTGTATTAAAATACATTTTCTCAACTCCAATCAATAGCCATTCTATCTCCGGAAGGTGTCGAACTATCACCAGCACATTCCATTTCCATTGCTTCGACTTCTTCACTCTTCTCATGCTCTGCTTTCTCAGCCTTCAATTTCTACCATAGTATTCAAAGAAATTCATTTCAATGTACATTGACAAACAACGTATAACATGTAGTTCATCAAGGATGCAAGTAACGGAATTAATTCAGAATAATATCCCTAAAGATATAAATCTTTGACGGTGATCGAGCAGCAGCACCACTCACCTTCATGGGCACATACGAGTCTTTCGACATTCGTGCAAACATGTTTGTAAAGAGTTTAGCATCCCTCTTGTTGCTTTCAACTTGGAGTTGTTTCAGTGTCTTCTGAAGTAGCTTCACCTCCCTGGCAAAAGTAATTAACATTGCAGCAATTTGGAAAATACAATGAACATGCATATTGGAAATTTGGACTCTATAAATTCCACCTTTACCTGTTTTGGGGATCTGCCTCGAGAGCTTTTTTGATGTCCAGTTCAGCTGAAACTAAATCTGAAGTTTCCATATAGGCTTGTGCCCGCCTATATAGAGCTTTCACATTGTGGGACTCGAGATCTAGTACCTATAGGAAGATGAAACCTTAGAATAAAGAAGACACTTCTTTTCCGACTAATCATCCCGAGTAAAATTTAATAGGTTATCTTTCAATGCTGGATATAAATTTTTTTTAAAAAATGGAGGGATTTCATCCTTCCAATTTGGAGAGCTCTTTTACTATTAATCATATAATAGACAGCCCAAAGTGAATATATAAGTGGTGCAGAAGTAAATCCCCCAATTCCAATGGAAAAGAGAGGTTGCACATAGAGAAGGTCGATTTTTGTAAGTTCCGCCATTCATGCTCCACTGACCAGTTTCCAAGACATATTTATTACCATTCTAAAGAGGGAATCATTGGCCATTTTAATTCTATAGATTTGTGTTGGCTGCTTGGCAACTCACCTGGGAACATAATTTGATTGCCCCCTGGAAATCACTTAGTTTGAGGCTACATGCTGCACCATTTAACCAGCAAGAAATCCTTAGTGCTTTCACTAGCTTTAGCTCATCATCCCCAAAGGGTCCATCTTCACTGACACAGTCCAGAGCCTGACCATACAGGATAAATAGCAGAAAATAATGTTTTGAAATATACAATGTGGACTCCATATTTTAATCAGAGAGAAAGTATGCTTTAGATTACCTTATCATACTTTTTTCCTGCACGTTTATAATTCCCACTTTTAAATAGCACATTTCCTTCTTCTTTCTTTTTCCCTGCAGCCTCAATTTTCTCATGACTATTCAGTTCCCATGGGGCTTTATCCTATTAAATTCATTAAGCAGATGCAAATGTCAGTAGATAATATCATCACCTTTTGACTTCAGCACCTGACAGACATAAAAAGCTTCATTCTAATGAACTCATATCAGATAGATCATGTTTTGGTTTTATTATAAATAAACAAAAAACTTGGTAAGTAGCAATACATAAAATGTCTGGATCCTTTTCCTTTCTTCTTTTTTTTTTTGGGATAAGGTAAGAACCAATAATATGCATGGATGATATATCAAGAACATTGAGGACAATTTGAACCCAACATACCAGAGATAAAGATCAACCCCTATGGAATTACGTGCTACAAAGCACTAAAGGACTCAAGGAGCTGTCATGTTTAACCAGTCTACAGGGCTATGGTTGTCACCTTAATGAAATCCAACATTTCAACTTCATAGATTAGGTTTGAACAAGGTGGGACTACTGCAAGATCACGTTCTGCCACAACACTTCCAAAGCCATACTCAGGACTGATTGTCAACAATGCTTGTTCTCCCTTCTTCATTGTTGCTGCCGCTCGGTCCAAACCAAGAATCACTTGTTCTATTTGTCAAATTGATAAACCAGTTAGAGCTGATCCAAAGTTTCTTACTGACAATCTAGCAAATTTGCAATATAAGGGTAAACTAACCTTCATCTGTGATAAATTCCAATGGCTTCCCTCCATCAACTCCCTTTTTCTCAAATATAGTACCATCTTCTAACCTAGCCATATAGCTAACTGCAGATCCAGAGTAAGTAATTATAGAAGAAGCACTAGGAAAGAAAAAATTAGAGCATAGGAATTCGGCAAGGCCATGGGCTCATGATATTATATACTGTTTGAGTCACCTTGATGAAACATTAACTTATCCCAAATTTCAGTAGATTTGCTTGCAAGAATTTCCCAGACAAAGTTGGCATTTACTTTTTCATGTCAAATTTTCTTTCTTGCTGAAAGAGCAAGCATAAACATAAGCTCAATGCTTAAACAAAACACAGCTTTCAGAGAATCCAATTTATCATTGACATATCATACATCTTTTCTAGATATCATCAAGAGTTCCTGCACCATCCAGTATCAATCCCATTCAAGATCTAAGTGGAAAGTGGACCTCCACTACTTCTGAATCTAATTTGATTTGGAAAAACACTGATAAGATATTGTTATGGGTGAGTATGCTTACTAGTTACTTCTGCACCTTCATTTGCAACAAGAACACCCTCTCCCTCTTTCAAAATCTTTTTGAATACCTTAGAATCACCAGTAACATCAATAACAGACTTGAAAGAGACCAACTCCAACTCAATGTTCAATACTGAATTTGGTGGAACAGTTGGGAACCCATCAGTAGCATCCCTCCCTTTCTCTCCAAAAGCATCTGCATTGAACTCTACACACTGTAAAACTTGAAAGTACAGTTCTCGAGGAATAAAAGTCAATCAAGATTTGAATCACAGGAAACCAATAATCAAATGGTAACATACACTTAGGTTGAACAATTAGCTTAACCTTCTCTCCCCTTTTCATTGTTATGATTGCTTTTGACAATGCTGAACAAAGATGATCTGAAAAAACACAGAAAACATGTCAAAAGCTTCCATTTATGAGAAGTATTATATCTATTCCCAACAGCCAAAAAAGTTCAATATTCAACTTAAATTACCGTCTTTCACATAAAACTCATTTCCTTCTCTGGGAGTTTTTGCAACAATAGTCCCATCAACAAGCGCCGCTTGATACTTTACTGTATAAAGAAAGGCAAGAAAATAACAGCTATAGTTATTCACCTCCGATATATGTAAATACTTAAATTGATGCGACATTAATCAATTCAAAAACAAAGAAAAAAATGAAAATAAAGTTGCACTATTTAAGAGTTCAATGTACCGAGAACTTCATCTAAATCACTAGGCCGTTCATTGCTCTCTCCCTTCTCCATAATCTTCTTGATAATACCACCATCTTTGCATATATACACCACTGTGATCCACGAATGAAGTTCTATCTCAAATTGTATAATTGAATCAGGTGGCACGCCCTCACGACCTTCAGCTCCATAACCAAAATCAGGAGGCAATGTGAACAATGCACATTCCCCCTTCTTCATAGTTATAATCCCATGATCCAAACCCTTTGCCACTTGACCTACCAAACCCCATTAAAACAAAAATTAAGCATAAAACAGTTAATTAAGCAACTCCATCAAGATAAAACCATCAAAAACTCACCTTCACCAAGCTTAAAAGTCAATGGTTCATCATTATCCCTTGTGGAACAAAACTTTGTCCCATCAAGCAAAGTACCCACGTAATGAACTGCGCAGTTATGGTCACCCTTTACTCAAAAGCTCAAAATAACTCCAAAAGGGAAAAGAAAATTCTTTAAAATTAAAGTCCAAATTTTTTTTTTAAATTAAATATAATGAAATTACCGGTTACTTCGTCTCCAAACTCAGGAGTTTCCCAAGAGATACCGTTTTTTAGCAGCTTTTTCTTGATACCAGAACTACCGAACTCTCTCTCCTCACCGACCTTGAGAGGCGGAGCTGATTCGATTACCTCTCCAGGTTCCTCATCGAGGTCATCTTCGTCCTGAATATCTGACACCTTGGTTCCTTTCCCTTTCTCTGCCCCCATCTAATTGGGGTAGCACGAAGATTTTGGTTCCTTTTACTAGTGAGAGTAGTGTAATGAGTTATTCGCGAAGTGAACTAAAATGGGGATAATGGATGGTCAGACAAAACACTGAATAACTGAAGATCGTTGAAGTTGGTGACGTGAAGGGACGATGATGCGATTTTTGGGAAGTGTTTCTGTTCTGTCTTCCGTCTGTGTCGCCTGCCTAGTCGGTTTGAGTGCATGGTTTGTTATTTTTTAAAGATATGGGGGTGCTTTGGTGATTTGGATTGCTTTTTATGTTTCTGAATTTTACGTTTCGTCACAGGCCATTGCCAGCTGATGAGATTGATGTTTTTAGCCCGTAGTTATATACAAGCCATTGAGCTTCAAAGGCCCAAACTAAACAATGCAGAAATTTGAAATTTGCTTTGTGCACGTTAAGTATGTTTCCCATTTTTATTAATTAAATCATTCCCAAAGTTAAGTCATCATTGATAACCTTCCATTCAAGTTGTAATAGCTAGTTAAAACATGAATAAGAAAGAAACAAAAATCGTACACAAACAAAGAATAGAAGAGAAAAGTATTATATTTGGAACCCTTTTAACTCTGCAGACTAGTGATAGAAATTGCTTGATTCAATGTTTTTCCTATGTTGTTTTTTCTGTTTTTTGGACTATGATTGAGGTTTGAACTCGAAACCTTACGCTCTGGAACCAATGCAGTATCAATAAGCTAACAGCTTATTGGTATTTGCAGCTGCCGCCCTATTTTTTATTATGTTCTGAGGGCTAAGGCCTCTGATTTTGGCAATGCAATGGATTCTGTTAAGGCTTCAGACACTGCCAATTCTGCTACAGTTAGGCACCTCACAATGCACTGATTATGAAATCCAATAGTCTCCTTCTAAATCAGACTAATTGTGCTTCTCCCAACAGCAAAGATGTGAAGATTCATTCTATCTGCAAAGAAATTCCATCAAACTGAAAGAGAAACGATCTGCTGCTGATGCATTGAACCTGAACTGTCAAATTGTTTCCCGCAATCCCTTACCTTTGATTGATGGGGCAAATCAATTATGTGTCTGGGTTTTAGGCCATCATTGCTCTGCTAGACTTCAATAAATATATATATATATATACACAAATTACAAAGTATGATAGAAAATGTGCCTCATCCATTTTGGGGATATGGATGGGGTTAAATTATAGTAGTAATGGTATTTGATTCTTTTGGAGGTGTTTATTGTCTCAAAAGAGAGAAAGCAAACAATTCCATTAACAATACTACCAGAACTGGAAACAGCTTGGTAAAAAAAAAAAAAAAGATCTCAAAACAATAAAAAAGTGAAACAATAAAGAGAGAGAAAAGAGAGCTTCTTTTACTTCCCTTTATATGCAATTACAGAATCAGTAGGAATCAAAAGAAACACTTCTTTTTGTGACAGCATAGCTTTTGCTTCTGGGATACAAAAAATCTTGCTTCTTCTTTTCAACAACAGCAGCTTCATTTTCTTCAAATTCACAAGGCTTGTCTTCATCAATTCTACCCATCCCCACGCTGCAACTCTTTGGCAACCCTTTTGATCTCATCTGTCTCAATTGCTCTTGCAAAAACATCTCAATCTCATTCTCATGACCCAAGCTCCTAACAGATGCAGCTCTAATAAGCTCTCTAAGATCTTCATTGTCATTAGATATTGCTGAGCTTGCACTAAAACTCCTCGGCAAGCCTGAGTATTGCCCTGTGTAGTCGCCCGAGCCTTGTCCGAAACTGACACTTGAAGCACAACTTGTCAAACTTCTAACATAAAGATCCCTAGCTTTGCCTAACGCTCTAAAAGGAACTGTAATGAACCGCACGAACTTGTTTTGGCCATGTCCTTTGCTTCTCATTTCTGCAAGTTGATATACAAAGTCTAGAGATTCAATGATTGGAAACTGATCAAAAAATATAGATGGGGTTTGGATCAAAACAATAAAAAAAAAATGCTTGATAGAAGAAGAATTAGGCAATTTAGTAGGATGGGTTTATTGAGGAAATTTAGTAGGAAGCCTTTTAAGGTGGTTGAGTAGAAACAAACATTGGAAGGACCACCGGATGCTATTGGATTTGGACTTTTTCCGAGGCACGCAGGATTGAACAAAACCATTAGATAAGAACAAATAGGTGGAGTGTGGAGGGCATTTAAACAAATAAGCCGCCGTATATTGGTGAAGTTGACTGCCGAAAAGTGTCGACAGCTTAAATTTCAATTGTCAAAGTTGAAACCCACAGTGCTGGTTCTAATCCATTCCCATCTCTTGGCCTAATTTTCTACCAGCTCTGCGGGGAGGAACAAAATTTATGGGAAGTTTTTTTAAGATGAAATTTGTGATTTTTTTTAATTATTTAATAAAAATATTAATTAAAAATTTAAATTAACAACTTAATAAATTAATATAAATATTAATAATATATAAAAATATTATTAAAAAATCTCTTATAATTTAACTTTGATATATATTTATTAAAAATGTTTATTTAAAAAATATATTATTTTTTATTATTTTTTTATTTTATACACTTAATTTTTATAACAAAATCTTTTAATTTATTAATTTTAATTTTTATTGAATATTTTTAATATAAAACTTCACTTAGAAAATTTTCATCTAAATTTTTCTTTGTTCAAAAATGTTTTATTTATTTATTTTATGAAAGCGAAGGCTAACAAATAAGTCGAAGGTTTGCCTCTAAACTTTCAATATTAAATTATTACCTAGCCTAATTCAAGGATTAAATGGATCGTCGGATTAGGATAAGGAGAATATATGATAGGGGACCTATAAAAAAATTTTATATATAAAAAGATAACATTTATCAGTGTAATTAGAATTTTCACCTACTTCCATTTCCAATCTATATATAACTATTTATATAACACATACATCATATCATTCTGATTCAATTCTGTCCAAAAGTTAAATTTATATATATATATAGGTGTGTTAATAAATTTGAGTCCACTTTACTTTATGATCATGATAATTTTATAAATATAAAAGTTTTGAGCATTGAATTTTAATGTTAAAAGCTCAATTTCATAGAAGTTATTATGAAATTTATAATGACAAATTTTTAACTCATAATAAATATATATATATATTTTAAATATTTCAATTAAATAATCTAATTTCAATTTAAATTTTATGATTGTGGTTAAGTTCCATAAAGTTAAATAAATATTTCAAGATAAATCCGACAAAATCAAATTCACGGAATTAAAACTCTTGAGCATGCATTTGCATATAAAAATATAGTTTAATAATCATAACATATTTTTTAAGAATTATTCTTTAAAATATCTAGCAATGGAGGATAAGAACATAAAATTGTGTCGTTGGTTAGGCATGACTTTTTAAGAGCGGTCCAATATTACACTTTGATGATTATTGAAATTTAAGGTTTAATTTCTTTTACTATTCTCCTCACATCATTAATTAAAAAGCCTTCAATTTCAGAAAAGAAGATGGAATTTCGGACAACACCGACATCGAGCCATCAAAAACGTTCCAAATGTCCAAATAATTAAATGTTTTGTTGACAAGATAACTGTTTATCTATTTATTGCGTATGCTTTATGCTTGTTTGATAAATAACAATATTTAAAAGACTTAATTATATTTTTAGCATTTAAAATTTTTTAAAAAATATATAAATCAATATCTAAAAATAAAATGAACAATTCACATCTTGAACTTTCATAAAATGTATAATTTACATTAAAATTTTCAAATTATATATCATGTTAACCTAAATTTTAATCTAACTAATTATATTAATTTATATATGTGAAATTTGATAAATATTATCAAATTATTTATTCACCACACATACTATAAATATTTTTTTCAATAAAATGATCTAAAAATATTTTTTTTACTTGAATCTTAAAAATTGTCTAAGAAATCGATCAATTATTATTTATCACGTAATATCTACATAAGATTTTTATAAAATATTTAACAAAAATATGTATACAACAAATTTATATTGGTTAAATATCAGAAGTAAGTTGAATTAATAGTATTAAAATTTAGACTAAAATGTTATATTATTTAAATTTTTAAAATATAAATTTTATTTTTTATTTTTTAAATACCAAATTTTATATTTTTTAAAATTCAATTAATAAAAATATAATTAACTCTATTTAAAATGAGAGTAAAAACGTTTTTTATTTTTGGATTTTCTAATCTTTAGATAAATTTTTTACGATTTATTTTTTTTTAGTTTCCTCACGAAACTTTTGTTTGGTGCAACAAAAGTATTTGACTCTTATTAAATTATTTTTTAAAGAGATTGTAATTTAGAAATATAAAAAAATTTTAATATAAAAATTTTAATTTATTAAATATTATTTTTAAAAAAAATAATTAGACAAACTAATTAAATTATGTCTCAAATGTTTTTATTAAACCCTTTGAAAAAATATGTTTTAGATGAAAAAACTAAACTAAAGTTACCAAATAAATAAATGCAATTCAAATGTAATATGAACATTCACGTGACAGCTTTATTTTCAACGCTCGCGAAATTGGTTCCTACTTTTCCCTTTGCTTAGGTGTACAGAGTGATTAGACATTTATTAAAATTTAAGTCAATAATCATAAAAAAAAAAAAAATAGTCTTCATTGTCAAATTGCTTTCACATTGTGAAATCCTACTACGTTATCTTATAATAAAAAATAAAAAAAATTTAATTAATTTATATAATCAATTTTAAAAAATAACATTATAAATTTAAAATTAAATTTTAATATCTATAAATTTTTATTTTAAATTACTATTTTTTTATAAAAACAATTTAAAAAATTATCTTGATATACATGTAAGTGTTTGACAATTCTTATCATTTAAGTCAACATCTGTTTTGTTAAAAAAGAGCTGTAAATTTATTTTTTTTAACTTAAATGAAAAATTCGTGGGTCATATTCAATTACTTAATGACTCGAATCAAATTAAAAAAATTATGTACTTAAATCCAAATGTCCTAACTTAATTTGATTTTGGAAAGTGAAAGCTAGTAAACATTTTTAATTAATGTTTATTATCGTCTTATCTAGCACCATATCAAGATTAAAAAGTTTTGAAAGATTAATATCCCCTGATGAGTTTGATGTCACTCGACTCAATGACACTAAATTCATTCTCATGTTACTAATAATTAGAAATTGACACACCCACTTAATGGGTGAAAAAATAATATTTTTTGAAAAAAATTATAAGTAAAAAAAGTGGATAGGTTTTTTTTATAAGTGAGTAGATTTTTTTATGGAAAAATGTATAGTTTTTTTTTAAAATAAGTAGATAACTTTTTAAAAATATATTTATATAAAATATTTAAAAACATAAATATCTTATTTTATTTTTGATATTATGATTTTATTTGATTTTTTATATTTTCACAATTAAATTAGTATCATTTGAGTCGTGATATCAAATTCAGTTGAAGACTTCACAAATTTTATAAATTGTGATTGAGCCCTGTGGGCATAGAAAGGATTGCTTAAAATCCATTGCATGGCCCAATGGTGATTGATATATGAGCTGCCTTATAAAACAAACCCGTCGTCGTAACGGTCCACTCCGGTTATCTCCCTTGTTAAGTCTTTGCCTTGTTCCACCGGCGTTGGCTGCCATCCGTTGCTGAACTCTAATGGCTTCGTGGATTGAGGAAGATATCAGCGAAAAAGTGTTCGACGTTTTGGTAAAAACCGTAGAATTCTCTTTCTTAAACAATTCCGACGGGAAGGTTGATTCTTTCGTCGAGGACTATATTAATATAAGAATGTTTTTAATTTGGTTCCCAGAACTGTAGCCGAGTTTTTTGGAAATTTGAAAAACTTTGAAAATCTTCGGTAAGGAATTTAATTTATTACCATTCGAGGTTGGGTCTTTGTTAAAATTGCAGTCCTTGCAGATGAAGTTTTCTTCGCCGGGATTAGGCGGCCTGTCGTTTTGATTGAAGGAGCTCGAACTGAGTGAAACTCCTCCTCGGTCTTCGAGTTTAACTGCTTTGACTGAGATCGCTCGAATGACTTGACTAGACTCAATTTTTTGCTACTTCAGGCACCTTCTTCCGAGATTGCATACTTAATAAATTTGGAGTTTCTTTCCATATTTCTTTTAATAAAACCAAGAATTTTCCTTCTGAAGTTAGTAATTTGAATGAGTTAATCACTTTAAAAGTTGCTCGTTTATCTAAGTTGAATAAGATGAAAGAACTCGGATTTGTCCAATAATATATTAACTTCTTTGGGATCACTAGAATTAGAGGCAATACATAGGCTTGACGATTTGAATGTTGGGTACAATAAAATTGTGATTTGTTATCAAATTCAAATAACCGAATGGATAAGCTGTGATTTGGAATGGATGTATATGAGAGTGTTGGAGAGAAAGAAGTGAGTGTTTCTGGTGACTGCCCTAGAGACAATACCTCATCAGATATGTTGAGTGAGTCAGGGAAAAGAGGATTTGAATCTCAGAGTTTGAGTTTTGGTAAGCACGATGAGACAAGTTAAGAAACATTAAGAAGTTGACAGGTGAAGGGCATCGTGAACATGCATTTCTTAGCTCTGAAACTAGTGCAGAAAGTGAGTTGGTCATGGTAGATCTCAATGGTGATGAGAATGATAAGGGTGAGAGTGAAAATTCATTTATAGGCGAAAATGCAGTGGAGGAAAATTTAGCCTCTGGAGAAAATTGCATATGCCTGGGTTATGTTTCTGCAAAATAGGGCAAAAAGGACTATGATAACAGGACGGAATTTCTGACCAGGAGAAAGGTTTATCAACAGTAGTTGCATGACATACTGTTGCCTGACAATTGTTATCTTGATGATAATGCCCAGCCAGAAATGGAGAACTGATTCCAATAGATTAAGATTGCCCAATTACTTGCATTTTTATATTGGATCATTTTGGAAGCAGTCATAGATGTTCTTCCATTGAAAGGACTTGAAAAGTAGTGTCTGGATCAAACCATCAAAAGCCCTTTGTTTGCAGCTATGCTACTGGAAACAATTACTGTTTAAATGATTCTAGCAAATGGAATTTTGATACAGTACAAGATATATAGTACTATATTCTACCAAGTCAAGAAGGAATTCTGTCATAGTTCCTATAGGAACTATGCAGTTTGGTGTGTGTAGACACAGAGCAGTGCTCATGAAGTATTTTAGTGATCGTATGGAGCCACCAGTGCCTTGTGAGCTTTGGTAGTTGTTGCATGCCATGCCCATGACATAAGAGAAGAGATGGATCGAGAATATTTTTGCCGGTACGTTCCCTTGGCTCGGACCAAAGATTTTCTCTCAAGTGGACGCAGTCTTGACCCTGATTGTTTTCCTTGCCTCTCCACAAGTGAAAACATTGAAAAGACGCCAAATGCTTCCCTTATCATGTGCTCCTTTGGATCATTTGAGGCAGCTGCAAAGGTGCGTACACTAGATCTACATGGAACTTCTGTGAATGAAATTAGAAACCGGTCCTGCATCTCGTGCATTGTAGAATTGTATGGATGTCAAACATCTTTCAAGTGGGATCCTTCAGTGGATGAAAGCCCTGAGCATCACATAATACAGTCTGCTATTTTGATCAAGTATGTGAAAGGTGAATCCTTGAAGTGCCAAATGGAGAAGTTGTTGACAGCTGGTGAGAAACATTTCCCATGGATTTGGCATTGTCTATTGCTCACAATGTTGCATGTGCATTAGCATTGATACATTCTAAAAACATTATTCATCAGGATATAAAAAGCCACAATATTTTGATTGATTTGGATAAGAGGAGAGCAGATGGAACACCTTTTATCAAGCTTTTTGTGATTTCAACAGAGCTGCTCTATCTTCTATCTTTCTTTGCATAAATGTTGTATTGCTCCTATAGGAATACATCCTCCTAATGCTTGTGTTGGAACTCCTAGGTGGTTGGCTCTAGAAGCTTTAATCACAATGCTCAAGCCTGATTTATATGGACTGGAAGTGAACATTTTGGTCATATGGATATCCGATTTATGAATTATAGACTCTGCAAGTTCCGTACTTTGATCTATCTGACGATCAAATGCATGACTTTATTCAAATGGGCAAACGACCTCCATTAACTGATGAACTGGAGGCATTGCTATCGCTGGATGAGTTTGCAATATCTCAAGAGTTGGACAGACCAACATCTGAAATCAAGTCACTTGATTCCTTATTAATGTTTTCCATCGTTGTGCTGAAGAAAATCCCACAGATCGTCCAAAGGCTAAAAACTCTATGAAATGTTTCTTGCAAATGCAGGTAACTTGGGAAGTTATGAAGAGGTTTAGGTTGGTTAGGTGCTTACCAGTTACCATGCTTGTAAACCATTCTTTTTATAAAAATAAAAAAAAAAAGTCAGTAAATCCTTTCTGTTCTAATAGATGATGCTTCAATTTAATAGATTTTACTTGCAGAATTGTTGAAAGCGTAAATGCTCAAAATTCTGTGTAAGTTGGGCCAATGTCTTGTATTTTAATTTTTATGTATATTCTTCAATTTAACAATCAACACCCCTCTCTTTCAGACTGCAATCATGAGAAAAGTATGATTTTTAGGTTATATTGTTTAAAGAATATAGGTTACGACATTTGCAATGCATCAAAGATTCATGAATCATGATTCAACTCCCCTGCTGCATTTCTTTTCTAAGATATACAGTAAAAGCAAGAGGGAGACAGTTCAATAGTATTTAACTATACTATTATCCCCATATGACTCAAACCAGAAACGTGACGACGTGGACACAGTCTCCACCTCTTATTGCTTGTGGCGATGTTTAGGCCATGACATAATTATTACTCCAAAAAATTCTGCCCATCCTAACACTGCCCAGGTCGATTGCAAGTTTGCAACTAGATAACGGATAAGGAAACAAACCAGAAAAGGGGAAATGAATGGACTAAGCATCAAGTTAGCTATAGTTCCAATTGTCACGATGCTGTGCATATGTAAAGCAATCACCAACCTTCACCCTGTGATCCTGGTACCAGGGAGCGGCGGTAACCAACTCGAAGCGCGGCTAACAACTGGTTACAAGCCCTTGAACCTCTTATGTGACCGGTGGTACCCACTTTGCAAGGATAAAGAAGGATGGTTCAGACTATGGTTCGACCCCAGTGTGCTACTGGGTCCATTCACCATGTGCTTTGCTCAACGTATGATGCTTTATTATGACCCCGATTTAGATGATTACCGCAATGCTCCAGGGGTTGAAACCAGGGTGCCTGAATTTGGCTCTACTGAGCCCCTTCTTTACCTGGACCCTAATCTCAAGTAACTTTGTTGTAGCTATTAGTTTTATTTCTGAATGAGACGACTTAATTCAATTCATTGCAATTCTTGGCTGTAAAGCTTTATTTTGGGTGTTTGACAAAAAATTCTTGCTATGTGCAGGCACTTCACAGCATACATGGCACCGTTGGTAGAGTCCCTGGAAGAGATTGGTTATGTTAGTGGTGAAAACTTGTTTGGAGCTCCATATGACTTTCGATACGGGTTAGCAGCTGAAGGCCACCCATCCCATGTGGGCTCCAAGTTCTTGCAAGACCTAAAAGATTTGATAGAAAAAGCGAGTGCTTCCAATGGAGAGAAGCCAGTGATTCTCCTATCCCACAGCTTAGGAGGCCTGTACGTACTCCAACTTCTCAACCGAAATTCACCCTCTTGGCTTCGAAGATTTATCAAACACTTTGTCGCACTTTCAGCTCCTTGGGGTGGCACAGTTCAAGAAATGCTCACTTTTGCTTCTGGGAGTTCTTTTGGAGTGCCTCTGGTTAATCCATTGCTTGTGAGGGGAGAACAAAGGAGCTCCGAAAGTAACCTCTGGCTCATGCCTTCTCCTAAGCTATTTGATCCTGGAAAAGTTCTTGTTATTACTCCAAACGAGGCTTATTCAGCTCATGACATCCCACAATTTTTGAATGACATTGGATTTCCAGAAGGGGTGATTCCTTATAAATCAAGAATCCTCCCCTTGACTGAAGCATTAACCGCTCCTAATGTTTCTGTTACATGCATAATTGGGACAGGTGTGAAGACTCCGGAGACTTTGTTCTACGGGAAAGCAGGGTTTGATGAGGAGCCAGAGGTAGTTTATGGGGATGGAGACGGGACAGTGAACTTGGTGAGCCTGTTAGCACTCGAGTCAATATGCGGTGCTGACAACAAAAGCCAACCACTTAAGGTAATAAGAATCAGTGGGATTTCTCACACTTCGATACTTGAAGATAATGTTGCACTTGGTGAGATAGTAGGGGAAATTTCTTCAATCAATTCCCATGCCGAGGTCCAATTTGCATAGACCACAAACAATCAAACAATTCAGTCTCCAAATTGGACAGCAGCACAAACTTTTAGATATTCTATTGTTCAATCAAAATACCATAGATAATGACAAAAAGCTAGCATTCGTTTTGCATTTTGGTGCAACTGCAGCTTTTCACCACTACCTATTTCGGTGGAAATATTTTGTTTTTCTCTGTTTCTTTTCTATTTAAATAGCCTACGTAGAGAACATGAAAGCTTTGGCCTTTGGGTCTAATTGCTCCAAAGGATGAGCAAATACTGCATTGATTCAATTCGGGGTTTATGATTCGAGTTTTATTAGCTGCCAAATGAAAAATAGCAAGCTGAATCCCGAGTTTATCTTTGTTCATGATTTCATGTAGTAACCGGTTAAAAGATAATTTAGTAGGATTGAGATTCAATGGGATAACAGATTTAATTTTTTTTTTATGTTTACTTATAATATATATATATATATATATATTTATATTGTCAATGAATTACTAATTGTCAAAAAAAAGTACAAAAGAAAATTTTCAAATTTTAAAAATATTTTTTCAATTTTTTTATTTATGAAGTATTCATAAAAATCTTATTATTTCCCATTAATCCATTGCTGTTCAAATTTCAACATTTGTTTTTACTATTTTTATGCTATATTTTGTTTTGAAAAAAAAAAAAACAAGCAGGCTTGGCACATGGACTTGGGCCTCACACCTGCTTTAGACTTGACTCCAGTAGTCTGTCTACCTTGGGCTAGGAGTCTAAAAAACTATGTTTCCTTGAGCAAAAGTCCAAGACGAGCCAGCTTATCACTTGTATTGGTTCTTGGAAGAAGGTCAAGTCTCAATTTCCCACTATCTTTGGTATAATCGTACTACATTATAAAAGCAGCAATGTCCAATTAACGAGTTAAAGCAAAGCAAAAGTGGCATGGAGCCAGAGATGCACGGTTCCCACAAGCACGTGTCGTGTGGTGTGATGGACAAAGCGGAAGCAAAGTGCATGAGAGCGCTAATCAAAGTGGTCAAACCAAAGACCAGAAAAAGCACCCCAAAATTAGAATATCCAAAGGCCCCGCAACCGGTCAAAACCCCAGCTGGCACTTTAACTAAGGCACGCTCTTCCTGGGCCCCCCACCCCACGAGGGCTTTACATTCCTCTTTCTAAATTTATCTATTTAGGAATTAGGATCACTTTTTTAAGACAATTGAAGTGTTCCCTTAATTAATTACTTTTTTGTCAGTGATTACTAATAATTATTAGAAATAGTAAAATGATGGATTCGAATAAGATGATTTTTTTATTTGAGTCATTTTGAATATAATTTAATTTTAATTTGATTTTTTTTTAGTTTTGATTAAGTTTGAATTTAAATTAATCAGATTATTTTTTTAGATTTTATTAAAGATATAATTATTTTAGTATTTTTTTTAGTTTAAGTATATTTTAAATTTAAATTTGAATCTTTAACTTTTTTTATCAAATTAAAGTTTGATGAATTTAGGTTTTTTTTTTTTTGTTTTCAAATGACTTTTCGATTTCAGGCTCTAATAATTATCTCATGTTACGTTTTTTTCTTTTACTAAAATTTCCTTATGTTGCTTACAAATATCAGTTGCATATGGAAAAAAAGCCTGATAATAATCTTGTCGCTGTTTTCATTTTTTTTTCTAAAATGGGTATAGGTTGGTTATGAGGTCCCCATCTCCTCTTGGCGGGCCCAACGAAACGTGTATTGCATTCCAATGCTTCCTCCAATTTCAAGTCTGCCCCCCATTTGGAATATTAGGTCAATATTGCATGTAACACAGTGGCGGATCTGCATTGCGGAATAGTCTGCAAGGAAAGGAAGTATATTATTTATAATTTTTTTATTATAATATTATAATTGTTTAATTAAAAAAAAGGTTTATGCAAATAAATGTAGTTTTTACATCAATTATTGATGGATTTCATATAAACTTAAATTATAATTAATTAATTATATTATAATTATTATAACTTATATACTTTAACATAAACACTCGAAAAATTATAAAATTAAAAAAAATTCTAAACACTCCTAAATTTTTTTTTATCGATAAATTTAATAAATTTATATATATATTATAAATAGATGTTTTTTAAAAAATATGGATCTGCAGCAGATGTGATACACAAATACTGCAAGAAAATTTTGAAATTAAAAGAATATTATCCTCTACGTATTATAACAAAATAGCTACATAATACGACTTAACATAGATGTTTTAGCAAGAGGTTACTTTTTTAATTAAAATGATAATAGACGTCAAGGTAACAATTCAAGGTTAAGCTTCCTCCGTAAATTAAAGTGTATTTTTTTAGTTTTAAATAATTATTAACAAAAAATTATGTTGTTCAATTAATTTCTTTGTCTTAACACAATATTTTCTTTAAATTTCAGCATTAGGTACTTTTAGTTTACGTTATTTGCAATGTAAATTTGATATAAAATGAATGAAAAAAATTACACATTCATGAATAATTTAAGCAAATTTGATAATTTATATATTTATATTATATTTATTTTATATATAAAAAAATTATTACATTATAATTCGTATTAATATATTAAATATAAAATATATTTTTAAAATTTTAGTTAAATTCATATGTGAGTATTTTTAAAATTTTCATATAATTTTAATATTTTTTTAATGTTATCTCTATATCTTGTTGTCATGTTGTTTTTCAAACTATCATATCTAAATTTAATAGATTTATTTGGCATTGAATTAAAAAAAAAAAAGAAGAAGTTATTTGAATTTTGAAAATGTTATTTGATGTTCGGGGACAGTAATGTAATTTTAAGGTAACATCACGATCTGATTGGTCAACTTAGGTTGTATCTTGTGAATTATGGAACTTGGAAACAAAAGGACGTGATGTGGGGTCTCACCGTAGTAATTATTCACCTCGGCGACATCATTTGCCCTTTTTTGGGCCGTGAGACTGAGGTTGCGTCCTTGGCAGCCTAGGACCCATCAGTCCGTCAAATTTAAAAAGCAAAACTTTTTGTTCAAAACTCAAGGCAAAATGTAAGAAATTGAAAATCTTTAAAAAAATAATAATAAAATAAACGGGTGAAACAGGATATAGCGGTGTATAAAGATATGAATGCACGTGTGATGCACAGTCACCATAGGTAAAATTCACTCCCTACAGCCGGTCAATCGCCGGTAATCTTTCTTTTTCCAAGAAATATAAAAATATAAATAATTTTAAAACTTCAAAAAAACCAAAATTTAATATTTATTTTCTTGCCATGCCCAAAAGAAGAGCGGGGGTAGAGAATACTGTGCAGAAGGCAGAGTTTTTTTTTTTTTGGTTGTTTTCATTTGTAGAAAAGTTCTTGTTGTCCTTCTATAACTAGGCATTGTTAAATTCTCCCATTTCTTTCATATCTTTATTGCCAAAAATCTCGTCCTTTTTCTTTTTTCCTATACAAATTTGACGTCTTTGTTTCACCTTTGAATGTTCTTTACCACTTTCTTCTTTTTAGTTGATCTGGGTCTGGGATTGTGATGATTTCACTTTTTTTTGAAGAGTCTTGAAGAGGGAGGGTATTTGAGTAGTAGTAGTAAAGAGCTTTGGTATTAGGGAAGAAGATTGCATTTTTTTTGTCATCATTCTTTGATGATGATGATGATGGTATTAGTGAAGAATACGAAGGAGGAGGTTACTGCTTTTGACCAAAGAAAGAGATCAGATAAAGCAGCAAAGAACAATGAAAAGCAAAAGAATGGGGAAGAAAAGATGTACCCTTTGTTGGCATTCTGACTTCTGATTTGCCAATGAAAGAGAAAGGACGAGAAATAGAGATAAAACAAAACTCCTGCCTTTATCAGTAGTCTTACTCTTGCTTCTCTTTTTTTCCTCTCTTTCAATTTTTCTCTCCCGCACGCTTCTTGCTTCCTGGATGTGATATGTGTTCCTCAAGGCTAGTTTTTTTGTAAACTAGCTCTCGTTGTTTTCTTTGGGAAAAAAACAAAGAGAAGGCTCTTTGTTAGATTCTCTCATTACAATTAGCATTTGCAAAAGGGTATTAAAAAATGCCAATGTACCAACCATCTAGTCGAAGAGAATCTGACATGAAGCTTGATAGCCAAGTTCTAGATCTAGAAACGGCTGTAAAAGATGGCATTTTGGGAGGCGGTTGTGGAGTAATATCCACTGGTTTTGTTTCAGACAAATTGGATCTGAAGATAATGATTGAAGAGCTTGAGTCCACGGATGTGCCAACGGTTTTCATATGTCCAATTTCTTTGGAGCCAATGGAAGACCCGGTGACTCTTTGTACTGGCCAAACCTATGAGAGATCCAACATTCTTAAATGGTTCTCTTTAGGCCATTACACTTGTCCCACCACGATGCAAGAGCTTTGGGATTATTCAGTGACTCCGAACAAGACACTTCAGCAGCTAATTTATGGTTGGTTTTCTCAGAAGTACTTGGCTATGAAGAAGAGGTCAGAGGATGTGCAAGGAAGGGTCAAAGAGATTTTGGAGAATTTGAAGACAGTTAAGGGTCAAGCTAGAATTCAAGCTCTTAAGGAGCTTAGACAAGTGGTTCAAGCTCATGGGACAGCTAAGAAGATTGTTGTGGAAAATGGAGGCGTTGGTTTGATTTCATCTTTGCTAGGTCCTTTTACAACTCATGCTGTTGGGTCAGAGGTAATTGGAGTTCTTGTGAGCTTGAGTCTTGATTTAAATTCCAAGTCTGATTTGTTGCAGCCTGCTAAAATATCTTTAATGGTGGATATTTTAAATGAAGGGTCGTTTGAGACCAAGATTAACTGTACGAGGTTGATTGGAATGTTGATGGAAGTGAATGATTTTGCGTCAGAAAGTGTTGCAAGTTTGAGTCTTTTAGTTGGGTTGTTGAGATTAGTAAAAGATAAGAAGCACCCAAATGGGGTATTGGCTGGATTGACTTTGCTCAAGACAATCTGTTCTCATGCATCAGTTAGGAACTCATTTGTCAATGTTGGGGCAGTTCCTCAATTGGTTGAGTTGGTGCCTGGTTTGAATAATGAGTGTTTGGAATTAGTCCTTTATATATTAGAGCTTTTGTCAAGTATTCCAGAAGGAAGATTGGCTTTGAAAGATTGTCCGAATACCATACCGAATGTGGTGAAACTATTGATGAAAGCTTCAGAAACCTGTACTCAGCTTGCATTGTCCATATTGTGGACCATTTGCAAGTTTGCACCGGAGGAATGTGCTTCACTTGCTGTGGATGAAGGTCTGGCTGCAAAGCTACTTCTAGTTATACAGAGTGGTTACAATCCTGTTTTGAAGCAACGGTCAACAGAGTTGTTGAAATTGTGTAGCCTAAATTACACGGCTACCATCTTTATTTCCAAGTGTAAGCTTACAAGAACAATTCAATGAAGGAAAATAGCAGCTTGTTGATATACAGGACTTTCTCGTCTTGTCCAATATTAAAAATGGGGCTGACGAGCTTCCGGTTTAGTAGAACTCATAATGAGGTCAATCGGGGTTTCTGAGGTACCCTTTGCTCTCTTGTGAATACTAAAGAATTTCCATTATATTATTGTTTCACATCAAGTACCAGCATAATGTGGATTTGAGCTAATTGGAAGTTGTGTAGTTACCAATCCACTGCCCTTAAGGTCATGTTTCTGCCGATATTGTCCAATAATTCCCAGCAAGGTTGTGATTCAATCTGTTTGTCACTGATTCTTTGTTGTTTCAATCCACAAGAGAGAAATGTAACTGTAAGCTCATGTAATGGGCCGAGTAGGAATTGGGAAGTGGTGATTGAGGGACATGATATGAGGGGATTCCTGTTGGCATTTGTGTCATTTATAATTGTACTTAGTTTTTGTTGGTAGACCTGTCTCACTGATCCCTTGATTTCCTTCATCTCTGTAAGGTTTTGAGAAAGCTTACATTTATACCTTGGTTGAAAGAGTTATTTTGGGTCTTAAATCTCAACTTTGTAGGATTTGTAAACCCTCTGGATTGCTATCATATAAAACATGTACAACCTCTTTGTTTCCTTTACATGGTTAACAATTTGAATTGCTCAATTCAATCTGCCTAAGTTGAAACATGCTTCTGTCTACATAAAACTCATCTTTTTCTAAAGGATTTTGATTTTAAGATTGTTAAGCAAATTTGAGAGCGTTCCCCCAAAATTTCAAGATAAAAGGTGGTCAAGGGGTACCATGTCTTTACTTTTTAGAAAGAAAATCTGGTGGACTCTTCTCATCATTCAATCAAACTGTAAGCTGTGGCTTGAAGGAGAGTCTTTTGCTGAAAAGAAGTTTCTCTGCAGGTAGCACTGGTAATTGCTGCAAGCATGCGAGTCTCCAACGTCCAACTAGCATACCTAAACTTCAGGTTTTAGCATGGAAGCTGGATCTTCGGTGGAGCAAATGAGTCAAGTCAAGAACAACCTTACATAGTTTCTCCAACATCAAGAAACCATACTGTTTGGAAGGATCTTCAACTTCGAGGATACTTTAAAATATATGGTTGGAGATCATGCACACATAAACATTCGAATGATTAGATCCTGGTTTCCAAGGGGCTGAGGGCCCTGAATTCCACTTATGTTGTCATGAATGCATTCACAGTCATACCCCTTTGCCATTCAAAAGAAACACATTTGTGCGGGTGGGAAAAGGAGGGAAATCTTGTCTACCTAAAAAGTAGAGCTAGCTGGGAGCCTTTGGCCGCATTGGCATCAACTCAAACAACTTGCCAAGTCTAAACTAGAATCTGGTCAAATGCAGTGTTCCCCTTCGAATAGGGACTTGGGACTGGGAGTGTGCTATTTATTATTCATTAAAAGATCTCTCACACTTTTTATGTTCTGGACCGTGCTACCCATCCATGCCGCTTCGTTCCCAAAAAAAAAAGTTAAATCATGATCTTGGTTGGAGTTATAATCCTGGCTGTGCCATGTTCTTAGAGTCTGAGCTCAAACCGGGCCCGGTCTTTTAAGTCCACATTTCGATTGAGAACAAGCCGAAAGTGGCTGATTGTCTTTAGAGTTGACCAACTTGCATAATAAATGTTAACGCCTCCCAGCTATTTCGAACTGATTTTACATCAAAGCTTGTGAAATTCAAACCGTCAACTTTTTCCAGGAGATAGTGAGAAAAAGGAAACCCAAAGCCCACCAGCATCCTGAGCTTCAAGCCCAGAATAAAAGCAAAGTCCATCTTCCTGAGTAAAAACAATTTTGGATTTTGGAGACATTTTTGAGAAAGAATATGGAAAGTCAAAAGAGACAAACAAACTACAAAAGGAAAAAGAAATCTGTACCTAAAAACAGGACCAGCGACAGCAGTAAACGAAAAACAGTGGCAAGCCCTTTATCTTACGTGGCAATAACCTTTAGGACATAAATCCAGACCGCATCTGTGCTTAAGGTGGTCCGAACCCATATGATTGCCCCACTCTTACAAGAAAATCACAAATAAAAGCAATTCGTTTTTAAACCCCCAAGCTTTGTATCCATCACTTTCTCTCCCACCCAAAAATCCAAAAAGCAAAAAACTAAAAACTATAAAATAAGAAGGAAAAAAAAAACAATGTCATGGTTAGGTCGGTCGCTGGCGAACTCGCTTCGTCTCGACGACGGTGACAATGAATCAGCTTCTTCAGGGGATGAAGAAAACGACGTCGTAACACACGAGTCTCAATCATCGCCTCCTCCAAGGCACAAGATTCAAAACGAAGAAACCAAGGTGGAACAACAGTCATTGTCCCCCGAACAAGTAGCTGAACTCCAATCGCGTGGCGTTAAAGAAGACCTAACCGAACTCAAACAAACCCTAACACGCCAACTCTGGGGAGTCGCTTCCTTTCTCGCTCCGCCACCTCCTCCCTCGTCTCATTCTTCGGCGCAATTCAATGGCCAATCAAATAATCGATCGTTCTCTAATTTGAATCAATCTGAGCCGTCGGATCAATCTTTCTCCGGGGACGAAGAGCATCCGTCTGATTCTGCGGCGGCTGCGGGGATTATGGACGATTTAACTGAGATCGGTGGAAGGTTATCGAAGATGGCATCTGATTATTTTCCGTTTGGATCGGGGGAAAATGAGGACCAAAACGAGATGGAAAATGAAAATGACGAGGAGGAGGAGGATCAGGAGTTCAATGCGGTTGGGATAACGGATGAGGTATTGGCGTTTGCGAGGAACATCGCGCATCACCCAGAAACGTGGCTGGATTTCCCTCTTGATCCAGATGAGGACTTGGATGGTAAGTTTATATATTTTAATTATTCATTATTAATTTGATCTCATTGCATGGTACTATAATTTGGGTGTTTATTTATATGCTCTGCCATGGAATTCTTGCTATTAAGTTCAATTGTTTAAAGTTCAACTGATCAAAAAGTTATATATTGTTTGAATTTTAATTAAACACTGAATAGTTTGAATTCAGATCTTTACTCTTATGTAAAATTGCCAAATTTATGCTACCATTATTTTCTTAGTTTATTATCTAAGCCATTGAATCTGTTGTTGAAAGTCTTTGACAATGTCGGATCATAAAATAACGGAGTTCGTTGTTATTAAAGTAAATTTAGTTAATAACCTAAGTGTCAGCCCCTGAAGTTCCTGCCTTTGACATTATTGAATTGAAGTTTGAACCATTGCATAAATGTATGCTTCTCTCATCAAGTGATTGGGCCGAAACTTATTTTTCTGTTTGCAATTTTGATCAAGATCCACCTTCTATGTTTGAATTTTAGATGCAGGAGAATGCTTTATATTATCCTTGCTCAATCTAACACATTCTTCATGTATTCTTTGCCTCTTTGGCTAGTTAATTTTGATTTACAAGCTTCAACTCTAGTTGTAATTTCTGAGATTTCATTTTGATTATTTTTATGATATATGATGTCTAGATTTACAAAAATGACAATCAGTGCATTTCTGATTTTTGGTTTCCTTTGTTTCCTTGTTTTAGATTTTGACATGTCAGTTACCCAACGAGAGCATTCTATGGCTATTGAACATCTTGCTCCGAGACTGGCAGCTCTGAGAATTGAGCTTTGTCCTTGCCATATAAGTGACAGTTACTTCTGGAAAGTTTATTTTGTTCTTCTGCATCCGAGACTTAACAAGAATGATGCAGAGATGCTGTCCACACCTCAGGTCAGTTACTTCTCATAGAAACAACTTCATCAGTGGCCCAAGTATCTTTTTACTTTGTGAAGCTTCTTAATTATTTTCTCTCACAGAAAGGTATTATGTAATGGGTTTTGAATATATTGAGTCCTTATTGAGTGTTCAATTTAATATCCATTTCTTTTTTCTTGTTTCATTTTTCATGGCTCGGGTTACAATTTACGTTTTAAACTTTAATCTCAAGTTGTTATACTTCTGTTAATCCAGGAATAAAAAGTATTGCAAAATCTGATGATTAATTGATATTTCCTTTGAGTTTTTGAGATATTCATTCTTGCGCATTGCCCTTGCATCAACCCTCTAATAAGACATCCATTTTTAGAGTTGTACACTATTTAATTTATTCCCATGGATTCACAATTATCATTTACATGTACATAATAGGTAATATTAGGTGTCCATCATTTTGTATGCTAGTTTACCAATTCACCGTAAGGTCCATCGTGTATTTTCTTGTCTAGATTAATCAAGCAACCTTTAATGGCTTGGTTTCCATGGTTCCTAAGTCATATCTGATGTGCTGACGATGTCAGACAAGAGTTTTATTCTTTCCTTTTTTTAAAAGAAAAAATTATTTTCTCCACTTTGTCAACAAGGTTATGCTTACAAATCCGTCTATCAAATTGTTTTTCTTGGATTATTCATGAATTCTTAATTGTAGCTTAACCTGCTATATGCTCAATACAATAACATTTTCATATAGTTTCATGGAAGTGATGTTATGGTTTATCAAAGTTGTGATTGAGATTTGTTTTCCATAAGGTGGCGTTTGGTATCTTTTGCAAGATCACCATGGTAATATAATTATTGGGGTGATTTTATTACCAAAGTGATTTTAACACTCGTAATTTGAAATCATTTTGTTTGGTTAACAATGATTAATTCTTAGGAATTAAAGATTGCTATATTTGGCATTACTAAAAACCAAACATTATCTTGTGTAAAAATACGAAAATAACCATGCATATTGTCATTGTTACATAAATTAATATTTTTATGGTTGTTTATAAATAATAATTTGTAAAATATTAGTAATAGTTATTTATTTTATAATAAAATATAATTAAATTAATAAACATATTTATTGATAAGCAAATTGATTTTTATAATACTATAAATTATGTAAAAAATATTTGAATTAGAAAATAAAACCAATATATTAAATTCATAATAAAAGAAAAATAAAAAAACATTATATATAAAATAGTAAAAAATAAAAAATGCGTAATTAATTTTAAACTTGTTATAATGAATATTAGTTTAAAAATATAAAATAATTACAATTTTAAGTAGCAACAAATTTGTAATTCACATATGAAATGGGTAAATTGACTATTATTAATTTTATATATCACTTCACTTCGATAATAAAAGTTTTTCACCCTTTCGTATGGAAATTATATCACCCTCCAAGACAGTGATCTAATCGCTCTGGGTGATCCAACATGGTCCAAGATCACCGCTACGTGGGATCACCAAGTGCATACCAAATATAGTGATCTAATCACCATGTGTTGATTACCATGATTTTTGAAGTGATTACCATGATTTTTGAAGTGATTACCCCGTACCAAATGCTATCTAAGTGTACTCTTCATGAGATACCTTATGTACTTGTTTTTCCACCCTTGATGTTGGACAAGTTCCTGCAGTACAAGATTGTTGATTAATTCTATTGGTGGTTCATCCATTACTAGCAGGTAGTGGAAGCCAGAGCATTGTGGATGAAGGAGCTTCAAAAGCAAACAAAGCCTGAAACTAATTGGTATGGAAGCACTTCCCGCATAGTAGACAGCTCTAGTATCGCGCTGGAAGATCTTATTCCTTCCCAATCCAGTTATTTTGCCTTTGAGACGATGTCACCTAGGACCTATGTTTCTGAACCTGCATCTAGCATCACAACAGATTATGAGACTGAGAAGCATCTGATTGAAAGTAATGAGATGCCATTTGTAGACAAGTCTGTTATTGAAGAAAAACCGGTGTCCAACACTGAGGATAGGGATTGTCTGGTTGGTTCATCCTCAAAAATATTGATTCCAAATTTTGAAGATGATGAGATCGATTGGCCAGAAGATGATGATTCTGTATTTGGCGGTTACAGTGGGGCTGCAATTTTTGTGGAGAATGAAGAAGATATTTCTTTTAGTGATCTTGAGGATATTGATGATAGTAGTACTCCCACGAAATCTAAGATTGTTTCAAAAGTATTTGAAACTTCTAAAACATAAGCCCTATGATTGGATTCAGCTTGGTGTAAGCTCTGCTGGTTCGACCAAAGATGGAAAAACGAAAGGTCCTTTGATTTGATGTAAAACCTGGGATTATGGACACCAACATCATCATGGTTGCAGGGGCAACAGTTGCAGGTGGTGAAGGTGTCTCGGGAGCTTGTTTGTATACGGTGAGTGATCAATCAATTGTTAATAGAGTGATTATTGTCCAAGGATTGTAACTCAAACGATATAGCGATTTCCCAGGGTGGGAAAACTACGCTATGTCAGAAAGGACGACTGCCTGTGTCGATAGAAAATGTACACGGAGTTTAAGTTGAAATGAGAATAGTAGCATTGAGAACAAGTTTGTGATTTGTACAGAAAATCTGTAGTTAAAGGTTCCATTTTTAGAACTTGAAGTTTGCCCTTAGATACAGGAGATATTTTTTAAATCTTTCTGCTAACAGTTATGTAATAAGATGAGATCATGATTCATGAGATTCGATTCTCATATTTGCTATTGTATAATATATGAATTCTCTATGTAATTAGATCGGTGGAAGGATCATGTGCTTTTTTATTCAATTCTGAGCAAAGAAATATTAATATTTGAAATCTGGTTTCTTTTTTTTTTTTTTTTATGCATGATTATAAAATAAATTATTTCCTTTTTTTTATGTATGATTATAAAATAAATTAATTAATTCGCTTGAAAAATGCTCAAGTTGACTTCTTATCTTTTATGATCTTTTATAAACTAATCGAATCAAACGCAACTCGTTATATATATATATATATATATATATATATATATATCATACTTGACCTAACACATTCATAATAAATGCATAGTCTGGATTAGAGAAACTTATCTATTTCTAATTATTATCAATAATATTATAACGAAATCTAAATTGTAGAGTAGAATAAATCATTTACAAAAAATTCACAGAGATTTATTATGATCTATCAAAGTTAGAGAAACTCAAAAAACAATTTAGGAATATTTATATCCTTGTCATACCAATTATTAAATTCCCAAAACCATATAAAAACGAAAAGCAAGTTGTTAGCTGTTAGCTGTTAGCAAACGCAATGCTGATGCAGCGTCGTTTTATAAAGAACCCCGCCTTTTGGGAAAATCAAACCACAGAAACAGAAAGAGATTCTCTCTGGACCTGAAAAAACTGGAACCAAAAAAAAAAGGAAAAAGGAAAAAAAAAAAAACGCAATTGCTCTTTCCTTTCTTCCTTTCTCTTCCCCCTCTGCAACCAGGTTCGTCTTCTCACCATCCTTCTGCAAATCCATTTTCTCCTTCAAGGCGAAAAAAAAAAAAAAGAAGAGGAATTCTTGCAATTCAAAACCAATTTCAAAAAGGGTATTACACAAGTAACCTCCTATATCTAGCCTCTTTTAATATCTGCTCTTAAAATTCTCTTATCTATTTTTACTTTTAAAAGAAACCCCAGATTTCTCTTCCTGTGAAAGCTTATCTAAAACCCATCAATTTTCTGGGCTTAATTAGCGCTTCTTTCTTTTTAGTATTTGATAAGCCCCGGGTTCCGTTTCTTGTAGCTCTACCGTTTTGTTTCAGTCAATGGATTTGCAATTGGTGAACAAGGCGCTGACTTTTTCACGTAGGAAGAAAAAATGGCTTATTTTGTTAGCTATGTGTGGAGTCTCTGGTTATGGGGTTTACAAGGTGTATAATTTGCCCTCTGTGGTGAAGAAGAGAAAGAGGTTTTTCAAGCTCTTTGGAGCCCTGATTTCGTTAGCTGAATTGGTCTCAGAATCCGCGGAGACGATCAATGTTGTCTCCAAGGACTTGAGGGAGTTTTTGCAATCTGGATCTGATCAAGTTCCTAATAGTTTGAAGCAAATTTCAAAGATTGTGAGATCAGAGGATTTTTCCCAATCTTTTATTAGCGTTACTGAGGCTTTAACAGTTGGAGTTTTAAGAGGGTATAAGTTAGAATCAGGGGATGAGAATGAATTGGAAACGGTTTCGGAGAATTCCAGCTTTACTGATAGGGTGTTGGATAGGGTTTTCTCTAATGCTGGGACTGGTTTTGTATCTGTTGTGGTTGGTAGCTTTGCTAGGAATCTGGTTCTGGGGTTTTACTCAAGTGGTGTAGAAATTGGGGGGTTGAGTGGGAATGATGTGTCATCTGATGTGCCTAAATGGGTTAATGTGCTTTATGACGATAAGTGCAAAGAGCTAATGGCTGATTGCATACAAAGATTTGTAAGCACAGCTATTGCAGTTTATCTTGACAAGACAATGGACATTAATACTTATGATGAAATGTTTGCTGGGATGACCAATCCAAAGCATCAAAAAAATGTGAGGGACATTTTAGTTTCTGTTTGTAATGGTGCTGTGGCAACGCTGGTGAGAACATCACATCAAGTGTTGACAAGTTCAAACTCGGGTTCTACTTGTTCAGTTCTTGATCAGAGTGAGGATGCCAGTGGAATGAGAGATGGTTTCAATAAAGAAGTATCTGTACAAGGAGTGAAAGAAGGGAGCTCATTTGATGGGATTCAGAATAATGGGTGGGTTTATAAGGTCTCATCCACATGGGCAGTTCCCAGCAATAGGAAGTTTGTGCTTGATGTGACTGGGAGGGTGACCGTTGAAACAATAAGGTCTATAGTGGAGTTTCTATTATGGAAGCTTTCAGAGGGTTTGAAAAGAAGCATTCATATTGTCCATGAGAAGGTTGTGGAAAGGGGACTAGATGTTATCAGATATGTTGGCGCGAAGTCTTCCGTTATTGTCACCATTTGTCTTGCTCTGTACTTACATATCCTGGGTGGTAGTAGGGTTCTTTTGCCTGCTTGAACGAGTTTGTACCTTTTTTCATGGAAATACAAAGAAATCTTACCAAAGTTGCTTATATCAGAAGGCCTTGTATGCATATTTCTCCCCTGCAAATAAAATTTATAACTAAGGTGTTGTAGTTCGTTTTTCTTATTGATCTTAGCTTTAAGAAATACTAGCTTCCTTGAAATTTATTATCATTATTCAAATGTATACTCAATATTCTCACTGCTGTATAACAGAATTAGTGGTATTTGTTGTTCCACAAAAATCCGATCCTGGTAAGAAACATAGAATTCCAATATTTGTGTCAATTTTTTGGCCATTGTTATTAACAGCTTGTATCATTCAGCATCATATCACACTTTTGGAAGTGTGTTTTTTCTGAGTAGGAGGGGATGACTTTGCTGGTTGGTGCCTTGATATTTATTCCATAGGAGCATCAGTTCTGTCTGGCAAAGAAAGTTTTTCTGATCCCGCAACATGATTCGACACAATGACTGGATTATGAATTTATGATGGAGATAATAATCAATTATCTCAAAAAATCAAGGGATTGGTCGATCTTAATCACAAAATGTGACAGAAAGACCATTCATAGCAACCACACCCCATGAATGGAGGGGACTTATTCACAACCCTTCAGCCTAGTCTATTTTTCAGTCTGCATTTTTCCTTGTTGATATAAGTCTCTGTGCATATACGTAGAGCTTGTTTTTAGTGAGAAATTGCTAGAGACTGAACTCTGCTTTCATTGATAACAAATTACTCCTAAAAGATTTGTCTTTGGCTTCTATGATCTAATATTAATACTATTTTTCTCAAGTTGATAGGGATGAATCTGGAAATTGCGAGTGAGACAATCATCCACATTTCTGATTCTCAGAGGAAACGGAATTATTCAAAAGCAGCAATGATTGATAATTCGGTGCCATTCAAATTTCAGATGCTGAAACTTTTGAGAATGAAAGTGGGTATGGACTATGCAGTCTGGATAGTGGGCTCCTCTTAGGAAAATTACCAGGTGCAAAACTGCCTGCCATTAAATTGAGTGAACTGACTTTCGAGGTCAACCAATGCCATAATATTTGTTTTGAAACTTCCTCGCCGGACCTGTACTTTCATCTTTAGTCTCCCATTCATTTCCAATTAAAATGTAAAGCAGAATTATTCCACAACAACTGATCTTAGTATAAACTATGATCCTTTATTATAATAAGAATATCTTTTTATTGGACCTGTTAAGATCTATATTTACATAACGTCTAAGAATAAAACCAAACGGGATAATCTAGTTGGTAGGAAGAACCATACTTCGATCCTTAGCATTTGAGAAATAAAATCTTAAATACATAAAACCGATAAAAGAAATGTATTCTTAAAAATGTTCACAGAACGGATTATATTCAAACAAAATTTGATGGTATTCATCTCACTTATGATTGTTAAACATGCATTTACGACATCATCTTAATGTATATCAGATTAAATTTAATGAGGAAAATGACTAATTTTTAACAGCAGCATACGCTTCGATAATACATGTAAAGGGTGTGAAATTGTCATAGCCGTGTTTGACCCTCAGCCTGTCTGTTGCCAATTATCTCTTCTTTTGGAGTTGACTGGAAATTTCATACGTTACATACATGTGTGAATTGTGCCGCAAATAGTCCTAATATTTTAAGAGAATCTCCATTGTTTTCAGTGACTGTTTTTGACCAAAATTAAGAGTGAGCAATTTTTCCTTGTCTTAATCTCCATTTAAGAGAATCTTCATTGGCTGTTTGGCTCATCTGTATTCTTTTCATTTGAAAGGTTTTTCAAACTTGTTCAAACATTTTCTTTAGCATCAAATATGGGCATGGACATGAGAAAAAAAAACATTGAATTATCCATTAAAAATCTAGATCAATGCAAAACCATACCGACTGTGAAACTAAACTAGCTAAGCCATCTACTCAATCAAGCCAACATGAACAGGAAACATAATTTATTTATGGTTTGAGGCTATAATTGAACCATTTTTTCATTATCTCCTACAACAATTTCAACTTCATGGCTTGTGATGCTGAGTATAAATATAATCCACATGAGCAGCAAGGGTTCTTCTCATCAAGCACTCATCTTTGCCTACTCCTTCACAGTTCTCATCAACATCAACTTTCTCTGCCTCAAATCCCTGCATGAACAAAAACCAATTAATATCCTTATCCACAATTCAATATCAATAAAATATATATATAAACTTGTAGAGGAAATCTTCATTTAGGAACAAAAGAAACCAAAGACTTGGGTTTGGTAAGAAGGATAGAAAGAAGGTAAAGACATGACACATACCTTGTGTTGGGTTAAGGGTAAAGCAGGCTCGGGCCGAGCAGCATAACTCAGCATAAAATTGAGAAGAAGGGCAGCAATGAAAAAGGTGGAGAGCTTAGACATTGTTTTGGATTCCGGATATAATTTTCGGAGGTGCAGGGTAAGAGGTACAAAGAGTATCAATTTATAGAGGAAACAGAAGAGAGAGAGAAAGAGTAGAAGTGATTAGGTAGGGTTGAATTTGGGTGGACTTTAGGCAATTAAATGTCAATTCTACCCCAACCAGTTAATTTCTGACATGCGTTGATATGCTTCGTTACTTGTAAAACTTGACTTGAGCGGATCTGTTTGCCATTAAGTATAATTGTGAATTTCGTTTTGGCATTGAACGATTGGTATGCTTTAATTATATTAAAATAAGATATATTTAATAATAAATGTTTATATTAAATTTTGTATTAGATAAAATCGATTATTTTTGTTAGTTTTGATTTATTTTGATAAATTTTGATAAAATAGCATAATTCAATCGATATATAAATATAAAATATATTTTATAAAATTTAATTTATTTCTTGTTATTTAATTATTTTTAATATAATAAAAATAAAATTAATTGATAAAATAATTATTAAAGGTTGAGTTTTGTTATTTTAATTTTTTTATATTTTATTTTTTAAAATCAAAATTTATAAAAAAAAAATTTTCAAAAAAATAATTATACTTTTTTATAAAGTTTAACAATCATAAAGTCTTCGTTATTTTTTTATCTCTTTATTTTTATCTTAATAATTATATGAAAAATACATATTTAAATATTATCTGATCAAATTAAATGTTTAAAAATATTATGAAAATTTATGATATTATTTCTTATACTTTTAAACTTATTTATTTGATTTTTGAATATATTATATATATATTTTATAGATTATTAATAATATTATAATATATAATTTTATATATATTTATAAATATATTTGTATTAAACAAAAATATCAAAAATAATATATCAAAATAATTAATATCAATATATATCATATTTTAAAAAAATTAAAACATTATTCGATACGATATTAATAACTTTATTTTTAAGACCCAAAAAGGCAATGGCACCAACAGTGATCTTCATCTCAAATTCTCAATGTACCTATTCAAATTAGCAATTGAATGGAATTGATTATTAAGATTTTAACATGGAATAATTCTTTGAATTTAAATTTTAATTCAATTGATTGATTCATTATTTTTAAAATAAAATATTTAATAAATTTAAAGTTTGAAATTTAATATATGCATTTATTTTTCAATAACGACTTTTTTTAATAAAAAATAAAATAATTATTGTTTTTCTAATATGTTAAGATTAAGTGATTTGATTGCCTTAGAAAAACAAAAGAAATCTGGGAGTGGGGATTTTGCAATTTGATAGTGTTGTATTCAGAGCAAGAAATTAATTAATGGCATTTAGTAGCTGGAATATCTTGTAATCCAGGCTTGACCGCGTAGGATTCTGAAACATCTGGAATAGCAATGACAAAAAACGGCTACCCTCCTTTTTGAAGCCATTAAAAACGTTTCCCGTTTTGACAATTCCAAATTTGTTAGCTCATTTACAGAGCCGAAACGATTGAAGGAACAGGTAATGGACCAGCAGCTTCATCACATTATGATGAGCCCATTGAAGGTAGGAATCCAGACCCAACATCAAGGTAGCTCAACGCAACCCCATCTGTTTAAACCGCTTGGCCGAGAGCATAGCCCAATTGTTGTGCTTACTGCTATAGCGGTTTCCATGCAGTAGTACATAATCATTATCAAGCCTCAATTATGGTTTGATCACTGGTTTGGGACCTGCATTTTGTGCCAAAATCTTGTTTATGTGACAATTTATTGCAAATGGATTCACAGGTTTTGTTCCAAACTAACTTTTACTGAAAAAAGATGAATTTTTTTGCATAATGTTTCGAATCGTAAATTTTTTTTGGGTACTTGAATCAATTTCCAATCCAACAATAATTTCAAACAAATCTTTTTTTTTTAATAAAAAATTAGAGATAACCTTTAAAAGTGCATTCCCAGATGTGATGCATTCATTTATTATTTATTCTTTGATATGGAAAAGCCAGTATAAAGATTCAACTCACCTTCATGATAATAATTAATGCTACCAATGCCTGAATGGTCATCATCAATTCATTATTCCTACAACATTTTCCTACTCTATTTTAATTCATATATATATATCAGCATCAACTCTTCAAGCAATAAGTTCCCACCGACTGCCATCAATAATTCATTTCGCTCTATCTATTCATGCATACAGTGCACAAAGCACGTTCCATTGTTCCACATAATAAATTTTGTCCTACACTTGTTGCTCGATTAAATTCTCATATAACAACTACCACTATTTACAATTCTTTTGCTCGGTTATATTTTACATTCCCAAATTAATTTTAAATATCCATAAAGATCGATCAATGGTAAAATTTATCAATGTAAATAATTTATTTATCGATTTTTTTGTTATTTAATTTAATTAATTCATAAAATCATTCTTAAAAAATAAAATTTAATATTTATAATTTTTTATTTTCAAACTGTATTCTTCTTTGTACCAAAATATACATAATTTTGTAAAATAGAATACATTTTGCCCATACTAAAAGATTGAATTTAAGATTTTAACTAAGAACCCTTTTTTCATGCTTTAACTATACAATTAATCTCGGTCTCTCTCCAAACCTAAAGTTAATTTGTTAATTGCTAGATAGGTTAAGCAAAAGGGTGGGTCAGCCAAGTGGGGTAAACTATGATTAGCCTCACTTTCACCTTTGGGTCTCATCATTATCCTTCATTTTACTATTACGTTCTTAGTCTATACTTGAACAATAATTACATGCATTGCCCAAGTTCTATCCATAAGATATGTGATGGGGTTTGCCTTTTGTTATTGTTTTAAGCTTGCTTCACAATGTATCAATGCTTTCACAAATTTGCCCCTCAAAATTCTCCCCTTTGCCATTCTTTATTATTTGATTTATCGCTGTCATAGGTCTCCAATGATTACATAGGAAAACTTGAATATTTAAGACCTCAAATTATAAAAATATCCTTAATTTGATAAGATATATGCTAAGGTTACATGATATTTGACAAAACATTTCATATTATTTTATAAAAAGAATCATAATTTAAAAATAAAAAAATAACTAAATAAATCAATTGAATTAAAACATTTCGTACTTTGTATTTAAAGTTTTAGGCATCCCGGTGACTCAGTATCTGGTGCCAAACTGCCAATCATTAGTACTGAAATTCACAAAGAATCTTTAGGCACTTCTATCCATTATTTAGTAAAATTAAAATATGACCAGATGATTTATATATAATGAGCAGTATTTCTAAAACTATGTATACCCATGACGTTGTTGTCCGTGACATTATATTTCTGGTTCTAATTTTACAAAATCATCATAAATATAACACTAAAATTTACTAAGAAAAAAAAAATAAAAATATTGAAATTGCTTCTTAAGGTTAATATCAAAAATAAAATTTAAAGTATAATAAAATATTTAATATACTAATTGAATTATAAATTTATAAATTAATATAATATTTATTCTTAACGTATTTAATTTAAATAATAATAAATAATAAATAATCTTTCAAATATCATATTAATTAATAAATTTAAAATTTTATATTAAATATTTCACTATATCTTTAGATTCTTCCATTATATTAAAAAAAACAAATAATGTGAAAGGAAATGTGATTGTCTACCATTCCGGCTTGGGACACAACACTGTGCATGCGGGGGCAGGGGCGGGCCCTTCTCTACATATATTGAGATGATTGGGGTGCCATGGGATAGGGTTAATGTTTTTTTTTTTTTTTTGTTTTCTAATGTCAACTTGCTAATTTGGAAAACACCCTTGTAATTTCACAATGGATTAAGGGCATATGTCAAGAATTAGACTTGTTGTAATCATAATGAAACAACAGCAATAATTCAAGTCTCATAAGAGCTAAAGGGGCATCCTGAACTTCAGCCAAACCTCTCTCTCTCTCTTTCTGTGTCTAGCTACTTCAAGACTTTCATTATACCAAATTCATGGCAGCCACTACCTCCGGTACAAGTAGCTGCAGCTCTGGTTTCTTCAACCTTCGATCAAATAACGTCGAGCCTAGGATGGTCCGGCCCTCATCATCCACCCATGGGTCACCGGCTGCTGTGTGCGGAAAGCTTGATGGTGTTGCAATGTGGTTCATCAATGGTGTTGCAACTGCATTCTTTGCATCACTAGAACGATGTTCTTGCATCCGTATAGCCACGGAAGACGACGGTGACGAAGCCAACGACGTGCCTTTGATTCATAGTGATGGGAACCTGATGCATGATGTTGGAACTACTAGCCGGAGGAGGACAGGGAAAGGGAAGAAAGGAGGAGTAGCGTTTCTTGAAGGCTGAAGGGTTGGAAATATTTTTGTTTATTTATTTGGTAAGTTAAATATGATGAAGTTTCTCAGATTTGTGAAAGTTTTAATGGAATTATGGCTGTTGGGGAGGATTTGACAATGGTAAAACTGCGAAAGAGTTAAATATATTTACTTTTGTTTGAATTTCCGATGAATATGAAATGGAAAATAAGAAAATTTCTTCCTCTTATGCTTTAAACATTTTTATTCAATGTGATCAATTAATTCTTCAATCTTCTAATTTTTTTACAATACATTTTCAGGTCAATTATTCAGAACTCAGATTGTTTATAATTACATAAATAATTTGCAAGTGGCTAAAAAATTTTGCTGGAAAACTGATAAATTTTTATTAATTATTCCTCCAAGAAAATGGAAGGTTCTTAATTTTTTTTTTCATTAATTCATAAGGTTAGATCTTCCTTAAGCACATGTTACTTGCCAAATCATGACATGAAAGTATTCTGATTCTTCTAAATAATTCCACTTTCTCACTTATACTCACAACCAGCCTGGGTATTTAAAATTTTTTTTTTTAAAGAATTTGATAGAAGCTTCATTGCAACTTGCAAGCAAATCCGATGTATGATTATAAAAAATCAAATACTTTAACATTCAAAACCAGAAATTGGCTTTGGTTGTATGTTATTAATGCTTATGATAATTTTCCTCGTTGAATTTTTTGCTATTTGGTAGTGCTTAACATACGTATATATAGTATATCTTTTCCTCTTATGAATGGAACTCAATACTTCAGATACTACACTCAGATTGATCCACATTTTCATTACTTTTTCATCCTACTGAAAGAATGCTCAGCTGATATTTATTTTCGTAGAAAAATACAGAGTAAATATTAACTAAGGGTGGTGCTTTAAATATTCAAAAACGATTTTTGATTAGATTTAATAATTTAAAATATGATATAATAATATGATATAAATTTGATATAAAAAATATAAAATTTATATGATTTAAAATTTTAAAAATAATTATATATGAACTTAATAAAACAAAAAAAAATTATATTTTTATATAAATAATTTTTATTTAAAATATAACATATAATACAAAAATTTTAATATTTTATATTATATAAATACATGAATTATCGTGTGTATATATAATGAATAATTTACATTATATAAACACATGAATCATCAAATGTGTTTATATATATATAAAATATGAACGATTTTGAATGATGTTGACATTTTGGGTATAATTATCATAACGTTGTTTGTTGGAACTGTTGGGCAAAATTTCTTTTGCTTTTTTTTTTTTAATCCCTTTTCTACCAACCTATTCAGGAATCCAAAGCTTGTTTCTTTATAACAGCAAAATTCGCATTTTTTTTTTCATTCCCCTTTCACCCCTATTATTTTTATTTTTATTTTTAATCTGCTTTGAACCTTTAAATTATATTTATTTGATTAAAAAAATTAAAAACATAAAGTTTTTAACTCACAACTTTCAAACATTAATTCTAATATATTGCCAATTGAACCAAAAGTTCATTCCACCCCTCCTAGCAGACTGCCATTGAACCAGAAGGCCTAACAGCAGCATTAAAAAAAAAAAAAAGGGAATTTGAGCCAACCAAGAGGAAGGGACTTGCCCCTTATCTTTAAATCACAACTCCTTGGATTTATGCCACCATAACAACTCTCGAGAAATTAAAAGGAGAGGTTTCATTTTTCATGGTGAGGGGTCAAATCAAACCCCACCAAATACCGTTCCCTAATCGTTTTTAATCTTCAATTTAGCTTTAACTTGATCATTATCTTTGATTATCAATCATTTTGGTTATCCGTTCAGTCTTCAATCCAAACGCATGAGCTAGCTAGCCTGCTAAATGATTGAGAATCATAGTACTGGATATGTCTTTGTTTACCCGGATGTTGTGCTGGAAAGGTGTTCTTGTTCTTTTAGCTTCTGTAGTTTCACTTTTCACGTACTTCGCAAATTTCATAAGAAAAATGGTTCTTAAGGTTTCAATTTCAAATCTGCATTAAAGATATTACCTAAAGTGAGAAATTTTGTAGTAAGACAGTTGACAACTATCCATGTGTAATTCTTGTGTCTTAAGACTAGTTTCACTAAAGATCTTAAAGAAGTATCCAATTGATCATTAGATTCTAAATGCCTTTCTTGATTTTAAAAAATTTTAGTGCTAGAATTTATTCTTCAAAAAAAGTGAACAAAAAGAATTGTAGTCATAAATGTCTTACATACTCCTAAATAAAACTAATATAGAAAGTTATTTAAATAGGACGGTTGATATTTAAATTCAAAATTTAATTTAATTGATTATATATAATTAATTTTAAAAAATTATATTCGATAAATTTAAAATTTAAATATCAATATTTATTTTTTTATTTTTAAATTATGATTTTTTATAAAGAAAAGTGGACAGTTGGTATCATTCATAACTCCTTATTTTTACAATGATTAAGAAAAAAAAAATCAATCTCATTTATCAATTTTTTATTTAAATTTCTTTAAAGATTTATATGTTGATTGATTATATCTTCTCTCACACGTCTTGTATTTTCAATCATCTTATTTTGTATCAGTAAAAAGGATTAGTTCCCTACTTTTCATAATAATTGAGTAACTATTGGGCAAAACGAAGATAAATTTTTTGTTTATTATGTAAAAATTAATTTCCCGATAAAATACTTTAATTTGGAAAGAAATGATAAGAAATTTTCGATTTTTAATGTGGGCCATTTTGTTAGTTTTGGTCCGTCTCAGGCCCAAAACCCACTACAAAAAATTCGATTATTGGGTTTACAAGTTCAATTAGGTTAAGCCAAGAAATGGGTCCAGTAGCTCACTATAAAAGGCCCAAAGCTCCGTCTGTCTTCCAAGCAGCAGGCACCAAGCTTTTTACCGTTTTTCAATTTTCTTTTTCCGTTTTAAATCGAAAGAAAGAGTCGTCTCTTTTTCTCTCCCTCACGCCTCAGCAGCGACTTACTGCTACGCGGATCAACCTCGCGCCAGCTTTAAATACCTTGAAATCTGGTCATAAATTCCCCAATCCATCGTCGAAATCTTCAAAAAAGGCACTACATTTAACGGCACATTAATTTAAAATTCAATCCACAGAACCGCACCTCATCAACCGCTCAAAGAAAAAAAAAAGCCATGATCCGCATTGGTGAAGAAACCCCTTCCAGGTAAACGCGTTCAAGATTAGGGTTTTATCTCTCCCACAATTTCATGTTCGAGTAAAAATGTTAATTTTTTTATTATTTTTTGAAAATTTAATGTTGGGTCTAGGTTTGAGTTACTGAGCATGGTTAAAAAGCACTCGAATTTGTTGGGGAAAACGACGGTGGAAGAACAAGATGCTTCCGACGTTGAAATGGACGGCCAATTTTGGCACGATGTCTTCGATTTGTATTTCGTTCGGGGTAAGGAATCGAGGGGACGCCAAGACGATGATCTCATATTTTTCGTCAGAAAATGGGTATCAAATCCCGATCACTTCTTGTTAATTTTATCTCAAAAAAATCAAAAATAAAAATTTTAACTTTGGAAAATTAAGCTAATTGTTTCAATTTATGCTGCTACAGAGGGGACAAGGTTTTAATGATAACGACGACGATGTCGCTCCGTACTTTGTACGCAGGTGGGCACCTGAGGTAAAAGAAAGTCAAAACCAACTTGAATCTGAATTGGGTCTTCTTGTTTAAGTTGATTCATTAGCTTCTCGTTATAATGCCATAGGTGCAAATTGTGTCTTATTTTTAATTCTAGTTAATATATAATTGTCTTTACTTTTGTGAACCAGTTGGATAAGTTAGTTGGTGAGAGTATATCGGAGGTGGATTGGAGGCGCTCATTCTACTTGAACATGGTTGCCCATACTTCGTACACTGTAACCGTAGCGATTTGCAGGTTTCTTCTTTGCTTCCTTTGTTGTGTCTTATCTATGCACTTTGATGCATATTTTGATTATTTTTCTGTATGTCAGCTTCATGTTGTTACTATCTATGGTTGATTCTTTCCTTAAGTTAAATGCTATATTCTATTTCTTATTACTCTAACAATGCCTATTGTTTCCTCCTCTCCTCTTCCCCCTTTGTGAACTTACTTTTCTGTCTCTGAACTTTAATATTAAGTTTGAGAAAGAAAAGAGATATTTATCTGCTGCTTATGTATTTTTCTTTATTGATAGATTCCGTGTGTTAGATTTTGATTAAATTTGAACTATGAGTTATTTTTCCACTTTTTCCAGTCACGATGTCCTTAGACATCATCAAGTGGGGCAAGATACACCATTGTCTGCTATCTACAAGGTAACTCCTGCTAATGATTTAGGTAACCTTGGGGAGGACATATATATATATATATATATATTCTTTAACCTTTTGGAATTGTTCTTATTGTCGAAATTAATATCTGTTGTCATGGAGAAAATCTGACCAAATTTTTTTGCTGAGAAGTCTAGAGAAAAACATGCAACCATTGCTTCTAATATCCTGCGTTAATTACTGAATTCATCCTTCTTGTTATAAGCCATAGGCTGCAAATTTTTGCAATTTGAATCCTATAACTTTAATTATTTTTATGCTAAATCAAATACTGTCTCTTGCAAGGATTCCAAAATGTCCATGCCAACATTTGGATGCTGCATTACCTAATCGTCAAGCTTTCATTCTGCTGTCCTGCAGGTTGTGAAGACTGTTTATGCATCTCCCAGCCGAGTAAATTTTCATTTGGACTCAAAAAAGGCAAGCCTTTCTATTTTCAGCAATCGTGGTGATATTGAGCTTTCTTCAATTTCATGACATTCTTGCTAACATGTATCTAGGAAGTAGAGACAACACCTGCCTATCCAGACATATGTTTCGCAATAGACGATTTTGACTCCACTTTTGATGCAGTGGTAATTGCTTTCTTTTCCTTTATGAAGTTATTCATCTGTGTGTTTATGCTCATTTTGTTGCATAAATGCGCTTGATATATTATATTTTTTCAAATTAATTTATTTATAATGAAATTTCCAATTAAGTAAACTACTGCTCTTTTTGCATTAGAATAAGTTTAGATCACTATAAGGGGTTTCAACTTGGCTAGCATTACTGCCTCCCTCTTGCAACCCATTTCAAAAGCACTGAGCTAGCAAGAAGTTGGGAACTTGGTATTTGTGTAGTGTGTAAGGACCAAAGTCACTTCTTTTATTGAAGATTTGCACCCTTTCTTGGTTATAGTGTTGTCATGTTGTTCTTTTTTATTTATAATGACGTTGCAGGTTTCATGAAAAGCGGAAATTTTTGGTTAATTGTAGGACCTCTAATACGTAGCTGTGACATTTTTTTTCTCCTCACGCAGGTCTTGACAGATATGGATCATTGCTATTGTGTGCTTCTTAATGCACATGAAGGGGCAGCATTTCCTAATGAAAAGGATACAAATGATAGCAGTTCTAGCAACAAATTACCATTGAGAGTAGATACTAATTCTATGAAGACAAAAAATAGTAAGGTTTGGGTCCTTTCTCAGGTGCTTTGTGATAATTTATGTGTATTAGTTCCACGATCAACCAGGGTCTTCACTTCTGAAGGTGTTTAGAACTGCTTGGCTTTTGATGTAATTTTATGATAGTCGAATTATTCACTGTTCTTTACAACAATGAATTGCTAAGAGGCAAGTGAGGTGGCATAGTTGACTACAACTTAATGGGCTGCCTTTGTAGTTTTAACAATGGTTCATTTTTGTGCAGAAGGAATCTTGCTTTACATTTTCCTGTGAACATTCAAGTCAAATTAACATAAACCATGAAAGGGGTAGATATGCATGAGAAGAAAATTATTTTTCCTACGTTACCATTTTAACCCTAAGGAGTGGTAACCCTAAGGAGTGGTAACGAATGTGAGGACGGTTTGAGGTATGACAGATAGCTTTCTTATTATCTCAAGATTACGTCAAAGCTCAACACTAAGTCCTGTCCTTTTGGCATTAGTTATGGACAAGTTCACTGGACGTATCCAAGATAAGGTGCCATGGTGTATGTTATTTGCCGACGATATAGTCTTAGTTGTGGAAACTTGTGATGCCCTTAATGCGAAATTAGAATTATGGAGGAGTACATTGGAGTCTCGAGGTTTTAAATTGAGTAGATCTAAAACTGAATATATGGAATGCAAGTTTAGTAATAACTAGGAAGTGGGTACTAGTGTGATTAAGTTGGATGGTGAGAGAGTACCAAAGAGTAGCTAGTTTCGATATTTGGAATCAATTATTTAGAGTGATACTGAGATAGAAGCAGATGTCAAATATAGGATACAAGCAGGATGGGTGAGGTGGCGAAGTGCGTTGGGTGTGTTGTTTGATCGCAACATGCCTTTAAAGTTTAAAGCGAAGTTGTATAAAACAACTATAAGGCCTGTATTACTATATGGAACTGAGTGTTGGGTTGTTAAGAAACAACATGTGAAGAAAATGAATGTAGTAGAGATGAGGATGCTTAGATGGATGTGTGGTAAGACTAGAAGAGATAAAATCAGAAATGAAGAGATTTGAGAAAAATTAAGGGTAGTCCGAATTGAAGAGAAGATGAGAGAGGGCCGTTTGCGATGGTTTGGACATGCGAAATGTAGGCCTAGTTGTGCACCGATTAGGAGAATTGAGTCTCTAGATCTAGGAGAGATCAAAACATCTAGAGGTAAACCATGAAAGATATGGATGCAAATAATAAAAAAATCAATATGATGGTTAAGGAATTAAATGAAAATGTGCTTGTTGATAGAAATGAGTGGCGCAAGAGGATTCAAACTACAGCCTAATTTGATTCTCTTATATAGTTTTTCATACAGCTGACTCCAGAATATGGGATATAAGGCTTAGTGTGTTGTTGTTGTTGTATCATTTTAACAATGCCAACTTGGAATATTTTATTATAATGAATTAGTTTTGAAGGTGTAAGTTATTAATAACATTTTGGTTAGCATCAAATAGACTGATGCTTGAGTTTCAGTATTTATATGGATTTATTCTGTGAAAAAGCTGCTCAGGAATTCTTTAAATGCAACAAAGATCAGTTTGCGGAAAACTTGACATGCAGCTAGTTGTTATTGCAGCTTACACTTTTTTCTGGATTTGTGAGCTATCAAATGGTTCGGGATGCATATGATGGTATACCTTCTTACTCTTTCTAAGAATTGGCTTCTGTTTTTGTTCATTCGGAGTTCTGCAAAAACTTAGTGCATCAGAGGATAAGATACTTTCTGCATGGTTTTTACGTGTTGAATGTTGATGAAGAAATTGATAGATATGTGATACGTGTAAGCATGGCTTATGTGACATTGAACTTGGTTCTTTTGTTTAAGCAACAATTAATGTACCTTTTACTGCTGTCTTGTAATGGGTTGGCAACCCCCTCCCCCCCTTTGGTACCTCTTAGCACAACATTTTCTTCGTTTATAAAAGATAATAATGGTAATGTGCCAATAGAAAAACGGACATATTAACTCTGTAAACTTCCAGTTGATTTCTAGCTGACTAAGCTTGCTGTAGTTTAAAGGATGCAGAATATGTAGACTTCTTAGCTAATGTTCTAAACAGCTTATCCTTGGCTTTTAGTTTGTTCTTAATGTCTTCTTCATGCTTATTTAGTTCTCATCTCATATCATTTGTCTTTCTTTCTCAGCTGGGAGTTCTCGATTTGGAAGTCTTCTGTCAATTGGTCATTCCCCTGGCAAAACAGACAGACTTTACATGAAAGGTCCTGGAGGACGTGGGGAAGTTGAAGTGGCTGTTTCTGGTGTTGCAGGTCGGTAAGAATTTCCTACTTCGAATTATCTTGTAAAATTCACTTTCTTCTATGTTTCTTGATTTTCTCAATGCTTATGTATATTAAATTTGGCAACTGACTGTAAATTGCTTATGGCAACTGACTGTAAATTGATTATGACCTATGTTTCTCTAGGCTTATTGTGTGTCAAAACCCAAATTGTCCTATGTCCCATTGATCAATCATTATGTCACACTTCAAAGTGAAAATAAATTTGAGGGTATTGAGTTTTATGGTAAATGGTAATTAGTAATTACCTGTAGTGAACGATGTGTTCTCAGTTTAGTTTGTGCTAGCATTTGAACTGTGAACAATCCGTATGCCATTACTTATGGAAGTTATTATGAATACTTTGCTTCCCTTTATTTCTAATGCTCTATCTTTCCGCTTGTTATGAGCAACTGATTAGTTTAATGAAATAGATATTAGATGATTGATCATGTTATGTGAAAGGTGGTGCATGCAAGGATTGAGTCAAACACTAAATAAATGTTTCTCTATCAGACCAAAGCAAGCAAGATTCGGGTCCATTTTCACCAGTTATGTCGAAAAGGGGTTTCGGGCTTGGCTCAATTGTTCGTAAAGCAGCTTCTGTTGCATCTGTGGCAGCAAAGCATGCTTATGCAGCAGCTGCTGCCACTTCAACTTCTGATGAAGAGATGATACCTCTGAAATGCTGCTTAATGTCTATAACATTGCCTTGGGAACACATTGCTTATGATCTTTTGTTCAAGGTATGATCTTTGTATTGTAATCTCATAGGCTGCCTTCACTGATTTTTCTCTGCATGCCAATGAGTGTGGTAAGTTCTATTTTTGCTTATTGCCAAACTCAGGGAAGTCCTCCAGTGAACTTGTAAATGTCTTGTATTTCTTGTTGCCAAAATCTGCGAAACAGATGAGTAGATGCAACCTGCAGAAGGAAAAAGCATTCAAGAGGTATACTAGCAAAAAATGTCCAAAAAATCCCACCTTCCAGAGCACGAAAGGAAATTCTCTCTCTCTCCCCACTATATTTGTGTGGGGTTGAGTGTCTTAAGGCTGTATGATGAAATATTGTATAATATTAATTGTAGATGCTAGTCTGTTCTTTATGCTACTTCATTGTATCAGATTCTTTTTACATTCCTAAAGGATGAAAAGGTTTTACGTTCAACTTTCCTAACTGTTCTATGGCAAAGGCTATCACTTGGCATTAATCCTTCCATTTGCATACGAATTGTTTCTCTTTGCAGTATTGAGCTAACCCTAGAAGTTTTTAAAATACTCGAGGAGTGTCAGTTTCCATATATGTTCTCTTCGAGTGTCAAAGGTACTTATCCTTTCTTAATTGCTGTTATGGTTCTTTTTCTCATTGGCCAACCAGTTCAATTTTGTGTTCGGTGCTTTACTTTGGCTTTCCATACTATCAAATTTACTTTTGCCAAAACTAGTTAAATTATGCAGTCTATAACTAGACAACTGCTTGGAAAAACTTAGATTTGCATCACTTTTGATTTGATCTTTTGTGGACTGTGGTTGCCTTGTCTTTAAACTCGATATATTTTTGAGAACCAGTGTTGGCCTCTGAAAATAAACAAAGGGCAATGAGATTTCAACATTTCAGCTTTTGGGTGCACATGGGAGAGACATAGAGAGAGAGTGAGAGGCTCCACTGGGTTTGCCTGCTTCCGAAGTAATACTCAATTATAGCAAAGGGCTTCTGGTGTTGGGACGCGTGGCTATAGGCTATTGGCTTTTAAACAATTGCTTCGTCTTATAAAACTCCAAAAGGACTGTTTTATTGAGGGAAATGTTGACGCTTCAGTTGTGCCATAAGACATGAACTACTTTTGGTTCGTTAACTATAGCCTATTTAAAAGTTGAAACAACCATATCCTAGGAAGATCTTGGTTTGGTCCTTTAATACTTTATTATTATCTTTATTTATATGTACAAAAAAAAATCATATATATATATATTTAATTTCTCATGACTTTATTATAAGATCGAAATTGTGATGTTATTATAAACAAGCCTACGGGAATAATAATCTATTTTTAAAAGATTATTTTAATTTGAAACTTCATACCTAGTTAGTCATTAAACTGTCGTTACGAAAGATTCGATAAGAGTCCTCTAGCTTTCAATAAATAATTCTTCCAATTGCTTCTTACTGGAACTATATATAATTCCAGTAAAATTATATAGCCATGACAAGAAAGGGAGGCTTTTTTTTTTGTCAATCAAAATTAGATTGTGAGAGGTTATTTGAGAGAAAAATTCTGAACGCATCAAATTGACATAAGTAAATGCATTTTTAAAATTGTTTGAAAAAAAATTAGGTTAAAACAAAATTTTGAAAATGCCCCTACCTGTATTATAAGTTTAAAAAAAAAAAAAACATTAATGCGCCATTGCTACTATGGGGTCTTACACGACAAATTGAGGCAGTCTTTTAGAGCAACAAAAGGTAAAAGACATTAAGAAAAAGGGATAAGGCATCCATTCCAGCATCCAGATGTAATGGCTTTTAATGAGAATCAGTTGCAGCAGCACATGAAGCCAACTTCTCTATTTGTTAATTAAAGCAGTGAATTATAAAAAAGGATTAAGTAAAGCAGTTAATCATTAAAAATACCTCAAAAGAACTTAAAGCACGTAATATCCTGAGTTAAAATGATAATGGTTGAGCTCACTTTCATAAAATAAATAAAAATTAATTAAAAATCGATCTTGTGCATGTTAGCCTCCACTATAGTAGTTTGGCCTTTTGGGAATGGTTAGCTTAAAATGATTCTGAAACGAGAACTGACTGCCAAATAAACGAAAAACTTCCAATAACACTACCCTGGAATCTGCAGTACTGGGAAACAATTTAAAATCAATAAAGAATAATATATTAGAAGAAAAGCAAATGACTCTGAAGTTTTGGGAGGGGAAAAGGTCAAGAGTAACTCAAACAAAAGGCAATCCTAATTCCCTCACAAAAACTACAATTTTTGCTTACTTTTGCAGAAGAGTAAAAAGTACCTTAAAAATGTCGAGATTCTTAGTATAAGATCACCATATGGATTTCTGTTTATTTATTCTTTTCTCATATGATATTTTTTTGTTGTTTTTCATTGGACTTGGAAATTTTATTTCCAATAAATTTGTCAAAAATTTTATAACATTCTAGTTTTATAAAATAAATATTTTCTTAAATCAAGTTACCTACTATACACTTTTCTCATAAATAAAATACACTAACAAATAATTTAACAAAAAAAGAAAAAGAAAAACCCTAATGTGTAATGCATGTTTGCCATTGTCTTTTCTCCCACATGCAAATGTGCCTTATGCTTCTCATAATCATTGTAACTAAACACCCCGACAAAATCCACGTAACCCCTACCCAGTAGTCCTTGATCCACAATCTCTCTAGCAACACCTTTAAACATTTTTCTCTTCGAAAATTTTTTATTTTTTTAAAATTATAGTAGGACTGCCACCTTTCTCCCTTTTGTATCCCACATGATTTTTTTTATTTGTCTATCTAATATATATCACTTCTCAGGCAGTTTTTTTTTTTTTTTATAATTATTTCATCTACTTATAATGTAAGTTTTAAACTTTACAAATAAGATTAATAAAGTAATTAAAGTATATTAAAAAAGATAAAAATTAACTAAAAAACACACGTTAATTTTTAATCCTATCGACTACAAAATTAAAAAATTTCATTGATAATATTAAAGACAAAATTTTTTAATTTATTTTTGTTTGAATCTTCGTGATTAAGGTAAACCTAATATTCTGCAAGGCCCACCGATTGTCTGTAAAAAAAATAAAGAAAAAAATGACCCCCACTGCCTTTAATATAAGGATAATTAAAAAAAAAAAAACTAAAGTATTTAACATTGCTTTGAAATGGTAACTTTTTTCCTTTATGTTTTTGGAAAAGTATCCCTGCAATTCCAAAATCTTTTGTTCACGAGGACCCTAGATGTCCCTTCCCTCTCTTTAAATACCCTTTCCCTCCTCTTCTGTCCTTCCCTTTTCCCCTCTTCTCTTACTTCCTAGCATCAATTTAAAATTTCTAGCCTCATTTTGGTTGGTTTACTTTGATTTTTCTTATTTGGTTTCGTCTTATTAACCCAATGTTCTTAGCTGAAGAAGCGGTTCAATTCCAAATACCGGTTCATGAAACTGGTTTTACACCCGAAGAAGTTGAAGAATTATTATCATTTCTTGAATCTGATGAACGGGTTAGTCCAAACTCCGGTTCAGAAGGTTCAAGTCGGGCGGTATTTTCACCGGACGAGAGGAAGCATAGACGCATGATATCAAACCGGGAGTCAGCCAGGCGGTCACGTTGGAGAAAAAAGAGGCACTTGGAGAACCTCACGGACCAAGTGAACCGGATGAACATAGAGAACCAGCAGCTTAAGAACAGGCTAAGTTCAGTCATTAATCAGTGTCACGCTGCATGGCGAGAAAATGAACAGTTAAGATCCGAATCCATAGTACTTTGGGCCAAGCTCTTGGATCTATACTGGACTTTAGCCGCCATGCAAGCAAATTAGCAGCCTACTTTTTATAGAGTTTAACTTAACTAAAAATTATTATCACATTGCCATTATTCGTGTCATCTGTTGATATCATGTTGAAATGTTAATTTCACTATTTAAATGATCAGAGATCAATCTCTGACAACCTTCTAATATAGTTGCTTTTGCATGTGTATTGTAAGTTAGGCAGACAAGTAAATGAATTCTTGTATATAATTCATGGGTCAATGAGTTCTTGTATATTAGTGAATGCGATGATGTTTGTTTCACTGTCTTATATGAAGAATTATTGTTAATTTGGATGCGATTCATGGATAAAATGTTGACAAGTTTTGACAATATTAAACTTCTCTCTTTGCAAACGAAAAGAGCAACCGACAAAAACTTTTGGACGTAAACGTGTGGTGGTTTGGTTTAATTTTCGTGGGCGGCTGTTGGCTTTAAAGCTTATAAAATTTGAAGTGACCCCATGGATGAAACCATGGTTTCATCTGCTAAAAAGTTGATTAGAAATTTATTGGTAAAAATTTTGCCATAATTCAACGTGACAAAACCAATAGATTCTCTGCTAGATTGCTACAGCTGCTGCCACACATTTCATGACTAACGATTAATGCCTAATAACTGGATAATAAAATATAAATATATGGATTTTGGATCTTAGTTAATATGCATTTATATGATGAAATCATAATTATCAGAATCAAATTAGATAATAATATGTTTAAGGTTTTGAGTTTTGGGTCAAATGATTCAACCGTTGAATCATTCACATCTTATGTTAATAAATTTATTTTAAAATATTATAAATAAATTAATAATTACTATAAATATTTTATGTAATTATATAAATTATAAAATATTATATAAGAATTAAAAATATTCATTATCATTTAAAAATACAAAAAACCTAAGCTTATAATTTTTTGTAATGTATTAATAAATTTTTAAACTTTTTTTTTAAGAATAATAATTTTTTTATAAAATACAAAAGAATCAATAATTATGGTGTAAAATTAAGTATGATTTTAAAATTATTCTGGAAAGTCATTTAATTGATTCAGGTCAATTAAAAACTTGAATGATCATCGATTTTTTCATATATTCAACAAATCAATATGAATTTTTTTGAATCAATTGTATAAATGATCCAATTAATGAATCAATCTAATGTAAAAGTCGAATCAAACAATAGAAGCAATCTGATTTTGATAACTATGGGTGAAACATTGAATATGTATAGATATATTTAATCTCCCCTCATTTGATTAGTACTGCTTATGCGAAGACTTTTCATCATCTGATGTGTATAGAAATTGTATGAAAAAAAATTGACGTTATGCTTTTAAAATGACTTCCTTTAGAAAGGTAGAGTGGTCAATATTCTTTATACATTTAAGTGGATTTCCAAGCCCTTGCTGTAATTTTTGCCTACTTCCAGCCAAACGAAACCAGATATGCTTGCTTGTGACATGTTCAAGGCTAGCGGTAATGGGTTTTATACATAGTTAAAAGGGATAGGCCGGATTTGAGTTTCGATGAATTTTAACTCTCCGTTAAATCAAATTCCAACAACAAAACTAGAATAATCTCAAATCTTAATATTTAAAAGAGGAGACTGAGAATTATGAAATACAAAAAATATATTTCTTTCTTTTTTTTTTTTTGTTTAATTTTAAAAGAATGCAATCGCCAATTTGAACGCTCAATTACTCAAAAAATTGAAAGATGATAACAGACCGACTTTCCAAAATTAGCATAAATTTTAATGAAAGTGACCAAACAAAATTATAATAATTTAAATCACGAATCTTGAAGTATGCGTGAGAAGGGAGAGTTTGATCACCAGGGTCCAGGGCGAAAAGAGAAAGTATAAGTCACCCCTCGTTTTCCAGAACAATTCGTGTGCTGTTTCCCAGGTGCGAAAAATATATATAAGTTGATATAATTATTTCCATCTTTAACTGATATTATGTCTTTTCATGCTTTAAAATCCAAATTTTTGATGAGATTCTCAAAAATCTTGGTTGTCTCCTTATCAAATATGGTTGCTATATCTCGAATATTTCAGTTGTTAAAAGTTTGAACTCGTCAAAGTTTTTAGCTTAATACCCCACCCACCAACATTTCAAAAAAAAAAAAAACACACGCACACAAGAAAGAAACTTTTAGAGAAATCCACAACCATCAAAATGTGGAACTTTGAACGTACCAACCCAATGAATGCGAGTCAAAAAGCCAAAGAATCCTCCCACCCTAGTCTTTTTTTTTTTTTTGTGTGTTTTATTTGCCTTTTTGTTAGTGAGATTTTGTATGGATCATGATGTAAACACGACAAAACTTTCATTAAACAGTTAATGAATAACAAATGTGCATTTGCTTTTTTACTTGTAAAACAAAAAATTATTAATTAATTTACGTAAAACAAGCATGCATGTCCCTACATGGCTGCATCACGCAAAACAATTATTATTATTATTAAACTTTAATAAAGTGCATGAATGATGAAACTGTTTGAGTCCTACAATTTTCAGGAGATGGGGCATCTTTCATCCAGGTACAGGGAATGGATTTTGATAATTTGGATCTGTAGCCCCCATCATATCAACAAAAAGAAACATAAAAAAGAAAGAGAGATTTGATTATCCAACAACTGTAATAAAGAAAGAAGAAAAAAAAAAAAGAGTAAGAGCCAGTCTTCTTTTGCCATAAGTTGAGTATACCAAATTCAAGATGATTTTCCATTTTTTTTCTACACTCATAATTTTGGCTTAGATGTTGCCAAATGGTAGGCTCCTGTCTTTCCGCTTAATTCGGCTGATCATCATCGTCAACCAAAGTTTGCCGAAAAAAATGTTAAATTTTTCTCTCTTTTGTATTTCTTAATTTGAAAGTTCTCAGAAGTTAGCTAAAAAAAAGAGAAGAATTAATGGTATTGCTGCTTAAATCTTGCTTTTTCCTTTTTCCTTGAAAAATGCTTTAAATTTGAAACTTGTCCAACTCATCTTTATTATCGTCCACTAATTAGGGCGTCTTTGTAGGCTTTACAACAAGTTTTTCTTTTTTTTTTTTTTAAATGGATTTTCTAGAGATGATGGAATATGTACTATGCACTTCAATCCAAAACCAAAATTTCTAAAAATTAAATCACATTTTTCATAAAAGCATATTGCATATTAGAAATAAAAAAAAAAATTACATATGATAAGTTTTGAATTTTAAATTTATTGAATATTATTTGAAAATAATTATATAAACTAACTGAATTAAATTTCAAATTCAAATAATATTTTTTCTTATTAGCAAAAAACACTATAAACCATTATGTGCACACTAAGAAATTTTAAATTTTCAGTGTGAGAGATTAATAATCATTGTTGAATTATTTGAATGAAGTACAAACAAAGAACCCTCGATCATTTTTGTGCAATCTAACTTAACGTGGATGGTAAAATAATTTATACATTGACATAGGAAATTAAAGAGAAATTACAAGAGTTAAAATTAAAATTCTAAATTTGCTAAAAATCTATCTGTTAAACAAAGTTTATTTTGGATTACACAAGATATAGGTGAAATAAATTATAGTTACTTTAAAGGTGTAGTTTTAATTTCCAATTACAAGAGCTTATTTTAATTTCCATACAAATGTTAGAATTGGGCATCTGCCTTCCTACAAAACCAAACTATGATACAATGCTTTACTTTTTAAAATTATAGTATAAATGATTTAATACTTTATAAACAAATCATGTAACCATAAAAGATGATATAAATTGGATATTCATTTGTTAATATCTGTACCTAACGTATTTGGCACATATTTTATTCACATGATCCGCTTCATACCATATTCTACTCTTTAAGCATTTAATACAAAAATGCTCTATATTAATATCAAAGGCAAAAAATTCGAAAAAAAAAATTTAAAATTTGAACCAAAATATTGTCTCATGTTAAATTATTTCCTATTATTATTTCTAGAATATTATTTTTAATTAAATTTATTTTATATTTATATAATTATTAATTAATTATTATATTATAAGTAAACTACAATCATTAAATAATTAAACAATCAAATTCATACAATGGCTTAGACCTCAAAGTTTTAGAACTTTTTCTTTGCCATCAAGACGATATTTACAATTAAATTTAAAATCGTATAAAATATTGTTGGTGGGTCTCAATAACCAAATATTTAAAAATTTCAAAATATTTGTCAAATTTTCTAAAATTGTATATTGTGAAAAGGATAAAAATGTGAAACATGGCCCAAACAACCTGGGCGATGAGACCCGTTCTATTGGGTCCTAATCCTCTACTCCAGGCCAAAACAAATGTAATAAAAGCTCGATTTTAAGGGCATTTCCGTCAACCCAAAACATTCAAATCGATTCCTGCTCTTTTCTTTTTCAAGATCCCGCCTCTTTCTGCAATCCAACGTTTAAAGAAACAACACAAGCAAAAAAGAGAGAAAATGGCTGAGAAGATCTGCGTAGCAGTGAGAGTAAGACCTCCAATCTCCCAAGAAACTTCTTTTGGAACTTTCTGGAGAGTCGAAGATAACCGAATCTCTCTGCACAAGCTTCACGGCACCCCAATTTCTGGCCTTTCTTACGCTTTCGGTAAATCCCTCTTCCCCCTTTTCCCGTTTTAAATCCAATTCTCACGCCTTGAAATTTCGTTTTTTTTTTCTTCTAGATCATGTTTTCGATGAAAGTTGCTCAAATTCGAAGGTTTACGAACTTCTTACTGAGGATATTATTCATGCTGCTGTCGACGGCTTTAACGGTTTAATTTTCATCCCTCTTTTAAGCCCTAATTTTGATGATTTGTCCAAAAAGTCGTTCAATTTGTAACTATTTACACTTTTTTAATGTTTTAGGGACTGCATTCGCGTACGGTCAAACGAGCAGTGGTAAAACCTTCACTATGAATGGTTCGTCGAACGATCCCGGAATTATTCATCGAGCTGTTAACGATATATTTCAGAAAATACAGATGGTAATTTAAATAAATTTGGGTTTTTTCAAAGATTTTTTTTAATCCAGCTTACTTTTTTCAATATTGGAGCTTTGACTTTGATTTCTTGGTGTTGAATAACAATTCCCAGATTTCTGATCGAGAGTTTCTCATCCGAGTTTCCTACATGGAAATTTATAATGAAGAAATTAACGACCTTTTCTCGGTAGAGAATCAGAAATTGCAGATTCATGAGAGTTTGGAGGTCAGCCATTGATTAAATTTTGATGAAGTTTCACTTGTTTATCCAGAATGCATAAAAATCACTGATTTTTATTGTTATTTGTAGCGTGGGATTTTCGTTGCGGGTCTCAGAGAAGAAATTGTGAACAATGCTGAACAAGTGATGAAGCTCCTAGAGTCAGGAGAAGGTCCTTTGAACTTCTTATTTTTACCCTTAGTTTCATGTAGACAGAATTAAAAAAAAAAAAAAAACATTTTGTTTAAATCATTTTTCTTACAGTTAATAGGCATTTTGGGGAGACAAATATGAATGCACGAAGTAGTAGGTCTCATACAATATTCAGAATGGTATGTTCTTTTAACATATTGCTGAATATGAATATTACTCTATTTATTTATGAATCTTACTTTTAATATCTGTTATATTTATTTTAAATTACAAGGTGATAGAAAGCAAGGGAAAGGATACAGGATCTTCCGGTGATTATTCAAGCAGTGATGCCGTTCGCGTCTCAGTTTTGGTTTGTATCTTATCATGCAGTAGAAGTTTTTTTTTTGTTTTTCTTTTGTTCGGTTCGGCTTTGTTCTGTTAATTTTATGCATTTAATTTAACTTTTTATTTGAAAGTAGAATTTGGTAGATTTGGCTGGTTCTGAGCGAATAGCTAAGACCAGGGCTGGCGGAGTACGTTTGAAGGAAGGAAAGTATATTAACAAGAGCTTAATGGCTCTTGGTAATGTAATTAACAAACTTAGTGATGGTGCAAAACAAAGGTACTTGTTTTGCTTATCCTGTGTGAAGTAACTTTATTTGTATAGAATAGAATAAATATGTTCTAATGATATGAATTATTGACATGTATAGGGCACATATTCCTTATCGTGATAGTAAATTAACCCGCATACTCCAACCTGCTCTAGGCGGGAATGCCAAAACTTCAATTATATGTACTGTTGCACCAGAAGAGGTAGCCTTCCTTTGAGTGTTTGTGTGGTTATTCTATGGCTTTTTTTTATTGTTTTTGTTTTTATCTTTCTTTAGAAGAAATGAAGACTAAAATGGCATGTGCAATGGAGCATTTTGGTTTAATTTTGATATTATATGTTTAGGTTCACGTTGAGGAAACAAAGGGAACTCTCCTGTTTGCTAGCAGGGCCAAGCGCATTACTAATTGTGCTCAAGTGAATGAGGTTTTGTACAATTTTCTTTTAGTGGACCACATTATCACCTAATATATGGATCTCTAACTCTAGTTTGTATGTCTAAATCATGAAATATTTATTATATTTTACTATGACAAACAATAGTAATAATTCCACTTTGCTTCTCATCATATATTTTTTAATTGATTTAACATGAATTTAACGTCAAGCTAATCATGGTTAACTTGTTTCTAGATTTTGACGGATGCAGCCTTACTGAAAAGGCAAAAGTTAGAGATAGAGGAGCTACGCAGGAAGCTTCAGGTGAGGATCAGGTTACATATCGTAACGATAAAGTTAAAAAACTATCTAACATTGTTTACCTTCATTCAGGGATCTCGTTCTGAGGTGCTGGAGCAAGAGATATTAAAACTGAGGAACGATATGCTTAAGGTTCGTTATTTGTTTATTGCAGAACCTGGGTTATCATCTTGTATCACCAATTATTAGCATATACATATATTTTTTGTTTGTCCACTGGTCTTCCAATTTGCAGTATGAACTAGAGCGTGAGAAGCTTGAAATGGAACTTGAAGAGGAAAGAAGATCACATAAAGAACGTGAACAGTGCATTAGAGACCAGCAGATGAAGATTGAAAACCTAAGTAGTCTGGTTTCAGATGGAGATGGAAGTTCTAGTCAGGTATAATTTGTGCAAACTGCAAAATAGAGTATAGAAATTTCTCTTTCTTTTGGGTGTGCTTGTAAATTTTGTTTGCACCCTAGTCTGATTGTAGTTCCTACACAACAAGATCACCACCTAATTTGTGTATCCTATAATCTTTTAGAACACTTGATTTAGCTTTGAAATTGTAGTTTTTTGTTCTGCTTTCTTGGCTGCTTCTTTCAGTAATTCAGGTGATCACAGATCTTAAGCCTTTGAAGTACTTGAATTCCTGCATTACATGCCCCCTTTATACCTTCTTCTGCCAAATGTTTATCTACAGACTACAGCAAATATGTAACTTTTTATGGACAAATTAACATATGAGGGTACAGTGAAGTAACTGAATTATGGTTGAAAATATCATTTTATATTATAATCTGGAGATCAGTACAAGTAAATTTGAATTCTGGACTTGGTTCAGAGCTAACCATGTTTAGTGTAACTATGATCTTTTAGCTAGTCTCCATGGACTTCTTTATTCTCTAATACTGAAGTTTGGCATCAAATTTGATGTTGACTGATTAAAGAATTATTCATTATTTTAGATTCATTCTTTTTTTCTTTTGGCCGCTATTTGAGAGTCATTCTTTCATTATGCATTATTCTTGTTCTTTTTTTTTCTTCTTATTCTTATTCTTTTTGCATTTAACTCTATGTTGAGGTAATTTAATAGATCTACTTTTGGTGAGGGCAGGGTTCCATGAAAGAAAGCCCAAAGGATGAATGTAATGATAGAGGAGATGATTTTAAAACCCCTTGTTTTAAAGCGGTTCCCAATGCCTTTGTTGCCAAGAGATCAAATTATTCACGGTTGCCAGATTTCAGTCCTCTTCCAGATTCTTTTAGTAATGTAGCTGATGAAGACACTTGGTTCAAAATGAACAAGGGTTATATTGCAGACCTTGATTCACTTCTAACAACTCCTGCAAGAAAAGTTCAATCCTTTCCACCACAAGATGTTACTCCTGTGAGTTGATAATTCAAAGTCATTTTTTCTTCATCTTGTGATCAGGATTATATATATGTTATTTGCTATTGTATTTTTACCAATGCCCTTCTCTGTGATAAATGATATTGTTCATAATAAAGACTGCATAATTTAATTTAATATATGGTTCCATTGTCAGGATTGTTTAAGTAAGAATTACAAACAAGAAGTCCAAAATCTCAAGAGACAGCTAGAACTTGTCCTTGAGGAGAAGAAAGAACTCCAGGTCAGTATGTGGTTTAAATTCCACTTTTTTTCTTGATAACTATGTTTACTTTTAAATGCATAGATTGGAGAGGAGGGTTAACTGCATAAAGCTAGCATTTCAGAAAGAAGTTTCTTTTCTTTATCCAAATGCTTACTTTCTTTATTGGTATCATTAGATACTTCTGCATGATGAACCACATTATTAAAACATGATTGTCATAATTTTATGATAATCAGAATTGGGAGAAAGCAAGGTGGTTATTTGTTGATATACACCACATATTTGAAGCTTAAGTAAATAGCTACTTGTTTAAGTTGCACCTCAGGGAATTGACATTTTTCACCATTTGATTTCTCGATGGTCATGCTTTCTTGTGCATTTCTATGCCGTAACTGTTTCATTTGTTACATTTGCAGAGAAAGCATGCAGAACAAATACAACTTAATGACAGATTAATGGGAGAAATATCTGAACTTAAACAAGAAGCATTGCTTGTTCGAGAAATGCCTCAAAGATTGTGCGGCACTGTGGCTACTTGCAAACATATTTATGAGGACGTTTTGTCTGAAATGCAGGTGAAGAATGCAATATATTTGCCTATTCCAACTTTTATTTCTACTTTATAATGAAACACTAACATGCATGCATTCCATCCTTTTGAGCAATGACAGAGTTTTGCTGATGGGAAATCTTCAACTGCAAAACTGCTTTGTAGCACAAGTGAAATTGGGACAACTCTTTTCTCAACCTTGGAAACCCACATTTCAAAGGCAATGGATGGTCACGAATCTTCATCTGCCGATGATTCTCTAATCCAAGAATGCGACAAAGTGCTTTCTGAAACGTTTAAAAGCATAATTACATCCCTGATTCTATCGGAAACAACAGCCACTGAGGATAAACAAGCAAAGGCTCCTTTATGCAGCTGCAATTTTGAGGTAGCTGCCTGGTCACAGTTATCAGGATACCATTCATCAATTATGATTTTATTCTTCATTATGATTTTAGGATATTTTGTTGCCTTCTTCAGGATCCTGATTTTCTGAACTCTTTTTGCTATATATTCTGTCCATCTCTTCTTTGGTTGTTTCAAATATTGTTTAGTGAGCAAAAAGGAACTCCAAAATTCCTTTAAATTTGTGTTTCTCCCTATGGAAAGAAGAAAAGGAAAAAACATCATCCTTGTTGTACTTCATGACAACCAATATTTAGGACTACTTTAAGAGTCTATGCCAGTTGTATCCCTTTTCTGTATTGAATAAATTCTAATACTAATACAAAAAGCAACGTAAATAAAAGTATACTTATCAGGTGTTGGACTTGTGTTTTTTAGGTTAGAATTTTCTTTTCTGTTGTTAATGTTCAAGCATCTAGTGATGTGTTCTTTGGGAGAATAGTTGTTATGTTGATTTAGATTAACCAATTAGCATCAACCAAAATCAAAATTGCAGAGGAATGGGCTCGACCAAAAAATGCATCATCTTAGGGTCCCCAGGATGAAGCTATGACCTCTTGTATTGGGGGCACTTTCAAATGTTTGTTTTCTGCATGTGTGCCTTCTTATAAGTGTAATTATACTCTTTTATGTCTTGCTTTGTATAATGCGCAATGCTTTTAGCTGCTTCCCTGGAAAAAAAAAAAGGAACTACATATTAGTAGAAAACTGACTAGAGAGTAGATTGCTTTCTATCCTGTTTTAAGATTTAGTTTTTAAATGTGGAAGGGCTGCACTTTGGTTGGAGAAACTGCTAGTTGGAAGGAGAAACTCAGCAATGAACTCAACACTGTCAAGGAAAAGTATGAAAAGTTGGAGAAAGAGTTAGATCTCAGTAACAAGTTCCTGGAGGATTCTCAGGAGAGATATGGTAGCTTGGAAAGAGAGTTTCATCTACTGAAAGAAGAACGAGAATCATTGCTGAAAACGATCTCTATATCATCTCAGAAGCTCACACTTTTAACTGATCAAAAGGAAAATATTTTACAGGACTTGAACACTGAAGTACAAAGAAGGAAAGATCTCGAAGAAGAGATTAAACAATTCAGTGTTGCTTTTGCTTCTCGACAGAGATCACTTATGTCAATTCACGGTGAATTCAAATCTAAAATTGAGAAATTAAGAGCTGAAAATCCAGGTTCAGTGCACAAATCTACAGTATTAAAACCATAAGTTACAATTCTTAACTGTAATGCTAGGTCTTTGGTTTTATTTTTTTCCTTTGTTTTTCTGAAACTGCCATGACCCCTTCCAATTCTCTTTGGACGTATTTAAATTGTTCTCCATCTAATTCACACCTTATTTGAATCTTAATGATGTTGTTTTGAAGTGATATTCATATGGAATGCTGCATATTTATTATTCATAGTCGATAGTTATTACACCTTTTAGGTATTATACATAAAGAATGGAAACTTGGGCCATGCACCCACTAATTGTTTATATCCTGAGGTTTTTCTTGTTTCAAATCAGAATCTTCTACCATTGATTTAAAAATTTTTAAATGGTTGACCAAAACATGGGTTTGGGGTTTGTCAATGTGAAGTCAGTTTCACACGCTTGTTCTTCCTATTCAACTTGGCAGTTGGAAACCGTGTCCATTTCCATTACCTCACATTGATACCAGGCTTCAAACCTTCCGCGAGTCTGCATATTAATTCACAAATCACACATGAAAAGAACATCTTATCCCTGTCATCTTCAAACAACAAAACCAGTTCGCTGTTAAAAAGAAAACAGCCAAGAAACAGCAGAGGAAAATCTTCACTTTCGGGATGAGTCAATAAAGCCGTTAGCAAAAAGTAAGATGCTTAAGCTGAAAGCTAAAGGCTACTCGACTGTTGCCTTCTTCTTTGTATTAATACGATTGTGATGGAAGGAGACAAGGCCCCATAGCCCATCCCATCAACAGCATGCATTGGATTACCCACATGTTCTGATGGTTTTCATAATTTACTGAACTTCGAATTAGAATCTAACTTTTTAATATTTTAATTTTAAAAAAAAAATTATATATATATCATGGGTTTGATTTTGATTATTCTTAGACATTTTCTAATGAATAATTCTTTGTACAAATGACAAATATATAAATCTAAATGGTGTATCTGGTTAGGTGCAACAAAAACAAGCTTTGGGGAGAATCTTGAGAAGTTAAAACAATCACGGGGAGATTGACCATGACCGGACCAGATTATGAGACATAAACAGTTTGATGTCCATGATAGTACAAAATTTGGTAGTTGAAGGGTTCTTTCAAATAAATTTGGTTTTTTTTGCATCATAGTTTTTCTTAATTGCTAATGTCACATGGATATATGCAAATCATCAAGTGGAGGCATAGCTTGGTTGAATGGTTTGCAGGTCTTGGTCTAAGGAGTAGGCTTTTTTTTTTTTTTTCTTTTTCCTTTCCTTTCCAAATGCATTTTATAATATATATATATATATATATATGTTTTACCATATCCACCCAGCTAAAGTTTGAAATTTGAAAACCCTCTCCCAAAATCATAACAGAATCAATAAACAAAAATGGTGAAAAGACAATTTCTTACAGAGGGACATGATGGGGATTTAGGTTTTTATTCCAATCAGAAACAACTGTCTGAAGTTACTACTTGACATAAAAATGTTTTTTAAGTAATTCCAGAACAATATGAGGACACAGATTCTCTTTTTACCTCTTGTTATTCTCTCCCTATCCATTGCTAATACCTACATCTTTTTTTAACCTCACCTTTCTATCTTGCAATAAACCAAACACCCAAGTAAAAGATGCTCCCAAGTTTTTGTTTTTTTTTTTTAACTTTATAAACAGAAAACATACACTGGGACCTTCCAATGTCCATATCATGTCATCAACAAAAAAAAAAGCACAAACAAAAAGAGGGAAAAGAAAGCAGCTTTTCTTCTTTTTTTACCTTTTTTTTTTTTTAGCATAAGTTCACAAATGAAGACTATAATATCATTCGTGAGCAATGAACCATGATATGGACTGGTTGATTGCATCTCCTTGACTTAGGGGCTTGGAAGAGGAAATGCAGGCTCATACATATGAATATAAACATGTTCACATGGATAAATATATTTGAGATTAGGTCTACAAGTAAATGAATACAGTAGCCAATTCCAATCCAGGAATTCCAGCATTCAATTTGCCTATGTTCCCATTAGCAATATTGACTAGTTATGGACACCATTCAGACAAAGACAAGTGCTTTTGGGACCATATTAAGTACCAAAACAAAAATTAAATTCGAATTCAAATAAAATGAGAGGATAGATCTGACCAAAAAAAAAAATGAGGGATGGAACCTGGAGGATTGAATAAAATGTCAAAATCTGCAAGTAAAGACAGGCAATGACATGAACAAAACACTGGAACAGAAGATGCTAGACTAAAAGATTATATCACCTAACTACTGTATCCAGGCAAAACTCTCGGGTGGTACCTCAGCAGTTGAAGCTATATAACCTTGAGATTGTTTGAACTATGTCTTTTTCCCTCTCTCCCTGTCTTAGCCTTAAATACCCAATCTTCCTTCTGTTTCTGCTCTTTTTCTAGACCCTAACTGGCAGATGTCTGTCTTTCCATTTAATAGCTAGCCCTGCACATGCACCATCTCATCGTCTTTTTATTTCCCATTTTTCCCTCCTTCGGATCATCAAGCTTAAACCTTAAACCATAGGGATTCATTTTCAGCCCCTGCAAACCCTTCAGCCCAACATACTGCTCAAATGGCCACAAGGATCACAGCATCCAAGCCAGCAAGGCAACTTGGAGAACTCCTCCAAGAACAACAAGAACCTTTCGTCTTAGAAGTTTACCTTTCCGAAAGAAGGTGTGTGAGAAAGAACTTAATTTCAGGGGCCAACTTCATCGGCTGCCATGGCAATTCAGGTAAGTTTTTAAAGAAGTCTGGTAGTCAAAACAAGAGCAAGAAGGGTATTCCAAACTTTCCAAAAGTACTTAAAGTTGTACCATGTAGCAAGTTCTTTGCAATCAAAGGCTCAAGAACCAAAAATTCTGATGATGATGGAAAGCTTAGTGTTACTGAGATGGATAGAAATAACCAAGAAACGGCAGAGCCAGATAGATTTTCTTCCGCTAGCAGCACAACAGTGTATAATTCATGCTCAGATAGTGACATAGATGAACCATCGATGTTTACTGACAATTCCAAATCTAATTTGAAACTCCACCGTGAAAGAGAAAAGAAGGTAGAAAAGCTTTATAGCTTATCTTTATGTTTTGTATAAAGCAAGACTATTTGATATTCTTAGGAAAATATAATGTTCTAGTTTGTTACTCATTAAGCTAACAGGCTGCTGCAGATACGAAGTTTCAATGGAGTTGCATGGAAGACAGTAAACAGCACAGCCCTCAGTCAGTTTTAGAAGAAATATCATCTACTTCAACAGGCTCCCCACTCGATAAAAGTTAGTATCTTTAAAGTTGCTAAGCAATTCTTGATTACTTTCCTTCTGATTTAAAATGAATATATTACTAATTCTCGTGAGTTAAAACAGCAAGGAGGGTTTCCACCACAAGGCAGAAAAGCTTCTTCTTGCCTAAGCTAATAACGGAGGACTCGATATTGTCAGCTTCGCTCTGGAATTTACTTCTTCAAACCACACCGGACAAATCAAGCTGTGCAGGATTAAGTGAATTACAAGAGCCTGATCGGTCTAACTCTTCACAATTTTCGATATCCAAAAGGGTTTTGCAGCAAACAAAGCAGCTTCTCTTTGATTGTGCGAGGGAGTTGGTAGATAAGAACCATGAGAAGGAACAGAAAGGGAAAAAGTTTTTAGGGCCTGAGGAGATGGGAAAGGTTATCTGTGAGAAAATAAAGGGCTGGGGAAAACGGTGTGGAGATGAATCAAACATAATGCAATTGTTGGAATTAGATGTAATGGATTCAAGCCAGGAATGGAATGGTTTTGAATCCCAGAAAAAGGACATGGTTCTAGTAATTGGAAACGCCATAGCAGAGGAGATTACAACTGAAGTTGTAATGGACATGATCAATGTCCTATAGCTTAGATGTCCTTTGCTTGTTTCAAATTCTAATTACTTGTCTAAATTTCAGTTACTGTTTCGCTCAAAATATTGATATCTGTCACTGTTCCTGTCTAGTTCAGATTGATAGTAATGTACCTAACAATATAGAAAAAAATGATCCATATCTTTTTTTTCTCAAATGGAAGATAGCAAGAGAGTCATGGTCTCTTGGCTTTATCGCGATTTAAAGCCCTGAAATTTAATGATTGAACGACAGTCTTATGGCTTATTAAAAAATTGATGCATGAATTGACGTTGACGTCCAAACCACCATAAAGTACCCATTTATATGATTTTCTTAAATTTAATCCTTATTTTTGTTATTAAACAATTTTGACTAAGCAATTAAACCTTCATTTGTTACTTTTTTTATTTTAATAAAATTTACTATTAACACTTCCACAATCCCACTAGATATGATTTGTTTTTATTAGTGAAATATTCCATTGTAGTTTATTTGAGAAAAAAAATTCTTTAATAATTATGCAATATTAACACTAACAAATTTAAGATGAAATACCAAGTGATAGAGTTTTAAAGCAATCCATTTAATTCTCGCAATTGTTGCCTCACCAATTTGTTAGCAAAAAACAAAAACAAAAAAAAAAAGAAAGCTAAATATAGGAGTTTGTTTAGATGATGTATTTAAAGAAAATTTTTCATTTCAAGCAAGAATTTCAAAATTTTAAAAATAAATTCATTTATTTAGATAAAAATTAAAAATTTTTCAAAATTTAGATTAAATTTCAAGAAAAATTTGAAGTGCATTTAAACTGCTCAAATTTCCTCTTAAAATTTCACATAAATACGATATTTTTCAATATTCTTTCAAATTTTACGTATTACTTACCATAAAATATAAAACTAAAAAAAATAAATATCATTATTAATATATTTTTTTTTCATATTATTAATACTATCTATATATTTTTACAAATCTAATAATATCTATATTTCATATATTATTTATATGTATATATATTTTTATCTTTAATATCATTATTTTTTATTTCATCAAATTCGACTAAATTTCTTAAAGAAATGCTTATCCAAACAAAATAATTACAAATATTAATATTTTGAAATAATGCATTTTAAAATACCTTCATTTTAAATTTCTTCAAAATTTTAAAATTCTCCATCCGAAATACACGGTAAGAAGGGCTTTTAACAAATACTCATTGAGGCTCCAAAAAAAAAAAAAAAAACCTAAAATTAAAACCCCAAAACGCCAAACTAAGATCTAAACCTTAATATAAATGTCAAATACCAAACACAACCCTCAAGCCCTAAGGCTAGGAAAGTAAGTGAAATACTAGTAATTCATTTGAAATAGCCTAAATAATCTAAAAATCTAGAGACAAATACAATTAAGCTTATGAATACGGCAATGTAGTAGTAGAACCTCAAGCGATTTAATCCCCAATTGGTTTCTTTAAATTTTGCATCAATAGGTTAAATAGGAAACTACTGGATTTCACCATCCTCACCAAGTTCACCATCTTCCAGCTCGTAACCACTGTGTCTTCGTGACCCATCACGGTGATCTCTCTTGTGCTTTTTATGCCGGCTTTCACCGTCGGATTCAGGTGAGTGAGCATGCTGCAAAGGAAACATTGGAAGAACATTAGAACCTGTTGGATAAATAAACAATATATCATCGATGGATAGATAATACCTTTCTTGATTTCTTACGGTCACTACCATGTCTACGAGACTTCTTGGACTCCTCTCTATCATCCTTGTCAGAACTCCCATCATCAACAGTGCTTTGATGTCGTTTGCGGTGTTTCCTCTCTTTTTCCTTTTCCTTTTTCTTTTCCTCCTTATGGCCATAGCCGTCAGATACATCTAGATCCTCACTATCTGTTTCATCTTTTTTAGTTAGTTCCTTACCTTTTTCCCTTTCACGTTCTCTTTCCTTCTTTCTCTCCTTCTCCCTCCGTTTCTCTTTCTCTTCTTTCTCTTTCTCCTTTTTAGCCTGCAACAAACCAACCCGATAAACATCTTTAGATTTTAGAAGAAACATATGGTTTTATACAATATGAAATGCATATCGTGATTCAGGAAAATTTAAGGAAAGCTCAAAAAATATGCAATGTACAAGTGCTCTTATTCTCTCACACCTTTTGGGTATCTTATGGTCTGAAAGCAATTAAAGTAACTTAATTGTGAACTAAGAGTGACGTCCATCATAAGTCAAAGTTAATTTATGAACATTGGGATTTTTAACCACCAACTACTTGGACATTATAGTTCAAGATTCACATACCTTTTCCTCCTCACGTTTGCGCTCCTTTTCTTTAGATTTCTCCTGTAGGTGCGCAATGTATTCCTCAAAGATGTCTCTCCTAAAGCTCTCTTCCGCAATTGATCTAATAAAAGTGCATGGCAGGAAACCACAACAGGGAGGAAATGATCTTAGGATTGAGATGCTTAAGAATGATAAATACCCCCCAGCAAGCAGCTCCAGATGGCTGTTCATCTTAAATGCAAAAAATAAAAGGGTGCAAATACCTGTATTCTTGGCTTTCTTCAAAAAGTGGTCTGGAATCCTCCCAATTAGAAGAAGCAGTTATCTCCTGCAAAGCAGCACAACAACCAGAAGTTAAACAAAATGGTCATGGTAATTGTTTAAACAGTGCATAAAAGCCGTATTGCCCATTTGTCTTCAAAACAGTACAACACACCTTATAAGTATGTAATAGCTTAGTGAAGTCATCAGCTAGACGCTGACGTTTTTTAGCCTCTTTCTCGTCCTTCTCCTTGGCTCTCTCAAGTAACTCCTCATACACAAGCTGTGAAGAGTAAAGAATAAACTTATCAATATTCAATCACTAGTTTAGTACTACTTTAAACTAATAAATACAAGTGAACAAAATAATAAATACACTATCCAACTTATTAACATTCTAACAACCACTATTTTAAAGCTCTAAACCTCTAATTAAAAGATAAGGAATGAGGACCTCTAATCATATAGTGTTCTTGGAAGGTTAACGTCCATTTATCTCCATAACAATTCTACCGAAGCTTAACGATTCCTTTTTTTCTTTTTCTTTTGGTTGAAAACGTGTATTGTAACAGAAGTACCTTTACGTTTATTTCGGATATTGGCAAGGAACCAACATCTTCTGAAATAGCAGCCTTGAAATCTTCAACTGTCCACGTGGAAACCATGGTAATCTGGGGAGAAGTCAAGTAATGGGTTCAATAATCAGGGGCACCAGACAAGATCATGTAAGATAAATATAGTTTCTTACCTTCCCTGACTTCATTGCATCTTTTATACAGGTTTTATCTTCATGATACTATACATTTACATAAGAAACCATCAGAAACATGACATTTTTTCTAATTGAACAAAAGAATAATGCACACGAGATAAAAATGGACACTCAAATCTTACAGAGAACAGAATTGAGGCACAAACCTGTTTGTCTAATTCTTCGGCAACATCCTCAAACAAATCTTTCGGTGTTGAACCAGATGTGTTAGATGCAACAGCAAGATATTGAGGCAAATCTTTCACCTGGAAATCAAAAACAAAAAAATTAAGCAAAAACTACTGCTGATGAAGACAAAACACACCTTAATTAAAGCCACTCTTACAATAAAACAAATTAAAATAGATATAAAAAAAACCTCCAAACAATAATCTCGCCAGTAAGTTTTAGCAATAAGAGTGCCATCGGCAACATGTTCTTCCATTAGCTTACGAAATGCATCACGGTTTTTGCGCTCAGCACGTCTCAATTGTTCCTAAGTTTTGACAAAAGAGAAAAGATAAGAACACAGATTGGAAGGAAATTAATTATCATAAAGTACCTCTACCTTTTGCGTCTTCTTTTTTTCCTCTTCTTCCTTCTCTAAGTAATGAATGTAGTCCTGGAATATGAGCAACCGGTCAATTTTTTCAAGACGTGAGCATCTTTCATCATCCTCTAAGCGATCTTGAACTTTCCGCCACTGGCTGCTTGCCTGCAACTTGAAAGAAAAAGTTAAGGAAATAGAAACCATGCTAGCATTCTTTACAAAGGAGACAAATTATAATCCTCTTTTCTAAAGGTTGTACCTTAATAAAATCACAGGATGCCAGAAATTTCCTGTATTCTGCTATATTCCGCCTTTTTTCCTCTGCAGCATTTTTCCTTTCCTGCATTAAATAACAAAATGTAAGTCTTCATATTTCAAGTGGTGTATGATATTTTGCTTGGAGTAGTTTCCAATGAATACAGCAGAGAGCACTATAATGCTGGCATAAGACATGACATTTCTGACCATTTCCTGATGCATCACCCTCAAAAAATTTTCTACATATATCCATAATTGATAAAAGCATGTAAAACATATATCCATACCAGAAAAGACAGATTTGCACACATGGATCATTTTTAAATGTCTGACCCATCATGTTTTATGGAAATAACAGTCATAAATCTGTGGCAGAGAGTAGCAAGATATCATTGACAAGATATGTTACAAACAGAAGTTGCCAAACGTTTCAAGAGTCAATGAATTCAAAATCAGAGAGATAAACCAATGATTGTGATAAGTTTAGTGATAAAATTCTAGCCAAACTGTGCTTACTGAATTTATAATATTACCAATTAACTTGTGCATGAAAGCTATTATTCCCAAGGCAAAATCTGGATGAAACAACGTCCAACCTTGAATATTAATCTTGCTGAAGAAATACAACAGGCTATCTAGGACAAATGCAAAGGTGGGGAACAGGGTGGAATTTCGTAGGTTTTATTCCTACAGACAACACCTAGGCATTCTATATCTTGTCACAACAGTCAAACACCAAAACTCAATTAGGTGTGAAAGTGCACAATTGCAAAATAAGCGAGAAATCAGAAACTATTACCTTCCTCTCAAGATCCACTATATAGTTTTCAAAAAGATCTTCCCGGTCTCTGGCTTGTTCAACAGCCTTGAACCGCTCATCATCTTCAAACAAACTTTGAGCTTTGCTGAAAATGCAATAGCTTTAGTTAGAATATTTAATAAATTCCACATTTAGAATGATGAGGCCACAACAAATCTATTTTTTCCATGATATAGAGAGAAATTTCAACCTCCATCTCATGGATGATGTGAGTTCTGTGGACTCCTGGAAAGAAATCAAAAGCATTAGATCAAATAGAAATGTAAACAGAGAGAAGAAAAGAAGATAACATGAGCTTAGTGCAACATACTTCCAGCATCTTTGTAAATTCTTCCCGAGCTTTCTTCTGTCTCATGCGCCTTTCCTCAGCCTCTAGCTTTTTCCTTTGACCCAAGTACTATTAATCAATATAATGTCAGAACAGTATGTAGAATGTTTGCTTTGGCTTCAAACATTTATTTGCAGATAAATATAAACTAATAATGTTTGCTTTGACTTCAAACATTTAATTGCAGATAAATATAAACTAAGCAGCAACTGGAGGGGGAGGGAAGTAATTCAAACTTAAAGCAATCTTATCACACACATAACAAAATCCTATCACAAAGCCACAATTGTGAACATTTACCTCGTTAAAGGCTTGCTTCCGCTCACCAAGTGTCTTCAAAGCACCATACCTTTTGTCATTAATTATTTCTCTCATTGCCTAGAAGAAATTTCAATGTCAACGTAAATATACCAAAAGACCAAAGCTGGCAGGAAGGGACAAGATACAGCTGGGATACCTGCTCCCAAGTCCAATCAGAGAGCACATTTGCAGATTCAAGGAGAGATTTGAAAGTGTTTTTTGCCTCCTGAACAAAAGGAAAAATAAGTACGAAGAAATAATACATAAACGAAGGAATTGGCATCATAATTCCCAGTTCTCAGGGGAAAAGAAAGAACAAAACTTAAGGTCAAGTGACAACATAAAGAAATGACATGTTTCTAGAATGTTACCAGCTTATTTGCATATACAAAAGGCTCATCATCTGGAACTTTCTCTTCCACTGGAGTCACATTAACTTTTCCAGCAGTTGCCATCCCCTTTTTTGCTTCCTGCGAGTAAAAAGAAAGTAATTAAAAAAAATAAAATATATGTCCCACTGCCAACATATGTTGAGAGCAGGAGCATCTGCATTTTGCCAAATAGACCAGCTAGCAACGTAAGTATTGTGACTAGAAGTTTTTCTTAAACAGAAAAGAACTCTTAAAGAGATTATTGCCTCTCTTGGAAATGGTCAACCGAAAGTGAGATGTGAACAGAAACAGCCTTCAACAAACAATATATGAGCCCTACCTCCATGTCCTGAGCAGAAGCTCCATCAGCAAAATGCACATTGTCTTGAGATGCTGTACTTTCGAAGCTCCTTCTGCAGTAAGAATAGAGCAGGAAGTAGTTAATTTCAACATTGCTATTGAATCACTGAAAATTTCAATAAAAAACCAGTAGAAGTCTAGAAGATGTCCATACATGACTGTTTTGTTAGCATTGACTGAAGTAACAGAACTAGTGGAAACACCGGAGGCAACAGCAAGTAAAGGAGTCACAGACATCGCAGGGAGTTGAACCCCTGATGCACTTGTTGCAGCAGATTGTGAAACAGGAACAACTGTTGATCCAGTAGGGGAAGGATCAGCAACAGCAGCAACAGGCGTAACTGAAACTGGGCTTGAAGCCTGCAAAGTGTTGGAGATCACAGGAATAGATGCAGTAGGTGTCTCAGCTATGGAAACAGAATCAGCAACTGGAGCTTGAGAAGCCACTCTTGAATCCGATGGAGTTCCTTGGCTAGCTGCTACCTGAGCTTGCTCACGAGCTAACTGGAATTAAGCATTTAAAAATGAGGTCAGAAAGGTAAAATGCCAGGTAAAGAAACAGTAATCACAAATTACAAGGACAAACCTTCAGTTCCTCAGGTATTGTCCACTTAGACTGCTTTGTAACCTTGTTGTAATAATACCTGCAAAAGCAATCTCTTGATCACATATCAATCGCGAAAATAAAATTTTAACAGAAAAAAGTGGATATTCTAGAGCATATTAAACAATACGAGGAAAAAATGTAGATGAATATATGGGTAAAACAAAGCTCAAACATACTTTCTTCCCTCCGGAGTTGTAAATTCCTTCCAAACCGTGGAAGCGTCAGCTCTCTGTTACAGAAAAATCGATAATTAGGCAAAGAAGTAAAAGTAATAATGAAAAAAAAAAATTCAGCAAAATATCATGATTAAAGGGAGTGGCATTATATCAGTCAATGTAAGGACAGCAATGAAATTGCCAACAAAGAAGCCAAACATAAGAAGATGGAACAAATAGATAAAACAAAAAAAAAAACAAGTTATATCATGACCGCTTCAAAAATGAGACACAATATCAGTTTCAGCCATACAAAATTCCCAGAAGGGGAGAGGATGGGTTTACATGCAACCAATAGGGTGAAAGAATCTATTCTACCATGGTAAAAGATACACTAATGCTACAAAATGGTTTCACTTGAAAGAGTCCAAACCCTGAAAAGGTGGAGTGGTCAATTAAACATTTCAGCCATTCGCAAGACGTTGGTCCATAGGCAGGCAAGAGTTTTTGCTCGCATAATGGCTGTCTAGAGTCAATACTGCAGAGCTTCACTTGACCAGGTACGAGTGTGCAAACACTGAAGGTAAGAGAAGCTGTGGCAAAAGTCTTTACCATGTACTGATAACAAAATTATCTAAGTCTAGTCGAAACTCAGAAGGGGAGGAAGTGTTATCTCAACTCTGGGTGAGAATTTAGCCCACAGGTAACCTCCAAATTCTTCTCATGAATGTGCTAGGATTCATCTTGAATTCTTAACTTGCATTCCCTTAACATCATCTAAAATGGATACAAGGTAATACATACCTAATCTAGTTCAACAACAAATAAAACCCCTTTTCCTTCAGCTGCAATGATGAACCTAAACTTAAATCATACTTTTTGTTTACAGATAGTAACACCTTTGCCTGACACAAATCTTAAAGATGTTTCCATCGGCCAAGCAAGAAACTAAAGATATTTTCTAGGAATCATCAGTTCTTTAACCTCCTGCCAACGCCCATTACTCCCTCCCTTGCAACTGCAAAAGGAGAAAAGAAATTCTAGAGCGCATATGAAAAAAAATATATTTACATCAAATTTCCAACCCAAAGGAATATTTATAGAATCAATAGCAGCAAGTATGAAAATAAAGAGAAATTATAAATACAGCAAGAGCCATTGGCCCAGCATTTCATACCTCTGAAATTAGTAGCCAATATGTACCTGTGTAACTCAGTACAAACCATTGCAAACACAAGCTTGCAACAATAACAACATAAATGTGAAAAAAGGGAGAAAGTATCAACATAAAATCAGAAGTAGCAGAAGTGAATGAACAACAAAGAAGTTTTGCAAGAAGATAAATACACAATGAACAGCATAACGAATCCCTTTAGATCAATCTACAAATTTATTACAGTACGAAGTATAAACCACATTTATCTAAAATACAATATAGGGTTAGAAAAACACATGGACTATCAAAGAGACAACAAAACTAAAAGAGAAATATATATAGCCTACAGATGTGTAACAGCAGATTAAATAACTGTGTTAAGGGGGGGAGGGGGGACAATATTATCACCATCCTAAAACTTCACTTCAGAGTAGGAAATGATGAAAAAAGTTGAGAACGGTTAATAGTAGGCACTGATTTAGTATGTGTATGTATCTAATCATTCCTAATAACAATATTTATCCCCACATGATAAACAAGATGTAAATAGCAAAATGTTGCCTGCCTTGAGAAAAGTGAAGGCCCGCCCTCAAAGTGACCATTTAGAGCAGTCGTTAAATTTCTCCAACTTGCCATGACATCTACAAACCAATGCAAAAACATGCAAAAGAAAGGAGATTTCGCATAAAACAATTTTGATCAAGTTAAGAACGGCTACAGTTTTCAGCATCCATTAAAAGGAACAATTTGTATAAATAGCATATCACATCAAATTCAAAGTTAACAGATTACAGAACACAAAATTTAACTGCAGAAACAGCAACCAGATTATCATATGCCTCACCTCTATTGACGTCATCAGTTCCAGAGGCTTTTCCCAACTAGATTGTCTTGTCTTTTTGTTGTAATAGTATCTGCAGATATATAAGAAAAGTTAGAAACAAATGAACACCAAATTTCCCCATGAAGTCTAGATGTCTAAATAACTAAATATAAGGACTGATTAATGACAATATATAATAATAAAAGTACAAGAAGATACCTAAACAGTCCTAGCGGAAGTTAAATTACAAATACATGGCAAGATGTGAGCAAAAATTACAACGTTGAGCTACAATATAGAGTTACCTTCTTCCATCAGCAGATGTATGCTCTTGCCAATCAGAGGATGATTGCAGAGTAAGGCTAGGAACATCGGCGGCCTGGTACACCAAAATTGGAAAATAAAAAACAAAAAGGTTTCACAGAGTGGTAAAATGGGTACAGCAGCAAGATAACATGACACTGAAAACAAAATATGGTGGAAACTAATTTCCAAGATGCTACCCACAATGACTAATTTCTGGCATTATATATAATATCCAAAATGTTATGACAATAACTTAAGTTACTTAACATTATAACTCGCATTCTAAATAGGGATGGAAAGTAATATATATATATATATATATATATATAGTCATTGTTTGAAGTGCTGGTAGCTCCTTTCACTGAGGACAGAAGTTTTAATGTTGAAATCATAACAGAGAAGGAATGTTAATTTTGGATCAGGAAAAGAAACAATTTGAGATGGTGTAACGTACAATTTCTTTTTCAAATGCAACGCACAGAAATTGAGACTAAACAAAAACTCAGTCTAGAAAGCCTTAAATCAACTGATAGTTTGCAGAGCATGTGAAATTGATTTTGTAAAAACAAAACCTTTTCATGATAAAAAATTTATGCAGAGTTCCAGCTACTATGCTTGAAGGAAGTAAAGCTCATAGAAATACATAAAAATTTATATGTACTTTTTGAAGAAAAAGTTCACTCAAGGCCACTATATCATAAAAACGGTTAAAGAAGAACAAAGAAAAACCAACAGAAGCATTTGTTATCTAATGATCAAGAAAGAGGAAAAAGATAAAGATAGGACAAGTTAAGAAGGTTTAAGCTCTCTTCTTTTTCCCTTTTACAGTGTTTCTTTGGTTATTTATGTCCTTATTTTGTTTTTCATTCCCCTCTCTCTGTCTTTCGCTAAAGACTGGTCAACTTTGATAACAATTTGCACTTTTTAGGCATGTGTTCTCTGCAAAATTCAATTTCTTATCTAAAATGTTTCCAACCAGCACAGCAACAAATAAATATTGAGTATATAACATTTGAATCGAACACCAAAAATTACATAAGGCATACCCTGGTTAAATTCCTGTTTAATATACATTGTGTTTTATGTCCTAGGGAGGAATGCTTACTCTATCAGCAGAAGAAATAAGTAGAGGTTGTTGGCCAGTCTGCTGTATTGGTGTAGCAAGTGAAATACTCTGATTTCCAGTTGACAACCAAGGTTGTCCAGCAACTGGGGCAACAGGTGCATGCACTTGAGATAGAGGGTGAAACTGGGATGATGTGCTGACATTGTTCTGTGGCAGGCCAAAAGAAGATGGCGCAAACTGGAAAAATGTAAAAACATCAGAGAAGGTGCAAGACTACAAAGGGAAAATAGAAACATAGGCATCCGGCCTTACACTATATGATGAAGAGGGGGGCATTCCAGGGACCCCTAAGCCTGGCATATGACTATTCAAAGTAGGAGCAGTTTGATGTGGCTGTGGTGATTCAGATGTAAGAGGCCTGTTTGTTTGGCCATATGGTACTTGTATAGGCTGTGCTGAAGGTGTAGGAAGACCTGGTTGATTTGGCCAGGGAGGAAACTGCTGCATTGGCTGAGAAAACTGCATCTGCTGATTTTGAGCAGCTGGCATCCCAACATTTGAAGAGGCAACCTGCCCAACAGGCCAAAATTGTTGGGAAGCAGCTGGAACAAAGTGTTGTCCTTGCTGTGTTGGAACCACTGGTCGAAACTATGATGGAAATTTCACACGTAATGCATTTAATAAATTTCTTTCAGAGTATGAAAAAGGTCAGCAAACATGCAAAAAAAAAAAAAGGGAATTACCTGTGAAGATAAGGAAGAGCCATAACTTTGAGGACCCAAGGATCCAACTGCAGGAGGCCAATGAGGCTGGGAGAAAGAGAGGATAGCAAAAAAGTTTAGTCATCTTAGACCTTCATCCAAAAACTATAATAAAAAGATTACTTATGTATGGACTTTTGCCAAAAACAATATGCGATTTCTCATCGATATAAGAACAATAATGCCACCCAGAGAATCTTCTCAAAGTCATAACTTGTAATGTCCACATTCAAGTTGTTTCAAACTATTTCCAAGAAGACGAAGAAAAGCCTTAGACAATGTTTATAAATTTTATAAAATTTCGAGAAAACATGGCAAAAGCAACTAAGATTTAACCCCAAAAAACAACAGAATCTTAGATAAGAATTTAGATTATAGAAATAAAACCAAGAAAATTTAACCTAATAAGCATGCTCTACCTGGGCACTAGAAGGTTGAGAATTGTTGGCCATTCCAGCACATATGCGAAGTTTTACCTCAAATAGCTGTCAACAAGAACGATTATTAAAAAAAAAAAAAAGATAGAAACTGCATCAAAGGTTCCAATCTAAGTAATTTAAATGGCTAAATTATTCGTATCAGAAATTATCATGAATCAAATTTACTCCAAATCAATCGTATAAAAATTACTAAAATAAAGAAGTTAAAGTTGAATTTTGCATACTTACAGATATCAAATGAAAAAGAAAGAGTTTCAATTGCGAGGGAGAGCTTGGATCTCAGTATCCAAATTTCAGGTGCTAGGGTTTTAGAGAGGAACAGGTGGAAATAATGAAAAATATTTTATGGGGAAAATTTGCATATAAATCAGAAACGCTTTCTTAATCTTTTGCCACTTATATCCTTGACGGGTTCAGCTTACTTAGGATTTTCCGGGTCGGGTCCTGAATAAACCCCACCCACGGGTCTCAAATTCCAACTTTTAACTTTTAATCAGACTTATCAATTATCATGGATTAATAAAAAAATAAAGGTAAATAATTGTTGGTTTTGTTCAATGAAAAAATTATTACATAGACAACAAAATAATTATCATCAATTTACTTATTTGGCTATTTCAATCTCATTATTAATAAATATAATGTAAATAATATTATTGTCTAAAGCAATTGGGAAAATATATATTTGAATTAAAATTTCTAATTAAATTACAAGGTTTTAATTAGAGCATGATATATGAAGCATGGCTAGAAACTAAAGAAAATAAAAGTTTTCATATATACACTTTTTATTTGGCAAAAATTCTTTTTGTTTTATCCAATTATATAACAGGTTTTTTTATGCGAAAAATGTTTTTTTTTTTTTTTTGTCTTTTGACTACTATTGGCATTCGAGCTACAGCTCATTGGTGATTATAATTTATAAGTTCGGCCCTATATGGCTATATCTCTTTGGTTATTAACCTAAAGGCTCGATGGTAACCAAAAATCACCAATACGCTGTAATTCAATGGTACTGAAATTGGTTTCAGAGGACTGGAATCGGCTTCAGGTTAATTTTTTTCGGTGGCTCTCAATCATTGAATCTTAAACCCTATCTTGTACGTCAACTTTTTTTTTTTTTTTAATTTTGATCAACCTTGAATCTGATATTTTGTTCCAGCGAAAGAACCCAAACTTCATTTAGCGGATGCGAGTAGAAATTGAATCATCTCTGTAAGCCAAACTTTTCAAGCATCGATGCAATAATGAAGAGAAAAACAACAAAATTCCAAGAAACAAATACAGGATGTTGAACCTATCAATGTTCACAAACAATTCCCATTTTTTTCTCGCATCTCTGTACCTGACCTGTTTCTCTCCAGAGGAAGCTGAGAAATCTTAACTAAACTGTCATTCCTAACACTGCAGGATTGTTTGCAAGAGAAATTGAACATACCCTTCTTCAAACCCCACCCGCCATCCTTTTTAGCCAACTTATATTTGGTAGTGCTCTTGGTGCACTCCTTGTAAGCTGCCAAAAAGGGGTCATCGGATTTCTTAAGTCCTCGTCTTGAAGAAGTTCTGGAAGGAGGGTGAAAAGCACAAGGAGGAGGAGGAATTTTGATGTCATGGATCGATATCTGAGCACTTTCAGGTAGACATGGAGGTGGCGGTAGCGTTTGCAGAAAGTAATCTTGTTTGCAGCCTTCTTGGCTTGTTTCCTTGCAAACCCCTGGCTTGTTTTCCCATGAGAAAGGCACCTTCCCTCGGGAGTTAACCTTGCTTTTATTCATTTTTCTTCTAAATGCTATTTTCGGGTAGGAAATTATTTGGTTAGGTTTTTTATAGCAAAGGGCTTTCTTGTAGAAGGCGATTTATGAATGTATGATTACATAGCTTCCTAGCATCATAGCACATTAAACGTGAATAAAAGATGGTGAGAATTAGCAATTTAAACAGAACTTGCAAGGAAAAGCCAGGAGAGGTTGCGGCTAAAAGACGAAGTCTTATGGGTCTCCATCACAGAAAAGTTTGGAAGCTGAAAAAAAAAAATAGAAAAGAGAAAGTGACAAACTCAGAAAGATTGGCTGTGTTTATGTACAGAACTTTGGTCACTGATTCATCCACATTCCTTGCCCCCTTTTTGCGCAATTATGGCTCAGTCTCAAAGACTATAGACAGATTTTGAAAGTTGAAAATTAGTGCAGAAAAGGAAAAAAAAAAAGAAAAGAAGAGTTTTTGTTAATCTTTGATACTCTTAGCTTCTTGTTTGAAGTTTCAACACTTTCAATGGTAGAATGTCTTCAACACATCAGTTGAACTAGTACAATTCTGACAACAGTTCAACTGGCAATTTGATTATTATAGATCCATATTTCAAGATACCAATGCGCCCAGAATTATACAAATTGCATACATTTGATCATTCGTCAAACATGGGCCTTATAATTCATAGACATACAAACCTGACTAATAACTTTTCCTGTTTGCATTTGACATCGCTTTGTCCGGTCAATTTTGCATCACCCCTGTCTTTTTCCTTCTGTTCTTCCTTCGCCTTTTCCTTAAAGCACTGACACACTCTTACCACATTATCACTGCTAACAGTGCATGAGTGCCTGCATGAGAGAGTGAACATGTTCTTCCTAGTCCTAGTCCTGGAGACATCTTTTTTATCATTAGTTCCCAACTTACCATTCATAGAGTACTCTGTGCATTTCCTATAAGCTAATACAAAAGGATCATCCTGCTTGTTGAAATTACCCTTCTTTGTTGAACTTCTCGGCAGAGGCTGAAGCTGGCATGGAGAAAGAACACCCTGCAAATCATCGACAGAAAACCGAGCACTCTTTGACAGGCAAGGAGGAGGGGGTAAATTTACTGTGACATGTCTTATATTAATGCTGCCCTCTTCACGTATCACCTTTGAGACCCCAGGTTTGAGCTCCCATGAAAATGGTACATTCACTTGGGAGCAAACCTTGTTGTGACTCATTTTCTTGTGATGTTGGGGTTAGTCTGGACACCAAGTATGGTACTACTACTCCTTTAAAGGACTGCTGGTCCTGTGCTTTAGCCTTTCAACTGCTGATGTTCCTTAGAAAGGGTGTTAGCTTTTAAACGAATTAAGCAGATTAGACAAATTTTTATGTCACCGAAAAGAAGCGTAGCGGCTTACAGGTTTACATCAAGAAAGAAACGTAGAAAAGCTGCTAATGAGTTATATGAAGGCTAATCTAACAAACTATGAATAGCCAACTCAAGCGAGTTCATGCCACCCTCATGCACGTATACAAGAGGCCGGGATTGACCTGAAAACTAAGACAATTGGTTCAAGGAAATCCTGGCTGTACATGAAAATTGCTGGGGTAACCAACATCCCTCTGACAGTAACATTCCCTCCAACGCTGCCATTTATGGCTGAACCAATCTTAGTATAAAGATTAAGTTGCGGTACATAGAAACCAACAGAACGATCTTAATTAAGATTTCTGCATTGGCCTCCATGAAAGTTGCTAAATGCCTACCTGTTTAGCCTTTGTTCCATACCTTGACGAAGGATAGGCCTTGTTAGTAAAAAAAAAAAAAAAGGGTTTTTGGCATTCATTTCCCTGCGAGTTTGACAAAGGACAAAAACTAAATTTGGCAATCTTAGCACCCATCTCCCTCTGCCTCCCTGTCGTTTTTGCTTTCAAAGTCGGTAATACATATGGCAGAAATGTGCTTGAATAGAGCACAAATGATTTCTTATTTCCTTTGTTTTGTAACCGATCAATTTAGCTGGTCAATATATCTCCAAAAAAAAAAAAAAAGAGCTGGTCAATAAATATCTACTGCTGTAATCAAAATATTTATGGTATATTCCATGTGTAAATCAACTTCGCATTTAAATTATCATAAAAACATAAAACGTAATTTAATTTATTTATATAATCATTTTTAAGTTATAATATTTAATAAATTTAAGATTTAAATTACAATATATGTAATTTTTTTATTATCTCCAAATTACGACTCCTTGATAAAAAATAAAAAAAAAAACCAAACTATACATGTAAATTTTAGCCTTTTGAAAATTATTTTATAAATGGGTTTGGCTTTAAATTTCAAAATAAGAAAATATTGTGTTTGGTCTTGCCATTAGCTTTCTATTCATTAAAGCACTTTAAGCTCAATTAAATTAGATGTTACCATATTAATTTGGATAAAAAATTACATTTGACCTTTTGTTTCCTCAAAATTATTGTACCTTGTTTTTCAATTTTCATGTCACCATCCCATCACTCTTATGGGTAGACCTACCTAACATGTTGTCATCAACATATTTATGTACGACTAATACCCCAAAATAAAATTTCCAATTATAAGATCTTCTTTGCTTGTTGAGAAATACCAAAAGCAATGTTAATAAATACTAGGTTAAGAGCTTATGTGTAATTTGGTGTAAAAAAATATAAAATCATAAAACAGCAGCCACATGACAAAAAAATAAAATTATTCGGAAAACTATCAAGATTGTAGACTTAGAGACCAATTGAATATTCTTTTGATCTGAAAATATACAAACAAATCAAGTTTAAAACAAAACATAAATAATAATTAGCCACCTTAAAAAAAAAAAACTGTATTTGAATGGGAGTTTTTATTTGGACTTTAGCCCATTTTTGTTGACTTGAAAACAATGGGCCAGTGGCTTAAGAAAGAGCAGTGTTTAGGCATTGCAAAGGATGTGAGCTAACTCTTTTTTAGGCCTGCCTAGATTAGATTGATAATCCACAAATAAAATTTTTTTTACTATCCAATATTTATACTTTGATAAAAAAATTATTGTGTTAGATTGAAATTTTATATTTTTCATTTTATTTTTTTATACAATTTTATCATTTTAATATATTTTTATGTAATTTTAATCACTTATTAATGAAAATAAAATATTCCATTTAAATTAAAGAATATTTATCAATAATGAAATAAAAATAAAAATAAAAATCATTATATTTTTTTCTGAAAATACCAATAGCGTCACTTTTATTATATATTTTATATTTATGAAAATAATTTTTATTTATAAATTAAATATTATTTATTAATATTTATATTAAAAAATTAAAATAACAATTTAAAAAATATAATGAACGTAAATCCTTAGCCGTCTTTCATCTTTTTCTTTTTTTTGTTTTTTTTAATTTTTTCCGTTTAGCCGTTTGGCGTGTAGGTTTTAATTTCCAAAACTACCCTTAGGGTTTTTTTAGCTCACTTTTCTTTAGCAGCAAAATAGACAGAAGCCTCCGATTCCGACGATTTTCTCTGTCAATAATTTCAAACAAAATCTTGTCTCTCTAAATCCAGTTATTTTCAATTTCTTCTAACTCCTTTTAAACCGGCTCAAAATGACCGGATCTGGAGCCGGAGAGGGCCCAAGCCTGATAAAGCAACTAGCGGCTTGCGACAAGTCGACCCGAGACAAAGCCGTACGGTCTCTCCTCGACACTTGGCTTCCTTCTCAGACGGATGTCTCCGATGAAGAGATGAAGAGACTCTGGAAAGGTCTCTTCTACTGCGTTTGGCACGCCGACAAGCTACCGGCTCAGTCGGACCTCATCGAAAAGCTTTCCTCGGTTCTCCCGAAGCTCGAACAAGGTCTTTCTCTCCATTATTTCTCTGTTTTTCTTCTTACGATGCGTCGAGAGTGGACTGGAATTGATAAGCTAAGGTTAGATAAGTTTTACCTCTTAATTCGTAGGTTTTTGAATTGCTTTTTCGTTATGTTGAAGAGATGGTCGTGGGATTTAGATTTTACGCGTCGTTCGATTAGGGTTTTAGTTGATGGAACTTTTTTAGCAGATGATAAGTTTCGAGGGAATGGCGTTAATTATCATATTGCTTCGGTTTTTCTCGAGGAACTGAGGCCCTTTCTTCCGGTAAAAAGGGAGGTTCTTGAGGTTTTGTTGGAACCATTTGTTGGAATTATGGGGAAAGTGAGTGATAAGGTTTTGGTTGGAAAGATTAGAAGCAATGTGTTCGATGTGTTTGTTAAAATGGGAAGGATCTTGTTGGAACTTAAGAGGTCCGTTAATGAGGTTGATGAAGGCGATGATTTGGTTGTGATGGGGACGATTAGTTTGGTGATGGGATTCTCTACAAAGTTTTATGAATTGGGTTCTTCAGTGGATTGCTGTCAGGGTAATAGAAAGATTGTGTTAGGATTACATGAGGAATTCTTGAAGTTGGAGAAGGATTTGATGTCATTGGGTATTGATATTTCTATTCCTGAGGGTAATGAAGGGGATGAAGAAGATGAGGTGCCTGAATTGATACCTATTGCTAGTGAGATGGAAGTGGATGGTTCTAATGGTGCTTCAGAGCCGGTTGAAGTTAATGCTAATGTTCCTGCCAATAAGGTGTCAAAGAAGAGCAAGAAGGCGAAAAAGGCCACTGGGGACAGTGGCAAAAAGACTAAGAAAAGCAAGAATGCTGAATGTAGCCCTGCAGATCAGGAGAATGATTTTATGGTACCTGCAGAAAGTGCCAGTTCTAATATTAAGCAGAATGGTGATGGGGATTCGATAACATTTACTGAATCAGTGATTTCAAACCTTCAGCTCCAGTTTGAGAAGGTTGCCGAAGAAGTGGGCTTGAATAATGATGTTGCAAGTGCCTGTGATTTGCCTAAAGTTAATGGTGCTGTCTCCAAGAAGAGAAAGAGAGCAAAGAGTATGGATGGCAAAAAATCTCAGAATGGGGAGCAAACCACTCAAGAGGATGGTGAAGGTGGTGGAACTGCAAAAACTTGTGAGAATAGCACAAAGAGGGTAAGATTTTCAATTAAAAACAATTTGGTTTGGAAGCCCCACAGCCCTTTACCTCCACTAAGCTTGAGATTACCACCCTCTGTTACTCCTAGAGGAAGTGCACTTAAGAAAGGGATACCTCCTGGTCCTATAAGGGAAATGCCTCCTATGGCAAAGAAGGTAAAGAAAGCTAAATCTGTGAAGAAGGCTAGGAGAGTAAGAAAGAGCATGTATCCACTAGTCAATCGCACAAAGAAGTTGAAGTCTAAGTCCTCTTAGCAGAGTCTGCTTTGTGAGTTTGTTCTTTCATGGAAAAAAGTTTTACATGCGTAGTCATTAAAATTGTTCTAAATTTGGTAATTTTTGTCTTTTCTCAGTTTAGACTTTCAATCACATATGCTCTTTGACTTTGTAGACCTTTTGGTCCTTGTATTCTGAAGTTGATTGTGATGACAAGGTAATTTATCCCTGAGTGAAAGATGGACCTTTGATTGAATTATATTCTTTGCCTTCTGGTGGATATATGAGTTAGCGATATTGGATTGACATTTTTATTTCATTGCTCCTCAAAAGTTTATAGCATTTTGCATTTATATTTTTCTTATTTTTGGGATATCATTTGACTAATTTTTGTATTGAGCTATTTGTTGTGCATATGCGTTCTCATTGATACGAATCTGATTGCAATTGTTGAGGATTTAGGATTTGTTCTTCCTTTGTACCTTTTCTAGATCTTGTAGTCTTCCATCTTCCCTTCTGAATCGTCATGTTTACACTGTTTTTCATGTCTTTAGTATGGTGTCTTTTCACTTCAGCAATTTTTTGGGTCATTTTCCCTCTTTCCATGTGAATATCATCATCATTATCATCATCATGTCTCTCACAAGAGATTAAATGTCCTTCATAAGCCAGGATCTAATTGGAAATGAAAATTGCCTCTGCTCTTCTGAAGAGTAATTTTAACTTTTAAGTTGTAATTAAGTCTGATTAAAAGTAGTTCTAATATGCATATACATATACAAATGTGTAACTAAAGATGATTTTGACTATGAAAGGGGAAACACGACACGAGCACCTTGGATTTGGTGTTTATTTCTTAATAAGAAAATGGAATTAACCTCCATGCTGATAGTTGGCGGTCGCCAATGGCAAGAATGATAAAAGCCTGTTGCAACCTGAACGCCGAAGGACCTTCAGATCGCTTACCTTTTGAAATGAACCAAAAATTTGGTTTTGATAGCTGAGAAAGATGGATAGACCGTTCTAAAGCGTTTTCTGGCTTTGTTAAACGAGGGTTTGGCTCCTGTTTATTATTATTATTATCATTTTTAGGCATCTGTATATTATTTATTAATATATTTATAACACTTTACCCGCAGCTATTACAGCACAATTAATCAATAGTCATTTCTATATTATTTCATAAATTTATTATCACATGAAAAAATAATGAACAAAAGTTAAGACCTGTTAAAAAGAATTGTTTGCTGCCCTATCAAGTTGAAGATTCATCTATTCATTAATTATTCTATCAACTTTTCACAAGATTTATCTCTTTTTTATCTTCAATTTTCTGTGTGTTAATAAATCAAAAAAGGATCAGAGTGGGCAGTAAAATAATAATAAATAATATATAACTCAAAAAGATGAGCCCAAAATACTTAAATCCATGGAGAATGGATGTGAAGACAAAATCCACTATTTCACAGAGGCCCAGCGGAAACGGATTGCTTTTGCTTTTAGGATTTTTTTATTTATTTTTAGGGTGCATTATTAGATAAAGGCCGAACTGAAATCAGGATTAGGATAAAGATTTCCTAACAAACTTTGATTCTTCCCTAATAATTAGTCTATTAAAAGGCTAAATCAAGGAAGGTTTTCACGGCTAATTCAGCAGGTTTTAACGGGCGCCCGTCACATGAACAGGTTCTCCGCTTACTCTTTATTCAATTCCTTTAATAAAACTATAGTACCATTACTAAAATTCTGTAGTTGTAATTAACATTTATACTCGTTTATATGATTTCTGCAAGTATTAAAAATATTTAAGATAAATTTTAATTTTAATTTAATTAATTCTTATAATTACCATAATAATTAATAAATTAAATTCAAATTTCAACACCTTCGATATTTTCTCTTGTTTTTAAACTGTAAAAAAATTGTAAAGGGTTGGTTGGGATGTACGATAATAAGCAAAATTCCTCAAACTGAATGCATTCTGCCAAAGCATTTACACCCATATTCTACTCTCCATTTGTTTTATGTTTGGATATAGAATGAGTTACTACCATCTCATCTGTCTGTCCTATTTTTCAGTCACATTTTTTTCTCATCCATCCAATAAGACGCACCCTCAACAAGTCTGGAATTTGATTGTTAATAGTTGGAATGGGAATTGGTGGGATGTCCTTTTCAGTTCATGTACAGCCTCATATTGTGTGGTGAGACTTTTCAATTCTGGCTAAAATATGGGTAATCATTAATTTCTTTCGCCATCTAATTCTTACGATCATATTCAGTACTTATGTCAAATCATTGAAATATTCCAGTCAATTGAATTTTTATGATTAGGATCATGAGAATTAGATGGCCAAAGTCAGTGGAAGAGAAAAAAAGAGATTTTTTTATGAGACTGTCAGACTCAGACCCACATATAAAGTGATCAGTTTACAAATGTTTGATCGTAAATTTTAGCAGTGATTTCAAAAGGCATATAGGAGTTGGCTGTATGATCTGCACAAAGCATTTTACTTTCTGTGCTTTTGTGATGGTAACCAGACGAGTAATGCCACTGGTGACGGTTACGCACACCTCTACATTTTTTAATTGTTTGATTTTGATTTTATATGTTCTTCAGAGAAATTAGATGTTCTTTAATTAGTTCTAGTGATTAATTACTTAGATAAGAAGATTTTTAATGTTCTTCACAGAGATTTTACAAGTGCATTTGACTTGATATAAGATTAGTTTCATCTCTAAATTTTAGGAACAAACCATGGCTTAAAAAGTACAAATTACAAAAATTAAAGAGATCAACATAACAATTTAAGCTTTCATAACTAATTGTTCCATGTTTGGCAGACATAAAATTCTGGCTTCTATTTCTTCTTTTTCTTCTTCCACATCCTGGTGACTTGTCGGGTAGGTAAAGTGGTTACAAAGCAGGCAAAGAGGAAGAATGAATAAGGGTTGAACCGAGGAGGTCATTGCAAAGGCTAGCACCTTCATGAGTCTTGTTATTCTCTGCTCTTGGACTGCTTCCTGCACTGCTATTCGAAAGAGAACCAAAGGTAGTCTTTTGTAAGACCCCAGTAGGAGATGATCCTAACCGAGGACTGTTATCCCAGCCCTCTGTCATAAGGTTAAGTGCTGATGATTTCTTGTAGTCTGCGGTGCTGCTGTTTGTACTGTGCAATACCTCACCAAGAGGACCACCCATGGAAGTCTCCCAAGAAATAGGAATCCAATTTGCTTGCCTCTGGTTTGGTTCATTAATAACATTGCCCACTCCCAATCCCATGTGTATAGGATCAAATTCACGTGATAATCTGAGAGGTGACAAAGTTACTTTTTCATTGTTGGGAGAGGAAGTGGAGGACATGAAATCTGAGGCAGCCATGGGTATTGATATGGAAAGTTGAGTCCTGTCTGATTGAACATCAACTTCAGGCCAGGAAATGGCTGAGCGATCAGACTGGCTTTTAGGCCAGTCATCCATGAACTGGAGAAGGGACTGCTGGGATTCAGTTTCTTGACTAGTAAGATCTTGAGAAGAACCAAAATTTCTGCACTTAATCAAGGAAGAGCTTTTGTGGGAAGGGTTAAGGAGTGAGTCAGAAGAAACAACTCCAAACTCATTTTTTAGGATCAAAAAAGGATTTTCCTTAGATTTCAGGTCAACATTGGGGGATATCATGGAGAGTCCTGGTGCAGTATCATGTATTCTTTCACCCACAGTTTCTTTGTTCAGAAGCGACCTGCAAAATATGATATCAATAGAATTAGAATCCATCAATGACTTAGCCAAAATATGAAAGTAAAATTATGTAACAGCTAAACTTAAACTTCTATAAACAACTTTAACATGCATTAAACAATCTTTTAAAAGGAATAACTAGTAAGATCAGTCACTGTCAGGATTCTCAGGAATGCAGATAATAAGTAGATCCTGCAATTATTATTCTTTCTAAATCAAAGCAAAATAAGAGTAACAATTGTGCAGATGGCAGCAACCTACGATGTCAAAATAAATGTTATCAACTACAGCTTGCAGACAAGGAATGAACGCTTTGGGGGGGGGGGGGGGGTTAATTCTATCACCTGTTCAGTGGAGCTGCCGCAGAAAGATTCGATGCACCACCAGGCTGCAAATTCTTGAACTGCTGCTGTGCAATGGCAAGGCTGTTGGACTCGCCGCAGCCACCTACTGGCCCTACCACTGATGCTGAAGAGGATGAGACAGTTGGCATCAGCTTGGTGGTAGTGGCGGTGATGGCTGCAGCGGAATGGCCAGATTGACCTTCCACAGGCTTTCTTGAACGATGGCGGCCCCTGTTCATGTGCCGCTCACAATACTTCTGGTCGGCAACCGCATCTCTTGAGCACCGCCATTTCTTTCCATCTGTTCTACGACACCGTCCTGGCTCTGGATCAGAGTTGTTTGAGAACCCAAGATGAAAAGCTCCCCATCCCACTGTTGTAACACCGTCAAAACAAAAAAGTGACCCATGTCAGTAGAACAGACTAACAAAGAAAAAAAGAAACTTAACTACCAACAAATTCCAAATTCTAACTTAAAAAACGAAATGCACCAAGTTTTAAGTGAAAGATGCCGGCCTAAGCATGAATGCTGATGTCCTTTTCAGCTAGCTAATCTGTGTTCGGTTCAAAATTTTAATTTCCTGCTTTATTATTTGGATTTTTTCCTAGATAAATACTCATTGTTTTACTTTAAAAAGTAGAGAGAAGTTGGCTTGTCGCTTATGGGGACCAAAGCAAATGTGGCAACGTGCTATAGTTGAAATTTTAAGTGCCCTGACAGTGATGCTTTTGATTGAAACAGATTATGAACCCCAGTCAAGTAACGGGCGTTTAGTGCATTGGTTTTACTTAGCTCAACAGTGTTTTTTGCATTCAGGTTTCAAAGTGGAAAGAAATATAAATAGATAAAAGAAAACCCAGAATGTACTTCTTGGCCAATAAGATTAGAGAGGAAAATTAGTCTCAGTATCAGTACTCAGCAGAAGAATGAAAGTAAGTGCCAGCACTAATTTGTGTCCCCCGCCCCCCTTTGCCATTCCCAAATCTTATACACGCACACACTGAGTGAGAGAATTCTTTTGCTTCAACTTTTGCATCAACCATGGAAATTATATGGACATTTTAGAGGAAAAAGTTTGCTTTTCTTGTTTCTCTAAGAAGAGACAAAAGGAACTTACATGTATTGGGTCTAAGGATTCCACCAGAAAAGCTTGGGAAATCTGCAGAATCAAGGGTTTTTCTTATAGGAATGAGAAGATTAGATGGTATAGGAACATTTGCAGTTATGTATTGGTAGATCAAAGCCTGGTGTTCCAGCTCCATCCATTGAGATGGAGTGAATGGTCCTCTAGCTCCTGCTAACAACCCATGCACGTTTGCATCATTAAGTCCTCCACTGTTGTATGCTGAAACATAAAACCAAGAAAAACAAATGAAGTTCAAGAAAAAAGATTGAAAGAAACAAATAAATATGAAAGCAGAAAAGCCAAAATTTTAAGGCTTTCAAAGCAGTATAGTAGAAATAAAAAGGTTCGTAGTTTTTACTCTAGAGTAAAAGGGGAAAGGGGGGAATAGAAAGAGGTGGCAGATAACCCAGATATCATAACTTGTCTGCAGCATTTGAGGAGACTATAAGAGTCATGGATTTGTTGTCTTTGATAGAACAAGAAAACAGAACATAAAAGGAAGATGGGGAAAAGGTAGAGGTAACAAAAGAAAAAAATACAAGGATACCCAAAAACAATCAAAGGTTGGAACTTTCGGTGCTCTCACTCTTCACTACTATTCTTTCTTCCTGTGCATATTTTTCTTCTTTTGTTCCCCACGATCACTGTTTCGTTTATTACCAAAAATATTTCTCTCCTAAAACAGGAAGATGATTTTTCATTGACAAGACTTAAAACAAAGACCACTCATAGATTTCCATGAAAAGACCCTTCACCGGAATCATGGAATCAAACCAGAGAACCAATAACAAAACATGTGGCATCTATGCTACAACTCACAAGCATGCATTAACCAACAGGCCACAGCCATTTTACTTCTTTCATGATTTCCTTAGATGATGGTGAATAGGTAACAATGTTAGAACCTTTAACATTGCCTCCATATAATATATATATATACCTGTATTTCTAGTATAAGCAGGTGATGTGAGGTGAAAGTAAGGGAATGTGACATTTTGGGAGCTCCTATCCACTGAAAGAGCTTCTGATTTGGGAGCAGAAAAGCTCAGCATTTGTTGCTGTTGTTGTCCGTCAGAGAAGATAGAGGTATTAGATCTCAATAAAGTGTTTCTCCGCTGGAGCAGCATTGCCTTGGAGGCTGAAAAATCATCAATTTTGGCCAGCTTTGAACTCCTCCAGTCATCTTCATTATTGCCAGATCTCTCTTGCTTGAGGAACCCAGATCCGTACCACTTCTGCTTTGTCTCAGGATCTGAAGCAAGAGAAGTAAAACCAGTGGTAGTAGTAGTTTCTGAACCCTCAAACCCTTCCAAACCCACTACCCCAAAATCCATATAGAAAAACACACCCGCCCTACAAAAACTCTAGACTCAAGAAATGAAGCATTGGGTTATTACTAGTACTAAAGACAGGAGCTTGAGAGAGTGCAAAGAGGCTCATTCTAACTGTTTGGTTAATTATGGCTTAAGATTTAGCTCAAGCTCAAACCAGACCATTTCTCTTTTAAAGATTTGATGATAAAGAAAAATAAAATAAAATTATTGAGAGAGAAGAGAGAGAGAGAGTAACAGAGGCAAAGGAGAATATAATTGCATTGCATTGCAAAGTCCGCTAGCCGGTTCCTTTTTTCTCTCTCATCTTAAAGTTAAAAGGGCCAAGGAGTGATGGGCTGCATGAAGTAATGTACAAAGATGCATTGCCACTTGCAGTCGCACAAAAAAATTCTACACTATTCTGTTGTCTCGACTCTCACTCACCCCCTTCTTTTCCTGTTCATACTCTCTTGACATCTCCTAAATTTCTACAAATTTCTAACAATCTCTTTCATGGAAATTTAAGACATACTTGAATTCAAACAGTAAGTGAATCAATATCATTACAACTCAATTACAAAAACATCTAACTTGAAGAGGTTTAATTTACGATTTTTTCGTACATCAGTGTATATTAACATCTTTATTCCAAAGCAAGGCACTTTTATTTATTTTTTTTTTTATTTTTACTGTGAACTCTATTTACTACCTGCAATTAAATCTATACAGGTATAACATGGAAAGCTGGAAAAAGATACATGTTCCAACAAGCTGAGACTGTTCTCCCTGGGCGATAACTGACCCAAATCGGTGAAGTTAGAAAAAAAAATAAAGCTATGTTTCAACTAAGAGGCAAGAGATGATACTAGCTTACAATAAATAACCTGCTCTCTTTAGGTAAATGCAATAAATAACAGTCATTAAGACAGCCTCCTTGTGATTTTTATTCAGGACGACTTTAAGTGACTGCAGCATCGAGCCAAACATGTTGGGTGAAATTTATAATAACACTTTGAATGAGCAAGTTTGCAGCTTAGTAATAACGTTTGATAATGCTTTTGACTAATTGAAGATTCAGGCATTTTGAAATTTTGCCAGTGAGATTAAGTGTACTGTTCTTTCTCGTTTATTGTTTCATTAAATCTTGTTCATTAATTCACTTCTCATGGAAGAGAAGAGACAGACAGACAGACCAGTTTGATCTGATAATCATAGGTAGACGTAAATATAAACAGCAAAGAGTTGATTTTGTTGCAATAATGTCGTTAAAGCTGTGTTGTCTATGAGATTCGTTGCCTTAGAAACATTCAATTATCAATAATTTCCTCAACCTATAACTTTTATATGAATTAAGGGGTGTTCGGTTGAATGATTCATCCAATTGCTTCTGCTTGGACTGGAATATCAAATTTTATGGTTTAATAATTTGTCAGGGTTATAGTTAGCAGCTTTTGTGAAGTGTAGATACAACTATTGCCGGTGTCTTGTTTCACTTCCAATAATCGTTAGGTAAACAAACTGAATTTGTATCAACACCATCCTGTCTTAATGTCAAAGTTGAAATTGCCATTATTGTAAAGAAGAACCCCACAAACATGTTCGCAAGATTAATAATTAGTTTAGTTGTTCCTCGTATGAGATCTTGATTTCTCTAATTATACTTAAATTTTTTTAGATAATTAAAAAATTCAAAAGCTTAATCAAGTTGATTGTAGAAAATATATACTCCATATAAAATAGTGATATATACATATATATATATATATATATATATATAAGAAAAGCCTTACAAAGGACATGTTTATATTCAATCATCCAAAGAAAAAAACACTGAATTGAGTTTGTTCAATCCCATATGTGAAAGTGAAACAAATCTTGAGTCGAAGATTTCAAAGTTTCTAGCTTGCATTTAACACGCAAAGGTCCCACGATGAGCTACTCTTGAAACCCAAAATGAAACATCATTTAATTTCCATTAATTGTTGAAGCCTAACAACATTGACGTTGATGTGATATATAACATATCCAAAAGGCTAAAAAAATAAAAAATCTTTAAGTAAATTTTTTTTTTAATATTATCAATATATTAAAATATTTATAAAAAATCTTAAACATAATAAAAATTTTTATTTTCTTTAAAAATTAAAAAAAAAATCAAAAAATCAATAAAATTTTTAAAGAAGAAATTAAAATACGTGTATTAATATATTAATTTTTGTGTTACCTACATAATATAATTTTTATAAAAAATAAATTCAAGTATCCGATAATAAGATTTTAAAGTATTTTAACAAATAATACATAAAAAATTTTAATGTGAGAAATAATTCTTATAATATTACTAACATATTGAAATATTTTAATAATTATTTAAGTAAAAAATGTTTTAATTTATTTTTTTTAATAAAAATAGAACAATAAATAATAAAAGATATTTAAAAAATAAAATTTCAATAAATAAGAAAAATTAAAAAATTACTTTTTTAAACATCGAAAATAAAATTATTTTTATCAAAATCAATAGATAATACGTAATTAATTGATATTATTTTAAACAGATACTATAAGAATGTTAATCATTTTTCATACGTAATTAACTTTCAGACTCAAACTATTTTACAGACCTTAAAATTATTTTTTTAATAAATTTTAATTAATTTTAAAATTTTATTAAAATAATAAAATTTAATAAATGACTAATTACATGTAACTAAAAAAAAATTTGAAAGTGACTCTTTTTTTTTTTTAATTCATCTATGCTTTGTTTTTTAAAAAAAAAGCAAAACAAATTAAAACCTAATCTATAAATATGTATACATATATGTTTTGTTGCATCACTTAAGACCCCAAAAATAGACATAGAAGCTTCTTTGATATTAAATCTGTAGTGTTCGTATGTAAATGGATGGAGACAAATGGGCTGTTCTGAACTAAATTTACTAACTTTTCTTTACGCGTTTTTGCATTTATTATTTGCCACCATTGTAGTTGTTGTTTGATTCACTACTCCAACTAAATGCTGTAGGTGTTCCTGCCAAACTCTGAACAAATTTTCATTTATGCAACATTGAAATTTTTTCTTTTGGTTTGATCTTCAACCATATATTTTCAATCGAGTACTAAACTTTTAGTTCATTGAAAGATCGACTAGAATTGAGATAAAAATGTTGAGAATGTTTAGACTTTAATTCAACTGATCAAGCTGACACTCTTAGCTGGAAGTTATCTGGCCGGATCTTCTTTTTCTGTTGGGTGTTTGTAAATACTAATTAAAGGTAATTACAATAAAATTTAACCTTTTTTTTTTTACATATCATATATTATTTTATTACATTTAAGAGAAAACAATATATTAATTATATATTTTTTTATTAAAATAACTGCAGTTATGAACATTTTAAAAAATTTTTGGATATGGTTTGTGATTTGTAAATATAGAAAGATCTTCTCCTTATGGCAAGTTGAAACATCATATCCAAATGGGGCCTCAGGTGAAATTAAAAATATCAAAGAGAAAAAAAAAAATTCATTGTCTGTGGAGCTGAGTTTGATTGGCTAGTTGCCTGCGAAATTTCAATGCTTTCACATCAAAATAAAGACTATACAGTGTTTGACGCCAATAATTTTTATGTTTAATCATTCGAATGGAAAAATAGAAAGAAAGGAAAGGAAATGAAATAATAAAGGGAACATTATGGAAGAAAGATGGAAAAAAAAAAAAAAAGAAGAAAGGATGGGAAAGAAAACGATGGCTTGGTAGGTGCACGCATGAATGGTCCTGAAGCATCTTCCTTGTCATGGTTGAAACTAGGGGAGACAAGTTGAGGCAGAAACAATTATTCTCTTCTTCTTTACAAAGCTATACTTTATGTGCTGTTTCTCTGGTGATTTGTTTGAATTTGCCCACAATTTTTTGGTACAATTTTTGTTGGGTTTTTTGCCACTTTGACAATACATCCAACTTTAAACGGTCCCAAAGGTCAACTTTTTTTTTTTTCTCGTATTTCATTTTCTAACTTCCATTATTTTCCTACGCCAAATTCTAAGGGGGGGGGGTAAAAGTTTAGTAAAAACAGCAAATTTAACCATGGTTTATAACCAAATGATGATTTTTAATGTTTTAGATTTTATTTAGATTTAATATCTTTTTTTGACAATTTTAAATTCATATTTTTTTATAAGTAATTTTTATTCATTATCTATTAATTGAGATAAAGAAATAAACTCAGATGACAAAATCTAACCTTTAAATTCAAAGAACAAATTAACCAAAACCTAATTTATTTCAACTATAAATAACAATAATGGAATGGGATGGGAAGTAGGGGCCAAGGCGCAAGAATGTAAGAGAGAGGGAGAATAAAAAATTAAAAGAAAGGTTAAATTATGCCCCTAATTTTTGTACTACTTCAAATTTTAAAATTATTTTTCTGTGATTTATTAAAGTTAATACTTATAATATTTTGATTTATTAATTTTAATCCAAACGTTAATTTCATTTAATTTTTCTTTAAATTTGTTGAGTATGATCATTCACCAACATGACATAACATTTTGGTCGATTGAATTTTTAAAGGTTACTTATATGAATTAAAATTGTGATATTAATTTAAAAAATAATAATAAAAAAGGGATTTGTAACATGTGTTGCCGAAGTGGATTAAAGTGTATGTCAGAGTGATTTTAATCTACTACATCAGTTACCTTAAAATTAAGCCAATCGACATGTCAACGTCTATGCCAAATGATCAATTGTCATGTCAATAAATTAAAAAAATTGAATAAAATTAGTGTTTAAATTAAAATTTATAAATCTAAGTAGTACAAAGATTAAATGATTAATTTTAGATGAATTATCGGAAAAAAATTAAATTTCAAAATTTAAAAGAATACAGGGACTAACGCTATAATTTGACCTAAAAGAAAAGGAGGATTTAGTTTGGGCTTGAGGAAGACAATTCGAGGATTGCAATAAAAGAAGGAAGAGAAACCAAAACAGAAATGTTAGCTCACGGAAACAAACAAAGAAAAGTTAACGAAAAAAAGAAAAGCAAAGACTGCAATATCTCCATCGCATCATCTTGGATTCCTCCCAATTTTTTTTTTAATTTCATATATGCTCAAAAGAGAGGGACGGGTACAATGACATTGACGTGTCAGCAGAGGGGGTTTTCAAGATAATGCCACGTGCCCCACAGGACATGGTCATTCTTATTTTTTCCTTTTCCTTCTACCGTTTAATTTTTTTTTTTATTTTCTTAGTTTTTTTTACTAAAAATAAAAAATAATTAAAATATAAGATATTTGATAAATTTTTAAATTCGTTTATGAAATAAAAAATTATATCATTAATACATAATAATGTTTTTTATTTTTTACACTATCTAAAAGGTTTTTAACGCTACGAAAAAATAAGGAGTGACAATTATATTTTTTATTATATTGCTTTTGAAAAATGTCGTCTTGTTAATTTTGCTATGTGAGTTTAAGAATTTCACTGAGGTAAATGAAGTTTTTTTTTCAAAAAAGTTTTTTTTTTTTTTGCTGGTTTTTGGAATGACTGTGGGCAAAATGGCGAGATGTTGGGATTTGGAACGGTTCGCCTCCCCATTGCCGACAGCCCTTCCCATGGGCCCTACTCCTCACTTCCCTCCCTTTTTTTTTTTTTTTTTCCCAAATATACGTATTTTTAGTTTTGAAATTTTAGTTTTTATTATTTTCATTTTGATTTTTTTTTGTAGGATTGAATTCAGATGTGTAAATAATATATTAATATTTATAAATTATTAAGATTTGATTATAATAAAATTTAAATTCAATTTGATTATTATCAAATTAAATTTAAGTTTGAATAATTTGATTTATCGATCGAATTTAATTTAAATATTTTTATATTCAGTTTGAATAGTTCATGAATTTAATTGAATTTTTATATTTAAACATATTTTTATTATTTTAATTAATAAAATATCTTAAATTTGAGTTCGAATATAAATAATTAAATTTTTATCGAGTATACGAATCGAATTTATTTTTATATATTAATTAAATAAATTCAATTAACTCGATTTTAATCATAAATTAAATTTAAATTAAAAAAATAAAATTCGATCCAATTTATACTAAATATCATATCACGAATTAAAAACTAAACTTAAATTTAAATTTTTTATTATATAAATTCGATTCAATTTAATTATATCTCTAATCGAATAGATCCACTTGCAATACAATATTTTCGTACCAAATTAAAGGGAATGGAGGGTGGGGCCCACAAATCCTGATATTTAAAAGTGATGGGCTGTGCTCTAATCTAAAAGTGGAAGAACTCAATTCATTTTTTGTTTGATTGGCCCAAAAATAAATTTTTTTTTATTGTATATACTTTATTTGCAACTTACCATCGCTGCCTACTGGATTTGAGCTGTGTTTTCGAACTTTATTCCCTTTTTTTTTTTGTTTAAATTTTACATAGGTTGTTTTGTCATTAATGGCACGAGAGAGAAAACTATTTTAATATTGTTATAGTATTTTTGAATGGAAATGAATTGGAACTCAGTCTCGATCTGAAATAAAAAAGTACAGTTAACGAGCGTTGAAGTTTGTTTTTAGGATATGTTTAAATACTTAATTAAGTAATTTAGGGTTTTTGAGAAAAAACAAGTATTACATAGTTAGAGATTATGACATTTAATAAAAAGTTTATGTAACTAAATTTGATTTGTATTTAATAATTCAAATAGATTATAAATAAATTAATTTATTATAAAATAATGAATTAATAAAATATTAGTGAAGATAATTGAACGAGCAATTCAATAACAACTGATGTTGTATTAAAAAAATTGAACGTCATAGTCAAATGTATATTTAACTTAGTAAACATGAAAACTGATCTTATTAACTAAATAATCAAATATATCAAATATCTATTTTTAACTTTCTTAATAATATTTTATTTTTTCTTCAAATCAAATACATGAACAAATTACCTTTTTTTTTAATATGTAAAAGTTTTGTGTTCTAATTCAACCTTTTTAAGTAAAAGATATAGGAAAATTATTTTTTTAAGTAAAAAAAATACTAAATCAAAATGCGATATTAATCTACTCTTATAATTATATAATGTATATAAAAGTTAGAGGAAGGATTTATTTATATTATTGTAACTCTTATATTTTTAAAATTTTTGATAAAATTATTAAATTTTAAAATATTATTTTAATTTAAAAGAGTTATAAATTTAATTTTGATTTAAAATTTTTAAAAAATATAAAAATTACATTTATGTAAGAAGATTACAACTTATACGTCAAATACACTGAATATTGTAATTTTTCCTAAAAATTAATTTTTTTTTGGCTGGGGGATTTTTTTTTTATGACGAAAATGTAGCTTGTGTCACACAAGTTTATCACATTAGATTAGTTATTAAAATACTATTGAAATGAAATTGACAATTTTGTACTTTTTTTTTTTAATTGTAGTAATGGAATTTTAGAAAGCATTTGCTGTATATTTGTATACGCTCTGACACGGTGGCACGGTCATCTCTCACTCAAATCTGAAAGGACATTAGCAGTAGAAAGGCAGTTCAATTCAATATCAGAGCATTAAAAGATATACAATTTCCACACTATTTTTTTTAGTTTCACTATCTTCCAAATTATGGATTATGGATGAATAAGTTAAATTGAGAAAAGAACCGTATTATATCCAACTCAGACTCATGATGCGTATCCGAAAAAGATATAGTAATGTATTGGAAAACTTTTTTTATTATTAATTTACAATTAAGAATGAAATCAATCAAGCATCTAAGATCTAATTATTTATTTTTTTGTCACATTTTTTAAGTTTAATTACTATGATTCTATATGTATCATTAGATCAATTATGATAATTTGAACATTTCAGTTATGATAAAACTTTAGTTAATTAGAATTAGATTAAAGTTTTTAAAAAATTATAATCATAATTAATTATATATTTACATAAAAATATTAAATTAAATATAATTAATTAATTAATTCATATATAATTAAAAATTAAATTAAATTCACATATAATAAAATTTTAACTCAAAATCTCAACGTTGAAAATATCTTTGAAAAGATTGGAATGTTTTTTTGTCAGGATATCAAATGCCAAAAAAAAAAGAAACTCCCATAGCAATGATGAACTCTTAATTAAATTATTTGGAAAAAAAAAGTGAAAATTGTGCTTTTGGTTATCGCAACTATGGTTGGTGGTAGACTTTGAAACGTGCCGATATCTCAAGTCTAGTCGCGCCAATGTCCAAAATCATTAAAAAAGAAAAAGATAAAACTTGCGCAGCCAACCTAGCTACTGCCCTGCCACTGCCAGCACGCCCCCTCCGGCTCTATCCCCACGGGGTTAGGAATTTGGATCTTTTCACAATCTATAGCGGTTAGGTTGGAGTTAAAGGGCAATGACCCAATGACCCAATGAACAAAGAATAATGCAGAAGACTGATTTATTACTAGTACTACTTATTGTCAACCAAACCATCATCAACACTAGGACGGATGGACTGGACTAACCAAAAAACTAAACCGAACGCATCTTTGACTGCATCTAACCTTTCCAAAACAAATACTTAAATACACTTTAATTAAGATAATAAAAAAGAATATTTAAAAAGTAGTAATAAAGAAAAAGTGGGAAATGAGATTCTGGAACCAAACATGTAATAATTAGAGGGGAAGAAATATATAATAGGGTGACCCCAGTTGGGGTCATGATGCTCACGTGACTAGCTTTGTAGCTTTCCCAACCCCACTTTTCAAATTTTTCCCTTTTTTTTTTTTTTTCTTTTGTTTTAGGTCAGTAAGTAGAGGGGTAGAAGGATAGGTATATAGTAGCATATATGCTCCGCTGAGTTTTGCTGACTCAAAAGAACATCAACTTGGTCCCCCCAGCAAACATGTTAGACTTTGTTTGGATGAGAACATGAATACATTTATCTTTGTTTCTGTCTCTCTCCCTCTCTCCTTGAGTTTGAGGTAGAAACTTTCTGTGAGTTTCCATGGCAGAGGCCAGAGAGAGAAAAGACAATTTGTATTGGAAATTACAGGGTGAGTTTGTGGGTAAAGACCCTTTTCTTTTTATATAAATGTAAATGATTATTGTAAGTTAGTTTTTTTTTTTTCAGAACAGTGAGTCACAAATGTCTTGAATATGGATGGGTTTCTTGGGTTTCAAAGCAAATCCTTTCATTTTAATATTTTTAATATGATTAATAACACCTACAGGTATTAAAATCAAAGCAGAAGCATGAAAAACAAGCCCATAATTTAATTTTTCTCTTTCTAGGGTTTTGTAAGTCCAAAGAAAGTGTGTAATCCCAAAGGCATGTCTTATCGCCTTTGGTTTTCTTGGTCAAAATAAACTAAAATTAAAATATTCAAGAGACCAATTAACAAACCAAACCATGCCTGTCCTTGCCGTGTTCTCTTAATTTCAGCCTCAGGTGCGTCAACTTGCGTTGGGTGTTTCCCTTTTGTTTAAAAACCACCTAAGCTCCAAGGTTTTTTAGCGTTTTTCTTCCCATTTTTTTTATTTAAAAATAAAGGTTATCATCTCATCTCATTGGTATTTGTTCTCTCTTCCCTTTCTCTCTCTGGCCATGTATTTATGAAAAATAAAAGATCGAAACTACCAATTTGTTCTCTCATTTAAAACGAAAATAGGAAACCATGACAATAGTTGGTCCGGCCATAAACTTGCAACTTAAATGAAGTCTCTAGCTACTTGCACTTGTTAATCTCATCTCAAGTCTCTTCAGCTTTTATATTTGTATACAAATACATGTCATTATTTGGACAAGATCATGAACAGACAAAATGTTTAGCATCTTTTCATTAAACCTTAAACTCGGTTTCCATGTCTAATAAAACCATATTTATAGTACAAAATTGCTTTGCATGTGCCTTCGAAAGCATGTTGAGGTCACATTTGCATTTGACTCAGCTTTGTTTTTGTTCTATGAGGCTTTGAAATGCTTTTAACACCAGCTGGTTGTCTATTAATCCCTTGATATCATACTGCAACTTGACATAAATCAAACTTCAACTTTGATCCTTCCTCGTTTTCCTGCTCACTTTTTCATTAGTATTCCCAACTCTTATTCATTTCAGAGGACATTTTCTTTGGATCATAGAAGTTAATCAAGTTTAATTCATTAAATTTTAAGAATTCAGATTAATTTTATGTTGGTTTTTTAATTTAAACCGTTGTTCAATTTCACATGTCATGTCCTTCTCTAAGTATATCGTGAACCAACATGGTTCATGATCGACACGTGGTTGACTAGGCTTTCCATGAGAAGTGCAACCATGAAACTTGAAGTTAGGCAATGAGAGGTAGAAGTTAAAAACCTTGGTTAAACTCCATATATACTACTAATAAAATATATGTAGATATAACACTACTTTTAATTAGTTGGAGTTTGGGTTCCACTCATGGCATCCATTAGCAATTGAAAAAAGCCCAAAACCCAATAAAAGAACAAAAAAGCTTTTATGTACAAGGAGCATTGAATATATTTTGGCAACGAGAAGATGACAAAGATTAATGCAAGTGAAGATCGGCAAACCCTAGAGAAGATTTAATTCAATAACACCTAGAGATGCTTCTCACATCATCATCTTTGAATAATTTAATTCCATGGTTCTATTAGGACACCTTAAAAGCTGGTCAAAACGCAAAATTTGGGTTGGCTTCAACATATTTAAATGCAATTATCTTATGTTAATTTCGTTAATTAACATTTCGAACATCGATAATGACCTCAAAAACAATTCCTAATACTTGGGTTTACTACCACAAGTTTCTACGTGAAGATTAGTTAAAGATCATTGCAAATAACAGTTGTTTTCTCAAGAATTATTCAATGCTAGATGTCACATGCAAAAGAATTAAAAAATACGAAACCGATTGATTAGATAAATGATTAACATGAATTCCTATGTGCACATATCTTTGATTGAAATGATAATAAATTGACGCAATTATGGAATATTCGCACGCATAAGACTAGTTGATTATAGAAATGGATTAATTTCTTTGCTTTTAGGCATTGAGCTGCACCCCTACATGTGAGGAAATCTTGGGATTGAATCCTCTGCACAAGCTTTGCAACTTTCTTTTTTTTTTTTGGTTAACATTTTTTTTCTTCTCTTTGTATCTTACTTGATCCGATCTTACCTACCGAGAACATTATAGAAAATAGAATGCAGTTAAACATACTACTCTCAAGGCACTTCATAATCATTATTGTAGCTGAAAATTTGTACGAAACCAAAAGCAAAGTTCAATGTGTCCATGACTTTACTATTTCTTACCAAACAAGGTTTTAAAATTTGGCGAAAAAAATGATTATTAACACAATCTATTCCTTCATTTGGCTGTTTATTATTTTTAAAAACATATTATTTATATCGATTTAATACATTTAAAATTAACTTTTAAAATATTTGACACAAAAATTAAACACCAAGTGATAAAGGAAAGGAAAAAAAACTTGATTCCTTTATACCAACTGGACCACCCCCGCAGGGACAGTTTGTATAGTTGCAGAGTAAATATAGAAATTTTCATAAACAATATTATTCAGAAATAAAATCATGGTTTATTAGTATTATACAAGTATAAAAAATAAACATGGTGAAAAAGAAAATGGCAAGTTGTATGTTTCAAATGGAGCACACAATGACAAAAGGCATTTTGGAATCATGGCACGTGCTAACCCATAAATTAAAGTTTTCATTAACCTTTTTTTTTTTGGTTACATTTAATTTAATTTGATTAATAAAATTTTGCATTACTAGTTTCCGGCGAGAATGATGAATGATGGTTACGCATGAAAGACTAATACTAATAATAATCTGCATTAAATGTTATTTAAAAAAAAAAATCATAGTTTCTGTTTTTGTAAGTGGAATATGTTATCATCTCCATCTATTTACAACCCATTTGGGATTGATATCGAAGCCGTTTGTATAGCAATTGTAATGCTAAATACGATAAAAATTACAATTAAAATTTTCAAGAATGAAGAATTTGTTCTCAATCAAAAGCAAATAGTGGTTGCTTTCACGAGGTCGGGGCTTGGAACAAAGCCTCTGTACTTACTTATTGGGCAAAGTCTTTCGTCTAGGGGTGCATACTGGATTGGGCAAACCTGAAAACCAACTCAACCCGTTTAATATGGGTTTCCCTACCCAATTGGACTGGTACGGATGATTCCTGATCGGGAAAGAACTCAACAGTATTCATGGATCCATTTTTTAGGACAAATATGGAAAGACAAGGAAACCTTTGAGGATCCAATAACCCAGCAGATCCATTCCCTGCTTTAATCAGGCACGTGTTGATTGAGATCCACATTTGGCCTGTGGGCCACCTAACTTCACCTCTTAAGAAATTAACAAAGCCCACTAATTTGGCCCAGAATTGTCATTTTTCAACTCTTTTTCCTCCAAACCAAATGTCGCGTTTTTCACTTGGTTCTTAACTTCGTTTTCTTGTTTCACTTGTACAAGTTTTTAGCAAGAAACCCTAAAAACCTTAGACTTGGGGTTTTTATCATTCTCGTGTGAATTGGGGGTTTTTGACGTTAATTATTTTCAATTAGGGTTAAAGGGTTTTTACTCCAATTGGGAATTTTCGGGTCTCTGGTATTTGAGGTTTATAGGGGTTTTCACTCTCTTTATTTCCAGATGTACAGTATTTTAGGGTTTTAGGGTTAGGGTTTCTATCATTCTTACTACAATTAGTTTTTTTTTTTTTTTTTTTTTGCACAAATTAATGTAATTCGTATTCTGCTGCAATTGGGAATTTTTATTTTATCTTATTTGGTTTCGGTAGCTAGGGTTTTAGCGGAGCATGGAATCTGATCAAGGCAAGCTCTTTGTGGGAGGGATATCTCGGGAGACAAGTGAACTTATTCTTAACGATCATTTCAGTAAATACGGCACCGTATTCAGCTCAGTTATAGCTAGAGACAGGAACACTAAAATTCCTCGTGGTTTTGGCTTTGTTTTGTTCTCTGAACCTTCTTCAGCTGATAAAGCTCTTCAAGACACCCACGTTATTCTTGGGAGAACGGTCAGTTCAAAGCTTTCTTTCCTGACCCAGTCACTCTCATTTGTTTTTATCTATTTACTCTGTGTACTTGCTGTGAAAAGTGAGGAATTGAACTTAGAATAAAGTTTAAAGTTTTAAGTAGTTTAAGGAATGATAGCATGCAGTTATTTTGGGTTGTTTAATGTATTATATATGAATTGGTTTTCTAGGTAGAAGTGAAAAAAGCAATACCCCGAAGCGAACAACCCCAAAACCAACAGCAACGGCAGCAACTACACCACAATCCAAATCAACAATGGAATAGTGGGTACAGTAGGAATGGTAGTGATGCTGCTGACAGCAATAATCACTTTAGGACGACTAAAAAAATTTTTGTAGGGGGTTTATCTGCTAGTCTAACCGAGGAAGAGTTTAAGAATTACTTTCAAAGATTTGGTAGAATAACAGATGTTGTTGTGATGCACGATAGCTCTACTAACCGGCCTAGGGGATTTGGTTTTGTTACTTTTGACTCAGAGGAGTCTGTGGAGAATGTTATGCAGAAGAGTTTTCATGAGTTGGATAATAGGCTTGTGGAGGTCAAGCGTGCAGTGCCAAAAGAGGAAAATAATGGTGGTTACAGTAATCATAACATGAAGGCGGGGGTTGTAAGGGGATCTCTTTATAATGGTTTTCAGGCTGTTGAGTACTCTTCGAATAGTCCTGGATATGGAATATTTCCTGGTTATGCTTCTCTTCCTGGGTATACTACGTTTGGGGGTTATTTATATGGAACAGGTGTGTATGGCAGTGGGTACCCCATGGTAGGCCATAGGATTTGTTATGGTGTCACTCCTTTTACTCCTAGGGGCCCTTTATACACCCCTGTAATGCTTGGAGCAAGGGTTTACCAGCTGCCTTATGGCAGTGCATCCATTTATCCCGCTTATATGAACAGTGAGGTTGGTCTGATGGGTACTGTGGCTGATGGGATCAATGGAATTATTGGGGCTGGAGTTGATGGGAAATGAAATCAGGTTCTCGGTGGCTTTGGATATCTGCCAGCAAATGCCATGCAACCCCAGATTGAGAGGGTAAACTTAGGTAGTGATTGTTCGGTTTAAAAGAGTGTAGTGGTGGTGCTTCTAGTGAACAGGATCAGAAAAGTCTTGATGGACAACTAAGTCTTTACCTGTAAATGCTTCTAGATGACTCTTAGTAAATTCTTTAACTGATTCATCGTCTTAGGGCTGTTTAACCATCAATGTTCAGTGTCCTTTTTAGATGTAATCTGTGTCATAAACATGCTGCATATTCTTCTTTAGTGTTATGAATTGTCAGTACAGAATTTAGCATTCTGTAATATAACTGCATTTGGATTCAACTTCTCTTGTGTATTTCATCACTCTGTCAGGTAATGTTAATAATGAAGCAATACAGAAGCATATTGGGATCCAAACAATTGCTTTCTTGGTCCTTCTTGGGCATTGATGTTATTATCCCATTGGTATTACCTGTTTTTCTCTCCAATATCCCCCCCCCCCCAACTCAACCTTAACATATTTATTACACGCAGACCCATTTGTAAAAAAAAATATATAGCCAAAGTCAATAGCTTTTAGATTGTTTTGGATTTCTATTCTTTAGAGCCTTTATGATAGGATATACCTTTCTTTTTTAAATTTAACCACGAATTGCCATGCTTAAGAAGATTATTAGATTGATCATGAACTGATCTATACTTTTGTCAAGCTGTGAGATGAAATTGCATTTCACTATCATGTTTTGATCTCGATGTATTTGTTTGTAGAATAACTTTGGTTTTTTTTTTTTTTTTTAATGAGGACTGAGGAGCATATCCCTCAGCTTTGTTTTCTTTCTTCTTCGATAACAAGAAGAATTGATATTCCCATGGATATTATTGTAAAACATGAAAATCTCTTCAGGATTTATAAACTGCTAACCTGACCTGAGAATCTGGTGACTGTTGTTAGTTAATATGATTGTCAATTTTAAGAAATTTGCTAACAGGCACGATTTATCATTTATAGTAATATTTTATATTAAATGGAATAGTTGTTAATTTTAATTTCTATTTTTTTTTTTAATAAAAAAAGGTCGGGATATGAAAAAGGATTGCATCAAAGGTTTGGAAATCACCTGTGGTTGTATGAACAAGTCAAAAACTTTTAAGACATAAGTTCTAGTAACATTTTATATTCAGTGCAATAGTTATTAGCTAATTTCTTGAATTTCAATATAATGGAAATAGTAACTTAATAGGTTAACTTCAAATAGTGTCCTTAATAAATTTTATCTTTTAAAGAAAACTGTTAATAGGGAGTCACTGAGTATTGTTTAAAGTGATATTTTAAAAAATGCAATGAATGTATTGTTCTTTTATATGATAAAAAAAATGTAATAAATGCAAAAACTAAAAATAATTTTTAATTGATCCTTATAAACATCCGTTAATGGACATTTTGTTGCAGTTGCTCACATCATTGGTACGAAGATGGTAATACCCAATATCTGCCATGAGGTTGATTCCTCAAGTCATCAATTTTCAGAATTTTCATGTATACTTGTACTAATGAGCTATAGTTGTAACAGGTAAGAGAAATCTCTTTATAGTTTTTGATTACTACACTTCAAGGCTGTAGCATGATAATACAATTCAAGTCAGTTTTAACCTCTATGACGATATGAGTTTTTTCCCCTTCCATTTTTCCCCATACTTCTTCCACAGAAGATTGTGATTGACCCAATTTGCGTATCATGATTGCCTTCTGGGCCCAATCACAGAAAACTGAAGCAGATTTCATATGCCACTTAAATCCAATTGGATAACTGTAAATTCCCCTTTTGTGGTAAAATGGTTTCCGAGTCTAGTTGATACCGGTGGTGTTGTCCCGGAATGCTTGTCTGATCGTTATACTAGAGTGCATGGTATAACAGGATTTGCACTGAAAATCTGCTTGCTGCCCCTAACTCTATTGTGTTTTCTTTCTGGATGCGCGAAAAGATGGCAAAAAAATATTTCTGTTTTTCGATTTTTGCTTGTTTCAAGTAAACAGTCAGTGATTTTTTAGACCAAGGTTGAAACTTTTTAAACCAACTTGTCTTGTAGATCTCATCTGATTTGATGAGTTGTAATTCTTTAATTTTGTCATCAGAAATAAAATGAGTTTTTCTTATAATATGCTTGAGTTTTATCATACCTTTTTCGTTGATAGTAATTATACCTGTAAAAGGGAAAACTGAAATATTATCTGTGTTAGATTCAGTATTTAGCATAAAAATAAAATGAGATTCATAGTCAAAAATTCACCGTTTGTCTTGGTCGTTTCTGAATGCTACTATGTTTTTGTTGTGTAATAATCAATAATAATAAACGGGGAATTCTAAACAAACGGAACTGTACAGTGCTGAATGGGAGATATACGTTTGGTGAAGTGAGGGATTGGACAAGGCCTTTTTAGGTAGCAAAATACAGCATAGCGATTAAGGTGGGTGGGCTCGGCGGCTGGTAATTGGAGGAGTCAGTGAATAGATGTGTTGAATTTCTCTGGTAGGAGCAACTATTAGCCGTCACAACAGACCATCTTATTGGTTGCTTCATGAGGAGTCCCATCGGCCTTATAATATGGCTACACAAAAATCAAAACCACTGGTTTTTTTTGAATTTTTTTTTCTTGCTTTTGTTTCTGTCTAGGCAACAGATGGACCAGTTCCCCTTGGGTCTTTCCATTGAGACCATCATTCAGCTCTTGATGTCCCCTTTGGTTGTCACCCAACCTTATCACACTATCGTTCGGTGTTACGATGACTTTATGTCAATTTGCCATGCCCATCGCCGTCCTGTACAAATATATTGTAGCACTCAATAACACATTATTGAACATTTTTTTTTTGTTTTAGAAGAAAATTAACTTAGAAAACAATATACTATAACTTTTGAGACATTCAAAATGAAGAAAAATGTATGTTCTTTATAAATCAGGGCTATCTAGTATAGGAATGCTAAGAACACTTTTATCTTCAAAATAAACTTCCCAAAATTTACTTGAAAGCATTTTCTTGTTTTTTTTTTTTATTTTTATACAAGAAAAATCATAATATGAGAAAAAAATTTTCGATATTAAAATTTTAACTCAAATTTATTAAATACAAAAATAATTATATAAATTAATTAAATTTTAAATTTTGAATTTTGAATTTCCTTTATTAATCATAAAAGGAATATTTGTCTTTTGAGTTTTGACCAATTAATTTTATGTAGTATATACTATAAAACGAATAATCCAGGGTTAAATTTTGTTAGGTACTGCCAAGGGGAAAATAGGGTACCAGGTCCAACAGCCGCTAATAGAGTAGAAGAAAACAGTGGTAAACTGGTAGTAATGGACAAAAGACTGAACTCTTATCTTTAATTGCCTAATAGCTTTTATCTCGTGAAGGAGTTTTTATTTTTATTTTTTAAAATTTAAAAGTAAATAAATTATTTAATTTTTTATATCAAAATAAAATTATTATACGAATGTTGTGTATTTAAAATAATTTTAACAAATAATTATCATAAAATTTAAACTTAAAATTTATTTGTTGAGGAGAATAAATTTTATCTAATTAAATCAATTATTTGTTGGTAAAGAATTTTTGAATAGGTAGGGTGGAGGATGGATGCTTTCCTTTTCTTCACATTCCTTGCAAATCAAAAACATGTTTTGTATTAAAATCCAACATTACTAAAAAAAGAAACAGACCCCATTTTTTTCTGCCATTAACAAGTAAAGAGTAAAGCAAAATGGATAACATTTTTAAACCATTTAGTATTCGAGTAAAACATTAAAGGCACATGTGGGTATCTTGATGGGATTGCTGTGACTTAAGGCAGAAATTACTGCTGAAAAGGAGGCCCCACATCCCCTCCCCACCCACCTCTCTTCATATTTTTAGTTTGCTTTGAATGCTTCCAACCATAAATCCCTATAACCTTTTTTCACTCTTTTGGGAATTAATAGAGTATGTAGAAGGATGTCTTAGGATGTGCCTGTGTTTAATTGTTTTGCTTCCGGTTTTAAAATGATCTGTTTCTTTTGTTGCTTAGGATATTTAGGTTGACAAAAGAAGAAGCTACTGGTCTGTTCTATTGCATCAAAGCCAAGCTGTCTCTGAACTTGTTATCTCTCAATTGGGCAAAAACCCCTCTTGTGGAAACAAAGAGAGAGAGAGAATCTAGGCTGATTTTGACATGACACATGGGCTTAGATTTTGATGTGTCATCACTAGTTAAAAAGAGCTCAAGGGTAGTGACAAATAGGAAAAGGGTGGGAAGGCAAGGGTTAAAAACAACTTTAGTACTCGTAATAAACCCTTCAGGCTTCAGCTTCAGTGAGAGGTTGAGGAGTAATAAAGCATCAAGAGACAGAGAAGGAGGATATTCAACGGCTAAATAAACAGTGAGTTACAGAGAGTCACAGGCACAGCTGTTGTTGTCCTTGTGAATTGGGGTATCCAGTGATCATCTCATAATCCACTTTTCTTTTTTCTCTGTTGGCCCCGCTTATTGGTTTTTGGCTCTTGTTGTGAATCTTTCTTCAGATTTTGTTTGGATTTTGTGTTCTCACGTGATTCTCATAACTCCTTCCCGCATTTAATTCCCTCTCAAGTCTCAGGCTCAGCTGGACCTCTCTGGGTTTAGGACAAGTTCAAAAATCAAACCATTCATACCTTAAAATATGTTGTCTAATTCACGGAAACCAGGAGTGAATAACAAGAATTCTCAAATAATCCACTGTAGGGGTTTCGTTGACTTAAAATGGCCAAAGAAATATTTTGGCCTAAAAGGACCAACTACCAGCAAGCTGGAAGCAGCCTGTATCCTATACGTTTTTGTACATTTACCCCTTTTCACAAACAGGGCTGGCTACTTGGCTTGTCTTGTCTTCAGTTACAGACTGATATTCTGTATGTTTAATCTCGTTTCTTTAGGAACTAAGATTAAGAAAAATCATATTTCAGCATATCAAATATTGTTTTTGATTGTTAAACAAAAACAAACATACTTGGCCATAGATTTTGCTGAAGGCTGTTTCTGCAGAAAAAAACACTTTTATTTCTTTTCCACAATTACCCGATTGACTCTGAAATGATCTTGATCAGATTAGAACACATGATTTGGTTATGATTACCACTTGCTTAGTTGTATTTTAATAATTTCGTACAAATTTTGGGTTCATGTGTCGTTGAATGCTGTTTCTTTAAAACGCATTTAATTATTCCTTGGTTTCGAATTCTCTATGTCACAAAGTCACTATAAACATGGGATAGAGTCCATGTCCTTGAGCTCATTAAAAATGAACTGACTCCCACCAAGGAGAAAACCATTTTCTAATGCTATGCAAACTGTTTTCTACTGTTTTTTGTCTTTGAAAACAGTGGTGACTGTTCTTTTTATTTTGGCTTCGCTCCTTCTGCTTGTAAGGTCCACATCTCTGACTAAATATAAGCCTACATAAATATATATTCAAGAACTGGACAAAATCCTCACTTCCATTCGTATGTTACATGTATCTCATCATTCACTTAAATTTAGCCTTTGATAATGGAAGATTAACATGTGTTTGTACTGTAGAATAATGAAATTGATGTGTAAAGTACATGCACTTATCATTAAATCTTTGATTATGAATCAAGTTATTTTTTTCATTTCCCTTTGATAAAAGGGTAATTTAATTAAGTTTAGGAAGTGGTACAGATGCCCATCCTTCAAACAATTAAAAACCATATTGATTAGCTGTGTTAGTACTTTTCATACGGCTAACAATAAATAAATAAAAACTTTTGAATTCTATTATTTTATTTAGATAATATTTTATATTTTTATTACACATAAATAAGTTATTAAATTTTAATTTGTATTTAAATAAGTTTTAAATTTTAATTTATATAAAAATAAGTTTTTAACTTTTAATTTACACTTAAATAAGTTATTGACATAAATAAATATTTTTTTGAAATAATAAATTATTTGAATAAAAATTAGAGAATAATAGTTTATTTGGATAAAATAAAAGTATAATAACATATTAAAAAAAACTAATTTAAAAGATTTTTTAATATTTTAGCTTATTGATGTTAATATTTTAAATTTTAAATTAAAATTAAATAAAAATAGACCAAGTTGAATTCGGATCTAAAAAAATAAAATCTAAGATCCGGGTCAAAGTCGAATTAATTTCATAGATTCAACAAGCAGCTCTATTAATAAATATCTTTTTTTTTTAAATTGTTTTTTTTTAATTTTTAAAAGGAAAATAATTTTAAAAAATCTTATTTTTTATTGATTAATAAATTATTTTCAATTGATCAATTACTTTTTTTATCAAACAAATACTAAAAAAAATATAAAAAATTATATTTTGAAAGTCAATTATGTAAGGAATGAGGAACTCTAGATTGTAAATTGCTTTTGACTTTTGCCAATTCTGATAATAATAACTAATTCTCTTAATGCAAGGGCAGGTAAAACGGGTGAAGCAGAGACTACAGCACCTACCAAAAACCCCACCCCCTTTGCTTCTCATGAAAAGGTTGCTGAAAATGAAAGAACAAAAGTTAATGTAGGAACAGGCAAGGCAGCTCTTAGCCAAGACCATGCACTAATTCATGAAAGAAATAAAAAGAAAGAAAAAGAAAAGGAAATCTCAGTGCTTTTTTTTTTTTTTTGTTTCTCTTGCTCAGATGTTTGATGGATTCGCCGCTCATCATTACTTTATAATAAAAAAAAATCCCCTCCCCACCTCCATGCACACAACACATACTCTCTTCATGTTACTATTATTACTACTTCCCCCTTTCCCTCCCAAACTCAGTCTCCCTTTGAATGGGTTCAAACTTCAAACCAAATCATTTACATTTGAAAATCTGTCTCCATGATCATGATTACCTTCCTTCATGCACATCTCCATGCAAGACTTACCCACATATAAAAGAACAACCTCAGCAAATGACAAACCCAGATCAAAATAAATGAAACAAATAAAATCTTACTTCGGTTTCCTTTTGCTAAATCCCTGCCACTATTAGAAAACAAAAGCAAAGAGTAAAAGCAAAGGTTGACCAGTGACCACCAAAAAGGACAGTAAGAATAATAAATGAAAAAAACATTAATTAAAATACAGAAACCAGAAACAATACCCAATTAAATTTGTCCATTAGCTTTTGCAATCGAGGTAATGGTACCAATGAAGAAAACCCATTTTTTTCCAGGAAAACATTGGCAGAAGAAGAGGGAAAAGAATGGAATAAAAAACTAGCATCTAAGTATTATATATAAAAAAATATTTTCAGTTTTGAACATAGATGCATAATATATTATGTTTAAATAGTAAAAGAGTTTGAATTTTCTCTCCGCAAATAAAAAAATACATATAATATGAACAGCCTATTGTTAGCCTGCTACTTTTTTTTTTGTGGCTGGATAGGCTGCAACATGTTGCTTGCTGAAATAAAAAAAGAAACATATAATATATATAGCATATCATTTGCTTCATCTCTTTTTTTTTTCTCCAATTTAATGTTTTATGGGAGTTTTCAGGGAAAAAAATCCAGCTCAAGCCATTGTTTCTTTAAGGCTTTAACAATATAAAGAAAAACTTGGTGTTTCCCTGTCACCCTAGCATTACAGTTGAGGATCACAGCCAACTTCATTACGGTCAGCTGAATGAAGCACAAGTTCAGCAGAGGTCACATCGGATGGCCCACTCAGATACACCTTTCTTTATCAAAATCTACGGTGGGTGATAGGCTGTGACCATTTTTATGGTCCCAGTTAGGGAATAAATATTATTTCAGCCTTCTTCTAAATACTACTACTACTAATCCTATTATCGTTTGTGTGTTTCCTCCCATCGCAAGTTTTTTTTTTTTTTCTCTCTTTTCAAATTAAAGCTACGAACCAAGTTGGAGCATTATTTAAGTTGGCAGACCAGGGCAAAACAAAAACATTAGGTTTAAATTGGATCCTTTTTGAGTTTGCAGAGGGGCACAGAAGGCTGTACTGTATGAAGTGACTGGATGGGCAGTGTCCTGCCCGTCAAATCTATCTAAGGCCCTGCGACCGTAAATATAAAGCAAAACCAAGTTTGGTTATCTGACCACCCCTTCTCCCCTATTGGCTATTTCACACCTCCACTAGATTCAACTGACACGTTTTTGCTGTCAATCTTGAAGTAGAGAAAAAGAGTATGTGTGTATGAGAGAGAGAGAGAGAGAGAGAGAGAGAGAGAGAGAGTGTGTGTGTGTGTGTGTGTGTAGAAAAAAGTGGGTAATTATATCTGGGTTTTGTGTTTCTTTTTGTGTGTGTGTAAAAAGGGAGGAGTTTGTATGGGGCGCATTTGAGTAACTGAAGGGAGGCTTTGTGAGTTTATGCAAAAAGGGTTTTTGGTAGTTATGTTTGTATCTGAGATTTTTGTAGGGTTTAAGCGAGAATGTTAAAGGAAAAATTAAAATAAAACGTAAAGAGGGGAAGTGGAGCGAGAAAGGAAAAGTAAAAGAGACGTGGTCTTTCTCATATACACAGATCCCTATGGAATGAAGGAGCGCCCCCCAGCATTGCTTGCTTGAATTCATTCTTTTTGTTTAGTTTAAAGAGACCAATTTTGTTCACTTTAGAGCGAGAAGACAGAGGCTGAGTGAGAGAGAAAAAGAGTGCATAGATTTAAGAGTTCTGGACCATTGGAAATGTTCTTGCAACGAGTTCTGCTACTAGACAACAAAAGGCCAAGCTTTCAGATGGGAGGGAGGCAAGAGATTTCGGTATGATTAGTTTATTTTTGCTTCAATGATTGAGTTGCCTTGCAGCTGGGTATATGTAACTGCTGAGGAACTTCTTGAATAAGAAAAGCAAGAGAGAGAGAGAGAGAGAGAGAGAGAGAGAGGAAGATGAAGACTATGAACGACAATAGCAATGGCAGCAATAATCACTGGCTGGGTTTCTCTCTTTCACCCAACATGAAAATGGAGGTAGCTACTGATCCCCAACACCGTCATCATCAGTACCCTCATCATAGTCAAGCTGCTTCAGCAGCTGCTCCTGCTGTTTCTTGTATTTCTAATGCTGTTCCTACAAGCTTCTACTTGCCTTCTCACCTCAATGGTACTGGAATCTGCTATGGAGTTGGAGAAACTGGAGGCTTTCACGCTCCCTTGTCTGTTATGCCACTTAAGTCAGATGGGTCGCTATGCATAATGGAAGCACTTAGTAGATCACAATCAGAAGGTTTGCTTAAGCTATTTTGCATGTTTTCCCATATCTTATTTGCTTTTAGTTGTTCTAAAACTTGTATTGGTTTATTTTGTAAAGGGATTGTACCTACTTCATCTCCAAAACTGGAGGACTTTTTGGGTGGTGCAACAATGGAGACTCATCAATATGGAAGCCACGAAAGAGAGGCAATGGCTCTGAGTTTAGACAGCATGTACTACCACCAAAATGCAAACCAGGAAACTAACAGGCATCATTCTCTGGAACTTCTTCAAGAACCATTTAGGCAACAAGACCAAGAGTTTGATGTTCAAACTCATCCTTACTATTCAGCCTTGGCCTGCCAAGGCATGTATCAATCGCCATTGGAGGAAACCAAGGATGCCCAACTTACACACTGTAATTCCCAGATTCCTCAATTGGGAGAGGAAACAATGCCATGCTTTAAAAACTGGGCAACTAGACAGTACTCTACCCATAGTTCACTGGAACAGCAGATGACTAATAGCATGGTTGATGATGGGGCTGCTTCTGGGTCTGTTGGTACAATGGGTTGCGGGGATTTACAGTCACTCAGTTTGTCAATGAGCCCCGGATCTCAGTCCAGTTGTGTTACAGCTCCAAGACAGATCTCACCTACTGCCACTGAATGTGTGGCCATGGAAACAAAGAAGAGAGGGACTGGAAAAGTGGGCCAGAAGCAACCTGTTCATAGGAAGTCGATTGACACATTTGGACAGAGAACATCCCAGTATAGAGGTGTTACTAGGTCAGTTCATACTGTTCCTCTAATCCACTACATTTCATTCTTGGTCTTGTTAACATAGTTTCTTAACTGTTTTCCTTACTATTGTTTAGTTATTCTTTAAATTCATTCCATTATCCTGCTATCATTCAGGTTGCATTTTTTTAATGTATTATTCTATTCTGAAATGTCTTGTTTTCTTTTATCAAAATATTCGAGTAACCTTTTGTCAAATTACTTCCACCAGACATAGATGGACGGGTAGATATGAAGCTCATCTCTGGGATAACAGTTGCAAGAAGGAAGGACAAACCAGGAAAGGGAGGCAAGGTTTGTCAAAAGCAAAAACGAAACACATTTACAGTATCCGTTTGGAAGTATTCCTTCTTTTGAATGCAATTCTTGGTCCATCTGTCTTAATGACCTGACTTGTGTTATTTGTACTTGTCATGTTCGTGCTCCCCGTGGATGCCATTTCTATCAACTCATGCTTTTTCAGTTTATCTTGGTGAGCATTCTCTTAACCAGTAGTTAATTAGCATTGCATTAATGATTTTGATTGACTCTTATTAATCTAGTTCACAAATGAACTTCAGGGGGTTATGACATGGAAGAGAAAGCTGCTAGAGCTTATGATCTTGCGGCTCTTAAGTATTGGGGACCTTCCACGCATATAAATTTTCCGGTAAGTGAAACGGATGGCAACTTTATTTGATTTTTGTTGTTCAAAATGAAAAAAAAATTTGATTGCTGAGGAAAACCGTATGACTTATTTTTGTTGCTTTGGCAGCTTGAAAATTACAGAGATGAACTGGAGGAAATGAAGAACATGAGCCGCCAGGAATATGTTGCCCATCTGAGGAGGTTGGTTTCTAATTTGCATTCTAAATTCTAAACTCTATTTTTTATTGTTTTTGCCTATTATGTCTTGATGATAAGTTAATATATTGCTTTTATTTGCAGGAAAAGTAGTGGGTTTTCCAGAGGGGCCTCGATGTACAGAGGAGTAACAAGGTTTCTATTGCTTTTAATTTCCTTTTATGTCATTGAACCTCGTCATTTTTCTTTTCCTTTATGAGAGATTACATGTACTGATTCCTCTTTTTTTTTCTTCTTTGGTGTAGGCATCATCAGCATGGAAGATGGCAAGCTCGCATTGGCAGGGTTGCTGGAAACAAAGACCTTTATCTTGGAACATTTAGTAAGTTCTTGATAGTTTTGGATCTCTTGCAAACAATTTTTTTTCTTGAATCTGTTGGTAGTTGTTTTCTTTGCTTTTTCTTTTACCATCATTTTTCATTCGTAGTTCAAATTTATTGGCTGTTCCATTAGGATAAAGAGCATTTAAACGGCTCATTTTTATGACGTCTCTGCTCTTATCTTTCCAATAGAGAATAATGATGCTTTTATAAGGCTGAAGACAGTTGCTTTAAAAACTGTACGTTGCTGATTCCAGTCCCAATGACCTTTTTTAAGGCTGTTTTCTCTAGTGAGGTGATAAAGAAGATGGGAAAAGAATTTCTTAGTCTAAAATGCTTAATCCAAAAGCTAAATCTTTTTTCCAAAGCTCTTGACGTAACAAAAATTTGTCAATTAACGGTTCTGGCTTCATTTCAGGCACCCAAGAGGAAGCAGCTGAAGCTTATGACATTGCTGCCATTAAGTTCCGAGGTGTCAATGCTGTGACCAACTTTGACATAACAAGATATGATGTTAAAAGGATCATGGCTAGCAATACTCTCCTTGCTGGTGAGCTAGCTAGGGGAAAGAAAGAGACAGATTCAAACAATGAGGCCAACGATTACAGTACACCGATTCTAACGAATGAAGAGACTCAACCTGACGTCAACAATAGGAATGCTTCAGACTGGAAGATGGCTTTGTATCAATCACCACAGCAACAACCAAGCATTGGTGCTGTTGAGTCGCTTGACCAGAAGTCCGTGAGTACCGGAAATTATCGAAATCCCACTTTCTCAATGGCCCTGCAAGATCTCGTTGTTGATTCAGTGAGCTCTAGCCAGCCATTGTTGGATGAATCCACCAAGCTAGGGACTCAATATTCCAACCCATCATCGTTGGTAACCTGTGTGAGCGACTCGAGAGAAGGCAGCCCTGATAAAACAGGCTCCGCAAGGCTTTTTGCTAAGCCTCCCTTGGCATCAAAGTTGATTAGTCCAACTAATGGTGTTAGTTGCTTCCCATCAGCAGCAGCTGAACTGAGGCCCGGTGCTCTCTCAATGGCCCACTTGCCCCTTTTTGCTGCCTGGAACGATACCTAAATCCCTTTTCTCCTGTTACTGGAACATGTTGAAGTTTTGCATGAGGAAGAAAAAGTAACAAAATCAGTGGAGTTAGGAGAAAAGTAAGATTTTGATTAATGTATTTTTTAAGGTGCAGTTAGTGGGAAGGAATTTGGGGTTAACGAAAGACGGGTGGGGGGCCAGTGTTCTGTCTGGGAACCAAAGTGTACCTTTCGGCTTCATATTGGAATGAAGATTTTTACAAAATGGAGGGAAGGGATTAAGAAAGGGGGGGGCCCAAATGATTAAATTTTATCGAATGATGATGTTTTAGATATTGCTGTGGCTGTTCATATAATTGAATCCGCTTTTTACTTTTTATTAGGGGCCGGTAAGTACAAAATTACCAGCTCAATGTTTCCCAATAATGCAAAAGGGGAGCTGAGTTTGGACAAACAATATCTCCTATCCATCCTTCCCACAAGTTTGTCCCTCAAATCTACATTGCACACATGATTACATTAATCGCCCTACATTAATCGCCCTCTTATTTAACATTAGCTTTCCGCTCCATTATGTCAAAAAGGTTGCCATGAGATTCTCGAAGGAAGGACTTTAGCAAGTTTTGTTGTAGGATTTAATAGTGTCATAATTAGTGACGACTGTCTGCTACTATATATCAACTTCGTAAAGGAATAATGACATAGTTGCTAAAAATCCCATTAGCTTTTTCCTTATTCCTCGATGTAAACCAAATGTAATAAAAAGCGATTCCATGTCCATGTCCTGGTGAGTTCGCGTCAAAAGTGATGCATGTATTGTGTAAATTGAGAGAAGATATGAGATCCTTAACCCTTGTGTGGACACTGCCGTTACTTCGTTAATTTGCTATGTCTGAGGTGGATTGCGATCTTCGGACGATTAAATTGTTGGGATTTCACTGACTGGATGACAGCGATGAATACGTGCTGCAAAAGCTGGAGGTTGAATAACTCGTTTTCTGATAATTATTAATCTCAAAAAAGTCCACACTTTGGAAAACATGCATGCTTATCTTCACCGCGATCATGATTAAGCATAAAAATGTCAAAAATGGGGTTAATTTAATGCTTTTAAGGAAATTTGATGATATTAAAGCTATCCTTTTCACTTAAACGTCGAGTCAGTGATATGATTTTTTATGGAATTATATCTTTATGACAATAATTTTGTTCCGTTAACTTTTCTTGCAATGAATCAATGGTTTATAATTAATTTTATAAAATTTTCAATTTAAAAGATCCTTAGGATATGAAAATTTATAATTTAAAAGATCCACTGCTAGATTATCCAGCTTAAGTTTAGACAACATTTTGTTTTCATTTACTTATATTTAATATATATGAAACATGCATTTCATAATAACTTAAGATTTAATGTCGTAAATTATCTTTAAATTATAATAAAATATTTAATATAATACTTGAATTTAAAAATTTTTTAATTTGATAAGAATTATAAATATGTAACTAATATGATATTTATTTTCAATATAATTAATTTTAAATCATAATACGTAATAGATAAATAATTTTTTAAATATTACATTAATTAGCATATTTATTATTGAAATATAATATTTAAAAATTTTTAAAATTCAAATATATATTAAATATTTTAATATAATTCAAGAGTAATCCATAATATTAACCCATAACTTAGTGAACTCAAACATTATCAAAAAAGGATTTCTAGGCAGATATGCTCAATAATATCGAAATAAAAACGAACTGTAGAAGGAAGGATGGTAAGAAAGAACTGTTGGTAATTGCCAGATGGTTAAATGATATTGGCAATTATAAGTTTCGCGGTTTGCATTTGGGCTGGCCGAAGATGCCCCACAGCAATTGCATCACAAAGAAAATCTCCCATTATTTTATGAACAAAGGAGTTAAAATGTCAAGAGGGAATTAATCAAAGCTTGATTTGACAAGGAAAAAAGAAAGCAAAAGAGGGATATATAAAGGGGAAACACACTAACAAACCACAACAATGAAAAGGTCACAGTGGAACGATTGATGGTCAAAAAGATTGCTATTCTTTGTGGAAAAAAGTTTGGAAAGTTAACAGGTACTTCTCATTTTTAACAAAAAAGTAGAAACAATAATATGATTTTCTTCAAAGTTCAAACCTCTCCTTTGAGTTTAGTCAACAAATATGATTACATGCTTGTTGTTGACAGCTTGTACTGGTGAAAACAAAGTTTTCCATAGGACAGCATTGGAAAAGTAATGGGCTAATCTTAGTTGCGCACGAGCTGGATCTTAGCAGCTCATGATCATTGATTTCAAGATTCAATCTTCGAGTGTCTTGATTTTCTTTTTCTTTTTTGCTAAGTAATTGAACTACAGTAGAACTGTAAGCAAAATCAGGGGGGAATCTTATTTAAAATGCATGGATGGTGGAAACTATTCTCCAAAGTGGTGCATGACCGCTACGTCAAAATCCCAAGATCAAATATTTTCCTGTTCATTGTTCAACTCATTTATAGTACTAGCCATTTTCACATTGTTTTATCTTTTCGTTCAACTTCTTTGTCCTGTTACTTAATTAACAAGGCCAAACAAACAGTGAACTTGATGGATTGGTAGAAGGAATGTTTGGGATTCACATGGAAAGTACCAGACATGTTATTGAAAGGCACAAATTCAGTTGGGTTACAAAGAAGTTTCGTCTTTGAATCTCTGGTTAATAGCCCTACTCCTTTGAACCTGTCTCAAGTATTCAAAAAAAAAAAAAAAGGACCAAAGCAATATCATATTGTCACCTATTTATACTATGTACATAATTTTTGAATAGTTCAAACTCATTTAGACGAAGATGAATTTTATTGTTAGATACAAAGATTGTTGAGACAGATATAAATGGTCCCATAATTTTTAGGGCCCCCAACTCCTTGTTCCTCCATTTTGATAATACGTGACCAACAGCTCACCGGAAAGTGACCCAATTTCAGGTTGTGCATCTATTTGTCAAACATTTTGATAGGGAAAGGATAGGGGATGTCCTGTGTGGAGGAGTCTTGTTTCTTCGGGGGAGACCTTAAAAACTAGTGGCTCTTTCTCCACCCTTTTACCTGCTTGTGACTTGGACTTGTCCTTCATTCCAAGATTTTCATGTGAACTTGTAAGGACATGATGAGACTAAAATTCATAATCTAAAACTGGAACAAACAAAATTGTAAGACTTCTGACTTTTCTCACGTTTTCTTTCTCCCTACTTTTTTGCTCAGACGGCTGAAGGATTTTGAAAGATTCTTTAACCTGTTCCAAGTCGTAGAACTACCGATAATATAATGGCCAATTTCGATTCACAAGCCAAATTTATCGGGACATAAAAGTCTAGGACCAATTTCAGAGGTGGGTAGATGAAAGTCCACCTAACCAGGTAATGTTAGATAGGTCATTGATGTGCCATTTTCAAGTTGGCCCCAATCTCTTACGCCCTGTTATCCTTTAATATTTACCCTTTTAATTTTCTGCATTTCTTTGTTTATTTCAAGTTTTGAAATTTGGGTGTTCAGATACATGTATGAGAAAGAGATGTAACAAAAGGGTGAACGGATGAGGTAGCAATTGCCCTTGGGCCCGGCTCACCAGATACGGTTGCTTCTCAGAATCCTGAGAATTTACTACTATATTTGTCACCATCCTCAGCACGTTCATTGCAATTACGTGCCTCTCGTTTTGCTGCTTGCCAGAAAACTTGTCTCTTGCATCACTGTTCCCCCTGTCTCCTGATCATGCAATTCACGTTAAAAACACCAAGACTTTACATTCGTACAAAGACCCATTTTCACATTGAAATGGATCGGTTTCATCCTGGGTAGTTGAGGCATTAAAAGTAAATTTGAAATTGAGTCGAGTTGAAACAGCCTACTTGTTTTCGAGTTTTATTTATATAAAAAAGCATAATTTATTTATTATCAAAGGCTAAAACATGATTAACCATTCAGTTAATTCTATGTTGGAATTTAAAACTTCCAAATAGTGATAATGATGATAAAATGAATGGCTCGGACAAGATTGAGGGTGATGGTCCTTACAGGTGGGGAGCCAGTTTCAGAGGCATAGCCCGTACAGTTTCAGATCGTATCTCTACATCAGTTCCTGACGCAAATGCTTGCTACCAAATAGAGGGTCAGTGCCTCAGAGCGAGGGAGCCCATAAAATTAATTCTTTTATTGAGACACACACAAAAAAATATTTAAGGGTTGGACCTGTCAACGTCGGACGTCCCGAATCCAAGTGAGCATCTTTGGTCCAACTTTTGCTGGCATAGAGTATTTTGCTGCCTCGTGATCCCGGCTGTGATTTTTAGTTTCAGAAAGATTAATTGCGTAGCAGGTGGCGTTGGCACGTGGCATTGATACGTCGTCTCTGTCACTGCACCGCCGTAACCGCTTTGAGTCTTGTCTGTAAATTTGTCTTTTCTTTTGACTCTAGTTCAATGCTACCCCTGTCTACTCCTTTAGTCTTCCAGTTTCCAGGCCGGTTCTCCGAAAAATCACGCATAATCTTTGCAATTGCCAGCCGATCCGTTATCTTCTAGTACCACATTCCATAGCCATTTGCTTTTTCTGGGCCCAATCGTTTATTTAGTAATCGACTTTGGTTTAGGCCTATTCTGGATACTTTTAGCTTTAGGGCCACTCTGTTTTCCAACTCGTTGGGTCTTTCCGCTTATTACCGAACTCCATGAGCCCAGTGTTGGTCCAATTCAGGTATTGAATTGCTCTTCTTTTGTCTTTCCTGTGTTTCTATTTCCCGTCCAAATCTTTCCTGGGCTTAAAAATGGCCTGTTCATGTCATCAATTTCTGAATGAAATTTTTGATTGTCATCTTGTGACAAAGCTTGAAGAAAAAAGGAACAATGTAGCAAATCAGGTAATAACACTTAAAGAAAGAATGATTGCATTGATACATCTAACTGAACAATGTATGACATCGGATATTTTAAGAATATGCTAAATATATAAATAACATTTTAAATTTATATTTATAAAATATTTTTTGTAAAATAAAATTATTAGATCTTTCGAATTAAAATAAATAATACTTTACATATTAAATATAAGTTTCTATAAATAATATCAGATAAGTAATTAGTTGAATAGGAATTTAGTACTAGATTGTGAGAACTACTTTTAAAATCTCGAAAAAGTTAAATGTTAAACAATAAGAATTATTTTTAAGATCTTAACATCTAATGTGATTTTGAGTTTATAATTATGTGCGTACTTTGTATTGAGCTTTATAGAACATCAAATTTTAATAAAAAATTTTATGATATCTCAATTTTATGTATGAATATTATGAGAATTTATTATAATAAAAATAAAAATTTAAAGCTATACTTATAAAACACTTTTTATGTAAAACAAAATTATAAATTATTTTTAATCAAAATAAATAATATTTTATAAGTTAGATGTAAGTCTCCATACAATTCTTTATAAAAATATACAAACAACCAGAGGATTCCAGGAAAACTATGGTCTATCTTGCTTTCCATTATAAAATATTTGTGTTTGTGAAAATGAACAGTGGTAGCCAAAAATTAGCTAGATACATTGATCCTTATCATGGAGATCAGCTGAACTGTTAGTGAGGACCACCTTCTTTGAGGCTCACAACGTTTAGTCATAGTTTCCTATTGAATGTTCGACCAAAGTTCACTTTTCAATGCATAAAGCATGGTTAATAAGATTGATGCCTCGACCAAACAACCTGTCATATTTCTATGATGTTGTGGCACTGCCCATTTTTATTTTGTTTTTGGGTCCATATTTGGTAAATGATTTGACCACGTTGGTCCCTCATTAGCCTGGCCAAGTTTTTTCTTAAAATAAAAAAATATATATATTTGAATGGACGTTGATATTAATTTTAGTAAGTTGAAAAATAAAAGTTAAAGCAAAATTAATAAGATTAAAATAAATAGTGAGATATATATTTAAATACAAATACAACAATAATGATGTAATAAAGTATAATGAAAAGAAAAAATTATCATTAAAAATATTATATTAAAATATTAAATAATTTAATTTTTATAAAATTAATAAATAATTAAAAATTATTTTATTTTTATGTAAAATAATAAATTTATTAATAAATAATTAAAATTTTGATTTTATATAAAAAAAAGTCATTTGAAAACTTTTTAATAAAAATTTAAAAGTAAAACAAAATAAAAATAGTCAATATTAAAAAAAAAAGGATAATTATGAGGAAAAACACCGATAGCTCTTCACTGAACCCATGAAGGTCTAGTTCCTAAATAATGGTGAGGCACTGCGGTGATGTTTCTACTGGACTGTCATTAGTTATCTAAACGAGTTTGTGACGCGATTCACCTTTCAACTATGCCAAACTGATGGCGCTTTAGTGGGTAAAAATCTAATTATATGCCAATATAATCAGGTCTGACTTGAGTGCCCACTTTACTTAACAACTCGGAATTCCTTTAATGGGTTTGTCCTTTTGCTTTTTTTCCTGGTTTAATCTAAAGTGTGGAAATGGTTGTTTTCCGTACAAATATGCAATTATGTGTGTCCTTTGCGATGCACTCATCTTTTTAAAGAGAGTAACCTCGTGGAAATTGCCTTAGATATTCTATAGCTTTTGCTTTGCTCCAAAGAGGAAAAGAAAAGAAAAGGAAGAGAGATTAACATTTAACCCTACTCAGAAGCTGTCCTTCCGGCCTCAGGTGAGGAATGAGAATGTGGTTGTCCTTAAACCTCAACATGAAGTTTAATGGCAGGAAATTCCCTCTACCATAGGGCAATGTCAAAAATGAAAAGACGTAGTTATGTTGAATATGGTTTCCCTGTATTTAAAGTTTGTGGTACGATCGTTTCCTTTTTCTTGAAACAACGCAGGATGGACCCTTTTTTTGAAGTTTTAAACTTAATTCCTGGGAGAAATAACCACTCATTCATATTTTATTTTGTTATAAAAAAAATTTATTCTAACCTCAAGTCAAAATAAAATGTATATCTCAAAAAATTTATTGGCTGCATTCGAGGTTAACACTTTTAAAAGATCACTAGCAAGGCATTTTATAACGAAAAAAATGGGCTCAGTAGATTGAGCCAACCCTTTGTTTATCATAGAAAGATTTAGAAGAAATTTATGAAGTTTTTTTATTAAAAATGATTAAATCAAAATTAAAATGGATAAATTAAAAAATTTTATTATATAAATTAAATGTGTAAAATTTAAAAAATTTTAATAAATTTTGATATATATTTTTAAATAAATATTTTTAATAAAAATATTTACAAAATTTTTATTATTATATAAATATCGATCAAATTTAAATTATAAATAATATTTTTAATAATTTTTTTACATAATATTAATTTCATATTAAATTTTATTAATTTATGAATTTGAAATTTTTATTAAAATTTTTGTTAAATCATTTTTTAAAAAATACTTTACAAACTTTATTTAAAAAATTTCATACAAACTTTGTCCTATTAACCATATTTGTTCGAATTTTGAGAAAGAAATCTAGTTTAATCAATAAATAAAAAAAAGGCAGGCTCCACTTCAGTCCAGAAAGAATCCACAGAGCCAGCCCATTTGAGATTTGCTTTTGAGGGAAAGATTGTTCAATATTAATTCACCCACCGCCACTGCACTGCGAGGCACGAGGCCATGACATTAACAAAACACTACTGGTTTTGTAGATGATTAATTGTGAAGCCTAAAGTAGTGGATGAACATCACTCCATGACTTTGTCAGTGACTTAGAATATATTACATGACCCGAGTTTTCAGCTTCCCTAGGTGTTATCTATTTTTTGGTATGGCAACCAATGCTGGAAAGCAACATTTTTGTAGATTTAAACGTGATAAAAGTTTTCTTAAAACCAATGATTAATACGCAGTTTACTTTCAAAATCACCTATCAGGTATGGTTTAAAGGGCTAGCTAGAGTTATTTCTTAGCTCATTGGCTACTGGGGCATGAAGTACAAAGCTAAAGGGCTGCAGGAGCTGAAACCTCTTTACCACCTGGCAAATGACAGGGTCAGGGGGTACGTTGAAAAATTGCAAGTATCAGATTTGATGATGTTTTCAGTTTTCAGGCTATCCGGATTTCATTCCAGAGAGACACATCAAGCTTAAAGTTTGGGATATGGTAGGATTATGGGAATATCTGCAAGATACTCAATTATTTCTGACTTGAATATTGTCCCTGTAAGCTATATAGAAATGTTAAAAAGATTTGCAATATTTGATAACCACCAGGAAATCAAGTACTTGATTTTATTTTTCCACCTTATGAACTCATCATTATGCTTATTTATACATTTTCTTCTACCATACTTATGATTATGTTCAGTACCCAGATTTTTTTATAATGTTAATAGTTTCAGAAGTTGCCCTTTTACAGACAGTAGAACCATGCCTATTTTAAAAAACATTGGAAAGTTAAAAAGAGATCTTTGTCCAATGTGTCTTTGATGCCTGGAATAGCAGTTATCGATTTTTCTTTTTGATAATGATTTGTAGTTGTGGTTTTTATTTTCCGTCAGCTTTCAACTCCTTTTGATTCGCCATTTTTCATAGTGAAAACACTTCTTTATGTGGAAAACATCAATGACTTGGAATAATTATCGGGCTGAGCCGTCAAGGGTTGGATGAGTTTGAATCGAATAGAACGCATCATTGTTTTCAGTTTCCTTAACAGCAGCCTTTCCGCTTTAATATCAAAAGGAAAAATGATGATGATGATTACTTCTCCTATGCGCATGCTTCTCTTTGCTTTTCATTGGATGGTATGAAAGATTTCACATTCTTTCGCATGTTTACTCTATCTTAATCCCCATCATGCAGCCAATTAAAATTAACTAATCATAAAAATCCGTCTTCCAACCCAAGACTTTCTTTTTTGTGATAATATATAGTCATGGGTATCTCTAGATTTATTTATGTCTAATTTTATGGAGTGATTTTAAGAAGGGATTTTTTTTATATCTATGTAATGCATTTAAAATTTTTCTATAAAAGTTTACTTTTATCAATTAAAATAATTATAAGTGAAATGTTCTTACTTTCTAATTTCTTATATATTTCTAATCACGATCAGTTGTACTGTTTTTATAATTTCTACTACCTTCAAACCGTCCACTAATATTATACTACAAGAAACTGAGAATTCATTTTCTGGCTTTGTATAATCGGTAAAAAAAAAAAAAAAAAGGAAGCTTGGGGCAACTTTGTGTAAAGAAGAGAGGAAAAAGCTTAAAGCTTCTTTGAAGTATAAATCTTACTGGCCCAAAAAGAGTTAGGAGGAGGCGGCATCAAGCATGGGCTCTGAACTTTGTAAAGCCGAAAAAAAGAAGGACCCAAGTTATATTTTCACTGGCTTAGAGAAACTCTGGTGTGGCAAAATCTTATGAGATTCTTCGCTTCAGGTATCCCATCTCATCATTGCTAAATAGGTAAGGACCACATCTCAGGGAGACCATAGGGGTAAGAAGGGTAGGGCCAAGGCGGGCGAGCTCGGCGCATGCCGCATGGGTGATGGCGGGGTCGGTTTCGGCTTTGGCTTTGGTTAATCATCTATTTGGTTTTGTGATTGGGGACTTTACCAAGAATGTTGATATGAAAATTAGTCTTGTTTTGAGGAGTTAATCGTTAGTTTTATTTTTTTATAAAATAATTGGAATATGAAATAAAGATAAAGAATTTTAAAATTTAAATTTATTAAATATTATAATTAAATAAATTAATTGAATTAAACTTAAAATTTAATAATTAATTATATTAAACACATGCAACAATCAAATATGAGATAACTAAAGGATTTTAAGCTGTCCAATGAGACCAAACCACCGATGTTGGTGGGTCTGGTTTTATTTTCTAATTGATTAGATTTCGAATAGGTACAACAGGGACTTATTTTGATTGGATCTTCATCAAATTAATCCAAATTTTCTCTTTATTATTCCTTCGTTCCTTGTAATAATAATAATAATAATAATGTGAGACTATAACTATGCAGCTCTTAAACTGGTACGCAGAAGAATGGCATGGTGTGAATACCCACATAGGTGATTTAGGTGTGGTGTACCATCTCAATCATTCCATCTCCATACTATTTATTTGACTACCCAATCCTTGATGTGGGGTCCCATTCCACATCACACGATATGGAAAAAAATCACATCAAAATCAAGTAATCAATCACAGAAGATCGTGTACAATGTTCCATAACAATCTCAATTTTAACGGTGGGGTGTTGTACATTGGATAACGATCAGCTCAGCAATGGTTAATTAGATGTGATAATCCTAATATTTAGTTTATATAATATGTTAAAATTTATATGCTTATATTATATTTTATATAAAAATTATTTATTATAACTTATATTAAATTTTAAATAATATTTTTAAATTTATTAAACTTACTTATAATAATTATTAAAAATTTAAATTATATTATTTTTATATTTTTAATATCTTATCATTATATTATATTTTAAATTATCTCTGATTTCTAAGAAAATTACCCGTTGATTTCGCAAATAATAGTTTTTCGTTAGTATATTTTTCCAGCATGATCACAACCAGGACTTGAAGTTAATCAAATAATCTGACTTGACCAGGTTGGTTAGTTGATTGGCCTTTTTGAATAGGGCAACTGCTACAGCTGGAAACAAGTACCAGGACAACAAGGTAAAATTGATGATTAGATTCCATTTTTCCGTATGTTTCCAAAAAATAAAGAAAAATGCCTGCAGGTATTATTAATTAATTGACTAATCATTTAAAAATACTGTTAAAAACGTGGGAAATCATATTATGCTATAAACGTACAGTCTCTTCTGTGACTTGTCCAATCAAGATAGACATATGTCGACTTTATCAGCTTGAACCAATCAAGCAAAATCGCATCTTTTGTCCATGGGACAAGGGGAGAAGAGAAGCCAACCCACTGATTTGACCCAGAGATGAGATTGGATGGTGTAGAAGGGAGATTTGGTGGGGACAATGTGAATCAAATGATGGGCGAAGGGTGGTGGTACATGGAGACTGATGGAGCTTAGGCGTATAATTTGAGAGTTTCTGACATGAAGAAGTTTAGTTGGCAGAGAGAGAGAGAGAAACAAGTGAGTAACAGCAAAGAGAGGTCTGTTCTGTTAGAATCGTTGGCAAATTGTGTCAGTGAAACAAAAAGAGAAAAGAAAGTATAATGTCAAAGAAGGAAGGAAGGACGGAAGGAAGCAAGCTTGGCCCTGAAGAGGAGAACCTCTAAGATAAATATTGTAAAATATGAAAAAAGAAAAAGGTGTTTAATAAATTAAAAATTTACAAAGGGAAAAAAGGAAAGGAGCTTAGGTTCTTGTAATAATTTAGGAACAAGAGCAGTTGGCAGTGGTTACTGTCTTTTAAAAAAATGCATACATGTCACCTGTAAGCTTGGGCAGGTAAGCAAAGTTTCAATTTTTATCTTTCTTACACATACTCCACTCTCTCTTACGTGCTTTCTCTCTCTGGCCTTGTAGGTCTCCTCTCTTGCATTTTTTAGAGGGTAAATGATATAAAAGGTTGGAATTTGATGCTTCTTTCTGCTGTTTTGTGCGAGTGCAAAATTGGTGAATTTGTTTTCCTCTTGTAGAATTTAAGCTTAGCATTTGATGTTTTTAGAGTTACTGTCAAACAACCAATTTGACTGTGAATGAGACTGCCCCATCTCAGCTCATGCATAATTCAAGTTAGAATTTGATGCTTGTCTTTTTTGGAGACCCATCTGAGAATATCTCAAAAGGGTTTCTACAAATTCCTTTTCTTGGTCCTTAGAGGGTTGTTAGGTCTTGATTCAAATCTCGAACATTTGGTTACTGGCTTTGTTAGGAATTTCTCCTACACACCATTTTTCATTCTACATTCGTTTGATTGCAAATTGAAGACTTGAGTTGATCCTCCTCAATAGGGTTTGAGTTGAAGAGATTCAAGACTGCTCAACATAATCAATCACATTGGTGTTTAATTGAGTTTGAGATTGTGAAAAATATAGTTCTTCTCTAAGCTAAAAGGAAAAAGGGAATCTGCTTTCCTTTTGTTACTCTATTGAGCTGTTACTTAGCTATTGCCATCGTTTGTCTATGTCCACTTTATGCTCTGAAAGGTTCACTTTCTTGTCTGCGGGAAGCATTTTTCTTTTTTGCCTTCCAGCAGAGTAGACTTGATCCTAGGGTTTTTGGAAGAAGAGGTAAATAATTTGTCTGTGTAAGATTTTGTGCCTGATGCATTGGATTTCTCCTTTTACTTTGTGTCTCTAGGATTCTGCAATGAGAGGTTTTTCTTACTTTAACATCCTCTCAGTTCTATAAAGCTGCCAAGATTACTTGTTTCCTTGTTCAGTCTGCAAGATATCCCCAGCTAATTTTGGTCAAGCCAACTTTCTCTCTAATTTTAGCTACTTTCCTTCTGTTAAATATCTATTCTTAGCCCAGGTCTAGGTTAGCCGTTGAGTAGGGCTTGATTTCAAATATGCAATTATAGATAGGCTGAGTTCCTTAGAATTTGGATGGTTAGCTTTAGAATCTAGAGCATGGCTAGTGGTGATAATGATGTTGTGGGATTTGAACACAGAAACGAGAGCCTTATGAATTGTCCATCTTCACAGATGAACAGAAATCCTTTGTCTGACAAATTTGATGGAATGGCAATGAGTTCAATATCAATGTATAACAAGCCTTCAAATACATCAGATCCTTTCTTTGGTTCTGGTTGGGATCCAATTGTGTCACTGAGTCAGAGTGAAAGCCTTGGGTGTTCTTCAATGGTTTCTCACAGTGAATTTGCGAATTCTCAATATCCTCTTCTAATAGAAAATCAGGGAATGAGTAGTACGTCCCACTTTTCCCAGTATCAATCTGATCCAAGCTTTGTTGAGCTGGTGCCAAAGCTTCCGGGATTTGGTGGTGGAAATTTGTCAGAAATGGTTGGTCCCTTCAGTCTACCGCAATGCAGCCAGATTGCCAACAGCAGGTGCCCCCCAAATAATGCTCTAAACTCTGAGGTTGGCAATGAAAGGACTTCAAAAAATAGTACACGATCTCTTGATGAGCAACAAATTTCAGAAGAGGGGGTTGTAGGTGCTTCGCCCAATGGAAAGAGTAGAAAACGAGTTCCTGAATCAAACTCTCCACTAAGATCATTCCAGGTATATTGTTAATATGATCACTAGAATATCAAAATTTTGAAGCAATATGATAATCTATGGCACCACTGACATGGTAAATTGGCTATTTGCATTAGAATGCTGACGAGGAGCCTCAAAAGGATCCTTTTTTAGAGAGCTGCGATGTTCCAAAAGAACAGGATGGAAAGAAACAGAAAATTGAACAAAATACAGGTGCAAATCCACGTGGTAAGCAAGTTGCAAAACAAGGTAAAGACAGTTCTCAAACTGGAGAAGCTCCAAAAGAAAATTACATCCATGTGAGAGCAAGAAGGGGTCAGGCTACAAATAGTCACAGCCTGGCAGAAAGGGTAATTCTTGTTTTCATATTGAAAGAACAATTTTTGTGTTCTTTACTTAATATTGAATCTGTAAACCCTCCTTGTGGCAGGTGAGAAGGGAAAAGATAAGTGAGAGAATGAGATTGCTTCAAGAACTTGTACCAGGATGCAATAAGGTAAGTAGAGGTACCATAGCTTCATTCTAGACTCTTTCTTATAAAATAAAAAAAAAGGAATCTTGATTATTTGAGGTGGTTTCATTGTTTTAGATAACTGGGAAAGCTGTAATGCTTGATGAGATTATCAACTATGTCCAGTCACTGCAACAGCAGGTTGAGGTAAGATACCATGAGTCTATCTGGGTATTATCTTACCTTAGGCTGGTAACTAAATAAGGGATCCTCCCTTTGGGATGTTACAATGCAGTTTTTGCAGTATTATACTAAAGGTTTAGGACATGAATTTGAGAATTATGCCATTTTTACATACAAATATGAATGAATTTAGTGATATAGTACAATTGAATCTGTTTTTGTAACATTGTTACTTGGATCAAAGTATACTAAATTTCAGTGATGTATATACCCCCGTTTCTTTTTTGCAGTTTTTGACAATGAAACTTGCCACTGTCAACCCAGAGTTAAACCTTGATTTAGAGAGAATTCTATCCAAAGATGTAAGTTATTCTTCCAATATAAATTGAAAAATTGTACTATCAGTTATGATTTGATATACAAGAAACCATATGAATCCTTACTCTTCCTCCTATATAGATTCTTCTTTCGCGTGGAAGTGCTGCAGTTCTCGGATTAGGTCCAGGGATAAACTCCTTTCACCCTTTCTCCTCTGGTACCTTTCCGGGAACAATTTCTGGCATCCCAAGTACAAATCCACAATTCCCTTCCTTGCCCCATCAGGTGTTTAAGGATCTCAAAACCATTCTTTCTCACCTCTTGCTCATCAAAATATTGATTCAACACTTTTCTGTTGCCTACAGACTGTACTAGACAATGAGCTGCAAAATCTTTTTCAAAGGGGATTTGATTCCACTTCAGCCATGGACTGTTTGGGACCAAACGGTATTTCATTCAAGTATTGGAGTTAAACTTTCTTACTTGGTTTTCCATTTTCAAACCTTTACGCCTCTTATCATTTTCAGCAGGGCTTTTAAAATCAGAGCTTTGATATGCGGAAGAAGTTAAAATAAAAAGGCTTTAGTTTTCCTAATAACCACATTCAAATGTTTCAAGTTGACTGCAGATTGAACTCATCTAGAAAAGAAAATTGGGAAAACAATGGAGGAAAAAATGGGAAAAGAAAGAAGAAAAACCAGGATTCTTCAGCTGTATAGGTTCTTTTAGTTTCTAACTGTGTGTTTTCCGAATTTTTAGTCGAGGAAGATAACTTGTTATAATTACAAATCATGTACATTAAGGCAACAAAAGCAAGACTTGGTTGATGGAATTTTGTTTTTAGTTGGTATCATTGTAAGGGTTTGATGCATGTGAAAGCTTGCGAAATTGTGCTAAGAAAATTCTCTTGTAGTTTGAGAATGATGATCGAACTTAATGAATAATTTTATAGTTGCAAAATAGACTGCTTGAAACATCTAAAGATCGATTAAAAGAAACTGCTTTAGGTATGATTACAACACTTTTTCCCAGCTCCTTTTGTCCTAATATATGAACCAAAAAAATCCAACTATATTTTCCCTAATGGGCGAAACAAAACAAAGGAAAAAGAAGTATTCGGCTATGGTTTTGTTCGCAGAAAGGAACAAGTCATTATTATGAAAGGGAGAGAAGAGGAAATGAAAGAAATTAAGGATGTTTATAATTTAGTTTTAATTGATTTAATTTGGTTAATAGGTTAATTATTAAAAATAATTTTAAAAATTTTCAGTTAAAAATATTATAAAATTTATATATAAAATGAAAATGTAAAAATTTGTTTATTTCATTTTAAGTTATTAGAGTTTTTAATTTAATATTTTGGTAATTAAATATCCTTATTAGATGATTTTATTTAATTTGTTTTACATATAAAAACAGAATTTAAAATTTAATTTAATATATTTTATTATGAGGTTAATAAAAAAATATTAATCAAATAGGTCGAATTATTTTCAATTGATTAATTTTTGAAATTAAAAAATTTAATTCCATTAATAAAAATAGAATAAAATATTTTGATTAATTTAATTTAAAATTAATCAAATTGAAGGAATGAATATCTTTAAAAGAAACAACTAAAGCTAGTTTTCCAACTTTCGTGGTTGTCGGGCTGTCGGGGCAAATCTTATTCAACAAAAATGGGAATGCCATAAAATCAGACCGGTACGAGAAATAAGCATTGTTAAATCTGGACATATATTGATCAATTAGCAGCAGCATTTCTCTATAGGCCCAATGAGGCCCATAAATCATTCTCCTCTCTTACCATGACATATGGACAATAGTGCTATAAGGCTTTTGCATGAGCTTACTTACTCAAGATTTTATCTTCGGAAGATAAACTCTTGTGGGTTGATATTTAATTTAATTACTGTTGGATAAATATCTTAATTGTATTATCTTCCTTTGACATTGTTTTTTAAGATATGATTATTATCAGTATTTTTTTTGGCCAAATAAAAATTAGTATCAAACTTGATAATGTTATTTGGCCAAAAAAAATTGATAATATTTTCATAAAAAATCAGGAGAAGTGATTAGATTGACTAACTAGTATGAAAAATCAAAGCAAAGGAGGGAAAAATAAATTGCTAAAAAGAAAGAAAACATTTGGACCAACAATTATTTCTTGTTGGACAACAAGAGCAAACAATTATTGTTCATTGGTATGAGTAAAGCTGGTAGCCTTACATTACATATAATTGCTTTTTTATTATGATTATTACTGTTGTTTTGCTTTATTGGACCGACAATTATTTTGAAAGCGTGCTAGCTTTTTCGAAGTGGTAGAAAAGATGAGTAGGAATGGGATGGCTAATGAATACAATATACCTAGAAGATATGGATTTTACAAGATAATTTCATAACGAAAAGAGTACATGAAAGACAAATGTAACGAACATTTTATTCGTAGAACATTAATTTTGTCAAATGAGGGACATTTTACGAAAGAAGACAAACTACATTTGAATTTGCAAAACATGGACGTTACAGCCAATCTTGCGAGCATGGGCAAATTTCATGCCATTTGTTGACGTTCCTCCTTCAATTGTTTGGATTTTATAGAATTTCTTTTTCTTTTTATTAAATTCAAAATCAGTTCTGACTATTCACAATAACCTCAACTGTTGAAAGACTTGCAACAAAGATGGTTGGAGCATGAAAATGTAAAAGCTGTAAAAACATTCTCCAAGCAAACGTTAATTGACGACACATAAACCCCATCATCATCATCATATATCCTCGGAAGCATGTTCATTTTTCTTCCTTTCAATTACATCAATTCAAAATTTTCTTGTCTTTTCTTGAACAAATTACGTGCGGGAAAATATTTCATGGGGTTCCATATCCTAGTGTGGTCCAACCAAAACTTCGGTGAGCCATCTCTTGCACTGGGCTACGACCCCACGACTCTAGAATCAGACCATGGAGACCCCCATGTGCTTGCCAGCTACCAAAGGACATATTTTATAACTAGCAATTGTATAGTGTTAGGACAAAATTTAAGCTCAATTTAATCCTGGATAATATTTCCATCCGAAATTTTAACTGAATCTGTCAAAACGAGGCTGAAAACGTTAGAAAAGAAAGTAAATGTAGAAACAACATTAGTACTCTGCCGTTGGCAGACCTGAAATGAAAAAGTTTCAGTTTTTAAGATCCTTTCCTTAGCTATTTTCAGCAACTTATCCAAACATAATTAGAAAGGTGGTTTCTGTTCATGAAATCAGGTGGAGGGGAGGATGGGGGATGATTTTTGAAGAGATAAGAGGGCTAGTTGTCCAAATATGATCAAAGATCGAAGTTTCGTTAGCCAATAAAGATTATCATGTTTTTTTAACTTTTCCTGAATTTGTTGAACAAAAGGTTTTTTAGTTTGTATAAGAATCCCAATGACTAAATGTGAATAAAACAACAGTAAAGGGGGCGGGTACATAATTTGCTTCAAGTGAATCAAATGATTAATGCAAACATCCACAGCTTCAATGGAAATTGGCTCAATTACCATCCGAGTAAAATAAGTGAAAAAAAAAAAACAAGGGATCAATGTTCTAGCCTGCCTTGAAACTGCAACTAAATTCCTGTTTGATGTTTGAACAACAATTTTTTCTTACAAAAGAATTGACAGAAACAAAAGAATAAAAAAAAAAGTTGGGGGGGGGGGGGGAGCTTACATATACTGAAGAGTGTCACAATTTTCAAGCGCGCCTATATCCAAATCGAAGCCATTCTTCTGTCCATGCAACGCAAGTTCTTGTATTGGGTGGACTTGGAAGCAGAGTCTAGAGGGTAGAAGACGATGAAAAGCACTTCTCAGCCCTCTTCAAATCTCCCATAAAAGTTCATTTGCGGTGATACTCGGATTTGATATCATCCAAGTCAGCTGTATTGACATCATCCACATTTTCCGACAAAGCTCCTAATCTGTCCTTTACAGAACCTGCTCACCAATCAAGTCTAGACCAACCAGAAGGAAGGATATCCCTTGAAATAGTAAGAAGTAGAAATGGATACCCTGTGCAGACAGGAGGCTCCTCGCTGAAGCTGTTAGAAGAAGGAATGCCAGAGCTAGCTCCTTCGTATATATCCTATTATGCTTCTTTTTCCTAGCCTTTTGTTCTTGCTGGAGATCTATTTTAATTTCATCAAGATTGGGTTCTGATCCCCCACGCTGATGTTTTGGCTCTTTCTCAACCAAGGAGACAAGATCACCCTCAGATGATCGACCCGATTTCTTTGTAACAACCCACTCATATGCACTACCAAGTTGGAAAAGACCAGAGATCATGGCATTGAACTTGGTCACTGACATGGTGTTCTCAAAAAGAAGGTAAGGAACAATGAATGGGAATGATTTTGGGGCTGGAAGTATGTTGAGGAATGACATTGTAGCAGGGATGTAACAGACAACCCATGCTGGAAGCTCAGCCTCAGGAACGAACATTGTCATGGGGAGAATTATGCAGAAAAGAGTGAAAGAATAAAATGGTAGGATCAGTTTTCTAAGCAAAAAGAACAGAAAGATCATATTGAATTTCTTCCACACACTAATCTGCACCAATTAAAATGCAGAACAAGAACAAAGTTAGGAATCAGAATCACTAACAAAATAGGATAGATGATTGCCACTTTAAGCAAAGAATGCTCTGAAAAAGTGTGCACCTTAGCACGGATAATATCTGGCAGACAGAGGCGGAACAACTGCATGGGTCCAGAATGCCATCTGTGCTGTTGTTTTCTATAAGCTTCATAGGACTCAGGAAGTTCACACTGACACTGAACAGATAACAAAACCAACAAACATTAACTCCCTAGAAAGTGAATGGCAGGTAAATTCAACTACCAATATGACAGATTAAAACTATAGCTATACCTCAACGTCATTGAGGAAAACGAACTTCCATCCTTGAAGATGAGCACGGACAGCTATATCCATGTCCTCAACTGTGGTTCTCTCCAACCACCCACCAGAATCCTCCAAAGCCTTAATCCTCCAAACCCCAGCAGTCCCATTAAACCCAAAGAAATTAATAAAAACACCATTCACTTGTTGCTCTACCTCAAAGTGAAATGCCAAATTTATGTTTTGCAATCTTGTCAGCAAATTCTCATCCTTATTCACAAATGACCACCTTGCCTGAACCAATCCTACATCCTCATTATCCTGTAAGCATATGACCAAAATAAAATTTCAATTCAGCTAATCCTAAACATACTAAATTGAGCTTGAATTTACTAAATTGCAACCAAACTCAAAACAGAAACAGTTAAATTAGTTACCTTAAAATGGGGTACGGTTCGTTTAAGAAAATCAGGGTTGGGCTGGAAATCAGCATCGAAAATGGCAACAAATTCATAGTCTTTAACATAACTACAACTCATGGCAGACTTAAGATTACCAGCTTTGTAACCATCTCTAATTACACGGTGCCGATACACAATGTGAGCACCTTCTTGTTGCCATTTATGCACCTCCTCTTTAATAAGCAGCTGAGTCGTTGGATCATCAGAATCATCCAAAACCTGAATTAATATTTTCGACTTTGGCCAGTCCAAATTACATACTGCAGCAATTGATTGTTGGTAAACCTGCAAATAAAGATTTAAAATTAAACCATAATCACAAAATGGGTTTCTTTTAAAATGATAAAAGAAAGATTTTTTTTTCTATTACCTCTCTTTCATTGCACATAGGGATCTGAACGAGGACCATTGGGAACAAACCTTTTTCTCCAGATTCAAGATCAGCAACAGCGTCTTGTTTGGGAATTGGCTTGATTTTTTTCAAACGGATCCAAAAACAACCCAAACAGAGGACTAACCGATCCATGCTTTGGATAAGGAAAAGAATAATGCAGACATTTGCAAGAAACTGAAGAGGAGGAGCAAGATACTCCACCCGAATCAAAACCCAACGAGAGTACATCCAATCGAACAAATCTCTAACACCAAACGGCACCGTAAAAATGTACTGTAGTTGAAGCTTTGGAGCACCAAAATGCCAGCCTTTAAAATACGCGGCAATCTCGAAACCAAGTAACAATAAAGATAACCAAAGGAACACTTTGATGCAGTTGTAGAACCTGGTTTTAACGGTTTTGTTTTCATTGGAGGAACTGTTGTCGGTTTCATTGTCGTTGTCGGTCTCGGTGTCGGTTCGACCAGAGGCGACTCGGCGACGGATGGCTGAACCAAGACTGACCAATGTGGAAGCAATGGAGGTTAAGCAACCGGCAGCACGGTGGGCTTTTAGCAGGAGGACCCAAGTGAGTTGCTTCGCGTTTTTGCCACGTGCTTTTTCTCGAGTACCGGTGGGGGTGTTGCCGATGAGGAAATCGTCTTCGGATGGACCTTCGAGCTCGACCATTGACCAGTTTGGGTTTTCCATTTTAACAACCACCGGGGTTCCTTTATGGCTGCCTTTCGCCCACCAATCAAAGGGCGGTGCCATTGTTGGGTTTTTCTTATCCTTGAAACTTGGCTGTTGGTTTCGATCTTGATGAGGGGTCAAAAATTGAAAATGTAGGAGAAAAAAAGGCTAAAATTTTAACAACATTGCCATTATCAGATGAATAAAGGAGGAGAAGAAAAGCAAACAAAAGGGGACATGCAGACGCGTGGTTTTTGTTAAAAGCAAAGAAGCGAAGGCGTCTTCCTCTAAATTATGGCGAACCAAACTTACAAAAAAAAAAAAAAGAGAAACTTTGGGTTTTGAAGGGGAGCTGAGAAGAAGAGAGAGAAGCTTTCTCAGTTCTGACCTGTTTAAGGGGAAAGATTAAGTTCCAAAAAAGGCTCTTCTCATTCAATTACACAACTTGCAAAAGGAGGTGGCTTTAAAAAACCAAAAACAAAAATTGAAAGAAGACAGAAATGGGAAAAAGATGGTAACAGCTCAGCACGTCTTTGATTTTATTTTCTTTAAAAAAAATTGGGAATTCATACACAGTACATTATTTTCTCAAGTCACAAAACACGACAGCACGTTGTCAGTCAATTTCAAAGATTCAAAAAAAAAAAAATTATCTTGATAACCTTTGTTTGTATTTACCACAACCCAAATCTTAACCCCTAAGAAGATTTTATTACAACAAAAAAGAAAGACGGCAATTAAGGAATTGAATTAATACAAGATTATGTTCATAATTACAAAGAGGATTTTTAAAAACAAAGACATTTGTGGAGTTCCGACAATGACAGTTTTTCTTTTCAATTTCTCTCTATCTTTTTTACAACAACTGCTTTTAAATTTTAATAAATTCAACAACAACACACCACGACAACATCAGCCATAACCGATAACCCTAGAAATAAAAAAATAAAAAATAAAAAATCATCGGCAGAATTTACAGAGCAGTAAAAATCGAAGAGATTTTTCCCTCGTGTAAAAATGGTAAGCTCCGATCTTCTTTCTTTCTGGGTTGGCGTCGTAATTTTCGCCTGTGATTCAAGAAAAAAAGGAAACAAAATATATTATTCCGAGAATAATATATATCTATGTATAAATGATCACACGCGAAAATGTAGGCCAAGCTCGAGATAGTTCAAAGTTATGTTTCTAACAACCATTCTGTGTTAAAAAGTTTTCTAAAAAATGAAAATGGTTTTTCTTTTTATATTATATTATATTATTTTATTTTTCGAGAGGAGGAGAGAAGAGAGGCTAATGACTAATGAGCAGTAATTCATCCACGGCTATCCCATTTTGATGAGGTAAAAGGATAGGGAAGAAGACCAAGTCCCCTATTTTTACTTTGGTAATTAGAAAAATGGAAAATGCCCTTAATTGGAATTTTAAGAGTTAATTAATTTTTTTATTTCCATAATTTAGGCAAAAAATTAATATTGCCTATTTTTCCTACTATTATTAGCCAACAATAAAGAATAATATAAGGAGAGAAAAGCACGCGCCATAGTTGCGGTTTCGGTTGTGACGAACTGACGATCAAAATTTGTTTTTGTCGAATTGTCAAAATTAGCCTCCGACACTCTCCATGCCACCGACAATTTGGAGTCAAAGAGCGTGAAGTTACAAAGGGTCGTTTTGGGAAATCCAATGGATGAAGAGACAATACAAGAAAAATCAATGAACACGCAAGCACCGTGTTACTGTGGTACTTCAGAAAATCGATGCCTTGATCTAAAACTGAATCAGTGATCCAAATCTTTGCCTTTGCCAAAACATTTACTCCTCCGAGCTGATCGGCTGCACGGTATAATAAACTCCTCTTGTGAAAAAAAAATGAAAACGAATTATTTGGTCATGGTCACGTGAGACACGATAAAGTGAGGAACAACATAACATTTTCAAAATTAAAGAAAAAAAAAAAACAAGATATAGACTGTCTGAAACATAGGACAAGGGGTGAAATTGGAAATTCAATTTTTTTATCTTAGCAATTTAAAGGCAAGACACATGGCAAGTGACGTGAGGAAAAGACAACACCAGGCTGGCCACTACAGCCGGCAGCTGCCTGTCGTGCCTTCATCTACTTTCGCGCAATCTTCGCTTCGCCTACTTGCTGCCTCATTCTTTTTTTTTTTGCCAAGCCTTAAGTGGCAAATTAAAAATGAATATTTCACACATAAAAATCATTTTTACTTGTTAATAGAGTTGAATTTCCGCATTACAAGTAGCTTAAAAATCACTATAAACATAATAATTTATTTAAAATTACATAAAAAATTTTATACACACATCATACTACCATTTTTTCCCGATAATTCCATCATCATATTGAGGATTATATGTTGCTGTTTTTGTTTATTAATATAAATTTTCTTTTTTATTAAAAATTATCCAATACAAAGAGGTTACTTCCATCCTATATTAAACCAAGAGGCAGTTTTTCCTTTTATTTTTTTTAATATTTAACTCTAGCTGTGGTCTGGCTTTATTGCCATGCAATGTCTGTTTTAAATTTGTTTGATTAGCTGTTGGGTAGTTGCTGGCTTGTAAAGTTTGCGTACCAGTGCCAGTTTAATTTGCTGCTGTATCTCATTGTAATGCGTTTGGGTTTATTGAGATGTCCAAAGGAGTGGAAACACATGAAAGCTCTTGAGTTTATTGTTGTACATTCATTTAGGTTGAGATATTGAATTTCACTTTCTTGAAATACTAAAACATTAACGCATGAGCTTTTGTTAATGGCAACCAACTCTTCTTCAAGTTTTTCACGCTATATAAGTATATTACTAGCATTTTTTTATCAAATCATATTTATAAAAACCAACATTCATGGATGACAGCTCTTCGTATGATTGCTTTTGATTATTTTCCAATGAAACGAAAGGAATTATAGAAGTTTTGTGAGTAAGTATTATAAAATTAATTAACATTATAATAAAGATTAATATTATTTAAGAAAAAAAATTTGCAGAACATGTAGGACCCTAGCATCTGTATTAGGTGAGAGTAAAGAACATTGGTCATAAGTATAATTGATCTCCAATATAAATAATAATTGCCTAAAATAAATGGACGGTTGATTGAATTCCATGACCTAAATCATGGGCACATGAATTTAATTAGTTTGATACATTTTAAAAATTTGGTCTGAAACGGTGGATCGTCTGTCCCATTAGACAATGCCGACGCTAAACTTTTTTGAGAATCTTTTAATCGCTAGTACTAATATTTATGTAATCAAACGATTTAGAGCTAAATTGATTTTAAATTAAAATGGATTGGTCGATTAATTTAAAAAAATGTAAAAGAGAGGCTTATAAGTTAGTTCAATTAATTTATACAATTATTTTTAAAATATAATATTTAATAATTTTAAAATTTAATACATATAATTTTTTGTATGTTTCAAGTTACTACTTTTTTATATACATATATATTTATAAAAATTAATATCATAAATAAATTTTAAATTATAATAAAATTTAAAAAATTTTAATATAATATTTGAATTATAAATTTATTAATTAATATAATACTTATTACTAATGTAATTAATTTTAGATAATAAGACGTAATAATTATTTTAAATAACAAATTTATAATTTAAATATTAAATTAAAAATTTAAACAATATCATATTAAATATTTTATTATAATTTAAAAATTATTCAATACATTAATCCGTATATAAAAGAAGCTGGCTCCACCGAAAAAGAATGAAAAAAAGAAAAAAGGTGTCCAAATGAATGGAAAAGAGAAGAAGAAAAGTATAGATTGTGGAATCACGATGATTGTATTAAACCAAAGAAATGATGTGTTTTTTCCTTTTTTTTTTATTAAGTTTTATTTTTGGATGAGTCATTAAACCAATAATTTCATGTAAACGTGCAAACTCTCTAGGTATTTCTGTGCTCCCCATGCTATGCTTTTCTATTTAGTTAGCAAATTAATCATTATTCTTCTTTTATCTTTCTTACGACTTATGATTTATTTTATTTTAAGTTTAGTTTTATTATAAGTTTTTAATTGGTTTGATTTGATATTTATTATAAAATATAAACTAATTTAGAAAGTCTAACATCCTCCCATGTTTTCATTAATGCACTTGTAAAAATTTCATCATTCAACGAAAAAAATAATAGTCTATAAACAAAAAGGAAAATGTCAAATACATGAAAGGGTGGTTTTCTCATAAAATAAAAAAGATTTTTTTTTTTTCCAAAATTTTTTCCCATTTAGAATATGTTGTTACCAATTCATCACTCCTGCATACCACAGAGTCCAGATTGTTAGATTTAAAATATAGGGAAATCAATTGAGAACAAAAGAATAAAAGTTTGCATAATATTTGGAAGGAAATTATATACCATACTTCCATGGTGGTGTATAATATAGAATATTTTACTTTGGGAGCTGAATACCTCATATTCCCACACAATTTATTTCTTTTTAGTTGTTAGATTATATTATTGTTATGGTTTCAATTCACCCTTCCTCGAGGGCAAGGAATCCAAAAAAAAGCAACCCAATTTATGCTGTAGGGTACATTTGGTTGGGATCATGATTTTCTCATCAAGAAAAGGGTGGCAAAAGTAGAATAAATAGAGAGGGAGAGAAAAGAGGAAGAAAGATGGCAAGCTGTGGTATCTTCATATATTTTATTATTAATTTTAGAATGGGGTAATAATAATAATACCCTAAATCCTAAGTTTTTTAGTATAAACCATATGAACTTCAGGTTGCCTTTTTTGGGGGAAATTCGATAGCTTAAAGCATGAATTTGATGCCAAGTGCAATTTATGACAACTCTTAATGCATAACAGATTTGAACTTTTTTAACACTTTTCAAATTATCATTAAAGTGACAATCAATAGAATATTAATTATATCGATAAAATATTGAAAATTTGATAATTATAAATATAAAAGTGATAATCAATAGAAGGAGTATTGAATTATCAATACAAAAAATTGTACTATTAATTAAGCTGGCATTTTTACAATTTTGTTTCTTTTTAGTTTGTTATAAAACTGTTTTTCAACAAGCCATGGTATGGGATTTGTGGCTTTCACCCAAAATGCAAATTCTTTCAAATTATCTTGTTCTAAAAAAACCCCTTTTTGAAGTTTCAACTCTTTTTCCAAAGGAAAAAATTAACTCCTTTCAACTTCAAAGCCAGAGTCTTTGGTTGAAATGTCAGTATTGGACTATTGATGGCCCCTTGTGAGTACTTTTTTTCCCCAAAGTACCATTTTTGAAGACAAATATATAGGACAAATCCAGGGGCTTTGATTGTGGCAATTGAAAAAATAAACCCAGAAAATTTCACTAAATTACATCCTCCATTTAATTAATTTGAATATTACCTTCAAAATCAATCGGCTTAATTATTGTGGTAATCAGCATTACAGTATTTATTATTCTAGTTTTTAATAAGAATGAACATGTCATGTCAATCATTTTGACCTAACACCGAACAGCTTGGAAATATGTACTTTGGGATTTCGTTTGAAAATTGAAACAATCGTCATGATTTACACGAGGAAAGAAACAAAGCTAAGTTCCCTCTTGCCAAAAGGGTGACACTTTGAGTAATTGAGTTTCAATTTCTAAAACGTAATTTAGGTTTCACGAAATTTCTTTGTTCATGTTGTTAAATGAATTTTTAATTATCAAAACCATGCGTCGAAGCTGACAATTTAACTCCAAATATACCCCAAAAAAAAATGCAAAATATTAAGAATGGGATTTTATTTTCTGAAAATAAATTGTTTATAAATCATAACAAAAAACTGGCATACTTTGGAGCGGTTATCTGACATTTATTTGATTTTGTATGAATATGACTGTCATTGCAATTCTCTCATCTACTTTCAAAGGGTTGATTTTAGAACATACGGGAAACAACTGTAAAATAACTTGTCTCGGAAAGATTGGGACAGGGAGGGAACAATGTTTATGCGACAAGTGTTAAGAAAATGTGGGTTTGCTAAAGGAAAATGAAGCGGCTACAACGCAATGCTCATGTCAAAATTGTGGAGATGACTCCTCCCGAGACAGTTTGGGGGTGACAACGTTGCCTTATGTTGTTTATGTATGCATGCTTAAAAATGCCCATAAAATTCACCCATCAATTAAATAGGCCTCAAAGCCCAATTTGTAAAATGTCAATCCATCCAATCCTACAAGGGCACCCAAACATTAGCTAGAAAGAAAGACGTCCGCAAAGCTCTGGTATAAAGGTCCAAAACCATTGGACTCGCCCCAGTTTTCTAAAAACAAAACACAAACCATATGACAAATGGAACAATTTCAGGATGAAATCTTTACCAATCTCAAATACCAAAAAAAACAAATAGGGAATAAATTAAAAAAAAAAAACCTTAATTACATGTATGGTTATGAAGCATAGTGTTGGCATTATCTGTAACGCACTAATTATTATTATTATTACTATTATTACTATTATTTTTAAATAAACGATAGAGATTGTCATTGCCTTTTAGTATGTGATGTCCTTGCTTTAAAATTCCATCCAAAAGATGAGCAATGTTAAACTTGTTTTAAATTTGGAATTGACACTTTTTCATCCAGACCAGAATATTTTCAATTCTGTAAAAGGAGGCAGATAAGACACCAAAATCAGTAATTGAAATACTCTACCAAAGAATCAAGAAATAACAACTAAATCACCTGCATTACTTCAGAGAATAGTTAGTATCAAACCTCACGAGATGCTGGAACAGTCACTCTATTCGTCATGCTTTCACATTAAGCTGCATGAAAGAAACCCAGATTGTTCCCGTCCCCTTGCCCTTGAGTTTCCCACTATGTCAATGAACCAGCAAAACCAGATATACAAGGACCCTTCCATAAAATCAGGTTACAACTCCTTGGTCAACACTAAAAATGCTATAAATATCACTAGTCACAGCCACGGTGCTTGTTGAGACAGCAAGAATAATCATCATCCATGATATTAGTCTATCATTCTTTGTTGCAATTCCATGGATATCCCTGCATAAGTGCCCATCAGAATCCTTAATTATTTGATTACCACATTAAATAGAAAGGTTAGAGCAAAAAGGTTCTTCAGATGATAAAAACCATATTTATTAATTGCAAAACTTTTTTTTTTCTTCAAATCAGTTTTGGTTTCATCTATGCTAATCAAATCTATCAATATCTTATCTAACAAGCTCTATTTAGGACCCATCATTGTACGTCAGCCATTTTGCACAGCCCTAAATCATAATCTTTAATACTAGTTTTCATGTATGGTACTTTGTTCCTCTACCAGGCAACATGATGTTGCCATTGATAACATCATATCCAACATACTGTTGCATGTAAAGTTCTTTTGACACAGAATTCAACAAAACCAACATATATAACTATTACTTACCTAAGGGTGATTGCAGCTGGAAAGATAAAGCCAACACAAACCGCAGCAGTTGCACCAGTAAACTGGAAGGCATCCCAGATGCTAGGAACAAAGTTGGCTCCCATAAAGATAAAACCCATAAGAGCTACTGTTACAGAGAAGAACCTCCTGTTGTCAAAAGCAATAGGAATGGCGTACGGAAATAAAAGACCATCTACGTTGAGACGAAGTGAGAAAAACACAATTGGGAAAACAAGCATCAGGTGAAGACCATAGCTCACTCTGACCAAATCATCAAGCAATGAACTATATGGAATTCCAAGATCACCATCAAAGTTGGCAAGCACGTCATCCAAAGTATGATCTCCAAAGAGAAAAACTCCAAAGAAGCTGGTAGCAATGTAGACAGAAGAGCATAATGTGAGGGACTTTCTAACTATTGACTTCATCTGTGTAGGGGCTTTCAATTCATTCTCTATTGGGAGTACTGCAAGGTGTATTCAGGAAAGAAAACGGTTAATCAATTGTCCTAAAAGCAAGCAATCAATACGTTAAACATCTAACAATCTTCGCTATGTAAGAATGAGGGATGTGCACGATATTTGGAAATTCAAACATCAATTTTGAAAAAAATAAATTTTCTACACAAGGAATGCACAAAGGACTAATATAAACTGAATCTCTCATAGTCTCATAAACAAACAATTCTGATACAGAAGACATCTTGTGATGGCGATATCAAATTACTAGAATTCTTAAAAATAATGCATCATTTTTGTCATTCTATGTAATGTTGAACGCTAGGTCAATTTGGGTCGATTTGGTCATTGCGGAGCTTTATATATCTATATATTAATCATCTCTTACCCTTAATGCTCTCAACCAACTAACCAAGTTAAATAAATCAATTTTAAGCAGATTGGATGAAAATGAACTCGAACCAACGATTAAACAAAACCAAATTACGATACTAACAGTATAGAAACAATCAATCTATCATTACTTACTATTATGGTGGCATATAAAAGCAGTAACTATAACAGGAACGGTGGTGAAAAGCTTCCAAAACGATGCCTGATTAACAAGTTTTGGCATTAGACGAGGCATTCCAATTTTCCCTTCCATCAACTTAACAATTGCAACTCCCGCTGTTATTGCCACAAACACAACCGCCAAACCAACCGACAATGCTGATGTGTATCTCAATGAATCTAAAATCACCAAAATTTAACCCAAAAAAAAAAAAAAACTTAATTGCTTGAAAATATTTTAAACCAACAATTTAGAATTTTGACGAGTTATAGTTTGTTACCAACGCGCTTGAATGAAATTAGAGGAGCAAAAACGAAAAGTGTGGTGAACAAGAGCCAAGCCAAACGCGTGGTCCACCAATGTTCACCGAACCATTCTTCCATTACTCCCCTGTGGTGGAAGCCATCTACCCATGTCCCCGACAACACATCACCTGCCAATAATTCAAATTCAGTCGAGATCAAACGGCTGCTAATAGTTCCATGTGGCGTAATTTTGGTTTTAAATTACCTATGATGATCATGTAAACCACAAGCATGCCCAAGTTGTTGATGACAATGCAGGCTTGAAGGAGGTTACGGCCCACCCCACCGAAAGCGTCGGCGGCAACGCCTGAATATGTGGCGGATTTAGAGGCTCGGCTGAATCTGAGAATCATATCAATTGATGATTCCGTTAACATAAAGACGAATATGATTGTGATTAGGCCAGGAATTAGACCCAGTTGATTGACGGTGGCTGGGAGCGCCATGATTCCGGCTCCCACGATGGTGGTCGAGAGGTTACATACGGCTCCTGAAATCGAGGCGCCATCGAAGCCGGATTCATGAGCCTCGAATAATTGGTCTTCGAACTTTTGAGGGAGGAGAGGCGTTCGGGGACTCCGCCGGTATTTACGGTCTGACGAGGGCATAATCGTCATTTATAAGGTTGGTGATTAAGACCGTTGAAGGGGTGGAAGAAGCGACTCGACGGGAGGAAGTCCTAAGCCGGCGTAAAATAATATATGGACGTTAGGGAGGTCTTCATGCGGGAACTGACGTGGGGGAATCACGTGTTGGCACGTCTAAATGACGTGAAATTTCAGGAGAAAACTGTAGCCAGGATATTGTAGGTGATGTAGTCTTGCCAATAAAGGTCTTCGACTTTGAAGAATCCGTTCGTTGGACGGCCTTTCTTTTGGTGTCGTTTGATTATAAATAACAAAGAGGAACTGCTCGATATGATTCGGGAAGCAGAAGAAAAGCCAATGGCGACCAGACACCTGCCAGCCAATAAACCCCTTTTCATAATTTTTTTTTTAAATTTTGTTGCTTAAAATGGAACATTAATCGGTGTACGATTCTGTACATTTTACCATCGAGAGCGTTTCAGCTTTCAATTTGCAACGGCTACGCTATCCACCGAAGAGTTAAAAGTCAGCAAGCTGACCGTTGCCTTTCAGTCAACCCACGTCCGCTTCGTGGGTAAAGAGGGCCTAAAAGGTAGACCCACACTAAAGTGATCATGGGCCACATACTCATGAATTAGTTGATCTTGTTATGCCCATAATGGAGTCTACGCTCATCTCCTAGCCAGGTCTTAAAAGATCAAAGCCCAAAGAACGTCCAGCTTTCAAACGTTTGTTTGCGGTGTGGCTGATAAAATATAAATAAAGGTTTGAGGCTCCACTAGCAAGGCTGGCAATTGCAGGCTTATTTCACTCACGCAATTCAAAAAAAAAAAGGCCGAATGCAACATGTTACACTATAGTATCTTTGGTGGGCATTCAGTTGCTTGAACAAGATGCGAGTGAGGACTAACTATCTTGGAAAACAGAATTTCGACGCACAAGTTCCTTCAACGACCGAACCTGGGTCTCAGTCCAGTGGTGTGCCTGCCCTTCTAAATGTGTGGCTACAGCACTGCAATTGAATCCAAGCACCTGCACTTCACCATTTTACCCTCAAATTACTCATCGCTAAAGGGTGAAAATGGACAGGAGCCACTTCCCTATAAGTTAGAGATGTATCAAGGCTTTCATCATATGATTTTGTCTTTGACATTTTCTCTATGAACTTTGAACTAGGTGCCATGGCACGGTAGTATATTACTTTGAGTATCATACCTAAGATTAATGGGTTAATCATACAAACTCACCTCAGAAATGAATTAGTGGGAAACTCGTGAAATCCAATACAAGGTCTCCAAAGCTAACAAATTTTGTCTCCATTCAATGTGTATGACAGATAATATGGCCAACGCACCAACATCAGATTTGATGACGTGTTAACATCGGCAATAGATTTCAGCAGACATGGAATTATTGCTAAGGGTAATATAAATAAATTCGCAAAAGTGGGGTTGATGGTCAGCATGACCTTTTTTTATCAGCATAGTAATCTCACGGGGAGGGGAAAGAATAAAAGGAAACAAGACTAATAATTGGACAAGTTGGAACTTACAAAAGTATCCATCATGCAGTGCATCACTAAATCAATGTTTTCTCTTTAGTTCGTTGCTTCCCTTGATCTTGTTGTCCACAACAGCTTGTGAAGATTGCAACTTTACTCCTACAGCTTAACTCCACAGAGTCCTTTCTACATCTGATGCCGTGGAGGAGTCACCTTTTGAACTTTATTCCTGTAATAACAAACAGGAGGTAATTTGACCACTAGTAACCTGATTATGCAAAGAAGATGTTAATATGCAATAGCATTTAGGAATAGATTTTTAAATGCAAAGTTTAATTGCATTGATATTCGGAGGTAGAAGAGTCTAAGTATAGTAGATGCCTACACAGATTATCCTTGCAGAAAGATATTTCTTGGAGTTGACATCTGATAACTATCAGACACATAAGGGAAAACTGCCTTCGCATGATTTAATGCCTCTGTTCCATGACAACATAGACATAATGAGAAGTTATTATTCTTTTTCCATGAATAGAGCCAACGGACGAGCCTAAAACCAAAGGGGCACTAATTAAGGACAGCGGTAAAATGGTTGTCACTTGTCAGAACATCAGGAGTTCAGGATCTTCATCTATAAAATTTTATTGCTGGAATGCTCTATTACTTTTTGTTCAAAAGCAGGAAAGTCCGATGTCTTTTATTCTGGTGACAGAGCAAGAGGCTTAAAATTAAGAATGGCACCTGGTTAAGGCGGTGTGGGGTTTTTCTCGCTCCGAGCTTAACTCAATTTTATTAGTTTAATATCCAAATTTGATATTAAAATATTATTTTATATCTTAATTTGATTTGATTAACATATATTTAAATTTGTAATTGATCTTATTTAATTCAAAATTAATAAAATATTTTTTAATATAAAATATAAAATAAAATAAATAATATATATACTGGGCCGAGTGCATAAAACCCAACCTTAACTTTTTTTTTTTAAAATACTCAATCTGATATTTTTCAAAAAAAAAAGATTTTATAAAATCAAATCACGTCGAAATCTTACAAATACGAATTGTATTGTCAATCCTAATTAAAATATAATTCAATCAAATATTCAATGAGACTAAGGATAACAACAAATCAAGTCAGCAAATTTTTCTTATCCTAGACCTAACCCGACTCTCTCTCTCTCTCTCTCTCTCTCTCTCCTATATATATATATATATATATATATATATATATATATATAAAACACAAACTTGACCCAATTCAATAATTTTTTTTCATACTCAAATTTGATATAAAATTATATCTAATAAAACTTAACTCGAAATTAATAAAATATTATTTTTTAAAAATATAAAATATTATTTTTTAATATAAATATAAAATTAAATAAATATACATAAATATAAAATTAAATAAATAATTAAAAAATTATTTATATATCAAGTCAGATGAAATTTACCTAAAATCTAACCCAAATCGATCTCGATTTTTTTTACTATTACTCAATGCGATACCCAATTTAAAAAAAAAAAATCGATCCTAAAAAATTAGATTAGATTGGAACGGTTTGGTACGGATTGGACGACCTTTCCTAAATGAAACAAAGGTTTCGATGAATATTGCCAACTACAGAATATTAGAGTTGCCTTACTCTTTGAGACATAGATGCCATTACGCAGCCAAAAACATAAATAGCCAAGAATCAGGAACAAGTAAAACAAGTGAAGGAAGGACATCCCCTATCAAGAACATATCACCACTAGCATATTACAAAGAAACAAACACATCACCGCTGGCATCAGATAGCTACAAATTGAATGAGAAGATGATGAATCTTCTGAAAAATATAAAACAGCCCCAGATCAGCCATCAACTTTGGAAACAAAGAGTTTAAGAAAAGAAAGAAACCTTGTGGTCCCAAAACTAAGTTTTACACTTTTAGTTCTTGTCAAGTAATTTCCTCTGTGAAAACACCATTTTTGGGGGACCATGCAAAGTGGTGCTCGATCAAAATAAGATATACAAAGTATAAATGAACTTAACATCATGAAAATGAAAGAAATTTAGCCACTGGGCAACAGTACTCGTTAATTTACAAAACATAATCAGATGGCGAGTCGTCACTCTAAATTCTTTTCTTTATCTAAACAGCACCAATAAGAGCAGAAACAAACTTCCAATGCATTTTTTGGGGACCATGAAAAGAAAAAATAGAAATATTCATCCAGAGTTTTTCCCTGTCAAGTAATTCTTTGCATGAAAAGAATATTTCTTGGGGACCATCTAAAGCAGTTCTCAATCAAGAAAACAAGCAAATACTAGTAAAAATAGAAATAAATTTCACATCAAATGTACAAAATTTAACTCGCTATACGTCACTAGAATCAGATAATTAATTCATCATTCTACGTAATATTTTCATAGCATCTTGCACGGCATAGATGTGTAATTTTAAGCCCAATCAATTCTATCAACAATAATTCATTAATTTAAAATTTGCCTACTGAAATGCCGTTGTACGAACTTGAAAACCGCAGGCATATTTTAGTTACAGAATATTTAATAGTGATTAATAACAGCTATAATCATCAAATTATATACATGTACGGACATGCATTCATAATATCAGTCTTTAATAAAATAAAAAGGAATATAACCAACCTTAGATTTGCTCTGCATTTTATCCACAAATAACTAGTATTGCTTGAAGGAATAATCTTTTGAGTTTCCAAGCGCAGCCACCATAGCCTTGAGCACAAAATAAAATAAACCGTTAATAAACATGAAAGAAAAATAATCGGGGAAAAAAGATTCGAGAAGAATTTACCTCGTCGGACATTAACGTCTCCGTTTCAGGAGCGAAAGCAGCTAGAACAACGGAGGCAGTAGCGGGGGCGACTCCTTTCAAAACCGTAAGCTTGGAGACGGCTTTGGAGAAGCGTTTGGAAAGCCTTTTGAAAAGCGGATCTTACGGAAGAGTCGGGAGAGGTCAGAGGTGGTAATGAAAGGGTTAGGGTTTCGTCGGTGAAGAAGAGAGAAATTCGTCGACAGAATGGTTTGTTCAGAGAATCTATTCGAGATCTGTAAGAGGAGATGGCTTCTTTCCAAATACTCAAAATTAAGTTCCATTTGAATTGTTCCCGCTATTGGTATTTTTCAATTTAAAAAATTTACTTTTATAAATCATTTTAATTGAGCCATTCGGGCCTAAAATATGGGCTTAGAAGTTTACTTATATGCACAACAAGTTGTTTTTGTTTTTCAAACTTTACTAAATTAAAATTAAGTCAAGGTGTTTTTATTGTTAGAAAATTAAAATTATAAAATTTATTTATTATAATTATACATATTAAACTTTAATAACTAAAATCATTAAAATGATATTCTCTCACATATTTATCATTCAATTTGTCTAAACAAATTCAAATAAACATATTTTATAAATCATATCCGTGAAGATTTTAAAATATATTATTTTTATTCTTAAAATAATGCAGTAATTATTTATTTTGCAAGTTAATAAGGGAACAAGCATGGAACTAAGTCAGAGTACAAGCTGACTAGTCTCAAGATCATGCTTTGGCTGCTAATTAAAGTCCATTTTCGCCGGCGAGCAACATTTGTCACCATGTATCTGTAATTATGTATAATCGCCTTTGCCTCGTTTGTGTTTATTTTCTAAATTTATTCATTACTTATCTTCCGTTCTTTAAAACTGTGATTAAAGGTGTAAATATGTGTTCGATGAAAATTATCAATTTTGATTAAAAACTTATTTAAAATTTTACAAACGAATTTTTAAAAAAATGATATATGCTATTATAAATTTATATTTAATTCATTTTAAAAAAATTATGCATTTATATTTTTTAATTTCACTTATATAATATAAACGGATTCTAATAATTAATTTGAACACCATCTAACATGTATATTTAATAATAAAGTTACCTTTCTACACAACAATCAAAGTTTGGTAGTGGGACTTGACATTCTTTTGTCACTCGAACACTCCACTTTTTTTTTTAATGTAATAATTTAAAATATATCGATATAAAAATAATAAAATAAAAATATAAAAATAATATAATTTAAAATTTTAATAATAACTATACGAATTATAATACATAATTTTTATATAAATTTTAATATTTTATATTATATAAATATACGAATTTGAAGTTAACTTTTTTTTTTTTCATTACCTTTTTTACTATTTGTTGTTAATGTCAATATTAGCTTTTCTACTTGGAAAAGAGGGCGCAATATTTTCTTTCTAATTTTTTATTTCTTTGTAGACGTTGATGCCTTTCTTCTTTCCTTGCAAATCTTGGGCCGTTTCTTTAGTAAATGAACTAGAATGGTGACCCCACCTCTACATGGGTCACCATTTCTAAAATAAATATTATTATTTATAAAAATTTAATTAAATAATAATAGTAATTATTCAAAAAAGTAATAGTATTTACAATGAGATAAAGATAATTATTTTAAATTTTTATTATATTTAAAATTAAAATTAATAATATAAAAATACATTACTTAATAAAAGAATAAATCGATCATTTTAATTTATTTACAATTAAATATTATAATAAACTATATTAATATGTTAATATTTTTAAAGACACTGTAAAATTAAATTAAATAAAAAACTTTTTTTATTACTTAATAAAAAATACATTACTTAATAAAAGAATAAATCGATCATTTTAATTTATTTACAATTAAATATTATAATAAACTATATTAATATGTTAATATTTTTAAAGATACTTTAAAAATAAATTAAATAAAAAAACTTTTTAATTCAATAATAATACAAATAAAATCTGATCAAGCTTAGAACTTAAAATCCTAGTCACATCCAATCCATGAGTTTGGCTAACAATCCGACCACGAATTGGTCTAAAAGTGAGTAACAAATTACAAAGCACTTCATAAAAATAAAAGAAAAAAAGGTAAAGTTTCAAGCTTCCATGAATCACATGATAAAACAAAGAAAAAGGAGTATTATAATAAATTTATATATACTTACTTTTTAGACATAGCTATAGATCATTTAACTATAGTATAGATGAAAAACTTTTTTTTTTTATTGTGGTTTATTTTTTTTATATATTTGCTTGATTCATTATGTCGATTTTTTATATTTTTTGTTGAATATTTTATTTATTTATTTTATTCAATAATTTTTTATATAAATGCAATAGTTCAATTATATGTGTACATTTTGCTATAATTTTAACTTTATAAAAAATATATATATATATTAAACACTAGTTGATAAAGAAAAAGCATTTATCTTTTCACTTACACTTTTTGGTTTGAGTGTTAAGAAGCTTGATCTTTTTTAAATAAGGTTTCGATTTCAAATCTTGTGAATAGAAAAAATATGATTGAAAGAGTTTACTTTTCATATGGGATCTGACCTAGTTTAACTTTGAATTAATCAGAATTCAAAGTTGTTATCGGACACAGAAAAATCTCAGACAAAAAAAAGATTTATCTTCTCACAAATTGAAACAAGTTTTGATAATTTAAAATATAATTGGATGACATGATATGTATACGATAAAAAAATAAGTTACGAAAATGACAATTTATAATTTTAATAATAATTATATATGGGTATAATAAAATAAAAAAATATTTATTTTATATTTTTATGTTAATATAAATTATGATATATAATTTTTATGTAAATTTTGATACATAACATAAATATATAAATCATCAAATCTAAATTCGTGTTGATGAAAAGCAAGTTGATGAAGCTTTACGGAGTGGAAGGGAAAAAAGATAAAAAAAATGTTTGTCTCCACAAACATGAGTGGGCATGCAATTTCATGAGAGACCAAAAGTAAAGTCAATTAGCTTGTAAACTGAAAGTAAGCATTAGGCAACTTCAACGATACTGTGCTTCCTAAAAATCAAGCATGTGGGGCGCCAGCATGTGAATACCATGACACTGCTTCAAAAATGTTGGTGCTGGGTTCGGTAAATTGGCAAAGTATACTTTATTTCAATTTCATTCTTTTTCTTCGGTCAATCTTCTATGTTTACATTATCCCTCAATTGACTCAAATTAGGATCGCATATAATAATATATAATTTTGCTACATATAATTATCGAGAGATTGATTAAATTGATAATAATTTAATATTTTGTTTATAAGATTTAAATTTTATTTTAAATTTTAATAAACTTTTAATGAGAAATTTATAAATATAATATAAATTTTTGCTTAGATTGTTGTATATTTTGATTTTTGAAATAAAATAAAATTTCAAAATATTTAGATTCATTTGACTTGATCTTTTATAACTGACAAACACTACTCTCCGTCGTTAATTTCTTCCTCTTGAATGAGTACATAGTTTTAAACAATGAAAATACGGTTCCTTCGGCTGCTGCTGCTGCTACTGCAATTTTATTTTAATTTTATGAATATGCTTGACTTGGTTCATTATTTGTGTGGAATTTTTCTGCGAGAGACGACGTTGTTTTAGTCGTACATTAAACCCGTTGTTACCTACCAAAGCTATTATTTTAAATTTTTGTGGGGAAGTCAGATTCTTGCCGTCCTATTTTTTGTTCTTTTCATTTTCCCCCTTTTGACGTCCATCATGGCACCATCCTAGTTAATTTGGTAGGAAAGAAAATAAAAGAAAGGCAAAAGGTGGAAGAACTTGAGACTTGAGAGACTAACTCCAGTTTAAGAAAATAGTGGAAATTGGTGGATCTTTACGTATAACTTTAAGAATATCAATTAATAATATATAATATATTATATCATACTTATAAATATAAATATATTTAAATAATATATTAACAAATATATGATAAGCTTATAAAATTATAAAAAAAAAATATTATAATGACAATATTATACTTTTAATAATATTATTATTATTTACAGTTAACCGTTGAATTATTAATTACATAATCTATCAATGAATTATGAGAGTTTTTTTATTTTTTGATAATTTAAAATTTAAATAAAAAATGAATAAATCAATCATATTTAAATATTTTATCAAAACAAAAAAACTAAATATTCTTTTAAAAAAATGAAGATAAAATTCAGAAATTAGGAGTTTGGTATTTTTTTTGTCTAGTTCCAATATTATTGTTTTTGTTGGAAAAGAAATTATAACAAAATATGATAGAAATTTAAAGCAAAAATAAAAGTATATATATAGAAGGAGTTGTAATAAGCTAAAGTCCCTCTTTTCTTTTCCTTGAATCTTTTAAACATTGACCTTCTTTGTACTAAAAAAATTGACAAACACATTTAGTATTTGGTTGAAAACATCATTTTGAGAAAGTTGAAAAGTTAATTTAATTTTTGCTAAATTCATTTAATTATAATTTAAAATTTATGACAAATATCTTAATTTTAAAAATTTATAAATAATAATTATTAGATATAATAAATAAACATATATCAATATAATTTGAATATCTCTTAAATTACAGTGCACAAAATTAATTTATAAGAAACAAAAAATAATAAAATCAATATTTTTAATTTACAGATCATTTAATATAAATATATATAAATGCTTATAAAGATTTCAAAATTTTTGGGGGGCCAAGGCCCCCTTTGGCTATCATTACCAGCTGCCCCTGATAGTGGAGATGTGTTTTGCTTTCCAAGGTGATAAAATTTAATCATTTCATTTGTTGAAATATATATAGTAGAATGAAAATACATGCCTTCACTAAGAGGGCGTTTTATTTTAGAGAAAAATATTATCAAATGAAATTTCACTTTTCATTATCAAATTATTTTGTTTCTCATCACCTTTTTGAGCATGAGAATGTGAAATTACCAATGTGGTAAACTAGGGGAAAGTGATATCCTCATTTGCAATTTTATTCCAAATTTCTTTTCTTGTCTCATGAATTTTCTTCATTTATGGCTCATGCATGCATTTCCCTTTCCATGCATTTTCCTTTTTATCTTACCTAACATATGGTAAAAAAAAAAAAAAAAATGCAGATGAGGATGTAGTCAATTCGGGCAGCAAGTTAAAAAACCACAATTAATGTCAAATCTCAAGGGTATGATTCCAGGATGACAAAATTGAAATCCTATTAATTTTAAATCATAGTCCAACTTATGTCAATATTGACTAAAGCCTAGTTGTTACTTGAAAGCTTGTAATAAAAACCAAAAAAAAAAAGATTGCATATACCTACAAATTTCAATGTTAAAATTTCAATACCAACATCAGTGTTGTTGATAAAACCAGATTTGATTCATGTTTTTAAATATTCTTTCAGTGCTGTCATATATATATATATATATATATGAAGGGCTCCATCAATAACTGTTTTAATTCGAAAATTACCACTACTCTTTGATATCGAGTGTGATAGGATTTGTGTGAATTTTTTTAGTGCTTGTTATTTTCTTTGAAAGTAAATATTTTGACTACTATTTGATCCGGGTACGGATTGAATTGTCAACCCTACTTAATATGTACTTCAATCAGACATCCAATGGGACAAAGGTTTCAATGAATATTGCCAACTATAGAATATTAGTGTTGCCTTACTCCTTGAGACATATGATACCATTGCCCAGTCAAAAACATAAATAGCCAAGAGTCACAAACAAGTAAAACAAGTGAAGGAAGGACATCCCCTATCAACAACATACCACCACTAGCATATTACAAAGAAACAAACATATCACCACTGGCATCAGAAAGCTACAAATTGAATGAAGAGATGATGAATCTTCTGAAAAATATAAAACAGCCCCAGATCAGCCATCAACTTTGAAAACAAAGAGTTTAAGAAAAGAAAGAAACCTTGTGGTCCCAAAACTAAGTTTTACACTTTTAGGCCTTGTCAAGTAATTTCCTCCGTGAAAACACCATTTTTGGGGGACCATGCAAAGTGGTGCTCAATCAAAATAAGATATGTAAAGTTCAAATGAACTTAACATCATGAAAATGGAAGAAATTTAGCCAAAGGACAATATTACTCATTAATTTACAAAACATAATCAGATGGCAAGTCGTCACTCTAAATTCTTTTCTTGATCTAAACAGCACCAATAAGAGCAGAAACAAACTTCCAATGCATTTTTTGGGGACCATGAAAAGAAAAAATAAAAATATTCATCCAGAGTTTTTCCCTGTCAAGTAATTCTTTGCATGAAAAAAGCATTTCTTGGGGACCATCTAAAGCAGTTCTCAATCAAGAAAACAAGCAAATACTAGTAAAAATAGAAATAAATTTCACATCAAATGTACAAAATTTAACTCCCAATACGCCACTAGAATCAGATAATTAATTCATCGCTCTACGTAATATTTTCATAGCATCTTGCATAGCATAGATGTATAATTTTAAGCCCAATCAATTCTATCAACAATAATTCATTAATTTAAAATTTGCCTATTGAAATGCCATTGTACTAACTTGAAAACTGCAGGCATATTTAAGTTACACAATATTTAATAGTGATTAATAACAGCTATAATTATCAAATTAAATGCATGTACGGACATAAATTCAAAATATAAGTGTTTAATAAAATAAAAAGGAATCTCACCAACCTTAGATTTGCTCTGGATTTTATCCACAAATAACTAGTATTGCTTGAAGGAATAATCTTTTGAGTTTCCAAGCGCAGCCACCATAGCCTTGAGCACGAAATAAAAGTAAAATAAAATAAAATAAACCGTAAATAAACATGAAAGAAAAATAATCGGGGAAAAAAGATTCGAGAAGAATTTACCTCGTCGGATATATACGGCTCCGCTTCAGGAGCGCAAGCAGCGAGAACAGCGGAGGCAGTAGCGGGGGCGACTCCTTTCAAAACCGTAAGCTCGGAGGCAGCTTTGGAGAAGCGATTGGAAAGCCTTTTGAAAAGCGGATTTTACTGAAAAGTCGGGAGAGTTCGGGGGTGGTAATGAAAGGGTTAGGATTTCGTCCGTGGAAAAAAAAGGGTAGTTCGTGGCGATAAAATTAGTCGATAGAAAATAGGTTTGGTTTGTTCGGAGATTCTATTCGATATCTGTAAGAGGAGATAGCTTCTTTCCAAATACTCAAAATTAAGTTCCATTTGATTTTTTTTTTGTTTGGCCGAAAATCTTTTTACTTTTTGTTCCCGCCATTGTGATTTTTCAATTTAAAAATTTTACTTTTATAAATCATTTTAATTGAGCCATTGGCGCCTAAAAAATGGGGTTAGAAGTTTACTTATGGGAACAATAAGTTGTTTTTATTTTTCAAACTTGACTAAATAAGTCAAGGTGTTTTTATTGCTCCAAATTAAAAATATAAAATTTTATTTATTATAATTATACATATTAAAAATTAATTAACAAATTTTAATAACTAAAATCATTAAAATGATATTTTCTCATATATTTATCATTCAATTTGTCTAAACAAATTCAAACAAATATAAGTTTCATTTATTTTGCGAAAAATAATTTTTAAAAAATAATTTTCATATTTTCAAGTGTTTGTTTAGTAAAAAATTAACTGATTAACAAAAAATAATTTATTAATCAATAAAAAATGAGGTTATTTTTTTATATTATCTTATAATTTTGAAAAAGAAAATATATTTTTTGAAAAATAACTATCTCTAAATAAATTATTTATCAATATTTTTTAACATAATTTTACTTATAGATAATATTATAATAATAAACAATATATTATTAATATAATATATTAAGAAATAATATGATTATAATAAATAATATAATAACAAATATTATTAATTTAATAAATATTGTAATAATATATTAATAAATAATATAAAGAATAATAAATAGTTTTATGTTAAGTATTTTTATATTAATATAATATTTTAATATTAAATATTATTATTAAAATATAGTTGTTTTTAACATTTATAATTTTAATAATAAAATTTTTTAATATATTTTAATAATAAATAATTTTTAATATTTAATAGTTATATTAATATTATTTGAAACAAAAAATTTCCAAAAAAACATCCAAATAACAAAAAATATTTTTCATTAACTTATTAAAACAACAAAAAACTTTTTTTAATTTAAAAAATAAAAATATTTTTTAAAAATGAAAATTTGAAAGTTATTTTCTGTGAAACAAATAGAATCATATTTTATAAATCTGAAGATTTTGAAAATAAATTATTTTTATTTTTAAAATAATGTAGTAATTATTTATTTTGCAAGTTAATAAGGGAACAAGCATGGAACTAAGTCAAAGGATAATCTGACTAGTCACAAGATCTTGCCTTCACTGCTAATTAAAGTCCATTTTCACCTTTGCCTCGTTCGTGTTTATTTTCTAAATTTGTTCATAGGGGAAAAGATTTACATAAATTTGGAAAGTGAAATTCGTAAAATTTGTTATTAAAAATATATAATTAAAATTTAAAATTAAAATTGATAAATTAAAAGATATTATTATATAGATAAATCATGCTAAATTAAAAAAATAAATTTTAATATATTTATTAAATAAATATTATTAGTAAAATATTAATAAAATTTTTATCATTGAATACATATAGATTAAATTTGAATTATAAATAATTTTTTTAATAATTTTTTTTACATATTATTGATTTTTATATTAAATTTTATCAATTTATCGATTTAAATTTTTTATTAAAATTCTATTTACTTGTTTATAATAAAAAAATTTCACGCAAACTTCACCTATAAAACTTCAAGTAAGTTTTGTCTATTTATACTTATCTTCCATTCTTTTAAACGGTCATTAAAAGTATAAATATGTATTCGATGAAGACTACCAATTTTAATTAAAATTTTATTTTATCCACCCTTAATCAATTTTTAAAATTTCATAAATGAAATTTTAAAAAATGATATATGCTCTTTTAAAATTATATTTAATTTATTTAAAAATATTATGCATTTAAATTTTTTTAAAATATTTTTTAATTTCACTTTTATAATTTAAAAATTCTTTCTACGTAACATTAAAAACGGATTCTAATAATTAATTTGGATACCTTCTAACATGTTTATTTAATAATGAAGTTATCTTTCTAAACAACAATCAAGTTTGGTAGAAGGACTTGACATTTTTTTGTCAGTCGAACACTTTATTTTTTTCTATTTTTTCAACATTAGCTTTTCTACTTTGAAAGGAGGGCGCAATACTTTCTTGCTCACTTTTGATTTGTAGACGTTGATGCCTTTCTTTTTTCCTCGTAAATCTTGAGCCATTTCTTTAGTAAATGAACTAGAATCGTGCCCCCACCTCCACATGGGTCACCATTTCTAAAATAAATATTACTGTTTTCATTTTAAATTATTTAGATGGTATTCAATTTCATGGAGTTTTAGAAAAAAAAAATAATTTTAATGTATTTAATATTAAAATTATTTTTTATAAAATTAAAATTTTATGACTTTTAATATTAAAAAATAAAAAATTTTAAAATATAAAAAGTTAAGAGTTTTGATGTTAAAAAATATATATATAATTTTTAAACATTCCAATAAATATATATGGAAAAAAATGAGACAGAATGAGTATTATTTATAAAAAATTATTTAATAATATTATAAATAATAATAGTAATTATTCAAAAATGTAATAGTATTGATAATGAAATAAAGATAATTATTTCAAAATTTTATTATGTTTAAATTTAAAAATAATATAAAAATTCATTACTTAATAAAAGAATAAATTGATCATTTTAATTTATTTGCAATTAAATATTATAATAAAGTATTTTAATATTTTAATATTTTAAAAGATATTTTAAAATTAAATTAAATAAAAATACTTTTTAATACAATAATATACAAATCAAATCTGATCCAACTTAGAACTTAAAATCCTAATCACATCCAATCCACGAGTTTGGCTGACAACCGACCATGAATTGGTCTAAAAGTGAGCAACAAATTAATTGCAAAACACTTAAAAAAAAAAAAAGCAAAGTTTCAAGCTTCCATGAATCACATGATAAAACAAAGAAAAAGGAGTATTATAATAAATTTATATATACTTGAAAAAAAAGTAAAGTTATAGATTATTTAACTATAGTTTTGATGAAAAACTTTTTTTATTGTATTTTATTTTTTATATATTTTTGGTTCATTATGCTGATTTTTTTTTGTTGAATATTTTTTTTATTTGTTTATTTATTTAATTCAATAGTTTTTTAGATAAATGCGATATTTCAATTATAGTTGTACATTTTGCTATATTTGTTACTTTATAAATATATATATATATATATATATATAAATCAAACATTGATGGCAAAAGAAAAGAGGTTTTTCTTCTCACCAATCGAAATAAGTCTTGACGATCCAAAACATAATACAGTAATATGATATAAATATGATAATAAAATAAGATACAAAAATAATAAAGTTTAAAATTTTAATAATAATTATATATTAATTTAATAAAACTAAAAATATATATTTTATATTTTTTTATCGACACAAATTATAATATATAATTTTTGTATAAAATATAATAAAATATATTAATTTTAATATTTTACATAATATTAATATATAAATCAAGTTTAAATTTGTGTTGATGAAATGCTAAGTCAATGATGCTTAAAACAGGGGTAGGGAGAAACGATAAAAAAACATTGTTTTAGCCTCCTCAAACGTGAGTGGGCATGCAATTTCACGAAAGACCAAAAATAAAGTCAATTAGCTTGTAAACTAAATGTAAGCATTAGGCAACTTCAACGATACTGTGTTCCCTAAAAAATCAAGCAAGTGTGGCGCGCCGGCATGTGAATACCATGACATGCTACTTAAAAAATGTTGGTGTTGGGTTCGGTAAATTGGCAAAGTATACTTTATTTTAAATTTCATTCTTTTTCTTCGGTCAATCTTCTACGTTTACATGATCCCTCTATTGACTCAAATTAGTATTGCACATATTAATATATGATTTTGCTACATATAATTATCGAGAGATTGATGAAATTGATAATAAGTTAATATTTTGCTTATAAGATTTAAATTTAATTTTGTTTTTTAGTAAATTTTTAATGAAAAATTTATAAATATAATATAAATTTTTGCTAAGATTGCTATATATTTTTATTTTTGAAATAAAATAAAATTTTCAAAAAATTTAGGTATGTGCACTATTCATTTGACTTGATCTTTCATAACCGACAGACACTACTCTCCCTCGTAAATTTCTTCCTCTTGAATGAGTACTCGGTTTTAAGCAATGAAAATACTGTTCTTTCGGCTGCTGCTGTTACAGTAAATTTATTTTATTTTTATGCATATGCTTGACTTGGTTCATAAATTGTGTGGAAATTTTCTGCGAGAGACGACGTTGTTTTAGTCGTATACTAAATCGGTTGTTACCTACCAAAGCCATTATTTTAATTTTTGGGGGGGGAAGTCAGATTCTTGCCCTCCTTTTTTTTTTTTCTTTTCTTTTTCCAGCTTTTGACGTCCTTCATGGCACCATCCTATGTTAACTTGGTAGGAAAGAAAATAAAAGAAAGCCAAAAGGTGGAAGAACTTGCGAGACTAACTCCAGTTTAAGAAAATAGTGGACATTGGTGGATCTTTACATTTAGGAGATCAATTAATAATATATAATATATCATATTTATAAATATAAATATATATAATATATTAATAAAAATATGATAAGCTTACAAAATTATAAAACAAAAATATTATTATGATAATATTATACTTTTAATAATAATATAATTTACAATTAATCGTTGAATTATTAATTACACGATCTATCAATAGATTATGAGGGTTTTTATTTTTGGATAATTTAAAATAAAAATAAAAAATATGATTAAATCAATCATATTTAAATATTTTATCAAAATAAGAAAACTAAATATTCTTTTAAAAGAATAAAGATAAAATTTAGAGACTAGGAATTTAGTATTTTTTTGTCATTTTGTAAAGTAGTTCCAATAGTATTGTTTTTGTTGGTAAAGAAATTATAACAACATATTATAGAAATTTAAAGTAAAAATAAAAGTGTATATATATATGGAGAGAAGGAATTATAATAAGCTAAATCTCTTTTTCTTTTCCTTAAATCTTTTAAACTTTGACCTTTTTTGTACTAAAAAAAATGAAAAACACATTTGGTACTTGGTTGAAAACTTAAATTTTCTTGAAAAAATTTGAAAAGTTAATTTAACTTTTGCTTAATTCATTTAATTATAATTTAAAATTTATGACAAATCTATGAATTTTAAAAATTTATAAATAATAATTGTTAAATATAATAAACAAACAAATATCGATATAATTTAAATATCTTTGAAATTACAATACACAAAATTAATTTATAAGACATAACAAATAATAAAATCAATATTTTTTATTTACAGGTCTAATTTAAATGTATTTAATATAAATATATATATATATATATATATATGCTTATAAAGATTTCAAATCTTGTTGGGGGGGGGGGGGAAGGCTCCCTTTGGCTATCATTACCAACTGCCCCTGATAGTGGAGATGTGTTATGTTTTCCAAGGTGATAAAATTTAATCATTTCATTTGTTGAAATATATATAGTAGAATGAAAATACATGTATTCACTAAGAGGGCGTTTTATTTTAGAGAAAAAAGATTATCAAATGAAATGTTACTTTTCATTATCAGATTACAGATTATTTTGTTTGATTCATCACCTTTTTGAGCATGAGAATGTGAAATTACCAATATGGTAAACTAGGGGAAAGTGATATTCTCATTTGCAATTTTATTCCAAATTCCTTTTCTTAACTCATTAATTTTCTTCATTTATGGTTCATGCATGCATTTCCCTTTCCATGCATTTTCCCTTTTCTCTTACCTAACATATGGTGAAAAAAAAAACATGCAGACGAGGATGTAGTCAATTCGGGCAGCAATTTAAAAAACCAAAATTAATGTCAAATCTCAAGGGTATGATTCCAGGATGACAAAATTGAAATCCTGTTAATTTTAAAATCATAGTCCAACTTATGTCAATATTGACTAAAGCCTAGTTGTTACTTGAAAGCTTGTAATAAAAACCAAAAAAAAAAAAAAAAGATTGCATGTACCTACAAATTTCAATGTTAAAATTTCAGTACCAACATCATTTTTGTTGATAAAACCAGATTTGATTCATATTTTAAAATATTCTTTCAATGTTGTCATATATATTTTTATGTATTTATGAAGGGCTCCATCAATAACTGTTTTAATTAGAAAATTACCACTACTCTTTGATATCGAGTGTAATGGGATTTGTGTGAATTTTTTTAGTGCTTGTTATTTTCTTTGAAGGTAAATATTTTGACTAAGATATATATGGTTTTATAATATTCCAAAATAGCTCACAAATTCAATTTCGGTTGCCTCCGCCTCTTTTTTGTCTTTGCCAAAACATTTGACAAAATGTATTCCTACTTGATTACCAATTGGGTATTTAGTCATGCTTATCTGGCACCTACTGCCTACCACCCTTAATTTTAGCTTGGAAAACTCACATATCTCCAAAGTAGTTTTGTAGACTCTACTAATATATATATATATATATATAGAGAGAGAGAGAGAGAGAGAGAGAGGAAAGGATCAATTTATATAATATAAAACTAAAAAATTTTACATATTTTTTTAAATATTGATTTTAATAGATTTAATGAAATAAAGAAATTTACAAGTATATATATATATATATATATATATTGACTAATATAATGTTTATTTTTTTGGGTGGGGGAGGAGATGAAGTTGTAACTCAAAATCCTGCCTGCTAGTAATCCAACACTCTAAGATTATATTTGATGTATAAAATTATTAATAAGATATAATGATAATTATTTTATATTATATTTGATTTATATATAAAAGAGAGGGATATGGATTGTAAGGATAATTAATATTTTTTTGATGTAGGATTATTCAATCCTTCATAAGTGGATAGGATTTTTTTAATCTATAAAATAAAATTTATATGTTAAATTACATCTTTAAAAATTATATTAATAATTTAAATTGTATAAATTTTAAGGAAATATAATTTTGACAAATAAATAATTATCCTATCATAATTATTGCATACATCAAATACAAAATAGAATTACATTATTTAATCTAATCCTATTTATAATATTATATTATCATATTCTATCATAATCTTGTGTGTATAGGATGATAATCATTTTATATTATATTTATTTTGTATAAAAAAATGATATGATTATAAGAAAAATTAATCATCATTTTAGTATATGATGATTCAATTATTCTAAAGTGTAGAGGATTATTTTTAATCAGTGGGATTAAACTTATGTACTATTATGCCCTTAAAAATTATATCAATAATTTAAATTATATAACTTTAAAGAAAAATAATTTTGATCAATAAATAAATTATCTTATCTTAATTATTGCACACATCAAATATAATATAAGATTATATTATTTAATCTAATTTATTTATAATATCATTTTATTATATCTTATCATATCTTGCATACTAAACACATTTTAAAATAGTTAGATGAACGTTTGAGCTGTAAAGCTTTGGATTCAATTAAAAGAGATTTATAAATTATTTAATTAAAGAGGTTCCATTTATCTAAAATGATGGATAATTGAATTTAAAATTAAATTTAATTGATTTAATTAATCATATTTAAAAAATGATATTCAATAAATTTAAATTTTAAATATAACATGTGCAATAATTTCTTCTATTTTCATATTGCAACATCTTTTATATATAAAATTGGATATTTTGCATATTTCGCATGTAATTCAATAGTCTTCCAATATGATTTTGGAAGATGCGTTTAGTTTAGGAAGGTGACGTGGTTAGGAACAATATTGATAGTGTACATTAACCATATTGGTTGTGATTTGTGAGAGTGAGACTAGGGTTGGCATCGGATCGGGTTCGGGTTCGGGGTGGGTTTTGCTCGCCTCGAACCTGACTCGATTTAATACTTTATTAAACTCGAATTTGATCCTACCCGAAATTTTTTTTGATTTTTTCATATCCGAACCAGATCAGACCCGATATCATATAAATCGTACTCGATTCGATCTGAAATTAATAAAATATTATTATTTTTAAATATAAAATATTATTTTTTAAATATAAATATTTAAAAATATCATTATATAAAAATATATATAATAAAAAATTAAATAATTAATTAAAAAATAATTTTTTATATAATATCGAATCGGATCAGATTTTAAGAAAATCCGACCCTGAATGTTTCATTATTTTATCCGATCCGATCCGACCTGACCTCGAAACCCGAATTTCAAAAAAAAAAAATTGATCCTGTGGAGTCGAGTCGAATCGAAATCCGTCGGAGACGGGTTAGCTTACCCTCTCTACGTGAGACTGCGGATGAAACTCAAATTCGACTAAAGTTGTAAATCACACATATACGAATAAAAATAATTGCTTCATTGATTGGAATATTATTTGTTACAAAGATTAATACGTATCATTAACCAAGACTTTAAGTCTATGAATAATAATAAAAAAAAAGCCATAAAAAGAGGAAAGAAAAAAACAAAGTAGCTCAAGGACCGGGGCAATTATGAATTATTAGAAAAAGTTAAAACTCGGTAAAATGAAATTAGAAAAAGGGTTGCGTAGTTTACGCCCAACTTCATAGAAGGCGCAAGCTAGCAAGAATATGACACGTGAGAGCTAGGCTGGCAGGTGACTCGTAAGTTGTAAACTTTGTGGTGTGTGGACTATAAAAGGCCCACCCTCTCACCTTTGTTTTCCCATGCTCTGGTTATCATAGCGTTTCAAATACACAAACAAATATAGCAAGCGAAGCGAGGCCAAAAGCCTTTATGAATCAAAGCACTACCCTCCTCCCCCAGGACAAAACAAACGCACAAAAAAACACCAACTGAGGAAATCAAAACCGCAAACAGAGAGAGGGAGGGAGATTCGACTTTCTCTTTCTCTCGCTCTCGACGTCATCGTTTTTTGGGCGGAGCGTTTGTTTCTTTTAAGGTTTGGCATTCGGAGGAGAAAAAATGGCGGAATCTTACGTGTTGGGATGGGTCTTGTGCTCATTGATGGCGCTTGTCGCGTTGTGCGGTGTCATTTTGAAGAGACGGAAAGGGAACGGAATCTCCGCCACGGTGACTGAGTCCGTGAATAGCGTCCCAACGAGTAACGGAGGATGCAGATCCGCTGACGGCAGCGACGCTGATGTCATCATCGTTGGGGCTGGCGTTGCTGGCTCCGCCCTCGCTCACACTCTCGGCAAGGTGCTTTTTACATTTTCCTCCACTTTCTTTGCATTTTTCTCCGTAGCCAATCAGGAACTAGTAAAAGATTTCTTCATTTCACTATTTTTTTCCTTTCATTTTTGAAGAGGTTGAGGTGATTTTTTTTCTTTTGCCCTGCACTTTCTGGAACCTTCCGCTGTTTAAAACGCTATACACCTTTTCCTTTTAATTTTTTAATTTTCTTTCGAGATTTGTTTATATAATTTTACTATCCTTTTAATTTTTTATGTTTCTCTGTTAGAATATGATGCAACTTTTAAATGCGCATTATTCAAGAAAAAAAACTTACGAAATTGTCCGCCATGGATTCTAGGAGTGATTTACAAGCTTTAAATTTACAAATCAGTATTTACCATTTTTACAAATTTTCACTATTGGTTCATATCTGTGACTTTCTTTTTTTTTAAAAGAAGGCCTACTTACCGGTTACCAGTTACCACTTATACCAATCATAATTGGAGGCTTTTGCCGAAATGAACTTAAAGAAAATGAACCATCTGTTGCTATTAGCAATTTGTAGACCTCGATTTCTACATGATTAATCACTGTCAATTAAATATAATCTTGTGTTAGAGCTGTAAAGGAAGATTGCCTTGGACAAGGTAGACATTTTTTTTTTGTTGCTGTAATAACAAATATATATTACAATTGGTTTTCCAAGTTGTCTGTCCCCACTCTCGTGTATTTATTATCTTTGAACTTATTATCATTTGAGGATGCTGATTTAGCCACCAAATTCTAGCCCTTACTCAAGGATTTAGGCATCCAGCCAAATTAATCTCTGCTCATATTCCCTATGCGCCGGTTCATTGTTCTGATGACAACTTTTTATGGATGATATCCAATTTAATTGATAGAAGTGTATTAATAATCACATAAGTGTACTAGGTCCCTTAGAATTGTTTTTGTTCTTAAAAAATTTTCACTGATGTATGTACATTTAGCATCCATTTCCTTTTTTTTCAAGGATTTAACTTGCTTTTATAGGTTTTAATGGGATGCTTATGTGTAAATTAAGAATCATTTCGGATAATAGCATTTTTTAATAAAATAGTGACTATTCTTATTGAAAGTTATTACTACTGTAAATTGATTATGTGGTATAAATCACAGGATGGACGTCGAGTACATGTGGTTGAAAGAGACTTGACAGAGCCTGACCGTATTGTTGGGGAATTGCTACAACCAGGGGGCTATCTCAAGTTAATTGAGTTGGGGCTTGAAGGTAGGTGAATATTGAATTGTTTGATTATTTAGAGATGTTCATGGGGTTAAAGTTCATGTTTGGTTATGAATTTGTTGATATTTTAAGCATTAATTATCCTTGATTACTTTCATAGATGACAGAATGAGTTCAATGAGTCTTCTTTATTTCCTGACTGCAGATTGTGTGGAGGAAATTGATGCTCAGCAGGTATTTGGTTATGCTCTTTTCAAGGATGGGAAACATACCCAACTTTCTTATCCCTTAGAAAAGTTCCACTCAGATGTATCTGGTAGGAGCTTTCACAATGGACGTTTCATTCAGAGGATGCGGAAGAAATCAGCTTCTCTTCCCAAGTATGTATTTTCCACTAATCAATTATTTTTTTTTATGTTCCTCATATTCATTGGTCAAACTTTGTAGTGTTTAAAAACAGTGACCTATAATGATGCTTCAATGTTATGAAAATTTGAACTGCCTAAGGTAGTGTTATGGTAACAAATAATAATTCACTATTAAGGTAGTTATATAGTTTTTTCCCTTTTTTTTTTTACCAGTGTACGTTTAGAACAAGGGACAGTTATTTCTCTACTTGAAGAAAAAGGGACAATCAAAGGAGTGCAGTACAAAACTAAAGATGGCAACGAATTGACAGCATTTGCACCTCTGACCATTGTTTGTGATGGCTGTTTTTCAAACTTGCGTCGCTCTCTTTGCAACCCTAAGGTGAGTTGATCCATCAACTTTTTGTTTTGATGGTCGAGAAAATGTAAATTCCCCATAGTATCTTTTTTTTGTTCCCTTTTTTTAATGTTTGAAATAAACAAGTAATTTTAAAATTTTAAAAGGCCTAATTTATAACCTGCAGGTAGATATACCCTCTTGTTTTGTGGGATTGGTCCTCGAGAATTGCCATCTTCCATACTCAAATCATGGGCATGTTATACTAGCAGATCCTTCCCCTATTTTGTTCTATCCTATTAGCAGTACAGAGGTTCGCTGTCTGGTTGATGTACCTGGTCAGAAGGTTCCTTCTATTGCAAATGGGGAGATGGCAAACTATCTGAAGACCATCGTGGCTCCTCAGGTATTTAACTGCTCTTAATTCTGCATATTTTAACTCCTTATTGAAGTTTTTCTTTACTCTTGATATCTGAATTTATGTTTGATTTATCTATTATATTTAATGATTTCTTGGATTGACAATATGCTGCATATGCAATAGGTTCCCCCAGAAATCTATGATTCATTTGTAGCAGCGGTTGATAAGGGAAATATTAGGACAATGCCGAACAGGAGCATGCCAGCCTCTCCTTATCCCACTCCTGGAGCCCTATTAATGGGTGATGCATTCAACATGCGCCATCCATTAACTGGCGGAGGAATGACTGTGGCTTTATCTGACATTGTTGTCCTCCGTGATCTACTAAGGCCTCTGCATGACCTCAATGATGCACCTACCCTCTGCAAATATCTTGAATCATTTTACACCTTGCGTAAGGTAAACTATATTAATAAGCTGATTTCCATTCGTTACTGGTTTTGATGTGCCAAGATTCTCTAATCAGATTTCAAAATGTTGAATTCAAAATTTAACTAAACTTTCTCCCTTTTTATGGTATAATATAATTTCATATTACTGTAGTGAACTCATTTTGATGTGACGTTTCGCAGCCTGTGGCATCCACTATCAATACCTTGGCAGGTGCCTTGTACAAGGTGTTCTGTGCTTCACCTGATCAAGCAAGGAAGGAAATGCGTCAAGCTTGCTTCGACTATCTAAGCCTTGGTGGTGTATTCTCAACAGGACCTATCTCTTTGCTCTCCGGTTTGAACCCTCGCCCCTTGAGCTTGGTTCTGCATTTCTTTGCTGTGGCAATATATGGTGTTGGTCGTTTACTGTTACCTTTCCCTTCACCTAAGCGAATCTGGATTGGGGCTAGATTGATCTCGGTGTGGATCCTATCCCTTTCATTTTCTTTGATTTTGTCTTTTGGCATTACTTGATATGATAACTCCATTATTTTATTTGTCATCATCAGTTTATATTAATATTTTGTTACTTATAAAATATGGTGCCAGGGAGCATCAGGAATCATCTTCCCCATTATCAAAGCAGAAGGAGTTAGGCAAATGTTTTTCCCGGTGACTGTTCCTGCATATTACAGAGCTCCTCCTCTTTGAGATCCAGATGTCAAACTAGTTTGTAATCTCATTTGTCTTCCACCTTTTCCAAGTTGTGGGGAAGGTAATTGGTCAACCAAGAACCTCATTCTTTAGGCTGTAAAAATCCGAGATCTAAGTGTATAATGTTTTTCCAAAGTGGTGGAATGAATCTTGGATGAGGAAAACGCTCCTGTTTTATACAATGATTTGTTTATTTAATTTATCATGTTTCATTATCTGTCTGTCATAAGACGTGTTTGTTATTTTTCTTTGTGGGGTAGGTAGGGGAAGAGAAATTCGAATTCCCGACTTCCATTTCAGCCACTTGGGTTGGGCAGTTATGATCTCTGTCATCATATATATACTCCATTGAAACATGTTTTTAATATTTGAATAATTGAATTCAACGGATATATTCTGTTTTTGGCTGGTGCCAGCAACATTTTCTCTGGCTAATGGGGAAGCGGAACAAGATCTTTGTTGCCAATCCCATTTGGCAGCATGTGGCTGGTCAATACTCCATGGGCACAAGATGGGCAGAAGACAGTGAATGAATGAGTAACATTATGCCTTTGCCAACCCCAATCGCCTCGTTGGATCATCTCTTCGTTAAAACAACAACGAAGAATTCTCTGATTAAAATTGACTTTCATCTCAGATTCAACCATAATAATGACGAAATATGCTATTTTCTTCAAGAAATTAAAATTGACTTGATATTAAATTCGTACTAACACAGTTTTATGATAAAATTACCAAGAAATTTGACATACTTTCATCAGAGAAATTTGGAGTAAAGATATAAACAAACAAAATCATGATTTCTCTCTGCATGAATCAAAGAAATTCCAACTGAGGGATTTAGAAGCATGGTATCATGCCCTTATAAATACATTACCATTCCCCACTGTATTATGCATGCAAAACAAAAAATCATCATCCATCCCTCAGTAACAGCCTAGAGATACAACATCCGCATAAACTCAGTTAATTCCAAAGGAAAAAAAAAAGATCGGCAGCAATGAGTGTGAACTCTCCAACCGAAAAGTAAAGGTATAAGTATAGGGTTTTGAATTTCTACATCCCTATTCTAGCTCTTCATTCCCAAATCTTTCAGAGAATTAGCCAGGTTTTTATACCCTCATGTTCTTCCTTTCTTCTTTTATAGCTTCATAGGAGGACATTACCTCTTTAAATTTGGCCTCAGCAACTTCTGAAATAAAGCACAAGGAATAAAACTTTAAATGAACAATCCAAAGCAATGCTGTTAGGATTATAACTTCAGTAATAACTGCCCAACACATGTCACCTTTATTGTCCTGGTTCTGATCTGGGTGGAACTGTTTTGCCTTCACCCTGAATGCTGTCTGCAGAAGGATATTGTAATCAGTTTATCATCACAGGCAGGACATAAAATCCAGTAACGTCTAGAAACTATAATAATCCCAGATTTTCAATTACGTTCTTTGATTGATATATCAATCCATATAAAACAGGTAAGCGTTAACTGCTAACTGACAATACATCAAGTAAGAAATAATGACAAAAGGCCAGCAAAAATTGCAATAAACTAACCCTTAAATGAATAGTATTTATAACAAGGGTTTTGCAGGAGTGTTCCACCTAGGGGAATATGATTTGGGTGTCGACAAAAATGTGATTTAGTCACAATGTAATATATCAAAGAATAGAATGCGGGCAACTTAAATGCAAGCACATATCCAGAGAGTATTACAAGAAGAATTTGTGTGAATATTATTGTGCTTGAAAACAAACATCCAAAAACTTAAGACATTCAGACTTCTTAGTCTGACAAAATATTCTTAATTAATAAAGCAAGATGGCAATTTGATGACCATTAGCATAAATTTGCAATCTGTCCACCTTGTGAAGATTGAGGTATCAACTGGCTAAGACAAGCTCGGGTTTAATTTCACTAATTAGTTATCAAATATTGGAAAAAGTTAAAGCAAGTCAACTTTTGATCAAGATGCACCCGAAATGTTATGATATATAGCCAATAACACAATCACAAACATAACTATTATAATATTACTTTAAAAAATGAAAAAAAAATTATACCTCAAAATAACAGCAGCAATATAGAAGCATTTTAAAGATAATTAAGTATACCTTAATCTCATCTTCTGTATATGGTTTTGTTCTGGCCCTGGGGAGAAAAGCAAGTCATGAAATGTCAATTATCAATTTATCATTGCTGAATTATCAGTTGAGCTCTTGGCTAAGCTGATAAGAATAGGATGGAAGAGAACATATTAACGCCTATGTTACAGCAGCATTACCTGTCAAGACCTAAAACTGAGTAGTGATGTGATAATGGATAGCTTGCGCTATCTCTTTGAGGTGGCCTGTAATTGGTCCTTTGATCTCTGTAAGATGCTTCTGCCTTCCAATACCAATCATCTCGCTGGAAGTGCTGATGATAAGCACCGGGTCCATTTTCCTTCCAGCTCTCATAGCTCCTTTTGTATTTATTTCGCTCCCTGTTAAACACACTTTGCATGCGCCTTATTCGCTCCTATAAAGAGAAGCAGAAATTAATTAACAATATGATGATATCACAGTGGTCTAGTAAATAAGCAATCAATATAAGCGGGGCTGAAGCTGTGGGGTGGGTGCTAGCAGCCCCGCCCCACCTACCCCCAACCCCAGCCTTTGAAATTGCTAGGAAATATTACGGACTAGGAATAGCAAGTACTAAAATAGAGTAACATGATTGGTGTTGAAAGACGAAAATGCTATTGCACATTAGACTATCCTTCCAACTGACTCACCTTTTCTCTAACCAATGTACCAAATCACAATAGATTTTCTGATGGTGGCACAAATAGCAACATGAAGCTGGGGTATATCTCCCAGAGATTCAAAAATTCCCAAGACACAAGTTTTCACCATCATTAAATACTAAATGTTACAACTTATCCCTCCTTCAAAGATCATATATAATTGCCTATAAGAAATTGCCATTTAAAACAACCTAAACTAATGCTTCTAAACCATGTTGCAAGACCTATAGGAAGAGTATGACAGTAAAATATAGAGAATGCTATAACATAACCAAAAACTTACCACTCTCTCCATTTCTTCCTCATACTCTTCTTGCATTCGACGATTATACCTCCTCCATGCTTCCCCCTGAAAGGATGTTCGAAAAGAACCTCCTCTCTGTGATGATTGTGACCTGGCTAACTTTCATGGTGCAAGTACACATTATAAGATTGGGGAATACATAAGAGAAATAGGAAATCCTCTATTCAACTGTTTCGAGGCATAAATCGACATTTCTCATTGTGCATGATACTTTATTATGATATCAAGTTAATCTATAAGATACCAACATACTAGACCCATAAAAAAACTCAACAAGGCAGTAGTGAAAAATAGCACAGCTAAACCATATCCTTAAAATCTAAAAATATCAGCACAGGAAAACATATGTATTTATGCCTGATAAAATGTTATCAAGACCTTCAACACTATTAGCACATTATAGCAGCGCTCACAGCATCAAAACAATAATTTTGATTTCAGACTGACCCATAGAAGTGAATCTTCCTCTTTAAATCCATTTTATCTTTACTTTGGAAAAATGCATATCATCCTATTAACAGTATTTCTTTTTCAGAAAAACAACTAGCCAAGAATCTAAATTCGTAGTTACAAAAGCAATTCAATCACCATCCTGGTTTAAATTAAAATATTACAAAACAATTGAATATTTTAAGAAAAAAATATTTTCTTCCACCATTCCCTTAAAGAAAACAATGAAGATACTGAAGATGAAGTATATAAGGAAAGATTTTCCCTGGACAAGTCCGTATTTCAACTATAATAATAGGGGATTATGGAGAGCTGAATCGTGAAAGAACTTCTTTTCGGTATACCTGAGTATATATCCAATCAACAGACCTCCTCAGCTGACTAACCTGCCAGATTGCAACTACCATCAAATGGGTAACTCTACCAAATAGCTGCTTCCACGAACACAAACTTATTCTTGCAAGAAAAGCTAAGATCATTTATTTCCATTCCCCAAAAAAAGCCCCAAACTTTCTTCTTAAATTTTATTTAAGGCCGAGAAATCAAATTTAAACAAAAGCCCCTAATAGTAAAGCTTACTAAACATGAAATTCTAAAACGATCAATTAAAATGCGTAAAAGACGGAAACTTTAAAAGAACTGGAAGAACTTACAGCGAAAGTGGTGGCAGTGGCGCCAATTAAGCCAAAGAGGAAAATCCCCCAAAGTTTGGGGTCTTCCTGTTTCCCTTTATAATCCCTGTTTGGAGACGACCATTGCTTACTTTTATCCCCGTCAGCATCCTCACCCCCCATTACTTTCGATTCCCCAATTTACCTGAATGCTGAAATTTCAACAATCCCTTTGCTTCAATTCAATTTCAATCCCAATCCCAAACCTAATCGCATGGTTAGGGTTTCTTCTTTTCTTTTTCTTTTCTGCTATTTTTATGTGTGATTTTTCTGCAGAAAATTTATACCTTTCACTGACTTTGAATTTGATTCTATAACACATTACCTGATTAATGCCCCAACATTGTACACGTGTCATTCATTTAATGGGACTAATATTGGGCCAAATAAGACTATAAGGCTTGGCTTTCCCGTTGAGGAATATTCATAACCGTTGGATCCGGACGTCACGCGCCTGCCTTTCACCCCACATCTTTTCTTTTTTTTTTTTTTGAATGTTATTAGAAATTAATAATAATTCATTTCATTAATTCTTTCTTACGGATCTACAATCACAAAATGTGATTCAATTAATTTAATTAATCATATTCAAATTATGTTATAATGATTTTCCTTTAAAATCATTCATTTTTATTTATTTATGATTCTACAAATTTTGTCTTTTTAATTTTTTTTTAATTTTCAGGGCGCATTGCTTATTGTCGCGTATTTTCACGGCGGCTCGTTTTTTTTTTTTTATTAAGCTCATCAATTAAGATTTGATTAATTACTTAATCTGTAATAAATGATCCATTATGAGCTTTCACATTTCTAGCTGCTCAATCATTTTTTTTTTCTTGCAAATAGGTCCTTCCGGAGGCGTAAAGGAACCTGTTACCAGAGTTGAAGGTATTTTTTCTTTTTTGCTTTAAAAATTTCTTTAATTGTACTTAACAATAGGATATTGGTGCTTATTTTTATGCTATACCACACGGCATTGCTGCATATTTTCTTTGAATTGCGTATAAACAAAGTGCGCATCTTGGATTTATATGCATAGGACATTTTGCGTTTATTTGTTGATATTTTATAAAGATGAATTAGTAATTTGGGGTTTTCTTGCTCGAGTAGAATTGGTTAGATTTGCTAAGGATCTGTTTATAGATGCGAAATCTTAATGATATGTTTTAGCTGAGGCATCATTTCCTTGTGCCTTTTGATACACTATTAGATAAGTGACATTTTGTTTTAAGATAGGATTTGATCTTCATGTGCAGGTGATTTTTCTTGCACATTTGAGGTTCGGCGGGCAATTTCTATTTTGAAGAAAGCATATGGTGATAGCATGCATAAAGTTTTGCATGCTGGTGTGGAGCCGTATGCTGATACTAACTGCAAATGACTAGTGCATAATGGCATTGTGCGTTTGTCTGACATCAAATTTCCTCTTCCATACTGGCTGAAATCTTTCCCTCTTGTAATTGTTTCGGATGCATTGATTACTTGTCTCCAAGATATCTCAACAAGACACTTCCAGATTTTGCAAGGGTATTGGCTGATGGAGTTGTAATATTTACAGGTAAAAGAAGCTTTAGTTTTATTCTGATTCCTGTTATATGTGCCTTCCTATCCCATAATGATCTTTGCTTGCTTGCTGATGGTTTCAACCACTTCGTTTTTTTCTTCTTTGCCAAATTTAGCCAATTTTCTATTGGTGGACTTCTCATTGATTCTTTGTTTAGATCTACTGCCAACCTTTACTTCTTTCTTATATGCTGTATGCAAATCATCACCATCTTCTTCTTTGTGTCCATCTTTTAATAGAACATTGTCCATTCTACGTTATATATAAGAATGCATTAAGCTTTTATAGCTGTGTTTCTGTAGCTAATTTGCTATATGTGACAACAAAGAAATAGTTTGAACCTTTTGACATGCCAAGGACCTCTCTGATTGTTACAAATATAGGTTTACTAGGTCAGAAGGAAAGCTAAAGCTGCAGAGGTGTCAAAATATGGAAGGGCGGTAAGTGGCTATCAGTTTGTTCCTTTATTACTGCTTGATATAAATTGTTAAGCCTTGACAATCAACAGGAACATGGACACTGTCGCTACCCTTTTTTGTTGGATAGCCTCTGGCCTGTTAAATGAATGTTGTCAAGTAGAACTTTCTATGGTCAGTTGTCAGACTTGAAACTTTGAATGCACTTCAATGAGATAGACTATCTAGTCAATGGTTTAAAGTCTGTCAAATTCCAGTCTATCTAAGGGGAAAGAATTGTTTGGCTGTGGGTTGGTTAAGCAGGTATGCAGAGGGACATGATTTGTTCATTGCTTGGGTGTGAGTGGTATTGAGTGTTTCAATTTCTTTGTGTTTTTCTTGCTGACCAGTTGTTCAATTTCTCCTTTTGACTCACTCTTAATGAAATTTGTTTAAGCCCAGCAGAAGTTATATAATGAATGACAATATAAAAACACTATTATCATGTGTTCTTTTGGCATAGATGTTAATAGCATTTTATGATAATATATCAGAAACCAGGAACATTTGATGTAATCTGTAAGGTTAAAATAATCCTCTTACTTGGAGCTTGGTCTTGATACCTTTTGTCTCCCGATTTGGGGCATGTAGGAGTATCTTTGGTGCATATTCTTGAGGCTTTAGCATTTTTCAGCTAGTTTGAAGTAATCTTTTGTTTTAAAGTTTTAAGTCTTATAGGCTGAATTATTATTGAGAGGTGCGACACTAAATCTGAAGAGCATCTCCTTTCCATCGTTGCTGTATGGACCATACATTATTTTTCATTTATCTGTTGCAAGTGCCAATATGTAGAATTCTGGAGATAGATTCCTGTTTCCATGTAATTTGACTTCTGTAGACGTATGTGAATGTATACAACATGTTTTTTTCTGTAACCAAAACAGCAATTAGGAAAATGTGGAGACCTTTAGTTAATTTTCACAACCTTAAAGATTGTACTACTTATAGGTAGAGTTTGGTAGTTCTGGTAAGACCACCATGATAATGTAATCACCGATGTAATTTTCTTATCAAAGTGATCTTATTACTTGTGATTTGAAATTATTTTATTTGGTTAACAATTATTAATTCTTATGAATTAAAAATCTTTGTGAAAGATATTACAAAAAATCAAATATTATTTTGTTTAAAAGTATGAAAATAACTATGCATATTGTAATAATTACACAAATTAATAATTTTAATATTGTTTAAAGATAATAATTTGTAAAATATTAGTAATATTTTATAATAAAATATAATAAATTATTAAATTAATAAATATATTTATTGATAGGTAAATTAATTTTTTATAATATAGATTATGTAAAAAAAATTGAATTAGAAAATAAATCTAATCTATTAAATTCATAATAAAAGAAAAATAAAAAATTAAATTATATATAAAATATTAAAAAAATAAAAATACAATTATTTTTAAACTTGTTATGATGAATATTACTTTGAAAATATAAAAATTATAATATAAAATAATTACAATTTTAAGAAAAATTAAAATTTTAATTCACATATTAAATAAGTAATATTAAATATTATTAATTTTATATATTATTTCTTCCCAATAATAAAAGTTTTTTATTATTTTATATGAGAATTAAATTACCATTCAAATTCAAAATTACTGTTACGTAAGATTATGAATGCTTATCAAATACAATAATCTAATTACTATGGATAGATCACTCCATACCAAATACTATTATAGTGTAACAGGTTGCTTTTCCCAATTAAAGTTTCCATGTATCTTATATTTGTTAAGGGTTGAAAGCAGTTAAATAATGCTTGATTTCTGCAATTTGAGTTATCTTAACATTCTTTTTACCGAACATTAAAACATGTACTTATATCCATGTTTTTTGTAATAAGTAACAAATGGTTGAGATGGTTAACTAGTCTCAAATTTCGAGATTTAAATCATAATGGTATTTAGTGGATTGTGCTTTCCATGACTTCTACATTAGTAATGTGACATGCTGAAGTGATTTCTTGATTTCGAAAGGCTAAATTGATCAGGAGCTCGTCTTGGTGGGCACGATACTTTGTCCAGACTAGCTCAGAAGAAAATGAAGTTGCAGCCAAAAAGTTCAATCAGGCGCAGAAAAGAACTCATATAGCCCCAGGTGCCAAAATTTTCACCTAAGGTCATATCACTGATTCCTTTACTTAGTAATTTCTTCATCGTTAGGGAGTTCCATAGTGCAACTGATTAAATGTTTAGTAGAATAGTTTAAATTTTGGTATAAAATATTTATTTGGCTTTCATTAGCCTACTTTTGAATTCCATCCGATATATATGATGCATTCTTTAATTGATATTATTTTGAATCACAACATTTCTCTGGTATTAGCTGCAACAAGCTAGCTGAAATGCGTGGTAGCCTTTTTTGCTCCATTGATAATTGTAACTCATGGTTCTTGCAAACCACTTAGATTTAGAAGAACTATTGATTTTTCCCCACCAACAAGAAAAGACAGGTGTTCCTAATTTATTTTTACCTTTGTTTCAATTACTGCAACATGTGGCCCAAGTTATCAGTTGGGCTTCCGGTACTGTAATATTTTCTTTCATGTCTAGAGCAGCAAAGAATGTTTTATCCCTAGCTATATCACCTCACTTCTTGTGGTTGTTGTCTGCTCACTGCTTAGTGCCAATGAGGCTTCTGTAAAGTTACCTAGAAACTGATAGAAAGGTCTGCTCGGGTGGTCCATTATTGGTCCTAGCTACGGATGGAATAAGACCTTGATGCATGTCTGATATTTGATATAAACCGAGACCAATATCCCAGTGATGATGTTCCCCTTATCCTGTCCATCATTGTCGAAACCGTACCAGACCTAAATCGGGTCAGTGTCATTAAACATGTTCTTGATGACTTATTTTTGCTTAAATTTTCATGTTTTCAGTCAATTTATGCTTTTAAAACACTGCAATCTCAATCCTACAAGATTCAAGTGGCTGCCATTGTTTCCAAGTGAAGGGTTGAGTAATTGTTTTCCCTATCTCAATAAAAATCTCGTTTCCTGCTTTAAGCTGATTCCATTTCTTTGAAAGCAGAAGAGCTTCAGCGTTTTATTTTGCTTAGACATTGAGCTGAGTATGAAAGGGTGAGTTTATAATATTTGATTGATAGTCGAGTATCTCAGATAATTTTTTATTGATATAAGATCGGGCCAAATCCCAAGCAATGAAAACGAAATATGGCAGTGATTTCTTAAGTTCAGCTGTACGTTCATGCTTGATACCGACTTCACAATTATCCTATATTCATATATATCTGAATGATGCTTATTTCCAAGCTGTAAATGTAAAAGACAAAAGAGTACTTAAAAAAGGAATCCCAAGAATGCAGAAAAATTGAAGTTATATAGCTAGCAGTACTGCAATAGAAAGATAGATATCACTTTCAATACGGCCTGGACTGTTCCCTCATGTGAAATGCCAAAGATAAGGACAATTTTATCGATGGCCCTTCTTTGTTTGCTTCTCCTTACAAAAACCAAATAATTAGAACTTTCCCACCAAAGTCACCCCAACTAAAAATCTTTGACTAATTGGGTGAACAAAGCGTGCCTTCAGCGGCAGTTTGTCTCCCTCATAAGTGAGTGAAAGGACTAAAGTTATGTTCAATGGTCTAATATTACCAGAGAATAGACGACAATTTTCGAAGGGACCTAAGTTTCATTGTTTCTGTGTTGGTGTCCTCTAAGGCAGCTTCAGCTTTAATTTTCCCACCTAGATTGTGATTTTATAGGACTTAAACTTACACTTTCTCAGAAATTCCCTCTTCTTCTTCTTATTCTCTTACTGGCTTAGTTTTTGCACTTAATTCGTCCAAAAATGGTGTATCAATCCATTAACAGGCTTGCTAATCTTGTTTATTGCCTGTCTATATGAACCAGCTATATATCGAAGTGCATATGTATAAATATTGTACATGCATGATGCATGCAAAACACGGTAAAGCTATAAATGTATGCATGCATGCATGTATCTTATGCAGTTTATACAGCATTCATCTTGGGTATCTGCGATATGGCCATGCCAAGGAACCATGCCTCCCTAGAAGTCAATTATTTGCTCCCGTTGATTGTTGACTACAAGAAGTTTTGCTAGGCCATAGTTCTGCCACAGCAATCTGGTTACCATAAAAGTATAGTTGAGGACATGTAATGCAAGTAAAAGAGATCACGGCATCATCTTTTTCAACTTCTCTGCGAGAAATTTATGATATATATTTACCTACATCATTCCTCATATATAATGTACATGCACTGCTGCGGCTCACGTAGCCAGCATTCTACTTTTGCACATTTTTACTTGATTTTCCAAGTTCACAAACAAAATTTTAGCTTTTTATCCTTTCAACGTACTGCATCATCAAGTTAGAAAAAGAAAGTAAGAAGTTGATGCAAAATGTTTAAAGAGATAATGTTAAATAAGAGACTAATTCCAACTTTAATAAGCATTAATCTATATATTGTGGAAAAAAAAGGTATTTTCAAATCTGTTGATTAAGTGTTCATTTTCAATTGAGTTCAGTCATAAAACGCAATTATGATGCGGTGGGTGTCTTCTATTTTTTTTAACTTGTTATCCTTTCAACATATTGCACTATAGTCTAAAGGTAAAATAAATAAAAGATGAAAATATTACATCATCATCAAGTTAGAAAAAGAAAGTAACAAGTTCGTGTAAAATGTTTAAAGAGATAAAGTTAATTAAGAGACTAATTCCAACTTGAATAAGCATTATTTTATACATTGTGGAAAAACAAAAGGGTATTTTCAAATATGTTGGTTGAATGTTTATTTTCGATTGAATTCAAATCATAAAACGCAAATATGATACGGTGAGAGTCTTTCCCCCCAACACGGTATAAAAGACCAGATTACTTATCAACTTTAAATATGTCGACCAATACTACTTCCCATGCCATGCCTTTCACGAGTTTATGGAAAACCAATTCCAAGTTGCAATAATTATATAGGTCCCAGTTGTATAGTCAGAAAACTGTTCCAAAACATATCTCTGATTTTAAAAGGGATGATTCGTTCGAACCTTATACTCATAATAATGGGAATATAGCAATTAATTGACTACTTGTTCATCTAACTCCAAATTTCCAACTTATAATCAGTTATTGGGGCAGTTTGCAGGGGCTTGTGATTTTTTCAGTCTATCAAGTCTACCGTCAACATTAATTATTTATACGATTGGGAGGTCTAGAAAAAAAAAAAAGAAAATTTGTATAATTTCATCAATACGATAATGATCATGTTGCACATGTTGAAATGAAATTAGTTTGTCAGAAAAACCAGCATTGGTCTGTCAATTATTAAAGCTGAAAAACTACTGTCTTAAACAACTTGGTCCGGCTTTTGACTTTGTGGCTCGTGCTTCACCGGGGTTCCTGATCTTTGCACTGAACATAAATTTAGCTGACTATACTCCTATCTTTTTAAACATAAAAACAACAGATTTTCAAAATTTTTACTGCATGATTGCAGAAAAATGGTTATGTTTTGTCGCATATATACCAGAGTACGTTTTCACATTTACTTTTATTTTCTTTCTCTAAGGGGTGAAAGAATACGGTTTGGAAAAAGCTTGGTAAGAGACTTCAATGTTCCATCCATTAATGCATGTGTTCAAAATTTCCAAAGGGTTTGGAAACAAGCAAGTTCAGACCAAGGAAGACTTGGCTTAGCTTTGTCTGGTAAAGTCAATCTTGGAACTTGGAAGTTTGTAGAATTAAGTTATAGACTGAAGCAAAGCCATTCCATATCTGTTAACTCGAATCTATCAGTTTGGTAGATGTAACTTTCAGGGTTTCAGCTATAATCTGTACGCCCTAGAAAATGAATGAAGTTGGGATAGAACCAGAGGGGAAGGAAGAGAGGGTGAGAGCGGGTCCACATTATTGAGGGCAAGAAGAAGGTAAATGGTCCATGAATGTCAATGAGGCAGTGGTGCGTGACCCACGGGGCAAGTTCTAATGGGCTTCACGTTGGCTGTCACCAATTTTACAGAAGACTAGGGTCATTTCTGGGTCGCAAAAAGTCTTTACAACAAATTTTTTTTTTTTTTTTGGGTGTTTTAGCTGCAGAAACAGAACAATCCAAAGTGAAAGTTTCCACATGATCAAATAAACCTTCTTCCATTACAAATCCACGTGCCCGGGTCCAATTATTACTCCTTTTTTTTTCTGTCTAATTGAAACCATTAAGATATATGCAAGTAAAGCTTATTTCAAGAGTCAATTAGTAGTAATGGTGAATGAACTTTTTGTTCCTTATAGCTTTACTATAGTATTTGCATTTTTGTTGGAAAAACAAGTGGCATTTACTCATAGACACTTCTCTATCCCAAAAAAGGGGGCCATCGGACATGCACTGATCAAAAGATAATGGTCCTGGAACTATGAAAAGACACAGTCCTAAATATGAAATGTTGATCCTGGTTCTAGTGGTTCTTTCAGGTTGCAGATAGGTGCTTTCTTATCCAGATTTTCATAGGTATGCAGAGGCTTTGGTTCCATTGGACTTTAAGCTGATAAGTGGGTATAGTCTACACTTTATCAATCCAAATTCTAATGTTCCCAACTTGCATTGCCAAGTGTTTGAATAAGATTCAGCTAGAACACTTGGGTTTCAGAGAAAAAGCAAGATTTCTCATTTTAAAAGAAAAGGAAATAACTATAGCTATTCCAAGTTGCAAAGTTACATTGACATATAATTCATACGTAATAAAGTCGAGAAAATTGAGGTCCCTCTTGCTTATAAAATGCATAGTGAAAGTGTAAGATAGGCCCCCAGGCCATCATGTCTATAAAGAGCTTACCCTCCAATATTGGTGGTGTTTGGTCTAAAAGATGCACAAATAACTCCATTCTTTTGCTTGAATTGACAACTTCTGCAGCAAGAGCCAGTTTCAACTGTGATATATGGTTGATTAACACACATTACAAAGGTTCATAATTTCCCAAGTGTGAGTATGGGTTTGACCCCCTCCAAACCTAAGAACCCCACTTTATCATTAATCCAAAACAAGATAAGGAAATTACTTAATTCAAAAAAAATTCCAACTTGCCCAAATATATTGGAAATATGAAGCTTCGAACTAAGTATTGCAAAACCGCGTTATGGTTTCATTTTCAGGTTAGCTCATTATGATAGTTATCCAAAAATTGTAAGAAATGGTCTATTTAGAAAGATCTCAAGCAGGCCCCGAGTTAAAGCCGCTAAGATTAGAAATTATAACATTATTTTATTTGATACTCTAACCCAATATGAAATTAGTGGAAATTGCGTCTGTCTTAGTTCTTAATAATTTCTTTTGCTTATGCAAAAGCCATTGATCTCTTAGCTGTTCCTCACTCTTTAGAAAAGAACGCGGCATTTCCCTGAGACGGTGAAGGAAAGACGACAAGCAAGAGTTCTGACTCCTGCAAACACCAACACTCACCCACTGCTTTTGTTAATGTAAGGAGTAAACGTCTTGCCATGGCAGCACATATTTTCCACATAAGTTTTGGTAGGAAAGATGTTGACAGAAACCATTTGCTATTGAAGCTGATAAGGACAAATGATACGTACCAATAATAACAGGAATAAAAATATACACTTTTGGCATCATTTTCATTAGTCAATTTAATTCCCCATGTCAAAGAATTATAAAGATGTTTCATAGCCAGTTTATCATAGCAGAGTAATAATGACATCATATATATATATATATAACAATATTCTCTTTATAATTTTACCAAACGAGATAATTTACGACTTATATCCAAAATACCCACATTATTGTGACCATGTGATTGGTTCATGGGTTGCAAACACACATTTTTTTTGCTGTTGATTATCTTTAAGAGATCAGATAAATTTTGTTCCCTCCATAATTAACCAGGCATATTTAATACTACAATTTGGGGGAGGGAGGGAGGGAGGGAGGCGGGGAGACACAGAAGATGGCCGACATGAATTTGAGGTCTGAGAGTATCAAGTGGACCAAGGGCACTTTGTAAGGGATTTTTCCCAACGTTAGCAATCAGGTGATCCATGGACCACAGTTGTCACATATCTAGATTCTGCCATCTGGCATTTCAGCCAATAATCAGAGCTTTTACCCTGTATTCTGTGCAATACAACATGGTTCCGGTGATGTTCCATGCAACACCTGAAATCTTGATGCTTTGGCTAACTCTTTGATAACCAGGGCGCCATTGCCTCTTATATATACGGCCATTTGGTCTTGAGTCCTTTGATTCGAAGGTTTCATCAATTAAGATGTAAAACTATTTGTAATCTTTACTATTAGTTAATCTTTTATTTGTTTTCTTCTTTCATGGTATTTGAAGCTATTAAAAATTTAATTTAAATGATCATTAAAATTAAAAATTTAACATTTTATCAACAAATCATATAATTATTCATCATTTTTTTATTTGTTATACGATAAAAACACAATTTTCTTTTGGCTAGGTAGATTCATGGAGATAGTAGGATTAGTCCCAAGATTTTGTGCAGGTATTTATGAGTAAATATATGTTTGATGACTGTCATTAAGTGCAGAAAGATTAGTGGATTCCACTGATACAAATGGAGCCCAACACCTAATTAAAAAACTTGATATGGAAGTCAATGACTTGCTTTAGCCACGAGGATGCCCTCTTTCAACTTGATGTAGTTATGAGAGTTTTGACCTATGAATGTCGGTATACTACCTTCTACTAATTTTTTATGCTCTAAAAGAAGATAATGCTAAATAGTTAAGTCGAATATAACACTAAACTAAAGGGCTGAAATCATCAAAATATTTCTAAATATATACTGATCTATAGTTTATGAATATATACAGGGAAGTTTAATTTCAATAAAAGAATTGGTCATCTTTCTTATAGTCATGAGGAAGGGTTTACTTTTTCTAATTTTCCTTCTTGTTCTTCTTTCCTAGTGGTTGCACAAGAAATAATCAAGGTATCAATTCTAATTATATAACTAAAAGCTTTAATGTACATCTTATAATTTGTTATGCGGTCTGTTAAATATCATTTTTTTTTGTGATTTTATATATAAATTAGATTTTTTCACTCGTTATCAATTGATTTTATGTCAAACATTTAACATGATATAAAGATCATATTTAGTTTTCTTATATTATCTTATATTAGTTTTGAATTTATCACATAATAAATTATTTTATTTTTAATTTATACGTGATGAACATATTAAGTAATGTTATCTTGTATATGTTAAGTTAATATCTAATTTAAATACGATATATTATTTTATTTTTAATTTACATGTGATGAGATATGTTAATTTATTTTATATATCTCATAACACCCTTACAAAATGGAAAGTGAAAGGAGACTTTGACTCAAAAACTAAAATTTTTATATTTTCATAAATTTTTTTAACTATTAAATCAAGAGATGGAGAATAGTTTTTGATTAAGTAATTTCTTGCATTAAAAAAGTTAAAGCAAATATTTTTGACTCTAAGTAATGGGTTTTAAAATATAAATAGTCTAGATAAATCGACTTTCGCAAAAGCATCAAAATCATTAAAAATGGAAATTAAAAAAGATTAGAGAACTCCAAAGCTGCCCGACGTCAAAATAATCTGCATCGTCAGTTCACAAATATTCATATTGTCGGGACTTACTTTGTGTCTCTATAAATTGCCATATCATTCCCTTCTTTCCAAACCTAAAAGCATTGAAAATCGAGCTCTCTTTTCCCTCACCTTTTTATCTCAAAAGTTTTGTCACCCAAAAGCAATACTGCTGTTCAGGCTAAACAAAATCCAGGAAAACTAAAAATTTAGGTGGTGTAAAGATGTTGTCAACCAAGGCTAGCTGCAATTCTCATGGACAAGATTCTTCCTACTTCCTGGGGTTGCAAGTTTATGAGAAAAATCCTTTTGATGAAACTGTCAATCCAACAGGAATCGTTCAGATGGGGCTTGCCGAGAATCAGGTGATTAACCCAAATGATACATAAAGTTTTACTTACCAAAATATTTCTTACTAATTTAAAAGTATATAAAATAAAGTGATGAAAAGTGAAAACCCAGTCCTTATTTCTTTCCTTCTTTATTTTTATTTTTCGCATCCTTCCCAAGAGAACAACATAGCCCACGTGACAAAACTAGAGGTTTTCTAGAAAAAACATTGAAATGGTAATTGAAAGTAGTACCTAATTCATTAATTACTCCGAGATCTTATTTTTTGCATGTTATTGCAAAAATGGTAATCTATGTTACTGTGTACTTCTCTCAGCTTTCTTTCGACCTGGTCGAATCATGGCTAAGAAAAAACCCAGACTCCATGGGACTGAAGAAGGATGGAGAATCTGTATTCAGGGAACTGGCTCTCTTCCAGGACTATCACGGATTGGCTTCTTTCAAAAATGTAACTATATATTCCTACCATTAATCTTTGCTAACCAAAAAAATCCTACATCCATGGCATTTGAATTTCAAGCTGATCGGAAACAAATTTATATACATGTATATATATATATATATATATATATATTTTTTTTTTATGGTCACCTCACTTGTATAGGAACTGGTCGAGTACATGGCACAAATTAGAGGAAACAAGGTTAAATTTGATCCGAACAACCTGGTGCTTGCTGCTGGTGCAACTTCAGCTAATGAGACTTTAATCTTTTGCCTGGCGGATCCTGGTGAAGCGATCCTTCTTCCCACACCATACTACCCTGGGTAAGTTTAAAAATTCCTAGTCCTATATATACATAGACACACAAACACATATGTATGCATGTATGCACTGCATTCAATATTATAGATAAATTCTAACTATATTTTGTTGCAGGTTCGATAGGGATCTTAAATGGAGGACTGGTGTAGAAATTGTTCCAGTACATTGCTTGAGCTCAAATGGATTCAGAATTACCATGTCTGCACTGGAAGATGCCTACCAAAGAGCTCAAAAACTTAACCTCAAAGTAAAAGGGGTTTTGATAACGAATCCTTCGAATCCACTCGGCACAACAATGACTAGGGACGAGCTTAACCACCTCATTACTTTTGCCATGGCCAGAAACATTCATGTCATAAGCGATGAAGTTTTTTCAGGAACAGTCTTTGACTCTCCTGGTTTCATAAGCATTATAGAAGCCGCAATGGACAGAAACCTTGAAAAGAAAGATGTATGGAGCCGCATTCACATTATTTACAGTCTTTCCAAGGACCTAGGTTTACCAGGATTTCGTGTTGGAATGATTTATTCCAGCAATAAAACAGTTGTTAGTGCAGCAACTAAAATGTCAAGTTTCGGACTCGTTTCATCCCAAACTCAGTACCTACTTTCCAACATGCTAGCAAACAAGAAATTCACCAGCAAATACATGAAGAAGAACCAAAAGAGACTCAAGAAGAGGAAGGAAATGCTAGTTTCAGGCCTTAAAAAATCAGGAATCGGTTACCTCAAAGGCAATGCAGGCTTGTTTTGCTGGGTTGACATGAGACATCTCTTATCTTCCAATACATTCGAAGCAGAAACAGAGCTGTGGAAGAAAATTCTATTCGAGGTTGGGTTGAACATCTCTCCTGGTGCATCTTGCCATTGCACTGAACCAGGGTGGTTCAGAGTTTGCTTCGCTAACATGTCCCAAGCAACGCTTCGAATTGCAGTGCGACGAATCAAGGATTTCGTCGATCGTTCGAGCTGTGGTGGCGGGATTGGTAAGATCAGTTACCAGCAAAACATGTCTAGTTTAAGTAGGAACTTGCATGGCAGCATGGTTCGCAAATTAACGTCATCTGATCGTGATGAACAAGAGCACGCGTTAAATTATTTTAGTTTTATTTTTATTTATTATATAGTTTGTCAACTAGTCAATTCATATAAATTATAAAGTAGTATAAATTGCTTTTCTCAGGGATGGAACACAAAGCAACATCCCTTTTGGTGGATTTACAAAAAAAGTTGAGACTTGTAAAAGAGTTTAGCTCCACGAATAAAGCTAGTCAATTGTAAACTTATTGCTTATGTCATGGGCCCCATCCCCCTTATCGTTGCTGTGAGGCAAGGATAAGGAAGAATATGTTTAAAACCTGAAAAATGAAGAAGGTTATATGGTGTACTGAAAATATGATTACAACTTAGAAAAATTAATTACGGCTCATCTTTAAAAAATAATATTTAATAGATTTGACGTTTAAATTTTATTATTTATAATTTTTTTATTTGAAGACTATGACCTCTTCAATTAAAAAAAAAAGAAAAAAAATGGGTGATCCCTACTAGTAGCTTAGATTAGATATATTCAACATAATAAAATTGCTATTATCAATCCAATTTGACTAAAGAGAAAAGCCACTTTCTATTCTCAATCCAATGGTACTAAAGATGGATGGATGATTTATTGAACCGTCAAACTGTTTAATTATACAATCAAAATCTTCGTATAGTTTAGCAATTGAAATTTAAAAATAGGAATTAATTTTTTTCAGCCAAGTATAATTTAATTTTTTTTAGTAAATAATACATATACTTGTTAATTATGATAATATACTAGCTACAATAGCGAATGATTATAATCAGGGATCCATTTTGAGCAAAAGTATGTTTAAGTGTTTTGAGTTACTAATAGTATGAAAATTATTGGCGTATTAAATTATATAGTGGGAGATAAGTTTGTCTCATACTTTCTATGAACTATGTGCTTTTCTTTTTCTAATCGATGGTTTCTTTTGGAGAAGAAAAAAATGCAAAGTTGAGGTGATGATTCATCGCAATACAAACCAATGGGCCCTCACTTGGGTTATCACTTTTCAAACCCATCTTTGTCTCAACCTAATAATTTTTGTCAGGAAAAAAAAGATGCTATAATAGTTATATTTACCTTTATAAGTTCTCAATTCCCATTGAAAAAATATAATTTTTTGAGAAATTAAGTAATTTACAAACATAATATTTTTTTAAAAAGTTTTGATGATAAGTTTCTTAAAATTTTTTTTTAAGATTATTATATAAAATCATATTTTCTTTTAATATTAGAAAAATAACATATTATATGTTTAAAAATAATTTTAAAACATTCATTAGGAATTTATTTAAAAAAAATGAAAAACAAAGGTTGAACCATGAAGCCCATTTGATTTGGTTAGGTATATAACTTAGGCCCAACCCATAACTGGCTCACATTACATGTATCAATGTATAACCTTTAGGGCCCATTCATCAATATTTTAATCTTTAAACATTTGGATAGGGAAAAAAATGCATGGAATCTCTAATATAAAGTTGAAAGTAGTTAATAAAACAATACCATGCATTAAATTTATTATATTAAAAGTTTAAAAATAAAATAAATATAAAACTAATATAGAAGTTAAGCCTAATTAAATTTATTAAAATACTTCACGAATAATTACTAAAATAAATTTTAAAAAATGCTTCATGCGGAAAACCTGTAAACTAGTCATGAATCATGATGTTAGTGGATACATCCAATACATTAATGTAGGAGAAATTATCACATATATATTCTTTCAAGTATAATAAATAAAATTAAAAATAATTAAAAATAAAACACATGTAATATTTAATTTTGCTTATGAAATTAAAAAATCTCATATTCTATCAAAATCAAATTCTTAATATATAATTATTATTGATTGTTTTTTTAAAATATATATACAAAATGATTACAAAATCTCGTTCCTAAAGGTCAACAATTCGTGTCACCGACCGCGACTTCGCTTTAAATAAATTAGGTTGCGAGGCACCGTAACAGAACCCAGAAAGGACACGAATAAAAGCTACAGAGACAGTTAAGGTGGTTCTGAGTAGCAAGATCTCACATTTTTGTACCGCCCCCTGATTTGTCGCCACGTGGATCGCGGAAAGAATATCATTGCACGTGGCATTCACTGGAATCTTTTCTCACATTAATAAAAGAAAATTGCGTGTAATTATTATAAGAAAATTTTTCAATAAATTCCTTAAAAGATATTCCAATCTTTTAAAAATTATTTCTAAATCAGGGTCCTTAATTTTTTTTTCTGGAAATTGGTCGATTTTTTTCCTTTTTAGTGATTTGCTTTTGTTTATATTTGAAGTTAAAGCAAAAGCGTGGCATTTGGCGTACAAGTAATAAACAGGCTCAAAATTTTCCAGTGTTTGGCTTCCTACTTCTTTAAGCGAATCGTTTTGCTTCAGAATCTCTCTGCGTTTGAGAACATTTTCGAAGTTCTTATGCTTTTTTTTTGGCTCTGATATCTGCACAGGTACTTTCTTTTAATTAATCTTTACTTTTTCTCCTTTTTTTTTTTTTTAAATCCAAATTGATATAGTTTTCTTGAATTTCCTCCTTGGATTAGTTGTTGGGAATATTTTTCATTTTAAATTTAATTTTTATTACTTTTAGTTTTGTATAACCTTTTGTCTTGGAACTATTGAAATGAATTAAAAGAAAAAGAGAAAAAGGGTTTAGAAATTTCATCAGGCATATAAAGGTTTAGAAATTTGCTAGCTTTATTACTAGAAAGGAAATTAGAGTGAAAAACAACTGTTATTTAGGGTTTTCATTTATTTTTTGAAGTTTGATGATGCTTTTCGCCTGCAATTAGTTTAAGATCATGTTTTTTTTACTTGAATTTTCGTTGAAGCTTTTGTTTGAACATTTGATCGATGAGGATGTTGTTTAACTTTTGGTTTCTGAACCATGACAATTCCCGAATGAATTTTGCAGCACTTGGTTCTGTGTCAAATTGAGCCAAACTTCTGTCTGTGTTATCGTTGTTGTCAAAAGCATTCCTCTGTTTTGAGCAAATTGAAAGTAATATTGGTGTCCTTCCTTGGCTAAGTGCTTGAGTAATTAAATTTCTAAAGCTTGAAAAAAGGATATAGGGGATTAGAATGGACATTGCTGGTCTTTTAACTTCTGCCGGAATCAATATAGCTATTTGTGTTGTGCTACTGTCATTGTATTCCATACTGCGAAAACAACCAAGCAATGCAAGTGTATATTTCACGAGGAAGCTTGTTCCAGAGCCAGTAAAGTGGAGTGATCCTTTCTGCCTTGAAAGATTTGTACCTTCTGCAAGCTGGATCATGAGGGCCTGGCAAGCCACTGATGAAGAAATATTGGCTGCCGGTGGTGTGGATGCTGTAGTTTTCATGAGAATAGTTGTTTTCAGGTGATTAAGTCTCCCCAGATAGAAAATTTTTTTTAAGTCTTTCAATTTTCTTGGTGAAATTTTTGCTACTAAGTTTCTCTCAAAGTCTAAGCTTGCAATTATATCCAAAACCTTTTGAAGTGCTTTAGTATTTCAATTATGGTTGGTCAGTGTCTGTTTTTTCTTTTGCAGGTTTACTAACTGCACTGTTATTTTCCTCGTGTTCTCTGCAGTATTCGGGTATTCATCATTGCTGCTATGATTTGCATTCTTCTCGTGCTTCCAGTAAATTATTATGGACAAGACATGCAGCACAAGCAAATCCATGCAGAATCACTGGAAGTATTTACCATTGGAAATGTAAAAGAAGGTTCAAAATGGTCTGTTCTGTTGAACCCATTATTATGATGATATAGTTGCTTTAGTACTTTTTTACAATGAAATGCTATTTGGATGTTGCTATGTCGAGCCATGAATGTGATGACCAGAAATGAAATTTGGACCTGAGTTTTCCTGTAGAATTCTACTTTAGCATATTTGCTTATGCAACCAAGAGGAAGAATCCAAGTTTTTTATTTATTATCTTTTATACTTTTATAAGATTCCTGGGAGAATTGTAATCAAGAATTGATTTCAAGTATAGAAAAACAATGAATTTTTAAAGTTTTCTGTTCCATTAACTGTTGCTTCTCCAGGTTGAAATATTGAGATGCAACTCCAACATAGTGGTTTTGTGGTAAAATAGATTGGAGAAAATCAGCTATTTATTGATATTTTTCTTTTTGTTTTAAAATTTTCCAGGTTTTGGACCCATTGTCTTGCATTATATGTCATATCCTGCTCAGCTTGTGTTCTACTTTACTTTGTAAGGATTTACATACCAAAATGCATTATTTACTCATATATAGTTTGACTTGTATTGATGCTTTCTAAAATTTCCTCTAGCATTCATTTAAAGATTACTGCTTCGCTATAGGAGTATGAAAGTATCACCAAAATGAGGTTGGCACATATTACTGGATCTCCTCCTAGTCCAAGTCATTTCACAGTTCTAGTCCGTGGCATCCCATGGTCTCAGGATCATTCATACAGTGAGTCGGTAGAGAAGTTCTTTTCAACTTATTATCCAGCAAGCTATGTGTCCCACCAGATGGTATATCGGGCTGGTACAGTTGATAAATTAATGGTACGCATCTATATTGAGTGACTTATATTACTGACATAATTTATATGAGTTTTGTTATTTGAAAAGGCTTTAATTTTGAAATTTTCTTCAGTGGTTTGTTTTTTTTAAATGTTAGCGGGTTGTGTCTTTAGTGCAGTTATTCACTACTTTCTTGACACCTAATGAATGAATTGCTGTTCATCCGAGGTGGATTCTCTTAGTGTTGATAAACAGAAAATGTTGCTTTCCTTTTCCCTTTTTATCATTGTGTTCTATAGACCATATAAAATAGTTTCTTCAATGGAATAAGAGCTAAAAGAGAAGTAAAAGATTATGAGCCCTTTGCATACTACCTCTAATAGGTAATCTTGATTTTTTCCAATTTGATTTTGAGATCATGTTTTGAATCTTTATATCATTGACTTTGTTCAGTGTTATTATACAATTGTGACTTGCTACTAGTTACCATACAATTATTCTTTACTTATTTTAGAATAGGACTTATTTTGGCTGAATTTTCAATTTTCTTAATTTCATTTGGTTGTCCTCATTAGGGATTTTTTGAGTTGAACTGAGATGAGTAATCTGAAAATAAACTTGTAATTCACCTTTTCTATGGTCATTCTACTCCGCTGCACACACACAATGTTCTGTTTTTTTTTTTTTTAATAATATGTAACAAGTCCTATGTATTTTCTCTAACAATGTTGTCTTTGCAGAAGGATGCAGAGAAGATGTACAGAGTGCTAAAAACTGTTGAGCCACAGTGTAGAGAGATTTCTATGCCATGTTGTCTTTGTGGAGGAACTACACATTCCTTTAAGGTGCTTAACAATGAAGCAGAAAGTGTTAAGAGTAAAATCAGCGATGATGGATTGCAACCAGCTCAAAGGGAAAAGGTTGAAAATCTTGGAATAAGATGAGTTTTGATTTCAGGGTTATAGTATGTATGCTTAAATAGTATATAATTTATGTGTGCCTTTTTTAGTGGTTTGTTGCCAAAAGCTAACTTGTTTCAGATATTGTTTTCAGTCTTCAAAGTTGTTTTGCTTTTATATCTCCTCTGTATTATTTTAATGTGCTATAAGCATCGCCAGTTCATGTGATCTAGTTTTTCCTCTGACAACAAAGAGCTTTAGTGGATATAGATCTGATCTTTTGCACCCTATGAATTGCTGTCATTTGATGCTAAAAGGCATTTTGCATGCTCTTTGGGATGTTTATATGTTATTAATCTCATTCTGAACCTTTGCTGGGATGGGTATTTTAGCTTATGTTAGATCAGATACCAACTTTTATAGATAATTATGATGCATGAAAGTAAGTTGTATTTTTAAATTTGAGCAACTAGCTTCCTCCTGTTTTTATAGATGACAGCATTTACCGTAGCTGATAATTCTAACTACATTATCTGAAGATCTGTTTTTTAAACTGCTATGCCTTACCAACTGCATGCTCATTTTCTTGATTTCTTTATGGAGATTCTCCCTATGTGGTTTTGATCTTATCATTCCATGTTGCCATCATGTGGGTGTTGATGTTTGAAAGCAAATACTGATCATTAACTTTTAAAACTTTGATGTAAATGGCCATGTGATATCCTATGTTATTTTGGCCTTTGATGCAGGAACGCCCAGCTGCTTTTGTTTTCTTCAGGACTCGTTATGCTGCTGTTGTTGCTGCACAAGTTCTTCAATCATCAAATCCCATGTTATGGGTGACACAACTAGCCCCAGAGCCACGTGATGTTTATTGGTCAAACCTCTCCATACCATACAAACAAATTTGGCTCCGTAAAATAGCAACTCTTCTAGGTGCTATTGTTTTTATGTTCGTGTTTCTTGTTCCAGTTACATTTGTGCAAGGCTTGACTCAACTAGACCAGCTATCACATACATTTCCATTTCTTAAAGGAATTTTAAGACAGTGAGTATTAGTCTGCAAACTCTATTGCTAAAGCATTGCTAGGTTGTTAGTCTCTATTATGTTGCTATTATTACAGATTGCAGTCATGGCTAATGCCTGATTGCAACAAATTAGGATATGGAAATTGCAACATGTTAGACTACATGCGTTTGTACAGAAATAATGCATGAAAGAAAACCATAGTTGTGAAACCCTATTTCTCCTGCTATATCAACCATTCTAAGCTCCTCCTATGTGATCATTAGTTTATATTGACTTCCTTAAGGAGATCAGAATCCACAAATAGAGTGCTGTTATTAGTTCTCTTGTTTTTGGAAATTACATAGAAATTAAAAATGCTTGGAATTCATGTGCATTGGTATATATGATGTAAGTATCATGGTTAAATTTTGAAGATGTTGTGCCCAGTACTGAGAGAGTGAAGGCTCTGAAAAGCAATCTAGAATAGATAAATGAGCACATACAAGTAGATAGAAGGATAAAAGCTAATATCCCTTGTCCTTAAGGTACATATCTGTCTCTGTTCTTTGTTCAAACGACTGCAATATATTTGCTTCTGACGTCTATGTATAAATGCAAAATGTGTGTTTTCCTGATGAATTTTTTGTTTCTGATTTTGGATGAAGTTTTCTATACTCGTTCCAGTATTTACTTAATTTATTCTGAGTAATAAATTATTTCATGAACTTGTTATAATAGTTGGGTTTTAATTGGTTATATATATATATATATATATAAATTATTTCATGAACTTGTTACAATAGTTGGGTTTTAATTGGTTATATATATATATATATAAACACTGGAGAATAAATTATTCAGGAGCTAGTAGCCTAGTACACCTGGCACCTAATTGATCAACTTATGGAAGTATTTTGGTTTTTAGCGGCTTCTTTTGTGAGTGTTTGAATACATCATAATTGGCTGTTTCATGGTTATTAGTGGAAATTGGAAGGAGTTAAAAAGAGGAGGAAATCTAGCAATTATTGTAGAGGATCTGGGATAGATTTGACTTGTTTGTGAATCCATCCTGTTTGTTCTTCTGTGCAGGAAGTTCATGAACCAGCTAGTAACAGGTTACCTACCAAGTGTGATTCTGATGTTATTTTTGTATGCTGCTCCACCAACCATGATGCTGTTTTCCAAAGTGGAGGGAAATGTTTCACGTAGTGGGAGGAAAAAGAGTGCATGCATTAAAGTTTTGTACTTCACAATCTGGAATGTTTTCTTTGTTAATATTCTTTCTGGATCCATAATCAGGCAATTGAGTGTTTTCTCAAGTGTTAGAGACATACCTACACAACTTGCCAAAGCAGTGCCAACCCAGGTAATTTTCCTTCCACTCCGTAATAGTTAGTTTAATAAAACCTCACTTCTTCCAACTTAACGGCAGATTTTCAGATGCATTTAAATTTAAATTTAGATTTTATCTTGGTGTATTAGAGATGCATGAGATACTTTTTTTCTACGTATCTAAACTATTCTTTTGGAATTATTATTTTTCATGAGTTTTTAAATTGCCGATATCAAACTTCTGGTTTTGACAAGCCTGCACAGCAAGACCTAATATCTTACTGCAAAAGTCTTAAAAATGGCAGTACAATTTTATGCCCTCTCTTTTGTCAGCACAGTCACATAGGACAAAGGTTGCTTCTGGTTCCTTTTATATGTCATGTGAATGTGAACCTTCAGGATTACTACTAACTGTAGTTGTTGTTCTTGTTTTCTTGAGTATCTGCAGGCTACCTTCTTTACGACTTATGTTTTATCGTCAGGCTGGGCAAGCTTGTCCTTTGAAGTAATACAACTTTTTGCTCTTCTTCGCAATGTGTTCAGAAAATTCATACTAAGAATCAAGGAAGAGTCATCTAATTGTGCTCTATCCTTCCCTTACCATACTGAAATTCCACGACTTCTTCTGTTTGGACTGCTTGGCTTCACTTGTTCTGTCATGGCACCCCTAATATTGCCCTTCTTGTTGGTTTACTTCTTTCTTGCTTTCCTTGTCTATCGAAACCAGGTTTGTTTTTGTCTGATCGATTTTATGTCCTCCTTTTACTCTTTGTTAATCTAATAATAGTCAATTTCGTTTGTAACTTTCAGTTTGTGCCCACGGAGTTTCTTAATATATATAGGGATCTATTTCCTTTATTGAGTGGACCTTGTTCATTCTCTCTGGTAAAGAGCTTTTATATTAGAGGAGTGAATATGAATGTTTTGAAAGAATAAAACAAAAACCGAAATGTGAAGAGAAGAGTGTCTAGGTTAAAATTCTGAGACATTCAGATTTCAGTTCTCAAAATGTTTTAATTTTGTTTGAGTGGATTGAGCTCTTGTTGGAGTATCCACGAGATTATTATTCATTTTAAAAGTTTTTGTACACACCAATAAAGTGATCCCTATTGAAATAATATAAAAGTGTTAAAGGAAAATCTTTGAAAGAAGGTTAAGCAGTGGAACGGTGACTAGTATGGAGTGAACAGCCAAAAATCTCCAGACTAAGTGAGCTGTTTCTTGGAAGTATATTCTAAGCTTTAAGACTTAAATGTGGTCGTTGTTTACAGAAAAGTTGTTCATCAGTAACTCCAGAAAAGCAGCTTTATGGAATTGCATTCTAAGCTTCAATTTCCTCTGTATTGTAGAATAGCTTACACATTTTATATATATATATATGCTTGTATAATTTTCACATTTATGCTACAAGGTGTTTGCAGTGTCTATTTTAAGTTGCATGTATTTTAAAAAAACAGTGCATTATGATGTTATGGAAGCATTCTATTTACATATTCACCGTTAGGTCATGCATAAGTTTGTTGATGACATTTGAGTCAAGTGCGAGTCAGAACTTTTACCTGTTCTTGGATTAATGCTTTTTGTTTTTTTTTTTGTTTTCCTTTCAGATTCTCCATGTATATGTATCAAAATATGAAAGTGGGGGACAGTTCTGGCCTATTGTTCACAACACAACGATCTTCTCTTTAGTGTTGACGCAGATTATTGCCCTTGGGGTCTTTGGTATAAAACGATCACCAGTCGCTTCTGGTTTCACCATTCCCCTAATATTTTTCACTCTTCTGTTCAATGAGTACTGTAGGCAGAGGTTTTCGCCTGTTTTCAAGAGGAGTCCTGCACAGGTAAGAATAGAAATATCTCTCTCTATCTCTCTTTAGAAAACTCCCCAACCATTTTTTGCTATGATGGCTTGGTTGTACAGGTTCTTATAGAGATGGATCGACAAGACGAGCAGTGTGGTAGGGTAGAAGAGATTTATGATCAGTTACGTTCAGCATACTGCCAGTTCCCGTTAATTGCTCGGGACTTGTCCACTTCTCAGGATTTGTCCACGGCTGGAAACACCTGGCAGAACAAAGATCAGGGAAGTTCCCAAGATCCAGAATCACTGAAGCCAGGTATGGTTGTTCTCGTGCTTGGTCGTTCCTTCTATCCAGAATCAGATAGTAATTGATTGAATCTATACTTTAAAATTTTCAGGAAATCAACTAGTTAAACTAAATGAATAGTGGGCTGTTCATTGCACTTCGGAAGGGAAAGGCTTAGTCTGAAGTGAAATGGTTTATTCTTCTGTTATAATCCTGTGCAAAAATGCGCCGTCATTACCATGATGGTTGCTGGGACTTAGTGTTCTGTTAATCTAGAAAACGTTCATAGAAACAAACATCCGTATAGAGGCTCTGTTAATAGTGGCAATGGAACATAAGGCGACAGTTTTTGCTCTACAAGACTACAAATGATGAATTACTTTTCCGTTTTAATATTCACACTTGATGGGGCAAAGATAATTAGACAAAAAGCCCTTTGATATGTATACTCAACATTGTACAGTTTCATAGGAAAGAGTTCTATCCTGTTGATGCGCATGGTTGAAATGAGGGCAGAAAACCCACATTTCTTTGAATACTCTCTTCTATACAAATTTGGTTAGTCTTATAAATTTTTGTTTCTTTCCTACTTTTGTTGGCCGCAATGGGTTAATTCCTTGAGCAAATGTCTATTATATAGGGAGATATATATGTGATATGCTTCCCATCACAGATAGATGAAATTTCCTACCCATTAATTTCAGAGCCGAAGATATTTCAATCTGTAACAAGGTGAGTTTCATCATGGGTATAAGCAGTTTTTGAAATACTCACTATTTCTTTTGTTCAATTAACTGTCACAGCAGAAGTAGAAGAAGGTGTGACTGATATGATTTTGCGGATTATCATGCAATTATATAACTTACTGATAACTATGTAGTTGGACAAACAAAACAAAGAATTTGGACAAACTCAAGAACTTAACTTTCTGCATCTGCAGATGAAGATCCATCTTGCACGAAAAACAAATTGCCTCCATTTTCTTCCAGCAAGCTTCTCCATAGCCACAAAACTTGCTTCAATCCACCATTTGCAACATGCAAAAGAACTACCCGTCTTTGTATTGCAAAATATGCAGAAACAAACTTAACAACAGCAAAGACGCCACCCATTGCCAAGAGCTGCCATTTCATTTTCAAACCCTTACCCTGCTTAACGGCAAAACAAAATTACAATAAGCACGCGCACACAAATAAACAGACACAGAAAATTTACGAACAGAGCATACCTCGGAGCTGCAAAATGCTTCTTGGGATATCACTTTTTAAGAAATCAGTCATCGACAACCCAACAATGAGACCAAAGGGTATCATCAATTCTTGTTTGCTGGATATAGAATATATAAAATCAGACAGACAGCTCAAAACAAAAACTGCAACAAGAGACAACTTCAATGCTTTCTTTCCTAAAAAAAAGTAGTTTCTCCAGCAGCAAATTCTCAGCTTTCTTCCAAGGAGAATCTTTTACAGAGTCAGAGGTTTTCTCCCATAACCTCTCCTTGATGATATTGTGTTGCTCCTAATTCTTATTTGGCACCCCAAACTGCGCCATTTGTTGTTTTCATGCGACATTTTGGAGCGACTTGACGATGACTATTTAATTGCAAAAGAAACCCATGAAGCTGAGAAGAAGGCTGGTGTTCAAATTGCTTAACCTGTACAAGGATTTCACTGACATAAGCTTCTAAAAAAGTGTGCCCTCAACAAGAAAAACTGAACTTCGTGTTAATTTGAAGCTCCATTTCCATATCTGAAGCAAATTTATGTTCAGATTATAGTTTGAATTATAGAAATGCAGCAAATAGGTTGATGCAGCACCTTAATATTCAGAGTTGAAGGCAACACGGAGGACGCCAAAAGCGCCATAGTTGCACTCATGGGCTTTCCTCGGAATGACCAGAGGTTTCCTCTCTTCATCGGTTTCTTCTGTCTGTGGGGTTTAGCAGGGCGCGCATTGATTGAAGGGATGGGTTTTGAATCTTTTGAGCCTTATGGGCCGAACCTGAATCCAAAAACTCAGGGTCTGATTGGGCTTTTTTGGATCAGAATACCCACAACGAAAAAGGAAAATGTGGGCTTTCCTCGGAATGACCAGAGGTTTCCTCTCTTCATCGGTTTCTTCTGTCTGTGGGGTTTAGCAGGGCGCGCATTGATTGAAGGGATGGGTTTTGAATCTTTTGAGCCTTATGGGCCGAACCTGAATCCAAAAACTCAGGGTCTGATTGGGCTTTTTTGGATCAGAATACCCACAAAGAAAAAGGAAAATGTGGAGATGCGGGGTATCGATCCCCGTACCTCTCGCATGCCAAGCGAGCGCTCTACCATCTGAGCTACATCCCCATGTACTGGGAGGGTCACATAAAATAATTATAGTGCATATAAAATGAATTATAATTCTTCAAAGGACTGAAAAATGAAAACTAGAATGCAGGACAGCTGGCCATACTTTCAAGCAAATGTTTTAATTTAATTAGAAACTGATTCATCATTAAAAGAAAAAAATTTTTGAATAATGAAGGATTATTTGTTTCTTTCTAAACACCTTTACACCTATTGGAGTTGAATCATAAACATGAAAGAAGCCGGAAGTTTGGGTGCTTTTTTTTTTTTTTTTTTTTTTTAAATTCAGTATTAATTAATTTAGTATATAAAAAAAATGACAAAATATTGCAAGCCCAAGAGAACTGTTCTATCATAATCTCTCAATCCCACTTTTTACAAAGCTAATTAAATAAAAGGCTTCGACGGCTATCTTCCCTTGAAAATAGAGTTAATTGAGACCTAAATTTGATTTTGATGCTATAATATTGTTGTTTTTTATATTTAAATAAATCCAAGACCTGGACAGGAGCAATAGAATTTCCTCATGTTAGTGAGTGTCATTGTCACCATACATAAAACCAAAATAGCTATATATATATTAATATATAATTTGATTATACTAATTTAATAAAAACATTATCACATAATTTTTAAAATTTATTGTAGTAAGATGACACATATTCTTTAGAACATAATAAAAAATAATAAAATAATAAAAGATGCGATAATTTCTTAACCTGTTTATAAACTAAAAAATTTATTTTATTTCTTAACCTGCTTATAAAATAAAAAAAAATTATTTTATCATACAAAAATCAAATTCTTTAATAAAACAAGATTTACAATAAAATATTAAAAAGTAGGAAAATAAGTCGTCGTTTGGTTGTTGTCATGGCTAGGGGGGCATCTTCCAATCCAGGCACAGGGGCCTTAATCAAGGATGCTTTTGGTTTTATTATCGATCATCATCGTTTTGAAGGAATGTGGCTCTCATTTAATAGGTCAAATTTTGGAAATCTTGGTTTCTTCTTTTGGACCTTTTCTGTTCTGCTTCTTCTTCATCAGGGATATTCTTTCTTGCTTTACATGTTGAAATATTAATTATAAGCTTGTTGTTTAATGGCTACAACTAATATTATTGTTTTTCAGAATTATTGGCTTATGCCATGGCCTGTCTGGCCTATATAATCATTATAATTGCATTCTATAAGTGCATGACATTGTAAATATTTCGAGCAAAAATTGAATAAGGTTTTTTAGGTCAAGTTCGTGACATTTTTATTAAAAATGATCGAATAAAAAATAAATTTGAAAATCTGAAAACCTGAAAAAAAATACTACTGATTTCAAGCTTCAAGAGTTGTGGGAAGAGAGGAAAATATATATGAAAAAGGGTTAAAATTAAGACTTGTGAAAGCATGTGAAGGAAATATATCACATGTAATTGAGTTGCTAGTTGCTAATATATTTCAAGATATATTGTTGGTAGTATTTATTAAGTACTAATTGGGTTGGTTTAGGTGATGGGGCCAAAGGTTTTGAATAGCTTGACAGAGAACAGGTAGGGTTTTTGGAATTTGTCAACCAATTTTAACAGATATCATGACCATATGGCTTACCAAACAAGAAAAATTGTCAACAGAAAAAGGCATTTTTTCGATCCCAATTGTTACAACTGTAATCTATTTGTTTACTTATAGAGTCAGCCACTGAAGAGTCCAATAATATTACATAATAATAAGGCTTTTGACCTTGGAGATAATGATCTTAAGCCAACCTAATTTATGGAGAAGCTGGATTTTTTTGTGATTTTTTGGAATCTGATGCACAGTTAGATGGGATTGTAGCCAAAGTTGATTTTGGAAACAAATTAAATACCCAAAAATAATTGACATGAGTCTTAGCCAATAGCACAATATAGTATTGATTAATAATTGATAACTTAATTTAACTCAGATCAATTTCATGGAAATTAGAACCTCAAAGATCACAAGTGCACATTGAAGTTTATATAGTTTCTCTTTGAATGAAAGGATTAGTTGCAATGAGCTGTGAGAGAAAAATTACATCAATTTGAAGACGCCAAGCTAGAAAGGTACATTAATGGGACTCTTCAACTTTTGATATTGATTGAAACCAAAAGTAGTGAAAGTTATCAACGATCACTGCCTCTATATCATGATCAAATGCGACCCAGTTAGCTAGCTGAAACTGATGGTTAAATGATTTAGAGCTAGTTAGGTGAAAAGGGTGTCAACCATATTAATGGCACCCTAATCAACACTAATGTTATGATCAGAGAGCAATATCTAAGACTAGATTTCCCTCTCGTTTTCATTTATTTCCACGTTCTCACGTATTGAAACATTTATCAAATTAATGTGACAAAACCCTAAGTTTGAACTTGTTCAGTCATCAATTCCCCCCGGCCTCCTTCAAATTTCAAACTTCAAAATGTGCATGCATACATCAAACTGGCCTTGGTTTTCCACTTTTAATTAGATTATTTATATGAAAAGTTAGTTAATTAGATATAGTTTGGTTTCTCCAAGACTGAAGTGAAAGATTATTCTGAAAATCAATACTAGCCGAGCTAGCTGGTTTTGGAATGTTACTTCATATATATGACTAGCTGCAACTTTTGTTTTTACTGCTTCAAGTACAATATCAAAATGAAACAAAAGAATACATACTGCTACCGCATTTGCCTAGGTCATGTTAAGTGATCAGAAGGATCTTCAGTTTTCACACGTGCATATGAAGTCAACCGATTAGATTGAATTAATGTTTAGCATCATGTTAATCTATCAAACGAGCAGAGATCCTACTCTTAATATATATACCTTGGGATCCTGAAGGCCCTGAATATCGGCCAGTGGCATGTTTTGATCAGTTGCTATTGTGATTTAAGTGGATGCATGATTAGGAGCTGCTACTTACAGTGGGATTCAATGTTTTTCATATTCCACAATCCTTGAAGTCTCCCTATACATGCATGTTCGAAAGAATTAAGCTGGTTTATGGTGTTAATTAACTATTACTCCAATCCTTAAATTCTTTTCCTGAAAAGAGACTAATTACTTGGTGCTCCTATTAATCTCTGGCAACTATGGCAAACAAACAAGCACTACAAACGTAATTGGATGAATATTGAATTACTCGCGATTATCTTTTTTGAAATCCGAGTGTTGCTGTTGAACTTTTTATTATGGCTGTTGAAATTTTAGGTATAAAGCCAAAGATATATATAGTTTTAGTTCATTGACTAATTCTTCGTGACAAAAAAAAACAAAAAAAAAAACCCTCGTGTAGTAAGGTTGTTGTTAGTGAGGTAAGGAGAAAAGAGTGGAGTTGGGAGAAGGCAGACATCAGAACTAAGAAATAAAGAGAGCATCGTAAAGAAGAAGTATGAAATAACTAGATGATGGAAAAACAAGTATTAATGCTTAAATCCTGCAGAATCTATGGTAGTGGGCTTAGAGAAGGGATTGTTCTCTTCAACAAATCCCTTAGGCCTTAGCCCTTAGGAGCTATCAGATATGATCTGGTGATGATATCTATATATTGAACTAAGTAATTAGCAAAAGTACTGAAATTAACCACAAAGTTTCAACGAGAGCTTTAAATCAATTAATTATTTAATTAATTAAACCCTAGAGCTAATGTTCAATTATAGCATGTTTCAACTTTTAAGCACATTGAGTAGTAATTAAGGAATGGTGGCATGTGCTTTAGCTATTGGAGATTTTATATATGTTCGGAGGCATGCAAATAGTTTTAGCCAGTAGCCAACACATCAATAAGGCCGGGGAAGTATATGACTTATTTTTACTTAATCAGCAAGAGCATAGCAGTAACTATAATGGATTTTTAAAGGAATCTAGCATGCTAGCTGCGGCTTGTTTTGGATCTCCAAGGAACATTGTGACATGTATTTATAATATGACACATGCATGTATAATGTAAGAAAATGCATACCATCATCTGAGATATGTTGATTTACTTGCCCACAGTTAGCAAAAACAAGTCATGAAGCTTCAGAATTCCCTAGTTCAACATCAGCATAAGAAGAATGAGTATGAAAAACACAGTAATTAAAAGGAAATAACTCTCGAAGATACAAATGATAGTGAGATAAATTACAGTCACTATTGATATATATATAAAGCATAAACAAAAGAAAGCAAGCATATAACTGAACGAGATTGTTATTAGGGTTTTATCTCTCGAATTAATCTAACACCGCCCTTTCCTATTACTTCCAAACTTAATACATTCCATTTATATCCTGCTATTGTGCTCCTGGGTACCTTAACTCACTGAAAGCATATTCTTGCAGCATTCCTTGTTGTATGCCTCCATATTGATCTGAAGCAACAGGAAGGCAAACCAGCTGAGAGGTTGTATCACCCCAGACAATGCTTTCACAAGAATTAGTCACAGCTCTATTATTGACCATGTCTTCTCCAAATAAGAACTCCATTCCATCTAGTCTTTGTGGGTTGCTATATGCCATTTCCTGGAGTTCTGATGAAAAGCTACTGCTTTGTCCTTGCAGCATGTGCAGATTTGCTCCATCTATAGTGGGCTGGCAGTTCACAAACTGAGTACCACGATTAATATTGTTTAAGGCATCCATGGGAGAATAAGAAGAAGAAGAAGAAGAGAGCAAATGGACAGTTTGCTCGTAAAGTTGCTGATCAGTGGAAGATGAATCATTTGGAAACTGATTGTGAAGAGTTGTCCCATCATTAACCACATGACCATCATCAGAAAATCTTCCTCCGAGCTTGATAAGTAATCTTCTCATCGAAGCTTGGCTGTCAATGCGTTGTTCTTGACTTGAGTATGGTGTGGGCACCGCCAGCACAGGCAGCTCTGGCCAGTAGGGGCTTTGGTTATTGTAATCAGGAAGCATGGAATCCCCATTCTCTGATCTCTTCATATCCTGCTTTAGGCTGTTGCCTCTACGAGACTGTTGCTCTTTGCGTTGCTTGCCAAGAAGCTTCTTCTTAAGCCTTGTGTTCCAATAGTTCTTTATATCATTATCAGTCCTCCCCGGTAATTGTGCAGCAATAATAGACCACCTTTGACAATCATGCAGGTTTAGTAATTAGACCCAAAAATGTACCGTTGTTTGAATGAATCAAAATATAGGGTTTGGTAACTTTATGAATCAATTTTAGGACCACAAACATGTACCTGCTCCCAATACTAATATAGAGGCTGCAAATAATTTTATCTTCTTCTTCAGAGAATCCTCCATGCTTGATATTTGGGCGGAGATAGTTTAACCATCTGAGGCGGCAGCTCTTCCCACATCTCTTAAGGCCTAATTAAGAAACAAAAACAACCCTCTTAAAAACCGCTGCAGATACCATTTATATCAAAGTTTACTTGAGTTATTAATCGGATCATTAGTATTTCTACATGAAAAAAGAACCAAAAATGAAGCTGCCGATTAACTGATTATCTTGAGTTATTACTTACCTATTTTTTGAGGCAAAGCGATCCAGTTTCCACCAGTACCATGCTGCTCAATATATTCCTTGAGCTTGGCATCTTCTTCAGGTGACCATGGGCCTTTCTTGACGTTAGCTTTGTCACAGCAAGGAGCTCTCCCCATACTTTTTCTTAGTATTCCTTCTGAGCTGATTTTCTCTCTCTTTCCACTGAAGCAAGAATTATAGGAGAGAGAGAGAGAGAGAGAGAGAGAGAGAGAGGAAGGAATTAATAATAAAGATGGGAAAGGATAAACATGTTTCTGAGAAGAGCCATATTTATATAAGTGGTTCTTAAAAAAGGCATATGGCATAAAGAAAGACTTTGGTATAAAAAATTGTGTAGAAAATGGGAAATGTCAGAACAGGAGAATAGGGTTTTTCCTACTTGTCTCTCTTACTCTAGAATGATACTAGTAATCAACATTTATTTTTTAAGGGGCTGCTTTTTATACAGAAGTCCAAATGATATATATATATATATATATATATATATATATATATATATTGCCATCGAGTGGAACGTTACGTTTATTTGCATTATCACATTATTATGTGCATATAGAATTAATCTACATACATATATATATATATATATTAATTTCATATTAATTTGTACTATTTACTGCAGAGCCTTAGGATTATGTATATTATAATCAGTGTTGCATAATTTTTGCAATATTATATTTGCAATAGAATTAGTTTTTATACTAAGACATTATAAATTTTAATTTCATAAGTTGAATAAAAAATTATCACTTGTCTTTTTTTTAATTCGTTTTTTTAATATACTGTAAGAGGAATGTATCATTTTTTTAACATTACTTGTAAAATCTAAAAATTTCATTAATAATTGTTAATTCAAAGATTTGAATTAATTCAAAGGGGGTGAATTGGTTGATAATAAATTTTTTAAAATTCAATATCCAATAAAAACAAAAATTCACAAATTAATTTTTTTAAGCAAATAAACATAACAAATATGAGTACTAATGATCATAAAAGCAAAAAATGGAGATAGAAAATCAAATATCAAAATTTATAGAGGTTCGATCATTCTTTTATGTACCTACATCCTCTCCTTTAGCCTCACTTGTCAAAAAGTTCAATTCATTATGTATTGAATGTCACAACCTAGCTCTTCAAAGTTCTATACAATCAACAATACAATCTCTTAAGGTTATCCTCCCCTTAAGCTCACAACCTCACAGTACAAGTTTTTTGAAATATTTTACAAACTCAAAAAATATTTTTAAGGTTGGGTGTTTGTTAATTTGAAGTACAAATCGAGATTAAAAAAAATATCAAGAAAAAATCATAAATAACAAGAATTTATGCACTTTTTCACACTAAAATTCTCTTTAATGTTTAAAGAAGATGGTAAATGAAAGTAATAAGTTTTATTGTCTCTAAGTTACTCTAAATGTAGTGAAAAACCTTCATTTATATATTAAAAGTGGAAGATAGCCATTGTTTGCATTAATTATTTAGAGCCTCTGCAAATTTTAGACAAAAATAACTATTGTAAGCATTCTGGGCACGATGGAATCAATCCCCTCTTATGGGAAGACCGATTGGGTTAGTTAAAATTGAACAAATTCATGCGTGAAAAGCCATAATCAATCGATTCATACATGCTACCAATTAATCGCTTTTTCAGGTGATCGATTTATTTTCAAAGTCTAGAACTAAATTTTCATTCTGTATAAAAATCAATCAATTTCTTCATGAAGGGATTGATCCTATCTTTAAAACCCTTGAATCAATCGATCCATACAAGAAGGGGATCAATTGGTTTTCATGAAATTTGCACGAAGATCTTTTCTGGCCAAAGTATCAATTGATCCCCTTGAGGGGGGATTGATCCTTCTATGCTACTTTGCCCAATTTTATTTTTAAACCATGCGAAATGAATTTGAACATATTTTTGACAATATGAAAAGTTGAAAAAGTATTCAAATTAAGTTCAAATTATTTTAATTCAATTTCAACAAAGTTTTATTTTATCATTTCAAAATATTTTATCAATTCAAGGTTAGGCGTGTAAATGATACATTAGTACTCGCAAGCTATTCGGGTTCGATTTGAATAAAACTCGAATTCGATTCGATTATTATCGAGTCGAGCTCGAGTAACTTGATTCATCGATCGAGTCGAGTTCAAGTATTCTTATACTCGGTTTGAGTAGCTCGCGAGCCTAATCGAGTTTTTATATTTAAATATTTTTTATTATTTTAATTAATAAAATATCTCGAATTCAAGTTCAAGCATAAAAATCGAGCTTTTGTCGAGTATAAGAATCGAGTTTATTTTTACATGTTAATCGAACGAGCTCGAGTAGCTCGATTAGCTCGATTTTGATCACGAATCGAGCTCAAGTTAAGAAAATGAAACTTGATCGAGTTCGAGTCGAGTATCTCGAGCTTCTCACTGTATCAGCTCAACTTGATTCGATTACACCCTTATTCAAGGTTAACAATAATTAATTAGATAATTTATCATATATATAATTTATATTTGATACACTATCAATGTATAATATTATGCACAACCGTTACATCATAAGTCATCACTTTATTAATTTGTTTTAACATAATTAAATATGAGTTAATATTTGATGTATTGTAAGTGTATAAATTTTATACACTGTTTGTAAATCAGATAATATCACATTATTAATAATCAATGATTCAAACATTATTTATTAGCTTTTAAGATAAATATATACAAAAAAAATTTTTGCAAAAAATTTGTATTAATGAGTTGGTATTATTTAATTCAGTGATAGTATATAAAATTTATATACTAACAGTATATCGAATATAAACTCATTAAATATTTAAAATTTAAAAATATTTATTTTTAAAAATTTAAAAATTTTAAATTTACTAATTAATAATATGCAAATGTATGGACAATGTATATAGCATTTATGCACTAATCATGCATTAAGATAAAGTGCTTCATAAAAAAATTGCTGCAACACTTTCCATGGATTTTCTCCACATAATAACATATCATTTCATCTTTTTATAACAATAATTATAGATCATAATGGTTTAGGAATTAATGCTTTTTTTTCTTCTTAAAGAGAGAAAAAAAAACTTTGATCATCATAACATTGCAAAGTCGAAAAGAGTTCCTTTTCAAATGATATGATCATTTAAGCCACTGATAAGTACAATATGATTAATAAATACACCAATAATCATATATAATGAATATGTTAAAATTATAATTATTCTCACAAAAATAAGAGACCATGTATAACAAATGTAACATTAGTAAAAGGTTTTTGAGCTTTTACGACTCTTGTTTCCGAGAAGGAAAACTTCCATGGGTACATTGCTAATGCAAAAAGTAATGAAGACAGATAAATGAGCAAAATCATGCATCAAATGAGAATTCAAAATCATATAGAGGAACGGGTGAAATGAAGCGTTGAAATATAGAAACAAAGGTCAAATCCGTCTATCTGATGATGGGTATATATATATATATATATATATATATATATATATAATGATATAATCCAATGCTACGAGAAAAGTAGCAAAATTCTAGAAAGTGGGATATTGAATGGATAAAAAGGAACTTTTCCTCCTTCTTCTTGGTAGGTCACCAACTTTTTTGTGATATGCTGTGTTTAATTTCACCTCAAAACTAGACTGAATGCCTGCATCCTTGGTGAGCGCAACGCCTCAACAAGAGACAATGCCCCACTTTCACCATATATTGAACAAACATATAAAAGAAGAGAGGGCTTTCAAATGCATGATCTGTTATATGTCTTCATTTCAAAGGGACTTTATCACCATTAATGTCCCCATAAAATCTTAAGAAATATGTATCTTCCTTTATGTTATCTTTTTAATTGATGACTTTTGTTTAATTCCTCGAGAGATGACAAAGCTTAATCTATTAAACTTCATGTTTTTCTTTTTCTCTTTCCTTCTTTGAACAAAGCCAAAAAAGGAAAAACATCAACATTGTTTAAGCACTTCACTAGTTCACTACACTCACCTTCTAATCCTTTTTCTTCCCAATTGATAAGCTATATATATATATATATCATAATAGTGGAAATTTTCCCATTGTAAAAGGACCTGTTCAGTGACGGTGTAATGGCTTATGGAGCCAAACAATATTTTCGTCCTACCGCACTGAGACTTGCCACTTAACAAGCCTTTCTCTTTTCTCCTAAAAGCACCTACTTAATAAAGAGATAATAATATGTATAAATGCTCTAAAAGTGAGCAAAAATCTAATGAAAATATCTTAATAGTATACATTTTGCTGTATATAATTCATTTGGTTTGGATTGCGTGAAAGAATGGAATTAAATAAAACCCTCATTATTATATGTTGAATTATTAAGGACAAGAAACACGAGAATATATTGCCTGTAAGAAAAAATCAGATGTTATAGAAAATTGCAAAATGCAATCCCACCAAAAAGAGTAAAGAATAATCTATTACAAAGTAACAAGGAAAAAAGAGGTTTAATTTCCAAAATGTGCACATGCATGGACAAGGTCAATTTAGTAGGTCACCATTAACCTTCTCTTTCTTGCACATTTCCAAGCTTGAATGGACCTACAACTTGGAAAAATCAATTTTCCCTTTGACAATCATGTTCCTCAGTACAGCTAAAGCCAACTTTCTTCTCCAGGCTCTATTCTCTTTTCCCTGTTTGACAGCCACAAAAAGTAAAAATTTTATACAAATGATGCGCAGACAGAATGAACACGAGCTGTTCTACATCTTCTGTCCACAGATTCTTTTTTTTTTTTTTTTCCAATTTCACATTATACAATGTTTCAAGTAAAATTGTGGGATTTCTTCCAACAATATTTTAGGGATTTGACGCGCATAAAACTATTCTAAGAGTACAAAAGTAAGGTGGTTAAAAGATAAACGGTAAGATTAATTTTGATAAAATTAAAAATAATGATAAATATGAGATTAATTGTTATAATAATGAAATTGATTATTATAATTATAAGATTAAAATTGATAATAAAAAATGTATTTAGATACAAAAGTAATTGTAATGGAGAGATAAAATGTAGTAAAAAAATGATCATTAAAAATATTGATGAAAATTTATATAATAAAATTTATAGTATATTTTTATATTTGTAAAATTAAAAAATAGTTAAAAATCACTAAAATTATTTTATTCCAAATAAAAAATTGGAGATAAAAGTTATTTAATTAATAATATCCAATTATTAATTTATTATATAATAAAATTTATTTATTTTATTAAATTAAAAAATTATTTAATACTTAACTAATTAAAAAACAAAAACCAAAAAGACAAGAATGTTAAAAATGTTAAAAATATGATGTGGTGAGCAACCATCCACCGAACCCATAAGTAGGGTTCTGCTTTTTCACTGAAGTCAGGTAGGACTAATCAAATCGTGCCATTATTATCCAAATATCAAAGCACGATACGATTGCACCAAAAAAATGTTTAAACGCACTGAACAGTGAGAACGATTCATTCCAAATGGAGCCTAATTGACTAAACACAGACGATGCTACTAGGTGGTGCATTAGCCTTCTCCATAGATAATGTATCCGTACTTAAAAAGGCTGCTTTTAACGACGATCAGTCTACTATTTCAACGATCAAAACTGGCTATGTAAAGGTTACATTGGCGACAAAGACATCAAGAAGCAAAAACATGCCAGGTGGAAGAAAATCCCAAAAGTAATAAGACAAGCAAGTGAACGAGAATCATGCTAAATTAACTTGTGGCTTCCAATCGATGAAAGGGACCATAAAAGTTTACTCTCCAAAGAAAAAAAATCTATAGAAAAGACACGAATCTATGTCAAACGATGTAGAAAATTACATATAGATTTCTGGACAGAACAGAAGTTTTGACCTGCATTTGTTCATCAATGGTCTATTTTTCACAGCTATATATAATTCCATCTCTCTACTTTGCTGATTCAATCTACCATTTAATGCCTAACTGAGAATAAATACATGCATCAGATGACTTTTTTATCGTAGAGAAAGTGCATTGGTTCAGAGTTTGCAATGACTAATACATATGGACACCTTTTCCCCACGTTTCAAGAGGAATTATTTATATAGATATACATTATATATTTAATTTATCTCTTCTTTTATTTTTTGTAATTGATGATGCATGACCTAATTTGATGGGAAGTTGTAATAGTTTCAGCTTCAAATTTCAATCAATCGAGTGATAGGAACAGAGAAAGTGGACATATGAACATACTAAAAGAACATGATTCTTTTCAAGTATTTACTTTCTCCAGCATCAATAGTGAAGTTCTTATCTCTTCTGTTCAGCTTGCCATAAGTGAAAATTATATATGAAAGTATAATATGAAATAAATGTAGCCCAAAAAATAGTAGAAGAATCAAAAGTAAATGTCCATTAAACAAATTTGATATTTTTCTTTCGGTCCAACCGCGTCTGAAACTCAATTGTTCACAAACCGACTGTAAATACTGTTCTAGGAGTTTAGGGCCAAGGTCAGCCTACTTGGTAAGGCCCAAGCACATAGAAAATACCTATCACCTGCATACCGACCGTGGGCTTAAGGTCACAATTATCAACTTGAAAATAAATTTAGCAATTCATATACTTGTATAATATAAAATATTAAAATTTATATATTTATATATTATATTTTATATAAAAATTATATATTATAATTCATGTTAACATAAAAATATAAAATATAATTTTTATTTTATTAAATTTATATATAATTATTATTATAATTTTAAATTATGTTATTTCGTATTTTATTTTTATATTATATTTATATCGTATTTTCGTATCATATTTTAAATTATCAAATTTATTTAAAAGGAATTAAGTCCATGCAAAGCATTTAATCACTTCAAGAATATATAAAGCAGCTTAACTGAATTATAGCAGATACAGCTTTTACACTTTGCAGCCCAAATTCCGATAATGCAAGCTGCAATGAATTTATCATCAAGAAGAATCTGTTTCTGGGAATTTTTTCAATCATTAAACTACATGATGTGACTGAGAGGAGAAAAGTTAATCGGATGAATCTTGCATCAAAGATTTTGGCAGTAAACTGTGGAGTAATGATGCTAACCTCTGTTTTGGTTTTCATCAAAATTGAGATAAATAAGTAACATAATGGAACTCGGTATGTGAAATTTTCTCTATGCCATTGTTGTTTAACGAGTAATGACATTCAACAAATCATGTTAGTCCCTCTTCAATGCATAACTCCTTTTTGTTTTTTTTTTTTTCTTTTATCCTTTTTGTTTTTTTTATGCCAAGGTTCTCTTTTTTACCATGTAGTGCTCCTTGCTCCCAGTCTAAGATTTTAGGAATGATACTTAATAAAGCAAAGAGCTGGCTAAATTGAGATTTTATCAAGTACATAACGTATATATCTTAGGATCCATTGCTGTTTTCTTTTCAACTATAGAAATTCATAAAAAAATTATTAATCCATCTTATTGTCCTACAGTTATATTTTCATGTTATTCACAAACAAATCACTACATAATTGAAGCCAAACCAAACTTTTCTATTAGATGTAAATCGGAAAAAAGCATCAGTTGCCAGTTTTCTTTTGCTGGCCATTGCATTTATTGGCACTTTATATGGAGTACTATTCCTATACTCATAAACACCGCAATGGGAAATGGGATAGGAATTTACACACCGTTCATATAGGATAATACAGCAAATTATATAGACGGTATTGTAAGCGTTCAAGAGCTTAATAGATCTCGACAGTCCATCCTTTTTTATCCTCAATGCGACCAGTTTGCAGTCCCACGAGTGTTGAGTACAGTTCTTGGCAGACCAAGCTACCCTCTGATTTGAATTCAATTCTGCAAATATACATAAATTACGCGGGTTAATGTAGGGTCAACTAAGATTAACAGTGATTTTCTGTTTTCTTATGGGTCATAAGCTTTCTCTCCATCCTTTTTTAATGGAAACATTTGTTCAATTCTATCAGTTGTTAACCTTCTGTTCTGATGTGTAATGCTACCGACTGGAGCAACTCCAACAGCTGTTCCCGTGCAAAAACTTCATCAGCATCAACCAAGTCATCGACTGGAATTGCCCGTTCCTCAACCTAACAGTATATTAGTCTTGTATTAAAAATCCCTCTGTCTTATTGCAATATTCGAAATTGGAGATTGGAAATATCAAAGTGTCACCTGGTAACCATGATCCCTAGCAATCTCAAGGATGCTTTTTCGAGTTACCCCTTCTAGAATTGTTCCATTTGTAGCAGGAGTTGAAATAAGATTTCCCTGTAAAAGGTTCAAATAAGTGATTTTTTAAGAGGCCCAAGCCCATGACTTGGGATGTGATGGAGTTTCGTATACCAGTTGACAATACCTTCACAATGAAAATATTACAAGATGAGACCTCCTCCAGATATTTCCTTTTCGCGGCATCAAGGTACAGGACATCAGAAAATCCTCTGTTTTTCGCTCTGGCTATTGCCTTCAGAACCTGTTAACAAAGGCATAAATGCTTAATAAATTTACAATAGGATATAGTAGCCATCATTAGAGAACTCAAAATTAATGAGAAAATAAGCTCAACAAATAAAACATTCAATATTGACATTGAAATGTTACTCACTGGAGCGTAGTTTGTGATTGTCTTCACGCCTCCTGCTCCTCCAGCAGAAGCTCGAACAAATTCCTCGTCAATATACAAGTTCAAAGGTGCAGTACCCTCCTGAATCCAGGATGAACAGAATATATGTATGATTTTAACAGGAAACTAAAGTTGGAAACACAAATAACAGAATTGTAAAAGAAGTCCACCTTGAAATAGTTGCGGACAGGGGAAGCATAAATAAGAAATGTATACTCCGGGGCTGGTGCCAAACCTAATATAGGTCCACTCCCCAAAAGCAGAGGCCTAACATACAATGATCCTTTTCCTGCAGGAGGAATCTGCACGAAATCATGGAATCAAGCTGGAAGAAGAAACTGAAGGCTAATTTTCAGGAGACTAGAAAGATAGAAGCACAGTTTTGTCAATTACGGAATTACCCAACGTTTATTAGCGAATACAGTTTCTTTCACTGCATCAACAAATTGTTCAATGGAAGGGGATGGCATGCACATTCTTTCGGCCCCATGCCTCATCCTCGCTGCATTTTGCCCTGGACGGAATAGAAGAATGCGCCCATCTTCTGTCCTGTTAGCTTTCGTGCCTTCATATATGCCCTGGATAGAATTTTTAGCTGAATTCTAAAATAATAATAGGGCAACAGGTAAGGGCTTTGTGACCTTTTCTGATCCTCTTCATCTGGACTCTTTGTCAAAGTTTAAATTAGGGTTTGTCATTTCTTGCGTGTTAAACATGTAACAAAGGTCCCAAAAGAAAAAATTAGTGCGTGTTTAACGAAATCTTTAACTCGAGTACTTGAAAAAGTTAAGTGCACCACTGGTCTCCAACTCAATAACAGTCAAAAAATATTTTACATGTTTCTTCATTTTGATTGTCTGACTCCACGTTTTTTACATGCTAATAAAGTTGAGAAATGTGAATCTGATTTCAAAATCTCTTCCTTTAAACAAAACAAGAACTAGTAATCGTTTCACTTGGCACCATTAATATTTTTTTAGGTGAAAAAGAACAATGAAGGTTCAGCTTGCCTGTCCGTAATTCAAGACTCCTGCGGAAGGGCTTAATTCAATGTTACCATAACGACTGAGCCGTCCTTCTTTAAAATTCTCGTCCTTGGAACATCTCATAACGTACATGTAATCAACTGGCGTCAAACCAAATCCAAGTTTATCCCAATCCACATCAGCGTACTCATTGTCACCGACGCCACCACTTGCAGTAAAAAAAAAAAGTTAAGAAAAATTGTAAAAAAATTCACCCTATTCAACATTAATCACCTTAATCTTGAATAAAAAAAACAAAACTTAGTGCTATTATATCAATCACTTTTAAAAAGGACAATAATACGTAGATTCCTTTTCTTCTTTTTTTTTTTATGTAAAAAAAAACCCCTATCATTATCCAAAACCGTGATGTCGTGATCTTAACAACACTAATCTTCAGCCCATCACTTTCAGATGGTGAGCCCCATTGAAATCCAGCAAAGGATGAGAAACTATTGATTAAATTTGTCAAGCTTTGCAACCGTGTTTTAGCACAATTTTATAGGAGAAGTGAAAGATCCTCTGCTTCATGCAATTACCCATAAGCAGATGGTTGAGTTGCTACTCGCAGAGAAGCAGCAGCCTCAGATGTGTTACGAGGATAATCTGCAAGCTACAAACATGTATAAAAAAACATATTAGTTGTACTTTTTCAGCCTAACATCCTTGAATTTTTATTTGCCTCAGTTACATATCAGGAAGACATATTCTAACAGTATCTGTTCCAATAATGAGTGAGACCAAGTGGCTTTAAGAAGTAAAACTTTTAGGTATATTTCATTATCAAAATACAAACTCAAAAATGGTTATGCCTGTGATTGCTGCCCTGTTTCAATTATTGAAAAATAAAAGAAGAAAACTATACTACATAGTACTATTGGTAAAGGCATAAACTACAAATCTTATTTGAATGCACTTGAAGGCTTGAAAAGATGAAGCTCAAATGCATCCATGGATAATTGTAGAGTTCATTGATGAGTAGCAAAAGACAAACAAGAGCAAACAGACCAAGAAAAACCCATTTCTTCTCGTAAAACGCTACCTTGAACCAATAAACAAGAAGATTGGGATCACGAAATTCACCGATGAGCAGAGAAGAATATACCAAATATATACTCCCGAAGGAAAAATGAAAGAAACAAATTTTCATGCAAACAAAAGCAGTAACAATGATAATGATCAACTGCACATTATTATTAAAGAATCCGAACAATCAAAAATTTTAAAGATTTACATGAAATTGAAAAGGGGCTACTTTACCTTTGATGGAAAAGAAGCAGCCCGTAAGGATTGAACCAGGTTGCGTATGCAAGAACTCCTCTGAACCATTGTTTCTTTTGCTTCTACAATTGTCTTACAACAAAGAACAAAGAAAACGCAATCGAGATCTTTAAGAAAATTTTCAGAGTAAAACAGCTCACAGATAAAATTTTGAAAGAGATTTCTCAGGAATGAAAAGGAGCTGGAAACTAAGAAAGGAAAAATAATTGCAGAATTGTTAAGGTAAGCCGAGAAACGTTTTTGGACAAGAAACGGTACAAAAAAAAAAAAGAAAACATAGCGCCAAAAATAAATAGAGTATCTCTACACGGAATTATCCACCTTAATCCTGACCAATAAAAAAAAGGGAAAAAAAATCCGAGTTGGCTATGGATGAATCCATGCATATCCCAATCTGATACATATTGTAACATTAAAAAGATTATACTATATATATACATTATTATAAAGTCATATTATCAAATTTTGGACTACCCATTTTTGGTTGGTGACGATCACTTTTTCAACAAGTGTTAAAAGTCTATTTAGAGCTTAATTAAAAAATGTAAAAATCAATATCGAGGAATGAAAGAATTGCAATTTATTTGAGAAATTGTTCGAAAATCTTGTTCCAATTCAATATATATGGATTTACTTTGGTCCAAACCTTGCAGTTAAACAATGATGAATTTATTATTTATACAACGGGGGCTATTAGCAGTACCCCATAAAATTACAAAAGGAAAACAAAAAAAATTAGTATACATATTAATAAAAATTTTTATGATTCCACGACTATATGAATCTGTATTAATTCGAAAGTTTTCGTTTTAAATGAGTTTTTTTTTTTTTTTGTAAAATATTTGTATTCATTCATAATATTAATTTTACAAATTTTGATCTCATTTAGATCTTCCACACGTAGTTTCTCCCTTTTTCCTTTTTTTTTTCTTATTGTTTTCTCTTTTTCTTTTCTTTTCTTTTATTTTATTTTCTTCATATTTAATAAATAATCTATTTTTAAAATTTTAAGGTTGGTCCATTTGATATTATTGATTAAAAAGTACTTTTTTTGTTTTTCCCTTTTTTTTTTAGTTTTAGCATTTTTTGTATTTTATTAATTTTAATTGTTTATTTTAATATTTTTTAATTATGTTTGAGATTTTTTTAAATTTTTGTATGAGATTCATTTGATATTATTGATTAAAAAAATTTAACTATTTTTTTTAAATTAGATTGCTTTGAGAGAAGAAAATAACAATAAAAGTATTAATGTGGCACTTGAATTTGATGTTTTTCAAGTTTTTTTTTTTAATTTGTTAAATTTATAAATTTTGTAAAAGAAAGTAACTAATGGAGTTGTCACTTCGTATCCGGTTTTTTTTTCTTTTTTTAATTTTTAATGAGATAAATTTTGTAAAAAAAATTATCAATAAAGATAAAAATGATAAAACAATTTATTTTCGACTGATTTCGACTCGTTTTGATTTAATAAAAAGCTTTTTCTATAACTAGATTCGATCAGGTGAGGTGATTGTTTTTAAATCTTGGTTAGGTCAAAGATGAGCTTCAAGTGCTTTGGCCCAAAGCATATATAAAAGTATATTTGTATATGTATTATATTAATAAATTTGTTTTTAATACCTTAATTTATAAAAATAATACATTTATATAAAATTAAGATGTTATTTATATTAAAATATATATTTTTTATATACATTATATTAAATTAAAAATATTGAATTAATTTAGGATCAAGTTAGATCGAATGCATGTTACACATATATGTTTCAAGTTGGAGACAAATATAAAAAAAAACTAATATTGAGTTAAAATAAAAATTTGATAGAATTACTTTGGTTGATGTCGAGATAAATTTAAATCGACCTTAACTTGATTTGTTGTCATTTATAAATGGAAGGGTCCATAAGACACCTCTATTTAACTTCATTTCTTTTTTTATTTTTTTGTTTTTACTTTAAACTTTTCCTTTTTTATTTTTTAGTTTTAGCTTTTTTATTTTTATTATTTTTAATTATGTTTGAAAAGATAAATTATCAATGAAGTTATTCAGGTGGCACAATGTCTATGTGGCATCTTTATTTTGCTTTTTTATTTTTTATAATTTTTATTTTTTTAATTGGATAAATTTTATAAGAGAGCAAGCTACTGGAGATAAGGAAGATAAAATAATCAATATTTGATAAGTTTTGACCTACCTCAATCTAATAAAGATGATTTTTCTTTTGAAAATTGTGATCGAGTCAAGGTCGTAACGAATTTTTTTTTTAAATGGAGCCAAGTCAAAGGCAGGATTTGGAATGCTCCATACCAACCCTTTTTGAGATATATAAATAATAATCTAATGTCAAGTTTGAGTGAGTCGAATGGGATCAAGGTGAGAAAAAAGTCTGTCTTAACCTGATCCATTATTATCCCTAAATGTTGGTGTCCACATGATACCTAATTTGGCTCTCTTTTCTTTTTTTCTTTTTACTATGGTCTTTCTTTTTTTTTTTCATTTTTGGTTTTATCCTTTTTTTAATTAATTATTTTAGTATTTCTTAACTATGTTTAAACAAATAAATTTGAAAACAATGGATTTGGATTTGTTATATAAAATGTGAGAATGCAATTAACACATTATAGACAAATTAATTGATAAATTTTCATTGATCAATTGCATTCATTAAAAAATTATAAACAAAATTATACTTACTGATTTATTAAATTTATTATGAATATTATATAAACAAAATTATACTTATTGATTTATTAAATTTATTATGAATATTATTTATTATAAATAAAATATATATAATCTACAGCAACGCGCGAGTTTATTTATAGTAATTGTAAAATTTGCTAATGGAACCTATTGAGTTTCAAAAGATGCAAACTTAATGAGACAAATTAGTCGAACAAAACAATATAGTTGAAGAGTTACAATTTTTTATAAAATTCTTTATAAATAAAAATGTCAAAATCATTTTAAAATATGAATGAAGAACAACACTTAAAACATTTTCTCGGTCTCCCCTCTTATTTACAAATTAAGATAAGTTTTTTAGACATTATTTGATGTAGAAATCTTTTGTTAGAAGTTTGATAATCTTTAATAAATTTTTGGTAAATTTTTATATAATTTTGATAAATTTTGATAAACTTTGATATTATTTTGATAATATATGATATAATTATGATAATAAATCTTTAATACAATTTTAGAAACTTTTGATAAAATTTTAATATAATTTTGATAACTATTAAAACAATTTTGGTAACATATATTGGATACAAATTTGATATAATTTTGATAATTTTTAATATAATTTTGATAACCTTGCATAGAACTAATTAACAGCAAGTCAAGAGTCAGGAAATTGAAACCATTATCAACATACTACGATTATTTACTGATCTTGCATTATTAAGTATTGACCAAGCACTAATATTAATTTGTGATCGTTGGGGGTGAGTAGTTGATCAATTTGGTTTGAAAACATTAATAACTGAATTAATCAATTTTTATTCTATCAGTAACCAAATCGACAAACAAAATTTTAACTAACCTATTTAATCGAACCAACCAAAAATCGATTCGGTTTGGTTAGTTCGATTAAATAACCAAATTTTTTTATCATTTTTTCTCTTATTTTGAATAATTATTTAGCTATAAATTCAATCCAATAAAACTCAAATTCACATGCCATTCAAACTAAATCACTAAAGAATTTAATAATTTCTACAATATTTTACAAGAAAAAAGATAAATAAATACTCTAACAAACAAACTTATTTAATCAAAATAAATTAAACAATAAGTTTTAAAAAGTATTACTCTAACATTTATCAAATAACAAACAAAGCCATTAATACATAATAATTGTCATTTCAACACATAAACAAGTTTTCCAGAGTCAAGAGACCAACTTAAAAAAGCAAATCAAGCAAATATACTTCTCATAACTTCGGTGCAAAACATAAAAGACATTTTAAGTTGGCAAATTGAGCTAACAGCTCATACAAAACATAAAACAAGCTAATGATGGATATAAAAGTTCATAAAAAACATAAAATAAGCTAATTAAAGGACATTCCAAGTTCTAACAGCATTCTTCATACATGAACCTCATAACTTTGGTGCATATCCTTCATTTTTTCCTAAGATGTCAAAGAGATCAAAACTTTAATTAGTTGTCAAAGAATACAATAAATATTTTTTAAATGCAAATATTCATAAAAATTAATAATGAAATTACCTCAAAAGGTCCATGCACATTTTTCTTAATCAATTACTGGATCTAAGGTAATTTTTGACAAATCTAAAAATATATAAGCAAAAAATAACAAAAGTAAGCTTTAAACAAATAAAAAAATAAAAAATAATAATCTTTAAAAAATAAATTATGGTATAAATAAATTATTACCTAAATTCAGTTTGTCAAGCTATGTCAATCATCTTCAGGTTGAAATGAATCAAGATTAAAAAATCTACGTAACCAATCTTGAGCACAAATAAAGGCTTGCACAATTTTAGAAGTTAAAGAGTTCCTATATGCATCAAGCACATAACCACCAGTGCTAAAAGCAAATTCGGAAGCAACTGTGGATATAGGAATTGCCAATACATCATGAGCTAGATGGAAAAGGATAGGAAACTTATGGTTATTGAATTTTTACCAAGTTAAAACATCAAAGTCATCACTATCATCACCATCAGGCTCTTCACTCAAATATTTAGCCAATTCTGATTTATGTTCATCTTTACCATGTTCAATCTTATACCTCTTGTACTTGGACTTAAAGTTTTCCTTCTTTTTTGTCATTCCATTTTCACTTTCATCATTAGTGGGCTGTGACATTGGGCTCACTTGACTACTTTTACCAACTTGCTCAGACTAAGGTTCTAACATTCTTTTGTATTCATTAAACAAGTCTTCTATTGCTTGTTGTACTTTTTTAATCATCAATGAAGTTTTATCAAAAGAATACATTTTCATAAAGCAATATTCAACAAAATGAAATTTTTTGAAGGATCAAGACGAAAAGCAATATAAACCAACATATTCATTTTCTCTATATTTTATCAATACTTATCATATTTATCTTTCATTCTCTTTGTCATTGCATTCAACTCAACATCAAGATTTAATTGTCATTCTCACAAAGTGGAATAAATATCACATATATCATACAAAAAAGTATTAGATGTGACGTAACAAGTACCTGAAACTTTCACGATGAGATCATAAAATTGTTGCAAGAAAAGGTAAAACTTCATAACAATTGCCCAATCATTTTGATCGGGCACCCCATTTTCGATTAAAAGCTCACATCTATAATAAGGATCAATATCATCAAATGCATCAAATGCCCTTTCAAACTTTTGAGCTGCATCCAACATCAAATAAATAAAATTTCATCTAGTGTTAACATCCAAACACAATAAACTTTTACTCTGAATATGTTCATTCACAACACACTCTTTAAACTTAGTTAACTTGGAAGGTGATTGTCTCACATATCTTATTGCCCCTCTAACACAAGCAATTATTTCATTCATTTTCTTCAATCCATCACAAATAATAAGATTAACAATATGTGCAGTGCATCTCAAATAAAGATATTTGCCTCTCAAAATACTAGTTTCAGCATTGTTAAATTTTTTCCTCAAATATGAAATTGCAACATCATTAGAACTAGCATTATCAACTGTAGCAGTAAAAATCTTATCAATCCTCCAATCACACAAACATTTTTCAATCACCTTACCAATAGTTTCACCTTTGTGACTAGAAATGAGATAAAAATTTAATATCTTTTTGTTTAGTTTTCAATCTTTGTCTATGAAGTCAGTCGTAAGACACATATAATTGACCATTTGTAATGAGGTCCATGTGTCAGTGGTAAGAGATACTCTTGTAAAAAATGATTTCATGAATTGCTTTAAATGAGTCTTTTCATCAATATAAAGTTGATAGCAATCCCTAACAACTATCTATTGTGATGGTACACGAAATCTAGGACATGCAACTGACATACAATACTTAAATCTTTTCGACTCCACAAATCTAAATGGCAACTCTTTAGAATGATCATTTTAGCTACAACTTTTCTAACAACATCTTGATTAAATTTTCAAATGCCTAAAGATTTCACTCCTCTTTATGGCAACATTAATTCTGTTTGAGTACCATTATCCCCACTAACATGAAGAAGCTTTTTACAAGAATTCAAGTAATGCTTTAAAGCAGTGGTTCCATTCTTTTTAGGATCAGCAAAAAATTCTCTGTCATAATAATTACACCTAGCTTTACGATTACATTTCTCATTAACAAATTTAGTAAAGTGGTCCCATACCTTTGACCATGGCTTAGATGCTCGTCTTATCACTTTGAAATTCACAGTTTCACTTTTTGTTACTTCATCATGTGCAGGAAGTTGGAGGCCAATTGTGTTTGATTAGGTGTAAAATCCAAAATCATATCATTCACTTCATTGGACATCTTTAAAAAAAAAAATCAAATTATATCAAACAATAAAAAATAAATAATTATATTATATTAAAATAATAAATAAAAATAAAATTATATTCAAATAATGAAACAATAATAAAATAGTGGTCACACAATTATTGAACACATTGGATATTCAAATAATGAAATAGTCTGTTGATCAAACTATATATTAGTTGCTTGTTTTATCATCGAACATTTTAAGTATCTAGCATAGTTTAGGCTAATTTTTTTAGCTTTTAATTTAAATATCTAACACAATTTAGATTAATTAGTTGCTTGTTTTAGCTTTTATGATAACTCAGTATTTAATGTCTAAAGCCAAAAAATATAGGTAGGAAATAATAAGTTAGGAACTCTTTATTATGTCCATTATTGACAACTCAAAATTCAATGTCTTTAGATGTTACTAGTAATTTGTAAGGATTATAATATTTAATCATTCGAATTTTGATTTAAATGATTCATAAGCTTTACATTAATCATTAATTGTTGTGAATTCTGATAGTTGCATTTATGTCACTAAAAAAATTCAACATTTTAATTCATTTATAAAAAAATGAAAGATTATTAATTTCAATGATTTAAATTTAAATTATGATTATTTTAAATATAAATAAAAAGTAAATTTTTTAAAATTATGTCCAAATTAAAAAGGTATGAAAAAATGAAAATATATTTTAGGGAATCAAAGGAGTACGGTATTTTTCAAGAGTTTATTTTATGCTTTGATAACAAGCACTACTGGGAACCATGATTCCTAAAAGATCTCACTTAGAATAAAAAAGAACACCCAAACCAATGAAGGAAGTCGAGACTATTTGAAGTTTACCAAAGGTGCTGAAAAGCCCAGGAAAGAAAATGGGGTTTTTATTTCATTAACATGGGCACACCCTGGGGTTTGTTAACAAACTAAATAGAAAAAGAAACAGAAGAAATGGTCTAAAAAGTGTAGAAATGAATAGTACAAACCATCTATTCCCTTTTAGGATAGTAACAGAGGTTGGCATAGTGGATGGATTCTCCCCCACAAGTCTTGTGCTTTCGTATCCATAAAATAGGATGAGGATTGAACTTTCCAAAGGTCAACAAAGAAATCTAAAGCACGAGCTTTCTTTTTTAAGGATGCATCTACGTATAAGGTAAGTAAGGATTAAAAGATAAAATTCTAAGGATCTACCTATATGATCGATTCCTCAATACGAATTAGGATAGAAATACTCTTTTTCTTGTAGTCTTGAAAGACAAAACCACAAACCATTTCCCCAAAGCATCTCTGATAGAACCTCTCGCACCTTTAAACATTCTGTCAAAACGCAGGAAAAAAAATAGGCCTTCTATTTCATTCTGCCAAAGGTACTAAAAAGCACCAGCAAAAAAAATGGGGCTTCTATTTCATTACCGTGGGCACAACCTAGGGTTGGGGTTTAGGTTGGCACCTCTTATGCTTTAGCTTAGACCAGACAGAAAGAATACAACCCTAAACAAAGACATATATGAAAAGATTTTGCGTACTCCTCACTAGCTTCAAGAAGCAAGAAGAAATTTATCCTTGGTAACTGTTATAGTATCACGGTAAAAGAAAAAATAAAGGTTATCAGAATTTAGGAACTTACGATGGTGTCTTGGGTTACTAAGGAAGATTGATCTCTACAACTGTCTGATCTTGTGCAACAAATTAAAAAGAGTAAAAGATTAAGAGGGAAGCAGTCGAGCAAGAGACTAAGAGGGAGGCAAAGATGCAAGAGACTGAGGGGGAGCAAACTGCAAAGAGCAAAAAAAAGGCACGGCAAGATGCAACAGATTGAGGGGGAGTAAAGAGTACAAAGTGGGCACGACGTAAGTGGGGTGGGTTAGAAAAAGTAAGTTAAATTTAGGATTTTTTAAAGAGAATTTACATATTTACCTTTAGTTATTATAAGATTGATTAATTCGATTATCAATTTTGAAAACCTATAACCAACCGATTTAACCAATTTAATCGATCTCAAAATCGACTACAACCTAAAATCGACCAAACCAAACCAAAATGACCGTATTTCATTAATTTCAGTCGATTAAATCGGTTTGAACCGATTTCTATTCACCCCTAGTGATCGTAGCATGGAACATCAATAAGGCTCTGTTATGATGCAATAGCTTGAAGGATCAACAACGAGAGTGCTTTGCCACTGATGTATAAATGGCCTGCAGAAATAATATGTACTCTTAGTAGCAAATATCTAAATGAACTTGAACTAAGTAAACTGTAATGGAAAAAAAAAGGTACCAATTTTGTGCAATTCCCCGTACAAATCCACATTTAAAATTGATTATGCTTAATCAAACCATTCATCAAAAATATGTAAAATTCAAAAAATTTATAAGTTTTTTATTTTGTCAAATCTGTTATGAAATTTGAATCGCCATCCCAACACACAAAGGAACATATATAAAATCTAAACCTATTTTTCAAATCATATCATCACATTTTTGTAACTTAGGTCAAAGAAAAGCAACCAACGAATGATTAATTCAAGTGATAAAAAAATGTATTATTTGTGTTGTCTAAATTTGAATTTATTGAAAATTTGTAAAAAAAAATAATTTTTTTTTATAAATTCATTAAATCAAATATAAAAAACCTCTTTGAATGATCCGAAAAATGATACACTTAACAAAATTCAAGACCCCATTGCCATTAAATTAAAAAAAAAAGGCATACAGCATTAAAAGCTCATTTATAACAATAAGATTGTAAGCATAGTCTTCCTTTTGGTATATATATATATATGTTATAGCCTGAAGTCATCTACAAATTGAAAAGTATTACAAACTCAAAGTACCAACTGAAATAGGAATAAAAGAAAAAAAAAACAGTTTGAACAAAGAAAACATAAAATAAAATCATCTATCAAACAAAACCTAAGTTAATCAAAATAATTTACATATAAAATACTATAGTCAGCAAATTATTGAATTTTCAAATTAAAAGAGCACCTTGGAAAGAAATAAAAAAAAAAAAAAAAAACGAGGAAGGACAAATTATTAAATGTTCATACAACAGCAATATGGAACATGTCCCGTAACAATTAAATTAGAGATACTACCATTTTCAAATTGAATATTGAAAACCTTGGCTGTAAGCAATTTCAATATCTTCTTTTTTAGTAATCACAGTAAGAATTATGCCTGTTAGTACTGGAGTGGAGATTGTATTATCTTGCAATTTATACAGAATAAAATATAATAAAATCAATAGAACGCAACGGTGATGAGAGAAACATTCTTTTTGAAATAGATTAGGATAATATGAATTCACATGCGAGCAATCCTTCCACAGAGAAAATTAAAAACCAAATGCATCCATACCGTGGTGAATTATTATAGATCGGAACGTCCAAAAACTATTTTAATTAGTATAGTTTACATTAAAGTTTGAACTTAAATATTTACCTTTATGCAGAGTTTCTGTAACTTGTAATGTAAAAAATTTCAATGACTTAGCATATAAAGCCTGTTTGGCAATAACAAATAACAATCAAAATTTTTGGGACAGGAATGCGTGGCTTAAAAATAGCAAATGGCCTATGGTTTTAGAAATGCAATGACACCAGAGAAAAGTGAAGACTTGATAAGTTGCATAACAGAACCCAAAAAAAAAAAAAAACCATCATATTTTATCAATCTTATCAATCATAAAATTTCAAGAATACCAATCATATTTTACTTTAAATAAATACCTATTTTATTACTACTAAGTTTTAATACAATAGACAATAGCCAGAAAAAGAACCACCAAAATCAAACATCATCATTGAAATGAACAAGACTTATAATTTACCTATGAGCATCCGATGGAGTAGTTCGGAACCATGAAGAAGAGAAAGACAACGAGCCATATTGTGAAGATGCAGCAGCCAATCGAAGTCGATGGTGGACCTGCAAAGAATCAAGCTGTTCGTTTAATTAAAAGGGTACGTAAAATGAATTGGGTTTGCTGTTATTACCGCTATGGAAAGAAAGAACTGGATACCTTGAGAGAAGAGGAGAACTGCACTATAATAGCATTGGTAAAGCTGAGGTGAACAAGGAGCATCTCTGTTTCTGGGCTGTCTTTTTTTTGTTTTCTTGGGTTTCCTTGGGAGGAGGATTCCAGGATTTTTCAAGTTTTGATCGTCCAATTATCTAGTGTGATTTGTCAGGAGTCCAATGCCTACGTTATTCGCTAGAAAAATTCTCCCCCCGCTTGGGACAGTTTAGACTAGACACCATCAACAAAGTTCTTGTATATATATATATATATATATTTTCCCTTTCTTTCTGTAAAGGTTCCATATATAGAAGAAATTAAAAGAAAAAAAAAAGGAAAGAAAAATATCATATTGTTTGGCTTTTATCTGTCCTTTTTCTTACAATTCTAGTGGCATCATGCAAAACTTTATCATCCATTTCGCCATTGAACAGCCTCTTGCTGGCAAAAGTTGGAAGAATCAACTCTTTCTTATTCACAAATATCCTCATTTGTTATTTCAATTCTTCATTTTCATTTTTTAAGTAAGATAGCATTGGGCTGAATTAGTAATAATCATAGCATCGGGGTGATATTATGTGGATTCCATGGATCAAGCATCATTTCTTATTCAAAAATGGGTTTTATTTTTTCTTGCCAGAATTTGTTGATAAATTCAGATGATCAACTGTGATTAAACCAGATTTAGTTGACCTAAAAGTTTATTCTTAATAACAAGTTTATTTCTTGTCATAATGATTTCCAAAACCCCCACAGAAACAATTATTAAAATAAAGTCAGGAACAATTATAACACCGATCTGATAGCAGCAATCATAATAGAAACAATTCGAAGCAGTAAATACTAAATCAGAACTGGCGGACATACATAGGAAAACAAAAAGGAGTTATTACAAAATAGCACAAGAACTCGAAGGTTGAGGATTTTCGGCAGAAGAGTTGACCCCAGGCCAGTCACGGCATTGGCAGCGTTGGGCTTCAGCCACACGCTTATAGACAGACGGAACATGTCTTCCGCAGCCTCCCCATGTTGTTTTCCCGCATGTTGAGCACTTCACTTCGTAACACATCTTGCTTTGTTCCTCCTCTGTGTTCTTTCCTCTACTGGCTTAATTGTTTCTAACCTAATTCTTTTCCCTTGTTGCCCTGTTTTAAAAGGAATTGAATCGAATAAAAGCCACCGACCTTTTTTTTTTTCTTGTTATACTAGTATCCGTCTCATCATATCGAAAACCAGGGCTACATTGAGATTATCGTTTCGTTTCAGTGTGCGGTCGTATATGGGCTGAGGACCCGAGAGACGCCTAAACCTAGCCTATTAACAATAAGACTTGGACTTGGTTCTTTGTTTCACTTGGATCGAATGCGCTTAGTTTTCAGGCCTTCAGTTTTTGATTTAAGGTGAAACTCAATGAACAAGATGATCTTTAGTCTTAGTCCCTTGGGCTGGCCTTTTACAACACATATGAATTGAATACCTATATTTTGAGGGGAAGAAAAGAAAGCTCGTCATTTTGAGCCTTTGAGAGCACCGACTGATGGGCCGGACGCCATGCCATTGAACTTCAATTTTAGAGTAGCCATAGCCCATAGGTACAAAGCTTGTCGGTGTCGACCGTCGACTGTCGACATCCTAATGTGCGAGTGCGAGAGAGCTTGGAGATTCAGACAACCCATTTGGAGAAGAACGTTATTTCTCTAATATATTGCGACCACCATCCAATAATTTTACTTACTTGAATCCAGTTGCCTGACTTGCTTGCATTATTTTACAGTTTCTTTGGACTTAGATAAAAATAAAAAAAAACCTTTACGAGTTTTCACCTGTAATTATTATATTTATAATTAATTAATTATAATTTATAATTATACGAGATTTATTAAAATTTTATATAAAATTTATATTTAAAAAATAATAGATCTCGATATAATTTTTTATTATAATTAAATATTATAAAATTATAATAAAAATAATTATAAATAAAATACTTTGGCAAATTTGAGTTTGGATCTTCCTCTTAAGATTGTTCATAATTCAAATATAGATCCAACAAGTACCTAAAAGATAAAGTTCTCATTTTCTTTTGTTATAAAAGTCACCGGAAACAATAAAAATGGAGAGATTGATCAAGTGGGATCCTCCGGACTCTTGGATTTTGAAAGCTAACTTCATGAGAAAGAGACATTTGAAGCGCATGGCAAGCATGATATGGTTGTAATTGAAAGTCAAGTTCCAGAAAAATAGCAAGGGAAAATAGAAAAGATCCAGGACAAGCCAAGTGTGATAGGCCGACAATTGCCTTAGGAAAGTCGGTGCCTTGATCATGCTCTCGTCAAATGGAAGTCCATAAGGATTATACTTGTGTTGCACTGACTATATAGCTAGGCTTCTTTTCTCCCATTACCAACTTGATCCATAGGTACCTTTCATCAAACTCTTACAAATATTACACAAAGGATTAGTCCAATTGACAAAAAGAGGAACCCATTGATAAAGAGCAGAATTCATATTTTCTTATCAACCTTGGTTTGATATTTGTAGAAAGAATTTCGAAAATAAAATCTTAAATGCATCGTATTAATATAAATGAATAATTTTATTTGAAGAAATAATTAAATTAGGATGAAACATAAAAAATACTCCTTTAATATTAAAAAAATCGCTCTTACAAATAGCATGTTACTCATAAAACAAAAATGTCCTTTCTTACAAATCTTGTTTAATTACTCTTAACACCAAAAACTCAATAAACATTCAATATATAAACTCTTCAATTATATTAAGTTTCTTTGTAATGGTGTTGATAATATTATCATGTCACTACTTATTGGTAGGCAAGATGATTAATTCAAATAATAAATTAATACCTCTAGAATTTCAATAATTAGTATAATCTTAATTTTGTGGTTCGTGAATACTTTGTATTGCGTTTAATAGAGATATTAAATTTTAATAGAGAAAGTTTGTGATATTCCAATCACATCTAAAGATGTTTTAAGAATTCATTATAATATATAAATTGAGACTTAAATTTATATTTTTGAAATGAGTTTTATAATGAGATATTTAAGTTAAAGCACGTAATACTTCATAAATTGAGTATAAATTTCTATAAAACTTACAAAACTTAGTGCCTAACTTTTTTTAGTACCGAATCACTTGGTGAAAAATATTCAAGAGCAAGTGGCATTAGAATTTAATGTAATATATTCTCCAATAACCTGACATCTTTTATCTTTCCAAATCACTCTTTATTTCATATATTCATTTTGTATTTTAAAAAGCTTATTAAAAAGAAAATTTTATATGATTAGTTACATCTCAACTCTAAAAGAATATAATAATATTATTTGTGAATGTCGATTAATTTTTATCACTATAATATAATTTTATCTTTTAAGTTCGAGAATATATATACATATATATATTTAAAAATTACTTGAATTCGCTTGAGATTCAACATCAACTTTCAATGGCAAGTTTGTGCTAAGGAATTGAATTCAGGTAACATCAATCTTTAAAGTTTATAACATCAAATCTTAAATATATGACCCATCCATACCAAAAGTACAATGATTTGATATAGAGAGGCCCTAAGATTACCATTGACATCCTTCTATATGGTGCACATCTCTTTCATTCTCTTCCTTCAAATATTGTGTGAAAGTGGTAAGTCATGTCCTCTATTCCCTATAAATAATTTTCTCAGTGCAATTAATAACGGTGCAGAATATTTTTTCCCCCATCATTTTGATTATTGAAAATTATTTAAATATGTACAGGATAAATGAAAAAAAACACCGGTAGTCATACAATCTATCAATAGAATATTGACTTCTTAATAATTGATCATGTTTAATTACAGACAACCTCAATTATTAAAAAAAACCCCCCAAAAAATTACATTTGAAAACATGGATGGTTCACAACACTAGGCGGGAAAACAGTGGAATTGTTGGAGAAACATGGTTATCAGTAATCCATTTTTCCTGTATTGATCTTATCTAACGGGTACAACCCACAATATACCAGCGATAGTCACTATTCATTTCTCCCTTTGGCAAAGCTTTGTTTGAGTTTGACCACCTTACAATAATCATAAACTTCTCTATTGGTTTTGTAGGTAGGTTCAATTTCATTTTTCTTATAATCCCAAGTTGCCTGCTTATGTCCTCTGGTAGGAATCAAGTTAAGTTGATGTCCTGCAAGAATATTTGGAAGTAGGGCAAGTTTACAAGAGTCTATATCTTTTTAGAGGAGTAAAGAATGTAACAGTGGGGAACATTTGGGTGGTCTGCAACTAGGTATACATATAAAAACACACAGCTGATAATGGTTCTCAATTTAATTCTATTATGAAACGTTGTCTTCTCTGATTTACCTCACTAAGATCAACATCATTGCCTGTAATTGACAATAACAGTTTAGCTATCAGACCCCTCCCTTTAATTAATCACCGCCTTTAGTGCAAACATTGAAAAGAAAGTGATTCATGGACAGAATTTATTCACTGTTCATATAGTATAATACTATAAATTATATAGATGATATTGTAAGCGTTCAAGAGCTTAATCGATCTGGACAGTCCACCCTTTTTTATCCTCAATGCGACCAGTTTGCAGTCCCACAAGTGTTGAGTACAGTTCTTGGCAGACCAAGCTACCCTCTGATTTGAATTCAATTCTGCAAATATGCGTAAATTTCATGGGTTAATGTAGGGTCAACTAGACATTAACAGTGATTTTCAGTTTTCTTTAGGGTAATAAGCTTCCTCTCCATCCTTTTTTAACGGCAAAATTTGTTCGATTCTATCAGTTGTTACCTTCTGTTCTGATGTGTAATGCTACCGACTGGAGCAACTCCAACAGCTGTTCCCGTGCAAAAAACTTCATCAGCATCAACCAAGTCATCGACAGAAATTACCCGTTCCTCAACCTAATAGTACATTAGTCTTGTATTAAAAATCCCTCTGTGTCTTATTGCAACATTTGAACATTGGAGATTAGAAATAACAGAGATTCACCTGGTAACCATGATCCCTAGCTATCTCAAGGATACTTTTTCGAGTTACCCCTTCTAGAACTGTTCCATTTATAGCAGGAGTTGAAATAAGATTTCCCTGTAAAAGGTTCAAAAAAGTGATTTTTGAAGAGGGCCAAGCCCATGAATTGGGATGTTATGATGGAATTTCGTATACCAGTTGACAATACCTTCACAACGAAAACATTACAAGATGAGACCTCCTCCAGATATTTCCTATTCATGGCATCAAGGTACAGGACATCAGAAAATCCTCTGTTTTTGGCTCTGACTATTGCCTTCAGAACCTGTTAACAAAGGCCTAAATGCTTAATAAATTTACAATAGTATATAGCAGCCGTCATTTCATAGAACTCAAATTAATGAGAAAATAAGCTCTACAAATAAAACATTCAATATTGGCATTGAAATGTTACTCACTGGAGCGTAGTTTGTGATTGTCTTCACGCCTCCTGCTCCTCCAGGAGAAGCCCGAACAAATTCCTCATCAATAAACAAGTTCAAAGGTGCAGTACCATCCTGAATCCAGGATGATCAGAATATATGTAAGCCGTTTACGGGAAACCAAAGTTCGAAACAAAAATCATAGAATCGTAAAAGAAGTCCACCTTGAAATAGTTGCAAACAGGGGAAGCATAAATAAGAAATGTATACTCCGGGGCTGGTGCCAAACCTAATATAGGACCAGTTCCCAAAAGCAGAGGCCTAACATACAATGACCCTTTTCCCGGTGGAGGAATCTGCAAGTAATCATGGAATCAAGTTTTAAGAAGAAATTGAAGGCTAACTTTTCAGGAGACTAGAAAGATAGAAGCACAGTTTTGTCAATTACGGAATTACCCAACGTTTATTAGCGAGTACAGTTTCCTTCACTGCATCAACAAATTGTTCAATGGAAGGAGATGGCATGCACATTCTTTCAGCCCCATGCCTCATCCGAGCTGCATTTTGCTCTGGACGGAATAGAAGAATGCGCCCATCTTCTGTCCTGTTAGCTTTCGTGCCTTCCAGTATGCCCTGGATAGAGATTTTAGCTGAATTAGATTAATTCTAAAACTAATAAGGGGGCAAAAGTTGGTCAAGGGCTTTGTGACCTTTTTTGATCCTCTTCATCTGGACTCGTAGTCAAAGTTTAGATTAGGGTTTGTCTTGCTGTGTGTTAAATATAACAAAGGTCCAAAAAGAAAAAATTAGTGCGTGTTTAACGAAATCTTTAACTCATAATTGCTTGAAAAAGTCAACTGCACCACTAGTCTCCAACTCAACAACAGTCAAAAAATATTTCACATGTTTCTTCATTTTGATTGTCTGACTCCACGTTTTTTACTTGCTAATAAAGTTGGGAAATGTGAATCCGATTTCATAATCTCTTCCTTTAAACAAAAAGGAATTAGTAATCGTTTCACTGGGCATCATTAATTCTTTTTTAGGTGAAAAAGGAAAACGGAGGTACAGCTTGCCTGTCCGTAATTCAAGACTCCTGCGGAAGGACTTAATTCAATATTGCCATAGCGACTGAGCCGTCCTTCTCTAAAATTTTCGGCCTTAGAACATCTCATAACGTACATGTAATCAACTGGCCTAAAACCAAATCCAAGTTTATCCCAATCCACGTCAACGTACTCCTCGTCACTGAAGCCAACACTTCCACTATAATAAAAAAAGCATAGGAAAATTAAAATAAAATATTCACCCTGTTCAACATTAGTTTAATCACCTTATTCTTGAATAATTGGATTGAATAAATTTTCACTCAAAAAACCTAGTACTAATATATTAATCACTTTCGAAAAAGACAACAAGACGTAGATTCCTCTTCTTCTTTTCTTTTTATTATGTAAATAAAACTATTATTGTCGAAAACTTGACGTCGTGATCTTAACAACACCAATCTTCAGCCCATCACTTTCACATGGCGAGCCCCATTGAATTCCAGCAAAGGATGAGAAACTAATAATAAAACTTGTCAGGCTTAGCAACCGTGTTTTAGCACAATTTTATAGAAGTGGCAGATCCTGTGTTTCATGTAATTACCTATAAGCAGATGGTTGAGTCGCTACTCCCAGAGAAGAAGCAGCCTGAGACGTGTTACCAAGATAATCTGCAAGCTGCAGACATGTATAAAAAACATATTAGTTGTACTTTCTCAGCCGAACATCCTCGAATTTTTTATTTACCTCAGTTATGTCTTGGAGATGTTACATGTCAGGAAGACATATTCTAACATTATCTGTACCAATAATGAGTGAGACCAAGTGGCTTTAAGAAATAAAACTTTTAGGTATACTTCATTGTCTTTAAAGATATACATGAAATTGAAAAGGGGCTACTTTACCTTTGATGGAAAAGAAGCAGCCCGTAAGGATTGAACCAGATTGCGTATGCAAGAGCTCCTTTGAACCATGGTTTCTTTTGCTTCTACAATTGTCTTTCAACAAAGAACAAAGAAAACCCAATTGAGATCTTTAAGAAAAAATTCAGAGTAGAACAGCTTGACAGATAAAAATTTGAAAGAGATTGCTCAGGAATGAAAAGAAATAAGCTGGAAACTGAGAAAGGAAAAATAATTGTAGAATCGTTAAAGTAAGCCGAGAGAGACGTTTTTGGACGAGAAATGGTACAAGAAAAGAAAAGAAAGCACCAAATATAAATAGAGTTAGCTCAACACGGAATTATCCACCTTATTCTCTATTATTGATCACAATAGGTCAGGTGAAGGTCGGTTTTTGTACATATCGATTTTGACTATTAAAATACTTTTTTTATACTCAATTGTACTCACATATGTATAAAATTATATCGATTTCAACTTAAAATTTATTTAATAATTAATTTAAAATAATAATTATAAAATATTTTTTAATATAAAATATTTTTAATTATACATAAATATAATTTTTATTAAATTAATATCTTAAATTAAAATATTAAATAATAATTTTATTAATACAATACATGTGTATATATATATATATATATAAAAGTAAACAAATAATAAAATATATTTTTTATACATATTAAGTCGGATCAAGACAAGATAAGTTCATCTAAAATCTGATTTTGGCTCAATCATTATTTTTTAAATAAAATTAAATCAATCTTATTTGAAACTCAATTTTTTTAAAAAAAAATTAACCTTATAAAATTACATTCAATTAAAAGCTAGCGAATTTGAGTATATTTTAGCTATGGACGAAACCATGAATATCCCACTGACACATATTATAGCATTAAAATATATGCTCTTTCTATAAAAAAATTGAAATTATTACATTAAAATATTAAATAATGATTTTATTTATATAATTCATATATAAATATAAATATAAAATGAAATAAAATAATAAAAATAAAGTTATAGGAAGGATTTTTAAAAACTAAAAAAAAATAAAAATCAAATCCCGATGTGATAATAAGTTTCTGTAATATCATTTTTACAAATTATCAAATAAATATATAATGTATATATTAAATCAATATATTAAAAGACATATATATCCTAATTAGTTCGAGTTTAAGTTTATTGAACCTGGTCTAACAGGGTGTGAACCTAAGTCTAAATTAATTAAGCCTAACTCAATAGGCCCATATTATTTGGCCTAATTGGCCATTCATTTTTTTTTTGTTCCATTTTTTATATTTATATTTTTTTGTTTTATTTTCGAATTGATTATTTATTTGTTTTTACTATATTTATATTTTTTTGTTTTATTTTTGAACTGATTATTTATTTGTTCTTACTTTCAATTTTTTTATTATTTTATTATTTTATTTTTGGACTTATCATTAGTTTTTTTAGGGGATAACATATTGAATTTGGTGCAAAACTAAAAAAAAGAATAAAAATCAAATCCGATGTGATAATAAATTTCTGTAATATCATTTTTACAAATTATCAAATAAATATATAATGTATATATTAAATCAATATATTAAAAGGTGTATATACCTTAATTAGTTCGAGTTTAAGTTTATTGGACCTAGTCCAACAGGGTCTGAACCTAAGTCTAAATCAATTAAGCCTAACTCAATAGGGCCCATATTATTTGGCCTAATTGACCATTCATTTTTCTTTTTGTTCCATTTTTTATATTTATATTTATATTTTTTTGTTTTATTTTCGAATTGATTATTTATTTTTTCTTACCTTTAATTTTTTTTATTATTTATCTATTTTTTTATTTTATTTTTGAACTTATCATTAGTTTTTTTAGGAGATAACATTTTGAATTTGGTGCAAATTTTACTATGAATAGCATTGATAGAGTTTTAGTTAGTTCAATTTCTAAAAGGATAAATGTTAACAAAGGAATCGAAATTAATCAAAAAAATTTTTATTGTTCCTATAAATTCAACCTTGAATCAAGTTGAAAGGGGGGGAGAAACACAAAGAGGGAAAATCAGAAACAGAAGCCAATCACATGAAACACAAAAAGAACACAGAGAGCAAAGAAAAGTAAAAAAAGGCGTTTAGAATGTTCAAAAGTGATCTTAAGATTTTTTAAGATTTTTTTTGATGATTTTTTTTGGGAAATTTCTGGAAATTCCATATTTTGATTGAATTTTTTGGTGAAATTTAAATTTTTTGATGATTTTTTCGACGTTGGATGAATTTTTTGGCCAATTACTCAGTTTCTGGCGCAAACATTTCCAGAAAACAATGAACTTTTCAATGAACTTTCAACGAACAACCTAGATTTCGGCAAGAATTTCCAAAATTCGGTTAAATTTCAACCGATTTCTTGAGAGGATAGAGAGAGAAAAAAGGGGAAGGAGAAGTCTGAGGAAAAAAATCAAAAATCAACCTTATATACCCTCCCCAAAACAACGTCGTTTTTGTGTTTAAAAAGTCCCATGATCCGCGTGCTTTTTATTCGGGTGACCCGACCCAAGCGTTGACTCGCGTTTCAACTAGCTCTTCAAAAACTATTTCTGAGCTAAACCGAGCCAAGCGACGTCCTCTGAGCCGTGCCTCCCAGCCATTTTTCTTCCTCAAGCCGAGCCAAATCCCAGCCGCTTAGTAGAGCTGTGTTAAGGTTTTTTTTTTATTTATTTATTATTTTTTTTGCTTATTTATTTATTGATTAAATTGGAATTATTTGGTATTTCTTTTTTTTATTTTATTTTATTTTTTTCAATGATTTTTCTAAAATAAAATTTTCAAAAAATATTTTTGAGAAAAAATTGACAGTATCAATTTTTCTTAAAAATAAAATTTTTAAAAAATATTTTTGAGGAAAAAGTTGAAAGTATCAAATTTTCCTTGAAAATAAAATTGTTAAAAAATTTTTTTGAGGAAAAGTTGAAAGTATCAATTTTTCTTAAAAATAAAATTTCTAAAATAAAAATTTTCAAAAGGTATTTTGAGAAAAAATTGAAAGTATTAATTTTTTTTGAAATTAAAATTTTAAAAAATATATTTTGAAGAAAAGTTAGAAGTACCAATTTTCCTTAAAAATAAAAATATTTTAAGAAAAAGTTGAAAGTATTAATTTTTCTTAAAATAAAAAACTTTCAAATGCTTTAAGGAAAAGTTGAAAGTATCGATTTTCCTTGTATAAAAGCAATGGGTTTTTTTAAATGAAAAGAAATAGATTTATAACAAAAGTTGAATCATTATTCCCTTTTATTTTATTTTATTTCTTTTTTTCTTTTCTTTTCTTGAAAAATTTTTAATATTAAATAATTTGACGATGAAGTCTCTGCAAGTGAAACAATAGTTTTCTTGTATACTCTTGAGGTGAAAAAATTTTTCTTAATTTTTTGCCAAAAGTATTCGAGTTAATTAAGAATAATTTTCAATAATTAATTACTTGGTAAAATTTTTAAGGCTTATTAGATAACACAAAATTAAGCTACTATCATCTTTCGATGGGCGTTGTGAGGGTGCCATAACCTTTCTCACTCGTAACTGAACTCTCAAACCCTGTTCTGGTTAATAGACCCGAATCTATTTTTTTAGAGACCCTTAGTCAAGCTTAGGTGTTCCTTGAAAGCATAGATTTCTTAGGTGGCCAATCGCACCTAAACAAAAAAGATTTGTGGCGACTCTCTAAGTCAATGTCTAGCGATAGATCCCTAGATCTAGACGTTATGATAGTTTGATGACTCCACTGGAGACAGCCAAGAGTCAGGCGAGCAAATAAATTCGTGTTATCCAAAAAGCCTAATAAAATTAAATTCTTTATAAGGATTTTTTTTCTTCTTTCTTTTCTATTCATTTTATTTATTTATGTTGTAAACAATGTCATTCATAGGCATATGCATAACATGAGCTCTATACCTGAGTTTCATCCCTCTAGAAGGGAGTAAAGTACCTATGCTTTCGAAAGGTTCTAATGCCTTCACAATGGCTAGCAAAATACTCTCACTCAAATTGAATTCTTTTCGTTGGTAACCTGTGATGGGTGAGATTTGGATTGTCTTACTAGTATGTGATGGACGATGATGTAAGGAATAATTTAAGAACCTTTAGTGGTCAAAGTTGTCTAACCCAACATATAGTGTACACTTAAGAGACCAACCCTAAGATAGAGCCCTTCCTACCCAATGATAGATATACCCTGAAACTAGGACACAAAAAAGGTGTTTATCTAATCATTTTGATTGTCTGACTTTGTGCATCATTTTCATTATCGTATGTAATATTATGCATCTACATCACTTTCATTTCATCTGTAAAACTAACCATGTTGTTTGTTTAATTTTGTGCATCTGCATTATTTCATTCTATGCATCATTTTCATGATCATGTTTTAACATTATCATTTGCATCATTCTTATTTCATCCATGAAGATTCACATTCCATTCATGCATCAGCATATCATACAGCATAGCATAGCATTTCTAATCATAATTGTAATGCTAAAAGTTCAAGGATAGCTCCACCAAGCAACCTCACTCACTAATACAGTATAAGGGCTCAAGCCAAACAGATGAAACAAAAAAAATTCTAATCGTCTTGAGAGGATAGAGAAAGCCTAAGAGAAGCTAGAAAGAGAGTTGAATAAGATTTTGAAGGCTTTGAACAAATTAAACAATAGGAAAGGTATAGAAAAAAGCACTAGTCAACAAGACCATCCATTACAATAGGTGGATGACCCACTATACCCTCTCGATTTTGGGCCACATTAAGCCCAATCCGCATAAGATCCATCACCCCAGCAATTCACATATCTTATAAGGTACGCATACCCTGAAATGCCATCAGTTTCAAATCCACCATTGTACTAAAACTACATAAATCTTGTTTTTATTGAAAAGGTAATATGACCAATACTAGTCTCTAATTTGGATGATTTAGAGGATAAAAAAAAATTGAGGCCTAAGGAAAATAAGACTTTAGAAGCTTCAAAAGCTAAACAGAAAATGAACCTATTAGAGGAAAGGCTTCGAGTAGTGGAAAGAGTTAGTTTTTATGGTTCAGTGGATGCAACTGGACTCTATTTAATCTCGAATGTTGTTATTCCTTCAAAGTTTAATGTGTCAGAGTTGGAGAAATATGATGATACAAAATATCCAAAGACTCACATTATCATATATTGTCAAAAAATGACTGCCCATGCTAATAATGAGAAGCTATTAATGTGTATGTTTCAAGACAGCCTTATGGGTTCTGTTGCTAGGTGGTATATCCAATTAGATAAAACTCGTATTCATTCTTAGAGTGATATGGCACATGTCTTCATTAATCAGTATCGACATATTATAGACTTGGCCCCTAATCGTCTTTTTTTACAAAATATAAAGAAAAAAGTAACTGAATCATTCAAAGAATATGCCTAAAGATGGAGGGACATAACCTCTCAAGTGCAGCTTACATTAACTGAAAAAAAGATCATGTATTATTCGTCAGCACTTTGGAAATCTTCATATTATGAAAAGATGATAAGGAATGCCATGAAAAATTTTATCGACATGATAATCTCAGACGAAATCATTGAGAATGCCATTAAAAATGGCAAGTTAAAAGGAGGAGAAATCAAAAAGCTGCCAGAAAAGAAAGAGACTAAAGCTTAAGCTGCAAGCCTTAATAGACAGTTCAAGGGATATCAACCTTATCCATAAGGTTACGTCCCATACTATCCTGTTATGAATAATATCTCACCTTACCCTTACCAATCATATCCACAACTAGCTTACTTACCAACTTACCAATAAGCCTTTCAAGTACCTGCATATGATTTAGTCATATCATTACATCAGTTTCAAAACCTAACAACCAAGCGAGTGATTCAAAGAGATCTCGAAATAACCAAAAAAGGGCACATATTGATCCTATCCTTATGACTTATACTAAGTTATTCCTAAAACTGGTCAAGAATAACTTGGTATCTTCAGTTATGCTAGAACCATTGAAGCTACCATATTCAAATTGATACGATGCTAATGTAACGTGCGATTATCATAATGGGAATGTGGGTCATTCTATTGAAACTTACCATGCTTTCAAACATAAAGTGTAAAGTTTGATCCAAAAAGGCTTAGTGAGTTTCGATGAATTAAAGGGGCAAGATGTTAATAAAAATTTTTACCTGATTACACAGGAATATGATTGTAGAGAAAGATGTTAAGGTTGGTTGAAAGCTACTTGTTATCCTAGATTTCTTTCATAGTAATGTTAGTATTTTTTTTATGTAATAGGATTTGATTTGTTATCATTTTAATAAAAGACAAGTCGATGCATTTCATTACATTTTTTTTTCATTCAACCATTGTTCTGTGCTTTATCACCTGTCATAACTTTTCATTTCCATTCTTATTCTCAATGATGAATGTTTAGACAATGATGCTAACAATAATTCTGAGATTTAATTTTGAGAACTCATTCACCTTGATCTGAAGAGATTATTTTAGCAAAAAAAGCTAGCTACTAGCAGATGTGGAATAGATATGTCTTAAAATGTACAAAAATTTACAAGCTTATTTTTGTTCAATAGATGAAATTCAAGGAAAGTATTCACATTTGAGATGAAAAATGACCATATTTCTTTTACCATTCGAAAAACTATTCATTGTTATCTCTTTAAGCCTATTATGATTTTTTTTTCTAAATAACCCTGACCAAGGATCACCCTCTACACTTGGGGGCATTTAAAAAAAAAAGAGCAAAAAAAATTGTAAAAGGTCTCAAAGATAGAAAGAAAAGCAAAACAAAAAAAAAGAAAAAAAAGTGAATGCCACACATGATTTGACGTAAAATAAGGGAAATCTTTTTGTGAAGAATGAGATCGATGAAAAAGGAAAAAATAGTCAAATAATATGAAATGGGATAAAATACCAAGTTGTATCAAATAATAAATGATTATTTGGTTCTGAAACCTTTAACACATATTTTGAGCTTATTTTATCTATTTTTTATGACCCCTCACCATGGCTTACATTACAACCTTAAAAAATCTATTTGGATCAAGTGTATATGCTCAAATTGAATGATCATATGATAGACAAAGGCATTGTCATAATGGAATAATGAAATCATACTATATTACTCTAGAGATTAATATGTGAGAGATATTAATAGTGGATGAAAGATGGGAAAAAAAAAGATAATGAAAAAAGATGAAAAAACAAAGAAAAATGGATGGAAAAAAAAGAGAAAAATTAAAAATTAAAAAAAATAAAAAAGAAAAAAAAGAAGACTCAAATTGAAAATCCAAAAGGGCAATTTGCATAAACAAATTTTTGAATTGAAAGTTGGATGAACAGTTCAAATATATAGAAGATCAAGGCATTTAAAGATCCTTCAAAGCTGAGGCAAAGTTTGATGAGCTCAAAATGATTTCGACAGTCAATGGAATGAGTTTTCGAAAAAGAATCTTGGATTGATGTTCAAAATTGTCTGAGCATTCATTTGTCCTAATGACATACATCCAACTTGTTTTTTTTCTCATTTGTTTTTGTACCAAGACTCACTATTTATTACTTTTCTTTCAGTGCACCTTGTGCTCTTTTATTCTCATATCCCTAAAATAAATTGAGAAAATATATGATTGTATTGTGTTTATCAATAATTGAAATGATAATGAATGAATGAATATGTGCTTAAAAGGTTTTTGCATTCCTTTGAAAAGAAATCCATGATGATTAAAGGCAAAAATGATGAGGAGATGGCAGAAACTTGAAAAAAGACACATGGGATGGCCAAATGATGATGAATAGAGGGTAAAAATATAAAATGATGAGTGATTGAGAGATGAATATACAGATAGATTGGTTGACATGACCTGTGTATTATGATCAAATGATAAGGATCATGGACGAAATTCATTCTGAAATGGCTAGTGTGAAAAAGCCTGTGAATGATGATCAAGTGATAAAAATAATGTAGATCAATGGATAAAATTTGTTCTGAAACAGTTTCTACTGAAAAGCTTATGAATAGTGATCAAGTGATGAAAATAATGAAGATCAGTTGATGAAACTTGTGAAATAAGAAATGGTGGAGTCTTGAGAGCCATATTACCACAATTGATTAAAATTTCATGACATGGACATCCGTATTACATGCATTACATTTGTATTGCTGTTTGGAGAATATTCGAAACTTTGATTTAGCTATGCATTTGCATTATGTAATAAATATTTGAATCATGATTGAAAATATGGCATTGTGAGAATCTAGATTGTTGCATTTGCATCTGCATCATGAATCATGTCATTCAGTACATACAAAATTTTGACTTTGGTAAAACTTTGAAACCCATTTGCAAAAAAATTTTTAGTTTTTAAATAAGAAATCCTCAAATGAGAATCTTTGAGTTTTAAATAAGAAATGTTCAAATGAGAATCATTGAGTTTTAAATGAGAATCTTTAAGATGAATTTTTAAGACGTTTCCAAATGAGAATATTTGAATCTTAAATGAGAATCTTTAAGATATTTCCAAATAAGAATCTTTGAATCTTATGAGAATCTTTAAGATGTTTTCAAATAAAAACCTTTGAATTTTAAATGAGAATCTTTGAATTCAAATGAAAAAATTTAAATTTTAAATGAGAATCTTTGATATGTGAAACCCTAAAGTTTGTTGGGTGCGAATCTTCGAACTAATAAAAAGTTTTGAACTTTTAGATGTGAATCTCCAAAATTCAAACGAAAAGCTTTGAGCTTAACTTTTGGATATGAATCTCTAAATTTTTTAGTAAGAACCTTTAAACTTAGATGTGAAACTCTAAAATTTCTTGAATGTGAACCTTTGAACTCGAACGAAAAGCTTTAAACTTTTGGATGAGAATTCCCAAAATTCGAATGAGAATCTTTAAATGTTGGATGCGAGTCTTGCAAATGCGAATCTTAAAATCTTACAAAATTAAATTCTTGCATATTTGAAATTTTGAGAAACAAATTTCAGTGAATTCTTGTAAAGTTGAAAGGTTTTTACGAATTTGGACCTTTGATTTTCAAACTCAAATTATGAATCTTTGAGTTTTCATTACAAATTTCATCAAATTTGATCTACGTTTTGTCTAGACATCCTTATAGAGGAGCTGTATTTATTTTCTCAAAGTCGTGAGCCTCTGTTTAGAAGAGCTCTGTTTACCTTAAAAAAAAAGATGAATGTGTTGGGATGATCATATACAGGGTGTCTATGTCTTTGCATAATTCATGTCGTCTTTGCATAATTCATGTTGCACAGAAAATATACAAAGAGAGACAGGCAGACAGCTGTAGACACCTTAATTAGTTTGGGCTCAAGCCCATTTGGCCTAATCCAATAGAGTCTGGACTAAGCCCAAATTAATTGAGCCTAGCTCAATAGGGCCCAGATTATCTGGCTAATTGGCCATTTATTTTTCTTTTTGTTTCATTTTTATATTTATATTTTTTGGTTTTATTTTCGGGCTGATTATTTATTTATTCTTACCTTCGATTTTTTTTATTATTTATCTATTATTTATTTTATTTTTAGACTTATCATTAGTTTTTTTAGGAGATAACAGATTGAATTTGGTGTAATTTTTATTGTGAATTGCATTGGCAGAGTTTTAATTGGGTTCAATTTCTAAAAGGATAAATGTCAATAAGGAATCGAAATTAATCAAATTTTTTTTTATTGTTCCTATAAATTCAACCTTGAATCAAGTTGAAAGGGGGGAAGAAACACAGAGAGGGAAAATCAAAAACAGAAGCCAATCACATGAAACACAGAAAGAACACAGAGAGTAAAAAAAAGCAAAAAAAGGCGTTTAGAAGGTTCAAAACTGATCTTAAGGTTTTTTAAGATTTTTTTTGTGATTTGTTTTTTGAAATTTTTTTGAAAATTCCAGATTTCGATTGAATTTTTTTATGAGATTTAAATTTTTCGATGACTTTTCTGGACCTGGTTGAATTTTTCAATCAGTTACTCAGTTTTCGACACAACATTTCCAAAAATCGATGAACTTTTCGATGAACTTCCGATGAATAACCCAGATTTCGATAAAAATTTTTAGAATTTGGTTAAATTTCAATCAGTCTTCTTGAGGAGATAGAGAGAGAGAGAAAATGGGAAGAAGAGAGAGAAAAGAAAAGAAAAGTCTGAGGAAAAAGTCAAAAATCGACCTTATATACCCTCCCAAAACGACATCTTTTTTGTGTTTAAAAAGATCCAGGATCCGCGTGTTTTTCATTCAAGTGACCCGACCTAAGTGCTGACCTGCGTTTCAACTCGCTCTCCAAAAATTATTTCTGAGCCGAGCCGAGCCGAGTCACGTCCCTTGAGCCGCACCTCCCAACCGTTTTTCTTTCTCAAGCCGAACCGAATCCCAGCCGTTGAACCGAGCCGCGTTAAGGTTTTTTTTTCATTTATTTATTTGTTTATTATTATTATTATTATTATTTTGCTTATTTATTTATTGATTAAATTGAAATTATTTAGTATTTCTTAATTTTTTATTTTTATGTTATTTATTTATTTTTTTCAATGATTTTCCTAAAATAAAATTTCAAAAAAATATTTTTGAGAAAAAAGTTGAAAGTATCAATTTTTCCTTGAAAATAAAATTGTTAAAAAAATTTTATGAGAAAAAGTTGAAAGTATCAATTTTTTTTGCAAATAAAATTTCTAAAATAAAAATTTTCAAAAAGTATTTTGAGAAAAAGTTAAAAATATCAAATTTTCTTAAAATTAAAATTTCAGAAAGAAAAAATATTTTGAGAAAAAGTTGGAAGTACCAATTTTTCTTAAAAATAAAAATATTTTAAGAAAAAGTTGAAAGTATCAATTTTTCTTATATAAAAGCAATGAATTTTTTTAAATGAAAGGAAATAGATTTATATCAAAAGTTGAATCATTATTCCTTTATTTTATTTTATTTTATTTCTTTTCTTTTCTTTTCTTGAAAAATTTTTAATGTTAAATAATCTGACGATAAAGCCTTTACAAATGAAATAGTAGTTTTCTTGCATAATCTTGAGGTGAGAGAATTTTTTTTAATTTTCTGTCAAAAGTATTAGAGTTAATTAAGAATAATTTTCAATAATTAATTACTTGATAAAATTTTTAAGGCTTATTGGATAACACGAAATTAAGCTAGTACCATCTTTCGATTGGTGTTATGAGGGTGTTATAACCTTCCTCACTAGTAATTGAACTTCCGAACCATGTTTTGGTTAATAGACCCAAACCTATTCTTTTAAGAATCTTTAGTCAAGTTTAGGTGTTCCTTGAAAGGATAGATTCTTTAGGTGGTCAATTGCACCTAAACAAAAAAGATTTGTAACGGCTCCCTAAGTCAATGTCTAATAATAGATCCTCAGATTTAAACATTATGACAAATGGATCTTTTTTTTTAGAAAATTTAAAATATTTAAAAATTTTTATTAAATATTAAAAAACTAAAAAATAAAAAAAAAACAAATATTAGATTTGTGATATGCTCTTAGCATCAATGGGATCACAGAAAAATTTGAATTAATAAAAATATTTATGAAATATAAAAATAAAAAATAATACATAAGAGAAAAAAAAAAAAGCAAATGGCATACACTTGGTATCAAGTGAGTGACAAACAAAAAAATAAATAAATCTAAAAATAGAACAAAAAAATAAATCCAGATATAACATCAACGTATTTGTCAATTTTTTTTCCAAAAAAATAATAAATTTATTTTACTTTTTTTATTAAATAAATAATGAAAAAAAGCAAATAGAAAAAAATAAAAGCTAAAAAAAAAACCAAATAACTTTGGTATATGACATATCCTTGAAATCAAGTTAGTCATAAAAAAATTATTCTAAAAATTTGTTTATTAAATATATTAAAAATATTAAAAAAGCTAATCGAGAACAAATTATTGAACCTTCTAAAAAAAAGAATAAAATTTGATATAAAATTGGTTCCCAAAAAATAAAAGATATTTATGAAACATTTAAAAAATAAAAAAATTACATGTGATAGCAAAGGAAAAAACTAAAAAGAATAATTTCAATGAAAAATTTTGAAAAAAGTGGATTGCATTGAAAATAGAATTATGATAAAATACATAAAAACAAAAAAGCATCAAAGTGGGTCCGACAAAAAATGCGAGCCCTATATTTAAAAATAAAAAATTGAGCCCCTCATAAAAAAAAAATTGAAGGTAAGTCACACCTTTTCAAAAATATTTATTTTTAAAATTAAATAAATTACACGTGTCAATTTATTAAATAATGTAAATGACAAATAATTTGTTTATAAGATGATTGCACGCACCAATGAATTAAATCATAAGTATGTGTAAATATAATCTCTGTATTAAATAAAAAAAAAGAATGTGATTTCCACAATTAAAAAGGTTAAAAGAAATTAATTGAGAAAATATAAACTAAGGTATAGATCCCACACGCAGAAAACTAAACCAAAATAATAATAATAATAATAAACCCGACATCCTAAAAAATTTTTTTAAAAAAATTGCAAATAGGCCCATGAATCTAAAAAAATTTAAAACCAAAAAAAAAATTTTAAAACTCGGATAAAAATGTTGGGATTTACCTTGAATCTCAGAATCCCATATCGAAAGTTAAGTGAGTTTGAGTTTGTCTTGTATCCCACATCGGGAGTTTAGTAAAAGTATAAAGGGTTTCACCCTTATAAATAAGATGTTTTGATTTTAGTTTAGTAACCCCAGAGAGTTAGACACCAAGAGAAAGGCTATTAAAGGGTATAATTGGGTTTGGGGGTTATGTTTTGAGTAAGGAGTTTTAGGAGACTTTTCTCATTCTAAAAGTCTCACAATTGTAAAGATTTATTTGTTAGTGGATTGTGTTTGGAGTAGGCCATTTTGAGTTGGGTCAAACCAAATATATTTGTGTGTTCTTATTCTTGATTTGAGCTTGCTATTTTGTGTGTGGTTGCTGCGCGTGGGTATTGTGGTTTTTCCCAACAAGTGGTATCAGAGCGAGGTTAAAGGTTCGAGGTTTAAGGTTAGTGGGCCCAAGAGATCGTGAAGCAGTGTTTGAAGATGTCGAAAGAAAGTATGTCTGGTATGTCTATGCTTAAGTTTGAGATTACGTTATTTGATGAAAAGAGTAATTTTATGTTATGGTAAAGTACGATTCAAGATCTGTTAGTACAACAAGGGTTGGATCAAGCATTAGAGAGTAGTAAGCCTAAAAGAATGTCTGATGCTAATTGGAATAGGATTCAGAAGAAGGCTGTTAGTACTATTAGATTGACGTTAGCTCCAGAAGTAAAGTACAGTATGTTGACTGAGAGTACTCCGAAGAGTTTGTGGGATAAGCTTGAAGGTATTTATGCTTCGAAGTCATTGACTAATAGATTATGTTTGAAGATGGATCTGTATTCTCTGAAGATGAAAGAAGGTATGAGTCTTCATAACCACTTGAATGAGTTTAATAGATTGGTTTTTCAATTGCTAGCGATATCTGTTGATGAGTTAAAAGATGAAGAGAAGGCTTTAATTTTGTTATCATCTTTGCCCAAGTCTTATAGGCCTTTAGTTCAGACTGTGTTAATGGGTAGGTCTACTTTGAAGTTGGATGATGTGACTGCCTTGTTGCGTGAGAATGAAAGGTTTATGGGAGCTCAAAACTCATCACCTGGGGGGAGTACACTAGCTGTAGAGGATTTTGATCGAGGGAAGACTCAAAAGAGGATTGATGGATCAAGATGGAGATCCAAGTCAAGAGACAGAGATTACAGTGATGTAGAATGTTATTATTGTGGTGAGAAGGGACATATTCCAAGTGCGCTGTAGAAGCTGAGAAGGGATATGGCTGCTTTCAAAAGGGCGAATGATGAGAAAAAATCAGATGAAGAAAAGAGTGATACTACTGCTGTCTTGTCTGATGATGATGATGTTGTTTTGACAACTTGTGTGGATGAGACCCAGACTTTGAAAAGTGATAAAGGTTGGATTTTAGATTTAGCTGCTACAGTTCATGTTTGCAATGATAGGAGTTGCTTTGTGGAGTTGAATGAGAATGAAAAGTATAGAGATATTATGATTGCTAACAAAGAAAAGGTGCAGATTCAAGGTATTGGGAGTGTTCGCCTTAGATCTCACAATGGTGTTATTAGGACACTTCGTCATGTAAGGTATGTACCAAATTATCACTATAATTTGATTGCTTTAGGTGAGTTAGCTTCTCGGGGGTACACATTTTATGGTAGTAATGATTGGTTGAAAGTGTATAAGAATGGTGGTGTGATTTTACAAGGGAATAGGGTCAATCACTTGTATATGTTTGATGGAGGCTCAGTTGCTGAGATGCCTATGATGAAAGAAAAGAAGAAAGGTAAACGTGTTAGCTTTGCAGATACTGTTGAAGTGTTTGGAGATTCAAGTCAAAGGAGGATTTGTTGGGATTTGCCTTGAATCTCAGAATCCCATATCGAAAGTTAAGTGAGTTTGAGTTTATCTTTTATCCCACATCGGGAGTTTAGTAAAAGTATAAAGGGTTTCACCCTTATAAATAAGATGTTTTGATTTTAGTTTAGTAACCCCAGAGAGTTAGACACCAAGAGAAAGGCTATTAAATGGTGTAATTGGGTTTGGAGGTTATGTTTTGAGTAAGGACTTTTTGGAGACTTTTCTCATTCTAAAAGTCTCACAATTGTAAAGATTTATTTGTTAGTGGATTGTGTTTGGAGTAGGACATTTTGAGTTGGGTCAAACCAAATATATTTGTGTGTTTTTATTCTTGATTTGAGCTTGCTATTTTGTGTGTGGTTGCTGCGCGTGGGTATTGTGGTTTTTCCCAACAAAAAAATAACCAAGGTGTAATTTAAAAAAAAAAAAAATAGTGGATCTCACGAATAAAAAGCCAAAAACAAAATAAAACTAAGCAAAGGTATGGATCCCACATAAAGTGAGCAACCCAATCCACATCCGACGGGTTTCGATTCAATTCAATTTTATAAGGTCGATTTAAAAAAAAAAAATCAAATTTTAAGTTGGGTCGGATTCAAATTTTAGACAAATTCGATCTGATTTGATCAGATATTATATAAAAATAATTTTTAAAAATAATTTTTTATTTATATATATTTATATAATTATATATTTAAATATTTATATTTTAAAAAATAATATTTTATATTTAAAAAATAATATTTTATTAATTTAAAATTAAATTAAATCGAATATAATTTATACACAATCAAATCAAATCAAAATTGAATTTAACAAATATAAAATTAGATCAAATTTAGACCAAACAAAAACTCATTTCGACTTATTACCAACCCTTATCCCACACTCAAAATAATTCAACAAAAAAATGAGTGGTATAAGTTTAAAACATTAAAAAAATAGGTGAGTCCCACCAAAAAAAAAAATGAAAGGACTGTCACGTGATAGACCACATGGCCAACAGAGAAAAAAAGAGAAAAAAAAAAAAAACTACATAGCATATTTTTTATATAAAAAAAATGTATAAAAATTTATTGAATGTTCTTGAAAAAAAAAATTGATATCAAGTTGGTTCTTTCAAAAAAAAATATTTATGAAATATTTTTAAAAAATAAAAAAAAATTGCACGTGATATCAAAGAAAAACCTAAAAAAAAAAGCTTTGAAAGAAAAAAATTTTTTAAAATGGGTCACATTGAAAAATAATTTTGATAAAATTCATAAAAAATTAAATTAAAAAAAATTCAGAAAAAAAGTCAAAGTGAATCACAAAAAAAAAATATGGGTCCCATATTAAATAACAAAAAAGTGAGCCAAAAAAATTTTAAGGTCAGTCAGCGTCATTATCGCATTAAAACTGACAAAACTAAAAGCTCTTTTAACTATGACACTAGAGTACTAGATTACTATTCTAGTATTCTTTATTCTTCACTGCAAAAAGTAGCACTATCTTAAAAGTTCAGTCAACTTGGGGCCGGAAAGCTTACATCGAGGGATTCCTTGAATACTTTATTCCCAAGTATTCACTAATCAAGTTGTTTTTTGAATGAGTTGTTCACACACAAACATGGTAGTGGTGGTGTTGGTGTGCAATTCCACTTCACTGGTTGTTTTCATTTTAACTCTTAAAGTTACAATTTTTTCTAATTCACAGGAATTCTGAAAATTCATATCCAGATATATGAGAAAGGAAATACTTTGCAAAACATGCTTTCAGCCAATACTGAAAAAATGGGTTTTCTACCCATTAGTTGAGAATGTAAATCTTGCTTTCAATGTAATTATTAAAGAAAGACCAGTAGTTCACATGCTAAACTCTTGATCAAATTGAATAGAGCCAAGTGTCAACCTAGATATTACATAAGCAGAAACAAAATCAATTACTCTCTCAAAATGGCCGAAGCACTTGTTTCTTTCATCGTGGAGCTTTGTGATTCTTTCCTCCTTAAATTAATATCTAAAACTTCTACTTTTTTGTAGAGAATACTTTTTTTTTGTTGAATCAAGGAGTAAATGAGAGTTAATTTTATGTTGATAGATGTATGATATTATTAGTAGATTTTTAAAAATTATGATGACATTTTTAATGGATGCCTAAAAAATACGTTTTAAAATCATCCCAATATGATTTAAATTTATAACACTAATCAGGTTTACACCAAAAATGTATATTTAAATATGAAAAAAAATAAAGTTGAGATTAAATACTGAAAATAATATATTAAAATAGTATATGTTATTTGGCATTCAATTATATAAGAAAAAAAAAGAAAGAATTTGCAATGAATTGTCGAATGAAAAAAAAATTGTCAATAATAAATAGATTCCATATATTTTTATAAAGAAGAATTCTCTTTTATTTATACCATTCAAATCTTTTTTTTTTTCTTTTTCGTTTATGTTGGCAGGATTGAGTTTAAAATACTTTGATAATTTTGACCTTATATCACCAAAGCCCATAGCTATCAATTTTTGTATGATAACTTGCTACAAGAAGGTGCCGGTGATATTTTCAATCCGTGAGATAACGTGGCTTTCTGAGAGAGTGGCGGTAAAATAAAGGTCACTGTCTGTCACCAGGCATTCCTCGTTATAACCTTCCTTGTCCCTTCCCTTCTTAATTTACTTTCTCGTGAGTCTTGTCTTTCCAATTTTCAATTAATGTCAGGTAATATTGAGCTCTTTTTACAATGACATGTCACGACTTGCCCTTCTTCAGTCTTCAAATATCAATGGGTGAAAGTCGACAAATGACTGAGAAAGATAATTTCTTTCAAAAAGCAATGGCATGGACCCACTTTTGTCTCCCATTATAACTTCTGTTTGGTGCCGACACTTCTCTCTTTTTCTTTATAGATTCAATCACTTTTCAATCGTATTTTTTTATAAAAAATTTAAGAATAGATAAATTATTTAATTTTTAATCAAAATAAAATATATTATATTAAATAATTTAAATAAAAATTTTTATAAATTATGCACTTAAAATAATTCAAATAAAAAATTATCACTAAATTCGAATTCAAAAACATTTATACAGAAGAGATTCTAACATTCAATATTCAAATTTCAATGGGTGAAAGTCGAAAAGGGATTGAGAAAGATTGTTTCCTCCAAAAAATTAATGGCATGGACCCGCTTTTGTCTTCCAGTATAATCTCTGTTACGTGCCAACGGTTCTTCCTTTGTCTTTATAGATTCAATCACTTTTCAGTCATACCCTCATAGCCCCATTTTTTTTTATATCCTTTAATGTGTCAAATTTTTTACAGTTCACCTCCTCTTTAATTTCCTTCTTGTTTCAGGTATAGCTAGATTCAAACAGGCTGACATAATCAATTCAAAGGAGACCCTGAAGCCTGAATACAACTTATAAAAGTCACTGGATCTCAATTGTATATATTTTATCAATGGCTGCTGTGCTTCCTGGCGTTGAATGTGCTGGAAGAAGACGGTTCCATCAAAGCGGAGGGTCATCTGACTCTCTACGAAAATTGAAAGTTTTAGATATTGATTTAATGATGAAAGACGATAGACATATAATCACGTAAACTCAATATAATTTTTTTTTAAATTATATAATCTCATCAATTTTTTTCACTAATCAATCAATTATTTTGGAAGGCTTGCTTCCGGAGAAAAAAAATTAGGAATAAGTGGCAAAATATATTGAATAGTGAGATGTGGAAATTAAAATGTTTTAAAAGAAAACATTTTCCCACCTTTGTTCTTAAGTTATTATGATTTGCCCTCACAATAAGACCATACTTTATTATATTGTACAATCTTTTTCAAAGAATTTGATGTCCTACGAATTGAGGTAATTAAACATTGAATGGCACATAATTATCTAAACTTTAACATAAATTTAAAGATGAAAGAAGAAAAAGGTGAAAAATGCTTTAACCACTTAGCTTCCAACTCTTTTTTCTTTTTCAATATTTTGATAAAAATATATTCAATATTTTTTAAAAATGGTTCAAAAAAGTGATTAATTCAAAACATTAAAAAAATAGGTGAGTCCCTAAAAAAAAAAACAAATTCAAAGGACTGTCACGTGATAGACCACATGGCCAACAAAGATAAAAAGAGAAAAAAATTAAAAAAGAAAAAAACTATGTAGCATATTTTTTATATCAAAAATAAAAAATGTATAAAAATTTATTGAATGTTCTTGAAAAAAAAAAATTTGATACCAAGTTGGTTCTTTCAAAAAAAAATTATTTATGAAATATTTTTAAAAAATAAAAAAATATATTACACGATATCAAAGGAAAAAACCTAAAAAAAAAAAAAGATTTGAAAGAAAAAAATTTTAAAAAATGGTTCACATTGAAAAAACAATTTTGATAAAACTCATAAAAAAATTAAATTAAAAAAAATGAAAAAAAAAAAGCCAAAGTGGATAAAAAAAAAATGTGGGTCTTATATTAAAAAACAAAAAAGTGAGCCCAAAAAAAAAAAATTTTAAGGTGAGTCAACTTCATTATCGCATTAAACTGACAAAACTAAAAGCTTTTTTGACTATGACACTAGAGTACTAGATTACTATTCTAGTATTCTTTATACTGCAATGCCAAAAGTAGCATTATCTTAAAAGTTCAATCCAACTTGGGGCCGGAAAGCTTACATCGAGGGATTCCTCGAATGCTTTATTCCCAAGTATTCACTAATCAAGTTGTTTTTTGAATGAGTTGTTCACACACAAACACGGTAGTGGTGGTGTTGGTGTGCAATTCCACTTCACTGGTTGTTTTCATTTTAACTCTTAAAGTTACAATTTTTTCTAATTCACAAGAATTCTGAAAATTCATATCCAGATATATGAGAAAGGAAATACTTTGCAAAACACGCTTTCAGCCAATACTGGAAAAATGGGTTGTCTACCCATTAGTTGAGAATCTAAATCTTGCTTTCAATGTAATTATTAAAGAAAGACCAGTAGTTCACATGCTAAACTCTTGATCAAACTGAATATAGCCAAGTGTCAACCTAGATATTACATAAGCAGAAACAAAATAAATTAAAAAGGGTAAATGATAAAGAAAAAAGATATAAAAGCAATTTCCAAAATACGTGATACCGATCAAACGAAGATATTACCAATCTTGAATAGTTCCATTGCTAATAAGTGATAACAATTACTTTGAATTGTTACGTCCATTTGTTTGATCACATTTTGGTTAATGTGATCAATTTTTTAAATCATTTAGATAATATATATTCAAGTTGTCATGTCATTTTTACTCAAAAAAAATAATTTATCTTTTGTTAAAGAATGACTTTTTTCATATCTTCTCTAATGTTTTATCAATACATTGTATTAGAACTAAATATTTGACTTTCAAATTATCTTGAATTACTAAATATATCATGCACTTACTTAAAATTATTAAATGCAATTCATAATCACTTAGTAAATTTTTTTCAAATTGCACGTATATTTTTCATCAACTACAGCTGTCTTCAAATTTTCGTCTCTTATTTCATATATAAAATAAAGAGAAGTCTCGTATATGCAAGAGAATCACCATACTTACATATCTAAATTATCTTTTCCTCCATTGAAGCTTTCCATACACGCCTCAACTTCTTTTTTTCCTTAGCTCTCATATTTTACTGACTTAAGCATTGGAGTGCGTCCAGGAAAAGTAACTCCAATGCCACATGACTGTGTTTTCTGATGGCAAATTCAAACCACTTTATCCTCAATCTCTACTCATCTTATTCCAGCTAAGACACCTAAAAATACCATCCACAAAATATTAAAAAAAAAGTTAAACAAATAATATATACACAAATGCACCAAAGAAGCAAGAAAACCATTTAGCTGAGGTAAATTCTTGGGCCGACCATTACACAATCCGATCACTGGCCCTTACAATCTTCTTTATACAAGTGTTAACAAAGTCATAAAATGAATGAAAGTGTTTTTTTACGAGCCCTCTTATCTAAAATTCCACATAAAAGAATCATAATTTAACTAATGTTTAAAATACCACAAACTTTTCGATAAAATCAATCAATCAATCTCCATACCTTCAATAATCAAGGATAAGGCGGAACTTATCAAGAAAACAAGGAGCATCTCTGTTTGTCGTTTGTCTTTTTCTTCTTCTTCTTTTTTTTTTTTTTTTTTTTTTTTTTAAGGTTTCCTTGGGCGGATTCCTGGATTTTCAAGTTTTGATCGTCCGATAATTCAGTGTGAGATGTGAGGTGTCCAATGCCTACGTTATTCGCCAGGAAGATTCTCCCTCCACTTGGGACATTTCAGACTTGACACCATCAACAAAGTTTTCATATGTGTAATTTCTTTTTTCTTTCTCTAAAGGTTCCATATATAGAAGAAATTAAAAGAATAAAAGGAAAGAAAAATATCATACTGTTTGGCTTCTATCTGTCTTTTTCTTACAATTTTAGTGGCATAATGCAAAACTTTAGCATCCAGTTCGCCGTTGTGCAGCCCCTTCCTGGCAAAAGTAGGAAGAATCAACTCTTTCTTATTCACAAATATCTTCATTTGTTATTTCAATTCTTCATTTTCTTTTTTTAAGTGCGATAGATTGGGCTTAATTAGTAATAATCATAGATACCGGGTGATATCTTGTGCACTCCATGGATCAAGCAGCAATCCTCATCATTTCTTATTCAGAAATGGGTTTCTTTTTTCTTGCCAGAATTTGTTAATAAATTCAGATGATCAACTGTGGTTAAACCAGATTTAGTTGAACTAAAAGTTTATTCTTAATAATAAGTTTATTTCTTGTCATAATGATTTCCAGAAACCCCCCAGAGAAACAATTATAAGAAAAGGTCGGGAACAATTATAACACCGATCTGATAGCAGCAATCATAATAGAAGCAATTCGAAGCAGTAAATACTAAATCAGAACTGGAGGACTTGCATAGGAAAACAAAAAGGAGTTATTACAAAATAGCACAAGAACTCGAAGGTTGAGGATTTTCGGCAGAAGAGTTGACCCCAGGCCAGTCTCGGCATTGGCAGCGTTGGGCTTCAGGCACGCGCTTATAGACAGATGGAACATGTCTTCCGCAGCCTCCCCATGTTGTTTTCCCGCATGTTGAGCACTTCACTTCGTAACACATCTTTCTTTGTTCCTCCTCCCTGTCCTTTCCTCCACCGGCTTAATTGTTTCTAGCTTGATTCTTTTCCCTTGGCCTGCTTTAAAAGGCATTGAGTCGAACAAAAACCGCCCACTTTTTTTTTTCCTTTTCTATACAAGTATCCGCGTGTCATGAATATCGAAAACCAGAGGTCCACGGCTGGGTTGAGATGATCGTTTCGTTTCTGTGTGCGGTCAAATATGGCAGTGGACCCCAGAGACGCCTTTACCTAGCCAATCAACAATTAGACCCATGTCAAGCCTGTGGTAAACTTGGGCTTAGTCCTTTTTTAACATGGATTTAATGAGCTTAGCTTTCGGGCCTTCGATATTTGATTTAAGGTGAAACTCATTGAACAAGTTGAACTATAGTCTTATTCCCTTGGGCTTGCCTCTTGCAACACATATGAATTGAATATATATATTTTGAGGGGAAGAAAAGAAAGCTTGTCACTTTGTGAGTGCCGAATGATGGGCCAAATGCCATCCCATTGGACCTCAATTTTGGAGTAGCCATAGCCCATAAGTATAAAGCTTGCCAGTGTCGGCCATTACATTGAACTTCAATTTTAGAGTAGATATAGCCCATAAGTGCAAAGCCTGTCGGTGTCGAGTGTCGACATCCTAATGTGCCAGTGCGAGAGAGGCCGGAGCTTCAGACAACCCATATGCAGAAGAACGTTATTTCTCCGATGTACTCGGGCCACCTTCCAATAACTTTATTTCCTTAAATCTAGTTGCTGCAATTTTTTTTTTCTTACAGTTTCTTTGAACATAGATGACAATAAAAGAAAACATCTCGGTTTAGAAAGCATTTTATTTATAATTATAATTTTAAGTTATGTAAAATCTATCAAAATTTTATATAAAACTTATATTTATAAATAATAAATTTTTACTATAATTAAATAATTATAAATGAAATATTGTCACCAGCTTAAATTTGAATCCTCCTCTTAAAGATTGTTCATAGTTCAAATATAGCTCTAACAAGTACCCAAAAGACAAAGTTCTCATTTTCTTTTATAAAAATCACCGGAAACAATAAAATGGAGAGGTTGGTAAAGTGGGATCCTCTGGACTCTTAAGTTTTGAAAACTAACTCCACGAGAAAGAGATATTTGAAGGGCCACGCAAGCATGATATGGTTGTAATTGAAAGTCGAGTCCCAGAAAAATAGCAAGGGAAAAGAGAAAAGATCGGGACAAGCTAAGTGGGGTAGGCCGACAATTGCCTTAGGAAAGTCGGTACCTTGATCATCATGCTCTCCTCTAATGGAAGTCCATAAGGATTATACTTGTGTTGCCCTGACTATAGCTAGGCTTATTTTGTCCCATTACCAACTTGTTCCATAAATACCTGTCATCAAACTCCTATAAATAATACACAAAGTATTAGTCCAATTTACAAAGAGAAGAATCCATATTTTCTTATCAACCTTGGTTCGATAATTATGGGAACATTTTCGAAAATAAAATTTTTAATGCGAGGAAGTGTATATTGTCAGAAGAGAAAATTAGTTCAAAATAAAACAAACAACACTTTTATAAATAACATCCAATGTCACGTTACCCATAAAACAAAAATGTACTAACATTTTAAATTTCTTATTTAATTATTCTTAACACCAAAAACTCAATTAACATTTAATATATAAACTCTTCAATTATATTAAGTTTCTTTGTAATGGTGTTGACACTATTATCATGTCACTACTTAATTGGTAGGCAAGATGATTAATTCAAATAATAAATTAATACTAATGATTAATCTTTTTATGCATGAATGCAAATATAAAAATGTGAGTTTTCTAGAATTTTAATCTTTTAATATTATCATTTTTTTAAGATACCAATAATCCTTTGTGCTAATGCTTTTTAATTTAGAGTAGCAACTGTTAAACATTTAATTTTAAAATCAATTCATTGTAAATGAAAAGATTTGATTTAAATATAAAATTATAAGAATTATATATTTATTAAATATAAAATAATATTATTTTAATAGACTCTCATCACGTATAAGAAGAGATTGAAAAAACTTATCATGTAACAAATTTAGAAAGCCTATCATGAACATTAAAGAGAGCTGTTTTCATGTGTATGTCATGCATCAATGATCAATCTTGATCTCTTAATTTAAATATAAGTGAAAAAGTTTAGATGTCAATAATAATGCTTAAGTGATAACGTAGATTACAATCAATAAAACAAGTTGCAGTAGAAATGCAGACAAAAGTGATGGCTTCTTTGAAATGGACAGTTGGTATGGGGAAGAAAAGCCAAACAAAGAGCACAATTCTTCACTACCACTGGTCGGCTAAGCCTTAAAGGCCGGAACACATCTGAAACCTTATCTCTAACACCACCCGCACCCGCACCCCAACTTTCTCGATCCTCCTTCCCTTCTATCATTGCTTAACTACTTCTTTTTGCTCCCACAATCATCATATCCTTTTAGAATCGAATGCTCCATCTTGCCAAATCATTTGCGGGGTACAACTTGTCTATCTGTTACTGCCAATCCTACGTGTCGTTCCTCTCCTCCTGACACGTTGATTCCCCCAAGGAAAAAATGAATAAAATAGAAAGAATCTGCCCTATTTGTGCTCTTGTGTCATGTGTGAACGAAACACAAAAGTAGTGCTACATATACTAAGCATCCTTTGTTTTTAAGCTATCCTTTTTTCTCCTTTCCTTTGACGTTTTGGTTAAATGTTTGCTTAAAAAGTATTATTTTATTATGAACAAAAAAGTATTAGTTAATTATTCCGAATTAATATTCCGCCATTGTTTCAAAGTCATGATGTCTCTCTATCCGGCACTAACTAGGACAAAAACTTGGTTATGAAGGCTTGGATAATTCTATATCTTAACGCATGCTAAAATACCTTTTCATGTCCTAAAGATCAGAATATATATATATATATATATATATATATATATATTTATATATATACTTTTGACGTCCATGCTCTACATTCACTATTAAAAAAGCTCTCCTGCATATTCACTTTATAATATATTCGACGATTAGATGTTTCATCAATGAAAAAATTTCTCCTAATGACCCACAAATGGATGCGATGAACTTATAGATTCGTCGGTGGATTAACCCTACCATATAGATCGCTATATCCTTTCATCATCACCTATATATTACTCTCTGTTCATTGCAAGAAAAAAGATGCTATCAAATTTTATGAGTTTATATATTCTTCTATGTGTGAATATAGATAACTTTTTAATTCAAAAAAAGGTGTTCCTTTGTAAAAAAAACTTACTACACTTTAGATAAGATCACATGATATATAGTTGTATCTCCCAAATTCCATTAATTATAAGTTTTATTCAATAGATTTCTATGACAATTCTAAAACTCCTAATATATATGGGAGAAACAAATCCAACACGTTATTAATTTGCGAGATTAACATCATTTAATCAATTTTTCCATTTTTTAACTTGCGCAAAATTCATATATTAATGGGGTTGGGGAAAAACCTACATAGTTTAGTGCCTAACCTTTTTTTAATACCTAACCACTTGGTGATAAGATTAAAGAGAAAATGGTATCAGAATTTGATGTAATATATTCCCTATAATCCTTGCATCCTCTATCTCTCCAAATCGCTCATTATTTCATATATTCATTTCATATATGAAAAAGCTTATTAAAAAGAAATTTTCACATCATTAATTACATCTTGAATATGAAAGAATATGGTACTATTATTTGTGAACCGTGATTAATTTTATCACTATAATATAATATTATATTTTGAGTTTGAGAATATATATATATATATATATATATATATATATATGAAAATTACATGGATTACTTCGGGACTCAACATCAACTTTTAATAGCAAGTTTGTGCTAAGGAATTATATTCGGGTATATTATATCATCTTTGAAATTTATGACCCTTCCATACCAAATGTACAATGATTTGATGTAGAGAGGCCCCAAGATTACCATTGACATCCTTATATACGGTGCACATCTCTTTCTTTCTCTTCCTTCAAATATTGTGTGAAAGTGGTAGGTCATGTCCTCTATTCTCTACAAATAATTTTCTCAATGCAACTAATAATGGTGCAAAATATTTTCCCCCCATCATATTGATTATTGAAAATTATTTAAACATGTGTGGGATATAAAGAAAAAAAGTTACTGATAATCATACGACGTGTTGATAGAATATTAAACTCTTAATAAGTGATTTGATTTAATTGTAAACAACCTTAATTATTAAAAAAAACCCAAAAAAGTTACATATAATAAAATGGAGAGTTCACAGCACTAGGAGGGAAAACAGTGGAATTGTTGAAGAAACATGGTTATCAGTAATCCATTTTTTCCTGTATTGATTTTATCTAATGAGTACAACCCACAATATACCAGCGATAATCACTATTCATTTCTGGCAAAGCTTTGTTTGAGTTTGACCACTTTGCAATAATCATAAACTTCTCTATTGGTTTTATAGGTAGGTTCAATTTCATTTTTCTTATAATCCCAAGTTGCCTGCTTATGTCCTCTGGTTTGAATCAAATTAAGGTGATATGCTGCAAGAATATTTAGAATTTGGTCAAGTTTACGAGAGTCTATATCGTGTTAGAGAAGTAAGGCAAGGCATGTAATAGTGGGGGACACTTTGGTGGTGTGCAACTAGGTATACATATAAAAACACAGAGCTAATGATGAGTCTCTATTTAATTCTATTATGAAATGTTGTCTCCTCTATTTACCTCACTAAAATCAACATCATTGCCTGTAATTGACAATAACTGTTTAGCTATCTGACCCCTCCCATTAATTAATCACCACCCTTTGGTGTTAACATTGAAAAGAAAGTGATTTATAGACAGAATTCTTGCTATAATTTTGATTTATACCCAAAGTTGTAATTGTGGATACTCGATCACTCAGAGTTTTAAAACAAGTTTACTTTATAATCAAAGGGTCAAAAGGTGTGGATTTAAAGTGGAAAATCAAAAGAAAAGTCCAAAAAAAAAAGTAAAAAGATCGAATTATTCTCTTTTATGTGCTCTTGTGTACATCTCTACTTTCCATGTGGTTCCACGTATGTAATCCATTCTATGAACTTTATACACTGTATTCTTGGCTCTTGGAGGGACAAAGTGAGAGAAATTAGGGAGTTTTGCTCTGAATGGTCAACCTATGAGGACAAAGAGAGATGGGAATTTTCATCATTCACAACCGGATTCGTTAGTCTACTCATTTCCTTTAGATTAATAATTCGTTCCATGTCCCCGCTCCCCTCCATAAGTCCCCTCATAACACCTCTCCACCTCCTCCATTTCTCTCTAAGAACACCCTTTTTTTGCCTCCTTAGCATCAAGATTCTGTGCTAGTTCAGCAGCTTTGAGAAACATTTAGTTTTAACCACAATGGGATTTGATGATATTTGTAACACTGGCCTTGGTCTTGGTCTAGGCTGCCTCATTAAGCAAGAAAACTTTTCGCAGTCCGATCATCAACAAAAGCAGAAGAAATTGTTCCTGAAACACGACCACTTTTTCCCATTTCTTACGTTAGGTCCATCAGATGAAATATATCAATCTGCTACTAAGATTGGTGCTAGTAAAGTACACGGCGAGTCGATTGATTTGCACCAACAAGCCTCTTCTCTTAGTGCAGTATCTTCATTTTCTAACTCTAGCGTCAAGAGGGAGAGAGATTTTGGTGGCGAAGAGGTAGAATTGGAGAGAGTCTCTTCAAGGGTCAGTGATGAAGATGATGAAGGCAGCCCCAGAAAGAAACTTAGGCTTAGCAAAGAACAATCTGCAATTTTAGAAGACAGCTTCAAAGAACACAGCACTCTCAATCCTGTACACCATCTTTCTTTTTCTTTATTCTATTCAATGTTTATGCACTTATAACTGCATATAACCTTAAAAGATTTATATGAATTCTATTCTCTTATTTGGTTTTACTTCTTTCTTGGGTTAACAGAAACAGAAGCAAGCTTTAGCACAGCAGCTGAATCTAAGGCCACGGCAAGTGGAAGTATGGTTCCAAAATAGGAGAGCCAGGTTTACATCGGGTATTTAGTTTTTGTTCTTTTTCATGAATGAATTTTTTTTCCCTTATTTTTTGTTCTCTTTTTGTACAGGACAAAGCTGAAACAGACTGAAGTAGATTGTGAGTTACTGAAGAAATGTTGTGAAACACTAACAGAAGAGAACAAGAGGCTGCAGAAGGAACTACAAGAGCTTAAATCATTGAAACTAACATCATCCTATTATATGAAGCTGCCTGCAGCAACCCTCACTATGTGCCCTTCCTGTGAAAGGGTTGCCAATGGGGGTGAAGGCCCTTCAACATCAATCCCTTTTACAATTGGTCAGAAATCTCACTTCTTCAATCCCTTCTCTCACCCATCTGCAGCCTGCTAGGCAACTTGTTGACGCCATAGAACAGTGCTAGTTTTGTTCTAGGCTTATGTGTCAAATATTTATCTGTATGGAGTAATTAAATCTTACTAGACTTATATCTATATCTATATTTGTGTATAAATTAAATATTTGTACATACTTAGAAAAGGCTAGCTGAGAAGGTCTTGATCTTCTCATTATCTGCGTGAAAAATTAATTAGTTACTACCCTTACTGATTTTGATTCATTTAGTGAAGTTAGGCCATATTGTAAGAAGCATAGAGAAATGGAGAAATATTATTTCCTTTTCAACAGATTATATGGGGCTGTAATTTATATCATAATTGCACTAGTTAAATTTATTGGCTGGTATTTTCTTTAATTGTTATATATTCTGTGTCATTTTTTTCTATTCTTTTTTCTTCTTGATTGTTTTGCCTTACATATTATCTGTTGAATTCTGCCATTGATATCCAGCATATAATTCCAGACTTGGCACAGGCAATATCATGTCTTATTTCAGGTCTTCCCTCCCCCAATTGGATAAAGTTTATCTTTACTATAGGTAACCTTTGGTCTGGAAGAAATTCATGTTTTGGTTTGGTCGAAAGGCAACTCAATAGAAATTGCCTTAAGTTGCTTAATGACCAAGAAAGGGAAACATAGAAGACTGCAAGGACGTCCACTTTTGCTCAAAAAAGTAAACCTTTTTATTGTGGTTTAGATTAAGAGAAAGATAAGTTGGATTTGAAATCTTTGTTTTTTAATTAATGTGATTACCATTGGATTTCCACGTTCACATGATTAGGTTAATCCTTCTTTTCAAAGTCTAAATTTCCAGTCCAATACAGTTCTTGAGTCCTGTCAGCTCACTGGCAGGACGGCAACGCTTGAAAATGACTTTCACGTTTCAAATCTTGTAAGCTAATTATAAGCCATTGTCTTTACTCTATTTTTATCTCATTCTTAAATTTATTAAAATTAAAATTTTTTAGTTTTACTTTAGTATAAGTTAATCTCTTCTCATATATATGTAGCAAGGGATCAAATTATATCAATGTAAAACTTTAACTAAAAAGTTTTATAACTTTTTTAATTATTAATTTTAATAAATTTAATGAATGAGAGAATCAGAAGAAAAAAATAGATTAATCATATCATTTTGATTTATTAAAATCAATGATTAAAAAAATATAAATTTTTTTATATAAATTGATCTATCTCTCTCTCTATCTATATATATATATATATATATATATATATATATATATATATATCAAAATAGAGAGGTCCCGAGTTTAATTATTCAAATGCCCCTTTATTTTATTTTCAACTTTTTGGTTTAATAATTAAAGTCTTAGGATCATATGTAAGATTTGAGTTCAAACCCCTATCATTCCCATCTCTATCTCCCATCTCTATCCCCTATTCAATAATAGAGGATCATAACATTAACTCTTTAAATTTTTAAATAAGAAAAGCACCCAACACTGATTAAATTAAGGATAAATTATATCATTAATCACTTAATTATGATTATATTTTTAAAATAGTCACTAAATTATTAAAAATTTTAATTTAATCACTAAATTTTGAGTAAATTTTTTCATCATTTAACTATTAGTTTCTAATGACGTGTTGATATTATGATGACATATTAGCTATTAAGTTTCATGTGATAATATCACATTAGCAAAATTTATTTTTTTCTAAAATTTATAATATCATGTTAACAATATCACATAAAATATCAAATGATATAATAATGTCACGTAATATATAACAATTGACGCGGCATTATCATTTTAGTATATAGTTAAAAACTAAAGATTGGATGATAAAAAATACTTATTCAAATTTTAGTGGTAAATAACCATTTTAAAAATAAAACCATAATCAAATGATTAATTCTGTATTTTGCTCTTTAAGTTAAATATACTTTTGGATCATATATAAAGGGTGCCATGAAAATAGAAGATAAATATATAATTTTTATAAAAAAAATCAAGATAAATGACATAATATCAATGCGATATTAGAATTATTCATTAATCATTAATTTCATGACTAAGCGGTGATGCAGGCTGACAAACATACATTTTATATGATAAAGAAAATCAGAAAGAAATGTTAGAGATTAGAAGATAAGATAATGTTTATAAAAAGTTCTAAAATTAAATGATGTGCGAATAAGAGAAAGAGAGAGATGGAAAGCAACATCTAAACTAAAATAATTAAGATATAAGGAAGACGATTAGATCGATAATCATGTGCTTGATAATTTGCTATTTTATATTAATGTTTTAATATTTTAAAATTAAATTTAATAAAATATGTTTATTAAATTAAATAATGTTCAGATATCACGGGCCAAGTATAGGTCTATCGATGGGCGTCCATCCAATTTTTGCGGTCGATAGGCATCTAAAAGTCTAAAGCCATTTGAAATTCGTTAAATAATGTGATTTATTTTAAAGATATATGGAATTAATGGAATGTTTTCACACTTTTTGGATTTAAAATTGTGAAAGACATAAAGGCCATGACGCAATTCAGTAAATGAATAAAATAAATCAACATGGAATCGAATTTGAGAATATAAAAATGCTTCTTGCGACTTATTGCCATGCCAAAACTTTTTGCATTATCTTTACTTCTTTGGTTGACATGACAATTCTGATTTATTTATTTATTTCGACGGATCAATTCATAGTGCATAAATTAAATTTTAAATATTAAAATTTTAATTTTAATTTTTTACCAATAGACTTATTCACGAATTGAACGATCCGTTCAAATCTTAAAATTCATCCGAAATTTTAAAAGATTTAAATATGAATATTAAATCCATTAATAAAGTTTGGATAAATAAATAAAATTTAACCAAAAACTAAAGCTGAGCTTGAGTTTTACTGTATAAGACTCAAGCTAGACCGACTGAGCTAAAAAATTAAAAAAATATTTTTATTATAATAAAATAAAATTTATTTATTTTATTACTTACAATAAGATAAAGCTCAAAATTTTTGTGTACAAAACATTAAAATAATTATTCAATTTTAAATTACATTTAACAAAATTAAATTGAATTTAAGTTAAAATAACTCATAAATTTAATTAAAATTTATTAAATTAATAATTTACAAAAAAAAAAAATTTTAAATTTTAAATACTAATACCTTGGATAAATTTAAACTTTATTATTACCTGTAAAAATAAACTTAGACGAAAAATAAAGTCCAAAAAATTAAATCAAACTTAAACTTACATGCTAAAATATCATATTAAATCCCACCCTCACCCAACCCACTCTACTTACCAACAACACATTCAACATTTCAAAGAAAACAACAATTGAATACTTTAAATAAATCCCTAATTGAAAAAAAAAAAAAAAAAGGTGACAACGACATTTAGCATAGCTCAAAGCGGGCTAGCTTGGCTGAGATATGAAGCCAAACCTAGTTTTCAAGGGCTTTTATATTTGGCCCAGGATCTTCGTATATTCAAGACGTTTTACTTCCTCACGTTCGCTGAAAACCTCTTCGAAAGAAGAACCAGGGTGCAGAAAAGATTCATTACGGTTACTTAGAAATATGTTTTAATGGAACCCAAGTTGATGCTTTATCTCCGTTAGTCTAGGTGTTTATGTTCATCCTTTCTTTTTTGTTCTTTCTTACTCTATCTACGTAAACAAAAAAGGAAGAATAAATTAGATGCTGTTGGTTAAGGACATAAAAAAAGAGTGAAATCATCGTGGACTGTACTGCCAGCATATCAATCACTTCATATCCTTCAAATAATCAATGATCACCATATGCTTAAACAATTCCAGAGAGACGCATGTCAAACTGCCATTATCACTCTCAAATCATATCCTTAATTACAAACAAACAATGACCAATGACATTGAGTACCAAAGGACAAAGATTAAGCTCCTATATACACTTGCATTCGCTGCCGATTAATATAACCATCCATCAAGATATGAATATGAGAGATAAAAAGAGGAAGCTAACATTTGGATTATACATGATGGCCAGGCTACATGAGTTGAATATTCAGGAGAGAAGATCTCTAAGTATTGCAACTATTCATTAACTGATCCGTACTTACTTTCTCGCTATATACACTTAAACAAGTAGTAGAGCTTTAGATTACACGATTACATCTCTCTTGCGGCGCTAGCTCCTTAAATACCCTTCACTTTCAGACAGCAATAAAGTTACAAAGCGCAACAGCATATATATACCTTCTAACATAGGAAACAATGTCAAACATCCTGAATCCGTGCTAGTGGTACAATGAAAACAATTAAAATCGCCATCCTCAATGATCATCACAATGAGCAGGCATGCACAAAACTATAAGGATGTTTGTTATTCAGAGATACTAGATTTTGTTGTAGGGAATTGCTGATTTCTATCAAAAGAAAAAAGAACATGCGAATACTAATAGTTCTCATATACTATGGCTGCAATGTAACTAATTAAAACACTCACATATATATATTCCTGCAGAGGCAGGTAATCTCTAATGCTATATTGCGCATTATCACGGCCCCAACCGGTAAGGACCATCACCCATGTAGTGACCATCCATATATAGTGCTGCATTCTGTGGATGCAGACCATCCATCACCATGAATTGCATGTCTTCCGAAGGTTTCCAGTGACGCTTCCTTTGATTTATGAACCAATTATTGATTTGTTTCTGGTCCAAACCTGTCGATTCAGCCAATGCCACCTTCTCTGTCTCCTGAGGGATTAGCACTGGGAATTTTAGCATGCCAAGAAAAGACTAATAATCAAGTGGAAATTCCCATAGCATACCAATTTATAGCAGGTAGTAGAACGACAATAATTTAACTCAAAAGAGAATATACAGACACATACCGAAGGGTATGGCCATTTGTAGTGTAACTCCCACCAACTAAGCAATTTCTGTCTAGCTTCTTTGGGTAGTTTCCCTTTCTTCTTTTTCTTGGAGAGTTCTTGCTTGAGACTACTTAAGTAACCACTATATTTCCTCAATAGGTGGTTCTTCAGTTCTCGATCTTCAGCACGTGGATCAATTTCAGGTAGTTCGGTTTCTCCACCACTATTGTCTTGATCCTCCTCAGATGAACCAACACCTTCACACTTCTCATCTGTTCAATTTTTAATACGAGTACATCGACTTAAAAATAAACACTTGACTAGATAACCAAATAGACAGTGCAGGGAATTTTCACAGCAGCAATATTCTCTGTCAGATTACAACTATCTTCACAAACTTCATCATCGAATTCAAAGAATCAGTGCAATATATACTTGATATAGAGTATTTTACAAAAGTGAGTGAGAATTCAAATCTAAAGGACACTTAACATTGTCTTAAACAAGAATAGGTAATATCTCTACTTATATCAACTAGCCTCCATCCTTTTGAATTAGGGTAAAGAAGTCTAAAAGCTATTTCTCAGAAATAAATTCCATCAGTTAAAATTCATCGCCTCTTTTACTTCATTTTCCTAGATCTTCGGATAAGGATAGTGATCAATTCAAACAAAAGTCCAAGCAAAGATAGCAGCTAGAGAGATGGCACATGCAAATCAACAGTAAATCAATTTGCACAAAGGTCAGGATCCATAAATAGATATGTCAGACAGACCGTAGGATAGCGGAAAGATGGTAAAGGAGAATGAATGCATTTCCTATTCAAGTAAGTGAATGTTGACCAATTAAGATTATAGCTCACCAAACTTATAGTGAAGTGAAACTGTCCAAGTAGCTACAACAGTAAACTTAATAAAGAACCCATCTGACATTTCCAGGGAGAAGAAAGTGAGGAAGGTTTATGAGTGGTGTTAGTGAAAGAGCTAGATAATATCTTAATTAACCAACCCACAACTTTCGTCCAAGGCCACCCTATTCTTTAGATGACGACGTACTCTCACCATTCTAAGCATGTATAATTGCTCCCATTAGCGCAAGGAAAGTAAGCCAACAGTTATCTCATAAATTTAGCCCTTAGTAGCGAATGGCTTAAGCCAGAACTTGGGCATTCATATCCAGGTCAAGAGGCATCAATAGTCAAGGAACCGCTCAACCATTAATCCTTCCACCTTCACTGCCTTATGGTTAGAATAACATCCGGTTCTAATTGCGTTCATTGGAATGGGCAACCATCATTTCCCATTTTATCATACATACAAGTGGAAACTTATGACTGACTTAATAAGAATGCAAGAAAAGAGTCCAATATAAAAAAGCCGAATTTACCAAAAATGACAAAAAAAATATGATTAAGATAGCAATATTCTACTTACCAAATACTCATTTTCATCCATGTAGACACATAAAGTTCAGAATTCACATCAAATTTCTAATCACTTCATATGTAAATTGTTCAAAATCATATCAGCTTTAACACCACTGACAGCATCCAAACTCAAATTCCAATAGTCAAGGGTGTCAAAGGATCAAAGATATCATGCAAATATATAGAAATGTTAGTAGTACTTTCCCATCCATGTCGCATTTCAGGTTTCCCAAGTTGGGCCAACAAAGAGTCTGAAAGCATTTACCAAACAAAATCTGGCATTAACAAACATAATCTCAAAACATCAGTTTGACAACTAATATGCCAAAAGATTTGCAAATTGTCATAATAAAGATTAACCAACAAAATATGCATCTGGAGTGTAAGACAGAAAAATGTTTAAAGACCATATATATACTAAAACTAAAAATTCAGAGAAAAAACAAGACTACCCATCTAAAATCAGCACACATTCATACCTGTCTTCAACGATCAACAATTAAAAAACAATTATTAGGCAATTAACAATGCTCATATAGACTATAATCTTAATTCATTAACAAAAGTGGACACCAATTTTACCATAAATGGAGATCTCTTGTGCGCCATTCTGAGTGAGATTCTCTCACCAAAATCAATTGCTTTGTATCATAGTAATCTGATTGAGATTGAAATCAGAATCCTCCCTCCCTTCCCCCAAAGACAAACAAAAGCCAAAAAGAAAGTTCTACCCAAGTTTCACACTAGTAATGAAGCCGATTTAATTTAATCAGCAGTGAGTGACAAAAGAAAAGGCCTCAACTGTGAGTGACAAAACCCAACAGAAATAAAGACTACCAATAAAAATATAATTTTTCTGCCAAAGCCGTACAGGTTACATAAGCTAGCACTGATTTGAACAGCATCCTATGTTCTCCAATTTTCTAAGCCTTTATAAATTTTTTTCTGGGAAAAAGTAAAAACTATTGTTTTAAACGAAGAATAACTCGGGAAAAGACGACAATAATGATAACATCCATCTCTCGAGTTATATTATTTATGTACAAAAACCCATAGAAACAGAATCAGATTTAGCACAACTAAATAGAATACACTATCCAGATTTTGGGAAAGAAAAACAAACAAACTCTAAAATAAGGAATGGCTTTGTCAGATCGATTAGAATATAAAAGAAAAGGCAACCCCATTAGAGAAAAGCCAAGTTCTGATTTTTTTCATCATTATTGTTGTCTATTGCCAACGATAGCATAAAACCGAGCACGTTTTGTCTTTGTTCTTTTCAAAAATAGATAGATTTGTTTAAGTTAAGCCATTGCAATCAAATTTACCATAGACTCGTGATTAGCTAGGGTTTTTCCCAATTAAATAAATAAATACATAGTGTAGCTGTTTTTCTTCACAGTTGGGGTGTCTTGGGTTTTCTTCTCCGTTTTTATGGATCTATTTTTTGTGGGTTTTTTTTCTTCTTGATTATTGGAAGGCGTGATTTGGGTCAAAGTTATATTTATTTTCCTTCACTGGGATAGAGGGAGAAGCAATGGTAAATGAATGAATGAGAGAAATATAGACTCAGGTCTACAATTTCCAAAGGAAGCCTAGCAAATGTGGTGACAGTACAAAAATGGCATAGTTAATCCCATTTCCGCAAACGTCGATATAATTTTTGTTCCATTCTCCTGTTTCTTTTCCAGGCTAGACATTAGGCAAAGGTAAGCAAAGCGCCAAATAATCATCTTCATGAAGTGTGTGAATAGATACTAAAGCGTGCGGGAAATTGAAAGAAAAAAGAAAGGTACCAGAATTAAAGATCCGCACGGGACCATTGCTGAGCATGTTAAGTTGAGCTTCGATCCTCCGCATGAAATCCAATGCTTCTTGTATAGGCCTCGATAGTTCCGCTCGATATTTCACCAACATGTCATAGTAAGCTTCCTGGGTTTGTGGATCCACAATTTTGTGAGTCAGAAAAAAAGTACTGAACCGAACAAGGAGTTGTCTTTAAACCCCCAATAGTGATCAGAAGCCAAAGAGAAGAAGGTTCTTGACAAACAAAGGAACGAGATTTTCAGTAGGGTAAAGAGAAAGAAAATCACCATAAACTGATCGAGTTCCGGATCTTTTGAGTAGTCTCTCGATGTCACTGAAGATCGCTGCCTTGCCTCAAACTCTTGTCGAGCCGCTACTAGCCGGGCTACTACTTCAGGCGGAGCTCCTACCTATATGACAATATAGTTAAATGAGTTAATCGAATTCTCTTGAGCTAGAAGCAAGTTTTCTCTTCATCAAATATATACTTCTTTTGTGGTTAACCTACCTTTTGGCAATCCATGTAAGCTTCCAAGAGGTTAGAGTACTGAGGATGTGCAATGATCTTGGCTTTGATAGCTTCAACTTCACTGGTGCTTTCGTTCCCTTCTTGTTGCTGATGAATTGCTTGATGCCCTCTCAAAAAAGGGTAGTGAAATTTTTGGCCATGTTGTGAGGTGCTAGCTTCAGTTTTCACAATTGGGTGTGTCTCGGATTGATAGCACTCGCTCGATTGAAGGTGAAAGGAGGTTAAAGGCATCTGGTTCTGCTGATTACTCACATTAGAACCGCTACTTGCCCTCCCATATGGAGAAGAATTTGGTGCAAGAACCGGGGATGCGTATAAGAAATTTCCCCTTGGTGTACTATTCTCGTTTAGCTGATTATATTCTTCCATTATCTTTTTTTTTTCCTTTTTTTCAACAAACCCAAGCCAAAAATTCTCTTGCTAGAAAGCAAAGACACACAAAACGTAAAAACCCTAAAGAAAGTAGTCTAAAGGAATAGAAACCCTAAAGAATATAGCTATACACCTACTTATCATTTACTGCAAAAAGTTTTCGTTTTCATATCAAATCGAGTAGTCTTGAACTTTGGATTAATGGGAAAATATTGAAATTCTTTGCAGTTTTTATGTAAAGGAGGCCTTGAAGTGAAATTGCACCAAGACTTGCACATGTTAAGAGAAGAACAAAAAAGGGAAACCCAAAAAAATAAATTCGAAAAAAAAAAGAGACACACTAAGAATTTTGAGGTGATCTGACAAAGGCTGAGCTAGTAAGGACAGGAAAGAAAGGGTAAGCTGAGGCCGGAACCGGGAAGCGACTGCGTGGCGTTGGGTGGTTGACAAGACGCTCTTTGTTGAAAATAAAAAAGAAATATTTGGAAATTAATAAAGGCAAAGAGACAAGGCCATCGGATTAGTAGATTTTTCTTCCGTTTCCTTTCCTTTTTTTTTCTTTTCTTTCCTCTCCTTTTTCTCTCTCCTTTAAAGTATTTATTATTGCACTTCCTTCTCACGGACGTACCAATTTTTTCACTCAAATATTATAGTTGCTTTTTGGTTTTTTTTTTTTTTCCTTTCATCGTTTTGACAATCCTTCCCTCTCGTTGCTTGTTTTTATACTGAAAGGATCGAGGGAAAACTGTTCACTCAATTAAGAATTCATCAATGTCTGAAAAGTTGTATCTAGTAGTGATTCTTTTACTTAAAGGAAACATATCACATCAATCAGGTTAAAGGGTTATTTTATAATTAAAGTTTTATATTTTTAATCCAAGCTGTAACAATGTTTTTTTGGATGTGATCATGTTGTAGATCGAATTTTTGGAAGGGAGTTGGTCGAAACGAGTCTAAATGTAGGCTTACATGTATTATTATCATTGTTATTATCATTATTATTATTATTATTATTATATCTAAGAATTTCTAAAAGCTGCCATGAGAGATTTCAAATTTTGTCATATATAGTAATAATAAAAAAAATACTTACATAAAATATAATTCGAAGATTGAGGGAATGCTATGCTATTCTTTTTACTGACGCTTAATGGTAACAAAACTGAATCCGTGACACCATCTATCGCTCACAACACAGCAAATAGAGACCACACCGTACCTTTTCACCCGTGTCAAATTTTTTAAAAAATTAATAAGGTTGATGATTTTAAATTACAGTAAAATATTTAGTATTATATTTAAAATTTAAAATTTTTTAATTTAATATTTAAATTATAAATCTATTAATTAATATAATAAATATTTTTAACATAATTAATGTTAAATTATAATATATGATGAATTAAAAATTTTTATATATCATATTTATTAATAAATTTATAATTTAAGAAAAATTTTTAAAATTTAGATAATAAGTTGAATATTTTATATAGTTTAAAAATCATTTGTAACATTAATATTTTTAAGATTTTTTTCTAATTTTAAATTATTGTCAACCATTAAAAAAAATAGGTAGGTTCTTTCGAAGACAATGTTGATGAAGTTTATCAACATTTGTCGCTTAAACTTTAATCATTTCGGCATGGAATTATTCTTTTGTCAGCAAGTCTTTTTTTAGGTGACGACAAGTTGGGAAGAGCATGAAACTGTAGAACCTCTTGCTCTAAGTGTTAAGTTCAAGTTAGTTGAATTGTTGATTAAATATATGTTAAAACTATTTTATTGTAATTATAAAATTTTTCAACGCTAAAAAATTTATCTTATTTCAAAATTAAGTTATATTGTAAATTTATATTAAATTTATGAATTATCTATTAAAAAATTACTGACAATAAAAATCTAATTTAAAATTTACAAGCAAAATCTGCAATCATGCAATTCCATCCATCTATTTTGTTATAATTACAGCTACAACAAGATTGGTTCAAAACCAAGCTATTTTTTTAATGCAAAAGTTATTAGGGCAACCAAAAAAATCTTTTTATTGTTGTATTCAATACCCTTTACAGGTATTTATTTTGGAAGGGGATTTATATACATAGAGTAACCCGAAAAGGATGTATTAGCACTAGCTATCAACTATATTAAGCCACAGTGCCTGCAGGAAACCCCAAGTGAAGGCATTTTCAATTGTAATTTGTCTTTAATTAATTTTAAGCTGTTTTTAGAGAGGGATACGTAACCTTTTGAATGGACGTACACAAAATACAACAAATTAAAGATGGTACAATGAGTCAAGATCATTCTAACAACCTAAAACTTGCTTTCAATGGAATTTTTGTTTTCATTTTTTTTTCCATATCTACAAAATGAAGAAATAGAAGAAGAAAAGGTCAAGATCATATTGTTTTTCTTGGCTTTTTTTTTTCCCCTAATACTGTCTTTTGGAGAGCACAAAGCAACAACTGATGAAGAAAATTTTCTTCAAATATTTTTCTTATTATTTTATATATTCATATGCTAGCAAATCTATCATGCTTTTATGTCTACTAAATGTGGAACAATGCAATGTCATTTTGTTTTTGCTATCTATTTTAATATTCCATAAGTGGGTTAGGCCATAGAACAATTAATTTGCATTCAAATATCAACTGCCCAAATTTGAATTTAATTCAAATGGTTCATTTAACTTCTTTAGGAGATGGTTTCTTGCAAAGTTGATATTTAATTCCCAACACTTGCACATTCTCCATATCTAATTTATTTTAAGTTTTGATTTAGGGTGTACCAAAAAAAATTTTTCAACCACTCAATCACAATTGAAACATACCAAAAATAATAGTATATGTATATATATATTTATTGCTTCTCTTTCCAATAATTCATCAAATTTAATTTTTTAATAAATATATTATATACAGTTATCTAATGCACTTATTTTTTATACTCACATAATGTATAAGTTTTTAAAATTTTATAATAATCTATAAAAATTTTAATATGTTTCAGTTATGTTCCTAAATTAAGAAATGAGTATGTGAATGAGATGAATGCATTTTACATTACTTTTTTTAATCATAGCAACTGCATCATGCATCCACCTCCAAAACTTTTTCCCAACCACCAAAGTGTATATTGAGAATAAAAATTCATGAAAAATAAAATGTTTGGGTTTTGTTCTAATAATGTGATTTAATAGTTTAGTTATGGGAGCAGAAAGGGGAACGTGGTACCTTAGGAATTGAAGAAGAAGATTAGATTCAGAAGGGGATCGAAGATACCCGTATATTTGTTTGTTAATGGTACGAAATAATATTTTCAACGGTAAACAGTGAAAAGGGCCACCCTGCATTGCAGCAGCCCACCCTGGCTTCAATCTGACGAAGATTATGCTGTTTTTTATGACCATTTTGGAAGCAAAGCACGTGTGATTTGAGTTATGTAACATAAACCCAGAGAGCAAAAATGAATAAAAAAAGATAAAGGCCGTTCAACAACTGAAATAGCTTTGTTTAAGTGGCATGGCCTGGCCTCCTTTGGCTCTCTGCCACGAGGCAATAGCTGGCGGCGACGACCACCAATCCCCCTTCCCATCATCTATCTTGCAGTTTTCACCAAAAATTATATACACATGATAGTACAAAATTAAGCATTGAATGTCTAACCAAAAACCATGAGAAATTATACAGATATATGAATAGTCTACAAGATTACAAATACTTTAAAAGAGTTAGAGAGACAAAGAGAGACCCATATCCCATAACTCAGCCTCCTCCCCCCCGAGAGTCGCGCGCTATAGAAAAAGGGTGGGGGCCAAAATGAAGAGAGCTGTCCATTTGGTTTTGGTTGGTTGCTTTGCTTGCCCTTTCTTTTTGGTTCTTCTTTTTCCTTTTTTTGGGTTTTTTTTTTTCAATATTGCAAAACTTTCTGAAGAGGATTGCACATGTCTAAACTCGAACAGAAACCTTGCAGGGGAAAGGCCGGTAATACTAGTGAAGGTAGTTAGGTACCCTATATTAATTTGTCATTCACTGAATTCAGTCACAGTGCTGTTCGTCGCCTCTTCCTTATGCACTATTCTCAATAGTATTTGCACTCACTTGGTTGCCAATGCCCACCAAAAATGCTACTCCTACTAGTATCAATTAACTTTCATTGATTAATATTTGTAAGTTAATCACCATGAAACTTGAGTACTTGACTTCATTTTTCTCAAATGAATAGAAAAATTTTAAGTAGGAGTGGGGTTTGTCATGGATTACTTTGTCTAATCAATTTTCATGGCAATTTTATCATATTATGCAAGTTTCTTTCATTTTGATGCGCTATACGCTGGAGAATGACTTTGATCTGTTATCATCATTTTGATGTATTATTGATTACTTCAAACACACAAGGTGGAGGGTTTTGAGTTTTGAGTTGATCATCTACAATTCAGTTGTCTATTATTGGTGGCTGGCCTTTTGCCAGTCAAATCATGATCTTCAATCATCATTGAATGAGCTGTTCCTGTCATGTCACCCAGAAGCAAAGTTAGTGCAAGGTGAACAAAAACAGTACATTTAAAAAACTAAAACCATTTAAAATTGTTAAATGTTTGATCTTTGCATAACATTTTGTTAAGCAGGAAAGCTAAAATATGCTTTAATGAAATAATTAGTCAAAAAGATTGCTCATTTTGCGTTATTTATTTTGATTGAAAAGTGAAGTGACACATCAACCTCCAAAATTTCTGAGAGTTATCATTGCAAGAAACATTAGTTTTGGCCTATGAATTAATGTACTAACATTCCTTTGTTCGCATTGCCTCCGGAAATCAAGCAAAAAAGGCAGCGTTCATTGACAATCTTGTTGCCATAGCAATGTTGAAAAAAAGAAAGAGGCCCAGTTTCAGGTGTTGCAAAAAGAAATTTAATATTTTTTATAAATAAAGAGGTTGGTGAAAGGCCAAAACCACGAAGACAGCTGCTCAAGTAAAAGCAGTAATAATTATATGTCATATCATAAAACGCAGATTTTGATATGATAGGAAGATTCCTTCAAGCATCCAAATCAATTTTATCTTCAAGTTGAGAATTTCTCACAAAAATTAATGCCATTAATTTTATTTCCTTACATTGCAAAATAAGCAAGAAAAAAGTGTTTAATTTTGCTTAAATACTGGTGGTTAGCAGTTTAATTTTCAATTAGCGTCATTCAAGATATATTAAATTCGGTTCTAAATTCATTTTCATAGGAGCATCTAAGATTAACATCTTTCAACTGCATAAAATTCCATCTCATAACTTATTTTTAAAAAAATAAGAAAAAAAATGGTGGCCATAAGTTAGTAGTAGAATAGATAGTTTCAACACAAATAATAATAATAATAATAATAATGGTGAAGCATTAATTAATATAAGTTGAGAAATATATGGATTTATTTCTTTGCAAACTCGCTAGAGAAATTGGAGAAGATAGAGTTAAAATCTATTGATGGATTGAAAAATTATGCTTACAATTTATATAACACCAAAACCCAAAAGGAAGTCAGGCATCGTTTGCCTAACCTTTTTACATTATTTTAATCAAAATTTTAATTAGTCTTTAAGCACTCACGTTTCTGTGAAAAATCATAATCCCTTTTAGATCAGATATAAATTTGTTATTTTATTTTATATAAATATATCAAATTTATCTTTGATTTTTTAAATTATAAAATTTTATCATTATATTTTTTATTTAATAGCAACCTAAAGGACTTTCAGTTTTGGAATAAATTGGGTCAACATGTAATAGTTAGGTAATATTTTGTTATAAATTGTTTTATAATTAAAATATTATAAAGTTCTAATAAGTAATAATGAAATTCCTAACAATTTTGAACTAATAATTTTTTTAGACTTGTATATCAAATCATAAAAATAATCATTAAATTTAAGATAAATGAAGAAGTGGTTAATAATCTTGGAAACGACTGCGAATTGATTGAAATACATAATTAAGAAATAATTATAGTAAGGATTATAATTTAACACTTCCCTTAAGCAACCAATCAAAACTTAATGACAAGAATCCAAGGTGACAACATTTGCCAAATTGGATTTCTTGATTATGTGATTCTTAATCATCAAGTCCACATTGTCTAACGTGGAATTATATGGAACACATATACTTAGATTGATAGGTATCTCTGATCCTCCATCCAGCTGCTTAGCATTTAATTTAATATTGACAACAAAGCTAAGTAAAAACAACTGTTATTTTTGCTTTATTAGGTCAAATTCCACCTTTTATGTCTATATGTTAATGAAGCTAATTAGGATTCCTTCTCAGGAAAAAACAGGATTAGGGTTGTAAATCAACTTTTGATAATAAAAGGTTCTTTTTTTTATGAAAAGGGAAGGTTCTTGACACTAATTATTCTAAGCTAGAAATAAAGTTAAGATATTATAAAAGCATGAAGGAATTCATTCTTCATGCATATGTGTAAAGAAGCGTACGAGTAATTGAAAAATCTAATAATCCAAATCCAAAATAAATTTTAACTTTTTTTAACTCTAAATAGTAACCCATTAAAAATGGTAACCTATCAAAAAGCATTGCCTATATTTGCATTTTGATTAGGGAGATGTCTCTTTTAAAAAATAAAATGAAATAATTGAAACAAATAAAAAGCTTTTAAAATTTCTATTTCAAATTACATGTAATCGATGACAGTCTCATAGTCAAAAGCATTCTTGTGAAGTACGTGGGTATTCTAATTAATGATTTTCAAGTATTAAATTTGCATGTGCCTTAAATTTTTTTTTTTTTAATAGCTAGGCTCTCATATGCATAAAAGATTAATTACTACTTTAAGAAAAGATTAACAAAAAAATAAGAGGTGGGAGGGGGAATCTTCTTCCTTTTTTAATTGCACTTTGAAGTTTGAAAAATTTTGAATGTACATCGTCATCATACTATAAAACAATTAATTTGTGATGTCAATAGCCATTAGTCACAACAAATTTACACATATGCATAGCTACTTTTTGTCTATAAAAATATAATTATATATATTCTTCATTTTTTTTTCTCTAATCCCTTTTAAATATCATTTGCCTTTGGTGGCAAATGGCAATGCTAATAATGGGGGATAAGTATTGAACATATGGCTTATCCCGAATGTTCATCCACCTTCTTTAGGAGGTGTTTCCCGATTAGACTTGGATTCGATATCTAGTAATTGCAAATTTATTTTTTTCCAAACTTTCTGAGGTCTTTACCTTCTTATGTACTAAAAAAATAATGGAGATAAGTATTTGTTAAAATAATTAATTTTTAAAATATAATATTATTTTTTATATAAAACGATTTTTTTGGGGGTTATAAAAGAGATAGATTATTTGAAATTGGGACTAAAAATCCACCTTGCATTATCTCCTCCACTTATAGTTTTTCTTTTTCTTTTTGGAGGACGGAAAGGGAGACCAGCTAATTAAATTAGCATTCAAAATTTTGCAAAAAATTTTGTTAAGATGAAAGAAAGCCTAATTATTTAATTGGATTTTGATTGAACTATAGTATTGTAATTATGTAACGTGGGAATGCTAAGATATTTATGATTGAATAAAAATATAAATATGTATAAAAAATATATAGGGATCAACTTATGTAGTGTAAATTTTTTTAATTTTACACATATTTTTAACCATTGATTTCAAAAGATCTAATAGATGAGATTAAACAAATTTTCCTTTTTTTATTTGTCTTTCTCATCATTTTAATCTATTAAAATTCAGAGTTAAAAAAATATGTAAAATTTAAAAATTTTACACTGTATAAATTAATATATCCTAAAAATATATATAAACAAGTATGCATATTTAAACATATCTAATATAATAGTAAAAGTTGTGTGGAAGACTTTGGTTAGAGATTTTAAATTAAAATAAAGTAATTTAAACACTTTTAAAATTTCAAATTTTAATTTAATTAATTATACAATCATTTTTTAAAATGACATCTAACAGATTTACGATTTAAATATTAACATTTACAATCTATTTTTTATATGTGATTTTCTTTGAAAAATTAGTATAATTAATTAAGTCCGAGTAACGTAAAAATGTATCAAACTTTTCACTTTATAACTTTTTATTACTCCTATTTTGTTAATGTTGGATTGTGGGTTAAATATAATTTAAAAAATTTCATCAAAACATAACTCATTAGCTATCCTCTTACTCTAGTAAACTTTTTTTTTTATACATAAATAAAAAAATATTATAAGTATCGAGATTTAAATTTTAAATTTATTAAATATTATTTTTTAATAATAATATTAATTAATTAAATTAAACTTTCAATTTTAAATAAACATTTCTTTAAATCTATTAAAGTAGTTTGCACTGGAGACAGCAAAATTAATAAAAGTTTTGTATACTGTAGTATGTTGAAAACCAGTGCATCATATTTGTATTGTTTTTATTATTCTATGGGACTAAGGTATAGCTGGGACTATAGGAGCTTTTCTGATTTGTAGATTTAACTAATTTTGTCTCATTTGGGATTATTATTAAAACCACAATTGGGAAACAAGATAATAATCATCAATCCTAATCAATGCCAAATTCAGTTCAAGTTGGATTTTTATTTTTGAAACAAAAGAAACAATTTACAGCTCATTTTGCTTTGATTATAAAAAAAAAAAAGAAGAGAAGCAATTTCTAATATCTATATCAAGATCTTGTTTTTGTTCTTAATTTGTTTTTTTAAGAATGCTAAGAAATTAAAGATGCATTCTCAATAATATTCATTTTTTCTTGAAATTATTATGAATTGAATTTTAATTATTAAAATTTAAAAAATCTTCAATTATTTTGTTATTAATCAAAGTAGGAAGCACATATTATAAAAGAAAATTTCTTCGTTCAAAGTTAGGCAATCGATGACAAAAACACAAGCAGGCTCGGGGACCCCAAATAACAAAGACAAGACATAGAGGCAAGACAGAAATACTACACCTGAAACCCCCCCCCCAAAAAAAAAACCTGAAAGTTACCATGCCAAAACAACAGTGCTCAGTCTTCACTGCTTCACTGACTGATTGACTGACTCAGGTTTCAATGTGACACTCTTAACCCACACTCCCAGTTACTGCAGTTGTTTATTAGAGATCAAGACTCGTAAGATCACTCCCATTCCTTCTGCTGCTAACCGTATGGCTCAGTCTCAGACCCAGAAAAAAACACAAGCACTTGGCTCACCCTGTTTCTTGGGTCCCATTTCCGGGGTGTCGTTTCAGTGAGAGGCGCGCGAAAACAGCGCGGGAGCTGTTTCCCGATGCACTAGACATCATAACTCCCTGCCTTGGCAGTCCCCACTCCTCTTTCTCTCCCCCATTGCAACATATTTTTTCCTTTTAATTTCTTTTTTTATATACTTTATGGGGTCTGTTGCCAATCACATCAAATGTTAACTCCGTTTTTATCATTTGACAGGCACCCATTCCCCATCTCTATTCTCTCCTTTGAAGGTGGAAGGAGAAAGAAGGGAGGGGCTTAGGCTAACATGCACTTGGGGGAGGGAGCCTCAGCCAGCAGCCTACACTATACACCCATGTGGGAAATGGGGTCCATTGGAGCCAAGTATTTCAGACAGGGATGAGACTGTTTTTGGATCCAATCAAAACACACACCAAACTTATCATGAAGCTCTCACAACTCACAATCCAACCCCAACAATTGCTACTTCCAATCACTCACCAATCTTGTATATTCTTTCCCTCTCACGTGTTTGGTTTAGAAAATTTTATATTCTTCTATCTTACTGTGTACTAAGCATGTGTTTGAATTTAATTAGATTAGTTAAAAAAATTTTCATAGAATATAGGCAATTGTATATTGAAATTTTTTTATATATTTAAATTTATCAAAAATATATTTACATATTCTAATGATTTTTTTTAATTTTTTCATTTGCATAATGTAAATTGGAATTGCCCTCGTTATTTTATTTCGTTTTGATAATTTTCAAAATTATGGATTTGAATTTATTGATTGTGAAAAAAGATTTATATAGAAGAGACTTTTCATCTAAATCGATGGTGTCTAATCATGTTTTTATAAGAACGAAAATGTCACAGCAACAATCAATTACGACAATCACGTACACTACAAAATTACTAAAACCCACTTCTTGAATAGAGAAAAAAAAAATGAAACAAAGTGTTGTACAATAACACCAATTAGTGGTAGTCTAGTAGGAGTAGATAATTGATGTGAAGCATAATGTGGGGGCATCAAATTGCAGCTGGAGGTAATTACATTTCAATTGTTTGATTAAGACAGTAATATGCTGCTTCCTATTCCCAAAACTTCTATCATTTTACATTGTAGTTGTCTAGTGTTGATAAATACAATTATTTATAAAACTGACATTGATTCTTACACATTCTGGAGGGGATATTTTGTAATTAAGTGAACAGAAGATGGCATTATTATGTATAGGTTTAAAACTGTGTTTTGATTTGAAGGAGAAGAGAGTTTTTGGGTATTTTCACATCAGATTTGAAGGAGATGGCCAATGGATTTTAACTGAAATGATGGTAGAATCCTATAAAAAATCAACGATGGCCCCATTTAGGCCAAGAACTTCCATATCTCCCACCTAGTTGTTTTTTTTTTCTCTCAAGTTCAACCTAATTGGAGAGCCTGTCTAATCCATTCTTGCTCCTTTGCACTTTAATTACTTCTCGGCCGCTAGCCAACTCACATGATTTTTCCTTTTTTTTATTATATTATGATTTTCTATCAAGTCATTTTCTTCTGTCTTTTTTTTTTTCTTTTTTTTCAGTAAAACCTAGTATTTTGTTTTTGCCTGGACCTTTGGGCCTTCTCTAAATTATGCAGATTACAGCCTGGAATTCTTCCTGGGTGCGACTCTTTTACAGTGAGAGGATTGGGCTAGGTCTTTATTATTTCACCCAACAAGCCTGCCTAACAGGCTGCTGACTATGGAGACAAGAGGTGGTAAGCAAAGAATACTTTGATTTTATAGACTGACAGTGAAACTTTATTGAGGTTACAAAGTTTGAATATATATAATCAGCAGACTGGGAATGGGGGACAAATCATCAAGGTTTGATTCTTTTGTAAGGACCGAAGCAATCTGTTTCGTTGTTACATAATGAAGCTTTTCTGGGATTTTCATGATTCAGCCCAAACTACTAAAAAAATGGGTAAGCTTAGAGCATTTTTGGGCGAAGCGCAGAGGTATTCTGAAATTAATATTCAAGGCTTCATTGAAGAAGTTACTGCTCAATGTAGATAGTGCCTGATTTTCACATGAAATATGTATAAACCTGTTTTTACATAGTACTTTTATTTCATTACCTGTATGATACAAAGGAAACAACTCAAATTTTCTTTTGCAAACAACCCATGTAATTGATAATCACAAGCTTTTGTATGAAGTATATTTGTGGTTTTACAGATATAATGGAGGAACCATGAAGAGAGATGTTACCTCCTTTATTAGGTTTGTAGCAGCCATAGGGAATTTACAAATCTATGGACACGACCAGTGGGGAGTCACCCTTCTCAACAACAAAAGTTTTTGAAACCTTCTTGGAAGCAGTAACGACCTCCACAACATATGTCCCATGAAAACCTCTAAATTCAAATTGTCCTTGTCCATCTATTTGTCCGCGAGCATGAGACAACCACTCATGTTTAAGAGCAAGAAATCTCTTACCAGTTTCATTGATGTCACCCTCTGCATTGACCAAATGTGCATTGTCCCGGCTCATGAACAATTCCCAAAATCCCCACAACATTACACCCTCCACAGCAGGATGGGCAAAAGCTTCTCTAAGCATAACTTCCAAATCCTCCCCTCTAACGTGTTCATTGACAGAAGACACATCAAGCTCTGTAAACCAGATTGGAAGACCAAGAATGCCTAATTTATCCAGAGCAGAACAAACAACTGGTCCCACTGGATTATCGATATGTCCTTGAATTCCTATTCCTCCAACAGGTGCACCTTGCTCCTGTAAATCAAGAATGTGTTCAATATACTTTTCGGGACATGATCTAGTGTCACATCCATCTTCAACATGATAATCATTCACAAATAAGGTGGCAGATGGATCTAGCTGATTTGCAGTCTTAAACATGGTTGCTCGGATATCTTTGCCCAATCGGTCTTGATAAAATGATCCATGCAACATCTCATTGTTCACATCATAATGTATGAACTTACCCTTATAACGGGTGAGAAGGCCTGTTAGATGATTTTGAACAGCCATCATTAAGTCATTTTTGTTCAATGCTTGAATCCACTGCTGGACCGTGTCCTGTACTTCCCAGAAAATACAATGACCTCGGGTTTCAATTTTGTGGTTTTGACACAAAGCCAACATAGCATCAGCATCTTTGTAGTTGAAATTTCCTTGTTGTGGTTCTGTCCAATACCACTTCAATTCATTTCCAAACACTGCCCAGTTGAAATTTTTCACAAAGAAATCAACAAAATCTTCATTGTCGATATTTGTTCTGTTAATGCAAGACCCTATAGGGAAACTATTTTGTGTTTGTACAACTTTCACAGAGGTGCCCAGCAAACTGCTTGAACTGGCTCCTGAGAATTTGAGGATGACATCACGCTTTCGGATCTGTATTTGAACCAAATAAAAATCATTACAAGTTAGAGTGAGCTAGAACTAGGAATACTCCAAACTTAAAAGGACCCCAATATTTGAAGGGAAACATCCCATCCAATTAACCGAAGAGAGAAACCAACCAAATTATTTTTTCCTCTGTTTTATCAGTACTAAATAATTCAAAATGCACACACTGATAAGGGCCCTATTGTCCTAATTATATCAAGCTAGACAAGTTTGTTGATGCTTATAATAATGTTAAGAAACTGAGGAAAAGAAAAAAAAAAAGAATTTCAGTAAATCAAATTCCAGAGAAATCGGTGAAATAGAGAATTTATAACCGGAAATTTCTAATGGTCCAAAGAAAAGCAGGAAAAAAGAAACTTGTGTCCACATTTTATTCTAGGGCTAAATGTAGCCTATGCTGTTGGAGGGAAAATATTTGCCGTTTCCATCTGTAATTTTCTTACCTTTCCATGATAAAAGGCAACAAATTCCCTACTTATATAGGGTTACAAAATTTTCAATTTCCATTTTTTTGGTTTAAAGTTATAGATTATAATGTCTGCATAGTTTTGATAAAGCAAATATTACACAAATCAAAACTAGATATTACCTTATCAGTTTGCATCCTCAATTGTTTAAACCTAGCCTTCCGATCAACAGGAAAAATCTGAAGTCCAGCAACCATTAAATCAACACCTGCAGCTGGACCCTGGATATAAACCATAACCTTGGATGGTTGCTTCTCAATTCTAAAGGAACCTCCAATTTCATGCCATCTATCGTCATTAATCTCAACTTGTCCACCATTGACCCACTGGCTGTCCACACCAAGTGCAACATTCACATTTTGAGGACCACTTGCTCCAGAACCAATTCGAACCCAAGCAGATACTTGGTATGTCAAGAAAAGTTTCAACTTATCAGTGATCATCTGAGCTGGGCCCATCCAAGTTTGTGTGCGATTTTTCACAAGGATATAGCGGCCACTAAAAGGTTCACGGACGCCAAGGGAAGCCCTTGCCATTGGAGGGAGTATATGAGGTGAGCCTGATCCAACACTGAAATTGCAGTTTCCAAGAGGAAACCATCCATTGGTGCCATCATTTAGTTGGCTGTTTGTAATTATATTAACTCCAAAATCAGGATTCTAGAAAAAGTAAAAACACATTAGGAAACCATCCCTTAGTTAGTTATTGTAACTAAATTGACTCTAAAATGTGCAAGTATGTATCAATTAAGGTTTAACTGTAGGAAACCATGCAGCAAATCCAAGCATCCAATATCTTCTCTAAAGCAAATGAAAACAATACCAAATTCCAAATTGAAATTATGCAACTCACCTCAATAACTGGCGGAGGTGAAGGAGGGATTTTCTCAGCATGCTTTACAACTATTACATTGACAAGAATGTCAGTGCCTGGAGGTGGACCTTCTAAATAGATGACTACTCTTGATGGCGAACCATTTAGAAGGAACTTTCCTTGCAATTGCACCCAATCTTTGTCGGTTGCCTGCACACTTTTAGATGAAAAAAAAAAAGAACCCCAACACCACAGGTAAATATTAACTCTCCATAAGCCCAACAAAGCCAGGGAAAACCAATGTGTAAAGGTTCAGAGACTCCACAAGAAAAAACACTAGTTCTAAGGACAGTTAAAGAAATAAAGAACTTACTTGGCAATTCCAACGTACTGTTCACGGCCATCTGGTGTTTGGACCCATAATGTGGCTTGTACAGTAGCAGTTGTGACATTATTACCAAATATCCGTACAACAGCTGCTACATTATAAGCAAGCTTTCGCTGCACTCTTCCAGTGATCTCCTGCTGGATTCCATTCCAGCTCTGTGTGCGCTCTGTCGCAGATGCAAAAACTTTGCCAGATTGTGGAACTATCTTCCCATCTGCCATAGAATCATGTAAAACAACCTTGCAGCCTCTTCCAGACCAGTTATTGAGGCCATCTTCAAATTGAGGGTTTATGACGATGTTCTCATCTCCAGCAATGTTGCATCCTATGCTTGTACTCTTCCAAAATAAAGAGGATGCCAAAATATCAAAATAACCAGTGTAAGACTACAGAAAAAGTGCCCTCTTTCTTTCTTTTTGTTTTTCCCCTTGGCAGGAAGAGGATGAAGTCAAAACGATATATTAAACAAATCTCTTTGACATGCTGAAAAGGAACATAGTATAATATTTAGTTAGGGAATGGATATGGTGCTGCAAATGCAATTTACCTCAGACTTGCTTAAACTGGAGCAGCTAATAACCACTGAATCTATAAGCAGCTCAATACCAGGAGAAGGCCCTTCTAAATAAAATACAAGCCGTTCAGGCATGGTTGATAATGAGAATGTACCTTCCACAATTTCCCATTTCTCCTTTGACACAGAGGTTCTGCAGTGACAAATGTCATTTAACAAAAACTTCCTCATTAAGTCTTATATACAATGTAATGCAATGAAAACAAGACCATTACTTTCCAATGAACAGATAGCTAGTCGCTGAGCCATGGTTTTCTAGCTTCAAAGTTGCCAGGACATCTGTAGACCCTGAAAGAGGCCCAGATACTCCAACACAAGCAGAAACTGAGTATGTAGAACCTGGTGAAACTCTTCCTGTGATATCGTGCTCCAGACCGTGCCAGCATTCCTTGCGATTTGTAACAACCGCATAATTACCACCTGAATTTGCTGGCATTCCACCTGGGTTACCAGACCCAGCAGATACTACAAAGCCATTGCAGCAATTGGGATGCCAAGAATGTAGTCCATTGGAAAAGTCATGATTTACTATGATATTAGCAGCTGGATTGCCACTTGAACTGATGATCTTTTGGTTCAAGTTCTGCCAGGAAAAGAAGCAGACATAGAAGTTATATTGGTTAAGCCTAAAACAGTAATTATCAAGAAAGGGAAAATGATCTTTTGGTTCAAGTTCATCCAGGAAAAGAAGCAGACATAGAAGTTATATTGGTTAAGCCTAAAGCAGTAATTATCAAGAAAGGGAAATTGATAAAATTATTCACTAAAAGAATATAACACAACTATATAAGCTGAACTTAGAAGTTAGAAGATGAAAGTACCTCAAGCACAAAATCAACCACCTAACACTCATTTTCTTTTTCACCATTTAATAATTAATTGTTCATCACTGTTAGACACACAGATTTTATATGACCTTAAACAGTTCATAACACAAAACGACCTCCAACTCCAATTAAACAAAAGAAATGTACATCCCAAAACATGTAATACTATCTTATATTAACAATAAAATTTAAAGTTGTTGATATTAAACTATAAAACAAGTAGAAGGAAGAATCATCCCAAAAAAAAAGAAGAGGAGGAAGGTTAGAGGAAGGGTTAAAGAGAAACAACCAAAATTAAGGGGAATAATGCGAAAATAGATACTCATTAGCCAAAAACAAAGGAACAAAAGACACCCTATGCGGTGGGAAATATAATTAAATATTCTAAAAGGTGAAACGCTCAAACCTCAGGGTTGCCATTGTCAGATTTCATCTGTGGGTTCTCCATAGTTTCTTCAGATCTCTAACAACAACACCAAAAAAGAAAAGAGAAAACAATCAACAGAAAAAACAGAGAACAAAAAGAAAACGAAACGGCAATCAAATAAAACATTGTAAATTTCTCACGTTTTCGTGAGGAAATAAAGCAGAAGGTTAACAAGAAAACCTGAGGATGATGCTTATGCTGTCGAGTTGTGCAGCAGCAAAGAGAGAGCCTCCTCATTTATAAGGTGCAGGTGAACCCTTTGTCGGGAGAGCTTCGAAAGTGGAGTGTAAGAAAAGCGCGGGACCTAACAGTCTAAAAGAGCCCGATAATAGTCCGACCCACTTCGGTTTTGTCGGGGTTTAATCCAAACAGTACGATCTCTTACCTTCTAATTCTCAATAAACCCCTTTTTTTGTCCTGTTTCTTGGTTTTTTTTTTTTGCTCATTTTCTATGAGAAAAATTGGTTTTCTAATAGGGATTTTATTTGCCATTGCTTTGTCTTGGAGACTGGTTTAACCTCACAATTTGCATTTGTATGCTTGAATTGGAATAGAAGGTTTAAGTGGTGGGAAATGCTCTGTTCTGTTCACTGATTTAATGTGCATTCTTAGAGCTTGTTTTGTGAGTCTTTGATTACAAGGCAGACAGGTTTTTTTTTTTTTTTTCATACTTGCAAAATTAGGTGGGGATAGGCTTTCACTGACTTTACAGCTTTAATAATTTTAAATATTCTCCAGTAATTTCATTTCAAACCATTTACTATTCCATTCTGTATTTAAAAAAAAAATGCAACATGAATTAGTATTTTAAAATATAAAAAAATAAAAATATTAAATATTAAAAAAATAACACATAATTTTAAGATATTAAAAAAAATTTTGAGGCAAAGAGAGTACATCCTTAAAGTTGCTTTAAAGGAAAAAATTCAAACAAAATTCGAGAACACACCTAACCGATGCAATCATAGTTCATAGGATTTAGGAATGAGTAGATAATGAACTTTGAGGATTGCGTGTTCCCTGGAACAAAGAACCATCTTATGATGGCCTCCTTGACCTTTAATGCCTTTTTAACCAAGTTAGGATAATCACTGAAAACGTATTTGCCTTCCTAAATGACGGCAGCCTCCTAGAATAACTTTGAGGTTTCAAACCACAGATGTTCGAGAATCAATATTCCTATGTCAAGATGTCAATACGAAGATTCTTCTCTCTGCAGATTAATATATCTTTATTTAGTAAACAGGGGATGAAGGTAGCTAGGATTATGAGCCTTGAGACTAGTCCAAGAAACTATTGGTCAATGTAAATGGCCAAAGTTAACTCTCCCTTCTCAACAACAAATGTCCTGTTAATTTTCCTGGTAGAGGAATTTATTTCTATGTTGTTTGTTCCATAGAAGCCTCGGAATCTAATTTCACCTCGCACATCAATATAACCACGAGCATGAAACAACCATTCTTTCTTAAGAGCAAGATACTCTTACCAGCAGCATTGATCTTACCTTCTGCATTTTCCAGGGACATGTTCACATAGCATTACTTTCAAATCATTAGCTCTAACGCATTCATTGATGGAAGACACATCAAGTTCCGTAAACCAGATTGGAAACCAAGAGTACCCAATTTATCCAGGGTAGAACTAACCTTAAACCCAATATCCAGAGATAGTTATTAAAGAATGTTGAAACTGAGTCAGGAGAAGAGCAGAGAGTTATGGAATATAGGATTAAAATCTTGGTGAAGTTTTAATCAAATAATTTCTGCTTTTCCGTTTAACAACTTCTCTGTTTCCATTGTTAGAGAATAGAGAGCACAGCCCGTGGTGACCGGCAAGTGACATTACTTTGTAGGCTTACAGCACTTGGTGGGCTTTTGCAGTTCTCGTCTTGGGACTGGGAACATTTTCTAAGCCAGATGGGCTGGGGAAATTTAAGTATAGCTTTTTTTTTTTTTTTTTTATAATTAATGGAATTTACGGAGATTAAGAAATGCTAAAGTGTTCAAACAAAATTTTAAAATTAATTGATAATATATAAAATAGTTTTTTGTATATTCAAAATATCCAACAAACCTACAACATAATGTATGAATTATAGGAATAATAATGTCGAACAAGGACATGTCTTTGATATTATATTAAAATTTATGATGAACATTTTATCTAAAATTAATTTATAATAAATAAAAATAGAATGATCGTTGTATTTCAATTTAATTTATGAAATTTAATTTTATCATTTTTTAATATAACATTCAATTACTAAAAAATATCATGAAAGTATTATTTAGTTTCTTGTCATACATTTAATCTTTGACAATAACATTGCCAATAAACTTATGAAAAGAGGAAAAGACTAGAGAGAAAGCTCCTCATCTATGTTGATCATTTTTGAAGAGTCTTGCTCCTACCATTGACCAAAACAAAGAAAAAACTTTTAGAGTATTTTCTAGATATCTTGAATTAGGAAGCATAGACTTGGACCATATAAATTTCACATGTTATCTAGAACATTAATCTATGTTTTTTTTTTCTTAATATTAGTATTTCTTAGCCTTTTGTATGTATATATTAAATATTTATTTTTTTCAATCGGTACAACTTAAGTTCTAGAAAAAAGTATTATAAAGTCCTATGAACAAAACAAAGAATCACTCAAACCACCCAATACCAAACTTACCACGTATTAAATTAGTTACTATCATCTAAAAATCTATAATGATAATGTTATATGTACATTTTTTTTAATTTCTTTTGCCTTCTAAATATATATTTTTAAACTCATTTCTTTAAATAAGAATATATAACCTATGATTTATCATTGAAACAAATACTCAAATAATATCTCAATAATTAATGAAAGATTGGAAGTCAACCTACCAGTTCTAGATATAACATCTTAGAGTGCTAGTGGTAAGAATTTATAACATGAAGAACATGACAATTAAATTAAGGAAAGGTTAAGTAATGCCTATTAGCACTTATTAGGGTGACATTCTAAAAAATGTGCAATTAATATTTCAAAATGATTTTTTAATTTAATAAAAATAGTAATTTATATGCAAAAATTTTATTAAAATATTAATTAAATAAATTTTAACCAATGCTTATAATAAAAATGGCAAAATAGATAAACGGTCCATGGTATAACATGACCCTTATCATAATATTGAGCTGGACTAAGATTTTTACCCATGAATTGGCGCAATACAATCATGATGAGCCACAGCCTAGGATGTGGCAATAGCCTAACACGATACAATTTATATTTTCATTTGATTTTCTCCAATTATAACTTTAACTTTTTTAAAAAAAATTGACTCATGAATAATAATTAATAAGTAATAAATTTATTTTTTTAATATAATATTATCATTTAGTATTGGATTTGCTTATTCAAATGGTTAGCAGCAGCCGAAAAAAAAAATTGCGTTACCCCAATGCCCCATCATAAAAAATATTATTTACAAATATAGTAATAATACTATAAAATTTAAAATAGATGTCATAATTTTTATATAATTTTGAAAAGCGCGGTTCAGTATACAATTAAATAATCACCCAACCATCCTTTTGGAAAATAGATAAGCCGCCTTAGAAGAAACAGCTTGAAAATTGAAACACAAACCCGAGGAATTAACGTGTTAATTTCTGTATCTTTCTGGAACCATGACGCACAGAATTATTTACTAGTAACTTTAAATCCCAGTTTTACACTCGGTCAACCACCCAAACGAATCTAATCATCCCGTAATTAAACACAAAAATCTAGGGTTTATTAAAAACAAGGGTGGGGACCCGCGGCCCCGTTTAGCCAACAAACCCGTAACTATTAATACCGCTCTCACCTACGCCTTGCCCGTTGTCCCCTTCAAAACCCTCGCAGAGAATTTTGACTTCCTGCTTTTTTTCTCATCAACGAAATCTGCATTAACGACGAAAATCTCGGTGAAGAAAATACTTAGATTTTTTATTTTGTTTTTCTCTGTTAGTCTGTTTTTAGCTTTAATGGAGGAGATGGAGGGAGAAAGAGTGCGAGAGAAGGACGTTGACAATGCAGAAGAGATCAAGGATGAAAATAATAATAATACTAACAAGATAATGAAGCTGAAGAAGACGAAGAAGCAGCAGAAGAAGAAGAATAAGAGAAAAGCATCGAGTTTGGCGAGATTTGGATGCTTGAGAATGGAATCTGATGAGAATGGTGGTGTCGATATGGAAGTCGAGTTTCCGGGAGAGCGTAACCAACCTACTCATCTTGTTGTACTGGTTAATGGCATCATTGGCAGGTTAATCTCGGTAAATTTTTTTAATTATTTATTTTGCGGTTGAAATTCCTTGATTTATTTTTGAATTGATATTTTTGCAGTGCTCAGAATTGGAGATTTACAGCAAAGCAGTTTTTGAAGAAGTATCCGGAAGATGTTATTGCTCATTGTGAGTTCTCCGATACTCTGCTTTCTTTCTTTCTTTGTTTCTTTTTTTTTTTTTTAATTTGATTTTAATCTGTAATTAGGCTAAATACTGATCAATTTGAACTTAATTATTTTGATTATCTCACTTTTATTCTTTTAAAAAAATTATTTTTCTGGTATGTTTCATGATTCTTCTTCTTCTTCTTCTTCAATGCAAAGTAATTTAGAGTCTCAGACTAACTAGCAGCTGGAGGTAAATTTGAATTAATTTAACCAAGGGTTTACTGTTTACACTTTAGATCTATCAGAAGTTTTTATAGATCAGTCTCACTAATCCAGAAGATTCAAATTCTGTAAATTTTGTTGGTTCATTAAACTGTGTCATTTCCATATTTAAAATTTTGATGGGTGATAGCCGTCCTAATTAGATGAATACTTGTGATAATTGATATTGTTGATTCATGATGAAATGATTACTGAATGGTTAATGACTTAATGTGCAATGCAGGCAGTGAGCGCAATTCTTCAATGTCGACATTTGATGGTGTCGATGTAATGGGCGACAGATTAGCAGAGGAGGTATATGCTATGATTTTTTTATGTTCAAAAATATCGTCTATACTCCTTTATTATTATTATTAATTCAGATTTGAGGATGCGATGCCAATAGGAGAATGTTGTTGTGTCTTTCAGGTTAAATATGTCATAAGCCGTCACCCAAGTGTTCAGAAGATTTCTTTTGTTGGTCATTCATTAGGTGGCCTTGTAGCAAGGTACGCCATTGCACGGCTTTATGAACAAGATCTCACTCGAGAAAATTCTCAAACAAATGGAGATTGTGGAACTGATCATTTGGGAGATTCGTGCCCCGAAGGGAAATTCAAAGGCAAAATTGCCGGATTAGAACCCATGAATTTCATAACTTTTGCAAGTCCACACCTTGGTTCTCGGTGGCATAAACAGGTAGTTCATTCACCAGCTTCTTTACATATGATGAGTGATGCTTTGAAAATCTTATATAGTTTTCCTTTGCATCCTATTTGATGATTAAATGCTTTTTTTTTTTTTAAGTTAAAACTTAAAAAGCCTTCTTCAAATATGTCTGATGTAAGAGACTGCTAATTCATCATAGGTGATATTGAAACTGAGTAATAAATAGGGATGTCAATCTTGTCTAATAAGGTGGAGAATTTAATTTTTTATTTTAATGAAAATGGAATGAATATTAAATTTTGGGATAAGACAAAAAAATGTATGATTTTAAATTTTTTATCAAATATAAATACGGAAATGGGTAATGTAGCACCCACTTTGTATTCATATCTTATCTGTATTTATATATATTTAATAAATTAATTTTTTATTTAATAATATAAAATTTATTTTAAATTAATTATAACTAATATATTTGTATTAAAAATATATATTTATAAAAATTAATACATGTGCAAGATAAAAATAAAAAAAATAAAGCAAATAAATTTTATTTTTAATTTTTTTAAAAGCTACTGGTACCAAAATTACTTATACTAATTAAAAACTCAAAAGAATAAAAATGAAAATGAATTTAAAATATTTATTGAATATGAATACAAAGATTAATATAATACAAAAAATAAAAAATTGAGATAAAAAATGTTTTAACCACCTCATACATTATCCGTTTACGTTCACAGTGATAAAACGTTGAAGAAAACATACATGTTTGCACATTAGAGGTTGGTAATATTTTCCTTTTGGTGATTGTGCATTATTCAGGTTCCATTGTTCCGAGGCTCCCGTGCACTGGAAAAAGTTGCCGCTCGCACATCATGGCTTCTTGGTAGAACTGGAAAACATCTGTTTTTGACTGATGGAAAGAATGGAAAACCTCCTCTTCTTCTCCGTATGGTCAGTGATTGTGAAGATCTTAAATTTATGTGAGTTTTCATGAGCTTTCCAGAATTAGTTTAAACCGTGTGAGAGCATATGGTCAATTACAGACTTATAGATGTATCTTTGCTTCAAAATGCAGGTCTGCTCTGCAGTCCTTCAGGCGTCGTGTTCTGTATGCAAATGCTAGTTTCGACCGTATCCTTTATTATATCAGTTGATTTTGTAGTTATGCTTTATCCATGGATACTAATTCTTCAAGGAAGATTTAGTCGTGGATCTAACTGTTTTAGGCACAAGGACAAGACTTATTCCACATTCAAATTGTTCTGACTGTTTCAGACCTTGACACCTTTCTTAGATATTGTTGGGTGGAGTACTTCTTCCTTACGGCGTCGAAATGAGCTTCCAAAGGTAACGATGAATCATTTTTTTAGGTTAATTAAATTACAAGCTAAAGCTAACGTCAATGTGAATTTCTCCCCCAATCAGATTAAACAGCTTCCCAGAGGTGACAAATACCCACACGTCATAAATATGGAGACAGCAAAAACTGCTACTCTTGATGAAGTCCTTTCTGAGGCCACAATCAATGGAGATGAGAAGATAAACGTGGAAGGTTTGCTTCTTAATTTTATCTTTTAAAATTAGTTATAAAATCACTTTCTACCAAAATCTTTTGAAGATCTTCTTAAACTTCATGTCCTTTGTTATTTGGGTTGTTGGCATCATTTTACTTCACTGGAATTGGTTTGTAATATTGTCATAATAATTATGTAGAGCTCTATTAGATGTAAAAAGAGATTAAACAACAGCATAAAGAGCAACGCGCCTTTTCCCAATTTCACTCGGTAATGTATATGGAATAGAAAAGCAATGAGGTAGGATGGCATTAACTTTAAGTCAATAAACAATTGGATTCGAATAACTTTTATCTTGTATTAGTAAATGTTTTCCTTGAATCTATAAGGCTGTTTATTCATTTTGAATTTGGATTAGAATACTTAATTATGATTTGATATCGTCAAAAAATTTATAATAGCTTATAATCTCAGTTAAAAACAGGCTGAAAGGCATGATATGTTTTAGTTATGGCCTTATGTTTCAGGAAGTTCTACAAATGTAAAATCCAAAGTTGTCTAGAGTAGTTGAAGATGATTAAATGGTGAAAGTGATTTTTTTGAGGGTCATTGACAATGATACTATTTAGCATTTGCTTTCCTCCTCGGTAATGGATAACCTATAATTTCTAAATTGTCAAACATATGAATCTGTGTTTTCTTATAAGCTAATTGAAAAGCCAAGCTGGAAGAAGGAGAAGAAGAAGAAGAAGTATTTCTTTTTCCTTGATTTGGTTGTTTGTTAATCATTGGGCATAGAAACATTGTGTAAATGAAGAGGGGATGAAATTGTCAAAGCATTTCTGATCTACCTTTAGTTACTTCTAATTTTCTCAACTTGGCATTTTTTGTTGGAAGCTACAAAATCACTAATCCATTACATATTTAAAGCTACAAGTTGAGGATAGTAGTTGAATAACTAGTTTTTGTCAATTGGAGTCAAATTTAACTCTATTTTTTTATCACTATTGCAGAGGAAATGATCAAGGGTTTAACAAAACTGAGCTGGGAAAGGGTTGATGTTTACTTCAAAGGAAGCAGACAAAGAATTCTCGCACATAGTACCATTCAGGCAAGTTTACTCATTGGTTTGGATGTAGAATAAGATGAGCTTAATGCTTTCCAAACCTCTTCACTCTTTCTTTCTACCATGCAAATATTCTGCATTCAAGGGTTAGTTATCTCTCCGACAGATGTTGCGTAACTAAGTGGAACTATTTTATCACCATATCCTTTCAGGTGAAAAACTACTGGGTTAATTCTGATGGTGCTGATGTAGTCCAACACATGATTGACAATTTTCTATTATAAGAGGTGCCGCTTTGTTGTTTATTACTATATTTAAATTGCCAAATGGCTTTATGGTCCAATGGCATTGAAGAGGGTTTAAAAGGGGTGGTTGCCGTTAATGCAGAAGGTGGAGTCTTATATGTCGTTATCAAAAGCGTGAAGAGATTAGTCCCTCTGTAAAGGAAGGTATTAGAACATTTTCATGTAAATTTATATTGTATATTTAATAATCGTAGGTGACCTAAATGTGTGCCAAATGCTGGATTACTTGCTATTAATGTGCGCCCTTCAGCGTTTCAACCTGCTTTATTTTCAGTCCAGAAGTAAAATGGCAGCATCGTTCCAAAGATTGTAACAGCTTACAGCTTGGCAGCAAGCAACTCCACGTAAGTGGACGTTGGATTGCAGTTGGTGATCTAGATTTAGTAGGATTTAGATTATCTGTGGCGTCTTGTCGGTCCCAGCCCTGCTCTCTCTCTTTCTCTCTGTTCCTTTGTGTTGGCCACTATGTTGAAGCTGGACTTTGGCCCATTCTACTGCTGCTGTAATGCCCGTAAATAGTAATGCTGCTGTAACTATAATCAATAATGGAGAAGGTATCAGCATCAGAATTCAGAAGTAAAATAAGTAATGAAATTTAAAAGCGATTAGAAAATTTCTAGTTTCTCGTGCAATTCCGCAGAATTTTAGTTTTTTTGGAGTAATAATCTTACGGAGTTTGGTCCATTTTGAAAATTTACGAATGATCAATAGATGCTTAATTGATGTTCTTTTTATATCATAAACGTGGATTTCTGAAAAAACCTATGATTTCTGGATACTGAGCTGAATTTCTTTTCGACAACATTGAAATCACTAAATGTAAAGGGTAATTTATAGTATTATTATATCTTAAAAATTCGCAGTTAGCAGGATTGCAGAATATATACAGGGTTCTCTGTTAAGGATAAGACTCTCATTCCCAAAAGCGCGTAAGCTTGCAGGTGAAATGTTTAACTCCCAAACAACCAAGAAAATTGCTGTTTGTTCCTATAAAAGAGTATATGATGAAGCAAACGCCATAGTCTATTGTCTTACATACCATCTCGAAAATAGTATCTTCCTTGGGAAATAGTAATACAAATACTATTCCCAAGTGATAGTGAAAGGAGGGATTTGGCGTGTTGGAGTGAAAGTGGTCAAGACTCACGCACGAGTCACCGACTGTGTCCACGAGCCAAAACCCGAAACCGAGCCCCTCCCTCAAAAGGAACGTAAACGTTGGGGGGGGGGGGGGGGGGCAAATTGAGAGGAGAAAATGAGGAAGGAAAAGGAAATCCCAGAGAAACTCGTCCAACCTGTGACATTACATAAACCCCTTTTGTAGAAAACTCTCTATCATTTGTTATTTGTGTGATCTTTTTTGTTACTGCTTTTTGTTTTCATTCTTATTCTTTTCCTTTGGCTGGCTGTGCAGCTGTCCACCCTTTTTGCTTTTCTACCTCCTCTCTGCTACCACAGTTGTTTTCATTTCTATTTTCCTCTTTTTCTTATGGTAAAGTGCCTTGGTTTTTTGGTGGCTCATGAAACGAGGCTGAGGTCCTTCCCTTTTCGGTTGAGGTCCTCCCCATTTGCTTTTAGCCTCGTTGCAGTGCTCTTTCTGCCTTCCACGTTCGATCCTTGATTCAGATTTTCAGAGATATTACAATGTAAAAAACAGACTCATCTTTTTTTTGCATTGTGGAGGTGGCATTCAAGTAGTGGAAAACTCTCCTTGGTCTACACTACCAACCACATTTAATTTCCCTGCTTGGTCCTATTAATTTACTTCTCTGATATCCCATCTTGTATCTCACCTCTTTTTTAAGGTTTTGAACTCCCACCCCTTCTCTCTTTGAGAAAAATGAGCATCTCTGCAAATTGTGTTTGCTGCCACAGAAATAGACACCTTCTAGTTTCGTTGCTGTTTCTTCTGGTTTCAAGCTTGACTCACGTTAGATTCATGGCTGCAGAAGGTAAGTTTCTTTCCTTGTCTAAATTTCAAAAAGAATATCTCCAAATTGAAAATTGAAAGCCTAATCATTGACTTAATATTCACCCTCTTTCGTGTATTCCAGCAAGGTCCTTTTCCAGGTTACTCGAGGTTGATCAGGTATCAGGATCATAGTTCCATTTCAAGTATAATCTTGCTTCTTTCTTTACATCCAAACAGCAGTGACAGATTTGAATAATGTTGTTTGAACAGAAAGGAATTGAAGAGGAGAAGAAGACAATGGTGATGACAAGTCTGATAGGGTCAAGACCACCAAGGTGCGAGAGAAGGTGCGGTTCCTGCCCACACTGTGAGGCAATTCAAGTTCCTATCACAACACAATCCCATAACCGCAGAACCCGCCAATTCTCAGCTGCAATATTCACAATTCCTTACTCTAGAGGTGATGACATCTCCAACTACAAGCCCATTAGCTGGAAGTGCAAGTGTGGAAACCTGATTTTCAATCCTTGATTGAAAGTAAAAATAAAACATGTTGTGTGTAAAAACACCCTCCTTTTCAACTGTGGATAAAATGACTTCAATTCTATACCTTTTGTCGTTTCCACTCTCCTCTCTTGCAAGGTATAGATATGGCTTTGTCCACAATTTGTTTTCTTGAGTTACACTTAAGCAGCAACAGATTCTAAGATACCTTAACTCGAAATTCTTCAATTAGTATTTTGTTTTTAATATTTTTTCGGGGGGTGAGGTGAGATTTGTTAATTCTGATGGCAAGTGACGACATGGGTAGTTTAAAAGAGATAAAGATGGGTGCGTATCAAGTCTGTCAGACAGTTCTGCTTTCGTGTCTTGCAATATTTGTGCACTACACTCCAGACTCCAGAGAGAAAGCTAAGACCCTGTTCTGTTGCATTTTAGACAGCCTGCCTCGAAGGGATCAATGCTGTTAGGCACAAAAGCCTCCAACTAAATATTCGTATAGTAAAATCAAATATTTAATTAATTATGCAGCAAAGAATTTTTTAATATAATTTGATTTAATTTATTTATATTTATGAATGAAAAAAAAATTTAGTTATAAATAATTATAAATATACAATTAAATTAATTATTTATAATTAATATTTATAAATTTTTTAATCTCTTTTAATTTTATTAAATGTTTTCAATCCAAATAAATATATATCTATATATATTCATATATCATATTTATATGAATTTTTTTAGTCTTTTTGTAGTTCATTCAATCTTAATCTTCTTTAATTAACTCACACATATTTAAATATGTACACTTATAATATGTAAATTTTTAATAATTTTGTAAGGTATTTATATTATAAAACTCTATAATTTTTAAAAATTTTTTATATATAATTTATAGAGATTTTACTTATTTATAAGTATATAAACTTACTTATTAAAAAAAATTTTCTTAAAATTTTTTTTTATAAATTTTTTTATTCATCAAATAATATCTAATTAATATCAAATAAATTTTTTATAAGATTTGAATTACTATTCATGTCAAATATCTCACCATGAAAAATATCAGTTTAACCGTGATGCTAACAATAAATGAACGAGAGAATCTGCCTGTAATTCTTTCCAAAACCGGAAAATTGTATTTTTGTGAAAAAAAATTTAAATTTAAATTTAAATGCATCAATTTAACGGAAAAAAAAAAAGTAATATGAATGATGTGACAAGTCTTAATGCTTGTTCATATATTTGGAATATAACAATGGATTTTGCTAACAAGACCACTAAGCATCCACGTTTAGATTGTGTGATCCAATCCGAAAATCGACGGCTTAAGCAAATTATGTAATTCTTATTGATCCTAGGTCAAAAAAAGATAATTAACAGCTAATTGTTTAGTGATAAAGAGATTTTTTATTATTATTTGTATTCAAATTTATTAAGAAATATAGAAAGGTAATTTTTTTTTTAAGAATTTATTAGATTTGATATAAATAAATATTCTTTTTTTAAAATAATTGTTTTTTATTGACTTTTTTTGTCAAAATAATTTTATTTTGACTTTATTTTTTGAAATATAATATTAAATTAAAATTTTAAAAAGAATATGTTTTAAAAGATTTAAAACTCAAAATTTACAAATTTTATTTTTAAAAATTATTTTTATTTTATTATTTTATTACAAATAATGGTTAAAGTTGAGTTAATTTGACAAAAAAATAAAAAAGAAATAATAATTCTGGAACAAGAAAATAATATTTTATAAATTTACTAAACTCTACGTAAATAAATTTATTTGAATAAGTATGAAAACTTGAAAAAGAATATAGTGAGTATGGCTTAAAAACTCTTCGCTCTTAATAAAAAAAAAAAAAAAGAAATTAATGTTGAAATTGAAGCTAAAAGTGGATGAAAATAATCTTCACGTGCTGTAAAGTTGATGAAAAAGGTATTGTCAGATATACGAAGAATAAAAAATATCTTTTGCAAAGATGCAGTTAAGTAAAAAGCAGTGGTCAATCTCCTTAAATCTTTATCTTAACCCCATGAGGCTCTAATTTGCTGATGAAAATTTGCCTGCAATATCAAAAATAAAGAGTTTCATTCCAATGTATGGACCATGCTTTTCTCTGAAGCTGATCTCACCTAAATAATTGAACTGGCACTGTTATATCTTATTGTAGAAATAACAGTTTTAAAAAAAATGTATAAAAAAGTGTGAGAGCTGGTGGATTGTCTGTTTCCTTCCTCGTCAAAGAGGATCGAAAAACATTAAATAAAGCATTGAATATGGGCCTGAAAAAGATTGCAGAAGAGATTAGTGATGGAAGTGAAGGACTCATCATCATCTTCATTCATCAACTGCCGACCCTTTCAACCCTTCTTTTGCAAATCAAAACCATGGATGGGATGTAATTTTTTTTTTTTATGTTGGTTTGTGGGGTTGACTCCTTTTCTTTTTCACTCTTTGCCTTCTCCTTCTGCTTTAACATTTGCTTATTAGAGGTGACTGGTGACAATACCTAAGCTGAGACTTGATGTTGTGATTAGAAAATTTTATCAAAAATTATAAAATAAATAAATAAACCCACATGTTTAATATATGAGTTGATAGCTGACGCCACCAATCAAGCAGCAATAAATTTCCCATAAAAAATTATATCCACAGACTCATGATGTATTTGTAATTCAATCAATCTTCAAACAATATGCGAACAGTTTAAAATGCTGTGATTTACCCTGGTTTGAAAAGAAGGGAAACAGCTCGTTTGCTAAAAAGAGAAGGAATTCAATAGATGGATTGAATTGGGTCAAATGTTATGCTTGGTAAAACCTTGGGAGGTAAAGTTCATACTTTGTTAAAAGTTTTCGCTGTTTCTACTTTTCTGATTCTGGTGGGTGTGGTACGTGGCAGTAGCCACCAGTGATTAGCAAAGGAGATTTCAGGGTTTCAGTTTGAAAAGGGCACCACTTTGCGTTGCATGTCCTTTCCCTGGAAGCGTGAGCTCTAATATCATTCGTCAATGGAAATATCAGAAAGGCCAGCAATGCAAAGAAAATTTTTACTATGATAAAGAGTGAGATCCACCTTTTCTTTCTGTACATTTGATACATTTGGTTAGGGTCATGGACAACAAGAAATCGATGTCTCAGCTCTTTGAGAAAGCTGCAACCTGCAAATACAATAATGAATTTTGAGGAACATGTAATGTTGTGTGCATGTGGATCCTGTTCCTCCATTTTCTTTTACTAAGTTTTAACATCATGTTTCTTTTAGAGATAACGATTTTCAGTCATGTTTTTCATTTACTTGTTCAAAGAATTGAAAGCTGGAGATGCTAAGAACAAAACAACTTGAACAGTCAGATTGATAGATTCATAATATTTTCACCCATGGAAGTAAAAAATAGAGCTGCTGAAAGGGATACCCCAAAGAGAGAACAATGCCAACTATCACATGGTAATAAATGACTGGGAATATTGTATTCTTCAAGAATGTTTGTTATGCAGAACATGCCCTGGATAGGAATTTGGAATGTGACACCAAGAAAACAACATCCACAATTTGGAGCATTCATGGCAGATAATTCTTAAACGAAGTCGTTTAAAAGCCGTGGTTATTAATGATATACAAAAACTTGTCATGAACCCCGCACTTGAAGCCAATGAATCAAACAATTGCCATCAAGTTGTAGCCCAGTGTATTGTACGCTGACAATTCACTGTTTTAGTGCTTTTCTCGCATTCATTTCTTAGCTCTCTATCTCGATATCCCGTTCTTCAAAGATAATCCCACAAGTTGTTTTGTTTTGATTTCATTTCATCTTTTTATGTCTATTCCATTGTGTCCACTACACCCTTCTTATCCTACCATTTCTTGGAGAAAGATTTGCTTCAGAAATATTAATTGCTGCTGTTTCTGCTGCTGCTAGTGAAAGTACAAACTTTCTTGGATATACGTGAATCCAAGATTCCAGATTATAAAAAGGGGTACTGTTTTTCTTGCTCAAGTTTCCATTTTTTATTACGGATCTGCCTTTTCAAGAGGGTATCTTTTCGTCTTCCTACCTTTTTCTCAGACCTGCTTTATGGCTTATGAGTTTCTGTCAGGATTTTTGTTTTATCAATGTCTTTTTGTTTCCTATGTTGTTGTTCTTTGTTAATTTCTTGAGCAAATTCTTAAATTCGAATGGATTTGTCTGGTTTTTAAGTTAAAAAAGATAAATGTTGGTGCAAAGTTAAATATCTATAGAGGACTTGTCAGAGATAAAAGGGTTAACCATGGTTTTTTTGTTACTGTTGTTTTCACTGTGGCCCATAGAGAAAAAGAAACGGAAAAAAGCACAAATTGCAACTGAAAAATTACTCTTTCAAAGCTGGTTTTTACTTCTTAGTTCAAAGCTGTCGTTCCTCTTTCCCATGTCTTTCATTCTAGCTGCAGCTCAATCTAGTCCATTAATGAACTGGCTGCTGTTATCAGTCTTCTGTGAAAGTATATTTCTGCAGGACTTTATCACATTGCAAGTGAACGTTTGACCTTTTCAAAGGATGGGATTCGAACCCATGCTATCAATTTATCAGCGATAATCAAATCCTAGCCTTAGACAATGACAAAAGACTATTTGCTGCGGCAAAAGGAAAAGGGTAAAAAAAAATCCACTTTCTGTTTTGCAAACCCTGTCATTGTTCCCCGCTTGGTCTCCGGTTTCTGCAAGTTTGGAAACAAGCGAACAGATGCTTTAAATGTAGGGCATGAAAACTTTAACATTAATTTCTTCCACAAAAATATGGTAGGCTTACAATAGCATTGTAGTTCGCAAATGCCAATTTTTAGCTACAATTAATGTGGTGGAGAAAGGCCTCATTAATGTAAGGAGGAGATCTTTTTCTAGAGTGAGGCAACAATCTATACTTCGAGAGTGATCTTTTGTCAAACTAGCACATCCCCCTATCATATTTGTTAAACCCTATGGAAAAGAACCCGCATTTTGTCTATTAAAAAGATGCAAAGTTTATGTTTCTGCATATCACATTTTATAGATAATTAAGTAGTATTTTCATCTGATTCTTGATCCTGCTATTTGGACAGATTGAGCTTGGCTCTTGCTTCAGATAACTGAAGGAAATACATTCAAGTCACCATGCCAAAGCAATCAGCCAGTAGAAACCAGAGGTACAAAGGCTTTAAGGTAAAACATGTTCTTCAGATATGTGCTTTGCTTGCCCTTTGCATCTGGCTGCTGAACCAAGTTAGGAACACTTACGATAAGAAGGGCACTGGAATTTTCCCAAAGGTAACAAGTGAGCATGGAGACATAAAACTTGGGAGGAAGGACCTTGATCCTCAAGTACAAGGGTCATCCACGGAGAAAAACCAAAGTGGAGAAGTTGAAGGAGAAGAAGAAGAGGTGGACGAGAGTAAACCTGAGGAAAGTGAAGATGATGGAAGAGGGGGTGGAGATGATGAGATAGATGGACGTGATCCAGGGAAAGTGGAAGGGGGGGAAGAAAGTGAGGAAGTTGAGGATCTCATTGATGAAGAAAATAGAGAAAACATGGAAAACCAAATTGTGGATTTAAGTCTACTAGAAGAGCAATCCATGAATGAAGGTGACGAAAATTTTCAGGATCCAAGAGAGGAGCAGTACAAGAGTGATGATGAATCAAGTGCCATTGTCCAAAACAACTTTGATACTGGAATTGCTGCTCAAATTCGATTTTTGAGAAGTGCGGAGAAAATGGTAAAGAATGATGAACAAAGAGTTAAGGACATATCAGGTGTCAATTCTATAGACTTAAAAAGTAGCAAAGAGATTTGGTGACATGCCAGAGTATACAATGGAAACCTTAGCATCATTACCAAGTTAGAAAGTTGTTCCTGAGAATTGAGTCGTTTGGGTCTTTGCATGCTTCATTTCACTAAGAAAATTTGATAGGATCGATGGATCTCTTTTGGACACTTTGGTACAGGAGGAAATTGATACAGTGAAGTTGCAGCAGAATAAGTTAAACAGTTCCTGATCGACTATTTTAGCATTTGCCCACTGTTGTAGAAGAAAATTTTCAAAATTGCCAATAAATAGGAAGAACTATAACCACTTTGATATTGTATCAATAAGCGTGTAACTTGTAAAGTGTTAGTTCAATTCTTCAGTGTATGCTTCCTTTGAGACTTGTAGTTTCAACTAGTCAATTATCGTTAAATGCCATGCTTCCTCATCTTGTCATCCAGAATAACTTCCATTATTCTTTTGAGTAATAATAAACCACAATGATTCAGATAATTTAATAAAGAAACCACTATTCTATATCGTCATGAATTATGCAAACTGCTAGGCCAACCTGAATAACACGATGAAGGGGGTGAGAAGAACTTCCAGGGAAAGACGATGGATGCTACTTTTGAGGCTTTTTTTTTTCGTGTTTTGTTTTGGCCTTTAGGTCGTCATCAGTCGAGCAATACACTCAGACATATGATCCAATTATCATTGGGGGCAAATGTTCAGCCCTTAAGCAGTTAAGCCCACCCCGTTTTGCAAAGTCTCAGGCCCTGGATCACTGGCTTCAGTACACGGTAACATCTGATGCCAGGTTAAAGAACTGGACTATACATCAGCTACTACGATATGTAACTTAGTCCCATTATCATAGGTTCCAAGAAATCCAATGACCACAATACCATTAATTTAAGAAAGGTATGGAAGTTTACAGTCATATCTCTATTATTGGTTTAATCTTATAATCAGAGTACTCAAACAGAATCACACATCACGATGTTCAGAATTCTTTCACTCTATTGGACAGAAACTCCACAATCTAATTGTAAACAGCCGTTATCAATTAGTACTGATTGAGAACACAAAATCAATACCGAGAAATTCCAACGTCTCAGCATTAAAGATTAAAGCAACTGCAAGACTTCAAAACAAAAGCATATGAAAGTGAATGAGTTTATTTTCAGGAATGCTTCACATTTCTTTGTTGATGTGCATTCCACTGTAACAGCATCCATATAATCGATGTCCCTGATTTTGGGAAGAAAAAAAAAAAACATAGTTAGTTATAGGCAAAAATGGCAACTTTCACATAGTTGCATGGTAATCAAATTCCCGTGGAAAATTATAAGCCAAAACGTTTTAACCATACCATGAAAATTATCTTAGAGCAAGTTGCGGTTTCAGTTTAAAATGTTGATGTCATGATTTGTTACAGATCAGGGCATACTAAAGAAAGACCAAGAAAGATGCACATGAGATCTCAGACTTTGGCAAGCAGAGTTTTTGATTTTTGCAGTCCTAAGCCTTGATTCAATGTAGTTCTATGCAGGTTGCAAATGCAACGATAAAAGCTACAAACCTAGCAAACACGGAGAATATTTATAAACATTTATCAAATATTAAACTGATTATAATTCTTGGTCAGTTATACAATCCACAATTTTGATGTAATAAAAACAGTAAAAAGTTAAGGAAAATATTTCAGCAAATTCAATGACTTCATGCAATAGCAATGTCTTGTTTCCTAATGAAGACCGTACCTGCAAATATGCCTACGGTTGTCAGATTTGAAAGGGCCATTGTGTGGTAGAAGAGGTATTCAGTCAAAAAGTGACCAAAGGCATAGATGAATGACAAAAATGTCACCAAATATAGTGGCTTATTTTCCAAGTTGAATGCACATACAAAGCAGAGAGTACAAGTCAAAAGTGTCCAAACTCCGAATGTCCTCCCATGAACTTCGGTCACTGCATATCATTAGAAACAAATGGGAGAGATTAATTATTAAGACCTGGAATGACATATCATCAGAATTATACTGATATCAGAGTCTTCTTCCATTTTCTAATATTTATCACCAAAAACTGGTCTTTTGGCCCAAAAAAAAAAAAGCCTAGAACTTCTTTTAACTTGTACATAGGGGTAAAGAAGGAAATCTCAACTGCAAGGCAATAAAGTTTCCATCTAACATAGAGATAAAATGGAGCATTATCAAATTCATTAACCGGAACAAGATGGAAAAAAAAAATCCATGCCATAACTGACGAATATTGATATCTTAAGGTCAGATTATCATATGTTTTGTTCTCTCCACTGCCAGGTATAAGGTTGCAATAGTTCAAAAGAATTTAGAGCATTTTAATAGCAAACAAGCAACCTATTTAGAGGAATTCAATTCCAATCTCCTTTATCTTGTTTGAAACAGATACTTGAAATCATAAAAAAGAATTAACTTCAATAAGGCAAAACATAAAATCAAGGAATAGAAAACATAGCTTTAATTTTCATCATGAAACACCTTCAAGATCCCTCAAAGAAAAAGTAAGGCATGCTTTTTTGCTCAAAAATAGTATCTCCACTGGATTACATGCACAAAATATCATGCCCAAGCCATATCTGACGTGTATGCATTGTATTTACTTAAATTTTAGGTAACCCTTCCTCTTGTTCCCTTTAGCTAGAACAAACTCATACAGTTCAAAGATCAAACGGACCAGGGATATTTTCTTTTTTTTTTTTTTCACACTGTACTATGTCAAAATCCAAATTGTATCTTTCTTGAGCTCTGGACTCAAATTTTATCACCCTTCTAAGCCAAATTCATTCCCTTAAAAAATCCATGATTTAATAGTTTCTTCCTAGTGTTCCAACTGGAGTCAAAATCCATGTGTCCTCATTATTAAATTTTCATGTGGAAAACCACCAATGACACCTTTGCTGCCAACAGTCTTTCACGTCAAATAAGCAATGGTTTATACCTGCACTTAAAGAACTATACTTGAAGCTGCAATTAACACAACTAAAATTTCAGATGTACCAAATCTGTTTTGTGTTTGTTTACTCCAATTCAGACATCCTATATCTTTCATGAACAATGGACCCAAAATCAACTGTCTGCCTAACAAACTCTTCCCTCTCATTATTATTCTACGTTTGTCTACTTTTTGACTGTACTATTACATCTGAAATCGACCAGTTTGTTTCTTTCTTGGTTTTGCGACTGACTTTAGGTAGAGATGTGAATCTTGCAATCTCCTCAACCCTCATCCCTTCTCATCAACCAAGACAAAATAAAAAATGGCACCAAAACAAAATCTAACTTCAAGTAAGATGCATCATCAGCATTGGACTATTAAGCAAGAACCTGAATTTCGGTGCAAAGAACAAAATGGGCAATTGGACCGAAACCAACAAGTCTGATACACATCTATCCTTGTGTATTTCTTGCAGACAAGTTTGTTGAAGCATTTCAAAGAGAACTAATAAATGTTAGTTATTAGATCCAGAAAAGCAAATATATTTTATTAATTCAAGCTAACTAGCATGCCAGTTAGAAGTAAAGTTTAGACAAAATAAGACTAATTGAATGTTAGAAACATAAATCTCTCCATGTGGAGAAAATGCTCCACCACTCAATGCATCAACTAATTAACTCAATTCAAAGTACTTGTTGTTTTCTTTAGAAAATAAAACAAAATAATTCATTGCAACTAGCTTTCCAAAATCATTGCTCCGAAAGCAATAAAGCGAACATTTTTTCCTATGAGAATCTTCAAAATCTCTAACCTTTGGGATCCCAAATTAAACTTTTTCCCTATTTTTTAATCTGGGTATCGAAACTTCGATCTCTAGCTTAAAGAGACATAAACCCAACACTTGGCACACACACAAAAGCAGCACCTTGTCTCCATGACCGAGAAAAATAAACTAACTTCATTTGTTACAAATTACTACTACAAATTTGATCTTGTAAGAGTGAGTGATTTTTCAAAAATCGTGCCTTCTAATTCACAGAAAACCAAACATCGAAAGCAATTAAAAATAATAAACAGAGAATTAAGCAACGAAATAACAAGTTTCAGAGAAAAAAAAATCTTACTGGTGGTGTTGGAGAAAACGGCGAGACGAAGAGCCCAAACATCAAAAAAGCCGAACCAAACGGAGGATAATCGAAGTGAACCCACCAGCATTAACCACCATCCCAACGCCTTCATCTTCTTCACTGTTTGTATCTGCTACTACCTCTCTGAGTTCCTGCCTTCAACGAGTTCCTGCCTTCAACTAGAAGCAGCAGATCCGGCTCAAACTGCACCGTTTTGACTGCTTAATACTTCAGTTTGACACTTTCGACTTCGTGTTCCCACTTTTACCCTCAACAAAAAATTGTATAAATACAATAAATAAAGAATAAATATATAGAAGTAGACAAAAGTCAAATCTTCCTTTAAACGCGTGAAAACCAAAGAAAAAAAAAAAAACATTAAGAAGCAAGATTGTTGTACACAGGTGTACTTTTAACCTTCATAAAAATTTAACGTCACTCAATTTGTATTTAATGAATTAGTATTGATAAATAAAAAAATTAGTGAAACAATTAGAATCACAAATTTACTTGAAAAAGATTTACAAATATAAATATAGATATTAGTTAATAAATTATTTAAACATATATAATTGATCAATTTTTTAAAAGTTTAATCTAAATTATCAAGTTTTGGAGACTTGAAATTTAAAATAAAATATATTAAAATTTTAAAATATTAATATTTTAAAATATAATATAATTTAATTTAATTTAAAAATATTTTATTAACAATTTAATATCTTGAACCTGATTACTAGTTGAAAATTGAATTATATCGATATTTAAATTAAATAATCTAATTAGTCAATAAGTGTACCTGTGATCGAGAGAAATGTCTTATTTTTGGCTTTATTTCCATTTCCGGCTGTATAATTGCTACTATATATGAAATTGATGACACCCTCTCTCTTAACTTGCTTTCTCCTAATAATCGCCTCGATATTTTTATTTTTTTGTTCTTTTCAACTTGCTGTGGCAAATTTGCGTCTGCTAATCAACATCAAGGTGCTGTTTCTCAAGTCTATATCATCTTCGTCATGTTGTTTCACATCCTTTTTTTTTTTTCCAACATTTCGTTTATCTAACTTTAAACAAACCCATCACAATTAAATCCTTTTTGAACAAACAATGCTTATTTTTTTAATTTTATTTTCATTAATTTATGGATAAAAAGTAATAAAATTTAAAATATTAATTTGGTCACTTTGGCGAGTAATCCTTATTCTTGATTTTTTTTAAAAGTAAATAGTACGGCAATATTTTCTACAAAAAGCAATGGGCTTGAAAATAAAAAAACCAGGATACCATGACCCAAAAAGATTATGATTAAGATTTTTCACCATATTGAACGAGACATGTAAAAAAAATGTTGGAGGTTTTTTTTTTTTTTTTTTTATTTTGTTGATGTGGACTTATCCAGAAGGTTCTTGAAAAAGATCGTACTGCTGTCTGGTGGCGCCTAATCTCCAATACGAAAAATAAAGCAATTTTGTTGAATAGAAATTCAATGCTCAATGGCACTAATTTTGTTGATAGAGCCATTGATGTTACTTTAAGAAAGCTGATTGGATTTCGCTTTCACTCGTGTAAATAGAATAAAATAGGGAAATTATTTCAATATCTTAGTTTATCATAGTAATTTTAATGTATGTCAGAGAAAAACGATAAATAATATTTATTTCAAATTTGCTCTAATTTTTTTTCTGAAATAAAATTATTCCAATTTATTTTTTTATTATTTAATATATAAAATTATCAATTTATAATTGAATTAGATATTCGAATATGTTCTTAATTAGTAAAAAGTTACCACCAAAGAGTTGATGGGAAATATGAAAAATATTAACAAATAAATTTCATACTTGAAAATCATAAAAAAAAATTTAGTTAATAATAATAATAATAATAATTTTTTGAACACAAAGGGAAATAGTGGTAATAGTATTTGGGATTTTGCAAGGGTTTAAAAGGGTTATGGTGTGGAATATTGAAGCACCAATGAATTCCAACGATGCTTGCATGCTCCGTTTCATTACAATGGTGAAGTGATGATTGCTACTTGAAAATAATTGACGATGTCATTAGTAGATGTAAATCAAAACCACACTTCCAGCATCATCCATACCCAAAAAAGCCAAATAAATCCAGACCCCCAAATCCCAATCCTGTCTAGTTCCCCACTAGCCTAGTTAAAACGTTAAAAACACTACAAAAAGATTCCCTCCAAAGTCATGGCCAAGTGAAAGTCATGCAAATAATTTCTCGTGAATCAGTACTTTTTTATGTTCACCTAAGTGGGTAAATTAAAGGAAACTTTTTTCCCGTAAAATTTACTAATTTGGGTTGAAACTTGGAGCATAAACCATTTGTGGACGAGTGAGGACGCATTTGGCACGATCCCCAACTCCTCTCCGCGAAAACAATGGTTGTGGAGTGGACTGTGGGCGCTGCGGTGGTCCCCAATCTCATATTGTACCGCACCTATTAGCAAGTCATGTGATAGTGATGTAATTTCTGAGGCAAAACCCCCCACAACGTTTTTCCTCCCCGATCCCCACCACGGTTAAGCACCCTTCACTTTCCAATATGACAGATTGACAGTTTTGTTTATGTGTAGAGATGGCAGAGAAAGCCCCCTCCCCACACTAAAAAACACACACTCAAGCAAAGAGGTGAACGTGATTCCTAATTCTCAAAGTCTCGATTCCCGACGAAGCAAACAAAAACTTCCAATCCAATATAAAGCCACTCTGGCTTGCCAGAGCCACGTCTATTTTATTTAAAGCTTTTGGTCCTTTATTCTACAACTGTTTTCAACTGTAAAAATGCAGCCATATTATGTGTGCAGAGAGTCCTGCGAGTGGTAGCACCAGCAGAGAAAAGCACCACATGCTTGTCTGACTCCTTTTACGTCCCTCCCCTCCCTTCAAAAACCAAATTGGCTACAACAGGAATTCAAAAGTACCCAATCTATAAGCAGACGGACCACCAAATCCATGTCCTACCACTTTCCCTTTACCGCACTTTCTTTCAAAATAAACTACCGACCCATTGCTGCATACAAATTCATTGGAATCCTTTGTTAGCTAAAAACTTTTGGAAGTCGGCTAATTATCTTCTTTTGAATAATTAATGGCACTAATAGACGAATTAAGTCATAACAAAACATAATTAATGGCACTAAAAAACGAATTAAGTCGTACAAAAACTATGATCCTTTGCAAAGTATGCTGTCTCTCTCTCTCTGCCTACTAATGAAAGCAGATTACAGCTATCATGCATCCATAAAACAATTCTTCAAATAAATATATCTCCAGTACGCAGCAGTAACGTACACGCACATCCGTTGCCCATTCCCCAACGTCCCTCCACTTGTTCGTCCTTGACACGATATCCAAAAACAAATAAACATCCTTTGATCTTACTTATTTAAGTACCTGGAGCAAAGATAATCAGAAATGTGCCTACTATAAACAGACAAACCATGGCATTACAACAGCTCATCAATCCTTACAATCTAATTCAAATAGAAAATAGTAAGTAATAATTATAATTACTATATATTAAAAATAAGTCAGCTTGACTACAATATATCAAAAAAAAAAAAAAGAAAAACCCTTTTCTCTACCCATAAAAGAAGAAAAAGAAAAACAACACAAGCCACACGGGTAAGAACAAAGCGTGCGTGTCTAATATGAAAATCTCACCATTCCTTCCATTCCCTTCATTCTCTACTGTACAAAGTTTTTAGATTGTTTGTCAGTGGTAAAAAAGTAAATCAAAGAAACTCTCGCTCTCCACGATGGAACCTAAAACCCATCCACTCAGGAAAATTTAAAAAAAGCAAAAAAAAAGCTGGGAAAATCCGAATCAGCCAAGTAAATCCTGGTGGTTACAGAGCTCTTTTCTTAACCGTTGAGAGAAAAGCATGCAAGCATCCATACTCAAATCCACAGCAGCGGCTAAAGCCACGAAAGCAGCTGCATCCTCCGTACAGTTCACATGTTGCACACTCACCTCCACACAAGGCTTGCTACACTTGCCTTCCCCTTCCACGCGAGCCGACATTACAAACCCTCTGTACACGCAAAACGGCCATAATCCGTACCCGAAATCCCCACTACTCCTCGGACTACACGCCGGCGACGTCGCACTCCCCGGCGTTGCCCGTCCGTTGGAACATCCGCCGCTGCTTCCGCACCCTAGGTCAATAACGAACTTCCCTCCCTTACCCGAGTTCAGTGTTGACTCGGCTAGAACAATAGCCGCCGAGCTCATATCAGGAATGAGTTCAAAACGGTAACCAAGTCCATCAGAGGAGCCACGTTCGCGCCAAGCCTCGAGACGGCCCCAGGGTTTCCAGGTGCCATCTCCTGGACGGAGAATAAGCCATGATCCAGGATTAGAACGACTTACTCGGTCCGAACCTGGTGAAGCCACGAAAGGAGTAACCATTGAAGCGGCAGCTACAGGTGAGCCGGATAAGTCGTGGACCGTTATTGACCATCCTTTTCGTTCCTTTCCTGGCCTTTCCCTTTCGCTTCCAAACGAGCTTAACCAACTACGAGAGCTACTAGCCTCCGACTGTAACGACCTGTCCAATTTTAACTAAAAATTTTAGTCCACACGCAAAGAACAAACATACCAAACTAACTAAACAGTAAAAAGTAAAAGAAAAAAAAACTTTTACTTACAAATTTAGTAACTTTACAAAAGCCTGAAAAATAAATAATTAAAAAGGGTAAAAACCAACCTGGATCTCTGATTCCGATCACCGGTATTTCTAAAACTGAATTTGCAAGTGAAAACAGGTTGGCGGATATTTCCTCGGATCAGAAACACTTGAGGACTACATTCGGGTTCGCCATCAAACTGGAAAACGAATCTCGGGTCGGGTTCCGCTTTAACATTCAAGTGAAACTGTGCAGAGGAACCTTTATTAGCTTCTTTCCCAACCGAAATCCAGCCATTGTGGAACACGCAAGCCCTAGATTCAGTTCCAGCCAGATCCAACGGCACCGACACGTTCCCTAGCAGACGGCCCGAGTTAACCCCGCAAGTAGTGCCTCTCCGGCCTGTATAGATAGCTATCTTGAGACAAAGCTTGGCAGAAAAGATCGATTTCGCTGCGAGTTTGTTGATATCGTCTTTGCTGAGGTGGAAAGTAGCGGATAGGGTTTGGAGCTGGTTGTCAGGGAACTGATTCTCCGGCGGAATGTAGGGAACAACGGCGGTTTGTAAAGGAAAATTCTTAAGCTTAATCTTACAAAAACACGGCGACGAAGAAGGGTGAACAACGGACCGAGCCGGTTTAGACGCAACCGGAATTTTTAACGCAAGATTGCCTACGGTAAGTCGTACGAAAGGGCAAGGGTCCATTTTCTTTTGCACTCGCCCTTCCTCTTCAAAAACCCACAGTTTTGAATATATAGAGATGTAAGAAGAGGTTACATGGAAAAACGTGAAGGGAAAGCGGCTTGGAAAAGTGTAAATGGCAATATGCTGAACACTGTCTTCGTGTTGCTTTTCTCATGTCTCTGAATTTTATAGAAAAACACAATTTATGTGTACATGAATAGGGTTTGGGTTTGGGAAGAGATTAATGACATAAATGTTTGAGTTTAGTTGCGAAAACAGGGGTGGATGACAGCTAAGTACAGGCTGGCGTTAATTGCCAGAGGGGAGGGAAGCTGACGGAATCTGAGGTGAGGTGTAGGCTCCACATTTCATTTTTGGTTTATGATATGACGAAAATACCCTTCTCTGCCCTTTGCAATTCTGGCGTGTTTGATTTGTGTACTAAAATAAGCATTCTATGAAAATAGAATAGTGAAGGAATATAATAGAAAATATTTGATTTATTGAAATGAAATATAAGAGAAATTAGTATTAATATATTTGATTTATTTTTAAAAAAATAGTTGGATTAAGTTTAAATTATTATTTTATTTTTATTAAATTAATTATTAATTTATTATAAAATATTATTAATCACAATTAATTAATAAATGATAATTAATTATATTTTATTATTTATATTATTATATTTTATTAAAAATATTAAAATATTAAAAATTATTTTACAAAAATAGTTATAGAAAATTAAATATATGTTATTATTCCATTTTTAATTATTTTTCTCCTTCTCTTTTATTTTTCTTCATTCTCCTTCATTTTTTACCCCTCTAATTCCCGCCATCCACCACCCTTAGCAATGATCGGAGAACAAATTTCTGAAGATGAAACGTCACTCAATCGTCTAAAATCGCCGTAGAATCATCGATTTGACTTTACCAGTGACTAGATCGCACCGCCCATGAACGTATTCGACCCTTTTCAGCCAACTGGATACCTGCAATTACTCTATCTCTTCACCGACCCATGAATCTCATGATCTCCTCACAGTTTTTAGTGACTCAAAAACACTAGATCTAAGCGTCAGTGAACCTTTTTGAGACTATCAATGACTATATCTTAACACCGGAGATTTGGTCCGATTAGATTAATAAACGACCATTGTCGTTGGCGACTTTGATGTAATCGGAAATGATATGGTAGACCTTTTTGATAAACACTCTCTCCCCCACATCTAAACTATAATATAATTTCCATAAATATAAAAGGGTATAATGATAAAAAAAGAAAAAGGTTGAAACTCTATTCCACGAAGCTCAAAAGAGCTATTCTTCCATGAGAGCTCGAAATTATTATTATGAGACTTGAAGGAATGGCTATTCCTAAGCAAGAAGGATTTCATGAACCAAACTAGTAAAAGTAATTGATTATTCAAACACAGAATATTGGGGGAATGGAAATTCCATTCCCCCAATCAATCGTGCTGTCGTGGAATCTTACTTCTCCTATGCTAAAAATGAAGGAAAAATCGTTGCGTTAAAATTGTTAGTTATATAACTAAATAATTAATTAATATTATTTTATTTGTGTGTACTTTTTTATTATTATTAAACACTGAACTTTGGTACCACAAGTGGGTTGCGCCATTAAGACTTCTTTTTTCGTTTCTCAAATTTTATTTTGGTGGGTCAGAGTTTTTGATAGAGTGATTTGGGGCCGTCCGATCTCGAATATGATGGGAAGCAGGAAGTGGGGTTTCATTTCATCCAGTGGTTAGGTTCAGGATCTGATGGCTGAATTTACAGAGAGGGTTTGCATGGTGTAGTGTGTAGACGCGTGGTCATTGTGCTGAATTCCAAATGAAAACTCATAAAACAAACTTGCTGTCTGCTAGTTTGATGCATTTACTGGCTGAATCATAAATGTGGAACTAAAATGTACTGCCATAAATAATATTTTTCACCACACTTCTTTAATGGACATCAAGTTATAATTTATCATCCAACAAAACCCAAACCTTGTTCTTTTTTTTTTTATTAATGTAATGAATGATTCATATATTATAATAAAATATTTAATATAATATATAAATTTAAAATTTTTTTAATATAATATTTAAATTATGAATATTTTTAATCAATATGATATATACTTTTAATGTAATTAACTTTAAATGATAATATATAATAAATAAATAATTCATCAAGTATAATATTAATTAATGAATTTATAATTTAAGTATTATATTAAAAAAAATTTAAATTTAATTATTATATTAAATATTTTATTATAATTTAAAATTTATTTATGATTTGTATATTTTAAAAGTTCAAAGTATATATATATATATATTTAATTTCCAAATTGCTACATTCTTTGTATAAAAAACAAATTATTCTTCATTAATGTGAAGTGACTCAACAAGTTTGTACTATGTTATCCCTTTTAATATAACCATGGACTATGGTTGATGCAAAAATAGAAATAACTCCTTGGTTTGGATGAAAAGAAATATAATTAATTTGGTTTATGCTGGGTATCAATAGGGTTGGGATGCCAACCCATAATGTTGAACTAATCATATAATAATCTCAAATGAAGACAGTGGATCCATCAAATTCATCATCGAAACTAGCACTTTAGCTATGTGGGTTATTTGACATTAAAAATAATTATTGCTTCAAAATAGAGTTATATAGAAGCCGCGTTGTCTCATTTCATAAATTTCACTCTTCAATTTCGTTGTTAAAATTTACCTTTAAACAAAATATTAATAAATGAGTTTTTATATTTGAAAACGGTATGTATCATTTTTTAATTTTATGTTATTGACAATAAATAAGATAATTTTTTTCAATTTAGCACTTACTTGTCACAAAAAATGGAGGAGACAAATAGTTAATTGGTTTGACCCAAAGGCCTAATCTCCAAAAATAAAAATCCAATATAGTTGTTGGTGTGATAAATAATTTTTTTAATCAAAATATTTATTAAAGTTTTATTTATATTTAGGTACACTAAAAATTATACATGATAAGAGTGACAATTTAAGATAAATATTAAGAAAGTATATCATCAATAATTATTGTAATGTAATGGAATTAATTATAATTTAATATTGTGTAGGATTCATAAAAATTATATAAAATTCACACATTTAAATCATAAAATTTTACATAAATTTGTTTATAATTAATTAATTATAAAATTATAGTAAAAAAATAGACGAAATATTTCCCATAAATGTTATAAGTAACGACAATGTAATATATATATATATATATATATATATATAAACACTTAAAAGATAGGAATTGGTGTGACCCAAAAAGAATTATGAAGGCCACCATTGTTTGAGGCCCAAAGTAATTGAAATTTACTGGTGTGAGTCATTATGATACAAAGGATAACGCACGTAATCCAAAAGTAAGGTGCGGAGACACCCAATGTCACTCTCCTCTCTCGCAATCTTTTATGCAACCTAAAGGCCGAAAGGACCAACCAAAGAGAAAGTGGGAAGCAATCCAAGGCAGAGAAAACCATGCTTATAGTTTCCGTAGCTTCAGCTCCCAAAATCACCCTTCTTCCCAATTCCATATCTTCTGTACCTTCATTTAATACACGTAGTCTTCCATCTGCAACGATTTCCAATGGTGGGTTAGTGATAGAATGTTCATCGAGGCCACGGAAGAAGGCAACGAAGCATCACATGAAGACAAGGCCACGCAAGACTCAGCCATGGGACATAAAGAGGAAGCCCGCCGTTTACGCTCCTTTGCCTCCACTCCCTCCTGATTGGACCCTGGTTTCCAGCGGTGCTGCCGATGATGTTGTTGCTGAGGATGGTCTCGCTGGAGCTGCTCTACCGGCACCTGTTTCAAGCGGGTAGCTTTTCTTGTTTCTCATTTGTCGATTGTGTCGTATTTGTTTGAGGGTTTTGCTTTGTTATCTGGGTTTGGGTTATTGTGGTTAGTTTTGGGCTTCATGGCTAAATGATTGAATGAAATTGAAAGTGAAACTGAAATGTACACTGATGAATATCTTTTTAATCTGTCTTAAATTTCGAGGTAGATTTGCCCATCAGCTCATGTTTATATTAGTTTCAGTTTTTGTAAGAAATTACATCTGTTTTCATTTTTCTCTTTTTTGTAAAATTAGGAACATGGAACTCTGCTAACAGACTTTGCCAAAAAGCATAGCTTTTTCTTCGTAACAATCAAGCCGTTTCACTTTAAGTTGTTCTGAATTTTGATTCATTAAACTTTGGGCAATCAGCTTAAGGAGTTAAAAAAGAAGTATTGAATCATCCTAGAAACATATATACCAGGAATAAAGACATGGGTAATTTTCAAAGCATCCATACCCGTCTAACAGCCATGATGTTTTGAGGTTTGGGCTTCAGCAATTAAGTTCTCAAGATCCTTTTATAATCAACGACTCTACCTGAATACAAAGACAATGACTGAAACTGCATGGAACAGAACAATGTCTATCAAGAAACATCAGATGTGATTGTACCAAGTGCTCTCCTATCACCATGTTACATGTACCAGCGAAAGGGTAATTACAAAGTAGAACAAAAAAATTGAGCACACGTGAATTCGCAGAGAGCCGTTTACATTATAAGCTACTTAGTAGGGACAATCCTACTAAGCCCGATGTAATTACAGAATTTGGAGGTTGGGATCTTTCGCACTTTGAAATGCACCCTCTTCCAGCTGCTAGCAGGATTTACACGATGCCATACAAGGTAACGAAACAAGCACGAGACCTCGTGTTGCATATGATTATTGAGACAATCTGATGCTTTGGAGAGTGGAGTAGCATGCCGTCTTTTTACATCCTGATTCCTTAAGGTTTTCAGAAAGTTACTAGCATGATCTTTTCTTGTATCGACTCTGCACCAGGCTCAAGAGAAAGTCTGTAAATATATGTTCATACCCAGGCATTTTCCCATACCCTGCAATATTTTCACAAACAATTGCAGAGTAAGTCAGTATGTCTGTAAGGTGCTTTGAGAAAAGAACAAAATGGGTTTTAAACCAGGTCTACAACTGACACCATGATGCTTATGGAATAGAAGTTTCACTTGCCAGGAAAGTAGTTGATGTCAATGACATAGAAATGATCCCTGGTTCCATGCTCCCGGATGATATCTAAGTTAAAAAGCCGAAGACCCTACATATAACAAAAAATTGTAAAGAAATATACCAGAAATTATCCACCCATTGGTATATGTGCAGACCAGAAAACTAAAAGGCAAATTTTAAAACTACCAGTCTTCGACGAAGTTCTTTGGCTAGTCTTTCAAGTAAAGGGCGAGGAGGAAGCTCTGCATAGCAAGGAAAAACATATGTTAGGGGGCTTACAAAGATACCAACGACATGGCTTAAGACAGCGTTTCATACTTCAACACAGTTCAAAGCAGCCCCCTTTTTTATATTAACCCACAAGTTGAATGAAATTAACTGGAAATTAACTGAAAAGCTGCGATCAAATAATGTTCAACCTTTCTGACTCAACCATGAAAATGTCTTCAAACAAACTCCAAATTCAATCACATGATCAAACATTCATGTCATAATGTCCAACTAGCAGAACCGAAACAGTAGCAAAGAAGAAAAGGTACTCGGTCAGGACAACTTACCAGCCACACTAGGGTCCAAATCTGCATCATCTGCAGAAGCTGCAGCACAGGAAACACGTGGAAACCGGAAAACACCGGCATTTTTTGAGAGCTCTCTTTTAGTTACATCAGGTAAAGAGAAACGCCTGACTACTTTTATGGCTTCTCCAACAATATATACCTTGAAGAGAACACCTCCTACAGCCATTAAATGAAAAAAAAAAGCAGTACAGCAGTTAGGCTTTGGAAAAGCTATGGTTATTAAGTCTCTACAAAAACTACAGTTCCATACCATGGTTAACAAACTCCTGAAGAACAAGTGGAGGTTCAAGTATCCGGAGAGAGTATTGATCATAAGCAAGTGATAATTCGTGAGACTTTGCACTTCCATCAGCAACCAATGGTTTTGCAACTAAATTGATGAGAATATGCAAGTTTGCTTAGAAAGAATTGCCATGAAAATAGGAGCAGATTAAGGGAAAAAATAAATCACATGATTTGGGAAAATGATCCAGGCAAAGTATCTCTATAATTGTTATGATTCAAGTCCAGTGACAGGTGCCATGCAGACCTCACAGGTAACATATGGAACATGTGAAACAGATTATTAAACCTACTGCACAATATACCAAAGACAAAGTATAACTTAAATAGACCCTACAGAATGGTAGGTTATATTAGAACAACACATGACAACATCAGCGTACCAAGTGGCAGTGTCAATCCAGCTTTGGCTACAGCATCAGGAATGCATGATGCGTCTCTTTTAATGACCAATTGCCTGGGAACGCCAACATTTCCTGCATGGTAAAAAAATAACATCCATTTTGATCAGCATGGGAGTTCATTTATAAACCTTTCATTGAAAACCAAAAAGTTCTGATGAGAATCAGTACAAAATTACCATAGGAGTCAGATAAATTCATATCTGCAACACATTGTAGCATTGATTGGCGATTGTGTAAATGTTGTATAGCATCAGGAGGATCAAGAACTGTGACTTCTGGATGTGTTCGTCTATATTCCTGCAATTATAGGTTAAAGACGTTAAGATGGATTGGTCTCAACACAAATGTGTAATTAGCAAACAAATAGCCCTTGAAATGGCAACTTTTCTAAAAATAACTGTTAATATACCTACAGCCTATTATTGTCCAAAACCAACACTTTAGAATCCTTTGGCCATAAATAAACAAAAACCTTTAAAATCCTCATTTTTTGACTTTTGCACTTACAATTTCCTTCACAGCAACTTATTACATTCTTCCCGGAATAAAAACTTTTAAAATAGACACCTAAGAAACTTATAATTCCTGGCTCGTGTATATTATCCAGTAAGAAATTCATACAAACTCACAAGGCAGATCCCAAATTTTTTTGATTGAGCACTGTGATTAACAAACCACCCTCTGGTTGCAACATATGAATGCCATCCACCTAAATTCATGCCAACACTGAACTATTGAAAGTTGAAAACAGCTCATACAGGCTACAAGATACTTAATAAAGCACCATCACAAAATTGAGAAACTCTCTTGAGATTTAAGTGACATAAAACTGATAAAGAACATATTTAACATGAATGGGTTAGTCAAGTGCTAGAATTAGTACCTACAGTTATATCCTAAAGAACTGACTCAAAATAGAATTAGAAAAGAAAATTTGGACCGCGTTACAAACTGAACTCATATACTAGCACTAGATTCCAAAGAAAATAGGAGTGCAATTTAAGCAGCTGATACCTCTGTAAATCTATAATTATAAACTAAGATAAGCTACAGAAATTTCAGATTTGTTCTCCAGAAACATATAAATTTTAACTTAAAAAATACAATAAAAACAGCAATATTCCAACTTCCAAAGCACAACTGATTTAAATTCTCATGTAAGAACTTAATCTAGATAAGGTCAGAATTTAACTTCAAAAATACAATAAAAACATCAATATTCCAACTTGCAAAGCACAACTGATCATAAATTCTTACATAAGAACTTAATCTAGCTGAGATCAGAAGGTTTGTCACTGTAATACTAGAACACATACTGGACATTTGCAAATGAGAAAAGTGAATCCTTTTACTAGTCACATCCTCAAGCAGCCAAAGTGAGACTTAACGAGGGAGGCACTTACAAAATCTAGTCCTTAAGCATGATATAGCAAATACTAGAAGTACAACAGATCCTACACTTTCTAGGATTGAGTCGGGACAGAAAGGGGTAATAATGTACCCAGGACACATGAAGCCATTCAAAACAATGAAAAGATTTTTTGCAGGTAATACTAAGGAAAACCTGAAAAATCAGCTAGATGGCCATGGAAGAAGAAACACCCTCACTTGCTGGAAGCTTAAGGCCTCGACCTCAATTATCAAGTCAGGATTCATGAGGAAGGAAAGAGCAAGCAGTCTGCAAATTATGTCAGTCACTCATGAGATTTAAACACAAAACAATTGGCTGCCACCAGTCATTGGGTTATTTGGTTCCTCACATGTAAAAACACATCAAAAGGACGAGGAAAATATGTCCAACTTAGGTGGCTTCATACACGATCATTCCAAGACATCCATCGTTCTCAAAAGAAAACAGAAAGTATAGGATCTAGAATTTGGACCAACCTCAAGAATCTGGCGCCATTCTTTTCCTGTCAACTGCATCAAAAATTAAAATGGGTCATGTTAAGTGATTGTTTGCACCCTTTCAATATGTAAAGAAATATCTACTAACCTTGTGCAATACAATATCAAAAGGACCTTGATCCGAGAGAGGTATGTTTTGATCAATTGCAACAAACAATATCCCTTTATTCCTGCACCACTTCCAACATTTTACACAGTTACAAACACAAAAGAAAGAAACAACACATCAACAGCAACAGAGGCATGATGATAACTGCACAATTCAAGCCTTTTCTCCTATCAAGGTAAAAACGATCACACTCCTTAATTAAAAAACACAACAGAAAAGGACCCATAATTTAATATTAGCAGAGGATCATGTTGCAGGCACTGAATCAAAAAGAAAAGAACAAAAAAAAAAAAAAAAACCTTAGCGTAGAGCCATGGAGGTCGTTTAAGATTCAGCTTAAAGAATTTAGACTTAAGTAATAGTAGTAGCTGATGTTTGCTTCATGAAATAATATAAATATGTAAATATCTTCATGCATTAATTCCAAATAAATACTGCAAATGACATATTATAAACGAGAGTCATAAAATAAAAATCTTCTGAAATATTGGAGTTAAAGTGTTTGGTGTAATATCATTCACATAAATTACTTCATTTTCAACACAACCAAAACGGCAAAGACATCAAATGGCAGCATATTCTCAATCTTGGAATCCACACAATAGATTCCAAAACGATGAAGCAGAAAAATCAAATAAACGTACCCAAAAACTTAAAAAAAAAAAAAAAACTCCGGTTAAGTCTTTAAAAATAGGAAAAAAACCCAAGATTCACCTGGCTAAACCTTCCAGTTTTGGTTGTAAAAAGCTCTTAACTTTCTTAGAAGTGAGGGCGTAACCGACAACAACAAGGTTTTTCTGATGTTGTTGTTGTAAAGCTCCGATGGAACACTGCGACATCGTTTCGGGTTCCTCTTCGTCGTCGTCGTTATGAGAAAACTCTTCCTTCAGCCTCATATGTGAGTGAAATCAGGGTATAATAAAGAGAAATGCGAGTGAAAATGAAGATCCGCGAGATTTCTGAGAGTCGGTTGAACAAAAGACAGGAAGAAGAAGAAGAAGAAAAAAGGAAAAATATGAGACCGAAAAAAAAGAAGGGAGCATTTGAAGGGTTTGGTGACGGAAAACGCGTGAATAAATAGGCGTTTTGGTTAGTGGGAGAGGCTTTTTGCCTTATGTATTGGACGCGTTTGATTTTGAAAATCAAGCTGTGACTGAAGCGTGATGCCAATGCGTCCGATCCATTTCCACATGTGGGAATGGGTGGCTTATGACGTGGCGGATTGTTGGAGACACCTGGGATTTTTTTTTTTTTGGATAATTCAATTTTACTATTTCTACTATTTCTGACCTTTTTTTTTTCTTATGAAAAATTTTGGACCGATTTTCACAAGGAATGTCATTACTTAAAAATACGTAAAAACAATAATTTTGGTTAAGATAACGAGTAAGATTATTATGGTTAATAAATTTTTTATATTCATGTTTGGCTCATAATCAACCTCGTGTATAAATACCATTTTTTTTTATAAAATAAGATGTACATGAAAATAATAAAATATGTGTACAAATAATTTTCTTTTAAAATTTATTTAAAATATTTTCTTTCATTTTTATCTCTCGGAGTAAAAGCATGTCACAATATGATTCAAACCCAACTCATTAGTTGAATGAATGCCATTTGACCACCAAACAGTATTACACCTTTTTTTTTTGTTGTAGCTTTGTATTTTTATTTAGTAGACTGATTTTTTTTTAATTTTAAATAAAATTTTCATCCTATACATTAATTTTGGTCATTTCGATTGAGGATATGACCATCCACGACTAAGCTCCCATTTTTTTTTAATTTTAATATTCTTTTATTTTTTCTTTACATAGTTAACAAATTATTTTATTTAAAATAAATGATGTGGGTCTCATTTGTTATTAGTAATTAAAAAAATACTTTTTTCCTTTTTTTAATTTTATAATTTTATAAAATAATGATATTGATATCGATGTAACATCTGTATTTTTTTTATTTTTTATAAATTTATACATTAAATTTTTTTAAAAAATAAGGTAAATTAATGAAATTGTTCATGTGATATCTCATTTGATTTTTTTTTATTTTATTTTTTATTAGATAAATTTTATAAAAAAATAGTTAATAGAGGTAAGAATAATAAAATAATTCATTTTTTGACTGGTTTTGATGTGCTTTAATTCAATATGGGTTTTTTTTTTTTTTTAAATCAAGATTTGATCGAGGGCATTGAGATTTTTCTTTCTGAAAATCCTAATCCGGTCGAAGATGTATTTAGAATGATTAATCTTGAATATATATTTATTTATTTATTTATTCATATATATATTTATTATATTAATAAATTTATTTATCCATTCATACTATTAAATTTGCTAGACTTTTGGTTGATTACCATTTAAGATGTCGGTGTACCATCTTATATATATATATATATATATATTTACTCTATATATTTTTAAATTTTTTAATTAGATAAATTTTTGTAAAAAGTAAAACCAATGTAAGTGTGCATGCAACATCCAAATTTGATTTTTTTGTTTACATTTATATTTTTTAATTCAATAAATTTTATAACAAAATAAGTTATTGAAAAAGATTAATAAAATAATTTGTATTCAATAAATTTCTATAAATGAATATATTAATAATTATACATTTTATTATTAATTTAAATTTACATATATATTATATTAATAAAAATTAATTTAAAAAATTAATATTTTAAAATCAATTGAAGTGTTCACGTTCTACTTTCAATGAGCTTTTTTTATTTTTTCTTTATTTTTTCACTTTTTTAATTTTTTTTATTAAATAAATTTTATGAAAAATAAGATGAATGGAGGTGTTCACATATCACTCTCATTTTTTTTAATTAAATTAATTTTACAATAAAAACTGATTAACAGAGATGTTAAAACAAAAATTTTGACTAGTGGACATTTATCTAGCTTATAAAAAAGTAATCTTTTTTTTTTTTGAAGATTTGGAAGAAGATAAATATTATATATATCCAATTGGATAAGCATCGGATATTGAACCCCTTTTTATAAATTACTATATACTTTAATTATTAACAAAGGTGGACCTATCATATACTTTATTTATTAACAAAGGTGGAGTTAGTTAGTGGATTGTCTGATTCATAGAGTATGATGTGGATTGCTATATTTTTATTTTACCAATCTTTAATCTGTTAGGTCCAAATGGGGGCCAGATGCCTTCTCCACTTTTAAATTTCAAAGATTTATCTTTGTATTTTTTGTTGTTAAATTTGCCTACAAATCTATCATTTATTTGCAATATATATATATATATATATTTAAAGTAATGGAAGGATTACTTCTTTATAATGTAATACATTCTGTCTCCTTAATTAGTTATTATTGGTTAGTTTAAACACAATTTTTTTTTATTTAAAGTTGTTAGATATCTAACTTTAATTATTGAAATTAATAATTTATCATGTTGATTATATTAACTATTAATCTAATTACGTACTAAAAGTTTGTTCTAACGTATAATCACATTTGTTTCGCACTAAACTTCAATAAGAACTAAGGTTGGTGTCGGATTGGGTTCGAAACGGATTTTGCTCGATCCGAACCCGACTCGATTTTATGTATTATTAAATTCGAATTCGATCATGATACGATACTATATAAACTGTACCTGATTCGATCTGAAATTAATAATATATTATTTTTAAAATATAAATATTTAAAATATTATTATATATATAATTAAATAATTAATTAAAAAATAATTTTAATATAATATCAGATCAGGTTTACCTAAAATTTGAACTTGACTCGAAACCCGAATTAAAAAAAAAAAATCGATCTCATAGGGTCAGATAAAATCAAAACTCGTTGAAAACAAATTGGATTGTCATCCCTAATAAGAACTTAAACGATGTTAACATCACCAAACGGACCCTAAGAGATTTTTTTTTTATTCAATGATACATTTTCAATATTATTTTATTAATAAAATTTTGTTTTTTCGCTAATAATAAAATAGAAAGAGTTGAATTGTCATATTAAAAAACTTTGGCAACTTGAATATCATCAGGTGACAGACACAAAAAAAACACCACCTAACAGAGTAAATACAGTACCGATTTATTGATTCAATTCATTTTAATGGAAAAAAGCAGGCAAAACCTTGAAAATTGATGGATGCTTCTAGAAGCTGAATACGACTGAAATTACATCATTAAAAAAAGCCAAAGTGAAGGACCACTTAAACGTCTTATTCACCATGGTGGAAAATATGATTCTAAGTAGCTAGCCTCGATTTACTATCATCTTTTTACTTATATTTTATATTTCTATCATTGATCAGTCTTACTTCGGAGGATAATATATATAAATATTATCAATATTTATTGATTCGAGTGATAAATAATTTAATTTTTATAAATAAAATTTTAGGTTTGAATATTATAAATAAAAAATAAATTTTAAAAATTTTATTTTTTTTATGAAATTTAATTTGATTGTGAATTAATTGAAATTTAAAATAATTATTGAATATCAAAAAATTTAAAATTAAAAAAAAAATATATATATATATATGTATATATAACTCATAAGTAATATATTGGCATGGTTTTAGTTTGACTTTTTTTGGAAATGGATGATATGTGCTTAAAATATTGTCGTAGCAAAGTTGCCATGAAATGGGAGGGACTTTGATGTTTTTGTCATAAAATCAATTTTGTTCTAATTTATTTGTTGTTTTTTTTATATAATTAATTTATATAATTATTTTAAAAAATAACATTTAATAGATTTAAATTTTATAAAAAATATATATTTGTTTAATTTTTTGATTACGATTTCATTCGTAAAAAAATGGTTGTTGAATAAACTTAGTTACCTACATTACACTGAATAGGTCATTTTTTTTATTAATTCATTATCACATTTTTATTTTTCAATTGAACTTTTTGTACTTTCCTGAGAAAACTTTAACATATTATTATATATAATTGAAAACAAACATGGATATAAGTCAGGTATTGTCTCTCGAAAAACATTAAGATATTAACAAGTTGAATGAGGTTGGAAATTAGATATGGATGGATGAACAAATCAGGTTGAACGTGCATTTTTAGCATAACAACTCTTTTATTTGTGTATGAATTAAAAAAGTTGGCTACTTAAAACCTTGACATTGATATTGAGATGAAATTTCCTTCCCAAATTTTGTTGGATATTCATGACTGGAAGATACCGCTGAAAAGGTGTGGTATGACAAAGCTGCCAATCAACCATTATCATTTTCCACTTTCCACCATATTTTGCCTTCGTTAGCAAGTTTTTATTTTTTGGGTAATAAAATAATATTTTGGCTTCTTTACCAATTTTGACTTTCTCTAAAACTTTCTTGCGGTACATATCAAGAGGTTTAATAAATTTAATCATTCGTATATTTATATTATATTTTATATAAAAAATTATATTATAATTTATATTGATATAAAAATATAAAAAATATATTTTTTAATTTTATTAAATTTATATATAATTATTACTATAATTTTAAATTATATTATTTTATATTATAATTATTTCATGTTACGATATTATATTTTATATTGTGAGATTTACTTGCGAGTGCCATTGCTCAAGATTCATTGGCAGCAAAGATGAACTGTTTCGAAAGGGGGGAAATGAGAGTAAGGACTACCCCTTTTTGAGGCAATATTTGGTTGGTTGATTTTTAGTGATGGGTATTGCTTTGCCAGTAATTCTCAACTCATTGGGTACAGTTGGGCTATTGGACACATCTCCAACTTTCGATGTATCATCGTATGTATCATCGTATATATAAAATTAGCAGATTTAATCTTCTATAACGTACGATCTACTGTAATCTTCGATTAAAAAACGTCCCCAGCAACCTAAACTTTTATGAAAAAAAAAATTACTTCGAAACAAATTTCAACCAATTTCTGGGTTAATCGCTTGTTGAGAGAAACAAGTAAAACGTGCCTGAGGAAGAAGACAAAACAAAAAAGACAAACAAAGATTATTACTTAAATCACAAGTAAACTGAGGGACGACCATTTGTTTTTTACTTAATTGTTCTTTTTTTGTGCTTTTCCAAGCAATCAAGGCATGGATTTGGCTTTAAATCAGTGGGTTGCACCGTCGGTATTCCACTTCATTTGATACAAATTAAAATACCCTTAATGTCCTTTAACAGGTGTCACGCATGCAAGATCCTGCCAACAAAAAAATATATGTGAGATGTAAGATGGGTTAAGGGTCGAGGGAAGGAAGTATCAAGAGACAGGAGATTTGCAAAATTTAGTACACTCGGTTGCTCTAGTTTTCATTCAAATTACATGTGTGTAAATATGATAAGAAAAGCCAACAAAACCCAGTTTAATCGAAGGCCATTACTCATTAACAAGCTTTGCATATAAGAAAAAAGAAAAAAAAAATCCAAGACGCTCTTTAGATCGTAATGATGAAATAAATCCCTTCTAACTTGTGTATGATAAAACAAAAGCCAAAAAATGCAACTTGATAAAACCACATCATATGATACTCTGAACAGAAACAAAGATATAATGAAAACCACACCAATGTTTTAACTATTCAGAAGTCAAAACCAATGAATTGTTTCTAACAATTGTGCTTTAGATGAAGCCTCATGTGCTGCCAAAAGAGTGCCATCCATTGAGGTATGTGAAACTAGCTAATAGAAACATTAAGTCATTTTGCAGCTTTAGATCATAAACTAATCATTTTAGATTATAAGCTTGTCAACAATATGAATTTATCCAGAGTGTAGAATCTTTATATATGATGTGGATGCACCTGAATAAGACTAAGAACTTCAATGCTCATTTCGTCTCCACTTTGCAACCTTTAGAAGGTTATAAATTCCACAATAAAATCTACGCTTCCAAATCTCAAGAAGAATTAATTTCGTAAATAATAGTTCTCATAAACTCATCATTCTCCAACAACTCATGTAAGCATCCCAGCCCAACTCACCGGTCTATAGTTAACAATTAAAAAAAATAAAAATATGTTCATAGTTTAAATTGACTTCCACTATTAGCGAGAAGCAACATCTTCGTTCAATAGACCTGCAACTTTCTTACCTTCAATTTACAGTGTAAAGTAATAAATTCCCTTACTTGGGCGAAGAGTGCTGAAAGTCTTTGAAAGCAATCTGGAATGGGAAAAGTTGCCACTAGATAATAGCTTAGGCTCACTAACAAGAAAGCGACCAAAAAATATGAAAGAAAAAAAAGGATACCAAGGAGAGCAAAGAAGTTTAAATTGCATGTTACCAGATGATCTGAAACTCCCCACACACTCGGGTAGAATATGCCTGCTCACAGTAGTCAACCATACCACATACCACTTTGGGTTCTTAGGATCATCAGCAGTGTAAAATCCACACTAGATGGGCGATACTATTGAGATCCTGCTTCCACTTTTTCAACATTTCCTAATTTAACCCGGCACAGTATAAGATGTTTTACGCCATTATCATCAGCATCTGATAGCTTTGTGCTGCAACAATTAATCAAAGATCTTGGCAAATCAAGAACTAGAATGAATAATAAACCCAAAAACCACAGTGGTAGGCTAATAAAAAATAATAACTCAAGAGCAAAGCCTACAAATGTCAAACAGAAATCAAGCATAGCATGCCATATTTATAAAACCTTGTTTATCCGTTTGCCAAAACCCCCTGTCATTTTGCATGCCTTGGGCAGCTTCCACAATCTTGTTGTGGCTACAAAAAACACCTCCCCAATGAGCTCTTTAAAAATGACGGAAAATCATAAAAAAAATTTTAAAAAATAAAGATGGATGGCAGCCAATCGACACCTGAATAACCTCCTTAACAAAACAAGCACAGTGCTCACTTAACATGGCTTAGTTTCTCACTCAAGTGGGTCTCCCTCATTAAATAGGTCTGATTCTGTTACATGAGGGTAAATATGATAAGAAAAGACAACAAAACCCAGTTTAATATCTCCGATTATCTGCTGCTTCAAACTGCAGAAAAGATACAACAATTTACTAGATAAACCAAATGGACAAAAATACAACAAAAACCACGTCTTAAAGTATGACCAAAGACATAAACAAACATGGAGTGCAATCATAGTTTCACCTTTCAAATTTCTAGTTCTTCATAAAAAAATAAACCCCTTTGAACTACAATATCAAAAGGCAAAAGTACAATTTCATAACACCATAGTAGTCTGATATCCATAATCATCTGGTTCTTTGAACGGAAGCAAAAGACAAATGTAAAAAGTCAACTTTTAGATAATCAAAGGCCATTACTTATTAACAAGCTTTAGATAAAGCCTAAAGGAAAAAGATGGGGAAAATGAGTCAACAACACACCCTAGATCATAATGCAGGTTCAAATAAATCCCTTAAAAACTATATACTGCCAAAAAATACAACTTGATAAACCCACATCATATGCTATTCTAAAACAGAAACAATGATACAATGAAAACCATCAAAATGTAAAACACTCAAAACCAATGGATTGTTAAGTATGTAAAAATTGTAAAGCCTCAAGAGCAAAAAATTAAAAAAAAAAAACCAATATATATAATGTTGAAAAGTAAAGAGAAACATTAATTGATTTTACAGCTTAGAAGATAAACTAGTTTATTTCAGATTATAAGCTCGTCAATATATTAACATATCCAGAGGGTACCATCGACACATAAAATGCAGATGCAGCCTGAATAAACTATCCAAGAGCTTCAATGATCATTTCTTCTCCACTTTGCAATCTTTAGAAGGTCTGACAGAATAAAATCTATAATAAAAAAGGAAAAAACAAATACAGAAACTGAAACTGTAAACTTTTTCATGTCTTGAATCATGATTGCTACATTTACTGTGGGTTAAAACAAATAGGACAAAGACCCACCCCCACCCCCTCAAAAAAAAAAAAAAAAAACCTAAGAATGATTTTTGTTGTTTCTGTGGTCTAAGCATTTCCTTTTATATCACAGTTGTGAGGTAACAATTACATTTGGTTTTTCTTTTTTCTAATAGAATAGGCAAATGAAATCAGTAACACAAACAATTCCAACACTTTGAAATCATCCAGAAGCATTAATTTCCAAAATAGCAGATCTTAGAACCTCATCCCCAGCAACCAGTCGTAATTGACTTATAAAGGCATCCTTGGCGAGCGTTCCAGCCTGTGGTAAACAATTGAAAAAATAAAAAATTTGTATATAGTTTAAAGGCAACTTCCATTACAATAAACAAGAAATATCTTCATCTAATAGACAAACAGCCTACTTGCCTTATATGAGGTGTATGAAATCCATATTTCCTGGACTTTGGCAGGAGGAAGAGAGCTCTTAATCTTCGAAAACAATTTTTCAAGGGAATACTTAACACCCGGTAGCGGCCTCGGTTGACCTACAAGAAAACATCCGAAATATTAACTTCATATATGTAAATAAATAAATAAATAAATATTTATTTATATAAAGGATACCAAGGCAAGTAGAAAAGTTACCTTGCATGTTACTAGAAGGTCTAAAGCTCACAACACTCTCAGGAAGAATATGCATGTTTGCATTAGTTGACCATACCACATACCACTCTGGGTTCTTAGGATCATCAGAAGCAGTGTCAAAATCCAAACTAGATGGGTGATACTGTTGAGATCCAGCTTCCACTTTTTCAACATTTCCCAATATAACCCGGCACAGAATAAGATGTTTTATACCATCATTATCAGCATTTGCCAGCTTTGCACTGCAAAAATTAATCCAACTTAAAAAACATAGATCCAAATAAAAGTATAAAAGTTAAAATTACCAATTAAGAAAAAAGTACGTGTTAAAGAGTAATTAAACCTATCAAGGTGAACTGATCAGGCCTAGGCTGTTTTTATTCATACTATAGCTCGATTGGTGTAAATATGGCATCAATATATGATAAAAATTACTAATCGATTGAGATTGTAAATTGCACAAGCCAACAATTAGCATTGCACGAACTTGACTTGGATTACTACTGAAGCTAACTTGATTTCAATCTTGAACTCAATGGTAATCGAAAACAGGGGGACCATAACAACCTTGGACAGTGAGGGAAAGCTAAGTAGGTAACTGGACAATAAACAAAACACTAATCCATTACCTCAAGTGTGGGAACCCTACAGGAGACAAATAAACGCCAATCCCGTAAACAGTCGTGGGAACCTTACTGGGCATCCCAAACCCATGAGCCAAAATACTCTCCACAACCTTGGCGGAGGCCCCATACCATGCATACACCAAATTTGAAGTGCCTCTTGCAGCCTTAGTAATCTCAATCTGCTTCTGAAAAACCTCAAGACGAGCCTTATTCAAATGCCCTTCGTGCATACACTGATGAATTGAAGTAATTGTAACCCCAGCATCAACTTTCCTTATTCCGTTCAAGATATGATCCTTAACGAGCACATATGCTCTCTCTGTTTCTCTCAACAGCTTCGTATTCGGCCATTTAGCAGCTCCTCCTTCCTTCAAACGCTGATGTTTAATCACATCTACTGCTCCCACGGCTTTGCAAGAGGAACTCACTTCAGGCTCCTCCTCTCGCTTTCTCTTTAATGAAGCTCTATCAGTCTTAACTTCAATCTCAATCTTAGGATTGCAATTACTATTCTTATTTTTGTAATTGTAATTAATAATATGATCTTTTTCGTTTCCATATGCGGATTCCATAACTTCTTCTTCGCTGAAAAAATCATTAGGGAAAAAACACTTACCATTTTCATCGATCCAAGAGATTGACCGGCAATTTCCTGTCAGGTAATCGATCTGCAGCATCCTCTTCAAATCAAATATATACTTCGCACCGTCGATCCACGCTTCGACAATCGGTCTCCGCTCCAAAAAACCGGTTCGCAGCGTTTCAACAACATCAGCAGAGAAATTCACCCAAATACTATTGCGATAATACATGAACCGCGACGGAACGGCGCTTCGTTCGAAATTCCCGTTATTCTGAGAGAAAAACCGTTTCGAGCAACGAGATTGAAGGCCGCAGCAGCCGCCGCCGCCGATGCGTCTTCCTGGACTTTTCGATGAAGAGAATGATGGCGGTGGAGGAGGAGGAGCCCTAACCATAACAGATTCCACCACATTCTTCGTCGTCATCGTCGCTGTTGCTGCTCCTCTTTCAGCCATTTGAATATCTTGTAACTATAAATAAAAAAAAAAATTGCTCAAAAAATTCACAACTGCTGGAATCGACAATGAAATAATCAGAACACGCGTTATATAAACGCGTCGAAAGCCCGAAATCCGTATGTAAGTAGGACTGGGGAAACTTTTTTGAAATTACAAATAAGTCTTCGTTTCCAGAGACGTTAAGTTGGAGTGAAGGTACACGAATAAGGGTATTTTAGGTGATTTGTAATTTTTTGGGTCAAATTGAGGCGGTTGCGATTTCTGAGGCCCCAGAAAACATTCGAGAGCGAAGAATGGGCAAAGAGCAAACTTGCTGCCTAAGTAGCTTTCGCTTCGTTTACTTATTATACGCCACGTCGATTGTGCTTATTCGCCAATCTTTCTTCCTTCGGCCCAAAGAAATTTGAAATTTATTAGAAGAAAAAGAAAAGAGAAGAAGAATTTATGCCCTAAAAAAAAATCCTGGCTTTTGACTTTCTGCTTTCCTTCAATATTTAATAAAGTTGACTATCAGAACATTAGTCTTAATATTCTTTTTCGATGTCTTTGATTTTCGTTAATTAAATTATGGAGCTTTTATTTTTCTTATAAATGATTTGAAAACTGATTGATGATAATTTAATTAATGTTTTATAAAACATTTTCATATTAAATATATTATTTTTTTATCAAATTGGAGAAAAATCAATACATTAATTGTAATTGTCTTGTCTTAAATATTATTTTAACCAACCTCACAAGGTATCGATCTTTATATTTGACATCGACTAATGATTTTTTATTATAAAATATCATTCGAATCAGTACCATTAAGCATCCATTAACATTTTCCACTTATAAAACATCAATTTATTCAATGACACTCTATAAAATAATTTACCGATAAGTGTTTTAACGGCACTCTTTAAAATAGTTAGCATATTATTTATAGTAATATTTTTTTTAAATGAGTAAGGTTGTAATCGAATTGAATCGATACAATAAAAAGTTTGAGTTCGAATTCGACTCACAATTCGCGATTCGATATTCTATTCGAACTCGATCGAGTTTTATTTTTCAAGTTCGAGTTCAATTCGTCATCAAATTTGAACTACTCGAACTCGCTCGATTAATATGTAAAAATAAGTTCGATTCGTAACTTAACAAGAATTTGATTATTTATGTTCGAGCTCGAACTCGAATTCGAAATATTTTATTAATAAAAATAATAAAAATATATTTAAATATAAAAGCTCGATTAGGCTCGCGAGCCGAACTAACTCGAACCGGATATAAGAATACTCAAATTCGGTTCGATCGATAAGTCAAGCTACTCGACCTCGACTCGATAATAATCGAACCAATTCGATTTTTCTTCGAATCGAATCTGAGTAGCTTACGAGTACTAATGTATCATTTACACCTTATTTATGAGTAATGATTAAGAATGGTTAAATTATTATTTTATAAAAATATTTTCTATCAAACAAAAAATTTTGATCAAATAGCTAGGCTGAGATAATATTTAATTAATAAAATTTATTTTTATTTAGTTTTAAAATATAGTTAAAATAATTAAAATAATATTTTAATTTATTTTTTAAAATATTTGAACTTAGACCTATTTAAGAACAGAATTATTTGTCTAAGTTTAAAAAAAAATAAATAAAAATTTAAATTTATTAAACATAAATTTTAAATTCATTTAAATTTTGATTAAGATATTGAATAAAATATTTAAAGCTTAAGCCTGTTTAAATTAATTCATTTATATATAAAAAATAAAAATTATAATTATAATTATAATTTTTATATATATGTGAATTAAATATAATTTTATTACATATAATTTTATCATATTTTTTTAATTTTTATTATAAAAATTAAATTTAATGATTGAATTTAAAATTTATTTTTTAATTTAAACTGAACTTAAAAAATATTGAAACCCAAAAATTCAGATTAAATCTGAATAAATATATAAATTAATAATATCAAATATAAACTTTATTTCACTCATGAATATCCCTACACAATCCGACCCAAGTCTATTTCGTAAGAAATTACTATGCGTTGACATGGGAAGGGCTAAAAAAGCCCATTGCATCCTGTTGAAAAAGTCCATAATCCAAGCCGGAATAATCCACCAGAACCCGGTCCATCACACAACAGTACTATAGAAACTTAGTCCTAATAATCCAAGAGACTCTTCTCTGAAAAAAAGACCTCAATCTCTGTTATTATTTTCAATCCTCATTGTCCCTGAAGTTGTTAGTAAATTAATTTTCTTTTTGGGTTTTGCTTCTTTGAATCCTTGAATAAATGGTGAATTCTTTTCCTGCTTAATTGCTTAATACTCTTGTTTATTATTATTAGTATGAACTAATTGTTAGAGTTCGTTTCTTTATTCTATAGTTTTGAATGAGAGCTACATGAATTTTAAGTTTTAAATGGAAGTGTTAAGGGGTCCTAAAAGCTTGAATTCCCTGTTATTTTAAGGCTTCAACTTTATCTGGAGTAGACTATCTAGTCCCAGAAAATAGAACTTAAAGAATTGTGAGAATAGGATTAATCCATGGATTTTTTGTCTACCATTGATGTAGTATGTTCCGGATTCATTCCGATATATGCGGTATAAGTTTCAAGATAATGGGTTATTATAGGGGTCAGAATGGAAGTGGTGCTAGTTCTCAAAACTTGAGTCTTCCAGCTCATGCTTGTCTGATTAAAACTTTTGCCGTTGTACCAAACAATGTCCACTAAGTTGGTCCTTAGTATTTAAAAAAAAAAAAATTCAGTGTTGAAGAAAGATAGTAGGTCTATGCGAGGAAGCATAATATAGAACATGATATGTTGCGTTCTCAAATTAGAAGTGACAATTGTGTTTACATCTTGGTCTTTAGCTACATTATGGGCAACTAATTTAGAAGTTTTAATTCTTTTTTTGTACCTTAAAGTTGGGCATATAAGAGTAGAAATGTCTGATCGCATTTCTTTACGTGGAAAAGTTTGGAGATTGCTGGTGACTATAAATTGATGTTTTCATTTTTTAAGCGTTTAAGGGAAGCCAATATGCAAGACATTTCAAGGGGTCAAATTTTGGAATTAGGTGATGTTATTACCATTTAGTTAAGTAATGGGAAAAAGAAACAGACTTGTGGCTTTTTTTTTTGTCATTTTCTTTTTCCCCTTTTTCCTTCCGTCAAATGCCCTTGTGGATCTAAATTGAAAAATTGATGAATTTGAGATATTCAAGAATTGAATGATTTGTATCGTTGGTCATGTTTTCTTTGTATGTTCCAATTCTGTTTTATGGTATTGTTATTTGCATTTGAATGAAACAGGTATTTTTTTATACTTCTCAACCATGTCTACTTCATTGACACCTTCTAAGAGACCACTTGATAGGAACCCTTCATCAGAGTCAATTGGGAAAAGAAAGTTGCAAAAGTCGGGCCAATAAAAAATTTTGCCCGGTGATATTGTTTTCTGTGTACTATTGTCCTGCATCTAAAACTGGTAGTGTCATTGGCAAAGGTGGCACCATAATATCACAAATTCTTGTGCAAAGGTCAAAGTTGAGGAAGCAGTCTCTGATTGTGATGAGAGAGTAGTTGTCATCATGGGTTCTGAATCTTCCGGTAAAGAGACTGAAGTGGTACCAAGCAGGGGAGGGAGGATTGTCAGGAAGAGGCTAATGCAGCCAATCAGAGTGATGAAGAGAAGGAAAATGGTGAAAAAAATGATGATAAGATTTCTGATCCTGTGAAAGATTTAAAATCTGTAAAGGAAACTTCATATGTGCAGAAGGCATTGTTACTTGTTTCTGAAAGAATAGTTGAAGCAGAGTCAGATTCAGATGGAGTTGATGAGGACACTGTTAAGTCTTTCACAATGGTTTTAAGGTTACCTGTTCTTTCTAGTCAAGTTGGCTGCCTTTTTGAAAAAGGTGGCAGTGTAATTAGGCAAATGTCTGCTGAGAGTTGGGCATAGATTTGAATTCTTACCAGAGACAAACTTCCTCTCTGTGCTTCAGCTTCTGATGAACTAGTTCAGGTACTGTAGTTTCTATTCCGATATTACCCTTATTAGTATCAAATGTGTCACATAGTTTGATGAATGTAAGTTGAAGTGAATGTTAGGTTTATTAATCATGTCTTTTGTTTTGTGAAAAATTTTTTTAGACTTGAACTTTATTATGGTGCTGTTGCTAGTTTTAAACTTTTTATCATATGATTCCATGTGTGAATTAGGTGTCATTTATAACTTGTTATGGACTTTTATTTGGACTTATTACGTGGTTATGCTGTAGATTACGGGGGAGGTTGATGCAGTTAGAAAAGCTCTCCAATCTATTTCTCAACATCTTATGGAAAATCCACCTCAGGATCATGACTCTCTCTCTCAATGCAGCAGGACAGTCATCCCATTCATTTGGTCCTAGGCTTGAAGTCCACCCACCACCAACCCATTCTTTTAGTTCTCAAGGAGCAACCTTTGCTACAGGACTTCGAGACCTCAGGATGTTGATAGTCATTCATCTCTTTCTCCTCTTATCCCTGGTAGAATGATGCCTTCTTTGGAAATGCTAACATTCTGGTTATCATGTCATGATGAAAGAGTAGGTGGTGTTATTGGAAAAGGAGGAGCAATAATTAAGACTCTTCAGCAAGGTATAGGTTGTGAGATTAGAGTAGTGGAAGCTATTTCTGATTTGGAGGACCGCTTTATTGTCATATCTGGTCCAGCAGTATGATTTTCTCTGGATTCGTGTAAATGTGAATAGATTTTGAAAATTTGATCTTGGGTTCATGTTATGAATGGCCTCTGAATTATAATGAAATGTTTAATGTGGTACCAAAACTTTAAAAGTCTAATGTAGTACTTAAACTATGAATTTGTTAACTAATGTGGTACTCACCCTAATGTAGCTAACTCCAAATGATGACACATGGTGCACAAACAATCCTCCAAGTGCCACATTAGTTAACAAATTAATAGTTTAGTTACTATATTAAATATTTCATTATAGTTCAAGGACCATTCGTAACATTATCCTTTTGATCTTCTATTCCTTTATTGTTTAAGTTGTTAGTATTACAATGGGACTGATGATAAATTAATAAATTCAGCACCCAGATGATAGGATATCGGCTGCACAAGATGCACTTCTCCATGTGCTTAGCAGGACAAATAGCATACCTGATAGCAAGGACAAGACTATGATGGCAGGATTCTTGTATCATCTAATGAAATTGTTTGTCTCCTTGGCAAAGGTGGTGGCATCATAGCTGAAATAAGGAAGTTGTCTGGGGCTCATATTCGTATATTGGAAAAGGATCAGGTCCCAAAGTGTGCTTCAGAAGGTGAAGAAGTTGTTCAGGTTCGCTTATGTGTTTCTTTTAAGATGTATAACTTTGGAAATTTTGGTTTTATTATCATTGTTATTTTTCAAAGTTGATAACAATATCTTTGTGTTGGTTCTAAAGAAGTATTTGTGTATATTACCTACTCATATTGACAATTTCTTTGCTTGCTTTCTGATCCAGTATATTTTAGTTTTAGATTCAGGTTGTCTTTACTCTCTTTGATTCTTTCTTTTGTTATGGCAGATTAATGGAGAACCTGAAACTGTTCAAGATGCTCTTTTGCAAATAACAACTAGGCTGTTGCATCATTTGTTTCATGATGCATTTCCTTCTATTAACCATTCTTCAAATCCTGCCTTCTTGGATCAAGTACCTCCATTCACTTCATCTATGGGAAGGAGGGAATTTTCAACACCAGGATTAGGTCCATTTTACTATTTTGATGCTTTTGGTGGTCCACCTCCACACGGTGGTTTTCATCCCCATGATGACCATCTTTTTATGTGCAATATGCACCGAGCAGGAATGCCTCCTCATATATCTGAAAGAAAACCATGGGCCCTCATGTATTGGTGTGATATTATTGACTTGCGAAGCAAAAATTTTCTTTACTTATATAGTTAAGCAGCATGAGCCTCTGTTGAGTTTTTTCCAGTTGCCATGACATTTTGCAACATTTACTGGTGGTTTACTTTTTATCTGGCTATGTATGACTAAATGTTGGTGACTGCTCTAAAATTTGAAATGAGAGAAACAAATTGTAAAACAGGAGACTGATCGACAAAAATAAATTCTGTGACAATTTTATTTTGGATGTGAATTTATTTTGTGTTTCCTGTATTTTTTTGTAGGGATTTATAGGAATGCCAGATTTTGCTGGACCTCCCCACTGAAAAATTTTTGGTTTTGGAGAGTAAATTAATTGAAATTTGGCTGTTAGAAATTGTATTAGTTTACAAGTTATCCTCTGATGGCAATATCTCAGTTGTTTTGTTGTTTTCTTTAATCTATGGATACGTAGAGGAAGCCAACCAGCTATTGTTACAAGGACAACCGTTGAAGTTGTTCCTCATTCACTTGTTTCTATAATTTACGGAGAAGATGGTGCATGTTTAAAACAGATACGTCAGGTATGTTAATGAATCTGGTACTTCATTTTTAATTAGCGTTCTTTCCTTCTTTTATGCGGTAAAGGAAGCTTATTTAGACTCACTACCTTAAATTAAAAGGATAGAAACTCAGTTAATACAAGTAGGGGCACACTCATAACCATAATTGTGTTAATTTACACTTGTAAGCATAAAGAAATTGAGGAGGGAGGGGAGTCTAGGTCTATTTACATTGGATGTTATACTTGAACGTTTTTACCTTTTTAAGGTCATTGGTCTTCTGGTCATTTAAGAGTATGTCAATGAGTGTATATATATATGTATATATCCCTACAATCCTCTCAGCTGTTTCTTCACTTATATTTACAGGATAACTTCGTTATGATAATAATAATTTTTATGCATTACTCCTAATGATAACTATATTAAACATTAGTTTTATTAATTTTGGAAAAAAATCACTGTTGCTGATTTCTGATGCAAAAATTACAATTACAGAACCCAAGCTGGCAGCAACTGAAACTGCAATTATAATATCTAGAACACCAGAACAAACACATCTCTAATTCAAGCATTTGTGATGATTGAGACAGAAACTGCTTGAACATGGTAATAATCTGTGTAACTTCATTTAGTTAGCCATTGAAACTGGGAATGTTTGACGCTTGGTACAATTCTGCTTGATATATTTATTACAAGTTGTTTTATTACTGATGTTTCTAATTATTAATTCACGCTTTTGAAGGAACTGATTTGATGTATGACCCTTGTTCCACGGCTAAAACTCATCATGTGATCTGAAGATCATGCTCGTTGTACATTTCCAGGATTCTGATTTTACAGTTTTGTAAGTATGCTGAAACTTATTTGAAATTGGCTAGGGAATGACATCATACTTCGCAGATTAATTAGTCCCTTATGTAGACCATTCCTCTTCAATCTCTCGTGAGGAATTATACTAGTGAACAATTTGTACTTTGGTTTTTAACAGTTGAGAAGAAAGGAAACTAGTTTTGATTTTACATAAACATTTGGATTTGATGAGGTTTCATTTATAGTTAACATTCTTAAACATCATCAAGCATTGTCGCATGTTTTGTTGCTTTAGGTGTCACATAATTGAGGTTATTGTTAGCTATATATACGATAGAGATTAGAGAACATTTGGCATTTTGATTTTGTCTTGATAAATGCTTATAATTATACAATTTCAGATGGTGCTGTTTGCCAATAATACTGCTGTAACAAACACATCGCTAATGCATCTGTATCGATAAGAGGTTGATTCCACGTTGACATGGTACAATCAATTTTCCCTTGATCATCTGTAGTTGAGTATGAATTCTTTGCTGGATACAACTGTTTGTCCTGTAGAATAGTAAAAGTAATTATCTATGAACTAAAAATTTTGGTTATTTTAATCCTTGTATTCTCAAACTTCCTTTCAATTAAGGACAACCCATAGTAGAAATTTTGTCTTAACATTCTCTTTCAGAAGGTAACACCCTACAAGCAGATTTGCATCCGGAATACAGAAGAAAAAGAGAACAAATTACAGTTTCCACAAATTCTTTCTTATTGAACTATGATACATATTTCATAGAATTAAGCTGTAGGCAAGGATCATTACTGAGTCTGAAAGGGCTTGTATGTCTTGAGGCTTTGAATCAGTCCTTGAACAGATCCAGCAGCAGCAATGAGTGATACCACCAAGCAAATCCAGCTAAGTATTTTTAGCCATATCCACCTGAAGGAGTACTTGGGCATTTTCGTTTGTGCAATGTGCATCTCTATTGGAAAGTAGACTGTTAATGGCCAAAACGATCCTGCTCCGATAAGACCCAAGAAATCGTTGAAGAAAGGAAATATCATGGCTATCACGGCTGTCACAATAACGTATGCTGTCCTCCATACCAACCTGAAGAAGTTGATATAGTAAACACCGTAGAATGGAACATCAACAGCATGTTCACGTGTGATGAACTTGCTGTCAGGCCAGTGTCTGGAGCACTTGCCCTCGACGAACCCGAATAACGGTTGTGCAAAAACCTGGATATATGTCAATCATGTTAGACAAAGTTCGTCAATGGAATTGAACTTGTTTCAGGCTATATATATTTTTATTTTCTCAGGGATTTGAGATTTTACCTGGTATGCACCAATAAGATGGATGGCAATGCAGATGTTGGCAAAGTCAATCATCCAAAAGGGGTCATAGAAACCAAACCCTGTAAGGAAATTTCCCGGGGCATCGTTTCCGAATGCTGCATATCCAACAAGGCCACACAGTACATAGAATAAAGTGGTTGTTGAGACACCAATGCTAGTTGCTCTCTTCATAGATTTGTTCTCTGGTGGGCTGGATTTGATCGTGTCCTGAAATCATAAATTTCCATTAAAAAAATAAGCATGACTTTGAAAATGCACCTTATTGCCCTTTTTCAGCATTTAGATCAGCATGTATCAGTCATTTACTATTTTTTAAAATAGTTCCTATCAATTTGCGACGAATCGTGAGGCTTAACATTGAAAAGCGATTTTTTTTTTTTGAGATGGGACAAATAGAAATTTAATTAGATTTAAAATCGAGATAAATTTTTGATCGTTTCGAATTCGATTTAATTTTATAATAAAAAATTTAAAATTGATCAAATATGATTATTTAAAATATTTTTTATATTCGAATTCGATCTGATATCGTATAAATTATACGATCTAAAATTAATAAAATATTATTTTTTAAATATATAAAATTATATATAAATAAAAATTAAAAAAATAATTTTTAATATAATATCGAATCTAATTAGATTTATCTAAAATCTGAATCTAATTTTTTTTAATAATATCTTATCGAAATCTAAATTTTTTTTTAAAAAAAATTAACCTTATATGATCAGAATCGAAATTTATCAAGTTCGAATTGGGCTGTTACCTCTAACTAAATTGGACGTCACACAATCCGTCGCTAATAGGTTCATCGTAATGGTTGATAGCACATAAAAAAAAAGAAGGATGGTCGACAAAGAAAGAGCGAATTGGAAACGGTACAAATTGAGCTTTCAGTTCCTTTTTCCTTTTTTTGTTTTTTGAGAAAAGCCAATAGAATTAATGGCCCAAATTCTGAACCATTATGGTCCGCCAGATTTATGGTCCACAGGAATCTTTATAAGTCGTCATCCCACAGGCTACAATAACCAAAAAACAAACACAACAAAATGTCTTCCTCTTTGTCAAATCCTCTTTGATCTTTTTATTAACTAATATAAAATAATAAAAATATTCCCAGCCCTCCATCTCTGAAAATTCAAGCTGAAAAATGCAAATCGCCTTCTCCTAATTCCTACTCCCACTGGCCCCCACATCTTAGGACCGCCACCGAAAGGCCGTTTCAATGTTTTTCAGTTTTCTTTTTATAGTCATTGCCCTTTCTTTGTTATTTCTTTTTAAGATTCTTGCAAGTATAATTTCACATGATACGTTCTTAGATAGACATAAACGTATAAATCTCCATCACATTACCTAACAAGCAATGATTTTTAAAGGGTTTTCTTTATGTGTAAGAAAGAAGAAAATGAAAGACAACCAGACAAGAATTATTTTCGAACTACCTCTATTTCGTGCCGACATTTAATTTAGGCACACATTTCAACTTCCATGCATTCAGCGCATCATCTTGTTCCATTTTTTTAAGTATATATAATAAACAACAACATGCTCCATATGCTACCTCCATGCCAGCACAATTAATGCATATATTTACTTACAATTATACATGCAAAAATACTTATAACGTATGTATATTATACGTATATACACATATAAATACATGTACGTAGTTATTTGGATTTAGATGCAGTAATAAATTAATGGGATGGTGAAAGTATACTTGCCTGAATCTCAATAAGGACGGTGGAGTAAGCGTAGGCAAAGGCAATGTCCCCGATAGCTTGGAATGTCCTCCAGACCTTTTCAGATCCTGACACGTCCACCCCTACTGTCACTCCAGTTAAGGTTGTCCTTGCGTGTTCCCCACCTTGATGTTATAATTCACGGAACAATTAGATTTTGGATGAAATTCAAGCCATTCAAATCGAATAAATAAAACAGAAATGCATTATTGTTTGTTGTTTTATGTGGATATGGGGGCTTTTCTGTCTTTCTTATCAACTGTTTGTTATTACCTGCAACTTTGGCTATGGAGAGTCCAAGGCCAATGGAAGAATAAGCGAAAGACATGATGGCTGCAAGAATTGAGAGCCATGAAAGCTTGTGGAAGTTTGGGATTTGGCTCAGAACGATCTGGATGCAAGCAAAGATGACCATGAAAGGGTAGTTTGATGTTTGGCATTTCACATGATGGCCATGCTTGTGGAAGCAATTTGACCTTTTGACGGCCCTGATTTCAAGCGAGAAAAATTAATATCAGACAACAAAACAACAATTAATAAAATCATTGTCATAAATTCTCAATGCTTTAGTCAAAAAGGGTAGTTTAACAAGTAAGAGAATTTCAGACTTCAAAATTTCAAAATCCGTTCTTTTGACTATAGACTTACACCATACTAATTGATGCTGTGATAGTGTAACCAACGGTTACTCCAATAAGATTTCCATACTGAGCCAATCCACAGAGCTGGACTTTTCTTCCTCCTGGGAAAAGAAAAAAAAAAGCATCGAATTTGATGTTTCATTAATCATCCTGACAACAGCCCAGTTGGATTTTGGGATTGAATTGAAATATTTACATGAGGAAGTAATTTCTCTTTAAAATATATTTTCTTGGAACCGTAAACAGGTTACTATGTACATATATAGTAAACTATTAATATGACAATTAAGTGCTGATATTATTGCCTTAAGCATTAATATGAAAATTAAGTGCTGATATTATTACCTAAGTAAGCTCTAACAACATCCATGTAGGTGTAGTTTCTCTTTCCATGGACAGGATCAGGAGCCCTGTAGCAATCAACAAGAAGTGTGGAGGTGAAGTAGGTGATGAAGGAGAAAGCCATGAGAACAGCTGGTCCAGCCACCCAACCCAACTGGGCAATAGCCCATGCAAGAGATAGCACTCCAGAGCCAATCACAGCAGTGATAATATGAGCACTTGCAGTAAGCCAAGTCCCTTCAAATCAAAATCCAAAGCCACATCAAAACAAATTCACATAACATAAAACATGCAAAGAAGGATAATAAGCATTTCAGGGGGAAAAAATTAATAAATAATTACCGGTTCTTTTTTCACGACCATCATCATCCAAGTTCTTTTGGATATCACCATTCTCATAATCTACAGGGTTATGCTGAATGAACATGCTAGTCTTCTGCATCTCCCTGGCCATCTCTGCCTCTCTTTTCTCCAGCTTACTGAGCTGTTCAAGCTAAAATGATTAATGAAGAGAACAAGAGAAGACTATATATGGGAAAAGTGAGCAAGAGGAGGAAGTGGGGCAGTAATGAAGAAAGTAGGATGTTGAGGAAATGGTCAAACAAGGGGGTTGGTTTGTGCCATGTCACCAAGCAGGATAGGCAAGGAAATAAATGATACGCTAAGGATAGAATCTAGGACAGGAAACGAAAGAAAATTAAAAGCGGGTTTAAGCCTCTATAAGAAATGATAAGGAGTTCAAATAGAAAGCAAGCATATATAGGCTTGGTTGGAACATGGGGAATGGAATTATTGACAGGGCTTTGGAGCACAATCGATGGTCGTCGTTTGTGTTTTTGGGTCTTCTCATACGGGCGGTCCCCACACTTTGGTTTTGGGAAATATGTATTACATGGTAACCATCCATTGTGATATTGCAAAGCTAACAAATCTGGTTTTGACTATGCCACTTTCTTCACTTATAAGTCGGTTCCCTGATTTTGGCTTTCGGGTAATAGCAACTTGTAATCCCCAAGACACTGCGGAACACACGTAATTAGAAATTGACCGTACCCTCCATATGCGATGGTGATGAGTATCAGATGCAGGCAAAGATCATTTTTTAAGCCTAAAGTGCTCAAAGTAATGGTCCTAATGGATTCTTTGATGAGGTATTAGGCGAATCAGGCCACACCCTTGACTTCCAAGTGATCTAATAATGATAATTATAGCAATTTCTATACAATTAATTTTTTAACCGACTAAACATTCCACGACTACTAAGTTTTTGAATTGAATCCATGTGTTTCTGAAAGATTACAAGAACAATAAAGCTAATCCCAACGAGTAAAGCAAATGATTCTTGGCGCATCCATGATCACTATTATTGTTGTACAAGAGTCGGCCCCTATGTTGGAGGGAGTAAACGATATTGTTTTCTTTTCATATATCTTGGATCCAATAGAATTTCTTGCTTTATTTTATTTCAAATCTCTTCTCCGATTGTGCTATACTCTATATAATTAGTTGCCCAAGCATTTACTAACATCAGCCACGGTCCATGGAATTTGGCAACCTTGTAGCACAACCGTGAACCGTGCTTATAATGGGGGCTCGATATAATTATATATTCCATGACTTTGTTCCTTGATAATGGCCAGTTTTTACATTTCATAGGTGACAATACATTATAGATCAATGTGGCCTGGTATTACATCCCCTACAGTTATATCCTGACTTTCTTATAGGCAACGTTAGGCTTACAAAATCATGGTCCCTTTTCTGATATATCTTGGTACAATAATCCCTAGCAGACTAAATTCCCCTATACCTAATTTTAGATATTTTTTCTATTCATTGATGTAATAGGAAGTATCTTTGGATTTTATTTTTTCTTCACCTAATTTCATATATATATTTTTTTGTATAAAATAAGTCCAGGTCTAAAAGAAATTGAAAAAAAAAATTTCAAGAGTTGGGATTGAATTTCACATTTTAAGAGAGATGGATGAATTATTTAGATTAAACCCTAAATTCATAATGCTGGAAAGTTTGACTATGAAAAAAGAGCAAGGCAATTTTGTTTGTTTGAGAACTCGAGAAAAGATGTAGCGAATGAAAAATCAATCCTGTCATAAGGCAATAACCATCAAAAAGATTTTCACTATCTGATGACTTGGTTGGCAATTTCAACATTCTTTTAAAGCGTATGGTTGTTCCAGTTAATCAAAGCTGATCAATTAAACAAATGATACCAGAGAAGAGACATCCCCATCAAATTATAACGAAGGCAAAAAACATAAACGCTAGAATTGTAAGTGAGATGTCATAATATTATTGTCTTAATTCTCAACGCAACAAATATTCTACAAAGAGACAATGTTTTGAAACCAAAGCATTAAAGATATGATGCGAAATTAAATCAGAAAATGACAGGCTGTTATTATTGACTCAACCCTAACCAGCAGTGCTTATTTGAAGTTGAGAGGACAGTGGAAATTTTGTACTATTGCTAGGAATATATTACGTGTCACTAGTTGCCGCGTCTGGCTAGTTGCTAACCATTTTCATTTTTTCATCAGAGACATCGGACTGGGACAAGATCGCTGAAGCAGAGATAGTCCTTTGTTTTCATTCCATTCTTTTCCATTTCTTCTTCGTGTTCACACAAGTGAGCAATGGATTTGAATTATTGATAGCAGAACAGTGTTTCGAATGACTTGAAATGGTTGTTAATATAAGTGGAATTTGGATTCACGAGGCTGAAGTGGGTTGACTTCATTGATCTTGAATTGACTAGTAACAAACGTGAAGCACTTTCACTTGAAGTCATGAGAAGTTGGACTTTAACTAAAACTTGCTTGGTGCATGAACAACACGAAGTAAATACAAGAACTCATAGTTTAGTCAGTTGATTTATTTAGCATTTTTAAAAAGACTTTCTTTTTTACCAAAAGAATTATGAGAATCAAGAAGTAGAAGTAGCTTAGTTCACTGATTCCGATCGTAGGTAAGATTTTCAATTATAAGATATTTTTGCTTTGTATCAGGTTGAACTGTCGTTCACTGTGACCATCACCACCACCACTTATATTGTAATAATTGTCATGTTTACAACTCCCATTCGTTCATCTTAATTTGTACTTTTCGCACATATGGTGTGGGTGCCCGGCAACACAAAGTTGGTTCAATTGAACAATTATGGCAAGACGCCTCAATAACATGATATCCTCAAAATTTCAGTATTGACAGCTCTCCAAATTGCAAGGATAGGACAAATTTTGAGGTCTCAACAAAAGGGTAGGAGACATCAATAACAATAAAACCTGATAAAGAAAATAACAAGGAATCCTGAAAAAAAATGAAGAGAATATTTAGATGTGGGGGTTACAAAAGATTAGATGACAAAGAACAATACATGAGCTCAAAAGGATGCCATATATATGACTTTTTGGCCGAAGCAGCCCACGAGTAACGCTTGAGTGTATCTTATCACCAGCAGCTTATTGCTTTTGCATAAAAGTATGGCACCAAAAGAAAAAAAAAGGGTCCCCTTAACTGAGGCGTGCCATTCTTGGATTGGGACGGCAACATTTTGTGCTCACAAGCTTGCTTCTAACCCAAAGTTCTCCCCCCCCCCCCCCACTTCGGACAACAGTGCTGCTAAACCGCAAGAAATCTGTTCATGTACGAACAAAAGAGGAAACTGAATTTTCCATGGATTAATGCTACTTAGAACATTAACTTTTGATTTTGGTCAATAATATTAGCGAGGGACCATGTTTGCAATGACATGTCTCAATTCTGTTGTCAATTTTTTCTTTTCTTTTAGTTCGCATCTTCTTTATGTCAATCCAAATACCAATCTAATCCACTCAAGTCTAAGTCAACAAGGTTTTTCCTGGATACGCACAGGAACATTCCCAGCTTGCGTGGTTTATCAAAGCTTTGCTTTAGATGGATGATTATGAATTATGAGGAAGATAAAAAATGCCAAAAGCCTTTTATTCTTTTGTATATGTTCCCTCACATCAAAATTATAACCCCCCAAAAAATATTGAAGATCGATGAATTGTCCATGGAAAGGAGTGTGCAGAAGAACAAATTCTCATGTCAGGATCCTTAGACTGAAGCACTAGCGATTAAGAAGAATCTTTTGCTCATAATCATTCACTTGAATAGTTGGAGATGATATCGCTCTAAAAAATTTGATTAATGTGAGAATAAAATGAAACCCAATTCTTCATCTGCTTTTTTTTTTTGCTTTGTTTTCTTTATTCAGTACGGATTCTGCCTAAATTCTTTATTACAGCTCCTTAACTTTGGTGCTTCTGCTTCTTGACGTGACCCTGGAATTAGTGCCAATCAGCTGGAGACCTTTTAGATCAATTTGAGAAACTGCTTTTCATTTTTTTTTTTTGCACATGTTAGTATTTCATTCGTTGACCATAAAAGAAAAGGAAAAAAAGAGACCTAAGTATTTTTGTAGTGCAAACTTACCGGAACGAGGCCCATGACATGTACAAAAAAGGTCCAATCATGGAGACAAAAAGAGAATGGCCTCCATTATCAGAGCTGTAAAGCCTTCGAACTCACCATTATTTCAAACTGAACCTCAGCCCTCAATTGAATATTTGAAAGTTCTAAGTCAGAGCTGTAACCCAATTGCCCACTTTTTGGATAGACTTTCCTAGTAGCAGATTCTAGAGTTTGTATTAAATCCCATAACGTGCTGCCATGCTCATGACCATCCAAAGAAATAATAACTGCCAATTATTTTTCTTTCAATTAACAAAGTTTGAGTTTGGGCCCACCCTAGAGCCTTAGCCAGTATTGGTCCAAAATTGGCAGTGAAACTTTTTGACAAATACCTTTGAAATGTCCCCCTAGGTTTGTTGCATAAATACTTGTTACTCTAATCTGTCTTCTTCAATTTGGCTCCTCATTATTTCCTTGGAACAGCTCTGCTTTTTTGGCCTTTCCTTCAATCATCACCTAATTTAATGCCTTAATTTCCTCCCTTGCGGACGCAATGAATGACTAAAATCAGCTTTAATTCATTTAAATTAAATTTATTATAAACTATTTTGAAAATTTATATTAACTTTTAATATTTTAAAAATAAAAATAAAAATATGTTAATATAATATTATTTTAAGTTCAAATATAACGATTTAATAGACCACTCAATCCATAAACAAGTAGTCATAAATAACTGTTTTAAAAACAAAATATAAAAAATCCTAAATACTACTTTACATTTATTTATCTTTACTTGTACGATAAATACATCAAGTTTAATTGAAAACTACTAAATGTTGAGATTTTTCAAATATTAATTTTTTATAAAAAAATTCTAATTTAAAATAAAAATATGAAAAGAAAAAATAAATCCCAAGTCATAAATAAGTAATTAATTAACACATGGCCTAAGCCTTAATTAACTCTTAAGTTTAGAATGGGCGGGTACATAGAGGAAGGGAAGACCCGAACCAAGACCCAGGTTAGATGCGAGAAGGGGCCGTTGCTGTTATTTTTACCATCGTTGTCCGGTCTGGTTCGACAGAGTTGGGCGCGAAAACAAGACAGGCTCGTGTGTTTTGCGTGCTTCAACTGCAGAACACCACGTTAAAAGAGGACATCATCGTAAAATTACTACCAACATAAATAAAAAATTAAAAATAGTAACTTAGAAAAAAAAAAAAAAGATCACCGTTTTCCACGAGAACACGAGATCTCTGTTTTTCATTTCCATCTCGTTTTATATTTTCTGTCCTTTCTTAATAATCTTTTTTTTTTTTTCTTCATCTGTAGCTATAACGCCAAAAAATCTGTAAACCCTAGCCTTGGTGTTTTGTTGCACAAAAGAAGTTGCAGATCTGAGCCCAGGTTTGTCCTTTTGTTTCTTTCTCGTACTTATCATTGGCTTTTCCAATATTCGCGTTTATTTTAATTCAATCATCAATTCCATGTCCTTTTTTGATTTATTTTGTTTTATTTTTTGAGGTTGTAAATTAACTTCATAATTTTCTTCTGAACAAAGCTAGTTCCATTCTGTTAATAATCTCAAAGTGTCTTTTTTTTTTTTTGTTAAAGAAAATAATTACCTAGGTTTAAACAGCAATGTTGTTATAAAATAGGGGCCTTGGATTCAAAATAATTAAGTGTTTTATTAGCACGATCATTTTTAAATTCTACTTTGAAGTTCTGGAAAAACTACGCTGTTAGTAATTTTGGAATGATTATTTATGTTTTAAAATTTTGTTTGTTTGTTTGCTAAAATTCCTTGTTTACAGCTGCGAAAGACAGTGGATCATATAGGGAGTTATTAAAGTCTACTTTTTAATGCGTGGTTCTTTGTTCTTTGATGATTCTATGAGAGTCAAATGAATGTGGTTCTGCGAAGGTCGCTGGATAGTGTTACTTCGGAGTGAAAAATAAAGAGGGATGCAAGATTTGTGGATACTTGATTTTGATTACATATGTTACGACGTCTTGGGTGGTTAATTGGTTTCAATAATAGAGTTGGACAAGCGAAGAAGTTACCAGATGCAAAGCCAGACCCGGCTAAAGTACAGCCGGTGGTCATGTTGGACACTGTCCAGGAGATTGCTATTTACATCCATAGGTTTCATAACCTTGATCTTTTCCAGCAAGGGTATGGGCCTTTTTTTTTTTCATTTCTGTTTATTTTGAATGGTGCATATCATCCTTCTTATGTTTCTTGTTTGTTTAGATGGTATCAACTTAAGATTTCTATGAGATGGGACAATGATGAGCATGCTTCTGTAGGAACGCCTTCAAGAGTCATGCAATATGAAGGTAATTTGTTGAATTATGGTGGCTTTTTCTTCTAATGCTCATTATCCATTTGCCTCCATTCCTTTATAGAAAAATATAACAATCGTCTTAAGGTAAGAAATTTGCTATTTGTTATTCTAGTCTAGAACATTATATTATTAACTTATAAAACATTCGAAATGTAGCTTCATTCAGGCATTTTGTATCGAAACTGGTCCCTCTTGAGTCCTAAACAGGAACCTTGCAGTTTTTGAAAATTGGGAATTGTCACTGCTATAGAAGAATATGCTATGTTAGAAGATTGATTGATCAAAATATATTGATGCAGTTGAAGCAAACAAATTTAATATCCTCTATATACTTAATTAAAACTTGACGATTGGTTTTCGTCTTGTTCAATGGTTAATATATTTGGAATATTTATTGTTTTCTCCTAGTTATTTATAAGTTTGTATGCTACACTCTCAAAGCTTGATGTAATAGTCTAGCATTTTTCTTAACAAGACTAGAAAAATGTTGCAGCTCCAAATCTTGGTTCTGATGATGGATATGGAGTATGGAGGATTGATGATACAGACAACAGTTTTGCAACACAGCCTTTTCGAATCAAATATGCAAGACAGGATATTGTTTTATCTATCATGGTTGCATTTGATCTACCTCTTACTGAAAATGAGGTAAGGAATCTCTTTTTTGGCTCTTTGCATGAACCCACATTCGCAATCAAAACACCCTTTTAGCAATGGAGTGAACCACATACATCACCAGAACTTACACAGCTCTAGCCTGCCTGTACCACTGATTCACATATCATCATTAGGAAATATATCACTAAATGTTAGTCTATGAGAGGTTAGATGCTTTGCTCTTTTAATGCTAATAGATGCTAAAATCTCCACTCAAACCATCTGGAAAATAGAAATGACATTGGATTTTCCTGAAAGTTATGACTTTCACCGGTATTTATCTTCATTTGATTTTGGTATTTATAAAGGACATGCATAGAATCTTTCCTACCTTGATTGGTTTGGCTATTGTCGAGCCATTAAAGGTCAATATTTTTTTTTATCCTATTATGGTGCTGATGTAGCAATATCTGACAGGGTCCTTTCTCATCAGCTGTCATTTTGAAGTTTGAGCTTCTATATGCTCATGTATTGGAGAATAGGTAAGATGAGAAGTCCTGTTTTCATATGACTGCATGATTAAAATTTAAAGTTGTTCTTGTTTTCCTTATGTGTGTGGATATGTGCACGTGTGCATGTGTTTCATTTCTCTCATTATTTTCTGATTCAAGTTGAAAGAGCCAGTAATAGATTGTAATGCACTGTATTCAGTTCTGAGTTTCAGGCTTCTCCAGATGGTTGCCCTGCTGCTGTCCATGAATTCCGGATCCCTCCTAAAGCTCTTTTAGGACTGCATTCCTATTGCCCTGTTTATTTTGATGCATTTCATGCTGTTCTCGTGGATGTAAGTGTTCACATCAGTTTCCTAAAAGCTGGTTCTCACAAAGGCCCAATGAAGGTACCCAGGTTTGTTACAGATTCTAGAAACAACGATGGCTAACCTTCACACCAGTCATATTCCTTTCATCACCCCCCGTTTTGAACCTTCTTTTGGGGTGGTTGTGCGGGGAGGTTCTTAATGGAAATGAGAGAAGGGGAGAGGATTGTTTTATTTATAAAGTAAATTTTGTTCTGTTGATATGTTGGAGTAACTTGACCTGTTGAATTATTTCAGCGTTTCTAAAGGTGCCAGTGACGATGTTGCTGGCGAAAGTATTGATGGATCTACTCAGGTTTGTTCTAAACATTGAATATTCATATACAGTAACCCATCCCTAATCACAGCTTGATCTATTTGGCATCTGTTTGATTATGGCTATACATTCAATATATTTTTGGTGGCAATGGTGGAAGAAAAAAGAATGTGGCTTTGGGAATATTGCACATATAAATGTTTTATGGCTACAATATAATCTAAAAATGTAGCATACTGGGTGTACACATGTGGCCACAATTTAGGACTGCAGTTAAAGTTGATACAATAATAAAAATTAAGTGTTTATTGCGGGGGTTAGTTTATTCATTGGAGTGGTGGAAATTGTGGGTGTAATACAGTGATTGGAATTTATGAATATTACGAGGCTTGATTATTTAAGATAAGAAAGTTTAATATAGCTTTTTTGGGTTTTGATTTTAAGTTTTATGGGTTTGATAAAATTTTTTATTTTGGGGGATAAAATCATTAGAATTTCTTGAGGATTTACTTGAGCAATGGTGGAAATTCATCTTCTTTCTTTAATGTGGCTTCTTGTTATCCTTGATAATCAATATTCTTTGTACTGATAGTTCAATTATGTGATGGACCAGGCACTGGATCAAGCGGCTTCTACTGACCTGAAACAGGTCATGCTTGTTAAGGCATTATTAGATGCTTGTGACACACTGCTCGCAGAGCTACAAAAACTTGGCAATGCTATTAACCAAGCTGTTGATTTGACTGAATTTACATCCAAAATGAACGATATAAAGTTATTTGATTCCTTTCTGCAAGCAAATCAGGTTACTGCTGATGCTGAAGTTTCCGGACAAGGCAAGCTACAAAATGGTCTTGAGGTCCTTGCTTTATTTTATCCAGCAGCATACTCTTATTCCTATTTTTCCTTTTTATGTTTTTATAGTTTTAATTATATATTAAAATTATAATACCTTCCTCTCTTTAACAGAGAGTAAATGGCAGATTAGATTTTCAAAGTGATAGATTGCTCCAGAACTTATCCAAGGATGATGTAATTAAACTGTTTAATCTATCGGGTGAACAAGTGGTGTATTTGTGGAACACTTTTCTGAATTTCCACAGGTTAGCTTATACATTTTTACTTCCAGTTGTTTCTGCTTTTAGTAGAAATTTTATCCCCAGTATTGTAGGCTTGTTATGCTCAGTATCCCTTTTATTAACACTTAGTCTTTTATATCATCTTAATATATTACTCTTGGCCTCTATGTGTTTTACCTTCCAAGTTATTATCCTTATATGTCTGGAATACTGAGAATTTTAAATTCCATGCAGAACAGTAGTGGAGCAATTAAAACTTTCCCAATTGGGTTCAGCTCACATGGTCAGGGTGGGGTGGTGTTTTGGTAGGAAAATCTTAGGTTCAAACTTTAGTGTTTCCCCTTGTACAAAACAAAAAACCATTATACCTATGATAGATGCTTTTTAATTTTAGCCTTCAAATTGAAAGAAAGATTTTTCTATATTAATGAATTAAGAGGGTGTCCTTTGAATTGTAATTTATATCAAAGCTAATTCTTTCTGTGGACATTTGATATTTCTGGTTGACTTGCACATGGCATGCTTGAACTGGTTTTTTGACTGCATATGTTGGTGAAACTTTTGCGGGTGTGGTATGTTTGATGCTGTACCTTGACATATCTCAAGCAATTTGGATAGCATCAAGGCATTTGTTGTGACACTGTTATGCTTTTGGGATTATCAACTTGATAACTAAGGATGCCAGTGTGTTGAGGTGTGGTTAAACTCAAAAGTAATTTTTCTGGATAATCTAATGGAACAATGTCATTCACTTTATTTTCCTTTCAATATTTGTTTGGACCTCCCCTTATTTGGACTTTATTAATTGTTTCATCCCCAACTACTAATTACTAGTCAACAGAAAAGATGAGTTGAGCCCGTTAATATAGCTTTCATAATATCCGTGCTTATTTTAGGTGTTGAAATTGCATTTTGTTCCAGGGATAATAAAACACAGATATTGGAATTCCTTCGTGATGCATGGGCTAAGGATCGAAGAGCTGAGTGGTCAATATGGATGGTTTACTCTAAGGTTGAAATGCCTCATCATTATATAAATGGTGGTTTTGATGAGTCTTCCCATCAAATTGTGCATAAGAGGGGTTCAAGTTTGTGGAAGATAACTGATGATGTAAATACTCGTATATGTTTTCATTGTGTAAATATGGTGCTCTTGGCTTACATATTCAGTGATGAGCAACAATAGTTTTTTCACTTGTTAGTTTCTAATTTTGGAAATTTGATATTGTACAATGCAGCCTGCCCAGATGGCAGCTATGCGGGCTGAGCTTCATCGGCGAAGTATTGCACAAATGAGGGTAAGGTCTTGTATTTAATGCTTATTGTCTTTATTGCCATATACCTTAGTTTACCGGCAACAATTGTTTGCACACAGATAAACAATCGATCAATCCAAGACATGCAAATATTTGGAGATCCTTCAGGAATTCCTATTGTAATTATAGAACGTGTAATGAATGCACCTCGTCGGACTTTTAGTGATAACTCATACTTGAGGAATTTGGACATAATGAATTTAGCTACCTCATGCACTGTTCCTGAAGCTGGGAAAAAGATATTAAGTACAATCGCTGAACAAAATGGGCGTGATTTGAAGATTGTTGTCTTTGTGCATGGATTTCAGGCAAGTTTTGCTTACCTATCCTTGTTTCTTTGGCTGTAGTTTTGTTGCCTTAATTTGGCCTAGTCTATTCCCAATGAACCATTTGACTCTAGTATGTTTTAGTAAACTCCTTAAGTAATTTTTATGCACCTCGAAGGGCACGTGCAATTATGACTTCTCAAAATTGAAGATACGAGTGTCTACCAATCAGTTTAGAGTGCCAAGTTTTTTCTTTTTTTTTCCTTGTTAGGTTCAGCATTGTTGTATTAAAGACAGATTGGTAAGTGAATTAATGTCTAATCCCAACTTGAATATATAGGGGCATCATCTGGATTTGCGGCTTGTTAGGAACCAATGGCTTTTGATAGATTCCAAGATACAGTTTCTTATGTCAGAGGTAAATGAAGAGAAAACATCTGGAGACTTCAGAGAAATGGGACTTAGGCTGGCTCATGAAGTGATTTCTTTTGTTAAAAAGAAAATGGATAAAGTTTCAAGATCTGGACGCATAAGAGATATCAAACTTAGTTTTGTTGGGCACTCTATTGGAAACATCATAATCAGAACAGCATTAGCAGGTATATGGTATTAGCTAAAGTTATGTTTCCCATTTTTACTATTTTGAAATGTCTTATAGATATGTGCATTTCTTTCTACAGAGAGTGTTATGGAACCTTACCTGAGATTCCTCCATACATATGTATCTCTATCTGGTCCACACTTGGGATATCTGTACAGTTCAAATTCTTTATTCAATTCTGGGCTGTGGCTTTTGAAGAAGTTCAAGGGGACACAATGCATTCATCAGCTAACTTTCACGGATGACCCAGATATCCGTAACACTTTCTTCTACAAACTTTGTAAGGTATTGAGAACAAAGTTGCATTGTGGTTTGAGATTTTCCATTCTTCCTTTTAATTACCTTCTTTTGTTTTGATTTAGAATTTTGATTATGTAAGAACTATATATATATATATATTTTTAAGCTCTGAAGTTCTGAAATGGTTTGTTTCCTTCTTTCAGCAAAAAACTCTGGAAAATTTCAAGAATATAATCCTCCTTTCTTCACCCCAGGTATTCTGTGCCTCTTGCAGATTATTTTTCTTCTTGAACTTGTTACAATCATCGGCTGTTTGTGAGTTTGGCAAAATTTGAACAGTTCAATCTAGGAGTTTTAAGTGATAATACAATAACTGTATAATTTAAAGGTTCATTAGATGTTCTATGTTTTCCCTTCTGTCCATAAGGTCATTGACAGATGACTTGTCTCACAGGATGGTTATGTTCCATATCATTCTGCCCGAATTGAGTCATGCCGGGCAGCATCAATGGACTACTCCAAAAAGGGAAAAGCATTTCTGGAGATGTTGAATGACTGCTTGGACCAGATACGGGCACCTACCTCTGAGCATCGGGTGTTCATCCGTTGTGATGTCAACTTCGACACATCCTCTTATGGGAAGAACCTCAACACGTTCATTGGACGAGCTGCTCATATTGAGTTTTTGGAGTCAGACATTTTTGCTCGGTTCATAATGTGGTCATTTCCAGAACTATTTCAATAATTATTGCTGGGGTCTGTGGTTTCTGTCGCCCCACCTTCTCAAGCCTGGTATCCAGATTAATTACCAATTTCAGAGCCTGTGATCTCTGTTTCCACTTTTCAAGCATCACATAACAACATTCGCCACGTTTTTTGTTCCAGGGTGGATAGATGCATTGAGATGGTGGCCGCTGTAAACTATTGGATTCACGATGCTTCTGTCAAAAGGTTGTGTATGTATCTTGATCTAGCTGGACTTTTTCCTCTACCCATAGTGTTGTTGGCTCAGCATATTTTACATTAAAATTGAAGTTAGATATCGTCTAGAAAACTAGCTAATGTAAATCCAGTAGGTTAGATTCTTGTTTTCAGTTTTACTTAATGAGTCGGTTCCTTCGTATCACAGAGATGATCATGCATGTAAACAGGCCGAATCTTGGGAATGGATTCAGCAGACAAATAGTGCAGACACAGCTAAAATTCTAGTTGGACATCATCATCTTCTACTTGTGTGAATATTAATTATGCTGACTTTTCTCATCTTTGCCGCTGCTGCTAAATGCCATCTCATTTGTACAATTTTAGTTTTTTCTAAACAAAAATCCTAGCAATTATATTTCATTGCACTAAAACTCTTAAGACAAAACCCAAATAATCTCATAAAGTAAGTGTTTAAAGCTGACTATGACTTCGGTGATTTAAAATTCTGTTTCCAAATTCCAGTTTATGAGATTTCAATTTTTAAGTTTTTCAAATATTATTTTAAGATGAATGAGTACTGGAGTTGATTTGAATCGCAGTCCAAAAAGAATAAAAAAGTTATGTTTATTAGAATGGATATGCTGACGTGGCATAACATTATCGGCGAACTGACATAAATTCCCCGACCGAACGGAATTTAACGTCAACTTGTAGAGTCCGGAAGTTTAATGTCACTAGGTTTCTGTTTGGAGGAAGGTGGACCAAATTTCAACAGGAAAAAAATTAATCCCTTATTTGGATAATGATGATTGGATAAACATTAGAAAAAAAAAAAGGAAAACTATTTAGAGATCTTTTATCCAAGCAAAAATCTCTCATATGCATATCTACTGTTTCCATCTCATACAAATTCTGGTTTATACTTGGTAACTGTTTTTAATTACCTTCGCCTATTTAACCAAAATACCAGAGTCAAGCTTGCATTGCCGCTTCCTCTTGATTTCGGTTGACCACAAGAAAGCTTTTGAGGCCTTGGGGTAGCTTTTTGTTTTCAACAATGGCGGATTTATCTCTTCCTCATGACGCCCTGTTCCTTGGATTTGACAGCTCTACTCAGTAACTCTCTCTTTTATCTCTGTTTAGTTTCACGATCCAATATCATTTAAGCAAAAATTGAAAGTACCCATTTGGCCAAGTTGTGTTTTTTATTCTTCTAATGTTCAAAAAATTGATTTTTTTAAATTAAAAGGTCGAAAATTTGAGGCCGTTATAATTAGGGTTTAAATTCTTAGCGAAGAACTAAAAGCAGCCAAATTGTGTATTTGTTCTTATGCTGTAAAGAAGTTTGAATTTTTGAAGCTGTAATGATCATGGTTTAATGCTTATCCAATTGGATTTGGTTGATGTTTTGTTGTTCTTGAGAATTCTGATATTTAAAAAATTAAAATCTATCTACGCTGCATTGACAATTTGAGATCACTTTTGATCTTTTCTTTTCGCCCCTTTTGTAAAGGTCGTTGAAGGCAACTGTTTTGGACTCCAATCTCGTTATTGTTGCTTCGGAGCTAGTTCACTTTGACTCTGATTTGCCTCATTACAAGACCAAGGATGGAGTTTACAGAGACCCTTCTGTTAATGGCAGAATTGTTTCACCTACCGTAATGTGGGTGGACGCTTTGGATCTCATTCTTCAAAGACTATCTAAATCTAATTTGGATTTTGGGAAAATTGCTGCCGTTTCTGGTAGTGGACAGCAACATGGCAGTGTTTATTGGAAGAATGGCAGTTCTTCGTTATTATCATCATTGGACCCCAAGAAGCCATTAGCTGATCAGCTTGGCAATGCTTTTTCTATTAATGAGTCACCCATATGGATGGACTGCAGCACCACAGCTCAGTGTAGAGAAATAGAGAAAGCTGTTGGAGGTGCATTGGAGTTGTCCAGAATTACAGGTTCTCGTGCTTATGAGAGATTTACAGGACCACAAATTCGGAAGATATTTGAGACACAGCCAGAACTTTATAAGAATACTGAGAGGATCTCTCTTGTTAGCTCTTTCATGGCATGTCTACTTATAGGGGCTTATGCTTGCATTGATGAAACTGATGGTGCAGGGATGAATTTGATGGATATAAAGCAAAGGGCTTGGTCTAAAGTTGCATTAGAGGTTTGTTTCGCTGCTTTTTTTTGGTGGTTTCTTTTATCAATCCCTGACTCTTGTTGATTGATTTTTCTTAACGATGTTATTTTCAATTTTAAGCCTTCTTCAAATTACTGATATTGTGAACTTCAATTTTTGTTACAGGCTACAGCTCCAGGTTTGGAGGAAAAGCTTGGAAAGCTAGCTCCTGCACACGCTATTGCAGGTTCTATAGCTTCCTATTTTGTGGAGAGGTTAGTAGCATATTGCTCCCTAAAATTTCACATTTGATGAGCTGTTGCTAACATTTCAGTATTATGCTGGGTTGTGAATTTGGTATTAAACTCATACCATTTGCATTGTCAGTGATAGTAATCAAAATACTTTTTTTCTTTAGTGTTTTGTGTGTGTAGTTATATTGACGCCTTTGCATGTCTTAGGTATATGTTGTTACATCTCTCTAACAACAGTATAGAAACAGATTGAAACTCATGAATGTCTTTTCAGGTTTAACTTCAATAAGAATTGTCTGGTGGTTCAGTGGTCTGGAGACAATCCTAACAGTTTAGCAGGTCCATGATTCTCTTGATCTATTATAAATTGAATTCTTTATAAAATATCTGTGCTACTCAATTATGCTGGTTTGCTAATCAATCCCTAATGTTGTAGTTGGTAGCAGTAGTCTCTTTTCAGCATGCACTTTGTATTTTTAATTTAAGAAATATTATTTTGTCCGTCAAATTTTAATCTATTACATAGAGGCGAAGACAGTGTAAATGTATACTAAAACCTACCCCATCTTGATCTTTTCTTCAGTTTACAAACTCTCCAAAGTGTTTGACTGTCTTTGGAGTGAAGACAGCCAGACAAATTTATGCACCTGTACCCAGCATCCATATCTGACTCAATGCAACATGGCTCAAAACTTTGAAAGATTCATCAGGGTATGATGTGGGAAGACAATATGATTAATTAAGAACTCGGTTAATGTTGGGAGAAAACTAACAATAGACATAAAAATTAAATAAAGAACTGTAACAGTTTAAATTATCTTGTACTGCTTATTTTGTAGAGAAATCACTCTAATGCTTGCTTTCCTTAAATGAGCTAGCTTATTCATGCCATACTTATGAACTTCAGCTGCATTTTTAGCATAAAATCAATATTTTCTGAAAGTAGTCCCCTTGTCCTCGTTGCTAGACTTTTGTTTTTGATTTATGCTAGTTCCTTGGGGTTGGAAATATTTGCAAAATAGAAATCTTTCTTGCTTCTATTGTATGTCAAAATTAAGCATTTTCCTTTTCATTTCAATTCCTTGAGAGCTCTATGTTAATTTTGTTGCTAATACATTGATTGCCTCATCTCCCTGGCCAACAGAAAATGAAAGGAATTAGCATTTATTGCCTAACTTTTTGCAGAACCAATATGATGAAAATACACAATAGTAGTTCTTTTAGTCTTAAGGTTTTGAAAATAAATAATAGGTGTTCTTTCAATCTTAAGGTTTTCATCATTAAAAAGTTTTGGGCTTGCAGGTTTAACCCTAAACACACCTGGGGATCTGGCAATCAGTTTGGGCACCAGTGACACTGTAAGTGCTATTTATGCCTCTTTATTTGATCAATAACATTCTCCATGCTTGCTCTCATTCTTGGAAACATCATATGCATCATCAGTGAACCTTTAAGTGCGTTTGAAGTCCCATGTCTTGAAATAGAAATTCCTATGTGAATCTTTAAGTGGTAGGTCCTACTTCAAATTCAAAGCGTGTATCCTAGACTTCCTTGAAGCTTTTGGTTGCTTTGTCTATGACAATACAACTTAACCAGAGTGTTCTCTTGTTGGAAGAGTTTCTTTTCAGGGTTCTGATTACATGTAGTACTGGTAATAATACTTTGCTACGTGTTCTTGTGCTTCTATGTTTTCTGGAATCTTCTGAAACTTTTCTATAATGTTTTTCATGAGATAAATTCTTCCTTGAAACTTGTCAAATGCTTCTGCACCTTTTTCCATTTTTCTTTGAACAAATTGAACTTAAAGTACTACAAGCTCTTTCATTTATCACCAAGAACATATTCAGGAACCATCTGACCAATGTATCAAATAAAATTTAGCAGTGCAACTGGTTTTTTGTTTGAGAAATTGGATTTCATTTTTTGGAATATTTTTCAGCTTTGCTCATTAGGTGCATTTTGCAAGGCTTGCAAGTCCTCAATGTTTAGTCTACTATGCAAAAGAATTCAGATGTTAGTTATAAGCTGCGCCCTCAAAGATGTATTCTAACTTTATCCTGCCCATATTTGTTGCAGGTCTTTGGGATCACTAAGGATCCGCAGCCTAGTTTAGAAGGGCATGTTTTCCCAAATCCTGTTGATACAGAAGGCTACATGGTAATGTTGGTCTACAAAAATGGGTCTCTGACGCGTGAAGGTAGCAGAAATTCCTTCCTATTTGTTTGGCATTTAAGGTGGTTGTCTATTTATCTAACATGGCCTCCATCCATGTTAATTTAGATGTACGAAATCGCTATGCTGAGAAATCTTGGGATGTATTTAACAAATTTCTGGAGCAAACTCCTCCACTAAATGGTCAGTAAATATGTTCTTCTACTAACATTTCCTCTATACAAAAGTTATTTGTTCTTTATTTCTCATTCTAGTTCCTGCAACAGGTGGGAAGATAGGTTTCTATTACAAGGAGCATGAGATTCTTCCTCCTCTGCCAGGTGGGTTTCTTTTTTTTTTTTTCTTGCATATCAGTGAGATCACCTGTTGAATGGGCTGTTTATTTTCATAGTTCTTTTTTTCTACTAAAACATGAATATCATTAATTGGCCTGCAGTCCAATCAGTTGAGCATCACTAATGTAATTCATATGAACATGATAGGATTTATTTTTATGGGATAATTTGATATAGTGATATTTCAATACACATACAAACTTGAAAGAAGCATATTTATGTTATAATATAATATTTCTGAACAATGTTCAACCTGCTAAAGTTTGCTCATTTCCCAAGCCTTGAATAATAATCTAAAAGCTTCTTTGCATATTCAGTTGGCTTCCATCACTACCTTCTTGAAAATTTCACTGGAGAAACTCTGGATGGCTTGAATGAGCAAGAAGTGCTAGAATTTGATCCTCCTTCTGAGGTAACTACTCATGAAAGAATTTGGTGTTATACACTGATGAGTTTCTACTTCTCTTTCTTGAAAAGCAATGGATTTATTTGCAGGTCCGTGCCTTGATTGAGGGCCAGTTTCTCTCAATGCGTGCTCATGCAGAAAGATTTGGAATGCCTTCTCCTCCAAAGCGATTCATCGCTACTGGTGGAGCATCGGCAAATCAAGGCATTCTCAGCTCAATTGCATCCATTTTTGGCTGTGATATTTATACGGTCCAAAGACCCGGTATGTTGTTGCTATATGTTATCTGCACTAATTTACAAAAATTTTTATCCAGTTTGAACCTTCTTAAGTCAATGAACTCATCCTTTCTCAGATTTTGTTATGTTATGGTTTAGAGCTTAGAGGTATACCTGGTCCCGAAATATATAGCGCATGAGTCTGAAGCCTGAATTACCTGATTACCTTGTACTTTCTTACGTCTACAGATTCGGCTTCTCTAGGAGCTGCATTAAGGGCTGCTCATGGTTGGCTGTGCAGCAAAAAAGGCAGTTTTGTGCCAATCTCATCTATGTACAAGGACATGGACAAGACATCCCTGCGCTGCAAGCTCTCAATGGCTGCTGGAGACCAGAATCTGGTTTCCAAGTATGCATTATTGATGAAGAAGAGAATTGAACTAGAGAACCACCTTGTCCAAAAGTTGGGCCGTTGCTAGAAGTTAAAATTAGTTTAATGAGGTGTGAAAAGGGATAATGCCCAGTGACAGCTCTTTGATAAATGTCTACAAACAATAATAGTATTGTTACATTTCGTGATTAATAAAAGGTATTATCATCTTCTCGGTTTAACATGGTTGTACTTTGTTTTTCGATCTGTTTCATTCGTTGTTGGTATTAATTTATACAAAGGGGACAGTGTATAAAATGGGTTGGGAAAGCTATCAAATGTACTTTACTGTTGTTATTATAAAAGCTAAGTTCTCCAGTTAGCTGCTTGCAAACCTGATAAATTTGATAATTCGTATCATATTTATTTTATCTCAAATATAAAAATTATCATATTTTTATATTAAAACATGAAATTTGAATAATTTGATATTTGTATCGTATTTATTTATTGTCAAATACGATTAAAAATATGAAATTTCACAATTTGTATCACATCAAATACATTTTTTTTTAATTTTTGCCAAGGCCGGTGCTAGAGCTGAAGTTGGGGCCAGCTAGGCAACAGCCATTCACTTAAAGATTCTAGAATCAGCATTCCTTTTTTCGAATTGTTACGGTGCATGTTTAACCAAAACTAAGCTTTCGTGTTACTGTGTCTGTTTTAACTAGATGTTTTGTGCTCGTTATCTTGGATCCGGTTAACATATGCGTGAAGCCATGGGGCATGGTTTTCAATCCTTATTCAAAGAAAAAAAAATTCAAGAAATCTAAATTTTAACGGAGGGAATTTCTCATATATCAAAGCTCCTTTTTAATTTTTATTCATAGAAATACCAAAATCATTCAAAAACATCTTTCAACCACCAAAGCAACATGCATCCAAAGCAACAAGAAAAAACATCAAAGTGGAAGGCCTATAAAAGTAATCTCTGCCCTCAGTAGTCATCAGGCTCTTCCCCTTCATCTCCTGCACCAGACTCCGCACCAACTTCCTCATAATCTTTTTCCAGTGCGGCAAGATCCTCACGAGCCTCTGAGAACTCTCCTTCCTCCATGCCCTCACCAACATACCAGTGCACAAAAGCACGCTTGGCATACATGAGATCAAATTTGTAGTCAATGCGGGAAAACACTTCTGCAACACTGGTTGAGTTGGAGATCATGCAGACAGCCCTCTGCACCTTGGCAAGGTCTCCTCCTGGAACAACTGTAGGTGGCTGGTAGTTGATACCACACTTAAATCCAGTAGGGCACCAATCAACAAACTGGATTGTGCGCTTGGTCTTGATGGTGGCCACAGCTGCATTCACATCTTTGGGCACAACATCACCTCGGTACATGAGGCAGCAAGCCATGTACTTTCCATGGCGTGGGTCACATTTGGCCATCATGGAAGAGGGTTCAAAAGCACTGTTGGTGATCTCAGCCACTGATAGTTGCTCATGGTAAGCCTTCTCAGCTGAAATAACAGGTGCATAGGAGGAAAGCATAAAATGAATCCTGGGATAGGGAACCAGGTTAGTCTGGAACTCGGTCACATCCACATTCAGAGCTCCATCAAACCTCAAAGAGGCAGTAAGAGATGAGATAACCTGAAACATACGTGCCAAAACACCACAGTTACGAAAAATGATCATTACATTCTGTAACTTAAAAGACTAATTTTTTTAAGAATTCTTATCATTACCTGAGAGACAAGGCGGTTAAGATTGGTATAAGTGGGTCGTTCAATGTCCAGAGAACGCCTGCAGATGTCATATATGGCTTCATTATCGAGAAGCACAGCAACATCAGTGTGCTCAAGGAGCGAATGAGTGGACAGCACACTGTTGTAAGGCTCTACAACAGATGTAGAAACCTGAGGTGAAGGATACACAGTGAAACCAAGCTTTGACTTCTTTCCATAGTCAACAGAGAGACGCTCCAAGAGAAGAGATCCAAGGCCAGAACCAGTACCACCACCAACAGCATTGAAAACCAAGAACCCTTGGAGTCCGGTACAGTTATCAGCGAGCTTTCGGATACGATCCAAGCAGAGATCAACAATCTCTTTTCCAATCGTATAATGGCCACGGGCGAAATTGTTGGCAGCATCTTCTTTCCCACTGATGAGTTGCTCAGGGTGGAACAGCTGACGATACGTTCCAGTCCTAACTTCATCGATAACAGTAGGCTCCAGATCAACAAATATAGCGCGAGGAACGTGCTTTCCGGCACCAGTTTCGCTGAAAAAGGTGTTGAAAGCATCGTCTCCTCCACCAACAGTCTTATCACTTGGCATTTGGCCATCAGGCTGAAAAGACAAATTTCAAAAAAAAAAATTACCACAATAATCCACATTCTAAAACCTAGATCTGGCCTAAATTCTCTAACACAAGGCAAATCATTCAGCTAAAATTTCAATTGATCCAGATCTATCGATTTGATAAGTTATATTACAAACTATTTATGCAACAAATTCAAATATAATCGAAAAAATCCACAATAAAATGAGTAAAACAAATCTAACAGCAGAAAAATGAAATAAATGATTAGAAGAAAATGAAAAATTACCTGAATGCCATGCTCGAGACAGTAAAGCTCCCAGCAAGCATTGCCGACCTGAATACCGGCCTGACCGATATGAATCGAAATACACTCTCTCATTTTCTTTTTTTTTGAGATTCAAGAAAACCAAAGAAAATCCTAAGAAAATGAAACGAAAATTTTTGTTTGGAAAAAAAGATTGTGGCGTGTATCAAGACGCCTGCCTTCTCCAATATGAGATTTGGAGTTCCTTGGTGGGGATTATATAGGGAGGGAGATGGGATGGGAAGAAGGAAAAAATTTTGAAAAAAAGAAAAAAATTGTGGTTGGAGAAACTAGGGTCAGTTAACCGTGGTTAATGATGCCAGAGAGGAGCGGGTTGTCGTTATTGTAAACGGCCTAAAGCCAGCCTGGCTTTCTCTAACCACCTATTGCATTTTTTATTTTTGAATTTGGATTATGGAAAAAGGGCTGGGGATTTGTTGAAATGGCAGAAGGAATGGAGATCGTGATATCGTTTAGGGAAGGGTTGTTTTGTCATTTTGATATGGCTTGGTGGGGGGGGGGGGGACACGAGGATGCTGGTGAGTCGATCTTACGTTTCTATCGGTGGGCCCATTGTGGCCCAATCCGATGGAATTGGCTCAATGGCTTTGACCCCATTGCTCCCAGCATTCTTGTCCTCTCTTTGCTACATTTTCATGTTCCAGATCAGATGTTTGAACAGAAATGATAATTGCACGGACGATTTAGTTTGAATTTGAATCATTTAAATTTGATGTCTAGATTATTTAAGTTCGAGTCATCATAATATTGAAAAATTATTTTTTATTTTATTTTATTAATTAAAAAATATAATTCATTGCGATTCATATGATTTTGGTTTTCACTATAAACAGTAAACAGAACAGCATGATCCGAATCTAAACCGAACACTAGTTCAGGCCTCCTCTAGCTCCCCACCCACTTGAAAATTTTGACTTTCATAAATGTCACTAATAGTTTTTCTGACAATATCTGTTTGGTCCTTATGCAAAACGCAGGCCGAGGTCACTCCATAAACAAACGACATTTCTTCAAAGTTTGGCCGCCTTCTCTAAAGGGCATGCATGTCCTACATATAAAAACGTTATCCAACTGGCCAAACGTTAAGCATCTAATCCAACAATCACACTCTACATCTAAATCTATGCATTGAAACTGCATTATCATCGATGGATGAAATCTATGCATTTGAATAATAAGCAACAAAACTTAGCTTCAAGACCGATAGGTTCGGCATCAAAAAGATTCTAAACATGTCGAGACTGAATTGATGTATGATTGAAAATGATAACAGTCACTAGCAAAGTACATAGCAATCCATGAACAAGTTGCAGAATGAGAATCCCATGTTGCTAACTGTAATCAAAGAATAGGAAACAAACTTAAACAATATGAACTTCCCCAGAGAAATAATTGAAGGATAAAACTAAACATCATTAGATGCTATAGCTGTAACTAAACTTGGCAAAAATGATAAAAGGATGGGAAAAGAAGTTTTGACAAAGCCCCCTGGGTGGGGATCTACAGACTACAGTTAGAATTGGCTTCTAACTCTAGTAGTCACCAGTAATTGCATCAGAAGAGTATACAGTAGCATCAAATTGTGAACATATATGATCGGTAGAAAGATACTTATGCGTAATACTCCATAACTTCCAACTTCATCCAGTTTAAATCTAATTGCCTATCAAATTGCATACGCCTAATTTGCAACAAAAATGAAAATCTTAGGGGCTAGACTAAGGTCATGCAACTGAAAGATGCAAAGAAACCAATAAATTTTTTGTATAAGTAAGGGTATAAACAAGCTATTAAGTAAAATAGTGCGATGTTGGAGCAAATGGCTTTTGAAGGTGAAAGAATTACAAGTTTGGATGCCACCTTGTTTGGCAGACAGATTAACTCACAGATGGTTACATGCATTAAATAACATTCAGCAATATGTCTAATCTCAACAAAACTCAAGGAACTATCAAGTCATGAGCAAATAGAAGATATTCATGACAGAAAGGATGAAGGCAAACATATATTGAGTTGATAATTACATTGGAAAGGGGCACTTTTCATGGGAACTACTGTGGTTTTACTTTGATTAGTTAGACAGGAATAAATTACACAAACATCTTTTTATTAATAAGAAACAATTGCAATCATGATTTAACATAAAGTAGCATGGGGACACAAAAAGAATATCACATGACCAAATCCATGACTTAATTAAAGAACTGTCCTCAATCAACAGACATGGTTCTCCAAGCCTTTTCTCATTAGATCTTCATATAAAGCCAGCAAGCAAAAATGTCCTAAGGAAGCATTGTTGCACATGGCTTGTACAAGAACAAAAGAGATTAGAAAGAGTTATAACCCATTCAAATAAGAATGAGGAAAGCATTCAGTTATTATAGTGGACTTGTTCAGAGGATTTTCTGGAAACCTAGCTAAGTTGGTTTCATATGCAAATGCCAAAAGTCCATGAGCGTGTAAAGAACATTGTTGCACAGTTCAAAGTAAAAGACGGTATTCACACCGATGACGTACAGAATACTGAGCAGAATATGCTGTGTTTGATACAATGTAACAAGGATAGCGAAATCTGAAAGCTTACATAACTTGAGAATATTGATCAAATTCACTCATGTCATTTGCAGAAATCAAACAATTCATACCTTATCTCAGCATTATTTGATGAAGATGCTAACATGCACTTGGGAGGAAGTTTTCCTAACACATCTCTTCATGTTTTCTTGACACAAAACCTTGTGAAAACCATCATATCCAGCATTGCTATAGTTATCACTCCCCAGATCATTGTTGGTAAGTAAAACCACAAGGTACTCAAATTTCAAATCGCAATAATGCATCAATATAAACTAATTGCTCCCCTTTTCGCTAATAAAGAATTCAACATGAAGACATACCAAATCAAAGACTAAAAGAAATGGTTAATAATCCAGGATTATTACATGCATGGACCACTTACAAATGAAATGATTCTTTTCCAGTTTCCCATCCACTCTTCTGCAATAGATTTTTCATGGACCAATCAAATACTGATATAATGAAGCGAAATACAACAATGAAACTAAAGATACATACAAATTTCTAAATGCCATTAAAAGCAAAATGGATCATTACATCCTGGCTTCAGCATTTCAAAGATCCTAACCCTTTTTCTTCACTGAATTTTCACAAAAGTGCATTAGAATTAGCTACATGTCCCATATATTTCATCTAGCAAGACGCAAGTAAACACTGAAAAATAAAGTATAAAATGCATGAAAAAAAATGTGGGCAAAATCATAAACAGAGCAACTATATCTCTATATTTATAGAAGCAAAGTCAATCTATGGAAAATTGGGAAAAACATTCATCATCACCATCATGGCCATTAAATACATTAAAACAAAGTATATAACATTTGACATAAATGTGAAAAAACAATAATAATAATAATAATAATAACAATATCACGAAAAATGGTTCTCAATCCCACCGTCTTCTTCCTCTGCATTTCAATGTATGATTATGAATCCCATGATTGATGATGAACCGTGGCTCCTCCTCCACCTTTAAAATTCCATCAGAAAAGAACCCAAAAAATAAACTTAAAAAAAAGGGTGGTAGAATTTTTTTTTATTTGAGCAAGAAAGAAACTATATATAAAAATATTTATATTTGCCTGGCTCCATCCTGTCTGCCTTTTTGCAATAAGGGAAAGGAGTGGTTTTACACAGGGAGAAACAGAGCTACATTGTACTCTCTCTCATCTGTGAATGCACCTTAATGACCTTCGATTTACAAAGGTGTGGAGAGAAGGTACCTCCTGAAGACCAAGGGTAACTTGGTCATTGAAGCTCTCAACAGCCATTACAGTAACAGGTTTTAAGGTTCTACAGCTGGATCTAAGTCAAGCCTCTGAGGACAAAAAAAAAAAAAAACAGCTCTTTGCTCTCCTTGAGATTGTCTGCTTTTTTTGGTTTTTCTGAGAGAGAAACGTGGAAGGAGGAGGAAGATAATAGGAAGGAAAAGAAATGGCGTACATGTCTAAAATGGGAATTTCGACGGAATTAAAATAAAAGGAAAAAAGAGGTTTTTTTTTTCACGCAGGCATTTCGCTGCGTTTAGAAGAGGCCGGTGAAAAGCCAATTTCAACTTTATCCTTGTTCCTCTTCGGGTAAAACTCACCGTTTTTCTTTCCTCTCTTTCTTATGTAATATATTCACTTTTTTTCTTTTTTATAAAATTTAAAAATTAAAACCCATTTTTTTTAAATTCATGAAAAAAAATGAAAAATGAAAAGAAATGCTAAGGCTAAAACTACAGTAAATGATTGGAAGTAAAAGTATAATCGATTAAGTTTTAATCAATGTAATATTAAGTTCGAATTTAAATTTGATTCAAAATTTAAAATTTAATTATTAATATAAATTTGATCGAATTTATTTTTTTAATTCGAATTCGATTTAATATAAAAATTAGATTATTTGAATTTATTTTATTAAGTTTAATTAATATATAAAATAAATTTAATTTTTATATTTAATAAAAATTTAATTATTTATCTTGAATTTAAGATATTTTATTAATTAAAATAATTAAAATATAAAATTTTGATTAAATTTATAAATTGTTCTAATCAAATATAAAAATATTTAAATTTAATTCAATAATTAAATTGAATTATTTAAATTTAAATTTAATTAAATAATAATTAATTTAAATTTAAATTTTATTTTAATTAATTTCAAATAATTTATGAATATTAATTTATTATTTATACCCGGCAACGGTGATAAAGATGAGTGAAGGCAATTGTCCGTGAGTCACAGGGCGGAGGGCACACGGCAGCCGTGGTTTTTCGCTTCAAATTGACGTAAGATCTTTTTCGTCGCCTTTTGCTTTGACCAATTGCATCGGACGGACAGGAGAGTTTAATCTCCAAATCCTGCTTAGAATTGGCAATTTGGGATCAACCCATCATCCAAAACCCAATTCCAATTTTCAATAGTATAGTAAAATTGTAGTGTCGTCTTTGTATTCTTACGGTGTTTGTAGCAACTCAATTCAATGATTATTCCATCCGACTCTTAACGATTTGTTAGAGAATTACTAGAAAGCTTTTTGATCAAAGGCATTAATTTCGTAGGAATTTAAGATATTGACCTGAACTTAAAGTTTAACTGCAAAATTTTCATTCATCTCTTTTGAGAACGGGTCCAAGATCTTCGTCCTCGAGCAATTATTTTGACATGGAATAAAGAAAAAACAAAATTATTATTCATCCTCATGATCTTAAAAATAACGAAAGTTCAAAGAGATTCATGTTTCAAATGCCAATTCATTAAAGTAGTTCGAAACTTGGGTTTGGACCTCTGGGCTATGGATTTATAACTTGTGGACCGTCTAACTTCAGGCTCAGCCTGTTAAAGTTGGGTTTTCTTTCATTATCTTGTTCTTTTGCAAACCTGTTTCTCTGAAACCCTTTTCCTGATCCTGAAAGTGTCAATGACCCAAATAAAAGAATTTCCTCCTTCATTTGGACTAACAAAGCACCGGTGAAGCCTCTAAAGCCAGTCCTAAAAAATTCAAACCTCATGCAAAATTTCTTTAATAAATGGTAACAGACCTATAGAGTTTTAGTTTCAATGGTCAATTCAATATGAAGGTATTTGTTTGATGTTTACTTTTCTCGGATTTTCTTTTTCTATTTTTTTGTTAATTATCTGTACTTATGTAGTATATTTTTGTACAAAAGAAGTCTTGAACTTTATCATTAAATTTGCTGAATGTCCATTTTTAAAAGATATAAATATATATGAATCTACTAATTTAAACTCATTTTCATACTGTGAGTAGCATATGATAGTAAGCATGATGCTTTTTCCTTTATATTTTTTTCTTTTTCATGCTTCTTATCAAATTCATCATTTCTTTTTTTTTTTTTGTGATTGCTAAACTGGAACATTTGGACCATCAATGTTACATATGTATAAATATTGAAGAATGCACTGGCACAAAATGTAGCGTGACACCTCCATGGAAGTTAATAATACAATAACTGACCCAGTTATCTAGCCAGAATCTTTCTACTTGATTGCCAAGGATGCATTACCTGGATCAAATGTAATGTTTTATTTAAACTGTTTGCCTGAAAGCAACCTCCTCAAACCCCTTTCAATGGAGTGAAAGTAAATGCCATTATATCAGTCTATCTTCCTTTTTTCATGGAAAACATTGTAAAGTGCCCAGCCCTGTTAAGCCACTTCAACAGGGTTGTGCCACCATTTCTACACCATGGATCACACACACACTCATTACACTATCAGATAATTTACTAGCGCATTAAGTTTTCTTTATATAATTAGTGGCTTTTTTGTGTTGCAAGCAGTCATTCTCATCATCATCTACCTTTTTTCTTCTTTTGCTACTGTCAATTCATTATCCCACACTTACCAATTCACTACCCGAACCTTATCATTTCAGGCAAAGAGTGGAAACTCAACTGAGCAATCCATCATTTGTGAAAATAGGCATTGTCTCCTACTCGTTGATTACTTTATTTGTTATGTGATTCAGTGAAAGTCATTATAAGGTACTTTTGTTTCCCTTTGGGTGCCTTAACTTTTCTAGAAACTGTATTTTTGAGAAGAATTCATGTAGTTTGACTTCAATGGGCATTGATTTGAATGAATATGTACCGTTTCTGTGTGCCTGGTGTTTATCTTTTGCTTCTTGTATTGTACTTAAGTAGAGGATATCTCTGTCCTGGAAAGCAGTGTCTTATATCATGGCCAAGCTTTGATTCTTTTTTATCTTTTTTTTATTGGAATGGCCAAACTTGCTTGCGTACCCTGTCTTTTATGGTTGGGAACAATTCCCTTGATCATAGCTTTTCCACTTTTCTATATGGACTCTCCACCATGACCAAAAGAAACTATTTTTCTCCAATGAATCTTATTCCTCTTTGGGGACCCCTAAAACCACTCACAAAGTTGAGAGTTGAGACAACACAAATCTCAATTGCCAAGTATATGCACACTCATTTTTGCATTCATTGATGCAAATAACTCAATGATGTCTTGGACATGATCTAGTTACTATAGCTTTGTACTATTACTTTCATAATGTTTCTTTAGTTGGAATTTTTTTGGAGGGAAGGGATAATTTGTACTCCAGAAGTTAGATCTTCTGCTTTGAATGTGGAGGTGTGATCATCGATTAGGATATGTCTGAATCACAACACGTATGAATTTTTAGAAAATGATTTTCAAACTAAACACAAGAACCCTGATTTCCCATAAGGCAAATGGACTGATGCATGTTGTACAAGAATATTGATCTATTAGTATTATTTGAAACTTGAATCTAAAACCTGTGTAGCAGCTGATAACTTGCCATTAGGAAAATTAGATGAACTTTCATAGACAAATGGAGGAATCCTGTTTCTCCCTCGAAATACCTTTAAGAACAAAAGGGTGCTCCAACTTGTGAGTGGATTGTCATGATCCACTATCTACGGAGAAACAAGCTTGGAGGCTTTGAATCCTTAATGCCTTATACTTCAACCATATAATGAAAACTTTCAAAAAAATGAAATTAAAAGAAAAATCTGAAACAAGGCTTCTGCTTTCTTGTCTGTCCCTAACTTTCATATAGAGACAAAGATGCTCCTCAATCAATCAAACCAATTCATCTTCTCTCAATGGATAGCTTGGATGGAAAGGACATGACCATGGGAATCATGCCTCATTTTTATAATCAGAATAAGGAACCCCACTTCAATGCAAAAAAGAAAGCGTCTTATGAATCACATCTTCCCACCCTTCATATTGTGCCTTCTCTTTTGAAGTGTTCTTTTCTCTAGATCACTTTCAAGAAAACAAGAAAAAAAAAAAAAGGATAAACAGGGGAAAACAAAGCTATTGCAAAAGCTATGCAATGATTTCATACAGATGCTGTGCGTTACCATAAAGCAGTTATAGTGATTAAATTCATTAGGCCCTTACAAGAGCTAAAAACAAAAACAAAATAAGGAGAGAGAATCTACAAGCCACTTGTCAGCAAAATTTAAGAAAATAAGAAAAAAGAGCTTAAGTTGTTCTATATGATTGGTCCCTCAATATTTGAGAAGACCTTACTGTTGTATAGAATCTATGTTACTTCACCTAAAACTCCATCATATACCACTGATTTGATCACACTTCTGATTGGTTCTTTATTTTTGTGACATTTGATGCTTCTTTGTCCTTATTTGACAACTTGCAAGAATTCAATCTGCAAGGGTCTGAATCAATCAACAGCCGAACGACCTCATTCATGGTTGGACGTTGGGATGGATTCCTGCATGTACAACGCATGGCAATTCCGAGAACCTGAATCATGTCATCCCTATATGATCCCGATAACCGCTTGTCTAAGGCCTCTATAACCCCTTCCTTTGTATCCAGTTTTGTTGAAAGCCAATATACAATATTCTTGTTCCCTCCAAAATCTGCCTCCACTGGTTTTTTCCCAGTTATTAGTTCCATCATCACCACTCCAAAACTATAAACATCACACTTGGTTGTTGCTTTATTTGAATATGCATATTCTGTCAAAGTCATCAATTAAATTTAGTTAAACATTTTGAGTAAACAAAAAAACTAGATTTATATGAATGAATCGAAATCAAATTGGATGAGAATATTACCAGGGGCCAAATAACCACAGGTGCCTGCTATGACAGTAGTTGTAGAATCTGTCCCTCTAGCTTGCAAAACCTTGGCTATTCCAAAATCTGCAATTTTGGGTTGGTAATTGACATCCAATAGGATGTTGGTTGACTTGATGTCTCTGTGAATAATAGGTGCCAACAGATCGTGGTGAAGGTATGCCAAGCCCTGTGCAACCCCAAGTGCAATTTGATGTCGAACCGGCCAATCCAGATGGTGCCATCCTTTATGAAGAGCATCCCAAAGGTTTCCATTTGGCATGTATTCATAAACCAACAGGTTACAATCGAAGTTTGAGAAGTAGCCATATAGCTTGACTATATCTTTATGCCTTATGCTTCCAAGAGTCTCAACCTCAGTCCTCAAGCCTTTGTCCAAAATCAACTGATCTTCTGAAGCCGAATCTTTTTCTGTTCTACACCACAGCTTCTTCACTGCAACAACCTCTCCACTTTGCAATTCAATTCTATACACTGTGCCAGATCCTCCATGACCGACAATGTTCTTATCAACCATTGCTTCAAGGATCTCATGTTGGTCAAAACATATTCTATGGAAGCTCTTCACATCATATAAAAAGAATGATGAAGAAAGGGTCTCATCATGTTCCATTACAGCTCTTTTTTTACTAAAACGACTTTTCAGACACAGGAGAGCTCCAATAGTAATGACAATGACTGAAATTATGATTGCCCACATAGAATTTAGCTTCTTTTGGTTGTTAGTGTGTGAACATATGGGGAAATTTTGAACATGGACTGGAACACAAAGGCCTGGATTGCCTGAAAAGCTTTCCTCCAACCCTCCCTTAATCAATGAGAGAGGAATTGGGCCAGAAAGTTTATTGTTTGAAAAGTTGATGGAGTTAGGCAACAATTCACTAAGACTCTGTGGGATTTTCCCGGTCAAGAGATTGTTGGAAAGATCAAGAACATTGAGAGATTTCAGCAAAGAAAGTGAGCTGGGGATAGAAGAACTGAACTTGTTGCCTTGCAACATCAGTAAATTTAGATTCTTTAGATTGCCAATTTCTGAGGGTATTGGACCAGACAGGAGATTGTTAGTGAGATCAATCTTCACCAGACTGATAGTTTGAGAGAATTCGGGAGGTAGAACACCTGATATCTTATTGTTCTGCATGAACAGTTCGGACAAGTTCCTAGCATTTCCAATTGAATTTTGGAAAGGACCCGTAAAATTATTGTCAGCCAAGTCAATGATTGAAGCATGAGGGAGACCTAGAAGTCCTTCTGGTATCGGGCCCTCCAAATGGTTATTACTAACTCTAAACCGTATAAGAGACTTGCAGTTTGCATAACTATCAGGTAACTTTCCAGAAAACTTGTTATCTAAGACAAGCAAGTACAGTAATTTACCTCCTCGACAAACCTCTGTTGGCAATGGACCCGATAGATTGTTCTCTGACAAGTCCAGAACAATCATTGGTGATGACTGCCCCAGATTTTTTGGAATTTGTCCTGATAGGAAATTTCCATAGAGTGAGAGTATGGCCAAGGTTGTTGAGTCTGCAATAACACCTGAGATTTCTCCTGTAAGACTGTTGTTATAAAGTTGCAGGACTTGAAGTTTGGGAAGTCGACATATAGACACTGGAATGCTTCCACTCAACCGATTGACTGACATGTCCAAGTCTATGAGCTCTGTCAGATTTCCCAGTTCCTCTGGTATTGTGCCGGATAAGTGCTGGTTGTAGTACAGCTCAAGCTGCTGCAAGTTTTTCAGCAACCCAAGCTCCTTAGGAATCTGACCTGAAAGGAGATTTCCACTGAATTCAAGATCAACAAGTGATGTCATGTTTCCTATCGATGCTGGGATCCGACCATGCAACCTGCAAGTCGTGAAGACCATAACTCTGAGCTTTGTGAGCCTGGAAATGTTCTCCGGAAGTTGCCATAAGTTTAATTCATTGTTTTCATTGAAGTAGAGCACCTCAAGATTGGTAAGATTAGTTATCGACATTGGGAAGTCTCCTGTAAAGTGGTTGTATGACAAGTCAAGTACACGTAAAGAAGTCATTTTTGAGAAATTCGGAAGTGTTGCTCTTAGGTGTATTGAACTCATATTGAAATCTTCCAAGAGAGAGCAGTTAACGATGCCGTTAAGAAAGTTGCCATGGAGATTGTTGTGGCTGATATCAAGAACACGCAACTCCGGCAGATGAGAGCACACATCAGCTGGAAAATTGCCGGAGAGCGACCAGCCTGAGAGATTAAGAGTTTGAACATTCCCTTGAACGTTGCAGCTAACGCCTGTGAAATTGCAATAAGTTTTCCCTCCACTCACATCCCAATCAGACAAGGCCTTTCCCGATAGAGAGGCTTTCATTAGGGTGAAGAACTGTGACTGATCATATCTTATAGCTTGAGACAAATAAAACACAAAACAAGGCAACACTAGAAGGAGAAAAATAGCTGTTGGTGCCATTTCATAGAAAAGGAGGGAGAGAACAAGGGCAAAAAAGGGAGAAGAGGCTTATGTTAAAAAGAGAAAAAGAGGTGGTAGTTAAGGCGGCTGTTGCAGAGAAGAAGGCGGAGAAGAGAGTATATAAATGAGCTGATTGAGGGGATCATTTGGTGGAGCAGTAATAAGCCTCGATGATGAAAAAAGGCAGGTTCGCCTGTAGTATTGAGAGAGATGGAAAGAGGTGTTGTGTTGTGCGTATCTTTTGCATAAAGAGGCTTTTCTCTGTGTTTAGACCCCACTAGCTCATGTAGAGGAATAACATGAATGTTGCCACTTTACACAGATTAGATGTTAGAATAATTTGCACTCGACCATGATCCGCTTGATGTGATCACTCCTGCTTTCTCTTGGATGGCCACAGCCCAAAGTTCTACAAGCTGCGGTATGTTACCAATATTGCCACTTATATCAGTATACTAATTTTGTTTAAGCATGACCATGTGTACAATGTTTCTGATGCATTTTTGTAATCAAAAGCAAATCGCATTTCTGGCATTACATGACAGATCATATCATAATGGCCTAACCTGTACGTAGTGCACTATATGCAAACATAAATTATGGGGTCCAATATATATATATATATATATATATATATATATGCTGTTAGCTGCTTGCTTGCGGAAGATAATGTTAATCTCATAGTTTCATCTCATGACACAACAGAAATTTCCTCTCACGTGTGAGATTCATGTGTGTGTGTGTGTGTGTGTATACCAACAAATAAACTTGGACAACCACAATATATATTTGAATTGAACCTAAGCTGATCTAATGATTTGTTATCTGCAGCATTATCTGAAGTGGACTTGGATTTGAATCTGGTTTTTCCTCCATTTTCCTCGTATATGTTCCTGCTGCTCTTTTTTCACCGGATTATAAAACTGACTTCTTACGAATAAAATGATCTCTACTATTTTCCTATATCCCTGGTTCCTTTTTGTTTCTGACCTGACTATGACACAAGTTGACACATACCCAATTGACCAAGCATCTTCATTTTCTTCCCTGAACCAATGGTGTCAAACAAGTATACTTCGAATCTTAATTGCAGCTAAACCCATCAGCTGCACCATGGTTGAGTGCCAATTTTCACTAACCAGATTATCCTGGTTTTTTTTTTTTTTTAAATGAAAAAACCACACCAAGAATCATTTGTTTTCAAATGAAATATTGTTCTGTTGACCTTGTTGAGCCAATGGAAATGTTGGAATCAAACCTTCCACCCACGTGTATCAAAATTCTTGATATTTTACTCATTTCCTCTTCTTCCTCCTGGTAAATGGCCATTGAGGACTAGAAAATTTTTTTCCAGGATAACGGTGGATAAGTTGGGGAATAATATATTCTAATTACATAATCTTGTTGGGGAATTTGCATTATACAGACATTTAATAGAGTTAATGAAGGTACAGAAAGAGTACAGTAATGCATTTTTTGCTTGTCAGGGGACCACCATTACTGAAACTTGTCTGGATCGGGTTAAGTTAAAGTACCAAAGAAGTTCAAGTAAGCTTTTCATTTCAATATTTCATGAAAAATACGAATGAAATGATTCGAAGGAAAAGGGAATTGCGGGAAAATGGTATGAGAACGACGCAAGATCTTTTTGTCCTTTTTATCCCTCTTAATTGTCCTGATTTAAACTTCCAGGAACCATTGTTGTGGAAGACTAAACATCGGGTCGAATTGAGAAAGAACAAAAATATAACTTCATTAGATGAAAATTATGGCTAATAAAAATTTAGCTCTTGGTGAAGGGTTTTTTTTTTCTTCTCATTTTCAGAGTCGGGAGCTGAGAACAAGCTGATGGGCTGAGTTTCTTGAATGATAATGGGAATCTCTCTTTCGGATAGACAAGAAAATAGAGATGTGCTCAATGATGGAGAGCAAAGTAAAGCAAAGATGCCCACTCCTCAAAAAGCATTTGGTGTTGATTTGGCAGCCTGGAATTTGCTACAATCTCACCTGCAATTCCTTATCAACTGCTTTTCTCTCTCTCTCTCTCTCTCTCTCTCTCTCTCTCTCTCTCTCTCTTTTTAAATCTTTTCATGTACCACATTTTCTTTTGGAAGAGCAGAGCAAACAGTGGGAATTGGTAAGCGCAACATTAAAGCTTAAAAAATCTCTTTGCTTGAATCTATGCTGAAATTGACAACCATTTTCAAAGCTAAACGAACCGAAGTGGGAGATTGACGGCCAACAATGACCAGACTATTTTATTCTAGCTGAATTAGGCTACGGGCCGCCGCGTAGCAACATAATCTCTCATGTTATTCCTCACTTTACTTGTATAATATAAATCTCCTTTTATTAAAGAGGAGAGAATAAGATTATTCTTTGGAGGGTCACTTCTTTTCTCAATATTCATTATTATGATGATTTGATATATTGTGAATAGAATTTTTTTAATTTTATAAATAAGATTAAAAAACTGATATATATTTTATTTTTTAATTATTTTCGTTCTTATGATGATATGATATATTATCAAAAGAATTTCTTAATTTTATAAATGAAATTAAAATATTGATATATATTTTATTTTTTATTTTTTCATATATTCTAAAAATACATTCCGCTAAGTCTAAAGTTCCACTAACAGTAATTAAAATAATTTCTCTTTCTTATGATTTGTGAGGGTTTTTAGTTTGCCTTATGAGTCAATTTATAATCATTTTCATGTTTATTAAGTTTCACAGGTGTTTGCCATTGTAATTAAAAAAAATTATGTACCTCTCTCTCTCTCTCTATATATATATATATATAATTATATTTGGGATAAATTTGAAAGTGACATTGTTTTCATTCAAAAACTTGATCATGGCCATGATCAATTGTAATGGAAAGAGCATAATCAAAGTGGAAATAAATAAATAATTAGTAATTATGAGTATACCATAGCATTACATAATTATTATTGGTTCAGCTACTTTTACCTTTTTTTTGTTGTAAAATATTTTGGTTAGTGATGAAGGGTGGTCACAAATCCTCCTAAATATAGTAAAGTTCTGCCTATGACCTTTTTTTTTAATACTTTTGAACTAATTATTGTCTGATTAATTTTTATTGATTTTATGTTGCTCACAAAAATGGGATTATTCTTCACAAAATGTTTTATAAAAGCAAAGCCTTATATCATATAATATAAAATAATTCCAACTTGTTCAAGGGCATAACTTCATTCTTATCAGTTATTTAGGGTTTTATTATTATTTTTTTTCAATCCAACCATTTAAAAAAAAAATTTGTTTTCTATGGAATTGTCCGGAGCTAGCTAGTTACTTGATTTTCTTGTCTATGACATTTTTTTTTATTTAAAGCTACTAAATCATTGAAATTAAAAATTCAGTATTTAATTTTTTATTTAAATGATTATATAATATTAATTATCACCCAACTGATGATTAATAAATTAAGAAAAGAGAATAACTTTTGAGAGTGTCCATTGGATTTTCCTTCTTTAAGAGTATTATCATAATATATAGATATGTAAATCTATAGTTAGATTTAACTTAAAGAGTCGTCATCAATTTTTTATCTAGATGTGACTAATCAGCTAATGAATCTATCCTTTTAAGAAGTTCCTAAGCTTGATTAAGGGTCCTTAAAAAATAAATTTTGACCTTCTAAATAGAATTAGGTTTGAGAGTTCGATTATATTTAGGGAAGGTTATAGTACACCCACATTGCCTACCCTAAAATGGTACCATTTAATTTTGAATTATCCTAACAATTATCTTGGTTCTAATGGTTTTTATTTTAATGTTTAAATGTTGAAAATAACTTTTAAGATTTCTCAATCAATCTAGTAGAATTCTTAAAAATATTTCTTCATCTCAATAGTATTCAAAAATCTCATTTGCTTCCTTTAATAAGCTCTGTCATCAGAGAAAATTTTAATCATTTTTATTTTGATTTTTTATTGAAAATATATCTAATTATTTCATCATTTAAGCTAAATTAAAAATATCTTCTCACTTAGAAATTTCTTAGATAATCAATCATTTGCGATTACTAAGAATTTCATCCTTGAAATTTATTTTTTATTTTTATTTTATTTCTAAATTTTCCACAATTTGAATCAATTTAGATTTCCTTTTTGATTTCTAAATTTTTCACAATTTGGGTCTATATAGAAATTTTTTCTTTTTAATTTCTAAAATTTTCACCATTTAGGACAACTTAAAATTTTCTTTTTTTTATCTTTAAAAAGAAAATCATATGACAATTATTTTTTTTAAGTTTCATTTAAATTTTTACACCAATTGGGACAAATTTTAAAAAAAAATTCACTTAGAGATTTCTTAAGAAATTTACCATTTGAAATTTTTAAGATTTTCATTATTGGATAATTGTCAAATATTTCAACCAAAAAAAATTTATTTGGAAAAGAATACAATTACTTTTATTAAATTTTCATCTAAATTATTTCACTGTTTGGGATAAATTTAGAGAATTTTCTCACTTAAAAATTTTAAAAAATCAACCATTCTTGACTTCTTTTTTATTGGGGGTTAAATTTCATTTGTTTTTAAAGAAAATTTTATTTAAATTATATGAAAAAAATACAAAAATATTGAATTTATAAATTATTTATTTTATTATTAATGAACTTATAAATAAAAAATTATTGATATATGATGTTTCTAATTAAATCAAATGCATCTCTAATTAAACTTTAAATCGCCTTATAGCATGTCACTAACAATATGATATACATAAAAAAAAAAATCTCATAAAATTAATGGTTTTATGACTATTCAAATTATGTATAAGAAGACAATGGGCCACCATGTTAAAACCAATATAATCAACAAAGAGCAATAGTAAACAATTTCTTTATAAATAGATTACCTGTAATGACAATCCTAAGAATTTACTTTTATTAAAAGCTATGTTGCCAACCCATTGATAGCATCCAGCCTATGTCATCAATACACCGCTGAATGGACTTCAAATGCAAATTCAATGATAAAACTTTTTGGCATTAGAAAACATGGAAGCAAGTTGCATTATGGATGGTTGTGAAGCATCTCCAGTAATTGATCAAGCTTTCAGATAAGACGACCAATTGATGAAATAAGGAGGTATTAGCAGACGAAAGTGTTGCAGGCTTTGAAGTTGAAGTCTTTGATGAGAATAGTAAGCATCAGGTATAAAGCTTTGGCTAAAGCTTTTGTGCTATTGCTGTTGTCAAGATCATTGCTAGATTGAAAGTTTGGGTTTTTGACAATTTTCCTCTTCGATCACTGTTGATTTCTTATGTATCCCTTTACCGATGATTAACAGATCTATTTATAGGTGAGAATTTCATTCCAAACAGTGCTTCAACTCATAATAAACTCTTGGTAAAATCTATTTGATAGTTGGATTATGACTGAATTTCATTTTTTAAAAAACTTTTATCCAACTAAGCAATCTTTTTTCAACTAAGTCTTTGCCATTTTTTTGACTTTTTTAATGAAAAATAAACAATAAATAAAATAAAATAAATTTTAAACCTCGGACAAAATAGGGTATCTACAACTATCTCTTTTTACGTATTTTCTATGAAACAAGAATTGTGCAAAGATATAGGCATCTATTACGTCTGGATGTGGCTTAACAATAATTACAAAATCTCAAAATTCCAAAGATTCACAATTTGAAATATTCAAAAACTTTGCAATCCAACAATTAGTAAGGCAAGTTACAACTCAAAGATTCACAAGTTTGAGTTCAAAGAATCACCATTTCGAAAATCAAAGGTTCACAAGACTTTCATATTTGCAAAAATTTTCAAGTTCGCAAGAATTTTTAGGTTTACAAGAATTTTTAGGTTTTAAAAATTTCAAATTCACAAGGAATTCAGATTCACAAAAATTTCAAATTCGTAAGAATTCAATTTCAGAAGAACTTGATTAATAAAATTTTTCAGATTTGCAAGAATTTTGATTTATAAGATTTTAAGATTCGCAAGAACTAAGATTCATAAGAACTCAAATTCGTAAAATTTTAGATCCAAGATTCAAAGATTCGTAAATTATTCAAGATTCGCAATAATTACACAAATTCAAATATTCACATTCAAATTCTAAAGATTCACGCCTAAAAAAAAATTTTTTTTTTTTAGGGATTTACTTCTAAGATTTTAAAGATTCTTATTAAAAAAATTTTAGTGCTTCACATCCTATATTTCTTATTTAAAAATTTTAAGATTTCATCCAGAATTTCAAAACTTCTCATTCAAGTTCAAAGTTTCACATTCGATAAATTTTAGAGTTTCACATTTAAATTCAAAGGTTTTCATTTAAAAAATTTAGAGATTTATGTCCAAACTTTCAAAGGTTTTCATTCGAAAACTTTTGGAAATTCATACAAATTCTCAATATTATTATTTAAAACTCAAAGACAAAGATTTTCATTCAAAGATTCTCATTTAAAACTTCTTAAAGATTCTTATTTAAAACTCTTTAAATATTCTTGTTTAAAAATTCTTAAAGATTCTCATTTAAAACTTAAAGGTTCTCATTTAAAACTCAAAGATTCTCATCATTTTTAACATTAAAAATGCTTCTTTAAAAGGCTCCACAACTTTAGTATTCTAAAGGTTTTCCACATAAAATATTTTTCCATTCGAGGATTTCCAACCTTATCTTAAAAAGCTTTCTTCAAAAAGTTTAAAATTTTTTGTCATGAAAATTCTCAATCATTCATCAAAGTCAAAATTTTCTATAAAAAATATCATGATCATGATACAATTGCAACAATCTAGGTTCTTAAAATAATATAGATGCCATATTCTAAACTATAATTCAAATGTTCACTACATGAGGCAAATGCATGGCTAGCCCAAATTTAAATATTCACCAAATTATATACATGTATTGTTTAAACAATAATGCAAATGCAATGCATGTAATGCAGATGTCATTAATATCATGAAATTTTAATTAATTATGGTAATATGGTTCTCAAAACTCTACCATCTCATCTTTTCCCTTTTTAGCATCCTGACACTAATAATTTTGGGACAAATTCTATCAACTGCTCTACATTATTTCTATCAGTTGATCACAACTCACAAGCTTTATAGCACTAAAAATTTTAGAACAAATTTTGTCCACTTATTCACATTATTTTCATCATTTGATCACAATTTATAGGTTATGTCAATCAATCCATTACCATATTCATCACTTGGTCATCCCATGTGACTTTTTAAATCATCTTCTTAGGTTTCTTCCATCTTTTTATTTTTTTATCCCCTACATCCTAGATTTTTTTTCAAATGAATGCAAAAATCTTTTATAGACATTATCATTCATTCATTATCATTTCAATTCTTGACAAATATAATGCAATCATATATTTTCTTAATTTACTATGAGGATAAGAGAGTACGAAGTAAATTGAAATAAAGGTAACCAATATAAAAATGAGTATTGTACAAAAATAAATGGGCAAAGGAACAAGTTCAAAGCATGTCATTGGGATGAATGGTATAACAATATCCAAACAATGAATATTTAGATAATTTTTAATATTAATCTAGAATTTTTTTCAAAAACTCATTTCATTGATTTTCAAACTCATTTTGAGCTCATCAAACTTTGTCCTAGCTTTTACGGATCTTTGAATGACATCTTTCATATGTTGAACTATCCATCTAATTCTCAGCTCAGATATTTTTTCTTTCTTTACCCAAATCATCCTTTCGAGTTTTCAATTTGAGTTTTTTTTTTTTTTTGCACATTCATCATTTTTCACATTTTTCATTTTTTCATTTTTTCATTTTTTTCATTTTTTCATTCTTTCATTCTTTTTCTTCATCCATTATTGATATCTCCATTACATCAATACAAAAACATAAAACATAGCATGATTCATTCACTCCATCATATGCATGCCTTAACCCAACATGTGATCATTTAATTTGAGCTTTCACATTTAATCAAAATGAACTTTTAGAGGTTGTAATGTAGGTTATGGTGAGAGGTCATGAAAGAAATGAATAAAATAGGTTCAAAATATATATATTTAAAGGGTTCAAACTAAAGGATCATTTTTCATCATGTGATACAATTTGGTACATTACCTTATTTCACATCATTTCACTACTTTCTTTCTTCATTTTTTCATCTTATTTCTTACAAAAAGATTCTCATTATTTTGTCCCAAATCATTTGTGGCATTCATTTTTTTGTAAAAGATTCTTGTTTTTCTTTTTTTATTATTCTCTGTTTTTAAGGCCTTTTGTGATCTTTCACCTTTTTTATTTTTCATGTATGTTTTACTCAAAATTTACCCCTAGTATGGAGGGTGATTCTTGATTGAGGTTTTTTTTTAAAAAAATCATAATAAGCTCAAAAGGGGTAACAATGGATAGTTTTATAAATGGTAAAAAAAAAGATGATCATTTTTCATCTCAAACGTGAATGTTTTCTTTAAAGATCATATATTGAACAAAAATAAACTCATGGATCTTTACAAAGGACTATATATCTTCAAGACATATCTATTTCATATCTGCTAACAGCTTTTTTTTTGCTTAAATAGTCTCTATAGATCAATGTGAATGAGTTTTCAAAATTAAATCTCATAATTATTACTATCATTGTTTAAACATTCATCATTTGAAAATTGAGAATGGAAATAAAAAGACATGAAAAAAAATAAAGCATGAAATAGTGGCTGAGATGAAAGAAAAAATGTAATGAAATGCATTTTACTTATTTTTTATTAAAAATGATAAAAAATTAAAATCTTATTGCATAAAAGGAATCCTAATATTGCTTTGAAAGAAATCCCAAAATAATAAGTAATTTTAAACCAACCTTAACATTCTTGTCCATATTAAAATTATGCCCTTATGTGATCAGGTAAAAGATTTTTATTAACATCTTGTCCTTCTGATTCATTGAAGCTCACCAAATCTTTTCGAATCAAACTTTACACATTATGTTTGAAAGCTGGGCAAGTTTCAATAGAATGACCCACGTTCTTGTTATGGTAATCACATGTGGCATTTGCATCATACCATTTTGGATAGGGTGGCTTTAATGGTTCTAAAATAACTGGAGATATCAAATCATTTTTTATCAGTTCTAAGAATAACTCAGTGTAAATCACAAAGATAGGATCAATATGAGCCATTTCTTAGTTATTTTGAGATCTCTTAAAATCACTCACTTGATTGTTAGGCTTTGAAGCTGATGTAATGATATGACTAAACTCATATACAGGTATTTAAAAGGTTGATTGATAGGTTGGTAGGTAAGCTGGTTATGGATATGGTTAGTAAGAGGCCTGTGTAATACCATTAACTACAGGATAGTAAATAGGATGAACAAGCGGTGGATATAAAGCATAGCTTCTAAATTGTTGCCTATCAAAATTCATAGCTTGGGCTTCAGTTTCTTTCTGTTTAGGCAACCATCCTTTCTTGATGGTTTTTCTTTTTTAAAGCTTGTTATTCTTGATGGCATTTTTAATATTTTCTCCTGAAATCATCATATCAGCTAAGTTTTTCATTGCATTCCATATCATCATCATAATAAGAAGATTTTAAAATGCTTATAAACAACATTATGATATCTTTCTTAGTTAAAAATGGTTAAACTTGAGTAGCTATGTCTCTCTACCTTTGAGCATACTTATTAAATGATTTAGTTACTTTTTTCTTCATATTCTACAAAGATAGACAATTAGGAGCTAAATCTATGATATGCTGATATTGATTGATAAAGTCACAGGTCATATCACTCCAAGACTAAATGTGAGTTTTATCCAACTAAAAATATCATCTAACAGTAAAACTAGTAAGGTTATCTTGAAATATGTGCATTAACAGCTTTTTATTATTAGTATGTGCAGTCATTTTCCAGTAGTACATGATAATGTGAGTTTTTGAGCATTTTGTACCATCATATTTTTTAAACTCTAGCACTTTAAACTTTGAAAGAATAACAACATCTAAGACTAAACAAAGCCCAACAACATTCACGAAATCATAAAAACTAATTTCCTCTACTGTTCGTAACTTTTTGTCAAGCATATTCATCTTTTGTTCAACTTTTGAGCTTTCTAAAGTCTTTTTTTCCTTAGGCCTTAACTTTTTTTCTTTTTTAGATCATCCAAGTTGGGGATTGATATTGATTCTATTACCTTTTCAGTAAAGATATGATTTACATAACTCTGGTAATATCCTAGATTTGAAGTCGATGGTATTTTGGGGTATGAATACCCTACAGGGTATGTGTACTGCTATGATAGTGCATCTTATGTAGACTGATCTTGATGGGGTTCATAACTAGAAAGATAAAGAAGATCAACAACATCTTGTGAGAAAAGGTCTTGTGGGTTAGTATTTTTTTCTATACCTTTCTTTTTGTTTAACTTATTCAAAACTTCCAGAATCTTATTCAATTCTCTTTCAAGCTTTTCTTAAACTCTCTCTATCTTCTCGAGATGATTGAAATTTTTTTATTTCATTTGTCTGGCTTGAGCTCTGGTGTTGTACTGATGGTGAATGTGTTGAACTAGGTTTTTAGAGGGTGGAGCTATCTTTGAATCTTGTGTACCATAATTGCATTATTATTAGAAATGACATGCTTTATGTTTGGTGCTTTAATGCATAAATGGAATGTACATTTCCATGGATGAGATATAATATATGGCAAATATTCCTTATATGAAAATGATGCAAATGCACAATGTGAAATATGACAATAAAAATGATGCATGATAATGTAAATACACAAACTCAAACAAATAAAATAGTTAGGTGATCAATATATCACACAAATTATTTTTTCTTATGTCCTAAATTTAGGTTACATATATTAATATATAGAAAGAACTTTATCTTAAGGCTAGCCTCGTAAGTGTAAATTATATGTAGGGTTAGGTGACTTTGACCACTAAAGGTTCTCATATTTTTTATTACATCATTATCCATTACAGACTAGTAAAGCATTCTAATCCTCACACATCACAGGCTACCAAAAGAAATGATTCAATTTAAGTGAAAGTTTTTGCTAGCCATTGTAGATATTATTATCTGACGAGGGTGTAGGTATTTACTCCCTCATAAGAGGGACAAAGCCTGGTATAAAGCTTATATAATGCAAATACATATGATAATGTGTATAAAGAAACATAAAATTGCATGTGATAGTGTGTATAAAGGAATATAAAATTTTCAACCTCATAAATCAAGACAAAAAATGAAGAACGTTAGTAAACAAATAACATAATCATTACATTTTAAAACCACTAGATTAAAGGATAGGATAAATTTAAAATTTATGGCCTGACTCTCTAATGATCTCTAGTGGAGTCGTCAAACTATCATAACAAATAGATTTGTAAATTTATAGCTAGACTTAACTTAAAAAGTCGTCACCAATCTTTTATCTAAATGTGATTAGCCATCTAATAAATCTATCTTTTTAAGAAGCTCCTAAACTTGACTAAGGGTCCTTAAAGAATAGGTTCTGACCTTCTAAATAGAATTAAGTTTAAGAGTTCGATTACGTATGGAGAATGTTATAGCACTCCCACATCGCCCATCCTAAGATAATACCATTTAATTTTAAATTATCTTAACAATTATCTTGGTTTTAATGATTTTTATTTTAATATTTAAATATTAGAAATGGTGTTTAAGATTTCTCTATCAATTTAGTAGAATTCTTAAAAATACTTCATCACCTCAAGAGTATTCAAGAATCCTATTTGTTTTCTTGAAGATGTTCCATCGTCTGAAAAAAATTTAATCATTTTTATTTTGATTTTTTTATTAAATATATATCTAATTATTTCACCATTTGAGCCAAATTAAAAATATCTTCCCACATCAAAATTTCTTAGATAATCAACCATTTGCGATTACTAAGAATTTCATCCTTAGTATTATTTTTTATTTTTGTTTTATTTCTAAATTTTTAACCATGTGGATCAATTTAAAATTTCTTTTTTGATTTCTAAATTTTTCACCATTTGGGACAACTCAGATTTTTTTTTTTAATCTTTGGAAAGAAAGTAATATGACAATTAATTTATTTTTAAGTTTCATTTAAATTCTTCCACCAATTGGGACAAATTTAAAGAATTTTTTTACCTAGAGAATTCTTAAAAAATTTACCATTTGAAAGTTTTAAGATTCTCATCATTGGATAATTGTCAAATATTTCAACCAAAAAAATTTTATTTGGAAAAGAATACAATTACTTTTATTAAAATTTTATCTAAATTATTCTACCGTTTAGGATAAATTTAGAGAATTTTCTCACTTAAAAATTTTAAAAAATCAACCATTCTTGACTTATTTTTATTGAGGTTAACTTTCATTTGTTTTTAAAGAAATTTTTATTTAAATTATATAAAAAATACAAAAATATTGAATTTATAAATTATTTATTTTATTATTAATGAACTTATAAATAAAAAATTATTGATAGTTGATGTTTCTAATTAAATCAATGTATATCTAATTAAACTTTAAATCGCCTTATAGCATGTCACTAACAATATGATATACATAAAAAAAATTTCATGAAATTAATGATTTTATAACTATTTAAATTATGTACAAGAAGACAATGGGCCACCACGTTAAAACCAATATAATTAGCAAAGAGCAATAGCAAGCAAATTCTTTATGAATAGCTTACCTGTGATGACAATCCCAAGGATTTACTTTTATTAAAAGCTATGTTGCTAGCCCATTGATAGCATCCAGCCTATGTCATCAACACGCCGCTGAATGGACTTCAAATGCAAATTCAATGATAAAACTATCTGGCATTAGAAAACATGGAAGCAAGCTACATTATGGATGGTCATGAAGCATCTTCTAGTAATTGATCAAGCTCTCAGATAAAATGACCAATTGATGAACTAAAGAGGTATTGGCAGACGAGAGTGTTGTAGGGTTTGAAGTTAATGTCTTTGATGAGAGTAGTAAGCATCAGGTATAAAGCTTTGGCTAAAGCTTCTGTGCTATTACTGTCATCAAGACCATTGTTGGATTGAGAATCTGGGTTTTTGTCAATTTCCTCTCTGATCATGTTGATTCCTTGTGTGTTCTTTAATCGATGATTAATAGGTCTATTTATAGGTGAGAATTCATGTCCAAACAGTGCTTCAACTCATAATAAACTTTTGATAAAATCTATCTGATAGTTGAGTTGGATTATGACTGAATTTTCTTTTTAAAAAAACAATTATCCAACCATATAATCATTTTTCAACTAAGTCCCTATCATTTTTTTATTTTTTTTAATGAAAAAATAAACAATAAATACAATAAAATAAAATTTAAACCTTAGACAAAATAGGATGTCTATAAATATATATATGCAAGAATCAAGAAATTTATGTATATACAATCACAAACAAAAGATAAAAAGCATAATTTAAATGAACACAAATTTGCTTCCAATATAATCACAACAAAAGATAAGCATATTTCCCATTGTCAATTCAAATATTGACATGCTAACTGGTTTAGCTTATTAGTGAGATTATATGATATAGAACTATTAAGAACTCTCTGCTTCCTAAAAAAAAAAAACCATTTGCCTTAATTAATTACTTATTTTTAGGAGAAAATATAAATGGGAGAAGAATTAAGGGTGTAAATAATATATTAATATTCAAAAGTTATTCGAGTTCAATTAGAATAAAATTTGAATTTGGTTTAGTTATTATTAAGTTGAGCTTGAGCTTGAGCTCGAGTAACTCAACTTATCGATTAAGTCGAATTTGAGTATTTTTATAATCGGCTCGAGTAGCTCGCGAATCTAATCGAATTTTTATATTTTAATTATTTTAATTAATAAAATATCTTGAACTTGAATTCTAGCACAAATAATGAATTTTTATCAAATATAACAATTAAACTTATTTTTATATGTTTATTGAATCTAATCAAGGGAGCTCGAGTAGCTTAATTTATATATCTAGTCAAGTTCGAGTTAAAAAAATTAAATTCAATTAAATTCGAATCGAGTTTCAAGTCTCAAATTTTAAATCAAGCTCGTGCTCAAATTTAATATTATATCGATTTGAATTCGATCGACTACATCCCTAACAACAATAAAAAAAAAATTTTATTTAAAAAGCTATCATTTTGTCTTTTCATGCCCATCGACTTTGAAAAAAAAAGAAAAGCTTGCAATTAGGGTTGGCAATCCAACCCGAGATTGATGGGTTTCGACTCAACCCGACCTCATAGGGTCGATTTTTTTTTTTGAAAAATCTAGTTTCGAGTCCGGTCAGGTATTACTAAGAAAAAATCGAGATAAGGTCAGGTTCGGGTTTTAGGCAAACCAACCCGATACTATATTAATTTTTTTTTAATTTTTTATTTATATATAATATATATTTATATATTTATATATTTATATTTAAAAATTAATATTTTATATTTTAAAAAATAATATTTTATTAATTTCGGGTCGGATTGGATCGGATACTGTTTATATAATATCAGATTTCAAGTCAGGTTCAAGTATTAAAAAATAAAAAAATTTTAGATCAAATCAAATACGGGTTTTATGATTATAAAAATCATATCGAATTTAGATTAAACAAAAATCTGCATCGATCCGACTTATTGCCAACCCTACTTGCAATCTATGTGGCATAGCATCTAGGCCCACGAACCAGGTTTTAGGGTAATTACTGCAGCCCATAATTACCATTAATTAGCTGCTTTGTTTGTGTCTATAGGCTCAGGATCCTGCAACTAACAATTGAAAATACTGACTCCATGGGCTTAAAGTCTGGCTTTCTTTGTTCTTGAGCCTACGGTGTTAGGGCTTAACTTATCCGAAACCCAACCTAGGCCTACCTATTATTTTTTTTTTTTACTATTATATTATTTGATGACCCAAGAAACCAACCAAGCCACAGTTTTTTTATCAAAGCAGTTGTAGTTGTCCTTTATGTTATGTCACGTCAGATTGCTTGAGAAATTTTTTTTTCAAAATATACAATCTGAAATCTATTTATAGGCGACGAAAACTTTTGTTTTCTCGTTGAACAAAGGTTATTTAAATGATCAAGATTAATTTTGATGAAATTAAAATAATGATAGAAATTAAATTACTTATTATAATAATAAAATTAAAATTATTAGTAAGATATATATAGATTTAAAAATAATGATAATAATAAGATATATTATAATAAAAAAATGATATTAAAGATAATCAATTAAAAATTATGTCATAAAATTTTAAATTATTTAATATTTATAAAATTATTTTTATGTCAAATAATAATTTTATAAATAAATAATTGAAATTTATTTATTAATTTATTGTATAAAAAAATTATTATTATTTCATAATTTCTAAATAAAACATTAATATAAATTTTGTCATTAGATTCTAATTATATAAATTCGAACAATACTTTTTATAATTGTCTAATAAAAAAAATGGCATCGACATGGACATTTTGGTTAAGGCTGCTTGCCTGTTTCATTCGATTTAATTTTATATATTTATATTAATTATTTATCTCTTGCTTCTAAAATTTTATATTTTTAGATGTTAATTAAAATAATAAACGAGCCAATAAGTTAAGATTTTCCATTCGAAACGTTTTAATTTATATATATTTTTTTATTTTTTTTCTAAGTACATGCACCTATTCTATTTCTAATCCTAATTAGGTTGATATGGGTAGTGAGCAGTTGTTACTTGTCACGTTTAAAATGGAGTCAATTTCAAATGCTTAAGACAATTTCAACTTTGGAATTAATAATTTCTGTACATATTCTACCAAATATCATATTTGTTTATATATAAAAAAAAATCGTAGGTTATAAATGATAAAGGTTGTTAAAATGTTTGGACTTTAATTTAAATTTATTAATATTATCTTTTAAGAATGATTGTATGTATCAATTGCTTTAATTTATTTAAAATTTAAACTTGAGAGAGAAAGAAACAAATAAAGATGGTTGAGGCTCGGATAAATCAAGCTTTGGGTTCAAGAACAATTAACTTTGATCTTGCTTGATTGGTCAGCTAAAAGTTGTTGCCATACGAAATTGCTTTCTGTTGACTTTACGAATAGTTTTTTCATATTTTGGAGTAGACGCAACATCTTTGGTAGTTCCGAAATCTGATGAATCAACTTGTTTCAGAGACAAACAAGGGTCAATTTCCATTTCCAATGGTGATTCAGACAATAATTTTACAAGATCACAAAAACACTAATTGGCATTTCTTGCCTCATATGTTTTCCCTTGGAGATTAGCCTCCATCATGGAAAATTATTTGTGATTACAAACCATAGCAGCCGACTACAGGCTCTAGCTATTACTTTACAACTGATCACAGCTGATGAAATTACCTAACACATGTTACAAAATTGCTTACAAGATTTATAACAGTAGATTGAACTTCTGATCAGTAGTAGAATCCATTGATTCCGTTTTCTTCTGGTCACTGTCCTTACCGACAACAATGCCGACCAATTTGCATGGTTCAGCCTCTTCCAGCATTTGAACTACGGCTCTCATGGTGGGTCTAGGGGCCGGCAGTGTGGCCGTGCACAAAATGGCAATTCTCAACATCTTGACAGCATCTTCTTTGAGAGCATCAGGGATTCTTGGGTCCACTATACTTAAAACACCCTCTTTATTTTTTATTTTGCCGCAGACCCAAGTCACTATGTCCTTGTTATCTCCATACTCTGGTTCGATTGGTCTCTTTCCACTCACTAGCTCCATTAATACCACTCCAAAGCTGTACACATCGCTCTTCTCGTTAACCTTGTAGGTGTAACCATATTCTGCAGAATTAACATTTTACTATTAACAAACAGGATCTGCTTATATATGTTCTTAATTCTCATAAACCAATGGGAACTTGAAAGAGTAAACAGCAAAAAAAGTAACTTACCAGGAGCTATGTAGCCATGGGTGCCTGCAATGACTTGGGTGGAGTCTTTACCACCATTGGCCTGAACAATCTTGGCAAGTCCAAAATCAGCAATCCTTGGCTTCAAAAACTCATCCAGTAATATGTTACTAGATTTGACATCCCGGTGGATAACTGGCCTCTCGCATCCATGATGAAGGTACTCTAGTCCCTTAGCTGCTCCAACTGCAATCTCATACCTAGTATCCCAATCAAGCTCCATTTTCCGACTTGTGTGCAATCGATCCCACAAGCTCCCATTAGGCAAGTATTCGTACACCAACAAGCTTGAGTCTTCACTTGTAATGCTGCAGTAAAGCTTAACCACATTGACATGTCTTATTGAGCTCAATGTCTGGACCTCCGCGTCAAATTCCTTTTCCTTTCCTGCACGTTTGCTGAGGATTGGGGTAGTACTCCGGCTCTTTCTGCGGCCATGAGAATCTGTGTTCCATATGTGTTTCACAGCAAGTTCCACACCATTAGAAAGCATTACTTTGTATACATTCCCAGACCCTCCTTTTCCAATCAGATTCTCTTGCTTGATGGAATCAAGAATTTCATCTTCAGTGAAAGTTAACACATGGAAAGGCTTAACATCCCAAGATTCTTCCTTCAAAGAACGGCCCTGATCTTTTTCTTTCCTCCTTAAATGTAAGAAACATCCTAGCGAAGCAAGCAAGATCGTTGCACCAAGAGCGAAACAAACTATAAGCGTACGAACATTTTTAGACATGCCAGAATCTGGTGGACATTGCTTGAAAGATCTGACAGTTGAACTGCAAAGGCCAGCGTTTCCAGCCAAGCTACCATTATATGCTTCAATGGAGAGAGACTGTGGTATAGGACCAGATAACTGATTATAGGATAGATCAAAAAGGTTCAGCTTGAGATTCGACAAGCTCTCTGGAATTTCACCGGAAAGTTCATTTCCAGACAAATTCAGAGAGTTCAATGTCAACAAAGATCCTAAAGACGATGGGATTTGGCCAGAAAGAAAATTATTAGCCATGTTTATGTCACTGATGGAAGCACAAGAACCTAGTGACTCTGGTATAGAACCAGATAACCTGTTGTTTTGCAATTGAAGGCTGCTCAATGTTTTCAGTTCCCCAATTCCGTCAGGGATTTTCCCTGAAATCTGATTGTTGTTCAGTTGAATTGCAACCAAAGATGTAGCTTCTGAAATCTCTTCTGGCAACTCTCCTGATAACCGATTGTATGCAGCTGACAGTATACCAATCTCTTTTGCGTTCTTGATATCAGATGTAATTGGACCTTCAAATTGATTGTAAGCAATGTCAATAATATCCACGTTTGGTAATCCCCATATTCCAGCCGGGACTCTCCCCGAAAGCGAGTTGTTACTGACTCTAAACCGCACTAAAGTGTTACAACTTGCATAAGTCACTGGAATTTCTCCGGTGAACCTGTTCTGAAGCATAAGAAGCCTCGTCATGGTTCCTTTCTTGCACATGTCTGGAGGAATTGGTCCAGTCAAGAAATTTTCTGATACATCGATGTAGTCGAAATCAGCCCAAGAACCTAGATTTTGAGGCAGAGGACCAGTCAACATGTTGGTGTAAAGAGACAGATTCACCAGTTTCTTGAATTCACCCAACTCGGGTGGTACTTCACCTGTAAACTGGTTCTCAAAGAGTTGCAGACTTACCAGATTGGACAAATACCTCACTTCTGAGATATCTCCTTCAAGATTATTGGCTGAGGCATCGAAATATTCTAGTTTTGTCAGATTTCTTAATCCAACAGGAAGTTTTCCTGTCAATTCATTGCTATAAAGCTCAAGCTGCCAGAGATTTTGAAGCTTTCCAATCTCCACCGGAATTTCTCCAGATAAATAATTGTCTTGGAGCTCTAATTCCATAAGCTCGATGAGATCTCCAATTGCTAGAGGAATCTTCCCTTCAATGCTGCAATTCGCCAAATAAAGCCAATTCAGTTTCTTCAGCTTCAGAATCTGATCAGGAAATGGAGTCCGGTCAAAAGGATTGTCCCCGAGGCTCAGAACAGCAAGATTGGTCATGTTTTCAAGCGATTTCCATGGGAAAGGACCAGAGAATCCGCTTCCATTCAAATAAAGGTACTGTAATTCGCTGAGAGTAGATATATCCGGAAATGAACCCGTAAAAATATTGTTTCCAAGATCCAGATATTGAAGCTTTACACAATTACCCAAATCTTTTGTGATTGCACCATACAATAAATTGTACCCCAAGGAAAGCTTATCCAAGGATTGAAGCTGGCATATTGAATCCAAAGGAAGAACACCCGTCAGCTTCTGACTTGAAAGCTCGATTTCCTTAACCGACCCTTCAGCGTTGCAAGTGATTCCATTGAAGCTGCAGACAGAATTGGCAGCCCACCATGAATCAAGAACATTGGTGTTTGATTTATTAAGAGCAGATTTCAGGTTCAACAATATTTGGACTTCATCAGATTTTACACAACAAGGCAAGGAGAAACAGAACAGAAGACACAAACGGAGAAAGATTTGCCGGTAAGGAGAGGCGTTTGACATTCCGGAGACTGGAAACAAACAAGAAAGGATGACTTTTATTGAAAGGGCTCCCTTGTAATTAAGAGACACAAAAGAAGAAGAACAACTCAAGATAGTTGCATTTAAACGAAGGTGACCAGAGGGATTTATTATTACAAGGGGGGCTTTCTTTTTCATTTGTCTGTTATAACGGTCATTGTTTTGTAGTAAAATTCTTAAAAACAATGGCGAAAGCACATTTTTTTGGAAACAGAAAAAGGTTTATCTGCTGTTGCTGTTCATTTATTTATGTTAGCTGGAACAAAGTAAACATTTTATTTTCCTATATGAAGCCAGCAGCCACCGCCTGTTTTATTCTTTTTTAAACTATTTTTTCTACATGTAACCAGTTTTGTTTATTTGTATTTAAGGTTCTGGTCTTATCTCCAAAGCTGTGGACTAAAATGGGTGCCCTACTGTGTCAATTGATGACAGTAAGAAGCAGCCATGGGGTAGTAGGCAGTTGACATGTAAAAGACAAAGGAAGACTTGAGCTAAAAGTATCAAAAGTTAATCTTTGGTGCCTGACCATCTTCCTAAAATAAAAAACTTGACATTATCCAAAGTTAATCCAACCCTTATAAGTTTCTTAAGATTGACTGATTTCTTAACACGATTGTTAAAGCTTTTTTCTCTTTTGTTCTATGATATGTTGGAAAAGATTTAAATGAAATTTTTAGATGAATTTTGTAAAATTTTTTATTAAAAGTGATTAAATAAAAATTAAAAATTAAAAATTAAAATCGATAAATTAAAAAATTTTGTTATATAAATTAAGTATGTAAATTTTAAAAATTTTTTATAAACTTATATATTTTAAGATAAATATTTTTAGTAAAAATGATGATAAAATTTTTATTATTGAATAAATATCGATCAAATTTAAATTATAAATAATATTTTTAATAATTTTTTTATATATTATTAATTTACACGTTAAACTTTATTAATCTATCTGTTTATATTTTTTATCAATATTTTTTATTAAATTATTTTTTTAAAAAAAATTTACAGATTTTACATAAAAAATTTCATATAAATTTTATCATAATAATATGTTAATGTAGTACAAATCTTTAACATCAAGTATGAAATTTTGATCTAATATAATTAATAACATTAAATTATTTTTCATGAAATATTGTTTTTATATTATCTATTTTTTTAGAAAATTATTTGTTGTAATATAAAAATTTTCTGAAAGGTTTTATTTAAAACTTTTTAAGATAATTATATCTCAATGATTATTTTGCATATATATATTTTTTGTTACAATTGAAGTTTTACAAATAAATGAACTTTGATTTTAAAAGTTTTTACTTTTTTGTGAAAACAAAAATTAATTAATACAGGATAGTGAGGAATTTAATAATCTTAAAAGCAATGAGATTTAATAAAATTTAGTGGGTTTTAAAAAAGATAATAATTGAGAAATAGGTTTCAATGGGCTACGAAGGTCGCTGTTGCGAGGCAGATTTGATACGTGGAATCTCATCAGGCGATTGATGTACTCGTATTCTAGAGGGCGGTGTTTTCCTAGTTTACACTTAGGCATCCTATCATAAAATTTTTTAAAAAATGCGTTAACTATTTTATTTTATACATATATAATCTTTGGTTATTTTGTCGTTTACATTTTTTTTTTGAGAAAAAATTTAGGAACAGATTAAATTATTCCATCACTAAAATGGTATCAATTTATAAGAAAAATTTTAAAGATTTTTTTTTTAATTTTTTTGAATTTATAAATTATTTATCTTTAAATTTAAATCTAATGTTACCTATCTAAATTTTAAATTTTAATTACTTACATTAACTCTTATTGATCATCATATTTGCACATTTATTTACGATTATCTCTTATCTCAATTTTTTAATTTTATTTTATTTTCAAATAATTTTGAACTATTTTTTTCTATATTAAATTAATACATTCGCCATTTCATGGCTTATTATAAAAATTGAACTTTGAATGATTAAAAAATACTTGATTAATTTTGACTCTGACTTTTCCAACAAAATCCTAACAGTCAAAATAAAATTCATTTTTTTTTGGGTCTTTTTTACAGTCTCGAATCCCAAGACCAACCGTGTGGAATTTAGAACAGATTTCACTACAAAAGTCCAAATTTGTTCACCAAAAAAGGCATGTCGGCCCATGGGAATCTAGAAATTCAGGTACCGCCAGACAGCGAACTTCTCCGGGGCGCTTCGACGAAAACTGGGATGAGGTTAAAAAGCCAAAGGATAAAAAAATTTTGAAATAAAAATTTAATAATCATTTAAATTTTTTATATTTTATTATAATAAATCATATTTTAAATTAATTAAATATTTAAATATTTATTTTTATTTAATTAAACTTTTAAATATTTATTTCTTTTTTAATTAAATTTTTATTACTAAAAATTAATAGTAGTGGTTAACAATTTTTATTTAATGAGAGTTTAACTTGATAAAAATAAAAGTTTAAGAGAATTAATTATAATAAAATAATAATTCTTTTAAAAAAATTTATTCAAAAAATTTTTTAACCTTTCAAACTTAAAAGTTTTTTCCATCCGTAAACCGTCATTTCATTTCTTTTTTTTTTTTTTTTCATTCGAGTGAAGGACAACACAATTATTGTAGTAAATTTAAGTGATGGGCTCCCATTTCCCAACATGCATGGTATATTATTTTTGTAAACCAGATAATAATGCAAGTATTTTTGTTTTCTTGCTTGCCTTTGTTGTAAGAGATAATTAAAACAATAAAAAAAAAAAGAGACAAAGTACTATATGCCATGAACGGTTTGCGTTAATAAAGCATATGAGAGATCTTTAATTTGTCTAACTTTCATATTGGACTACAAAAGTTTCATTTCCCTTTTATAAAGTATATTTTCTTTTTTTTTGCCTTTGTCAAAAAAACCAAGCCACACTGATAAGAAAAAAGCTATGATACTTGGTTTGTTGAAGAATAAAGGAGCAAAAGGACAAATATTGGGTTGGAAGAAGACTTTGAGTCTTTGTTAGGTTAAAGATTTTATTTATTTATTTATTTATTTATCTCAAAATAACAATTGTCATTACCATAAACAATAATTATTAATTTTAAAAAGATACTGTCGAATATTATTTAATGGGAAGTTTAAATTCAAATACTTATAATTTTTTTTTATCCTTAGATTATAACGTTTTGTTAAAAAATTTATATTTAACTCTTCTTCTCCATATATAATTTATTAGATGGTCGAATCATGGTTGGTATCCGAAAAAAAGAAAATAAATATAATAAATCGCAAGGAATCTTGGGCTGCTAATAATGCCATCGAACATGCTATGAAAATTGTAATGTAGGAAAATAAATATAATAGAATCTTTATTTGATATGGTTTAGTTAACAAATAAAAAAAAATGAGTGTATCATTAGGAATAAATACCTAATTGTTTTTATACATCAATTTAGGACAACTTTAATTAAATTGATGAAAAACATATGCTGACACAAAATTTTTTTTATGTTCAATAATTAAGAAAGTAAATCAAAATTTTGAGTTATTTTTTATTTACTGCTCAGCTTTTATTAAATAACATTAAGAAAAGTAGTTCATTTTTCTGTCAAAAGGTTTCTCAAGTTTTCATTAATGTTATTTTTTTTGAGATAACATCAGTATCCTTGAATGTTTACACATGTAGGCCTTGATAGTTGTTACCCCACTTTGATTCAGATTGATTCTGGTGGGTATTCTCCGAACCTAATCAATCACGGCATTTGAAATTTCCTTCATTTTTCTCTTTATATGGTTTTCACAATCCATTCTCGTTTCTTTCATTTTCAAGACACAAGTTGATATACATGCTACAAAGCTATGGACATCCAGTGGCAATTGGGATTTGGGATCGTTTCTTTGGTTTCCATTTGGGTGGTTTAGGGTTTTGTCAGATCAGTTGCAGTTCAATTAGATAGCTATTTAACTTTTAAAATCATTAAATCAGAGTTAATTTAAATTGAATTCAGAACTTGTCTCAATTAATTTGTGTAAATATCTTTTAAAAAACGGCCTCTGTCATTTAATAAGTTTAAAATTTAAATTTCAATATGTACAATCTATTCTCAACTTTTAAGCGGAGTTCTCAGTTGAAAAAAAAATTCGAATTGGATTTTAGACAAGTTTAGTGAATTATTCAAGTTTCAAGTTTACTTCCACAGCATTTCACTTTGCAAAAAAAAAAAAAATTAATCATAATTAAATCAGAAGTTAGATATGGCTTTAATTTCTTCAATTACCTATGGGTATAAGTTATTGCAAGTTAAATTCATGATTAATTCTTTTTGTCACATTTTTAAAAGAATTATATTCACCATCGCCAGTAGTCCAGTACTAAAGAATAGAAGAAACCCAAGTTCCATTTTTCTTCAGTACTTGCCTTGATGTTCATGATCGATGTGGGCTCAGCTACTCAGACTAAATAATAAACAGCCAGATTGTTGAAAAATAATTGATCATCAATATTCTTCTTCCACTCTTCCTAGCTTGCTAGCTAGCGCTTGTTTCCTTTTGTCTTGTGCTGATTTTTCTACTTTACAAGTCAAAATTTTATCACTCCGCGTGCAGGCCTTGTAGCCAAACCATGTCCTTGGCTGCTTGATTTTGATTAATCAATTGGAAAAACAAGGTTTGAACTGTTTCCTAGCTATGGATCTTATCCTAAATTAGCATTTTTTATTAATTTATGCATCCTTGTCCCTTGTCTTACCTTGTTTTTACATATGAATATGATTTAATTTCATGGTCGGTTGCTTTAAACGTGTCAATAATGTAGGGTAATAAGTAACTTTTTTTTTTTTTTTTACTTTCTTTCTTTACTCTCCAATTATTGACCATTAAAAAGTGAGAGCCTTTTGGATACATGGTGAAAGTGTTGGGATCCTGGTGGTAAAAATCCTTATCACATTGCATCCAAATGAAGCATAAATAAAGATACAGAAATAACAATGTATTTTGTCTTTGGTTCCTTTATTCCTGAAGAGACTGGAGATGGGACTTATTGAGACGATTTGCTTGGAAGAAGGGAAGCGATTTTCTTGACTTGAGTGACAATGCCATTTTAAACTTGAATAATGCTTTTCTGACTATAGGGATTTGCCAGTTGCCACTGATAAAATTTTAGATTAGATAGCACTCAAAACGCAGAAAAACTAGCAAGAAACAACGTTTGAACAAGGGTAGGGATGAGTGGTCAATTGCTCAGATTCTTTTGTAGAAAATACAACATGTCAATGACTATATGAATGACTAGTTCAATAATGGAGGAGACAGTCATTCAATCTCTCTAGGAAAATCTTTGAAAATTTGAAAACAAAACATTTAACCTACTAAGCTTAATTGACAACTCAAATGACTTTTTTTTTATTATTAAAATATTGATTAGCAGTGCTAATTGATGAAATTATATGATAAAGAAAATGAACATAAACAGCTTTAACATTGAATCTGGGTTGAAGTTGGATCTCCGGAAATTGTTTACTTTCATTTCAAAATTTCCCTTGAAACTTTATAATACCACGGTTAATTTGAAACTAGGTGCAGCAGAGGCATACTAGCTCAGAACATAAGAAGACATCATTGCTTTATAATTCAATAATTCAAGTATAAACAATAATTCAAGTGCATGTTGTGTCACAACTCATAACCCATCATTTCTTTTGTTTTATCAAATAATTTCCTACTCACTAACCCACTTCATTAAAGAACTTTGACCACCTGATTCATTCTGAAACTTTCCCAACATTCACTTTTCACTTTGGCCTATCTTTTTTTTTTTTTTTTTTTTTTGCAGATATTTAAAGTAGCTTTAATCTTTCCTAGTGGTCTAGAAAATAGCTTTATAACAGTTGTCGTGGCACTCTTAACGTCTAATTTCATCTGTCAATTCAATGGTGGGTTTTTTTTTTTTTTTTTTTTTTGTTTCAGAATGCTGGAGAATGATTTAAATCACCTTCTTTTTCAGGGTCCTTTTCCTGTCGTTAATTTTCATGTTAATCAGAGCAGCTAAGGAATTATGGCAGCAAAAGATTAAAGAGCATTAGCTAAATACTATATTCCTTTCAATCCAACATTTAGGATATGGTCTATCTGATGGTGCTTGGCCCAAGGCCACTTGGGACCATTTTAGAGAAAATCAAATCAACAAAAGTCATCAACGCCAAACTGAAGATAACATTCGTCAGTTTGAACGTTGAAATTTGATACAAGACTCATAATTCACCATGAATATTTGCCAGAAGCCCAAAACCCAGATATGGCTCATTTATGATTTATCTGACGGAGAATTTCTTCTTTTTTCTTTTTTTTTTTCTGTTAAAGAAAGCTACAATCTATTTTAGAGGTGACCAAGAAAATGTTGTAAACATAACTCTTGTTATTAATGTGTACTATATTATATAGTCACTGTCCAAATTTGACAATCTTATTCATCTTATTTTTTAAAATAATATTATTAGTGCAATAATATAACTTAGTCAACATTCAATGTTTCAACTAGTTTACTTTTATGAGTCGCGTAAATATACATTTTCTTTTGAAAATGACTTGAATAGTTCATATTAAGTATAAAAAAAATAAAATTATAATACCCAAAGCAAAGCTCTAGAATGTTATAGTTTGAAAAATAATGTTTTAATAATAATCCAATAAATATACGGATTAAAATTTCAATACTTATAATTTTTTATCTACAAATTACTATTTCTTAAGAGAATCATTCATCCAATTATTTAAATTTAAGAACAATTTTATTTTTATTAAAATGTACATCTATGAAAAGATAAAATATATATCACTTTCATTCTGTAACTTAATTAAATCAATCATTAATTTATTAAAGAAAAAATTTATACTAACTTATTTTTTAACCAGTAATTTAATTATTTAATTCTTTTTTCCACTATTTAATATCATATTAGGGGAGTTGGGTTGTTGGCAGTCAATAAAGGCTAGAGATGAAAACAAAAACCATGCCTTTTCATATATTATATGGACATGGAACGATCCTTTTTTTTTTCTTTAATTGGGCATTTTCAACTTTCAACGTGAATTATTACAATTGGAAATAATTTTCTATCAAAATAAAATTATATTGGGCAGAGACATCTAGTGCTTCATTAACGTTTATTTCATTGAACAAATTTCTTCAACCATATTATGCAAAAAAATTTTGATCGTCATTATCGCAACATTGCCAAGTGTATGGCTTGACGAGATGACTTGAAATTCTTGATTAATTAAAATGAGTTTCAACACAATAAGTTAAAAAGACAGAGCATTATTAAGAGTACTTAAAGTTGATTTCAAAATTAAAAGTTTCGAATTTTATTTTCAATCGTAATTCAAAAGAAAAAAAATAATCGTATTTATGACATCACCAAAAATTATATTGTCAAATGAGAAAATATTGTATAAATAGAATAACAATAAAACAAATGTGTGATTAATAACATGCCAAAAGAAACAATCAAATTGAAATATTGAGCTCCCTAAAAAGGAAAAAAAAAAAAAAACCAAGAAGTTTAGTGACAATGTGAAGGATTGAGATATACCTATATGGTAAGGTAATATAATTGCTAATTATGACTGCTTAGTGCTTGCAATCTCGGAAAAATCATTCTCAAATCAAGGAGATTGGATTCAGGACATAAATTCTGAAATCTTGGAGCTGAAATTGATTCTTTCTTAGTACTGAGGAGAGATAGCCTACCAACAACAGGGAGCCCATAGGCCTTTCTTCACTCTCCTTTAAGCCCATGAAAACAGTGAGGTGGCCCGTGGGCATCGGCTGAGAGGTTCTTGAAAGAAAGAATTTCCTCCAGTTACCGGCGATGATTCCTGTAAGCTTGTGATGATTGTTTGCTAACTATATTACTCAAAAAGGAGGGCGGAAATGAAAACAAAGTTGATGTAAAAAACCTACTCCAAACGTACAGAAATCATTGTCATAATAACATATATGAAATTACAAGTAAACAGGAAATCTTCGAGGAAAGTAGTCCTGATTCAACCGCTGCAAGACAAAAAAAAAAAAAGGGGTGGGTTGATGGTAGATTCTATTTCTAGAATAACAAGAAAATATCGTATAGTAATTAAACAGAAAGTTCCAGGACTCCCTGTAGGTTGATCATCCCAATCCTGTTTTTCTCTGTCGGTCTCTCTGTAAACCCCATTTCCTTACTTTAAGCTGAAACTCAGCAGAAGCAGGTAGAGACTTCACTGTCTGGACTGGACTCAGTATCTCAATCACCTTCCTTACAGTTGAGCCTCGGAGATTATCAGCTTTCTCCAGTGTCCTTTAGCAGCCTGGCCTTTAGCGTGTCCATTGCTGACTCAAGCTATAACGCCTCGCCGTCAATCAGTCTAATCCCAAAACGCCTAACCAGGTTCAACAGTGGAGGAGTTGCCACACTCTCTTGAACCGTCGTCATTGCCTCTGTCAATTCTCGCACTTATCTTCTAGTCTCGCATTAATTCGCTCGATGGTTTCTTTTTGTTCCGAGGTTAGTAGTTTAAAATAGTAAGAATGGCTTAAACCCACCTACCCAAAGGAGAGTCTTCTCGAAAGAACTTAACCATGGAGAAGAATAGAATAGGAACGCGTTCTTTCAATGCCCTAGATTTCTCTTCTAAGTATTATTCCCAGTGAGACAAAATTTAAGAATCAATAACATCAGCCTTCAAACTGAAAAAGAAAAAAAAATGTCAAATCTTATTAATGCAACACAAGACTACAAGAGTGACCCTTTTCCAGGAAGTGGGAATAAATAAGGTCTAAAAAAAAGTTTTGATTTACTTTTAGGAACTAGGCTGCAGTAAAGAATAAATGAGGATCCAATGTCTAATAAAATGGGCCTTAATGTTGGACTTGGTACTACAAATAGAATAAATTAAATACAGCTCAACCCTTGTATGAATGGTGCAGTCCATGGCTCGGTCGCTGACCGGTAATCATGCATATCTCGCCTTTTGTTTTTCCCTTCCACAAGAATACAACAACACCGCAATGTTCGTCTTTTTTTTGGTACAAAAGATAGAAATAAGATACCAAAGCACTGGCAAAAAAAAAATCTGGCGGTTTATCATGACGAGGAAACCTGCCAGCCCAGATCGAAGGCATCCAATATTTTCTTTGCACTTGGTCGTGCAGGGTACGCGTTGGCCTACCTCGTCTGTCTTTGTCTTGAGGTGGAACTAAAATGGGCAGCTTTTGTCGTCGAGGTTAGCTGAAGTCATGATGTATAAAACTACGAATAAATATAAAATAAAATTATATTATATTATTTTATGTTTAATATGTATAAAAATTAAAATAGAATAATTTATTTATTGATTAAAATTATTTTTTAAAATTTTATATAATTTAAACTATTAATATAATTTTTTAAAATATAATAAAATATGTAAATTCTATCATAATAATTAAAAATAATATTTTTTATTCTTAAAAAATTAAATTATTTTGTGTTAATATAATAATTAATATTTCTTGTAATATTATTTTTTTAAATATAATATAAAATAATTATTATTTTATTTTATCTATCATCTTAGATGTTAAAAAGGGCCTATAATGATTTTTTCCTTAATTTAATTAGGGTTCAAAGACTTTTTGAAGGGATAATTTTGCTCCTTTGTTAGAGATATGAGATGACAAATTCCCATCATTTTATATGTCACGGCTTAGGAAAAAAAAGTTTAAAAGAAGTTTTTAATTGAGAACGAAAAATTAGAATTTAACTATTTGAATAGAGAAAGTACATCAATGTAAAAGTATTTAACCTAAGATTATTATGTAAAAATTAAAACATCACACATGTAAGATCAAACATAGCTATTTAAGTAATCATCTTAAAACTACGAAAGTAAAACAATTCCGAAATAATTATAATTTTTTTCTTCGCGTAACGATTTTTTAATGGATAGTTATCTAATATCAAAAGTAAAGAAATATTTTAATTTTATATTTAATAATTTTAATAATTTTTTTATTAAAATTTTATCAAATCAAAAGCTTATACAACAGTTATACCACATCGACATAATAAGAGTGTAAAACTCACACTTAAATAATCATATTAAATTAATTAAGCTTTCATATTTATTTGCATTAAAATTAATTTGTTAACTAATTTTATTAAATTAAATCATCAATAATAGTAACTTACAAAAAATTCTAACTCTGACCTTCCATCTTTCATTTTAGTGTATCCAGATGAAGTTATTGAAATATAATAGATCTATCCAACTCAAACAAAATGATAAGTTAATTAACTCATTAGATTTCTTTAAAGAAATTTATTTATGCATTAATCAAGGTTAAATAAAAAGGGTGTTTCATAAAGTTTTTAGTTGATGTCATGGTTTATATCTTTAACAATAATTTTCCTGTTATTTTTCTTTGCATCCATCATCATGATTTCTTAGCTGTTGCAAACTCAAAAGAATCTGTTTGCGGCATAAGCAAGCAAATATATGGCATTTTTTTTTTTTTTTAATAAAATGGTCGTGATTTTTATTGATAAAAATTTATAAACATTAATATTTAAATTTTATATTTATTAATATTATTTATTAAAAATAATTATATAAACTAATTAAATTTCAATTTTAACATTTTAAATTGATTAAGAGGTCAAATGAAAGTCACTACATTTTCGTTTTAGTGTGATAACTCGTTTTTTTTTTTTTTTAATGCAAATCACATTGCCAAAGTGTCAGGATAACATCAGTGAGGCATGATGACCTCTGTTTATCAACTGGAGTTTGGAGGTAAGAGCTCCAGTTGAAAGTTTTCCATTATCTTTGCAGGTTTTATTTATATTTTGTCTTTTTTTTTTCCCTTAATGTTATAAAGATTTTCATGCCATTTAATCATTATTATTTATTTTTTGATTTATAAATTTTAAAATATCTTTATAATTTAATATAAACAAATTTATTACTATATAATAAAAATTATTATATTTTAATTAAATTTTATTATAAATAATATGTATTATTTTTTTATTGAATTAAAATTTTAAAATTCTTAATATTATAAATAGTATTAAAATATATATAAATAATTTATCTATAAACTTTTAAAATAAAATCCATAATGATCAATTTTTCATTTTTACGTCACCATTATTATTTTATTATTCAAATATATATCTCATAATTAATTTTAATTTTATTATTTTTAATATTTTCAGAACCAATTTTATAAGCTCAAGAATATTTACTGTTAAAACCATGTCAACATCCAAACTATATAATCAAGCATGTAATTATACAGGGGTTTCCAAAATCACATTCCTCACTAAAAACAATTTCAATAAATACCATATCTGTCATCTCAAACATCATTCATGATCATCAAACTTTAATTATTTGTCCTTGGCCAAACCACAATTGCCAACCTAATTAATCATAATTATAATTAACCTCATGCAACCAGTTATTTAATTAAACTATTTACGTTTGGGTTTGTTGAAAGGAGAGACAGTGACCAAAGTAGTGACACCTGGACTAATCATACGTAGACAGGAAAGATAAAAATGACAAAAGGCATTCTAAAACCATGTTGCCATCCAAGCGCACTTTCTTTCTTGCAGCATGAAAGCGTCTAATAATGTATTTAAAAAAGTAATGATTAATGCCGACTATCTTTTGATAAATTGAATGTTATTGAAGTTGGGGGTTATTATAATAAAAAAATTTTAAGAATAAATTTGAAATTTAAAAAATAATTAATATTAGTTGATAAAGAAAGAGATAAAGAGTTTGGTCAGAAAAGTTAAAGGAAATTGATAAAAGGACTATCTAGCAAGAAAGTGAAGCAATCTTTGGGAATACTTGGCAAATAAGCATAAGCTCTTTATTTTAACTTTAATTTAACAACCAAAAGCCAAAAAAAAAAAGGAAAAAATAAATGCTTTTTTTATTTAGCATATCACATAAGTTGCAATATAATAATTTTTATATTATATATATTAAATATAAAATAATAATAATATAAATACATAAATTATCAACTTTATTTAAAAAACACCTTAATCCAACGACCGTTTTCATAATAACGATATCTTTAATTATTTAGATTTGTTTAAATTTTGTCTAAAATGACCATGTTGTTTTGTATTTTTAAAGGGGTGGTTTCGTAAATAGGAGAGGAGTCCTAGAATTTTGAAACTGAGATCTTATTGTGGGAGAAAGAAACCTTGGCAGTTGAGGTTACGATGCTGGTCCAAAACCAACAAAAATATCTGCTCCGAGATTTGCCCTTGAAATAGGCTAAAAATTTCCAATTCAGTCAATCTCCTATTTTCTAACATCTATTCATGTGTGGCTTTGTTTGTAATTTTCTTCAACTCGCAGGCCATTTCGATTTCCTCGTTGATTCTTTCGTCACAGTCTAACCAACCAGTCTTTTCTCCACTCTCTCAACGGCAACCGCCACGTCTCTCGACGGAAGCTCAAAATTTCAACGACCAGAGAACCAGAAAATCCGGTTTTGGAGAGAGAAACAGAAACGGTTATAGAGAAAGAAAGATAGAATCGTTGAAATTCAAAGGGAAGGGATGGCGATCCCTGAAGCATACCGCCAACAAGCAAGAGGGAGACCTTCAACATCGTCTTCAACTCGAGCGGCGGCTCGACCGCCGGTTCAAGCTAGAGTTCCACTCCGGCGGCTGCTTCGTGTCGCCTCCGTGGCGTGCGGGATACAATTCGGTTGGGCTTTACAGCTCTCTCTCTTGACACCTTACGTTCAAGAGCTAGGTATACCTCATAAGTGGGCCAGTATCATATGGCTTTGCGGGCCGCTTTCAGGCCTCCTGGTGCAACCACTGGTGGGCCACATGAGCGATCGATGCACCAGCAAGTTCGGTCGTCGCCGACCTTTTATTGTGGCTGGTGCACTTTCGATTATCGTCGCCGTTTTGATCATTGGTCACTCCGCCGACATCGGATGGTTGTTCGGCGATACTGGAAGCTCTCGGTCGAGAGCTATCGTGGCGTTTGTTTTCGGGTTTTGGATTCTCGACGTTGCTAATAACATGACTCAAGGTCCTTGTAGAGCTCTTCTTGCTGATCTCACTGGTTAGTTTTTTTTTGTTTTAATTTTTTTATTAGAATGATATAAAAGTAAAACCCTAGAAGATGCTGTGAGCTTAATTTTTTAATGGGAAAAATCTGATTATTTCGTTTTCGGTGGCGTATTTTAAAAAAGTAAAGTAAAGCAAAGCAAAGAAGTCATCACTCATCATGGAATATAAATTATTTTACATTTGATCATTGATACTATAACTTTTTATGATTGTGCCTTTAGTGCTTGTCGAAACTTAATCTTTTTAAAATATTCAGTTGACGGTTGTGCCCCTTCACCTGCATATCGTTGTTGTTATAATAATTAGATTACAATAATTTTTTCTTAAATTTAGTTCCGTACAATTTGTTGGACTATTTGATTGCTTCAATTGAGTTTGGTTGTTTGCAAGTGCAATGTGCTGCTTGAATATATTTAAGTAGATAAGTATTACCAATTTAGGGTCTTTATTAAATGGAGCTTGATCAGATCATTTAACAATTACATAATAAGTTCATTGCCTGCAAGAATGAATAACCTTCCAAAATTGTTCGTTTTATGGTACTTATTCTAATCAGCTGGTTTCGAACCCACATCTTTAGCAATCATGGGTGATGCATGGTAAGTCCGCGAGTTTTATTAGAGCTTAAAAATACCCACTGCAAACAGCTCTTGCAATTTCTTGAAGTAGTTAGCAAAAAAAAAAAAAGAACTAGTCATACAAACTCTTCTCTTGGTTTTTGTTTATTCCTTTATCTCATAGTAATTATCATAAAATTTCCATTTTAAGAGATAAATCTTCTTGTTTAAAATTTCTTTTGTAATACTTCTTAGAATGTGACTGTCGAGCACGGAGCCAAACTTCTTTGTCAAAAAGTTTTCAATAGGGTATCCTCGTCATAGGCACCTGAGGCTATACTACAACATTTCATGATAATAATACGTCAAGTTCCTCCACATAGAATCAATAAGAGAAACTTGATAGCTGTTGTTGCCGGTTTGAAATTTTAAGCAGAAAGCAAGTGGAGATCTATCTGTTTTTACCTGTTTTGCCATGTCATATGTACACAAACAATTAAAATTACAATGTTGGGGTTATTTGTATTGTCAAATACCAGTAAAGTATTGTGTCTGCAACCATTTCATGTATAAATATAAAATCCATGAAACCAGCTACAAATTGACATTATCTTCTGTCTCTCTCTTATGTTAGGAAAGGATCATCGAAGAACTCGAGTGGCAAATGCTTACTTCTCACTATTCATGGCTGTCGGCAATATTCTTGGCTTTGCAACAGGATCGTACAGTGGTTGGTTTAAGATTCTTCCATTTACCGTGACAGCTGCCTGTGATGTTGACTGTGCAAATCTCAAGTCTGCATTCTTTGTAGATATTATTTTTATTGCAATTACAACATATCTAAGTGTTTTAGCTGCTAAAGAAGTGCCTCTAGGTTCATTTGATAGATCTATACCTTCTCACGAACAGGGACCTGAACAGTCAGGTGGCCAAGCTGAAGAAGCTTTTCTATGGGAATTATTTGGAACATTTAGATATTTCTCAGGGCCTATTTGGATAATCTTGTCTGTTACTGCACTGAATTGGATTGGATGGTTCCCTTTTCTCTTCTTTTTGATACTGACTGGATGGGTAGAGAGATCTATGGTGGTCAGCCAAATGAAGGGGAGAATTATAATGCTGGGGTCAGAATGGGTGCATTTGGATTGATGTTGAATTCAGTTGCTCTGGGAATTACTTCTGTGCTTATGGAGAAGCTTTGTAGCAAATGGGGAGCTGGTTTTGTCTGGGGAGTTTCAAACATTCTCATGGCTCTATGTTTTCTCTCAATGCTCATTCTATCATACATGGCCAATCATATGGATTATATTGGCCATTATCTACCCCCAGGTGGCATTGTGATTGCTGCACTAGTGATTTTTTCCATTCTTGGTGTTCCATTGGCGGTAAGCTGCTCTTTTTCTCCTACAGAAATCATGTGATTTCTTAATTTAATTCTTGAATAAGGCATAGAGAATCAGAGATATTTGTTTTCTCCACCTGGACTTTGTATAATCAACATCTGGCTACTCTGCGTTGGCATTCCGAAGATTACCGTTTAATCAATCTCAACTTGGTGATCTTCTTGGTTCAAAGCATAAAACATCATCAATCTTACGGCATGAAAGTACTTAAACATCAATCCTATTGACTGCAATTTAGTGGTCAACATTCTTAGCATATGATAGTTGGATCTTTAAAATGGGCCCAAACTATGACAGGGCCTTAGGTTAGCTTGGTTCTGTTAATGTCACAATTAATCTTTTTTTTTTAAAAAATTGGGAGCATTCAGTTTGTGCATTTAACTAATGCTATTGGTCCTTTTTTCAGATTACTTATAGTGTTCCATATGCCTTGATATCAACACGTATTGAGTCTTTGGGACTTGGCCAAGGTAGCCAATATTTTAATTTTTGTATCTAGAATTTACCTTTCGGAGAGGTGGTTAAGGCACTGATTCTCTTGGTTGTTTTCCACAGGATTATCGATGGGTGTCCTAAATCTTGCTATTGTTATTCCACAGGTATTGCTTTGCACCTGAACACATTTTACTATGATCTATCTTCTTGTTTCATTCTTTTTGTTGTTGTTATTGGGTGAGAGAGGGGAGAAAGGGGCTAAACTGAACTTGATTGGTATTGATTAATTCTCCCTGTCTCTGTCCCTAACTTCAATTGACATCCCTTCCCTGCCGTTGTGGATTCATGATCGGGACAGGACACTGAGTTGATTATGATTTTTTTTAAAAGAACTAAAAGGTTGTAACATTCACTTGCACATTTGGCACCTATTATACTTAGATAAGCTACTTAAATAAGAATTAGCATCTAAATGGGAGTCAATCCTCAAGAAAATTGATCCAAAAATTTACTAAATTAATCATATAGTATATCAAAAATTACATTGATGTCCAGGCACTGCAGGGAATGTCTCACTTGTCCCTGTTCCCATTTCCAATCCATGAATTAAGCCCTTGATACCAAGCTGATCTGGGTGGTGAGGCAGAGTCATTGTTGGTGCAGGGTCCATAAATTGTAGACGTTCCTATAAGCTAATTGTTTGATGAAAATAGCATGTTTTTCCAATAATCTTTTTATAGTTGGTCTTATCATGAAGACAAACATGCTATCACATGGAGTGCTAAAAGACATGCTATCACATGGAGTGCTAAAAGTCATGGACTATATTTATATGCCTAGAAGCGGCTATCCATTTTCACCTACTACTTATGGAGATATCACTAAAATATTTATTTGGTAGTATCACATATTCTTGACCTAATACAATCACCTGTTGAATGGCTTTCAATCTTCATCACATCACTGATAGCCTCAGTTAACTTTTTGGTTTGATGGTTTATCTAATTGGAAATAAAAATGTGGTATCAGCTTGTCAATCATACTGTGTTTGAAATGATCATCTCATTCATTGATGCAAATTTGAAAAATTGAAGTGGACTGGGTTTTCAGCCTTATTAATTTCTTAGATGAGGTTTAAGCAATTCATTCTTCTTAATGTCATTCAGATATAATAGGCTGTCTAGCGTATAGGACCACTGCATTTCCAAATGATCGTCTCATTCATTATTACCCATTGGAGAAATTGAAGAGGCCTGGTTTTCTAACTTTCATAAAAATTTCTTAAATGATTTTAAAAAATTCATGCTTCTTAATGTCATTCAAATAATTTATATGTTGGAATCATGTTAACTTGCGTTTGTTGTGAATAATGATAAGGTTTGGGAGGAGTTGTTATTTCATGTTCAACTTGCCAAAGATTTTAATAGGAACAAGAATGCTTTCTCACAGACACACACATGCACACAGAGAATGCATGCATGCTAGCATCAACCATTAGATAATATTAGACATCTACTGTTAACAATTTGATGGAAGATGATTCATTAGTGTATCACTTTTTATAGTTTAGTTTTCAACTTCTGTAAATTTTCTTTTTCTGGAAATTCTTAGTGTTTAAATATAACTTGTTTTTGACATGATATGGTCTTAAGATACTGTTTTATTTGACTTAAATAATTTTATTTACATGTGTATGTAAAAAATAACTCTTAGGAACATTTTTAATTCTCTGATTATAAAGATGAAAGTTTGGAGACTTTGGATAATAATCATTTGAAAATTTGGGAGAAGCAGTGGCTTGCTTATGTTTAACAGAAAAATAAAGGTCATTAAAATGCTTTATGAAACATTGTTGCATATGTATGGGCAACTAATTTGGAACACCTCATCGTTTGTATTTGTTCATAATTTCATATGGTTAGTCCTGCTTCGTTTCAGTGCAAAGACAATGTTATCCTTTCTAAACTTGGATCCATTCTAGCTGCTAAAGGTCCGCCTTTACCATGAGTGTTTCAAACTGATCAAAGGCTTTTCCTTTCTATGATAACTGTACTTCAGTTTCCATAATATATTGCGACTGTTAGTACTTTGCTCAAACTTCTGTGGAGTTATAATTTATTGGTGTTTTTCTGTTTGAAATTTCTAATTTTAATGCTAACCCCAGATTAATTTTACAACCAGGACTGGTAGCTTCAGAATGTTGCTTTGAGTCTGAACATCTGGTAGCACATTGAATTTTAAGTTTACATGTTCTTAAACCCTTAGTAAATGTAAGATGAAAATAACAATGGCAATTTTGATATGTTATTAAAGTATTTGTCCAATATATTTCCCTTACCACATCAATTATGTTCTTCTAAATGCCTTCCATCCTTAGGGCTTAGCATTAAGCAGTTATATTACTCAATACCATAATGTTCTATTGTTAATGTGATGGAAAATCTTCTATTATCTTTCAATTTAAATAGTGAAACTTCGGTTGTTAACAACAGGTTGTGGTGTCTGTGGGAAGTGGACCATGGGATCAACTACTTGGTGGTGGAAACTCACCAGCTTTTGCTGTGGCAGGTGTTGCAGCCCTCACCAGTGGGCTGATAGCAATCTTGGCTATCCCTCGAAGTAGTTCACAGAAGACCAGGCCCCTCCCATGAGGTATTTTGTTGTACCTTATTTTTTGTTTGTCATCAACATGAACATTAAATTGTTCAGATAACATGAATTTGTATATAGCGATTGTTATTTTATTGATCAATAAAATCATTATGATCTACGGTTTTGTTTGCCAATACATTATTTCATTTGACATTTGAAACACTAAAATGCTGGCTGCAGCTTCATTTACATTGGTTTCCTACTAGTAAATGAGCTGAAGTTTTCAGCTAATAATGTAGTATGTTGTAAAGCATGAGTTTTGACGCTTTTACGTCTTATAGAACTCTACACCTTCACAACTAAGATTGGGAAACCTGAAACCTAAAACAATATTGTTCGCAGAACAGTAAGTTTCCAGAATTACTAATTGAGGTCGCCCTTCAAAATGGAAATGGACACCACTTGGAATAATGATTGAAAATGAAATAGTAATGGGGCATTATTTCGCACAGCGATCATGATAGCAACTTAAATGTAATGGTAACAAATATTTGTAGCTTTCAATGAAGTTTGTCCCATAAAAACAGAAAGATGTATTATAGCCTTCATTGAATGCTGGATGAGACAAGTTACCTAAAATTAGTGGAGATTTTTTTTTTGAATGAAAAATCTGCCCACCTTCTGGAAAAATGTTGGTGAAAGCCTTGAGTGTTTGATTCGAGAATTAGTCCCAAGACTTCTATTTCCCTTAGCACCAAGATAAGTTGATGCTGATTGGGATCTATTCCCTATGAAAACATCAATTTTTTTAAATTTATTTAAAATTTTTTGGGTGAAAGGAAATCTTGTAATTGCCCATTTGTGGTCCAATTATGATGTATTGGAATCCCAAACACTTTGTGCCCGAATTTCTTGTATGAAGGTGGTGAATTGTGCTTTGTGGCCAACAATGTGTGAGTTGTGCTGATGGAAACCTTGATGGAGACATGTCCTTTATGCTCTGATTTTTTTGAAAAAAGCTTCATTGATTTTTATGGGAGATTGATCTTTATGATTGTTCTGTTCTTTTATTATGTTTTTACATATATTTTCCCCTATTTGTGTTGCTTGCTTGCCATCTGAACATTGGAATAAATTCTGGTGTTTATTGCACTTTACCAGTATCCATGAAAGGCTGTTTTGCTTTCAATGCTTCCCCATAACACTTTCTATCGAGCCTGAGAACAGCATTTAAAAGACCCTGAGTCTGCTTTAGAGTACAAAATTTGATCCAAACAATCATGCAAAAGAAAATCCTAGTCTTGCGGCTGATTAACTGTACTGTAACATTTTTATCTTTTCTGGAGCCCCTGATTGAAGAACTTTCTACTCATGCTGTGGTAAAAACAAAAAAGTTGTACTCTCAATGTGCCTGAATGCATTGATTTTCGTGCCATTTGTATATATCTGTAGAGACACAGCTGTGGCATTTGGATGGAACATTGGAAACAGGAAAACAGTGGTAATAATGGAATATTTGTGACTTTTCCCTGCACCCAAAAAAAAATAAATTTCAAGCATTTCACTCTTTAAACATTCAAGTTCCATCAAAGCTGAAATTGTTGACAAATGATCTATTTTTTCCTTAAGGCACAGCAAGCATAAACCCTCCCCCCCACCCCTTTTTTTTTGTTCAAGAAGCATCAAACCTTTTTTGGGGACAACCAAAAAAGGGCGGAAAGAGAAGTATGGAATCTATGAATTTGTTCGAGTTTCGAGACAAAGTATATAACATAATCTTTATATATGTCCAATCCTAAAAGGTCTTGTCACTGTTGCACACCTTTTCCTCAATTGAACTTGTATATTTGGTATTGTGCGAAGCTCTTCGTGATGCCTATAAAAGTTCTGAACTCCACTTCAAAAACAACTTGTGTAAAATGTTTTCATTTTCTTCTTTATGATTTTTTTTTTCTCTGAATAAACGGTAGAAACGAACAGCATCATCATCGTTCACTCAGTCTTGTGATCCTAGAACTTGTCAACTTTTAATTTTACATTTTGGTGTGGGATCTAACTCTGGTGAACCCCACTTCCCAATTGGAAATGCTAAATTCGAAATTGGATTCACATTTTTTCAAAAATCTGAGACGGACATTTGTCGGATTGGTTGAGTTGCATGAAACATTGCTCTCATCTACAGCAACTTATTGAGCTGGAAGCAAATGGAGTCTGACATTGGGGAGGGGTACGTATGGATTTCAGAGAAGAAGTAATATCTTATAGTATCTTTTAGTAATAAGAAACACAGCAAAACTGATTCTTGAAGCTTCCCCCCCCCCCCCCCCCCAGTGCTGCAGGCTGAGCAAAATAAGAAAGCAAAAAAGAAAAAGAAAAAGAGGGTTAAGGTGTTCTGCTTGATTGGGAAGTGGGGGGGGGGGGGGGGTTGATGGTAGGGTTGGCAGTCGCAGCCATAGCCAAGGGTCTCTCTCCCGTAGAGCGACAATCCCATATCTGTTGTGAGAAAAGGGACACAAATTAAATGGTTGTAATTGGAGCACGTAATTGTCTCTCGGTGTTCCCTTTCTTCCATCTGCCGGTTTTCCGTACGGCCATCTATTGTCATCTCCATTAACACTCTTGGTGGTCCCGTTCATGACACAACACCTACCTCCACATACCCATGAAGATAATCTTTTTAAACAAGAAGAAGAACCCATTTTTCTTCTTTTTTTTTATTATAAGAAAAAATCCACTGGATATGACACTTATTGGTCACTTGAAGCCCTAATTAAGTCCCCACATGTTAACTGTTTAGTTCATTTCCTTAAGCTCTCGAGTTTCCCGCAAACAAATCATGATTTTGTTCCCCCATTTGGAAAACAGGGCAGTTTCTTTGCCCATCTCATCTCTCAAAATCTTGCAATCTTTGGAACCCGGCAATCCCGACACCTGGGAATGAGGAACTTGGAGGATCAGGAAACCGAAACTCGTCAGCTTATTATTATTACTACTACTATATTATTAACCCCCACTAGACTGAACAGTAGCAGTAATGTTTTATATCAGGCTAAGATCTTAGCATATCTCGTGATGGAGCAGCAGCAAGGAATTCTTTATTTTTTTTTTAATCACCGATGCAGTAACAACAACTTATTAGCCATATGTGTTAGAGAAAGAAACTCCACCACACGTTTGTAGCAATATTAAGTATATTTTATTTGCTTCGATCACATGCCGATATCTTCTTCACTCTCTTACTCATTGCCTTCAAAAGGAATGAAGTTGTAAACAGAGAAAGCCATAACAGATGGGACCGGAAACACAGATATTAGAAAAAGCTTGTCACCTCTCATGTTGGGTAAGTAGTCAAGGGATCGGATTTTCCAGTTGTTGCAGAAAAAAAAAAAAGCGGTGCTTGGAATGGGTTTATCACATTGGTTTGCGAAAATGGACCATGCATGGCTATCTTAATTAGAACATTCAAACAAAGTTATATATAACAGCATTAGCGGATATTGTCAAAAAAAAAAAAAAACCCAATATGCTCCTGTCATTTCGTCAAGCAAAGGATCAAATTAACTTGCTTGTCAATCCACACCCCACTTGACAAATTCAAGATAAAACTTCTCTAATTATCTCTAATATATACAATAACCTAAAGAATTATGATCAGAAGAATGGTTTCCAAGATTAACCACTTAATCAATTTACCCAATAATTTTTCATTGACAGCAAAAAAAATGCTATACATACAAAATCACCTTCGTGGGGTTTCAACACATCTTACTATAATATATTATATATTATATAAAGAAAAGATGAGAACAAGGCTGGCTACATCTGGTTCCCTTTCACACTCATACTTCTGCTCTCCTTCTCTCAATATAGTCTCCTCCTCGGTTGTTGAACAAAAGGAAAACAAATTCGAAGTGACTAACGTTGGCATTCAGGGACGGGGATAAAAATTAAAAAGAGGGAAGAAGAGAGAAAAAAAAAAAAAAAAGGCTAAAAAAGGATAGGTTGGGCGTCCCCCACCCCGTCCAACTTCCAAAGCATTTTTGAACAGACGCTTTTCTAGCATTCACTTCTGAGAACCCAAACAGTAGGCCCCAATCACCTCTGTATAAATATCGGCATTTCTCCGCTCCCCAAACCCCATAGCACCCTCAAAACAAACAAAGCCGCATAAGCACAGCCAGGGTTTCTGTACCCTTGCAATCAATCCCATTTAAACAATATCCATTCATCCATCCCTTCCTTTTCTTTTCTTTTTTCCCATAACTTCTTTTATCCAGAAATTAAGATAGCTAACCTTTAGCTATGTATAACTCAAAGCCATCTTCTCCTATGTCCTCATTTCCGATCCCTTCTGGCAAACCCCTTTAAAAAAAACTGTGGATTTTTCCAATGATGATGGAAGAACAACTACATAGATTGCCAACTCCCTCTGAGGTATAAAACAGCTTCTATGTTATGTTTCTGTAGCCATTTACAAAAGGGTACTTGTTTATTTATCGGCCAATGGCTTATTATCTTGCTTTGTTTGCATTCAGGCCCTGGAAGAAATCAAAGCCATAGGGAAGATCTCAGGCCCGACAGCGATCAGTAGTTTACTCCTATATACAAGAGCCATGAATTCTCCATGCTCTTTCTTGGCTATCTTTGGACAACTTGAGCTTGCTGGTGGCTCTCTTGCCATTGGTGTGGCAAACATTACTGGCTACTCTGTACTCTCTGGTTTAGCCATGGAATGGAACCTATTTGTGGACAAGCTTATGGTGCCAAACAAGGGAAACTTCTTGGTTTAACCCTACAAAGAACGGTGCTTCTCCTCCTCTCCGCTTCTATCCCTATCTCTTTCATGTGGGTCAACATGAAAGCGATCCTTCTTTGGTGTGGTCAAGACCAGGAAATATCATCCGTGGCTCATACATTTATTATTTTCTCCATTCCTGACCTATTTTTCCTTTCACTTCTTCACCCACTCCGTATCTACCTCAGGACTCAAAGCATTACAACTACCCGTAACTTGCTGTTCGGACCCATCTCTGTGCTTCTACACGTCCCATTGAATTTGCTTCTTGTTACCCATTTCAAGCTTGGTGTAGCAGGGGTGGCTATAGCTATGGTTTGGACTAATCTCAACGTCTTCGTCTTGCTCTCTTCAATTTGTCTACCTCTCCGGTGTATATAAAGATTCTTGGGTAACTCCAAGCACTGACTGTCTAAGGGGATGGTCCTCTCTGCTTGCTCTTGCTGTGCCAACTTGCGCCTCAGTTTGCCTTGAATGGTGGGTGGTATGAATTCATGATATTGATGTCTGGCTTACTTGTTAACCCAAGGCTACAATTGCTTCCATGGGGATCCTTATTCAGACAACTCTCTAGTCTATTGCTTCCCCTCGGCTTTAAGTGTTGGAGTATCCACAAGAGTTGGGAACGAACTTGGCGCAAACAGGCCAAGGAAAGCTCGCATTCCATGATCGTTTCTCTCTTTTGTGGCCGTAGCTATAGGGCTGTCTGCGATGTTGTTCACAACCTCGATGAGACACCAAATGGGCAAGTTTTCACCAGTGATGCTGAAATCCTTGAGCTTACAGGCAGTTGCATTGCCAATTGCTGGGCTTTTGTGAGCTTGGAAATTGTCCTGCAAACAACTGGATGTGGGGTTTTAAGAGGTAGCGCCAGGCCAACACTGTGGAGCAAACATAAACTTGGGGTCATTTACCTGAGTGGGGATGCGGTAGCAATCCTGATGGGGTTCGTGATCAAAATGGGGTTTGCCGGGCTCTGGCTTGGCTTGCTTGCAGCGTCAAGTTCCTGTGTATTCCTCATGCTATGTAGTTCTTTGTAGAACAGATTGGATGGTTCAGGTAGAGAGAGCAAGAGTGCTTACACAAACAAGTTGTAGTAGTGGGTAATAACCAGCTCCTCCATTGCCCATTTTCAACAAAACAAGAAGAGCACTCAATCCTAAGCCCAAAGGAAACTAACAACAACAACAACAGGAGGGCTGATCTGAAGCAGGGATAGTGTGCATTAATGATGAACTTGTGAAGTATACTTCACTTGAAACAGACCCTCTCCTCTCTAACTCACACGCTGATGAGCATTAATTCAGCTCAGTAATTACCCCCATTTTTTCCCCCTACCTCATAAAACGGTTTAATGTGAAAATTATATATAATTTGTTTTTAGGACTTTTCCTACTCCAATTTCTACCGGACAAGAGCCCCTTTTGCTTATCTAATTTATTGTTTAACTTAATTTTCTTTATTTGGTTTTTTAAAAATCCCCATTTTGTATTAATAATAAATGTAAAACAGAAATAGACATACTAAACTACTTTTTAATTTAAAATTAATTAAATTAACTTATACAATAATCAATGATATTTCATTTCATTATATATATATTTTTTTATATTTTTAAATTATGATCTTTGTAAAAAAATTTAAGTTCTATTTAAATATAGTTTGGATCAATTGAGAAGTGAGAGAAAAGGGTGGACAAAAAATGTTAAAAAAAGGGTTAAGCTGTCGTTTGTTTAAAGCGTGTGGAAAGCGATTCAGCCTGCTTTCTTGTCATTCCCTTCCTTTTGAGGCAACAACGCTTGATCAAATTCCTAAAAAGGGAAAATTAGCAATAATAGCTTTTCCCCAAAATCATCATAGACTTCATTTAGATAAGCAAAAAGATTAGTTACGGTGAAGAATAAAATCAATAACAAATATTAATTATAATTACAATTAAAAAAATTAATAAAAAATTATATTAAATAAATTTTATTAAATTAATATTCGACATCTAATTGATAATGTATAAAATTCAATCGTATTCAATAAATTACAGTAAAATTCAAATAGACATTTAAATATATACTAACAATAACCCTTTAATTTTAGATCTTTTAGTATGGAGTAGAATTTATTATCTTAATTTACAAATTAATAAAGCCCATCATCTTTTTCTTATTCTCCTTTTTCCCTTATATCCACAAAGCTTTCATTTGCTTTAAAACTGGACCAATCATCAAGAATTTTCATTTTTTATATAATTTTTTAATAATATATAGTATTCCATCCAGCTCATATCTTGTATTATTAAAAAATAAACGTATTATTTACTAAATAAACGTAATGTTTTTAATATAAAAGAAGGGTTAGTCTATATATATATATACGGCATTAATTCTAAGTGGATAAATTGGGTACTTTATTAGCCATCGCCAATAAAATAAAGTACAAAGAAGTCACTTTGGAAATTAATACATAAAGGAAATTGAATTTTTTATTAATAAATTCTCTTATTTTTCTAACAGTAATAAACATTTTATTTTTTTATTTTATTTAATTTAATCAAAGAGTTAACAGTGATTCCATATTAAAAAAAAAACAAAAAAACCAAAGTCAAATCCTTAGAAAGAGAGAGACAGAAGGCAGTGAAAGAGGGAGTAATAATTGGGAGGAGTGAGCAGTAGATAGAACTATCCACTTATGAAGACTTGGGGGGGGGGGGGGGTGCTGCTTCAACTGAAGAAACAAAATCCAGCTATTATTGCCTGTCTACTTCTCACATGACAAAATTTGGAGCAGTGCCTCTGCATTTACCACTTCCCCACCACCTCCTCCTCCACTTGTTCCATCTATTGCTTCTACAATTCTAACACCATTTTAAAAATTAAAAGAATTTCAGTACTTAAACAAATTATTTTTATTCATAAAACGTGTGCATGCAACACTAGAGAATAATGAGATTAAAAAAAAAAAAAAACACACAGAGGATAATAACATGGAAAATGCTGCTTTTGAATGGTACACATTAGCCCATCTCATTTCCTTTAATCTTTTTTCTTATAATAATATATATTTGATTTAATTTATTATATATATATATATATTTATAGCTCCTCTAATTACACCACCTTTCTTTCTTTCTTTCTTTTTTTGTTTTTATTTTTTCCCTTATCTTTCTGCCGGTTTAATACATCTCTCTATCTACATCTATCCTAATATTACTTCTCGGTACTCCAAAAGTTATAGCTTTTGGACTTTCTTTTTATGAATAATTACCTATAAAGTAATATACCATGTCTTCATCATCTTCATAATTTAATTTATATTTTTTTACAAAAAAAAATTATAATTTAAGGATAAAAAAAGTTACAAAATAATAAAATTAAAATTTAAATATATTGGATACTACCTCTTTGAGAAGTTTACGTTAGCAAACTAAGCTAAATTTGGATTCTTAAATTTAGTTATGTTACATATCAATTAAATTATGCATTAAATTAATAAAAACTTGTGATTTTGACATAGTATTAATTATGAAAAAAAAATAAAAAACTATATATTAAGAGCATATATATAAATATTTTATGTGAAATATACATGCAAGAGCTTTAGTATGGGGAACCACATTTTACTTAATTCTATTTCATTTTTTTTAATTCTTAATTCTATTTCATATTAATATACATGCAATATTGCCCACATTTTTCTTATTTGAAGGGACCAAATTGAGTTGCATCATACTATCATTAAAATATTATATAAAATCGTATAATAATATGAAATAAGATGGTGTGATATCACATTTATATGATTAATTACCATAGGGTAGCTATGTATCCAATTAATCAACAAATTAAATAGAATTATATGTAGTTCTTTTTTAATGCAAATGAAAAATGGGGGGGTTCCTAAGTTTGGTTTTGACTGTATATTCAACTTATCAATTAATAAAAAAGAATGGGAAACATACAAAATTAGGGTTGGGAGTTGGGACAACCATCAAAGTCCCCGATAAAAATTTGAATATAAGTATAAAAGCTGGTCCCGCATCAAAAATCCCACTCCAACAGGACAACCAAAATACCTCCCATCCACTTCCAAAATGTTACTATTTGTACTGAAAATGTTATGTCATTGCCAAGTTAGGCTAGCTTGTTGTTGCCCTAAAAATAATGTTGAATTGGCCGGGAATTGGGAGTTGGGACCCCTTCCTCTTATTAAAGCCTTCAAAAGTATATCCTACCTCATCTACTACTTCTTTTCTAGCTCTTTTCCAATTATCATGAATTCACTAGATATTTTTTTTGTCTATATCAAATGTATTACTCATTCACTGCTCTTTGCCACATATTTTCTGGTTTTTCCACTATGATTTCTAAAGATTTATTCATACAAGTCTCTCAAACTTATGTTCAAATTTCCTGACATGAAAATTGAAATAATGTGCCAGATATCATTGCATTCCCCTCCCTAAAATATTTTAAGATTTTTTTTTTGTAGTTTATGTACTATCTTATATAGTAAGAAGAAGGTGATATATATACTATTGATTTTAATTCTAAAGATGTTTTACAGATAATACATAATATAGGAAAACCATCACTCTACTCCAAAATCAAGGAAAACATTAGCTACTTGAATAAACAAGAATTATCCCCCAACTAATTGATTAGGTTTCACCTAAACTTAGGTAAATATTGTTTCAAGCAAAGTTAAAAAAAGTGCTATATATAAGTTGTATAAAAAAAAAGGTGCTCAAATGGAACTGATTTAATATATAGTTGCTAGCAGTTATGATCAAATTAACTATATACAAAACTGAAAAAGAAAATCCAACTTTAGGATTTGGAGCAAAGTAGGGCTGTCATTCATGCATGGTGGCCAATCATGTCATCTTTCTATGACACTTTTATAACCATATTATTCGGTCACAATCTTATTCAAAACAATTTCAATTTATTTAATCCCACTAGTCATGAAATAGTTTTTTTTTATTTGAATGGGGAATTATCGAACTTTAGTTTTGTTGGAAGTGATTGAACATTTTGAATTTTATTTTTTTTAATAGTCACGTGATCTTTTAAAAAAAATATTAAATTTTAATTTCAGTAATCATTGATTAATCCTTCATAATTTTAATTAAAAGAATAATTCTTTTTACAAAAGCCAGAGAAATGGATAAGCTAACTAAATTTTGCATTTTATTTATGTGTGAATGGACCCTTGAAAAGAAGATCAATACTATTAGTAGATGAACTTTTTAGTGTGGGGAATCTGCTTATAATGCCATCCATTGTGGGACATATCAACAAGCCATCATTTTCCAGCACATTATTCTCAACTTTAACTCGAATAATTTTAAGCCACGTGTCATACAAATCATTTTCAAGCTTTATTGGACAAGTGGCCATTGAATAAGTGACACGTGTTTCGCATCTCAACCCACTGTGCTTGAACTTGGTAGTCCACCAATGGCATCATTTTGTGTGCCACAAGAATCCCATTTCATCAATTTAAAAAAAAAAACCCAACAAATCAAACTGCCCCAATTGCTTGAAATAGTGGTGTAGAGTGTTAAAGCACCAAAGAATTTGACAAAAAAGAAAGCTTAAAAAAGAATAAAAAAATGCTTTTATATATAGCGAAGTTTCATACGTACTCCCCAAAAAGTCATAATCAGTATATAAAAAGATTGATAAGTCACACGACAATACCTAAAACTGGTAAAGGTATATGTGCTATTTGGCCTATATTTCCCTCTGTAAAGGGTCTTTTCAAAGAACTCACTCTCCCTCTTTGGGCGGGAGCTTTGTGGTGTGGTGAGTGGTCGGCCCTTATCTTCTTTGTTTTTCAGTTAATGAAAGGGAAGGAACTGGCTATGCCGCTGTGGCCGGTGGCCATTATCTTTTAAACCACAACAAGTACTGTTTTGAGGACCTTTGACTGTTTCTGTCAAAAGCTCTAAAACCCTACGACTCTGAAATTTTTATGCTAGCCAAGCCAGTCCACTGGCCGAAAGCCATCCCTTGTGGGCTAAAAAAAGCCTTCAAAAAAGGGTGACTTATTCAAATCACTATTCTTTTCCTCAATGATGACCCACATTATTGACTTATGTAAGCCTTCGCCTATTGTCACAGCTATATATGCCCCTGCCCCTGCACCCATTGGGATTGGCATGCAGCCTATATCTAATCGTCCTTTTGGTCTATGGATGCCATTATATTCCTTCTTCATGTGTATGGACAAACGCAAACCAGTACAGATTAACGCATTTCATTTAGTCAATCAAGTTGATAAAATGAATATGTTTTTCATGTGACATGGGTTTTTTTATTTGAAAAAAAAAGGAGAATTAGAGTTATTTTAAACAGAAAATTAAACATAGCCAACCGAATCCAATACTAAAATATGTAACATGTATAAAAAATAACGAATGCATACATATCTTATCCAGAATATATGTATAAGATTGCGAATAATGGATGTGATGAAGAAGGAGGAAGTTGTCAGAGCATTGTTTGAAGACAAGGAATGTGTAAAAAGCTAAAAGGTTAACAAATAGGGGGTTTGATTCTATTATGTAGTGAATGACCAGGCTTGAAAGCAATCAAAGTATGCCATGCTTACCTAATGAATGAAGTTAGAAAGGGTAGCTAGCCTAGCTATACTTTGGATCATGTTATTACTCGTTCAAAGATGCCAACTGTGTGGCATTAGGATGGCCACCAAAGGACAGCAGAAAGGAGCAGCAGCAAGCAGTTGGGGTAATGGCTTTTCCCATAAGCGTCTCCTACTGTAGAAGTATTGCATGCTGCAAATGTTTGTTCATTTTTTGCTTATATTTTTTACGTATGGCACATGCACTAAGGGACCTACACGTTCGTATGGGTACCACTAGGAGGAAACAAGAATAGTCTTTGTAGGGCAGGGAGTGTTTAAGTTTTGGGGCATTTTTTTTTTGAAAGGTTTGACAAATTAAGGGTATTTCTTGTCTCTCTATAAAGAGTTATAGTTTTCAGTTCCTCTAAATTCGAACCGACCTTTGATCACTTTGGGAATGTCCCCAAAAATTTAACTCCCAACAACTGTTTTTCGTATATTGGCCCACAGTTTGTGTTTTCTCACTTACCCTACAAACCCTTTCTCTTTGTCTTAATAGCTCCCACCACAACAAAGAATTTTTACGCTTCCATGATATTTTGTTAATGAAAGTCAATTACAAAGCAATCACCAGCCAACCATCATGATCGAAGATAAGCCACGCCTTTTCCCACTACAAATTCAGAGTGCAAGGCTTTAGGACAATCGTTTTGATTTGTATATACTCTTGACTGAAAAACACGTGGATGATAGGAGAGCATTGTTTTAAGTGTGCTTGAAAGTATTGTTGCTTTTGAAGTGAAAGCAAAGGAAACAAAGAAAGATCAGATGCCACTTCCTCTTGTGGTTTCACATTTTTGTTTGTTTTTTTGTGATTCAAAGTATTTGACACTTTGACCCAATTTTTTTCCATTTGTTTTATGGTTTGACTATATGTAAGCTTTAGGTGGTTTTCAACTTCGTTTCTCCATATTTCTTAATTGAACAACTCAACAAATAAGAGAAAATGGAGTCCAACAAGCCATAAACTCTTTGGAATTGAAGGAAAATATACTAAACTTTCCCTGTTAACACCGCCTTTTTTGGGTGGGGTTTGCAAAAGTTTTCATCACTCTGGAGCATAATGGCTAATGATTATGCCGACGACCACTTAGACAGGCAGTCCAACAAGACTCGGTCAAATTGCCATAAAAAAAAAAAAACATGGCAATGATTTGGGCCTTTGGGCACGAGTCTTAACAATGTGTAATACGAAAGCATGCCCATTCCGATCAATACCAATCCTTAATTGGAAGTGCTTCCGGTTCAACTTCATATGTTGTTGTACTAAAGACAAGAACTTCCTTCAAGTAAAGTACTATGACTTGGGGTTTGGTCTTTAGACTCTTAGATGGTGTTGGCAATGAGTTACAGGAAAATATCCATACAATCCAATTATTATCAAACAAATTATAGGCGGCAACACATAGTCCAAGTTTGTAGATTAGAAGTTAAGAAACATGTAGTATATCTATAATTGAGCAGGATAAAAGTGGATTTTCTAAATATATTAAGATTACCAGAATCTGCTTGAGATGATTGCATTTACATTTAGATCTCTGGTGTTATAACAATCATAGTTACATTTAGTTAAAACAATGAAATTTTGCTAATAAATCACTGATGGATTTCTTCTGTCAGGACTCTGAAGATGGTTGCATATTTTCACCCCAAAACTCAGCAAATCTTTCCAGGATAACCAGAATGATGTATTTCATAAATTGCAGGGAAAGCAGGATATTCTTTCCCACTTATACCTGTTCAGTGTAAATTGAGTGCTGCAAAATGTCTGCAATGCACACTGACATGTTTGTTTCATATGAAAATGCTTAGGTGAGGTAGGCATAACAATTTTGAAGCCAAAGAACATTTTTCTAGAACATCAAGAGAGTCTAATTGACTGGATCATTTATAATTAAGCCAAAGAATAAGAGTAATACCAATTTCAAAGTTCAAAAAATAAGTATCACTTTCTTTCTTTCCATTGGTGCAAACAGAATTCGATCTCGATCTCGCTGTTGTTTAGATATGACAGAGAATGACATATATAAATATACCATTGAATATTACACAAAAGTCGAGAGTAAATGTTGAAAGAGTGATTCTTACGTCTAGCCAATAAATCTAAAATGTAATTGACATTAGAGGACGAATTTAAGAGAAAAATGTCATAGAAGGCTTTTCCTACTGCACCTTGGCATCCAACATTTGACTGGAACTCTTGTCCTTGCAAGTCACAATTTGAAAAAGCTAGTTCTGGAAATGAACAAACTTGGCGAAAGCAAGAGGATAAAAGGGGGACCTGATCTGGTGGTCGTGGGGGAAGGGAAAAGGTTGCAAATGCATGCTCATCTAGAATAGTCAAGACAGACTTTCGGATGTCCAGGTAAACGGACAAATCCCAGATCGATACATCTACAAAGACGTATTGGAATTCCACAGCTAAATCAATCAACACTCTGACTAGAAACAATAATAAACCTAGCATCAAGTCCCTAGCTAAGATAAGGGGGAAATTTTCAGAGAAAAGCCACTATGCTTACTCAGAGTTCAGGTTTTCACTCAGATTCCTACCCTAGTAATCGCTGCAAGCATTTTAGATTCATTCACATTACCACTAGAATTGTCTTTACTATCACCATTCAAAGAACCTAAGACCTAGGAGCTGATGATAAACAAGGTCAGAAAACTCAGTGAACATGCATGCATGAATATTGCAGTAAATTTGAGAGATGTTAATAAAGGAAAGGGAGGTCACAATAAGTGTCAGAGGAAAAACACGCCTTATTTGCAAAACATTAGCAGAACATAACCAACATTTCGAGTAAAAGTACTTATTTACAGCATATTTTACATACTGTCTATGAATCTGGAATGCAAATTTTTTGTGTCAATATAAAAGTTTTATTATAATAAGGAAAGCAGAAATACTGCTACATCAAGATTGTGCTAGTCAATGTGGCTAGGATACAATCATAAATAAAAAATAGAATCGCTGTAGGCGCCAGTATACAGAGATTTGTTAACACGGTCTACTCGAACACACTTGAATCCTGTTAAGTCTCTAACTGACAACCTCTTTATATGGACCCTAGGACTTGCATAGGAGACTCTTACAAGTTTCTATATAACCTGTTGTTTCTCTCCTTCCACACTTGGAATACAGTATTTATCAGTCATCAATTAACCCTTTTAAATTTCAAAGACAGTCTAGCAGGAACAAGCCCGGTCCAGTTACTATAAATTTCTTAACCAAAATAACACGAAAGGTTCCAAGGTAATCTACCTCAATATATTGTCTTTGAGACCAGAAAACGAAGTGGACATCAGCTATTCTGTTGACATATTTGGACTATAAAGGAGCACCGACTTGAGCCCACAGAGAGCTGGTTCAAAATAATATTGACAAGCTGATCCATCAATGTCAAAATATATCAGAGAAGAATGTATAGTTAAGAAAAACATCACTCTTTCTTCATATTTTTCACCTCTATTCCACCTTGGTAACCATTTCAACTGTTCCGATTTATTTGGATCAACATAGGCTCAGTGTTTCTATTATCAACATTCAAAGAACCTCCGTGTTGAAATCTAAATACTTACATTTCCTATCCCCTAGACCAAAATCTTCCGCTAAAAGTCATGCAACCCATGAAAGTCATGTAAAGAAGTAGAAGCACTTATGCCCCATGTACAGAAGTAAAAAACACAGTCCATACAACTAATTATTCACCACAATTTTCATTCTATTCACAGAAATCCGAGCACAACGTACATCTGTCACTTTTTAGTCTTTTAGTCCCAATGGTAGCAGAAGGAATTTGAAAGTTGGTTGGCTTCTGAAAATTTTCTGTTATCAACGGCAGTTTAATTTAAAGTAGCTTCCTTTGTTCTTTAGATTAACAGCTAGTCTTATGGCCCATGATTTTCAATTCATTCAGAACTTGGTCCTTGTTGAATGGAATATAACACATAGCACTGTATTTAGTACATCAATTTTCTTATATCAGTGTCATAATCAGTGATATTCTTCATTTCTTTTCCTCTAGAAAGAAAAGTTTCTAATGAATCTATCCTGTCTGATAGATTTAAGTAGGCCCAAAATCAAGCTCACAATCTGACAATTGACCATGACCCATTTTGTAGCATATGCAGCTGCCTCCCACAAATCAACCAAGTCTTCTCCTTGAAGCATTATGAATTAAATGAATGCCATAAAACATGCCTGGCCAGAAATGGTTTTCTATTAGAATATAGTAAGAATTGAAGACTAAATAAAGCAGAAGGGTAGGCATTGGTGGATACTAAATAGAACCAGAACTACTAACCCATTTTCTCCAATATTTCATTGCACCAAAAATGAAAGTAAAAAATAAAAATTGAATAAATTAGCATGTAATTCATGTAATTCACTCATAAATTTGGTTGCAAGCAAGAAACAGACATTAAAGGTGACATTAAAGGTCAGAAACTCAACGAATTAACAGCTGATTCATATTCGATTTAACAACTAAAATTGTGCAATAATGCAACCGATTAGATCCTTTAGAATAGAATTTTGCCAGATTAACAAGCAGTTTTTAAAAATTTTCAAAATTTGAATATTAAAAAAATATAAAGAAACAAGAAAGCTAAAGTTTGAGAATTTACCAGAGAAGTGAGAATCTTTGATAAGCCGCAGGAAACAACCGTTGGCACTTTCCCTTTACATATCTTAGTTTATCCATGTTGGGTTGGACTTTGGGCTTCTAGCAATTTTTAACAGTGATATATTTATTCAAAACCCCCTGAAACTTACAATTTGTAAGATTTTGTGTTGTACAGAAAAAAGATAAAATAAAAAAAAAATTATAGTACCAATTAGGGGAATGCTAGGGGTAACTATTTTTTAGTAAAAAATATAAATGGTGTGGTTAGGATATCTCAAGTTTTGGAGAATAAGCATTATTATCAATGAAAAATTAAACATAAATCCATGTTGTTACTTGTCACATAGATTGTTTAACTCTAATGATGAAAAATTCAAAGATAAATTCAAAGAAATTACTAAGTAACATATATTCCATGAAGAAAGCCAAAAGAACCTTTTTATTGGGATTTCTTTAACCTCCTCCATCATTGACTTAATTGATGGAAGTCATATTTTAATTTTAATAAACTTTGTTTAACAACAATTGTTTTTTTTGAAAAAAAAATTAGTGTTTGAGTAATTTTTATGATATTTTAGAAATTGTAAACCTTGTAATCTGTATTATTATATTATATAAAATATTATATTTATATTATATTTTACAATCAAATTAAATATCATAATTTTTATCGATATAAAAATATAAAATATAATTTTTTTATTTTATTAAATTTATTTTTAATTATTTTTAATTTTAAATTATATAATTTTTATATTTTTTATACATATTATTTTTATTTCGTATCATCGTTTCAAATTTCAAATTATGAGATTTAAAAAGGAGGCCATGACAAATAATTAAAAACTAAAGGAGATGTTTGTAATATCCCTCGGCCTGTTAAACCCGGTACAATGAAAAGCCCAACGCTCAAAACCCGATGGCAACGGCTAGATTTTAGTTATAGAAATGGCTACAATGGCCGAAGTTATGGCCTTAGCAGGGATATTTCACCGCTATTCCCACATCACCTGTGGATCACCGAGGAGACTTTACCATTCTTGCAGGGCTATCTATAAACCAGAGGTCCAAATCAAAGAGGAAGGCCTGCCTCAGACCCTTCATTACTTGATCACTCTGGCAAAAAGGTCACTTGTTTTTTCGTTCGTATCTCAACATTTTATTTCAAAATGGTTTTTTTTTTTTTCTTATTTGGGTTTTGACTGTTTCTTTGGGTTTTTATGGTTATTCTTTAAATTTGTGTGCTTTTTTTCCTTGTCTAGCATTGGAAACTGACATGAAGATTAGGGTTCTGAGCTGATTGATTAATTTTGTGCAGATATCTCCTTGGCATGATATTCCATTGCATTTGGGTGATGGAGTGTTTAATTTTGTTGTTGAGATACCCAAAGATACTAGTACCAAAATGGAGCTTGCTACTGATGAGCTATACACTCCAATAAAGCAAGGTACAAAGAAGGGAAGAATTAGATACTATCCGTGCGTTTTGCTCTTTCATTTTTTAATTGAATTTATGATGTGGGTGGGAATTTTTGGGAAGTAGAGATAAGTTGTTTGCTACTGAGATATGGATATGAGTAGAATTTATGAAGTAATCATACATCACTTAGATCATGGTTCATTGTCAAACAAAGAATTCTGTAATGCTCAAGTGAAAAATTTTTGTTTTGTTTTCGTTATAAATTTGAATTCTTTCTCAATGTTATTTTTCAGTTTCAACATCAATTGGAACTATGGATTGCTCCCTCAGACTTGGGAGGACCCATCATTTTCAAACCCGGAAGTTGAAGGAGCATTTGGAGATAATGACCCAGGTATATTAGCTCTCACTTTGTTCTGTTCATGTAACCTTGCCTCTTCTTAATGCGAAACAGATTTTGTTTGTCTTTAATTGTTTTCCAAACTTTTAATTGAAGGATTGGTCAGATCCTAAAGTTTAAGCCCCTAGCTGCTTTAGCTATGATTGATAAGGGGATTGGAAAATAGTTGCAATATCATTGGATGATCCAAGAGCTTCACTGGTGAATGATGTTGATGATGTTGATAAAGATTTTCCCGTATGTCCTGTTATCTCAAGCTGCACCTACAAATTTATCAACATATGCTTTAGTTAGAGAAAATGGAGCTTATCATTTCGTGAATATGATTCCAAGTTAAATATTAATACAGCATGTCTGTGCCACTTATCCAAAATTACTAATTATTTCATTGTTCAATCAAGAAATAATCTGCAATAGGTCAATAGCATCTGTGCCACACTGGTGACATTGTGTTGGCTCTTATCTATTTTTACTTTAAAACTAATATCTTTCCTTTTTACCTTGTTTACGCTTGTTTTCTTTCTGCTGTGTGTTTGGAAGGTTGTCAGGACACTTTCTCCTGTAACAACCTGGCCATGTTTTCTGTTTTTAGTTAACATAGCACTTGACCTCACCATCTATACAGGGTACTCTTGTTGCAATTAGGGATTGGTTCAGAGATTACAAAATCCCAGATGGGAAACCTCCTAACAGGTTTGCTCTTGGCAACAAGGCGGCAAACAAGGTAGATTCAATTTTGTTTATATTGTTATTTTGTTTCTTAAGGGTCTAATTTTATTGGGAAAAAAAAGGGCTTTTCATTTCACCATACTGTTTTTGTTCCTCTACTAGCTGAAGTTAACAACAAAATTTTCCTCTCAAAAATTTAAAAAATGATCATATAACTTTTGCCCTCTAGGAGGGGAAACAATGTCTGTATGTTCACTTGGTGCTATGGCTTATTAACTATTTCCTCTTTAGTGTGAACATACTTCTTTGCCTCACATAACTTCTTACCGTGTAGCTTATGTGCTCAACGATTCTTGATAGCCATTTTAAATTGGTTTAATATTATGCTGGTTTGCCTCCCCTTTCGAAACTAGAAAGTTCAGATACATTTCAAATTGGTTAGTTTTTAACTTCCGGATTTTAAACCTAATATGACAAACAGGATTATGCTTTGAAGGTTATCAAAGAAACTAATGAGTCATGGCAAAAGCTAATGAAGAGACCTATAACTGCTGGGAATCTTTCTCTCCTCTAAACTAATGCAGTTAATCTGATTGTGTATTTTGTTATAGAAGATAATGCATGAAGAAATAATTTCACTTTTTTTTTTTTTTATATTTGGGGGATTGTGGGACTCAATTTTTGCTAATTGAGTTATTATGCTTCATATTGTCCAATTATGCCTACCTTGCATAGCATCTTTTTGATTAAATGTTCTTCCCAAGAAAAAAAAGAAACTTTTATAGTTACTTGTACTAAAAATTTATTTCATGTTCTTACAGCAAGGCTAGATTTTACATATGGTTTGAATTTAAAGTCAATGTTATTGATATTTGGTTTGAATTTAACAGTATTTATTGATGGAACAGAAATTAATTAGATGATTTTTACTTGGCCTGATCTTTAATACTTAACTAATTGTTCTAAGCATATGTTTGGATTGAGGGGGAGAAAAAGAAAAAATCATGGTATGGATTACCAACCCACATTGGAATTGGTAACATGAGCCATCACCCCATGAAGAAACTCAATGGGAAAGGTCCCAAGAAACAAGCAAGTCTTGTTATTAAAACCACATTTTTCATTTATATTGCCATGTGCAAAGCTATGTACTTTGTTCAAATGTGCAAGAAACTGATCAGTTCAATTCAATCCTATCATCTACATTGGTGGCTCTTGGTATGTCACTAGGTGCCATTTTTAGGTTCAATAAGATCCCAATTTAAAGAGAAAATGTTTTCCAATGTTTCCCTATTCTTCAAAAGAAGCATATTCCTTTGTTGCTCAGCATTATGGGCCCAGATTTACACCCTAAAAATCAAAATTAGAAGACATTTATATATGATAAATCTTTGCCATTTGCAGAAAAACTTATTACTATTTGTTTTTTTTTTCTCTCAAAAAAACCAAAAGAAGTTAATTGATGTAAATGTTAGACAAGTTGAAGTGAACTACTTTGTTGGTGAGATTATTTGGTCAACCCTAATATTTATTTAAATTCTATTTTCATGTCATCTTTCATTTTCTATCATCAATCTCAAACCAATATTTAACCAATTTTAATTTTTGTTAAATGTTGATAGATACATCATGACATTAGTTAAAGTGATATTTAAAGAAAAAACTATAATTAATAAAATTTTTATTCTTGAATTTAACAAAAGTGGTGCATTAAAATAAAATTTTTTCTAAAATAATAATTGAATAAATCTTAACCAATATTTGTAGGGTTTATTTTTATATATTTTTTAGATAAAAAAACATTATATAGTATTTTCGAATAAAAATACAAGAGCAAAAAGAGTAGGTGGTTGTTATATTTCGTAAGTACAATTAAACTCAAATAATTACATTTTTGATTAATTTGGAAAGATTACGTATGCCACATCACCCCCGACAATAATAACTACAGAATGCCGGCGGCAATTCATTTCCATTCCACAATATCGCCACGTGTTCTTTCCCATTTGCCGCACTACGCGGCGTAACTTGAGAAAAATTAAAACCCTCCCTGGAAGACGAAGAGTTCCTCCGCCTCCGCGCTCAAAAACAAAAATAAAGTTCCAGTTCTGCCCTTTACTTCACTAGATCTCGGCCCTTCCTCTTTCTTAAAGATCCGATTATGTATTTTTATTATTATTTTTTTAATTTTTGTCAACTAATCTAATGGCTTCGATCCGTCGAACTCTCTCACCCGCGTATCACGACCGTTCTTACCAGAACGGCGCTGGTTTCTCCTCTCCGTCCAACAAGCTTTTACCCAATGGAAACAGTAAACATTTCTCCTCCTCTTCCTCGTCAACGCATTTACCGTTGTTATTCACCGCCGTGAATTTAGTTTACTGTAGAGGATGGAGGCGATCTTTTTGCAGGTGTCTCTTCTTTTTCCTGATAGGATTTGTTTGCGGAATTTCTCTGTTTGGACACGTTGATTCTGATATCCAAGCCAAGAATTTCGCTTTTCCCGAACTGAAACCGCCACATGTCAACCTCCAATTGAACGACCAGATTGTTGCTTCTGTTTCATTGGGCGTTAATACGAGATTGGAAGAACAAAAGGAAGTTACTGATTTAATTGAGCCGTTAAAGCAGTTAATCGTCGTTACGCCGACTTACAATCGGGGATTCCAAGCCTATTTCTTGAACAGGTTAGGTCAAGTTTTGAGGTTAGTGAAGCCGCCGTTGGTTTGGATAGTGGTGGAGGAAAAAGTGGCGTCGTTTGAGACTGCGGAGATTTTGAGAAAAACCGGGGTTATGTATCGGCACGTGGTGTCCACCCGCAATTCTAGTAACGTGAAGGACCGAGGGGTTCATCAAAGAAACGCCGCTTTGGAACATATTGAACGGCATAAGCTTGATGGGATCGTGTTTTTCGCCGACGACGACAATGTCTACACGCTGGAGTTGTTTGAAAGCTTGAGAACTATTAGGTAATTTGAATTCTAATTTGAATTTTATTTGTTTTTGGGGAATGTTGTTTTTAAGATAATTAATGAGGATTACAAATTTGGGTAAAAGTGGGTTTTTGTAATGAATGTGTTGGGATGTTAATAATTGTTTAATTGATTTTATTAACTTTTTGTTTTGGTGGGCAGTGGATGTATTAATGGAAAATGGAAATGATTTTGGTTTTGTAGTTGGTGATTCACTATCTGAAAATTATTGCCATTACCTAATGCATTAGTACCTTTTGTTTGTGGATCAAATCAGCTTGTTACCTCTTTGTTATTTGATTAACTAGATCCAGTTTCATTTTCATATGACATCCGAGTCATATAGCTTGAGTCGTCCCATGTTTTAAGCCTTTCCTTCATCGTCTGTTTATTGTAGTCTTGGTTGATCATGTAATGTCATTTTACCAGTTTATCATGAGATTTTTGAATGATGAATTAACTTAAAACTGTTAGCTCACTAAAAGTTTTCCCTTTTCAAAAGGTTGATGAAGATGTCCATAACTGTTTATATTGATTTTCTTAGCTTGGTATTTATAACTTGTCAATTCTCGATTGCTATATATTATTTATAACTTGTCAATTCTCGATTGCTATACATTGAATTCCGAGTTTGTCTTGTTCATCAGTATGTTACAGACTTCAGAGAGCTCTTCAATGGCATAACTGTAAAGTGATTACTATGAATTGCTTCATCTTCTCCTAATCTTGTTATTATACACAAATTCATAATATGTATCTCCTTGTGTTGTAGCCGTTTTGGAACTTGGCCTGTTGCCATGCTTGCACAAAGCAAAAACAAGGCAATTCTGGAAGGTCCAGTATGCAATGCAAGTCAAGTAATTGGATGGCACACAAATGAGAAAAGTAAAATACTTCGTAGGTTTCATGTTGATATGTCCGGATTTGCTTTCAACAGCACCATCTTGTGGGATCCAAAGAGATGGGGACGCCCCTTCTCAAACCCAATTCGACAGTTGGACACAGTGAAGGAGGGTTTCCAAGTATGAATCATACTGTTGCATTTTATATGATGGCGTTGAAGCTATTGTGTAATTTCTCTAGAAATGCCACATCATGATTCTTGGCTTTGCTTACTGTTTCTTCTATGCAGGAAACTACATTTATAAAGCAAGTGGTGGAAGATGAAGGTCAAATGGAAGGTATACCACCTGGTTGTTCGAGGATTATGAACTGGCATCTCCATTTAGATACTGTTAATCTTGTTTATCCCAAAGGCTGGCTACTTGAGAAGAATCTAGAGGTTACTCTGCCTATTAAGTGACGGAAGCTCATCTCTACAATTTTTTTGATGCTGAGGGCATAAACGGGTATGAGATTTAATTCTGCATTTAATTTAAACTCTCTCTTTTTTGTAATCTTGACTTTTGTTATCAGAGAGATTTACCCCCTGAAAACGGGGGAAAACAGAAATACACATGCACAGGTGTCAAAGATAGAATTAATGAAAACAAGTGGAGATCAGTTATCTCTCGAGCTGTTGATTTGTTTTGAAGTTTATGTTATCATATTTTTTACCTTTGATTTTAGTATATATATGTAAATAGTCTTATGCTGAAGAGTTCCTGATTGTAGCTATTTTCCTGTCACAGTTCTGCCCATATTTTTGTGCTGGTGGCACATTCGTTCAACTTTTCTGAGCAGATTTGTTGCAATCGTCATCATATAGCAGGGCCTGCAGATATCCATCAAGCAGTGACAAAGAAACAGAAGATTTGTGATTTTTTATTTTGTTTCTAGAATTTTGTAGCGTGAATATTCTTACAGAAAAAAATTCTTGTAGATTTTGGGTGTTTTGAGTGTTTTAGGGGATTTAATTTGTTAATTTTCAAGTACCCTTACATTCCCCCCTCTCCCCTGCTCCACAAAATAGGTGGTGTATATGGGGGGTTTGTTGTGGATCAAATTGTCTATACCATGTACTTAGGTATTGTATCGAAATCAAAGGCCATTTGTTACTTGTCCAAAGAGTATTTTCGTTTACCTAGTTGACGTTTTTTTTGTTTTTATTGGGATGAAGCAATAATCACAATAATACATAAGTAATATATCGTAATAAATTCACAACAATAGAAAATAATCAATAATAAAAAATATAAGAAAAATAAAGCACATTAAGATTTATGTGAAAAATCTTCTAATGTAAAAGAAAAAATTATGGATCGCTAGAAAATTTTCACTATCAAATAATGGATATACACAGCTCTTCTCTAGCTAAAACTAGAGTTAATCAATAACTAGAGAGACAATTTGAGAAATATTATCAAATAGGTAATCAACAAATACATTCTGGATTTGTTCTTAAAGAGCTTCAAATTCATTCTTCATCATTCAGAATGTAGAATTTTGAATCATAAACTTGTTGACAAAGTTTTAGCTCAATCGGACTACGGATCGACTTCCATTCAACCAACTCTCCATTCTCTTTTTTCTCTCTACTTTTCTTGACTTTTCTTCTTTTTCTTCTTGGTTTGCGATACCACCTTAAATAACCTCACTTTTTTTTTTTAAACAGTTAAAGCTCTATGTAAAAAGAAAAACCAAGGCCCATGGCCTTTACTTGGTCCAAAACTAATTACATGGGGCGGGATCTCATTTTTCTAACAATCTCTCCATCCAGCCCCATTAGGAAGAGATTCATCACCATAGCAGTTTCATTTGAAACTTACATTGGCCAGAGAACTCATTCTAGCCAAGTTATTATAAAGCTCAAGTTTTTTTTTGAAAAATGTCTTAGTCAACATATCTGCTACATTCTCATTAGTATGAACTTTCTTTAATAACATTTACTGTTCTTCAATCATTGAATGTAACCAATGATATATAACATCAATGTGCTTTGTTCAGCATGGTACTTGACATTCTTACTCAAATCTAAAGCACTTTGGTTATCACAAAATATCACATACTCTTTCTGATTCAATCCCAATTCAAGAAGAAAATATTTCATCCAAAGCATTTCTTTATCTGCTTCGATTGCTACAATATACTCAACCTCTGTAATTGACAAAGTAACACACTTCTGTAACTTAGATTACCATGACACAGCTCCTCCTGTAAAAGTGAACAAATACCCTAAAGTAGATATCCTATAATCAAGATCGCCTGTCATGTCAACATCAGTAAATTCTTCTAAAACTGGTTGTAAAACTTCATAAATCAAGCACATTTTTGAGGTACCCCTCAAATATCTAAAAATTCATTTCACTGCTTCCCAGTAACCTTTCCTGGATTAGAAAGAAATCTGCTCACTACATCAATTGCATGAGCAATGTCAGGTCGTATACAAACTATAAGATATATTAAAGAATCGACTGCAGAAGAATAAGGAATACTAGACATAGCTAGTTGCTCTTCTTTAGACACTGGATAAGATTTTTTATTAAAATAAAAATGCTTGGCAAGTGGACTGCTAACTGATTTAGCATATTGCATGTTGAATCTACTAAATACTCGTTCAACATATTTTTTTTATGATAGCCACAACTTTTCAGCTCTCTTATCTCGGATAATGTCTATACTGAAAATCTATTTTACTGGACCTAAATCTTTCATATCAAAAGACTTAGACAATTGTTCTTTTAACTTGTAAACCATACTAGTATCTTGTCTCACAATCAATATATCATCAACATATAATAAGAGAATAATGAAGTTACCATCAAAAATTTTTTTAATATACACACAAGAATCCACTACAGTTCTTTTATAGCTATGACTCACCATAAAAGAATCAAACTTCTTGTACCACTGTCGCGGAGCTTGTTTCAAGCCATACAAGCTTTTCTTCAATTTGCAAACTAAGTGTTCTTTCCCTTTCACTTCAAAACCCTCATACTTATTCATATAAATGTTCTCCTGCAAGTCACCATGTAAGAATGCAGTTTTAACATCAAGTTGCTCAAGCTTAAGATTTAAACTAGCTGCTAATCCTAGTACCACTCGAATGGAACTCATTTTTACAACTGGAGTAAAGATCTCATTTAAATCGATGCCTGATTTTTGAGAAAAATCTTTTACCATAAATCGGGCTTTGTACCTCACTAGTTTATTACCATCTTTTTTCAACTTGAACACCCATTTATTTTTTAACGACCTTTTCTCTTTTGAAAGTTTAACAAGATCATAAGTATCAATTTTTTTGTAATGACTTCATCTCTTCTTTCATTGCTTTTAATCAATGCTCTCTATCCGGAGTAGTCTACACATCTTAGAAGTTTTTTTGCTCTCTCTCACTAGTAACTAAAATAAAATTTAAACTTGAATACCTGGTAGATGGCCTGTGCTCTCTAGTAGATCTTCTAGGCTGAGACTTTACATCACCTAATACTAAAGGTAACTCTTCCTGTTCAACACTTTTAAGTAAAAAAGATTGCTCATCCTGCTCAAAATTAATTACATCTGGCTCATCACTAACTATGGCTGGCTTATTCATATCTCCAAGTTTTATTTCTTGCTCATTTTCACCATCTGTGGCTCTTTTCTATGGAATCTCTATTAGTGTTAAAATATCACACTCAACAGTAACCCATGTAGTCTTCTTATTTTTCTCAAAATCTGTCATAGTTTTTTTTTCATGAAAGATCATATCTCTGCTTCTGACTGTCTTTCTCTTCATTGGATCATATATCCTGTAGCCAAATTTTTTATCACCATATCTTACAAACACACACTGTGTGGCTTTACTGTCAAGCTTTGACCTTTACTCTTTCGACACATGCATGAATGCTTTACACCCAAAAACTTTTAAGTGAGAGTATGATCTTTCCCTGTCCACACTCTTTCTGGAATGTCAAAGTCTAAAAAAATTGATGGTGACCTACTAAGCAAATAACTGACTGTGTTGACTGTTTCACCCCAGAATGGCTTTAGTAATTTTATCATCCTTAACATACATTTGACTTTTTTTACAATGGTCTGATTCATTCTTTCAGCTACACCATTATGCTGTGGTGTTTTAGGTTCTGTCATCTCATGCCTGATCCAATGCTTTGAATAATATTCTTCAAAGTCTTTGGATGTGTATTCCCTACCATTATCAATTCAAAAATACTTCAAGGGTAACCCTATCATCCTTTCAACTATGGCATAAAATTTTTAAAAATACTATAATACTTAGCTTTTATTTTTTAACATATACACTCAAGTCTTACGTGAAGTATCATCAATAAAAGTAACAAAATATCTACTACCACCTAATGACTCAACCTCAATGGGACCACATATGTCAGAATAAATTAATTTTAATCTATTTTTTCTCTAAAAACTCTTACGAAAAGAAACCCTATTATGCTTACCAAACAAACAATAATTACATGAATCGAGAGACATACCTTTGGTTAAGAGAATGAGAAACTATCTTACCAAAATCTGTAACCCTTTATCACTCATGTGTGCCAGCTTTTTATGCCATAAGTTTATTGAAGCATCATCTTCAACGACATTTACCTGATTATCATTCAATTGCAACCATGTCTTATACATTGTGCAGCATAATTTTTCTCTTGCAACTATCATAGATCTTTTGAGAAGCTTCCATTACCTATTCTTTTATCAACTTTCATATCCCTCATTATCAAAGACATTAATAGCAAGCAAGTTCATTCTCATATCTGAAATATGTCTGACATCCCTCAAAGTCAACATGCAGCCTGTACTAGTTTGTATAATAATATCATTAATCTCAACAATTTATGATACACTCTTATTTTTCATCTTGGTATAACCAAAGTTTCCTACTTTGTAAGTTGTAAACAACTCTATTTTAAGAACACAATGATATGCCACTCCTGTGTCAACTATTCACTCAATGCCAGGATTACTAACATGATTACAATCACTATGTGTACAAATCAAAGTAATTGAATCACTATTTGAATTCACTGTTGTAATATTATCATCATCTGAACTCTTACTTTTCTCATTTTTTCGCTCTTGCTTCAAGATTTTACAGTGTCGTTTTATATGACCTACCTTATCATAATGAAAACACTTCATTTTATATCTGAACTTGGATATATGTTTAAACTTACTACGACTTTTTGAGTTTTGATCTCTGTCGATGTTTCTACCTCTGTTCTCCGTGACCAGAGCTTGATTCTTAGGGTCTACATTTTTGTGCCTTACTTCTTCATTAAGCATATTGTCTTTTACTATCTCCAATATCACATTATAATCAGGAGCTAAATTAAAAACAATCACAACTAGAGTATTCCAACTGTCTGATAATAAACTTAAAAGAAACAACGTTTTTATTTCATCATCTATCTTAAGCTTTATAGTAGTCATCCGATTAAATATATCTTGAAAATCATTCAAGTGCTCTGTAACAGATCGTTTATCCCTGTACTGTAAAGTTATAAGTTTTTTAACAAGCATAACTTTATTCATAACTATTTTTCTCTCATACAATGCTGCCAATTTTTTTCAAACAATGTGAGCATCTGACTCCTGGCTACATGATGGAACATGCTGATATCAACCCATTTTTTTATTGTAGCCAGCATCTTTCTGCCTAGCTTCTTTTAGCTTTATCTTTCATATCTGTTGGTTTAATCGAATCACCCAATACTAGTTTATACAAATCTTTGTAGTATAGATGATCCTCCATCATAAGCTTTCAAATTGAATAATTCGATACTGTCAATTTTATCGTGAAACCTGTATCACCTTTCACGATCTCAAACAGAATTTACTTCTGTCTTGGGTTACTTCTGTATCAATATCTTAAAATAACTCTCGCTCTGATACCAATTATTGAGCCTGAAGCAATAATCATAACAATACAGAAGCAATATATCGCAATAAACTCATAGCAATAGACAACAATCAATAATAAAAAATATAAAAAAAATAAAGCACACTAAGATTTACGTGAAAAACGCTTAAGTGTAGAGAAAAAAATCACGGATCACCAAAAAAATTTCCATCATATGCTTCCAAATTGAATAATTCGATGCTGTCAATTTTATCATGAAACCTGTATCACCCTTCATGATCTCAAATAAAATTTACTTCTGTCTTGGGTTGTTTCTGTATCGATGTCTCAAAATAATCATTGCTCTGATACCAATTGTTGCACCTGAAGCAATAATTACAATAATACAGAAGTAATATATCGTAATAAACCCATAGCAATAGACAATAATCAATAATAAAAAATACAGAAAAAATAAAGCAAACCAAAATTTACGTGAAAAACCTTCCAGTGTAGACGAAAAAATTACGGATCACTAAAAAAATTTTCACTATCAAATAATGGATATACAAAGTTCTTCTTTAGCTAAAACTAGAGTTAATCAACAACTAAAGAGACAATCGAAAAAATCTTATCAAATAGGTAACTCAACAAATATACCATGGATTTATTTTTAGAGAGCTTCAAATCCGATCTTTACCGTTCAAAATGTAGAACTCTAAATCATAAATATGTTGATAAAATTTTAGCTCAATCGAATAATGGATCGACTTTTGTTATACCAACTCTCTCTTTTCTTTTTTCTTTTTGCTTTTCCTAACTTTTTTTTTCTTCTTGATTTGCGATATCACCTTAAAATAATCTCATTTTTTTTTTATTAAGCAATTAAGATTCTGTGTAAAAAAAAAAAAAGACCAAATAACAGCATTTACTTGATCCAAAATCAATTGTATTGGGCTGGACCCATTTTTTTAACAGTTTTCTTCCGCAAGTTGGACTCATCCTTAAGAAATTGGGATGGTTGAAGAGGTCTTGCATGTTGACATCTGTTCTACTATATTGGAGAAAGAAAGCGATTTATTATTTCCATTATGTTCACACTGCCGACACTGTTAATTATTTTTTCTTGGAGAACGGAAATGTTCTTGTTACAAAATACATAAGCTTGTTTGCTGGAAACCAATTCGCATATTTTCCCCATTCAATTTCAAATATTTCAGGGTTCAGATGGCTTGTACGGCACATGGTTGTAAAGAACATAATCAAGTTGCAGTTTCCTCGAAATTTTGGAGTATTGTCCCGTAAAACAGAATTATTTCATCGATATTTTCCTCATTTGATGAAGAGGAGAGATGTGATCGGATAAAATTTTATGGCCTACCAAATTTACTGCCATTGACTGAACAAAGTTTCATTCATACACAACGGAAAAGACAGAGAAGCTAACATGAGGACAGGTTTACCTGTCAAAATAAAATTATGAACACTTCTGCCGACTAGTTTGTTAGTGAAAAATTGGATTTCTGTTTCCCAGTCTCTTACCGTCTCAAATAAAAAATATTATTTGAATACTTCCCCGAGGAGAATATGACAACTTATCCCTTTATATTACTAGGCTTGAGCCAATTGACGTTTTGACATTCATTTTTCCTTTAAAATCGAGCTCAACCTAAGATTCATTGTTATTGAGAATACAGGGTCCCCAGGCCGAAACAAGGGAACCACCGATTATGACCCTATGCGCGTTGGAGGTCTATCAACCCCAATATAATACACGTTAATTACATATGCCAGAAAATTGGGGGAAGGTATTCTCAAATTTTCAAAGAAGAAATAGGACTAATGTGAAGGAAGCTATGGTACAATTTTCAAAGCAAGTGGAGGGAAGGGACATATCCTCTTGAATGGTGACTCCCCTTGCTAGAAATGCTGTATCATGAGCAACTAGTTATCAGAGTTGTCATAAACGGATTGAACCACGGTCATATGATACACCCATTCTTACATTCCTTGGTGAATCAAACCCTTGCATGGGGACTGACTTGGTGATCAAATCCACGTTAAGTGCTTGAGGTGCAGCTGGTCAATTTTTAAAATCTGAACAGCTTTGAATTATCATGTCAGAGTTGCTCCCTGAACTGAAGAATTGTCTGTAGGATGCAAGGTTGACAGATGTGGTTGCTGCATATGTGAATCATTTGCAAGACCAAGAACAGCAAGTGTTGACCTGCCAAAATGTATAAGCAAATGGTTAACGAGTACCACAAAAAATCAAATAAATACGAAAAACTTGAACTAAATACCAACAAATCTAATGAAAGCTTGAACTAAATGCAAATTGGTTCAGGAACACGATACATCATGAATTCTCCCAATAGTATTTAGGTGAAAGCATCTTATGATCCAATTATTTGTTCACAATGCCTTGTTAATAGTAATTGCACTAACGCAAAATATAAGCATTCAGAAAGATCTATGAAATTACTAGTTGAACCAAAAAGAAGAAAAAGAGTAGAAACCAGTATTTTCTTTCATTTTCTTTTCCAGTTTTTGACACAGCGAAGGTTCCCAATTAGAATCTACAGAACTGTACCTAGGCAGTGAACCTTTTGTGGTCGGTTGGCTTGCATAGGCAGCTAGGGAACTTCTGAGACTACCATATTTATTCAGTGCACTTTCAAGCTGTGGCGGGGGTAACTGCAATTACCAAACAGGAAAAGAGAGGTGTAAACCTAAACATAATGACCACAGAGCCACAGGATATCCTTATGCACTTGGGAAAAGGGGAGCTTATATGTAGTAGATCCTGCGTTACCTGTAACAATACAGGAAAAGAATGTGGTTGTGTCTGAGCCACACACTTCAAGAACCCAACCCACAACTTTGGCATTCTCCAGACCTACACTCAACAAACAGACAGAATATCAGTTGCCCCCCCTCTGGCAATCCTATTAATAAACTAAACCAGCGTGATTGTGCAGTTCTGGTTTCTAAACCTTACAAGGCAAATGATAGGTTTCGTTACTGACCTGTTTACTCACAAGTTTGGATAGGATTTCCATGACAAAATCAACCTGGATACAACACGTAATAGGGCTCAGAAAATCATTGGGTCAATCTTTGTATCATTCTCTGATTTCATGGATGACATGCATTAGCAATGGCTTTTCAGCGTAAAAAAATAAAAAATTCTATTCAATAAACCCTTATTCACACAATGAAAAGAAAAGCTAACAAAATCAACACAAAAAACTTGATCATGCAGTCATGCTCAGTTTTGGAATTGTGAATCTCAAAGAGGCTCAGCCAGAAGTTTGTAGCAAATGATTCAATAACAGATAACAACGTTAAAATATGGTATTTTTTTTTTTTATCAGGTCAAGAAGGTTGAACTTGCACAAACATTCAAAAGCAGATTGAAACTGCCAGACAACTTTTTACTAGGAAGTGGACATGATTTAGAACCAAAATGAGAATGAACTGAATAATATTAAGACTTACCAGGGTAGGAAAAGCATCAATTGCCTGAATAACTGTTCTCATGAAAAGTAGAGGAAGGGGGATCTGATCAACCTGAGTTTTATCAAGGAAAGGAAAACATTACTACAAATATATAAAAGAAAGGTATGAACCCCAGATAACAAAGTGCATATACATACCATCTGATTCAAGGCCTTTGCTAAGACCTGCTGTGTGAAAACCGTGCGCTGTTCAAAACAAGCTGAGCAAGCATCTGTTATCTGGAAAATTTTTAAAGAACCATACAGAAATATTAACTACGGGAACAGTGTAGAAAAAAATACAAGCATCCATGAATCCTCAAAATGAACAATGCTTTGCAGAGTGTAGTGGTCCAAAGTTGTATTCCATCTATTTGGTTAAGTATGAAATTAATCTGTTTATGCACACGTGGGGTACAAAATATCATTAATAGAGCCAGTCAATCAGGAGGGAATAAGTCTATTTGATTAGAAAAACCTCAGATCCAGTTGGAGAAACAACATACCTTTTTGAGTGGAGGGCCACCTTTTTCAGGAATGATGTCATGGATGGCAACCAACACTTCGGCAGGGGTCAAGGCAGGTCCAGTATGAGCTGAACCCTGTAAGAACCAAGAACCAAAGAAAAACCTTGAATTACAATGTCTTTCTACAAATCAACATTTTAACTCTTAAGACTTAAAAAATAAACATAAATTAGGACTCAACTTGATGGATACTTTTACCAGCTCTTTTGCTTCGGATAGAAAAAGAAAGGAAAAAGTAATGTCTGGATTCAGATGCAACAAATATTGCTGAAAATTTTGAACTTAAAAACTAACTTTTGCGGATAGGTTCCCTTTAAGGCACATCTATCATGTTTCAGTATTGTCATTTGTTTACTTGTTCTTAACCAAATATAATGTAATTTTCTATAGTAAAATTTGAGAAATGAAAAGGGAAATATAAAACCTCTTAGAAAAAGTGCAACCACAAGGGACCTAAGTTTTGAAAGTAAGTTCACTTTCCCAAGGAGAACAAACTAAAACCAACATTGGAGTTGCACATAAAGCTCCAGCTTCATGTAATGAAAATGCACAAGTATGATTATTTTCAGATGATGATTTCACAAACCAAATAATAATTAAGGTCCTATAAACAAATCTTGGTGAAGGAAGAAATTAAACTCAAGATGCTAAAATCACTATCTTCAAGATTTGTTGTTTTTAAAAGTGCATTGTTTCTTCCTTAAGAATTATAAAATGACATAGTAATATGAAGTTACTTGAAAGAGTACACAAACACACAGACCTGACATGTCCTAACAATTTGTGTCTACAAGGGGAAAATGACTAATAAGGAAAAACATTATCACAATTAAGCAAAAAAGAAATTAAAATAATTGCAAAAATAGAGCATCCACATTTACCTGTAATATGTGAGCCAGTGCAAGCTGGAACTTTTCCAATGGAAGGTCAACAAGCCGAGGGAAAATAGGTAACACCTGAGAAAAGTTAATGATTATAGTCAACTTGAACAATGCCACTTTTTCAATTTTAAGCTATTTAGCTGAAAGTAGGAGTCATTTCACGGAAGTGTAATATGAAATCAGATCAACACCACTAATAATTCATCTTTTCTTTATGTTTGAAATGCTCATACACAGTCATGCTAAGTGATTAAACAAAGAAAGAAAAAGAGGAAAATTCAGAACAAACCTCATTCTTGGAAAGCGATGATAACATTGGAATAAGGATGGTAGCATCCTGCAAGTAAACAGTCATAAGCAAGGGTTCATGTGGCAGAAATATAATAATAGGAAAGACAGTAGGATAGAAACCTTCAGCTTAGTTTCATATAAATGCTTCACAGTAGCTACTAAATCAGGAGAAGGAGTTGTCTCTTGAGTCAGTATTTGCAGCACCTTGCCAGAAAACAAAACCACTATCAGTGTCATTCAAGAATAAACAAAAGAAACAGAGTTCCAAAGCTGAAATAGATTTTCACAATGGAAATGGAGATAGAGGGCCTACCAGTGTCAAAAGATTTTCACTTCCTTGTGGCGGGTCAGATATTATTAGGAGCAACTGGGAATAAGACTGACCTAAGGCTCTTATTACAATAGGGATATGGCGATGAAAAGCCTGCACCATTAACAAATAACGAGAACAAATGAAGGTATCACTAACGGTTATATTTATGATGAAATAAAGTAACAACATTGCTGAAAAGAAAGTTCAATTATTCAACCAGAACATTGTTTCTCTGTAAAGAAAGTATCCTATATCCATGAAGGTTTAATGGAGCAAGTGACCAATCTAGACAGAATCTGGCAGAATCTCCCAAGTTTCTTATATAACTAGACATATGGATTGGCAAGTATTTATGGTTTACACTTCCCATATGAAGGTTTAAAGGCAGTCATTGATTCTCACAAAATTTCACAGTTATGTATTGAAAGAAAAGAGAATTTCACATTGAACCCTACAATTTCACTCAGCTGGGCTTACATTCAACAAGGAGGTAAGGTAAAACTGGCACCAACCAAGGACCAAAAACAAAAAGATTGAACTTCATGATAACTTGACCTAAATTAAACTCAGTCTTGATTAACAACCAAAGACCAAGTCACACTACAACTTATGCGGGTAACAAATGCTGTTACTATATTACTATCACAGGATCAGGTGAGAAGTTACAAAATCATGCAATATTTTCAGTGAAGCTAAATAAACCTCCCATCCACCGGAGAACAGATTACATGGACAAGCAGCCTAATCTAATCAGTTCCTAATAATTAAATGATGAACAATGTGGAAACAGACGAGAGATACCTGCTTTACAATTTTTGGTGCTCGCCCATAAATATCAAATGAAAGTTGAAGAAGACTAGGCTTCTGAAAAAAAAAATACATTAACATTACACAGACACACACCACAAACAGATGTAAAAAGACAGAAAGAAACAGTCAACAGAAGCAAACCTTTGTGCATAAAGCAAAAAACAGAGAAATGAGTCTCTGAGCTTCAGGAAAAGACACTACTGAAGCACTATTACTTGTTGATTCTGTATTCATGGAGTCAATTTCAGAAGCTCTGGGCTCTAAAAGTTGGGAGCCACTAGTAGATGTGTCCCTGCTTCCAACCTAAGGAATTTTCAGCAAGAAAAATTAAGTAGAGATAACAAATTTAAGACTGGCCAAAAGTACACATTTTTATGAACCAGGACATGCAGAAATGTAGGTTGAGCAGGTCCTTGTACTAGACTAACAAAGATGATATATGCTAAAAGATGGCTCAGATTCTCAGGACGAGGCACGCAAGAGAACTCATAAAATAGAACTTGGCAGCAAAAGCACAATACAGTCCATGCAGTTTTTAAACCTTGAAAATAAACAACAAAAATTGCTAATAACTTATGCACCAAACACCATCAAAAGCCCTAATATACTAATCCAACTTTTATCTCACAAATACTACATAATGGTCATAATATCCTTATCAGGCACCAGCTAAATATTGAAGTTTGGCACACTTGGAAAAGTAAACAAGAAGGGGCTTTTAGAACATATCCCTAACCTCCCTTTCGTCTCTTTCATCAATGGATCCAGACTTTAAAAGCACTGCACCTGCAGCATGTTGATCCACAGCAGACAGCAACATATTTGTTGCAAATTGCTCAATTTCCCCGGATATGTAGCTCAGCTGATAAAGTTTGTTTGCTACCTGAGCAATACAAACTTAGAAAACTGAGAAAGGACTCATCTTAGCAATAGAAAGCCAAAATCTTGAAAGGCTTGATAGCAGCAACACAGGATGTTATTATCAAGGAAGTTCTCTTACCAGCCGGATAGCTTTGCCTCGAATGTCATCTTGAGAATGAACGGCACACTGCCATCAGGGTATGAGTAACAAATATAAGAAAGCAACAAAAAGAAAATATAAATCATGAACAGAAACACAACTGAAGTGGGACTAAATGCATTCTATGATGCTTCACCACTCCATGTGGAAAATTATAGCCTAGAAAATCTGGAATGATATTTGTCATGCAAGTGTGGACCCTCCTACTGTCCCACAGGTAAACTTCAACAATAATAAGGGAGAATAAGACAGGCATTCAACAAATGTAGATTAAAGCATATAACCAATGAACATTTTGTTACTAAACTTTTGTCTTGGCCAACTTACCTTCAATGCTATACCTAAGCAGACTTGACGATTATTTGGACGTCCCAAAATTAAACTCCACACCACACCAAGGCCCTGTGTCACACGCTCAGCATCACGAATCTCTTTCCCAGTAACATCAAACACATCAGAATAGCAGAGATCATCTAACAGTTTCAACGCAGAGTCAGGCAGAAATGGAACTTCACCAAGAAGTCTGCTAACTGACTTGTCTGAGGCTGGAAAAGCTTCCAGCAAAGATTTGACCTGAAGCAAAGTATATTAGATAAATCCATTACTCAGGAAAAAATGATTACAAGGTTGGGTCACTTAAATAAGAGCTTACCACTGCCAGGAGAAATTTTTCATAAAGCACAGCAGAATATGAAGAGTTATCAATGGAATTTGAAACGGTGAGAGAATATAGATGGTAGAGAACTTGCAATACAATCTCGTGACCCTGACAAACATCACAATATAACATTATGTTACAAAAGTTTGAAAAGGAAGAATCAATATGTAAAAAACAGATATGTAATATAATTTCAGGATCTATTGAGCCCCATAAGCTCATTGGACCAAGACAAACAGCCTAGAACCACTATATTTGAATGTCAAAACAACAATCCTTGAAATTAGTACTAAACATGGATAACATCCACTATAGTAGGTATTGAGATCCATCAAGAAAATAAATTGAATAAACAAGAAGATTGGTTTCACACTTTCCTTCTAGACCAACAAATAAACAAGAAAAAAAATCAAGTGGAGGTAATGAAGACCAGAGGCACAAAGACTACACAGACAATCAAACAAGAAACAAGCAACAGCCATCAAACCAGAATAGATTAGTAGGATTAGCACACTGTAAAATTAATACAAAGCAAACTATCTGGCCAAACAAAATACCGGGTCCCAGACACCAAAGAAGCATAACACCAAAATTGATCAAACAAAATGTAAATCATGTGATAAACAGAACTACACAGCTGATTATGTGTGTGTGTGACAGAGAGATACTTTTCAAGCTATTATACCACCCTCTAGTAAATTTAAAAAATGTAGAACAAAACAAAAGGAAGATAAAGGACAAAACCAAAAGCACAAAAGAAGTAACAAATAACAACTTGAATACCTTTTGTTGTTGATAATCCACAACAATTTGTTTTCCCAACATGACAACAATGTCATCATCAGCATCAATCTGAAAGGAAACATAACCACGTGATTTTGTATATGTCATTTGGCATAGGCACTTAATAAAACATAGCACTGAATGCTATTAGTCTACAGATCTGAAATTTGTCAAATCATCCAACATAATTGTAGATGTTATTCATAGTTATGCAATGTAGTGAGTTTTCAAGAGCACAACTTTCAATGTAGGAGCATTTTAGTAAATAGTCAAGTCTAGGGCATGGGAATATCAATTTGGGATATGGGAAAAAAAAGAAGAATGTTAGCACATCCAGAAACGGAGGACATTACTTCAGGATATCCCTGAAAGGAAACTAATAGTTTCACTTTGGGACAAAGGTGCACATCTTTAGAAGGCTTTTGATCCATGAAATTAATTTATTTCAGGTTACTGAGACACAGATCTGTCATTCTTTTCCCGTTATAACTTGATCAAATCAAACCCATGTTATCCATAACCATAAGCCTAAGAATCCCTTATTTTCTTGAATCTATTCATATGAAAACACACTAGTAGTTTATTCCAGAAAAAAAGTAATACAGGTAGATCTACCTCAAACCTGTCCTATGTTAATAGTGGTCAATAAACAGTGCAAAGTGAACAGCATATTCATGAAGCACTTCAACTACAGTACATTAAAAAAATGGAAAAGTTTATACTATAAAAGCTGCCATCAACCTATTGGCCTTTGAGGCAGACTGCTATCCACAGAACCTTTGGCACGCTATCTATTTAATAGTTGAATCTCACTCCCTCTAAACTAGGTGCTTGTCTCTCTTCTCAAGTAATTTTAGATGGTGAAGGGAGAGGGTTTGGGCACACAACTCAAGCAGGTGGACAGAACAAACTTTCTGCCTTTATATAAAAATCTAAATCTATTATGATAATTTGCCATCCAGACATTATGCAGTATGTATACTGTATACTGATTTTAAGAAAGCATTAGCAGTTTGCAAAATAACAAACTTCAAGACTAAAAACAGTACAATGGTAAGTCACAGAGAGAGAGAGAGAGAGAGCAGCAGCAGCAAACATTCAGAGAAGAGAGACAAACCAGAATATATAGCCTGTTACCTGACCAACCAGCCGAGCAAGTAATGCCATGTGCATTTGGTTACCGTCTGACCAATGAAGATGCAGGTATGATTCAGCGATCTGCTGAACTGCTGATTTTCTCACATTTCTTTTCTGCTCTTCAGTTAGCTCAACATATAGTGGTAACACAGGTAAATCCTGACCAGTTTCATCCAAAGACGATATGCTTATAGAAGCCGGGAAATTCTGATCAGACTCTGGAAAAGATGATGCATCAGTCTCATATTTCACCTTAGCATCTGCCTTCATTTCAGCTGAATCTTCATCAACCATATGAGATGGAGAAAGTGCAGGATTGGAAGAAGCCTTGACCTCTAGCATGGGAACAATGTCTTCCGCACCACCCAGAACATCCCCTTCAGGAGCTGGTTGCTGAACACCAGAAACCATTGGACCTTCTACCATCTTATCATCACTTCGGATGTTAGACATTGAATGCACAGGAGGATTTTCAACAACTGGCACTGAAAGAGGCTTGCTAGAAATAGAACCATCAAACTCAGCCATTGCAGTGCCAGTATCCTCCTCCAGAACAGGTGGAGATGGCACTCCAACAGATACAGCAGCCCGTCGTGGATCTAGGCGACGGGGATCCTGAAAACGTTAGTGTTAACTTCCATCTCACTAAGTGGAATTATAAAAAATCCTAAAACTAGGAAAGGTTAATATTTTAAAAAGCAACAAATGATGACAGACAAATGTGGTTACCCTTCTTGGGTCACGTTTGGCATCTGCAGGAGAATTATTGGCAGCGGATGTATTCGATATTGATGAGCTGGTTGTGGCAGCTGAACTAAAGGGCAATTGTGCTGTGGAAACAGGAGGGTGCAGAGAATTTGGAGCAGGAGGTGGCACAGCTTGAGTTGGACTATTTACATAAATGGCTTGTTGAGTTATAGGCAATGCCCCAAGCCTTGTTAATGAAGGAGGACTTTTAGGCAAGTGCCTCATATTTGTGATGACAATATCAGCCAGTAGATCAGGATGAATTTTTGAAATAAGAATTTCAAGAGATTCAGCACCTCTTTCTCCTTCAGCAAGTAAAGCACCAATCATTGCAATCATTTGCTCAACAGGAGTTAAATTACCATCCGAAAGAGGCAGATTAGGAGACAGGCCATTAACAGAAGCAATATCCTGCCCAGAATCATTTATTTGAGTGGGTGACATTGAGTGGGAATTGGGACCAGAGCGAATTCGCTTGGACACAATCTCGAAACTATTTGTTAGTTCTTCATTATCCTGAGGCATAGATCTTTTCTTTGACAAGTCCCCTAAAACATATGCTTGGCTTGACGATTGATCATCCTGTCAAACACATTTTATTTGACATGAGAAACTGGTAAAAGCTACCAAGTACTATCATGTACTTCTTACCACTCACAGAAACTTATTACTACTATAATGTACTAAACAGTTTTTCAAAAAGATCATTACCCTGCCTGACTGAGTTTCCCGTGAAGAACGCTCACTATTTTTTATCATCTTTTCAACCTGTCTGATGACCTGATCAGCAGCATCCCCAGCATTCATTGCTCGTAGAACTCTAAGCAATCTGTCTCTTGACTGATCATAAAAAATAATGCCCAACTTGTCAGGTACAAGAGCACTGAACAACCGCTAAAGTTCATAATTACTGGCCTTACATGCATAAGTTTCATTTTTACATTCAACAAGCCAGGAGTTGTCAACAAAACCTTTGTAATACATATTTCCATTGGCCTTTTGGCCTTTGAATAATAATTCCACCAATAAAGCAATCAGTCATTTAGTGAGAGGATAGTAAAGATAATTAAAAAACCTAAAGTATTAGAAAACATTGAAATTCAGCTGCCAAATTCTTAGTGATTTGTATAATATAAATAAAAAATTAATTACTAAAAATATAATTTGCTCATGTAATTGGTATCTGCATTGTCCAAAGTTTCTAAAAAAATTACCTCTACAATAGCTGGATAAGTACATCTCAGGAATCCCAAAAATGCAGTTCTCAAGGAATACTGAATATTGGCATTATGCAATCCCCTCATTGTCTCAAAGTTTGCATTAAAATCGAGCAGTGAAGACAGAACAGTACCATAGTGGAGGGGTCTCTTCCTTGCTATGGCAGCTAGACTGTCAAACAAAAAAGGGGATTAGTTGTAGAAAAACAATAATAATAGTAGCTCTAGCAGTGGAAAAAGAATTCAAATTCCTCAACCAAACAAATAAAAGAATGAAAAATGTAATAGGTGAGATCTATAGCTATTTCTAGACAATAAAAAAAGAAAAAAAACATAGAGTTAATATTTGAGACATCTTGTTAAATGTGGCAACTGGTCACAAGTCCAGGTCAAGGTTAGCTTCTAATACCAATATCGAGGGTAAGAGTAGCACCATAGAACAATTAAGAGGAAGATCATTTCCAATTCACTAATCTTAGAAGCCCCACTTTGGTAGAACCATAATTTAGCTAATAACCCCTCTCCTCCCCCCCCCCCCCCCTCCTTTTCTCTATCGCTCACAGAGCTTTTAAGAAGAATGTAATCAGACGTACCCAAGCCCAAAGGAAACCAGAAAAGCAATTGCACACAGTAAGAACGGCAGAAAAATAAAGCAACACATTGTAACTCCAGAACAAGATAACTAAGAAAGGACTACAATAAGTATACAGAGACCTTCGCAACAAAGAAGAGAAAAAACCCTAGGTTAACCATCCATTATTGACATAAATATCTGTTTTAATCACTAGCTTTCGTGCAAGAGATAAATAACGTTTCCCTGAAATCAACTATTTATTTCAAAGCTCCCTGTCTCCCACATTTTATAATTTGCTCTGATAAACCACTGCAGCAAAACCAAGCTTTCTACTGACTGTTTCCAATACTTTCCAATAAAGCTCTCTATAGATCAAGCTAATTCCCCGCATTCATCCACATTACATCAGCAGAGCAAACATTTCTTTAGAATTGTATTTGAACTGTCATCGATAATAGACAGAAATAAAGCATAGAAAGCCTGTGACAGCAAATACTTGACCGTGGAGTGTACCAACCAACACCACCAGCAAAGAACATGTACCAACCAAACACCATTGCCCTCCCAACATCTCTTACGGTCGATTGTCAATATCACTGTTATCATAGCAACCTCCATCATCCATTTGATCACTGTTACTCTAAGTGCTTCCACACAAAACACCCTTTTTAATAATAAACTCCAAGAACGATGGATTTAAAAGAATTAAGCCATTTTAGGTTTTTTCAGTATATATTTCTAGATTCTCAACCAGAGATGTCAACCAATAGTCCAAATTGAACATGCTCTGACTAGGCAGGTTAAGATACAATTTTATTAATGAAATCTGCCTCATAAATGCCCAAAAGGAACATCATATGCATAACCAGGGAAAAGGACAGAGAGAGGCCTTCTTCCTTATGCTTTCTTTACTCCTTTATATTTGTTAACAAACCAATAAAGAATGGCCACACGTGGTGAATCAAAAGAGTAAATCCTTGAACAACTCAACCCTAATCAGAAGTAAAAATAATAAAATATAAATCTCCCCTAATTATGAAATGATTGACTCCCAATAACATGCTATTGAGATTAGTTCCCGTATTCAACAAGCCTTGCATTTCAAGAACACAGTTAAGATATCAAAGAGGTCAAGTTATGTCTAAAAGCATATTCATCACTCTTTTAACTCATGATCTTGATGGCACATAAAGCAGTCACTTTGTTGCCAACTGTTAAAATCATTTCCCCACAGAAATACTCAAATGGAATGCCCTTTAAAACATCATTAAACTCAAGCAACTTCAGACTTGAACACTATAACTTCATGGTTATTTTAAGCTACATAAAACATACATTCAAGTTAATATACAGAGACATCAACTAAAATAGAAGTCAACCAAAGGAGTTCAGGTCAGCATTGTTGAAACATACACACATAACATATTATGGAAAATAAAATGTTATTATTACCCCAAATCCAACAGATGACAAGAATTACAATCCAGTAAAAGTATTGGAGAGAAAAAAAAAAAAAAGGAAAATAATACATTCTACTGGCAACATTGGAAGCAAAATTTTTTCATGGCATATTAGCCTCCAGTTTTACTGATAACTAGAGGAAATTAACCTGCAATGCAACTAAAGGAGGTATTTGGTCATGCATCACAATATCAGCAGGCATGCAGCCAACCCTTGCATCTACAGCCTCAAGGGCGTCACACAAAAAAGTATACCAAGAAATCATAAAATGTTAGGTTTTACTCTGATTTCCCAGAAAGAAGGTGCCTCAGTGGATGCAACCACTGAAACCCTGACGAAATAACCTTTAACTTACTAAAAAAGTTTCCCATATAGCCCCTACGCATATCTACCAACAAAACCTGTTCTATGTAGCCAATCAATACACAGAAGACTTCAGCACAAACAAAGACCAACCAACAGATGCAACATCACATAAATAAGTATCTTTTATAAACCTTCTTTCAAATGTATCACTCAAAGTTCCTTATGGTTCCAACCATCATAAAAAAATCTAAATTATTTCCATGTTGAAACTGCAATAAGATGCCTTCAAGAATTTTCAAGAATTTTCAAGTTCATGTCTAAGTATATCATAGAACCTAAGTACATACCATGCTCAATATTGTCAATAAATTACAATCCAACAGATTTGACAGACAGTTCAAGGTATTTTATCTTTTTGGCATATAATATTTTCTAACATTTGAAGTAAAGCTTAGTATTTGCTACTTATAAACAAAATATTTATTCTAATAAAGGCTTTAAAAGTGCAAAAAAGTTTCTTTGACCATTTCAAAGCCTGTTTATTCTTGATCATTCTGGACAGTTAGGTCCACCAGCTATTCAATATATAACACAATATCACCCATCTTTCCCACCTGCTATGTATCCCATAATGTAAACAATTAGGATCTCAATTTAAAGATGCTATCCTTTAAGAAAACAAAATAGTGAATGCACTTATCACATAGCCACCAAACATGCATGCAAACCTGCTCAACATACAAAAGATGGTGCAACCTGAAAACTTCACTGCACTTGGATCTAGCAATACAAGTATTTACATGCCCAAACAAATAAACTGGATATTAGTAGCAATGGACCTATGAACAAGCCGGAAGTACACACCATCTCATCCAACAAAAATTTTGAACAATTTTAAAACAAGCTTGCAAGTAACAAGATTGAGGGTTATCTTTCAAATTCTGAAATCTCTTCTAATTCTCTTTGTTTCTGGCAAAAAAAAACCTATTATATTGTTAAGTTGTGAATAAACATAATACATTTTTCATCTATATGATAAAAGGTTGGAGATTAAAGTGATATGAAGAAAGAAAAAATTGCTAAGATTAAAGCTAAGAGGAAATTCGGTAGTTTTGACAATAATGGTACAAAAATGATTATGATGCACTCTCCCTTTTGAAAAATAAAAAACCTCCTTTACAATGACAACCTATAAAAAGTGTACATTTGAAAACAAAAAGCAAAAATTCTGAGTTATTTGTTAACATTTTTTTTAAATGCTTAAAAATGCCACTCCATGGATAATAACTTAGGACCACTTGCCCTAAAGAAAAACCCTTACACGTAACCAAAATGCAGAGAGAAACAGGTTGAGACATGATGGTAAGTGTCACTGGTTATACTCAAAGATTTCCTTGACAGCAACAAGTTGTGCCCATACAGTGCAGTGCATTCCAAAGACCCATGTCAAAAGAGGGTCAATCACTTACCTACCAAGATAAGTAATTACAAGAAAAAGGCATTTAAACCAATATCCTAACAGCTGAAGAGCTTGCAGAGAACGTAGTCTTAAGTCTTACTGTTGACCATAAAACCAACAAACTTAGCTCCATGAAAAGAATGCAGCATCACAACAATAAGTATAACAAAATCTGAAACCAAAAATTGGAAACATGGCAGATTTAGCGGGATAATCCCCAGTTAAAAAAGAATTTTGATTATTAAAGTATTTAATGTGCATCAACTGTTGTAAAATAACCAATACATTTTAAAGTAGCTTGCACATTTTAAGCTGTACAAATATACAGCAGAAACCCAAATAATAATACTGTCTCCCTAATAATAGTTTACTGCGTTGCCTGATCACCAAGTTTCTCAGCATGAGTTGACTGACCATTATATCCATCGCTTAACCATTCCTATCATTGGCCAATAGTGCTTCATAGTACGCATAAATGTGAACATTGTCTAGCCCTGTAACTCTGAATATCTGAACCAGCAATGCAGCAGTATCCAAGGCCATTAACTCCACAAAAGAGAGATGGACAGCATACTGCGATGGTATCACAAACAAGCAGTCGAACTTGTACTACAACCTGTTTCCAAGCTTCAGCAATCCCTCCAAAACTTTTAAAGATGGTAAAATATAGGGCAAATGCTAAATGCAGTGCAGTCCCCATATTATAAAATTTAATATTATTTGATCAGGTATGGATAGTAAATGGTATCAATAAGTCTGCATATGGAAAAGTAGCATTAAAAGACACTGTCACTTCCTAGCTTGAAAGTGCTCTTCAGATATGACAGGGAATGACATCTCTTTGGACTCAAAAGATAAAATAAAAAGGAAAGCACAATGAAGCTGCAAATAAAGCTCCCAGCACTAACATTAATGGGAAAAACAAAGGGCAGTTTGTACAGCATTATTGACCAACTGAGATTTGATACCGACGCTTATCAATTCCAAAACAAACAAACAATTTTTTTTGCAATTCCATTCAAACCATCATATGTCCTAATCTAAGAAGCTAAATAATCAAAAATAGTTAGCAATATCATGTACAGTTTCATGACCCTCTCACGATTTTAAACTCCACATTTCCAGATTTTTTCAAAAACTAGGCAGTGAGAAGTATTCACAATAATGCTGCAATGAGAAAGAAAACAAAGAAAACCATAAATTCAGAAGAAAAAGACTCAAACTGTAGAATAAATAAAAACAATTGACTAATGGTGACAGCAAACTCACCAATAGACAACAGTGATTGTTACACAGCCAGGGAGACTATTGGCTGATTGCAACATGTCCAGTAAAACGAAAAGAGTCCTGTTTGCATCTGTTGTTAGCGCAACTGGATCCAAAATAGGATGACCACCACTTAGCCATGATACATTAAAAGTCCATCCACTTCCTCTGGTAACTAGAGAAACATTAAAAGAATAAGTTTCCAGAGAAACCAGCCACTAGAATATATCAATATGGAAGTTCCATGAATGACATAAAAAATTGAAAGTCCTACAAATAACCCAAAAAGTCAAACACGGCAGTATGGGCCTTAAACCAAATCATGTCCTAGAGAACTTTGAAGCCTTAACAATGGGAATGCAATACCTTCAACAAATTTTTCAGAATCAACGTTGTCAGCTGTAAAAAGTAAGACATATGTCTCCAAAAATTTCAGCGCCAGCAACTTTGTCCCAACCGGACCAGGCTACAAATTTAAATAAAAGAAACATGGATTGCAAATGGTTAGTAAGTTGTAAATACCAAGTGCTTTAACTATAAAATTAAGTAATTCTCAATACACAACTAAATAAATTTACAGAAGAGTTACAGAAATGAGGGAAAAGAAATGAACATGAGTATACAAAAACCATCAAATACTACTAGTCAAGCCAACAACTAGAGCCCCCCCCCCCAACCCACCCCCCGAGAAAAAGAAAATAAATAAAGGGAGAGAACAAATAAGAAAAGACAGCAAAACATATTTTCCCTTCTTAGAAGGACCAAAATTGACTTCTCATCCTGCTTTTCAGAACCTTCAAATAATAAAACATCAAGAATAGCAATCTTTTCGCCTTTTAACTGCATCCCAAAAGCACAATCTCCTTCACCAATTTTAAAGAGCCAATTGCTCACATCAAGGCTCCAAGTTATGCGCATTATAGATGCTAGCTGACAGTTAGACGAATAAGGAATGCCTCAGGATATGAATTTTAGCACACAAAACTTTTCTCATGGATCCATCACCACCTCATGAATAAACATTTAATTATTTGCCCAACTCTCACCTAATAAGTGTTAAGAAAGAAATTCCCAAAAACTTATGGTTTGTCATTTTGATCACACATCTCATAGTAATAAAATACCTTTCTAACATACAGGTTCTCTATATTGTAAACATTGACATTAAAAAAGAACTAATTTCCAGTAACTGTTTCTTATTGCTAACCTTAAGAAGCTACTCATATAAAAGCTTCCTTTCTGCAAGTCCAGCCACCCAACTGCTTTCCCCAAGTGAAAGGAAGACAGAAATAAAAAGAATGGACTTATCCAATATTTTATTAAATGAATGAAGCCCGTCAGAACAAAAGTGTTGTTTGATTTTAGTTTGCAGTGATTTAAGGTTTCAACCGTGTTTGGCTACTCATTATGGGCACCACTTAATTGAAAATTCTACTTGAAACCTGCCAAATGTTTTAAGTAGTTAAAACCTTAATGCATTCTATCAATAATATTTTAAAAAACTATCATTTCATTATATTGCCCATATGTTTTAATTAAATTTTCTTTTATGCCATTTTTTGTAACTCTTGTAGATTTAAAATCTCTATTAAACTATTTTTTTTTCAATAAACTCAAGCAAAATCTATATAGTATTTAAATTTTCAACAACAAACCAAACAGTTTTCATAGAATTAATTCAGTACTAAAAATTCAGCATCTAATATTTCAATTTATCAAACAGTATCTAACCTGGTCAAAATATTACAATGCCGTCAACCACTGAAAATTAGCAAACAAGTTTAGAATTTGGAAAGCTAAAGTAAATATAACATACCTCCAATGCAATGGAAAACACGCCTTCCTTGAACCTAACCATCCACGTCCATAGTTCTTCAAGCCACCGGTCAACTTTGCCATGCTGCTGAAACTATAATTTTTAGGAAAAAGTGAACAATTTTACGTGTAGATAAGAAAACCAGATAGTTTGACAGATGAATTGAATAAGAAAATACAAAATGTGAGATAAAGGGATCCTATCATCATTTCTTTGGAGTTAATTTAAATTAATAATGAAAGCACACATTCACTAAGTGATTAAACATACTACCATACACTCAAAATAACTTGAAAAACAATAACCAAAAACCAGCAGAAATCTTTAATAGTTCAAAAAACGTGTCCAAAATCTAAAAGCATTGCACTCAAATTCTGCAAGGAGACAAAAAACATTATTGCAAAAGGAAAAAAATCATTAAAAGAATCCAAGTTAGGACTACATGTTTACTTATAAAGGTAGAAAGTAACCTGTAACACCATTTCTTCCAAAACGTTACAGAAGAAATTTCTGCCACAAGCAATAGATTGACGCACAACATCGGAGTCAGCATCCCTCAAAAATGCTACTAACACAGGTACTAGTATAGAACAATGATCTATCGCTTTTAATGCAATATCTTCAATTATCCTGCCAACCATAGACAAAAACGTAAAACAAAATTCCAGGTACAATATTGGGAACCTAGCAACACTTTATCAGAGGACAAAGTAAAGCGATCTTTTCTAAGCAATTAGATGAGTAATTCATAAATTTAACACAAAAATTTCCAATTTTTCACAAAGTCAAAAAACACGACAGACTGAAAAATGCAGATTATTAATCAGCCTAATGTCAAAACAAAGAATCGAAACAGTTAAGCATGTAGTGGCAGGATTTAAAAAAAGAATAAAAAATTGTAAAACATTAATACAAACATAAAGAACGAGCAGAATTAGGGTTTGAAACTCACTCGATAAGAAATTTTCTAACGAGACTGTAAGGAGAACGCTGGAGGTCAGCGAGGTAAGGGAAGAGGTCGGCAGCAAAAGATGAATCGAGAGAGGAAAGAATATCCTTGGCCTGTTTAAGAGACGACAGCTTCACCGCCAAATCGGCGTGGTTATTCGCGGCGGTGAGGAGAGAAAGGGCTTGGTCTCTAGAATCCACAATGACCATTGCTTCGACTTCCGCCTCGGCCTCCCCCTGAAAAATTTTGATCGATTTTGGGTGGGAATTGTTGGAAGGGCATAGGGTTAGGGTTTTGAGGGGTAAGGGGTTTGGAGGGGAGGGTGGAGTATATCAAAAATTTTTAGACGCCACAGAGATAGAAGAAAATAAAATTTTAGAAAATTATGATTTTTTTTTTTTTGTAAATGGGTGTCGTGGCTCGTGGGGAACATAGGGTTTGAAGTCGCCTTAAGGACATGGGGTCAACGCAGGCTTCTTGCATTGCGTTTTTGCTAACATGCGCCCCTTGGTAAATTGCGACTTTTATATTGTTTTTTACAGGTTAAAATTTATAAAAAAAAATCAAAATTTATCACTTTTTTTAAATAAATTCTTATAATTTTTTGTATTCAACTAAATTTTAAATTTACACCCAAATAAATTTTTAATAACTAATTTATATCAAAATAAATTTTTATTTTTTAGTTTGTTCCTAATTAATTTTTAACATAAATTTTTTTAAATAATAGTTCATTTAAATATAAATAACAAAAAAAATTATTTAAAGACAATAAAAATATAAATATTTATTTAAAAAAGTGGAATAATTTAAAGATTTTATTAATATTTTAGCCTATTTTATGAGCAGATATATTCCCCTTTCATAAGAATATATGGGAAAAGAAAATTAAAACATCCACACCTAATAAATTAAATTAAATCGAAGTTAATTTTCAAAAAAATAAAGGAATTCAAAGTTTAAAAGATTTTGTTATTATGTTTTGATGTTTTTAAATGACTAGCTGGCAAAAACTCTTTTTTACAGTATTAATTGATGTATTATTTTTATTTTTTTCTTTTTTCTTTAAACATCATCTGCAGAAAACTCAAAATAGTGCAACATAATTTTTTCCACAGTGATTTTTCCTGCCAAAGTTTGAATTCTAGGAATTGAAACCAGTTAACTGCTGTTTGTATCCTTGTTATTGATTGCAACAGCTTCTATGAAAGCATCATCATATTCTGTCAGCCATGATTTTCTACGGTGAGAAAGCTGCATTATGGGGCCTACGGCTAACTGTAAACAGATTTTTCATACCATAATTTACAGAAATGGAGAAAGGGGGGGGGGGGGGGGAGGTGATTCTTGAGCATGATGGAGATGTGCAGAATCATCTTCATAAACACCAATCATCACATGCTGAAGTCATTGATCTTGATAGAACTGCATTAGTAAGCAATTGCAGCTCTCGATCTGCAGTTTGTTCAAGATAAGAAAACAACTCTTAGTAACACTCTAGAAAATAAACAACTGACATAACAGGTAGCAAAAGCAATCAAGGAAATTTTATACCTCAATGAGATGAGCTGCTCGCTAGATCTCGTGATCCTCCTATATAGACATGTAAGACATGGCTTATTTTAGGCCAATCTTCACCCATATCCTTCTTGCACCTCTCTTCCAGAGTTGTACATTCTAGAATAGACAAATGCTGAAGGGAACTAAGAGATTGAAGACCAATAGGGAGGGAAGTTAGATTAGGACAGTCTGATAATGCTAAAGATCTGAGTGAGGTAAGCTCTGCTACCCATGCTGGCAAAGCCACCAGACCGTGGCAGCTACGAATTTCTAGATTCTGCAGTGAGGTGACATATTGTAACCCCTCCGGAAGACATTTCAGCTCTGGACAGTTCAAAATTGATAAACTCTTGAGATTGGACAGATGCTGGAAACTCTCAGGTAGAGAAGCCAAATTTGAACAGTACATTATCGTTAAGTGCTCAAGGGCTGTCAGAAATTGCAACTCTATTGGTAAGGACTTAAGATTACTGCAGTTCTCAATTGATAATGATCGAAGAGAGCGCAGGCCTTGTATATCCTCCGGCAAGGAAATAAGACTAGGGCATTCAATTATCTCCAGAGACTCCAAGGAAGAGAGGTTTTGCAATCCTTGAGGTAATGAATGTAGCTCTTCACACCAGCGTATAGCTAATGATTTAAGTTTGATGAGTTTTCCCAAACTTGGAGGGATTGATTGAAGCTTTGGGCAAGAGCTAATCCCAAGACACATGAGAAGAGCATTGTTTTTGAGCAAATTTTCCAAGAAGACCAACTGCCCTGCAAAATCATCAATGATAAGGATGTTTAGGGAAGTTAGGTTGGATGCTGACCGCAACACCATCTCATTGCAGCTGCGTAACTCCAGGTGATGAAGAGATGGGAAGCATGGCAGATTTTGCAACCTGAAACATTTGATGAGTGTCAACTTGACCAAAGAAGGGAATTCTTCTTTCCTGTTGAAACTCCACCAAGATTCTAAAGTAGGAAAATCTACGAGTGTTAGCTCTGTCAATGACGGAAACAGTGTTCCAGTGACATCACCATAGAATTCTCTTCCGATGTTCTTCACTGCATCCATCCCTTGTAAGTACAGGACCTTAAGGAAGATAAGTTGACCCAAAATAGGGAGATATTCACATCTCCGGCAGTTTATCAAGCTGAGTTCACTTATATTTGGAAGTTTGTGAACACTCATCCATCTAGGCAAACGGATTCCTTGGTACCCTTTTATGGTTAACTTTTTCAGATATTTATGCGGTTGGAGGTGATTGAGCACTTCTTCTAGCATATCATTATTGGCAACATTCCCATTTAGACCATTAATATCGTTTTCCCAACATAGAGTCAATGACTGAATGTTGCGCTTTGCTGCCAAGTCAGCTTCCATTGCATATGCTGCATCTCTCACATTCTCTAATTGTCTGATGTAAAGTTCTCCACCCAGGTTTAGATTTTGCAGTTGGTTAAGGTGTTGACCTACTTCCCTTCCCACAATAAACATCGACAACGTCTGAAGATGCTGAAGTTTTCCTATCCAAGCTGGCATTTTGGTTAATCTCTCACAGCCATTTAGTATCAAATGTCTCAGTCTATACATTTTGGCCATGCCACCGGGTAATTCGATGAGATTATAGCAACCAGAAAGGTTCAACACCTGTAAATTGCAAAGACCGCAAACATTTTCAGGCAAATATTCTATATGGGTGTTAGAGATGTCAAGATATCTCAAAAATATGAAGGAGGAAATTGAATCCTGCAGCTTTTTTATCCCGCTGCCGCTTAAATCAAGGACCCGCAAATACCTAAAACTTGAAAAGATCCTAGAAGGGAGTTCGCCAAGGTCACCTTTCGGGAGCAATAAGATGAGGGTTCGCAATTTTGTTGCTTCATACAAAAGTTCTGGAATTGTATAGAAGCTGAAATTACAAACCACTGATGAATGGCGAGTTTGGAATAAATCTTCTGTTACATTATCATGCTCCAGCATACTGAATTCATTTCCCACTATTGATCGTGCAAGATCGTGAATGAGATCATGGATTTTACACTCAATTATATTGCCATTGTCACTCTTATGAATATCTTGAAAGAAAAACATCCACACTAAATCATCAAAATATTCATTTCCAATAAATTCCAGTGACTTTCTTCCTTCTCGCGATTGAATTAAACCTCCTGCAATCCAGAGCTGGATCAATTTCTCCTTCTTGATTATGTAGTTCTTCGGAAGTATCGAGCAATAAGCAAAGCAGGCTTTCAGATGTGATGGCATATGACTGTAACTCAATCTTAGGGCAGGTAAAATTCCATTTTCACTATGAGATACTTCCCAAAGGTCACTCTCCTGGACAACCAACCAATCTCTTTCTTCCCTTTTGAAGCGCATTAGGCTTCCTAGAGTCTTTGCAGCTAAAGGGACACCTCCACACTTCCTCACAATTTGCCTACCAATTGGAATCAAGTTCTGGTGATCTTCTTCATTATTGCCAAAAGCTCGTTGCTTGAACAAAGCCCAGCAATCATTATCAGTTAGACCTTCCAACTGATGTATGTAAGCTGATCCCATCATCAATGCCACCTTTTTACTACGTGTAGTGACGATGATACTACTTCCCTCCACACCACTTCTCATTGACATCATTAACTTTTCCCATTCACTGTCATCTTCATTCCACACATCGTCCAACACAATCAAGTATCTCTTCCCCAGTAGTAGTTCTTGTAGTCGAAACTGCAATACATCCATCCCAAAGATGTCACATTTATTTTTGCTGGCAGATTCAATGATTGAGATCATAATTTTTCCTACATCAAAATCATCACTGACACAGACCCAGATCTTTAAATCAAAATGTGTTGCTACCATGTCATTGTTGTAGACTAACTGAGCAAGCGTTGTCTTACCAAGACCACCTAAACCAACAATGGAAACAACTGAGATATCCCCCAAAGTTGCATTATTGCTTGAAAGCAATTGATCTATTATCCTACTTTTATCCTCCTCTCTCCCAAAAACTTCTGATTCAACGACTAATGACCCAGTTTGCCTTCTCCCTCTTCTTCTGCTACCTATATTAGCATCTCTCAAATTGAAACTAGACTTCTGTTCTGCTAAAAATTCCAATGTCTCCTTGATCTGCTTTAATCTAGGTAACAAATCGAAACAACCTGCTGCTTCTTGTACCAGAGAAGGTAAAAAGGAGCGTACCTGTTCAGCAAAGCCACCCTGATTCCTAGATTGCATAGCTTCAAGAGAAAACTCATCAAGCAAATCTTCCATCTCGTAAGCAACTTCCTTGAGCTCAGTTAGCCAAATTCTCAGAGCTCTATTACTCATTTGCTGCTCTTCTGCATCTGCAAGCACTGCTTGTATTACGTACAAGGTTCGTTGAAGCTTCCTGACCTCTTTCTTGAGGCCAAGTCTGTTAGCAATCTCTTCTAGTAAAGGACTGGCCAACTTGTCGAAGACCACCTGTAGCAGAGGAGATACAATTATTTCCGCCATTGACAGGGACAATAAAGGAACAGAGGAAAGTTTACAACGTTAAAGATAAATGGAGATGATGAATATTAATGATGATTGCACATGTTTGCTTCTCTCAAGAAAATAAATTGTTAATTTGGATAAATTTAACAAAAACATTTCAGTGATTTTTAATTTTCATGTGGTTGAAATTGGAAGACATCATGAGCCGCCATTGTTTTCCAGTTTCCTGGGTACTTCCAAGTAATTGACCTGTTAAATTTCCTCCGCGTATTTATCACAAGCCAATCAGAAGTTAATACTCAATCTTTCCGCAAATGAAAAGGTAAATATTTAGTCAATTCACCATAACATATTGAATCTATATACTATTCTCGAATCACATTATTATATTTTATTAACGACTAAATTAAAAATTTTAAAATTTTTAATAATAATATTCATATATTATTATAAATATTTGATACCGTTGACCATATATAAATACTTTTATCCCTTGTTAAAAAGATGTTTAGTGATTTCATTTTACAGATATAAAATATTATCAAACAAAAGTTAATTGTATGCCAAAAAATTTCAATTAAATCCTTATTGTATATATACAAACAAAATAAACATAAAAAAATATTTACAGCACCAATTATTTCCTGTTAAACTTGATTCAACTCACCACAAAACACACAAAATTTGTCCCGCAAGCAGACAAAAGTGCGATCCTCTCCATTAATTTCCCTTTTTAGTTTTTATAATGACAAAGAAAAGTCAGAGCAAAGGGTATAGAAAGGAGTGGTTGAAAGTTGAGGCTGCCTTTGTTGGACAACTTGAACTAGTACTATAGAATGGAGTAAAAGCCATTAGATTCGCAACAAACTGCATGAACGTAGAATTTTACAAAAGCACATTTGACAAACTGTGAACACTCATGTTTCCTCTTCCTGTAGCCATGGTGGTTCAGGACCTTCAGGCTTGGGGACTATAATTACGCCTTTTGGTGATGAGAAGTTGGGCTTCTAATTGAAATGCAATTTTCAGAAGTAACCAGAAATCTGCCCGTCTAATATTGTTAAAAATGAAAATAGATTTTACTATTATTGACATGAAGTGTCACACTTGCTTATATCAAACAAAAGGGACAGTAATTAAATACAAAATGTATTAATTAATAACTGCATAATCCATTGATAGAATATTAAATTCTTAATTCTAATAATACAGGTTCAAATTCTAAAGCCCAAAAACTTGAGAGGGTGGGGGAGTGTTTGCAAACTTCCATTATGCTTTCCTCATGCTCTGCTATTCTTTAATGGCTGCAGCATCATAAATTTCTTTCAAGGCCTCTGCTGTGAGTTTCACTCTCAAGGAGCCAATATTCAGATCCAGGTTCTTAGTTCTTAGTTGTTCCTACAAAAATTCAAAGCAAATGTTGTACAACATATTGAAATACTCTCAAAGTTCTCTCCCAACATGTTCTATGTACTTTATTGGATGTTTGTTTAATTGTTAGATCTCTATTACATCTCTCTATTCTCGCTTTTGTAAAATAATAAGCTATACTAATCAGATTGACACAATTAAAAATTAATATATATATATATTATATTTGAACAAATAAATAACTTTATATTTATAATTTTATATAGAAACGGAAAACTCTTTTACAAATGAAAATGGACATAATTTTAAATATGTTTCGTTATAAATATTAATAAGACATATTAAAATAAGTAACAATTATCGAAAATATTTCATTTTTTTTTTTTGAATAATCTAAAATATTTCATATCAAGTTAGAAGAACCAAATAATAATAAATAGTTCGGTTGGTCTTTCAAAACCCCTGCTCAATACTTGGCCCATTAGATTCAGAAGGATTGAATTTTTAAAAAAATATTTAAAAATTGATATTTTTAAATATATTCAAGAATATTCTATTGAGCATTGTCAAAAGTTACATGAATGAGAGGCAATTAAAAGAGGAGAATGAAGTCTGACATACCAAGAGCATGACCAGAGGTTCTGATCTGTATTCTACTTCAGCGCAATGAGCTGCTAGCAACATTCTCTTTCCTGACCTCCGGTGATCCGATGTAAATATGGGCAATGTGAGCTATTTTTGGCCAGTCCTTACCTATATTTTTCTGGCAATGCTCTTCAAGCCTTGGACATTCTTGAATGGAAAGACGTTGGAGGTTGCTCAGGCACTGAAGACCATCTGGAAGTGATGTCATGTTGGGACAATCTGATATCGCCAAAGATCTAAGAAGTGAAAGATTTGCAAGCCACTCTGGCAACACATTTAAACCAGGACAACCGTGGATTTCTAGATTTTGCAGAGTCGTGACATGTTTAATACTTTCAGGCAGAGATGACAGCTCTGGACAGCATAAAATGCACAAACTCCTCAGCATGGAAAGGTCATGCCAGTCAGTTGGCAAAGACACCAAACTTGGACAGTACATAATCGTTAAGTGTTCAAGAGAACTAAGATGTTGCAGTCCTATGGGTAACAATCTTATGTTACTGCAGTTCTCAATGGACAAATATTTAAGGGAGATTAGCCCATCTATGCTCTGGGGTAAAGCTGAAAGGCTATGACATTCACTGATCTCCAGAGACTGCAGGCAGGTGAGGTTTTGCAATTGCAGTGGCAAAGATAAGAGCTCCTCACACCAACGAATTGTCAATGATTTTAGAGAGACAAGGTTCCCCAAACTAGGAGGGATGCAGCAAAGATTGGGACAAGAGCTGATAGCTAGAGACATGAGATGAACATTGTTCTGAAGCAAGTTATCTAATAGAATCAACTGTCCAGTGAAAACATTGATAATGAGGACAGAAAGTGAGGTTATATTTACTGCTGACCCTAGTATCGTTTCATGGCAGTTATGGAACTCCAAATGCCTAAGAGATGAAAACATTGGCATATTCATCAACTTAGGACATTTATTGATGGTTAATTTGACAAGCGAGGGAAATTCTTCGCCTCCACTTATACTCCACCAGAATTCCAAATTAGGGAAGTCAATGAGGGATAGCTCCTTTAACGATGCAAACGATTTCTTTCTGTCTTCACCATAGAGCTCACTGCCAATATTCTTCACAGCATCCATTCCATGCATGTGGATAGTCTCTAGGACTGGAAAGTTACCTAAAGCAGGGACATGTTCACATCTTTTGGAGTTGATCAACAGTACTTTAGTTAAAAAAGGAAGTGCAAGAGTATTCATCCATCTTGGAAGATGGATTCCTGGGTAACCTTTTATAGACAAATTTTTTATATTTTGGGGTGGTTGCAGGCAGTTAAGCACTTTCTCACCCAGTCTGCAATTAGAATCATTTCTAACACTCGAGTTCTGCCCATCATGATCATCTCCCCATGACAACTCCAGCGAATGAAGGTTTTTCATTTCCAAGATTATGCCTTTTAGTTCTTGTTTAACATTCTCTAAGTTCCTGATTGTCAGCTCTCCTCTAAGCCGCAGTCTCTTCAACTGCTTAAAGTTATCACTCTCCTTTGATACAAAAAAGATTGGCAATGTCCGAAGTTGAAATAGTGCACCAATGTAATCTGGCAAGCAAGTTAACCTTTCACAATCATTTATAATCAGATGTCTTAGCATGCACAGTCTAGCTAAGCTCCTTGGCAGGCTGGTTAAATCAGAGCAACCTGAAAGGTTTAAAACCTGCAAGTTGCAGAGGCTACATATAGTTTCTGGTAAAGTTGTGATAAAGGTGTTTGATCGGTCGAGGTACCTCAAATACTTCAAGCAAGAAACCGAGCTTTGCAGCCTTTTGATGCCACTATAACCCAGATCTAGGACTCGTAGTTTCCTAAAATTTGAAAACAGTTTGGCTGGGACTTCACCAGAGTCACCGTTGGAAAAAAAAAAAAAGTTCACAACTTCTTTGCTTCATATAAGGCTTCTAGAATAGTAAATGATTCAGAATGGCAAACCACAGACGAGTATCGAACTCTAGCAGATTTTTTGGTAGGCAATCACCTTCAAATATGAAAAACTCTTCTCCAGCAACAGATTTTGCAAGATCATGAATAAGATCATGCATTTTACACTCTATTACATCACCATCACTGTTTTTCTTCACCTCTTCAAAGAAATGAATCCAAATCAAGTCATTAAAATAATCGTTCCCAACGTCCTCAGGAGATTTTCTTTCTTCACTTGATCGAGTTCCTCTCATAGGGTATTCACATGATTGAATTAAGCCTTCCGCAACCCAAAGATGGATTAACTTCTCTTTCTTGATAACATAATTCTTAGGAAAGATTGAGCAGTACATAAAGCATCCTTTCAGATGTGATGGCAAATGACTATAACTCAACCGTAGGGCTGGTGATATCCCATTTTCAGTTTCGCAAACATTCCAAAGATCATTTTCCTGCACAGATAGCCATTCCTCTGGCTTTCTTTTGAAGCGCATTAGACTCCCTAGCGTCTTTGCTGCTAAAGGAACACCCCCACATTTTTTCACTATTTGTTTCCCAATTGGCAACAGGTTTGGGTAGTCTTCTTGATCATTTGCAAAGGCGCGTTGCTTGAACAAAGCCCAACAGTCATCATGGGACAGACCTTTCAAATGGTGAGAACAGACGGTTCCCATAATTGTTGCAACCTTTGCACTTCTTGTTGTGACTATGACTTTGCTTCCTTCTGCGCCTAACTTGAGCAAACTTTTAAGCCTATCCCATTCATCCACATCTTCGTTCCATACATCATCTAATACAAGCAAATATCTTCTCCTGAATAATAAGTCTCGTAGTTGAGACTGAACAGCATCCATCCCCATGAGATCTTCACATCTTCTCCTGGTTGCAGATTCTATCATCAAGCTAGCAATCTTTCTCACATGAAAATCATCATTAACACATACCCACGTCCTCAGTTCAAAATTTCTTATCACCCTTTCATCATTATAGACTAGTTGAGCAAGTGTGGGTTTACCAAGGCCGCCTAAACCAACTATGGGTATAACTGAGACAAACTCAATAGCTCTTCTCTCAGTGGTTAACAGTAACATCTCTACTATCTTTTCTTTATCGTCTTCCCTCCCTATAACTTCAGATTCAATCACAAAAGAACCAGTTTCTCTTCTCTGTTCACTTTTAATCGCTTTCTCACCATCTTTTTTCTTGAGCTTGAAATTAGACCTTTCTTCCAATAACACATCTAGTCTCTCCCTAATCTTCTTTAATTCAGGCAACCTTTTAAGATATGTTATGAAAGGTCTCAAAGAGGGAACAATGCTGCTCTCCTGCTCAGTCAAGCTACTGTCGTTTTCTTGCATCATAGCCTCCGGGCCAAACTCTTCAAGCAAGTCATCAGCATCAAAAGCTACCTCTTTAAGCTCACTTAACCACAACTTCAAACTTTTATCTGCAGCTTGCCGCTCTTCTGTATCTTGAAGCACGGACTGGATTGTGCGCAACGCACGTTGAAGCTTCTTGATTTCATCCTTGAGCCCACAACGATTAGCAATCTCTTTCAGGAACCGAGAGGCTAGTTTTTCAAAGACAACCTGTAGCAGGGGACCCAAAACTATCTCCGCCATAATCTTTGCTTGAAAGAACCTGCTGAGTCCCTTGTTTCCGTTCACGCTGCTGGTAAGTTCAAGGTTTCAAGATCCTACTAAATGATTAATTGGCTTCTACCTCACTTTGAGAAAATTGATTTATCCAAGCAAAAGTGCAAAACTATCATTTTCCTTTCAGCTTTTAACATTGTGAAGGTGAACCCATCTTTCACGCATTTCAGGCGTGGTCAAATCCTTCCACTTCATTTGTTCTCTACGGCAACGTAACAAGTTGTCACACGTCCTCAGCTAACCGTCCATTTTTACAAATTTCAACTGCACCAAAAATTTCAAAGTCAAGGGATGAAAATGTTGATTTTTTTTGTTTTTTAGAATCGGGAGGATCGCCGTTATCCCTTGACTTCAGATGACGAAATTTGGTGGTGCATTTATTATGAGTTAATTATCTCAGACTCGTGGCTTTGATAGCTGAATTATGCTAGCCTAACAGTGCTAGCTAGGAGATTTCGTATTCATTAGTTTGATTTTGATGCGAAGTCTTGACTTAGCAGTTGGAGTTCTAGCTTTGCTTGGAATAAACTTTTATTGGCTAAAATATATTGACGTCATCTCTGGTTTTGTATTTGTGGAGTTTCCTACAGGTTAATATGACAATGTATATGATTGTTACCAAGAGAAAGATTAGAAAGCATCGGAGATAATATTTTAAAATGCCTATTTGATGCGTATGATTATAAATAAAATAAAATAAAAATTATTTTATATTATATTTAATTTATATTTAAAAATAAATAAAATCATAAAAAAATTAAACATCTTTTTAAAAATAAAAAAATTTATTTTTTATTTATGAGATTAAATGTATATATCTTATTATATCATTAAAAATTATATCAATAATTTAAATTATATTAATTTTAAAAAAATAATTTTAATTAATAAATAAATTATCTTATCTCACTACAACAAATTTAGTTATTAGTGACACATAGAATAATGTAATTAAATATTTATTTTTTATCATCATATATATTTTGTGATAAAAAATTAAACATCATTACGTTCGTCACGTTTGCACCATCGTTAAAAATCAAATGTAATAATACCAAAATATCATCACATGTTATGAATCTACCATAATAATAAAATCAAACATCATCTTATGTCGTTTTTTTGTGACATTAAATTTTGTCAACTATTTATGAAAAAAACTTATAAAATAAATGATAAAATTTGATAAATTAGTGACGAATGATAAATCGTTGCAGTATTGGTGACATAATTATCATCACTAATATTTGTAAGATAATATCAAATATGACAATAAAATCAAACATCACCTTATGATTTTTTTATGACGTTAATTTTTGTAAGTTATTTATGAAAAAAATGTCATTAAATGCTATAATTATCATAAAATAAATAATAAAATCTTATATATTAGTGACAAAAGATAAACCATTTAAGCATTAGTGGCACAATTAACGTCACAAACGATTGTAAGATAACGTCAAACATGACAATAAAATTAAACACCATCTTATGCTTTTTTTGTGACATTAGATTTTGTCAGCTACATATGAAAATAAATGTTATTAAATGCTATAATCATCACAAAATAAATGATAAAATTTGATATATTAGTGACGAAAGGTAAATCGTCATAGTATTGGTGACACAATTAACATCATTAAATCCTATATATAAAATAAAATTGTTATAGTCATTTTTGTAAAATAATCCTTTATAGTGTTCTTGAAAAGCCACCAAATATTTGAATTGATTTTTAAATGTAGTACATGCTCTCAAGTCTATCTTAAAATCATATTGAAATAATATTGTTTAAAAAAAAAGAGGGTATCAAAATTATGAAATATGTAGCCATCGAAATTTTATCTTCAAGCTCTCAGTCCAAATCTTGTGTCGAGAGTGATTATGTTGATGGTGAGTTTGTATCACTTGAGCTGTAATAAATAATTAATAGCAAATATAAAAACAAACCACAATATACACACAATAAGATAAAAACAAATATAAAAATTAAACTAATCCATTTTATGCATATCAAAATTTTAAATCAGGTCTTACCCTCTATTAAAGAATAGGCCTTGTCAAGAAATCGATAAAATTGACAAGACAGATGTCTTAACATAGTCGTCATCCAATTTAATCTAAAACTTTATCTAAAATGAAAAACAAATTAATTGATATATTCAAATAACATATATTCAAAACTAACCAATAATAAGTTTTGAAATAATATTCTGCATTTACATCAAGTCTCTCAAAGGCATGCAACTTATCTGTATCCTTCAAAGCTTTTCATTTTGTTAGGATCAGGATGAATTGTCGAGTAATGACTCCAATTTCAGAAGATAATTTAGCCGATTAAACTTCATAAATCAGTTTACCCTTAGTTGTTAGTATGTCAATTATTAGCTAGTTTTTCCTTTTAATGAGTGTTTCAAGTCTCATCCCTCAAGTTAGACATCGTACCCTTTTAGAAGGGATAAAAGGTATATCTATAAAAGTAATATATTAATCTAGTAGAAGAAGAAAAGAAAAAAACTTTATAAATTTGTTTGTAGAATTAGAAACTTTATAAAGAAACAGATGTAGACACTCCAATCTATCCGAGGTTCTACTCAATCTGGTTTTTGTTAATTAAAAAAATGAAAAAAATTTGGCAAATTGAATTTATGTGAAACTGTATGTATGAGGAGTTTAAACTGGATTTAAAGAGTGAAGTTAAAATTAAAAAGAAATTAAATTCTATTCAGGTATAAGGTTTTTTTGATCAGAACCTTATAAATAGATGCTCCCATAGAAACACAAATCATAGATAAAAAACATAGAAAGAGCATAGATAGAAAATAGAGGGAAAGCACGTAGGAAAGGCAAAAAGCAGAGCAATCAACAAAAATAAAAAAAAAAATTGAAGATTATTGAAAAATTTTAGAAAATTCCCAGATTTCGACAAAATTTTTCAGATTTTGATGAATTTTTCGATGTCGATTGAATTTTTTGGTGAATTTTTTATGTTGGTTGAATTTTTTGACAAGCATCACAGAATTCAATTGAAGATTTCAGCAAGCTTGAATTTTTTGGTGAACTTTCGATGAATCAACCCAAATTTTGATGACTATTTCTAAAATTCGATGAGGGTTTAACCGAAGTTCATCTGTTTTAAAGAGAGAGAGAGAAAAAAGAAAGGGGAAGAGAGAAAGAAGGAATGCGAAATCTGAAAAAAAAAGTTTGGAACTAACATTTTATACCCTCACCGAAATGGCTTCGTTTTAGCCTTAATAAACCCATCAGAATCCATGTGTTTCCATTTCCAACCCATAGTGTTGACCCGTTTTTGACCTGCATTTAACTCACTTCTAGTTTTTAACTCCAACCGAGCCGAGCTACAAGCCGCATCCTTGGAATTGTCGTTTCTGTCTCCAGTCGAGCCAAATTCCAACCACTAAGCTGAGCCATTTTGGTATTTTATTTATTTAGTTATTATATTTATTTTGTAAGTTTTTTTGCATGATTAAATTTAGAAAAAATAAAATATTTTTTAAGAATAAATAATAATTATCTAATAATGAAATTTTTAAAAACTTCAAATGGTAAATTTCTAAAAAATTTCTTAAGTGAGAAAGTTTGTCTAAATTTGTCCCAAATGGTGAAATAATTTAGATAAAGTTTCAATATCAATAATTAATATTTACTTTCAATTAAAAAAAAGTAAAAAAATTAATAAAAATTTTTGGAAAAATACTATTACCTAAGGTTGAGATTTTTAGAAATTTCAAATGATGAATTTTTAAAAAATCTCTAGGAGAGAAATTTCTTTAAAATTATCCTAAATGGTGGAAGAATTTAAATGAAATTTTAAGAAAAATAATTGTCATATTATATTCTTTCAAAAAAAAATAAAATAAAAAGAATTTCTAAATAGGTCCAAATAGTGAAAAATTTAGAAATTCAAAAAAAGAAAATATTTTTAATTTGGCTCAAATAGTGAAATAATTAGATATATTTTCCATAAAATATAATTAAACCTTTTTTTTTTTACGATGGAGCCTTTTTAAGAAATCAAATGGGATTCTTGAATACTCTTAAGGTGAGAAAAATTTTTAAAAGTTCTACCAGATCGATGGAGAATCTTAAAAATTATTTTCAATATTTAACATAAAAACTTAAAACCATTAGAATAAAGACTTTAGGATAAATTTAAAATAAAATTATACTATCTTTTAGATGGGCATGTGGGAGTGCTATAACCTACCCTATATGTAACTAAACTCCTAAACTCTATTCTGGTTAATAGATCCAAACCTAATCTTTTAGGGACTCTTAGACAGGCTTAAGAGCTTTTAAAATGATAGATTTTTTAGGTGATCAATCACACCCAATTAAAAAAAATTGATGGTGACTCTATTTGTTAAGTCTAGCTATAGATTTACAGATCTATATGTTATGACAGTTTGGCAACTCCACTAAGGACTACTAGAAAGTCAGGCCATAAATTTTGAATTTATCCTATCATTTGATCTAATGATTGTAAAGTATAAAGCTTGTATTATTTGTTTACTAACGTTTTTCTTTTTTTTTTTATCTCTCACTTGATTTATGGGATTGATAATTATATGTTCCTTCACATACACTATTACATGCATTTGCATTATATGAGCTCTATACTCGGACTCTATCTCTTTTAGAAGGGAGTAAAGTACCTATGCTCTCATGAGATGATAATCTCTGTAATAGCTAGCAAAATAGTCCTACTCAAATTAAATCTTTTTCATTAGTAGCTTGTGATGGATGAGAATTGAAATGCCTTACTAGTCTGTGATGGACTATAATGTAAAGAACAATTTAAAAACTGTTAGTGATCAAAGTCACCTAACCTTGTATATAGCATCCACTTAAAAGGCCAGTTTCAAGATAACGCCTTTCTTACCTGTTGATAAATGTAACCTGAAGTTAGACATAAAAAGGAATGATTTATGATCTAATAATTTTATTTGTTTGACTTTGTGTATTTGCACTATCATGTCATGCATCATTTTCATAGTCATATGTAACCTTGTGTATCTGCATAATTTTTATATTAGATTTCATCCACGAAAATGTCCATGTCATTCATGCATCACCATATCATGCATAAAGCATAGCATTTCTAATAATACATCATTATGATACTTAAGGTTCAAGAATAATTCCACCAACCAAGAATCTCACATAACCGACTCACCAATATAATACAAAAGTTTCAGAAAAATAGAATAAGAAAATTTTAATCATCTCGAGATGATAGAAAAAGCTTAAAAAAAGTTGGAAGAAGAGTTGAGTAAGATTTTGGATGCCTTAAATAAGTTAAACAAGGGAAAAAAATAAAAAAGAATACTAGCTAACAGGATCATCTATCACAAGAGGTGAATAACCTTTTGTACCTTTTGATTTTGGGCTGCAGTAAGCCCAATCCACATAAAACCCACCATCATAGTAGTTTACATATCCGATAGCATATACATACCTTAGAATGTCATCAGCTTCAAACTCAGGATAGTATTAAAGTTATGTAAATTTTATCTTTACTTGAAAGGTCATGGAATCGGTATCAATCCTTAGATGATCTAGAAGAGAAGGAAAAACTAAAGCTTAAAGAAAAAAAGACTTTAGAAGCTGAACAGAAGATAAACTTGTTAAAAGAAAAGTTACGAGCCGTAAAGGGCATTGGTTTTTATGATTCAGTAGATACTACAGGGCTTTATTTAGTCTCAAATGTGATTATTCCTCTAAAGTTTAAGGTCTCAAAGTTTAAAAAATATAATAGTACAAAATGTTCAAAAACTCATATTATCATGTACTGTCAAAAGATGACTACCCATGCTTATAATAAAAAGCTATTGATGTATATTTTTTAAGATAACCTTACAGGCTCTACTGTTAGGTTGTATGTTTAGTTGGATAGAATCCGTATTCATTTCTAGAGTGATATAGCCATTAACTTTATCAATCAGTACCAACATATTAGAGACTTAGCCCTTGATCGTTTGTCTTTACAAAATATGAAAAAGAAGGTGACTAAATCTTTTAAAAAATACGTTCAAAGGTGAAAGGACATAACCACTCAGATGCAACCTCGTCTAACTGAGAAAGAGACCACAATGTTATTTGTTAGCATTTTAAAATCTCTTTATTATGAAAAGATGATAGAAAATACAACAAAAAATTTTATCGACATGGTGTTCTTAGGCGAAATCATTGAAAATGTCATTAAAAATGATAAGTTGAAAGGAGAAAAAACTAAGAAGGTGTCAGAGAAAAAAGAGACTGAAGCTCAAATCGTGAGCTCTGATAGACAGTTCAAGGGTTATCAACCTTATCCATCACAAGGTTATTCCCTATATTATCCTGTTGTGAATAATACCTCATCCTACCTATACTAGCCAACCCCATTGCCATCTTATCCATTAACATACCAGCTTGTTTTCAGCCTCAAAGCTCTCATATACAGCCTTAACATTCAACCTTCCATAAGACCTTAGATTTATCCTGCTAACCTAACAAATGATTCATGAAAGCTACGAACTACTCGAGAAAACTCGTATTTAATCCAAGCCTTATGACTTATATGCAGAGTTATACCAAGAGCTTTATAATAATCACTTGATTACTTTCAGTTATCTGAAATTGTTCAAGCCACCCTATCTCAAGTGGTATGATCCTAAAACTTACTATGACTATCACTATGAAATTACTAGTCATTCCACTAAAAAATGCACTACTTTAAAGCATAAAATGCAACATTTGATCAAAGATGGAATTATAAACTTTGATACAGCAGGATAGCAACGTCTAATGTTAGTGGCAATTCATTGCCCAATCACAACGTTGATGTTTCGAGTGAAGATCAAGAACGAGTATAATTTGAAAAGACTCGAAGAGCTGTAATGAATCAGGGGCTAAATGTCAAAAAAAATCTTTCACTTGATTCCATGAGGGCATAATTTTGGAAAAGAAAATGATGTTAAGGCTAGTTGGATGTTGCTTGTCATTCTAGGTTTTCTTTCAAAGTAATGTTAGGAATTTTTTTTATGTAATAAGATTTCATTTTTTTATCATTTCAATAAAAGGCAAGGATGATGCATTTCATTACATTTTCTCTTTCATCCAAACCACTATTCCATGTTTTATTTTTTTTCATGTCCTTTTGTTCCCATTCTCAAATTTCAAATGATGAATATTTAGATAAGGATAACAATAATTTTAAGATTTAATTTTGAAAACTCATTCACATTATCTGAAAAAACTATTTGAGCAAAATAAGTAAGCTGCTAGTAAATAGATATGTCTTAAAGATATGTAGTTTTTTATAAAGATCCATCAATTTGTTTTGGTTCAATAGATGATTTTCAAGGAAAGCATTCACATTTGAGAGAAAAAATGGCCATATTTCTTGTACCATTTGAAAAATCATTCATCGCTACCCTTTTGAACCTATTATGATTTTTTTTAAAAAAAAACTCTGACAAAAAATCACCCTCCACACTGGGAGATAATTTTTGAAAAAAAAAAGGCAAAAGTGCGTAAAAAGTCTCAAAGATAAAAAATAAAAAAAATAAATGTCACACAAGATTTGGGGCAAAGTAATGAGAATCTTTTTATGAGGAATAAAATGAATGAAAAAGAAAAAGTAGTGAAATAATGTGGAATGGGGCAAAATGCCAAAATCCATCAAATGATGAGAAATGATAATTTTGTTTTGAACCTTTTAAACACATATTGTGAGCCTATTTTATCCATTTCTTTCATGATATCTCACTATAGCCTATGTTATAACCTTTAAAAGTCCATTTCAACTAAGTGTGAATGCTTGAATTGAATGATCATATATTGAGTTAAGGCATGCTTATGATGAGGTAATGGAATGTGTTTTAAATATTGATGTGTGAGAGATATCAATAATGGATGAAAGATGAGAAAAAGATAAAAAAAAAAAAGAAAAAATGAGAAATGAAAAAAAAGACTTAAGATACCAAATCTGAGTTCTACTTAATCTTATTTCTATTAATAAAAAAATAAAAATGGAAAAAAATGAAAAAAAATCTAACAGATTGAATTTGTGTAAAATTATATGTATGAGGAGTTTAAATTGGATTTAAAGACTGAAGTTGAAATTAAAAGGGAATTGAATTCGATTCAGGTATAGGATTCTCTTGATCAAAATCCTATAAATAGATGCTCCTATAGAAACATAGCTCACGAATAAAAAATACACAGAGAGAATAAAGATAAAAAATAGAAGGAAAGCACACAGGAAAGGCAGAAAATATATGACAGAAAGTAGAGCAATCAGCAAAAATCAGGAAAAATTTTGAAGATTTATGGAAAAATCTAAAAAATTCTCAGATTCTGACAAAATTTTTCAGATTTCAGTGAATTTTTCGACGTCTATTGAATTTTTTGGTGAACCTTTTTAGCTTCGATTGAATTTTTTGGCAAGCATCTTAGAATCTGGTTGAAGATTCTGACAAGCATGAATTTTTTAGTGAATTTTTGGCAAACCAACCCAAATTTCGATAACTATTTCCAGAATCCAATGAGGGTTCAATCGAAGTTCATCCATTTTAGAAAAAAAGAGAGAGAGAAAAGAGAAAGGAAAAAGAGAGTGGGAGAAGGTGAAATATGAATAAAAAAGCTTGGAATTAGCCTTTTATACCCTTACCAAAATGGCATCATTTTGGCCTTAATAAACCTATTAGAATCCGTGCGTTTTCATTCGGATAACTCGACCTGTAGTGCTGATCCACTTTTGACCCACGTTTGATTTACTTCCAGCTTTCAACTCTAGCTGAGTCGAACCGTGAGCTAAGCTGCCAAGTCGCGTCCCTAGAGCCACCTTTTCTGTTTTCAGCCGAGCTGAATTCTAGCCGCCAAACCGAGCCATTTTGGTATTTTATTTTATTTATTTATTTAGTTATTATATTTATTTTGTAAGTGTTTTTGCATGATTAAATTTAGAAAAAATTAAAAATTAAAAATAAAATATTTTTTTAGAATAAATAATAATTATCCAATGATGAAATTTTTAGAAATTTTAAATGGTAAATTTCTAAAAAAATTTTTAGGTGAGAAATTTTTTCTAAATTTATCCCAAATGATGGAATAATTTAGATAAAGTTTCAATATCAATAATTAATATTTATTTTCAATTCAAAAAAATAAAAAATAAAAAATTTTAATAAAATTTTTTGAAAAAATACTAATTACCCAAGGTTGAGATTTTTAAAAATTTCAAATAGTGAATTCTTGAGAAATCTCTATGATAGAAATTTCTTTAAATTTGTCCCAAATGGGGAAAGAATTTAAATAAAATTTCAAGAAAAATAATTGCCCTATTATTTTCTTCCAAAATAAAGAAATAAAAAAAAAATTCTAAATAGGCCCAAATGGCGAAAAATTTAGAAATTCAAAAAGAGAAAATATTTTTAATTTGGCCCAAATGGTGAAATAATTAGATGTATTTTTAATAAAAAATAATTAAATATTTTTTACAACGACGAAGCCTCTTCAAGAAATCAAATGAGATTCTTGAATACTCTTGAAGTGAGGAAGTAAAGAGTTCTACCAGATCATTTGAGAGTCTTAAGAATTATTTCCAATATTCAACATAAAAACTTAAAACCATTAGAATAAAGATCTTATGATAAATTTAAAATAAAATGGTACCATCCTTTAGATGGGCATGTGAGGGTGTTATAACTTTTCCTATATGTAACTAAACTCTCGAATTCTATTTCGGTTAATAAACTCAAATCTATTCTTTTATGGACCTTTAGTCAAGCTTAAGAGCCTCTTAAAATGATAGATTCCTTAGGTCGCCAATCACACCTAGTTAAAAAAGATTGGTGATGACTCCATTTGTTAAGTATGGTTATAGATTTATAGATCTATATGTTATGATAACAGAATCAAGAAGAACAAGCAAAAGAAGAAAAGAAAAAGAACTTTTTACCAAGTGAGACAACAAAACTATAATTAGAAAGGGGTGAGGAAAGTGGTTTTAGGAATAACATAGTGGAGGCAATAAAAGGAATGAGAGGTTGAGACAAATGAATGAGGCATGAAGAGTGATATAGTTTCAGGCTGCATTGGCTCTATTTTTAGGTTAACTCAATAATATTCTATTTATCCTTTTAGAAATGGGCATTTTGGTTACAACAGTGGACAGTAGGATGGAACGTTAACAAGTTAGTAGCTAGTTATTAGCAAGTCACCAAAGCTCATTAACATAAAGTGGATTTGTCCATATCTATTTAAAAGACCAAAATCAGTAATAATATGAACTTTCAAAACGATAATGGATGCAATGTTGTGACAAATATAGAACTAAGAATCAATTATTCATTTAATACAAACTTCAATTAATCTAAAAACATATTTCCATTAATGGTTAGAAAACCTAGATAAACTAATAATAGTACAATTGGCAATCCTATAAGAACGATAGTTTTTGTAAGTCTGTCATAACTTATGATGACCAATTCACAAACACAGACTATCCATCATGTTATAATTCCATACAATCAAAATATTCCACTATGGAACACATAATAGGCTTTAAGTATAAAGACACAAACAAAAATTCTAACAGTAAAAATTTTGAAAGCCTTTTCTATCTTTATTATGCCTACGCATATTGGAGTAAAAGGAGAACACTTGGGAATATACAAGCTAGATAGTTTGAATGGTGTAAATTTGGTGTCAACCTTAGAACCACCAAAAAATCAACCTCTGACATGGTACAAGGTAGAGATTTAGAAAAGACCCTTATTTCCTTTTCAAATTTACTCTTCGATAAATATTTTTTGAAGGTGTGGGTCTTACAGCAAGGGTGACTATCATGATCCTGATTCAACATTAGTGGTAAAAAAGGTAAGACTTAGCTTTAATTTCAATTATATAAATTTTTATGTTCCTAATTAAGGTTATAACATCACCACAAAAGTCCAACAAATGCTAAACTTTAATTATTTCAAAATAAAATAACAAAGTCTTTAAGTCTAAGTCTAAACTCAACAACTAATACTCATCATTCCTTAAGAATGCCTACTCAAAAACTAACCATTTAAAATATTAAATGGAAAAGTAATATAAAAAGAAATGAATTCCATAATTTGATTATGGGCAATGGATTATAATATATTCACCTGAAATCTCAACCAAAATCCCATCACAAAAAAAAAAAAAAAACACAAAACAATAATCAATATTTAAAAACAAGTAGATTAGAATTCAAAGGTACAAAAAACACCTACCAACAAAATCTACAAACTTATTCTTGCGAACGCTACGTCTAGAGACAATGAGAACACAAGAGAGGATCATGGAAAGATCATTGTTGAAAGCCATATAAAAAATTGAATACACGATAAAATTGGAGAAGTTTAATCAAATGGTGATTGTGTTAGTTCTTTTTTGGGTTTTGAAAGTTATTTATAAAAGAGAAGAAAGATGGAAAACAAGAGAGGATTAGGGGTTTTGGATAAATCTAATGCTAAGTTATTCTGAAAAAAAAAAAAGAGAGAGAAAATTAGACAGCCAAGTAGAGTCAAGGCGCCTAAATTTCCTATGCTTTAGATTTATTTGACAATTAACATGACTTTTTTTGTTTACTTAGAAATTCTAAATTTGCATTTTTTTAAATTTGATATTGATGGTTAGAGGTTAAATTTTTAATTAAAAATGTCATATTAATTGATTGTACAATTATTGAAACTAAAATCACATTATTTTCTATAAGGATAAATAGTCATTTTTTTAAAAATAGTAGACTTTTATGGCATTAATGGTGAATTATTTTATCCATAATGTTAGTTTAATTGATAAAATAAATTTATTTTTTACCAGTTAAAATTCATACTCATAAAGATACTTAGAAATTAAAATTTTAAATGTATCAAATGGTGGCACTAAAGATAGTTCTAGAAAGCAAAATTTGATTGAACAAAACTAAAAAAAATACTCCTAACCACATTATACATATAAAATAAGTGAATTACTTTAATTTTAAAAAGTTTGATAAACACATTGAATAGAATATTAGCTTACATATGCCCACTTTCTTTTTTTACTCATATTTAAAACATCAATTTGAAAATTGAAGTGTAAAAAAAAAAATACAATTAGAATTTGGAATTTATCTATTTTAGTTAATATAATCATCTTTATAGGTTTAAAATTTAAATATCATCAACAACTGTAATTTTCTTTTTACTTTTAAGTTGCAATTTGTTTTATAAAAAAATACAATTAGATACAATTTCACTTTTTATTAATTTTAAAAAAATTAGGAGAGATAATAGATTTTGAAGTGCTAAATTTAATCACTTAGACTTAACTCAAATGATAAACATAAAATGAGATTATGGATAGGATTGTAAATTGGGGATGTCAACCCTCCTCTTGTACATATTAAATTTAATTAGGTGAATATATTATAATTCATTACTAAGAAATTAGGATGGAAAAGTGCCAAAATAGTGTTGGTCCTTTTTAGGCTTTTAAGGGGCAAACAATCTTAAGTTTGTATCAATTAGTATAATTTTTCTTAAGGTGTAGTTTAGAGCAACTTCAATTAAAATTATTTTTGTATGGTTATTAAAATTTATTTTTTACCTAAAAGTTATTAGTACGATCAAGTGTAGTTAAAATTTATGACAAAAACTTCATTGATAGTTAACTATAGTATTCAATTTATGACAAAATTTAATAACATTACTTAAAATCTATTAGAAAAATTTATCATAGATAAAATTTTAAATTAGTGACAAAATTATAACATCACCTAAAATAAAAAAATATCACAAAAATATTTCTCACCAAATAAATTTGATGGTAAAAGTTCGTAACATTTATATTATTATCATATAACATCATACATTAATGTGACGAAATTAATAGTTAACAACAGTATTCAATTTGTGACAAAAATTAATAACATCACCTAAAATCTATCCAAAACAATTCGTCAAAGATAAATTTTAAAATTGGTGATAAAATTATAATGGTACCTAAAACAAAAAATGTCCCAAAAATTTTTTTCACCAAATAAATTTGGCTATAAAAGTTTGTGACATTTATGTTTTCATCATATAACATCATACATTGACGTGACAAAATTGCAATATTATTAATAATTAACAAAAGTGTTCAATTTGTGATAAAAATTAATAACGTCACCCAAAATTTACAAGAAAAAATTCATCACAAATAAAATTTTAAATTGGTGGTAAAATTAGAACGTTACCTAAAATAAAAAAAAAAGTCACAAAAAAAATTTTCACCAAATAAATTTGGCAGTAAAAATTTGTGACATTTATGGTTTCATCATATAACACCATACATTGATGCAACAAAATTGCCATGTCAATAATAGTTGACTAAAGTGTTCAATTTGTGACAAAAATTAATAACGTTACTTAAAATCTATAAGAAAAAATTTGTCATAGAAAATTTTAAATTGGTGACAAAATTATAATGTCACCTAAAATTAAAAAAAAAAACATCACAAAAATATTTCCCACCAAATAAATTTAATAGTAAAATTTGGTGGCAAGATTTTGGTGATGTTATCATGTGATGATTTTATATATCATCATATAAAATATCAAAACAATATAAAAGTGTAACGAAGTATACTATTCGTCACATTTTATATATTTTGCATGACAAAATATAATGCGTCACTTAAAAAAATCATCACAAATTACCAGATTTGATGTAATGTCTTAATCCTTACATACATCAAATATAAGATAGTGTGATATTTTTAACTAGCTTATGACCCATGCGGTGCACAAATTAATCAATTAATTTATTTATTTTAAAATTATAATTATAAAATAATATTGAATTTTAAACAAATATATGAGCAAAATATAAAGATATTATTCAAAAATATTAAATTCCTTATTTTTTAAAATTTTTAAGTGAAAATTGATGATCAGGCTTTTCATAAACTATTTTCAAATTTTGTGTAATTATCAAATTTTAACTTGAAAATAATGTATTTAAATTTACAAAATGATGGAAAAGTTTGAAAAGTAAACATTTTCCTAGGCTTAAGGATATAAATTGGATAATGCTTAAAAATATAATGAAGTACAAATTAATTAAATTATCATTCATAATTAAAAATGTATAATTTCATTTTCACTTTAATTATTTTATCGTTTGTATTTGAATATTCATATTTGATGAAAAAAATTCTTATATTAGAAAATTAAAGAAAATAATTTTTTTTCAAAAAGTAAAAAAGTTATAGATATTTTAGATAATTGTCTTGAAAAGTCTTATAAAAAAAAAAAAACTTTTCATCTCATCTCAATGTTAAGTTATTAATAAAAGATGATAAAGTTTAGTAACAAAATAGATATACTTATCGTCTGATAAAGATTAATATTTTCCATAAATAAAAGCAATTGGTATTATATCATTTCCATAGTTTACTTTCTTACTTGTACCGTAATGGAATTCCCCAACTCAATCTTTCCACTCTTGCATTTCATGTATACAACAGTTTGCAATACATAACAAACAAAGAAAGCTCACGTAGGATTATTTTACTATTACATTGTAAAGATCAAAAGTGCCTTAAGTTTTAATATCAAAGCAAATATACCTCAATTCTTACTTCTTACATAATCTGGTTAAAGAAAATGCAATATTTAAATATTACTAGTGTAGACACCCCAATCTGTCTAGAGGTCTACAAGATTAATTCTGGTAATTAAAAAATAAAAATAAAAAAATAAAAAAAATGAAAAAATGGTTAAATTTGTGAAAATTTGGGTTGAAGAGTTTGAGATGGATTGGAAGAAGTTGAATGAGGCTAAAAGTCTAGAGGGAATTGGGATTTCTATTTGGCTTTGGATTCTATCCTATAAATATACACCCTAACCAAGTTAAAAAGATACACAGAGAAAACAGAAGCAAAAAAAAAGGTGTTTAGAAGAGCAGAAGCAATCCTAAAATTTTTGGTAATTTTTTTTTAAAAAATTTCTAGAATTTTCAGATTTCGACGAACTTTTTCAGCGAGATTCATCTTTTATGAAGAATATTTTTCAGTTTTTGACACTGTTTCCCAGTTTTGGGTGAGATATTCAATTGAATTTCTGAGTTAGAAAAGAGAGAGAGAGAAAAAAAGAGGAGAGAGAAAAGGGATGAGAAATCTAAAGGGAAAAACAAAAATTTTTGCCTTTTATATCGTCCCAAAACGATGTCGTTTTGGCATTTAAATAAATCTTAAGATTCACACATTTTCTAGTGGGTGACCCAACCTACACATCAACCTACTTCTGTGACCCGCATCCCAGCTGGTTTTTGCAATTAAGCAGCATTGAGCCACCCCTAAGCCTTTGAACCGCTTTTTATTTCTGAAATCGAGTCGTGTCGAAGCTATTTAGCCAAGTCATTCTATTTTTTTGGTATTTTTTATTATTTATTTATGTGTTTGATTATTTTTAGATTTTTTGTAAAAGAAAATTAAAAAAATTAAAAAAACAATAAAAAATAAAATATTTTTTGGAGTAAATATTAATTATCCAATGATGAAATTTATAGAAATTTCAAATGAAAAATTTTTATAAAATTCCTAGGTGAGGAATTTTGTCTAAATTTATCCTAAATGGTGGAATAATTTAGATAAAGTTTCAATAACAATTATTAATATTTATTTTCAAACAAAAAAAGTATAAAAATATAAAACATAAAAATATAAAAAATTTGAAATTAAATACAAATAATCCAAGGATGGGATTCTTAGAAATTTCAAATGGTAAGTTTTTAAGAAATCTCTAAGTGAGAAATTTTATCTAAATTTATCCTAAATTGTATAATAATTTAGATGAAATTTTAATAAAAGTAATTGTATTCTTTTCCAAATAAAATTTTGGTTGAAAGTAAGTGATAATTACCCAAGGATAAGATTCTTAGAAATTTCAAATGGTAAATTTCTAAGAAATCTCTAGGTGAGAAATTTTCTCTAAATTTGTCTCAAATTATGGACAAATTATGGAATAATTTAGATGACATTTCAATTAAAATAATTGTCATATTATTTTCTTTTCATAAAAAAAAAAGAATTCTAAATAAGCCTAAATAGTGGAAAATTTAAAAATTCAAAAAGAGAAAATATTTCTAATTTGGCCCAAATAGTGGAATAATTAAATATATTTTTAAAAATAAAAATAATTAATAATTAATCTTTTTCTTGACGATGGAGCCTCTTCATGAAAACAAATACTATTCTTGAATACTCTTGAGGTGAAAAAATATTTTTAAGAATTCTACTAGATTGATGAAAGAATCTTATGAATTATTTTCAATATTTCGACATAAAAATTTGAAACCATTAGACCCAAACCCTTTGATAAATTTAAAATAATATGGTACTATTCTTCGGATGGGCATGTGGGGGTATTATAACCTTTCCTACATGTAACCGAACTCCTAAACCTTGTTCTAGTTTGTAAACTCGAACCTATTCTTTAAAGACCCTTAATCAAGCTTAAGAGCTCTTTAAGAGGATAGATTCCTTAGGTGACCAATCGTACCTAGATAAAAAAGATTGGTGGTGACCTTTTTTGTTAAGTCTAACTCTAGATTTTTGAATTTATATGTTATGACAGTTTGACGACTCCATTGGAGAAGCTATATAGAGTCAAGCCATAACATTTTGAATTTATCCTATCATCTAATCTAATAGTTTTACATTGTCATTATCTGTTTACTAACATTTTTATCTTTTTTATTTTTTATTTTTGGGGTATGTAACCGATATGTTCCTTCACATACATACTATCACTTGTATTTACATTACATGAGTTCTATACCCGGGTTTCATCCCTCTTAAAAGGGAGTAAAGTACCTACTCTCTTGTGAAATTATAATTTTCATAATGGCTAGCGAAATATTTTCACTTAAATTGAATCATTTCCATTGGTAGCCTATAATGGGTGAGGATTAGACTACCTTACTAGTTTGTAATGGACAATGATGTAAGGAACAATTTGAAAACTTTTAGTGGTCAAAATCTCTTAACCCTGTATATAGTTCACTCCTAAGAGGCCAGCCCTAAGTTAGAACCTTTCTTACCTATTGATAGATGTAACCTGAATCTAGGACACAAGAAGGAACAACTTGTATATTGCTTATCTAACCATTTTGTTTCTTTGATTTTGTGCATCTACATTATTTCCATATCATTTTATGCATCATTTTCATGTTTTAACATTATCATATCATTTCGTTCTATGCATCATTTTCATGATCATGCTTTAACATTATCATTTACATCATTCTAATATAGGAAATATTTGTCACATATCAGTTATTGATAAATTAGATCTCACACTTACATCCATGAAAAGCCAAATGTAATTAAAGTTCACATCAGTCCATTATAAATCTACTCATCAATTGAAAATCAAGTTAAAAGAAGCGAAAAAAAATTACTTGCCTGAAGGTTTTATCTCATCATTACTCGAGAAAGTTCATCTTGTGCTATAACAAAATGATCTAGCCGACCCAAGTAGTGTTTGAGGATATTTGAGTAGAACAAAGCATGAGGCATTTGAGAACAAATATGGAGATATAGCTTCACTGCTTCAAGAGGATGTATACGACAATCTGATTAGAGCCATCATTCAGTTCTAGAATCCCTTTTATAGATTTTTTTTCTTTAATGAAGCATATATGATACCCACAATTAAAGAATATATGATCCTCTTTCATTTCGATTTGCCAAACTCAGATAAGATTTACTGGTCAAATAAGGTGGACTATCATAAAAAGTTGGTGCAAATGCTTGAACTTAGCTTACCTCAAGTTGATGCATGTGTCAAGACAAAAGGTGAAAGTATGGTTATCCCATGGAGTTTTTTATGAGACTTTATCCGGAGGCATTTGGATGATGATCAGGGGTTAGTGGCAATGGCTATAGCTTTATATAGACTAGTGATCTTCCCAAAAGTCATCGAGTATGTTAATGTCATAGTAATAGACTTTGTCAATCAGTTAGCATACCAAGTTAATGCAGCACCAACCATTTTAGCAAAAACCATTTGTTCTTTGAATTTTTGTCACCGAAATAGTAAAGGTCGATTCAATGGGTGCCTATAGCTACTTTTATGTATGGATGAAAAGCCACATTAAGTGTGAAAAAAATCAATTTCGTAAACCACACCTTCGTTTTAGTGTCCCAATCAAGGAGTTTTGTTGCAGCACATGGCTTCAAGTAAAGTCAAAAGAAAAATGGGTTTCATACTTTAAAACTCTTGATAGTCAAGCGATAATTTGAAGAGTACCTTGAATGCATCATGATACAGTGTTATACAGTTGTGAAGATCAACTGTGGGTGTTCTTATTAGGCCTATAAGGTGTTGTTACTTATGCTCCAACTTTGGTAAAAAGACAATCCATATGTGAGCAATTCATTCCAGAAACCTATGAACTTAACCAATGAGAATTCTCTTTCACTGATAAAATGGGCGTATGAAATGATTGAAAAAATCAAAAAGGCATGGAAGCAAACCATTAGGGTTAACCAATGGAGGCTTACTTACGATGTCACCCTAGAATATAGTGTGTGGTATGCAAGGAGGGGTGAAAAAATTGTACTTCCTAAAAAATAATTAGCTAGCCACTCCTCAAAGTTCATTATTGAAGATCCTTTGCTTAAAACGAAAATGGCTAAGAGAAAGCTCCAAACCAAGAAAGACGAGTTGGAACAAGAAAATAAACAATTAAAGTTAGAAATGAAAGAGAGTTTACAACTTCAAGAGCTGAAAATCCAAAGCCTTATGAAGCAAAAAGATCAGTGAAAAGCTTTATTCAATGATCTAGATATGATAAATTCATTAGTCACACTTGAACTTGCTTAACTTTTAAAAGAAAATGAATTGCTAAGAGCAAGGGTGGAAAAAAGATAAAAGGCTACTGCTAGGGCACATAGGCACAACCAGATGCTACAAGAGATAATGGATTGACACACAACACAAGTTGATGCCTTATCTGATGAATGCAGGAGACAAGCTAAGTAAAGTGAGCTATGAAAAAATATGTTCATGAAAAAACAAATACATCTAAGTCATTTGTTCGATCAACTATGCATTGCTGCAAATAAAGCTTCAAAAATGGAGGAAAAAGTGAAAGATTTGAAGGTTGTGGTGCAACTAGTGGGAGCTCATAGGTGACAATTGCTTGATTTCCTAGATAAGGCACAAAATTATTACTAGCAAGCTAAAAAATTTGTAAAGAGGCATTATAAATAAATGATGATATTTAGGACTTTAGAATATTACTTTGGCTTTATTATGATGTAATTTTAAAATTTTATTAAATAAAGTTTCAAATGAAGATTTCTTCTATCAATAATGATGATGTGGCAAATATTAGTATATTTCATGCATGCATTTGCATATCAAACATAGAACACATAATTTATAATAATCATATAATTGTGGTACCAAGGTTTAAGGATAGCTCTACCTAGCAAAAACTTCGTTCATTGATACAACACAAAGGCCAAAGCTAGATAAATGGAATAAAAAAATTCCAACAGTCTCGAGATGATAGAAAAAGCCTAAGAAAAGCTTGAAGAAGAATCAAACAATATTCTAGAGGCTTTGAATAAGTTAAATAAGGGGAAGAATGTAGAGGAGAATACCAGTCAATAGGACCATCCATCACAAGAAGTGGTTGACCCCCTATATCCACTTGGTTTTAGTCCACCTCAGACCCAATCTATATAAGAGGTTCCACCACAATAATTCACATATCTTACATATCTTGAAATGTCATCAGCCTCTAACCCAAGGCATTACCATAGCTATGTAAATGCTATCTTTAATGAAAAGGCAATAAAACTAATCCAAGTCCTTGATCTGGATGATTTAAAAAAAAATGAGAGGGAGAAGGCAAAAGTGGTTGAATCTCTGGAAGATTCAAAGATTAGCATGTTAGAAGAAAAGTTATGGGCTATAAAAAGAATTGATTTTTATGGTTCAGTGGATGTCACTGGGCTTTGTTTAGTCCTAGATATAGTTATTCCTCTAAAATTTAAGGTTTCAAAGTTTGAAAAGTATGATGGTACAAAATATCCGAAGACCCACATTACCATGTACTATAAAAAAATGACAGCCCATGCCTATAACGAAAAGCTGCTAATACATGTTTTTCAAGATAGCCTTACAGGCTCTGTAACTAGGTGGTATGTTTAGTTAGACAAAACTCGCATTTGATTCTAAAGTGATATGGCCCATAACTTTATCAGCTAATATCGACATATCATGAACTTGACCCCTGATCATTTATCTTTACAGAACATGGAGAAAAATACAAACGAGTCATTCAAAAAATACGTCTAGAGGTGGAGGGATATAGCTCTCAGATGCAACCCTCTCTAACTAAAAAAAACCATAGTGTTATTTGTCAGTACTCTAAAATTTTTTTATTATAAAAAGATGATTGAGAATGCAATAAAAAATTTTATCAACATGATAATTTCGGATGAAATCATTGAGAATGCCATTAAGAATGGTAAGTTAAAAAGAAAAAAATCATCCGTTAAGAGAGCCCAAAAGAAAAAAAAATTAAAGCTCAAGTCGTGAGCTTTGATAAGCAACAGTTTAGGGGTTATCAATCCTACCTACAAGGGTATACTCTATATTACCATGCTATGAATAATGCTTCTTCGTACCCAGACCAACCAAACCCACAGCCATCCTACCCTCCAACTTATCAACCCTCTTTTACACTTCAAAATACCACATATAATCCCAATGTTCAACCTCATCCAAGACCTCAGACTTTTTTTACTAGTCCAATGAGTGGTTCACGAGAGCAACGAACTACTTGGAAGAAACCCGTACTCGATACAATTCTTATGACTTACACATAATTGTATCGAGAGCTTTACAATAATCACCTGATTGCTCATAGCTGATTAAAGCCACTCAAGTCACCCTACCTCAAGTAGTATGATCTTATAGCCTATTATGACTATCATTATGAAATTGCAGGCCATTTTACCAAGAATTGCACTGTCCTAAAGCATAAAATGCAATGATTATCAAGGATAAAATGATCAATTTTGATACAAAAAAATAACTACACTAAATGTTAGTGGCAATCTTTTGCCTAACCACAATGTGAATGCTCTAAGTGAGGAACATGATCATCAACTAAAAAAAAAGTGACAGAAATCAAGACTTCTCTCAGTCAGCTATTTGATGCTTTATGAAAAGCTGATATGATATAACCAGTGAGTTTATACACTTATCATGGAACATATATAACGGGTGAAATCTGTAAGTATTATAATGGGGTATTTGGCCACTCTATCGAAGCCTATGAGCAGTTTTATTAGGAGGTATAAATGCTTATAGATTCTTATCAGATTAAATTTTATGAAGACAGATAAGGTTTAAAGGATGCTGAAATATCTATAATTGATCGACCATCGAAACTATTTTTAAGGTTGATAACAATTTACTCTGGGGATAAGCTAAAGTCGACCATAGACAAGTTCGCTTCCAGACCAGTAACTTTTAAAGTCCCTGCTCCATTCCCTTACAAGAGCAATAAAGCTGTGTCATGAAAATATGATTGTGACACAATAATCCAAGGGTAAGAGAAGAATGATTCTAAGCTTGATGCCACTAATATAACTGGTGTAAGAGGTATCACTCGAAGTAAAAGATGTTACACTCTAAAAATGTTGAAAAGGGCTAAAAGAGATAAAGCCAAAGAAAATAAAATAAAATAACCCAGAAGTGGTACCTGAAGAAGATTGTCCGAAGTTGGTGTAAAAAAAAATGTTTGTGAATTTTTAAAGCTGATAAAACATAATGAATACTCAGTGGTGGAATGGTTAAATAAGATGTCAACATAAATCTCATTATTATCATTGCTATTAAATTTAAAATCACATCGAAATGTCTTGCTGAAAATATTGAACCGGGCATATATGGCATATAATGTGTCTGTTGAATATGTGAACCACTTAGTTGGAAACCTAGTCATGCCAAATTACATTTCATTTAGTAATGATGAAATCTTTTCAGATGAAAAAAGAAGCACTAAGGTTTTACATATCACTATCAAGTGCAAGAGTCATATTATAGCCAATGTCTTCATTGATAATACTCTTCTATTAACGTCATGTCTATGTCAACTTTGGTAAGGCTATCTATTGATTACTCACATATGAAGGATAGCCAAATAGTTATCTAAGCATTCAATGAGACCAAATGAAAAGTATTAAAAGATATAGAGATGCCCTTACAAATTAAGCCATGCACTTTCAATAAAATTTTTAAGTAATGGATATATTCTCATCTTATAGCTGTTTGTTGGAAAAGCTATAGATTCATATGGTAAGGGTTATCCCTTTTATCTTGTACTAAAAGATCAAGTTCAATGTAAAGGGTCAGTTGGTGGTAGTGTTTGAAGAAGAAGACATGCTAGTAACTCAGTCGTTGAATGCTTTATATGTGAAAGCTGCTGAAAAAATGATGGAATATTCTTATCGATCCTTTGAGTTAGTCAACTCTATAGACGAAGAACTTAAAAGCCAATAATTTTTAAAGATAATGATATGTTAGGTCATCAATAAAGGTTGGTATCCTGGAATAGGACTTGGTAAAAACTTACAGGGGATAAAGGAGCCTCCGATAATGATGGACAACAGCGAGAGGCTGGGTCTCAATTATAAAGCCAAAGACTAGAAAATTAGAAGAAGACAAGCCAATAAGACAACAATGATCATCCCATACTTGTATCAAACTTTTAGGCTTAGAAGGTTCATGAACCTAACTACAGAGGAAGATTTAGAACAAAGCATGAAAAAGGCTTTCGCTGAGTTGTCTATCCATACAATTGAAGATGAAAGTTGATATAAGAAATAAACATAGGTTCATCCTTGTCCACTAAATTATGATCTAAACAATTGGAACATTATCAATTGCTTGCTATTTTTTATACCGATTTAATGTAATTGAACATCCCAATAACTTATGCCCAAGGCCTTATGGTGGTTTTTCTTATTTGGGCCATTTATCTATTATTATTTTAATAAAAATTAGAAATGATGCATTTTCATTCATTTTTTTCTAGTGTCTTTATTTTTATTTTTTCATACATTTCGTCAACATATCCCATTTCATTCAATTTCTAGTCCTTAAATGAACATGAAGATAATCATGATAATGATCAAAGGGTGAATTTTGAAAAATCAATTAACACTGATGTACTTGATAACGAAGATGACTCTGAAGAGTATATTATCCCTCCATACCTAATGAGATTGATTGAGAAGAAAATAAATCAATTGAGCCTTATCAAGAGACAACTAAATTGGTGAATTTAGAAGATGAAGAGAACAAGAAAGATATTAAAATTAGCACGTCACTCTCATTAATAGATAGGCAATTACTAAAAAATTTACTTTGAAAATTTGTAGATGTGTTTGCTTGATTTTATCAGGATATGCCAAGGCTCAATATAGAAATAGTAGAGCATAGATTGCCTTTAAAATCATAATGTAAACCAGTCCAGCAAAAATTAAGGTGAATGAAACTTGAGATATTGCTAAAGATTAAAGAAGAGATAAAAAAATAGTTTGATGCAGGTTTTTTACAAGTGGTCACGTATCTAGAATGGGTAACCAATATTGTACCAGTTTTTAAAAAGGATAGAGAGGTGTGAATGTACATAGATTATCACAATTTGAATAAGGCTAGCCTAAAAGATAATTTTTCTTTGCCTCATATTGACACATTGGTTGATAACATGGTTAAGCATTCAATGTTCTCCTTTATGGATGGGTTCTCAGGGTATAACCAAATAAAAATGACTACAGATGATATGAAAAAGATCACTTTCATGACCATGTAAAGGATATTTTGTTACAAAGTCATGACCTTTAGTTTAAAGAATGCTGGGACAACATATCAAAGAGCCATGGTGACATTCTTTTATGTATGATGCACAAAGAGATTAAAGTGTATGTAGATGATATGATTGTAAAATCTCAAGAAGATGAAAATCATGTCACCAACCTCAGAAAGCTATTTAAGAGGTTGAAAAAGTTTCAACTCGAGTTGAACCCAGCTAAGTGTACTTTCGAGGTAATGTCAAAAAAATTACTAGGCTTTATGATCACTGAAAGAGGGATTGAAGTTAATCTAGACAAAATACAGGTCATTCAAAATTTGTCACCTCTTTGCACATTTAAAAAAGTTTAAAGTTTTTTGGGTACATTAAACTACATTTCTCGGTTCATATCTTAGCTTACCTATAAGTGTGATCCCATATTTAAGCTCCTTTGTAAGAATAACCCTAGAGAATGAAATGAGAAATGTCAAATGACGTTTGATAAAATTAAGTAATACTTGTCAAATTCTCCAGTATTGGTGTCGTCTATTCTAGAAAGACCTTTAATTTTATATCTGACTATGTACGAGAATTCAATAAGATGTATACCGGGATAGCAAGATAAGTCTAGTAAAAAAGAGAGAGCTATTTACTATCTAAGTAAAAAATTTATAAAATATAAGTCTAAGTATTTTTTTTCGGAGAAAATGTGTTGTGTATTCACTTAGACTACCAAAAGACTCAAATAATATATGCTTTATCACACCACTTGACTTATAGCAAAATTTGATCTAATTAAATATATCTTTGAGAAGCCTTCTTTGTTTGAAAAAATTACTAGATGACAAGTAATACTCTCAGAGTATGACATCATATATGTAAGCCAGAAAGCAATAAAAGGGAGTGCCATAGCTGAGTTTCTCGCAGAACATGCTACTGAAGATTATGAACCGATGACATTAAAATTTTTGAATGAAGATTTGATGACTGTTTTCCAACTGAAAAAGGAAGGGCATCAAGAGAACCACTGAAAAATGTATTTTGATGGAGCTACCAATGACTTAAAATATGAAATTGGGGTGATTTTGATTTCTCCAGAAGAACAATATTACCCTACAACAATGAGGTTGAATTTTGGTTGCACAAATAATATCGTTGAATATGAGGTATATGTCATGGGTTTGCAAGCTACTAAACACAAAAAAGTTTAAGCATTAAAAGTGTTTAGAGACTCAGCTCTAGTCTTATATTAGTTGAAAAAAGAGTGAAAAATGAGATATTTGAAACTCATTATATATCGCAAGTATATCTTAGAGTTGATCAAGCAGTTTAAAGATATTCAATTTGATCATTTACTTTAAAAGAAGAATCTAATTGCTAATGCTTTGACTACTTTAACAGTAATGGTTCGAATTAATGATAGCACCGATATTCAGTCCATCAAGCTAGATGTTAAGAATGTGCCAGCTCACTACTCTAATGTAGAATAGGAGGAAGATGAAAAACTCTGGTATTATGATGTCTTGCAATATATTAAGAATCAACAATACCCTGTCCAGGCAACTAAGAACGATAAAAGGGTCATTCAAAAACTAGCTATGAGTTTTTTCTTAGATAGAGATATTTTGTACAAAAAAAATCATGATTAAGTATTGTTAAGATGGGTAGATAAGATCGAGGCTAAAAAAATTATTGAAGAGGTACATGATGAGATATATGGGGCACATACGAATGAACATATAATGGCAAGATAAATCATGAGAGTAGGGTACTACTGGTTGATAATAAAAAGTGACTGTATTGACTATGCACAAAAATGTCATAAATACCAGATCTATGCTGACAAGATCTATGTTTCGCCATATGCTTTATATGTTTTGGCACCACTTTGGTCATTTTTTATATGAGGCATGGATGTCATTGGTCCTATTACCCTAAAGGCTTCTAATGGGCATAAGTTCATTTTTATGATAATAGATTATTTCACGAAGTGGGTAGAAGCAGCATCATTTGAAAGTGTGACACAATCTATAGTCTGTAAGTTCATAAAAAAAGAGGTCATTTACAGATATAGACTTCTAAAAAGAATCATTTCAGATAATACTAAAAATATAAATAGTAAGATGATGTAAAAAATATGTGTCTAGTATAAGATTAAATATCATAATTCAACGACATACCATCCAAAAATGAATGAGGCAATTGAGACAACAAATAAAAATATAAAAAAAATCTTTGAAAAGATGATCAACACTTATAAATTTGGTATAAGAAGTTGCCATTTACGTTACATGCATCGAACATTGGTGCATACCTCAACTAGGGCAACCCTATTTTTTTTGATTTATGGGATGAAAGTTATACTTTCAATAGAAGTAAAGATCCTATCTTTGAGGGTTTTAAATGAAGCTAAACTAGAAGAGGTTGAATGGATTTGAGAGCACTATAAGCAATTGAATTTCATTAAAAAAAATAGATTGATAGTACTGTACCATCGTCAACTATATTAAAAAAGAATGATGAGAGCTTATGATAAAAAAGTACTACCTCATTGCTTTTGAGAATGGGAGTTGGTCTTGAAAAGAATTCTCTCAAATTAGCACTATAATATAGAAAAATGGACTCTAAATTAGGAAATGCCATATGTCATGAAATAAGCTTTCTTAGGTAAAATATTGATATTATTAATATGGATGAAGATGATCTGCCTTATCCTAGAACTTCTGATGCTGTGAAAAAGTACTATGCTTAAAAAAATTAAAAAATAAAAAATAAAAAAAATAAAAAATAAAAAAATGATAAAGATGAAAAATGAAGACTCAAATCGAAAACTCCAATATGGTGATTTGAGTCAAAAAAGGTTTACCTAAGTTGAAAACCTGAAAAGGTAGCTTAGATAAGGAGAATATAACATTGAATCTAGAAATACATTGGCGAGAAGGCTAACATGTTATGAGGAGTTCTAAGTTGTTAATGCATCAGGTGGTTGAATTTTTTGAAAGGACTTCGAGATATGTTATCATGATTGTCTGATTGTTTATTTTTGGGTATTGTCCCCCTACCCATTTTTTAATTCTTTCTTTTCCATCTAGCCAAAGTTTGCTATCATTTTTGCTAATAAAAGATATTCCACTTCATTATTTGTGTTTCTTTTTTTGTTGATTATGTCATAACCATTCTTATTCTTTTCTCTTTAATACTTTACAATGGAATAAATGTATGAATGTGTTCTTACTTTTTGAAATTGAAATAATGATTGATAAATGAATGATGGCATGAAGATTTCTACATTACATTGGAAAGGTTGAGAGTGATGAAGGCAAATATGAAATGTTCAGTTTTTGATAAGGACATTGAATTTGAAAAAAGATTTCTTTAAAAAGAGAAGATGAGGGTTAAAAGAGAGGGATGATTAAAAATTACATCAATTTGGTCTTAGTACCTGAAGATTGAGGGGTTCGAAGCTTAAAAAATGAGCTTAAGAAATTTGAGTACCACAATTGAATGGGAATTAATTAACCAGTATTTGCATAACATGCATTACATTTCTAAATGTCTAGCATATAGCATATGTTGCATGCGAGAAAATCCAATGCATGAATTTAGAAAGCAGGGATATTCCAAGATCCCACATGAAGAAGATAGATGTGAAGACTTTTCGATGAAAAAGTTTCAAATTTTTGTTTGAGAAAAAGCTTGTGAGGTAAGATTTTAATCATTGAAAAAAGATATCTCTCAATATTAGGATCGATTTGTAAGACCTTCGGGCATAATCTCTTAAAATTCCTTTAGACACGATCTATACTTCTCTGGACATGATTGTTGATGAATAATTTATTTTTCAAAGTTACGGTGCCTCTGTTTAGAAAAGTAATTTATTTTTCAAAGTTGTGGTATCTCTATTTAGAGGAGCAATTTATTTTTCAAAGTTGTAGTGCTTCTGTTTAGAGGAATAATTTATTTTTCAAAGTTATGGTACCTTTATTTAAATGAGCAATTTATTCTTTCAAAAGTTACGGTGCCTTTGTTTAAAGAAGCATTTTATTTTTTCAAAGTTGTTATGCCTCTGTCTAGATGAACCTTTTATTTTTAAAAGTCGTTGAGTCTTTGTTTAGAGGAGTTTTGTCTACTTTTTCAAAAATAAAAAAATAAAAAAATTAAAAAATAAAAAAGTGTGTTGAGTTGATTAGGTTGTCTATGTATTTATACAATCATGCTTCACAAAAAATACATAAATAGGGGAAGCTATAGATACCTCAATTTGTTTGGGGGTCTACAAGATTAATTCTGGTAATTAAAAAATAAAAATAATAAAAATGAAAAAAAGTGGTTGAATTTGTGAAAATTTGGGTTGAAAAGTTTGGGATGGATTGGAAGAGGTTGAATGAGACTAAAAGTTCATAAAGAATTAGGATTTCTATTCGGCTTTGGATTCTATCCTATAAATATAGACCTTAGCCAAGCTTTAAAAGATACACAGAGAAAACATAAGCAAAAAAAAGTTGTTTAGAAAAGCAGAAGCAATCCTATAATTTTTTAAAAATTTTTAAAAAATTTTTGGTAATTTTTTTCTAGAAAATTTTTGAATTTCTAGATTTCGACAAACTTTTTCGATGAGATTCATCTTTTTCAATGAATATTTTCCAATTTTTGGCACTGTTTCCCAATTTTCGATGAGATATTCAACCAAATTTCTAGGTTAGAAGAGAGAATAAGAGAGAAAAAAAAAGAGAAAAAATAGAAGAAAAATTTGAAAGAAAAAATAAAATTTTTTGCCTTTTATATCGTCCCAAAATGACATCGTTTTGGCATTTAAATAAATTTTAGGATCCACGCATTTTCTAGTGGGTGACCCAACCCGTGTATCAACTCGCTTCTACGACTCGTATCCCAGTCGGTTTCTGCAGTTGAGCCTAGAGGTGTAAATGATATATTAGTACTCACAAGCTACTTGAGTTCGATTCGAATAAAACTCGAATTCAGTTCGATTATTATCGAGTTGAGCTTGAGCTCACAAGCTACTTGAGTTCGATTCGAATAAAACTCGAATTCAGTTCGATTATTATCGAGTTGAGCTTGAGTTTGAGTAGCTCGACTCATCGATCAAGCTAAGTTTGATTATTCTTATACCCGGCTTGAATAGCTTGCTAGCCTAATCGAGTTTTTATATTTAAATATATTTTTATTATTTTAATTAATAAAATATCTTGAACTCGAGCATAAATAATCGATCTTTTGTTGAATATAAGAATCGAGCTTATTTTTACATGTTAATCAAGCCTAATCGAGCAAGCTCGAGTAGCTCGATTTCTACTTGAGTCGAGCTTGAGCAAGAAAAATAAAACTTGATGGAGTTCGAGTTGAGTTTCAAGCCTTGAATTTCGAATTGAGCTTGAGCTTGAACTTGATCGATTACACCCTTAGTTGAGCCGAGCCGAGCCCCCCCGAGTTGCACTTTCGAGCCACTTTTTATTTCTGAAGTTGAGCTGCGCTGAAGCTATTCAGCCGAGCTGTTCTATTTTTTTGGTATTTTTTATTTTTTATTTATGTGTTTGATTATTTTTAAGTTTTTGTAAAAAATAATAATAATAATAAGTTTTAAAAAAATAATAAAAATAAAATATTTTTCGGAGTAAATATTAATTATCCAATGATGAAATTTATAGAAATTTCAAATGGTAAATTTTTATATAATTCTTAGGTGAAAAATTTTGTCTAAATTTGTCCCAAATGGTAGAATAATTTAAATAAAGTTTCAATAACAATAATTAATATTTATTTTCAAACAAAAAAAATAAAAAATATAAAAATTTTGGAATAAATACAAATCATCCAAGGATGAGATTCTTAGAAATTTCAAATAGTAAATTCTTAAAAAATCTCTAGGTGAAAAATTTTATCTAAATTTGTTCCAAATGGTAAAATAATTTGGATGAAATTTTAATAAAAGTAATTATATTCTTTTCCAAATAAAATTTTGGTTGAAAATATATGATAATTACCCAATGATGAGATTCTTAAAAATTTCAAATGATAAATTCTTATGAAATCTTTATGTGAGAAATTTTCTCTAAATTTGTCCCAAATTGTGGAATAATTTAGATGAAATTTGAATAAAAATAATTGTCATATTATTTTCTTTTCAAAAAAAAGAAATAAAAAGAATTTCTAAATAGGTCCAAATGGTTAAAAATTTAGAAATTCAAAAAGAAAAAATATTTCTAGTTTGGTCCAAATGATGGAATAATTAGATATATTTTTTATAATAAAAATAATTAATAATTAAACCTTTTTTCGACGACGGAGCCTCTTCAAGAAAACAATGAGATTTTTGAATACTCTTGAGGTGAAAAAATATTTTTAAGAATTATATCAGATTGATGAAAGAATCTTATGAATTATTTTTAATATTTTGACATAAAAATTTAAAACCATTAGACTCAAGACCTTAGGATAAATTTAAAATAATATGGTACTATCTTTTAAATGGGCATGTGAAGTTGTTATAACATTTTTCACATGTAACCGAACTTTCGAACTCTATTATGGTTTGTAGACCGAACCTATTCTTTAAAAACCTTTAGTCAAGCTTAAGAACTCCTTAAGAAGATAAATTTCTTAGGTGGTCAATCACACCTAGATAAAAAAGATTAGTGGTGACTTTTTTTGTTAAATCTAACTATAGATTTTTGGATTTATTTGTTATGACAACTAGTATAAATTTTATTGATTTTTACTTGATAAAACTATTGTTCTGTTTGATGGGATGATCGATTTTGAAGTTTCAATTCCTGCAACTTAATATAAAACCTAGTATTCCTGAAAGCAAGTTCTAGAATAAGGCCACTATAGCGCAAAAATCCCACAAATTAATGACAAAATTATAATTACTGATCAAGTATAACGAATTTGGTAAAAAAACTTTTGTCACACTAGTTTTTTTAGAAGGAATATCAATTGCCAACAAAAACCCTCAAAGCTCTAGGTTTGGTATTTTGTAATTAACATCCCTTTCAACCATTAAACAACTGCTAAAAATCAAAATGATAGTTTCCCAAAATCAAACAAGAATATATGCAATTGGTAATAAATGAAAGAGATGAAGATGATATTTTATTTGATACAATTACAACTAATGCCACAGTAATGTGCAATTGATGGACTAAATGAGTAATAGGAGAAATTTAACATAAAAATATTTTATCGAGGTGCCACATTAAATAGTAAAATAAATGATATTTGATCTTTAAAAATTTATTAGTAAATTTATAAAAATAAATTTATATTTAAAATTTTTAAATTTAAAACAGATATATCTAGATTGTTAAAGATATATTTAAATTATATATATTTTTAAAAAGGGATCATATATCTAGATTGTTAGAGATATATCTAAATTATATTTTTTTAATTTAAAAAAAGATATATAGATGGTTTAATAATTCATTTTAAAAAAGAAATAATAAAATTATTGATTTTATTCTAAATATATTTGAAAAAAGTGAATTTAGGATAAATTTTATCTGATTTAAATTAAAATAAAACTCTTAAAATACTAAAATAAATCTAATTTTTAAACTTTCAAATATTTTTTAAAATGAAATAATTATTGAATGGGATTATTTAGTTAAAAATTTAAATTCAATTATTATTGTACATGTCAAAAATATAGGTTATTCATGTAAGCATTCATGTGACATATCTTATCATACATTAATGTATTTTGTAATTATTATCTTACATGTAAAAAATATAAGTTATTCATATAAACATTCACGTGACATACCTTATCAGATATTAATGTATTCTGAAATATAATATATATTATATTTAATAGTAATTTTAATATTATCTTATCATATATTATCATTATAATCTTATATATCAAATACATTTTTAAACTCCTTTTGTATATTAAAAGAATAAAGCAAGATAAATTACGGATACGTAATTTGTCCTATTTAATTTTAAATTTTAAAGAGGATAATGTAATTGATTAACTCATCAAACTTGTAAAAATAATAATTAAAATTTTTGCTGATGTGATGTAAAAATATAAGTAAGTTTTTTCAAATTTTTTCAAATAAACTTTTATTTCTTTTATATCCAATAAATTTTTACTTCAAAAAAATCTTATTTTATGATTTAAGACTTAGATAGATGTTATGTTTAAATAAAAATGTCACTGTATTACATGATTTTAATATCTTTGCTCATCGATCAATTGACATTTTTGCACACATGGATCAAATGTAACATTTACAGTGTGATAGAATTTGGTTGAGTGAAGAAAAATTTTTCCTGAGACATGTTTAATCAATGATTCAATTTCTTTAAGTAAGAAATATTGCGTATTTATTAAAAATGCAAAAGCTGACGATCTGACTATGAGCGCAACTAACATTAAAAGTCGTGTGTTGTAAATATCTTTTTAAGTTTTTATTAACATAAAATCATATTTAAGATAAAAATATATAAAATATGAATATAATTAAAATTTTGAATTTTTTCTTTTAAAAAATTAAGAAAATTGAAAATTTTTTTCAAGCTTTTTAAGTGAAAGAAACTAAAATTACTTTGTCCACACTTTTAACAAATTAAATCGATTTTATTGGATTTTTTAATTAAAAATTCCTTTCAATTTTAATAATTCACAATTTATTTTTCAGGTAAAACTTCTTTTCAATCAAACGATAAAAAAAAAAAAAAAAGTATCAAATCTATAGTTTGAAAATGGGAGCCGAGGTTAAGGAATTTGAAGTTTAAGATGAACAGGATACCTGCTTGGATACATCTTAAGAATGTTCCATTGGAGCTGTATACTAAGAAAGGGCTAAGCTATACAGCCAGTGCATTAGGCATTCCACTATACATGGATAAAATTACAGCAAACTTTGAAGGGCTTGCTTATGCAAAAATCTGTGTGGAAATTGAGGTTAATGTGGATATACCTAGGTACATTGATGTGGTACTCCAATATGGCACACTGGCTTCTATCTAAGCGGAAGTCTCATGGCATCCTCCAAAATGCCAGCACTGCAAAGTTTTTGGGCATTCAGACAAATCATGTATGAATAGGCCTATGGTAGCAGAAGCTAGGGTGTGGCAGCCAAAGAAATCTAAGGAGCAACGAGCTAAGGAAGTGAAGGAAGCTGTGCCAGAGGCTAATTCTAAGAATGTTAAGCTGCAAGTTGAACCGATGCAAGTAGCAAAGTCAGGGCCAGAGAGTACTTCTGAGAGAGGCAAGCTGCGAGTTGAATCAATGCAGTTAGCAAAGTGAGGATCCATAAATAGATTTGCTATACTAGAAGCAGTAATTGAGAAGGACGGGAGTGCTGATATGAATCTGGAATTGGCTGTGCCTAAGGCTAGCAAGACGAGAGAGGAAGGAATTATTCCTAATTCACTTAAGAAAGTAAAGGCGACAGCAGCAGGAGTTGCAGATTTGATGAAACAGTTGAAGAATAAGAAAAAGGGTCCTATTGATAAAGGGAAAAACTAACGCGTTAGGGTGGAACACTCTATTCTAGGAGGTCATTCATCCTTTCCCTTTTCATCCTGAATGTGCTTAGCTGGAATGTCAGAGGACTAAATGATCCTCTGAAACAAAGAGAGGATGTAGGTAGGATCAGAAGAGAAAAAGTAGAGATGGCTTGTTTGTTATAAACAAGAGTGAAGCAACAAAACATGCAGAAAGTTCTGAACAATAACTTTGTTGGCTGGGCCATTCATCATAACTATGCCACTGCTTATAATGGAAGAATATGGATGATATGGAAGGATGAGTTAACAATTGATTTAGTCGATACAACTGACCCAAGCATTACATGTAGCATTTTACATGGCACTCATAAGCTATACTTCACAGCTATATAAATGTGTAATAGTGAGGATGAAAGGAAAAGACTATGGATGCACTTGATTTCTCTCAAAAGTATTCTAGAAAGCTTTCCATGGATGTTGGCTGGAGATGTTAATGTTGTGGCTCACTCTTCGGAGAGTCCAAATATCTAGCTCCAGTACAAAAGCTTTTCAAGAATGCTTGTAGAAACTGACTGTTCTAGATCATCTTTATACAGGGCCTCTTTTTACTTGAAGCAATCATACATTGTCAGGGAAATTGGATAGAGGACTAATCAATGATATATGGCTCACGCAAATACCAAATTCAGAAGTTGAATTCCTCCTCCCTGAAGTATCTGACCATTGCCCAGCTCTTATAAAGTTGACTACATTGAGACAATCACCACAAAAACCAGTTATGTTCTTCCATTTTTGGGTAAAGCACCCTGAGTTCTTAAAGCTAGTGGAGGAATCTTGGACTGTACCAGTGAGTGGTAAACTTATGGTTGTATTGCAAAAGAAATTAAAGAGGCCGAAGCCAATGCTAAGGAATTTCAACTTCACTCAATACGGAGATCTAACAAAGAAGGTAAGAATGAAAAAAGAAGAGTTAGCAGCAGCACAACTTGCAACTTTAATGCAATCACCTAAGGCTGATGCAGAGAATGAGAGGAAACTGTCCTTGGAACTCTTTGAACTGTTGAAAGCAGAGGAAAGCTTAGGGAGACAGAAGTCAAAAATTAGATGGGTGCAAGAAGAAGACCAAAATACAAGTTTCTTTCACAAAATAGTGGCAGCAAGGCAGAGGAGAAGCAATTATAGGTACTGCATGACAGTAATGGAAATAGGTTGGATACTTCTCACAGATATCAGATGAGGCTGTGGGATTTTTTAAGCAGTTGATGGGCACAACTGATGCTAATGTTGAAGGCTGCAAGAAAGAATTGTGGACTGACTTACTCCAGGTATCCTTGACGGACAAGCAACGGACAGCAATATCACAAAATGTTACAAGGGAAGAAATTAAGGAAGCTATTTTTACTTAACATAGTGATAAAGCGCCGGGTTCTGATGGTTTCAATGCCCATTTCTTCAAGTCTACATGGAGTATAGTAGGGGAGGATGTCATTGTAGCTGTATCATATTTCTTTCAAACTAACGATATGCTACCTGCTTTCAACTCTACAATAATAACTTTGGTACTAAAAAGCCCATCTCCAGCTAGCATTTCTGATTATAGACCAACATTTTGCTGTACTATTATTTACAAGAGTATAACAAGGATACTGGCTACCAGAATGCAACAATTTATGCCAACCCTAATCAGTAACAGTCAAAGTGGCTTTATAAAGGGGCGAAACATAATAGACAATGTATTTATGGCGCAGGAATTGGTGAGAGGTTATAGTAGAGCTACCATGTCTCCAAGGTGTGCCATTAAAATTGATTTAAAGAAAGCATTTGACTCTTTAAGTTGCGAATTTTTAATCTCAGTTTTAGAGGCAATAGGATTTCCAAAAAGGTTCGTTGGTCGGATAAAAAGCTGTCTCACTTCACCAATGTTTTCTTTATCAATCAATGGAGGCTTGATGGGATATTAAGGGGGCAAGAGGAGTAAGGCAGGGGGATCCTATGTCACCATACTTATTTGTTATTGCTATGAATGTTTTGGACAGGTTACTGGATAGTGCTGCATCCTATGGCATTTTTTCTTACCATCCTAAATGCAAGAAGGTGAACTTGACACACTTGTGTTTCGCTGATGATCTCCTTATCTTCATAAAAGGGAAGTTGGATTCTATTAAGGAAATTCAAGTCATACTAAAGCAGTTTTATACTTATTCTGGACTACAACTAAATAGTGCAAAGAGTGAGTATACAGGGATTCCAGGAACTGAGCTTGAAGAAATCCTAAAAGTCGCGGGGTTCAAGATGGGAAAACTTCCTGTTAGATATCTTGGGATTCCACTGGTGCCGCGAAGGCTTACTATGACAGATTGTATGCCACTAATTGAGAGGATCATAGCAAGAATTCATAGCTGGACAGTAAGACATTTGTCTTAGGCAGGTAGATTATAATTGATCTAATCTGTCTTTTTTAGTATTCATAACTACTGGTGCAAGCATTTTGTTCTTTCAAAAAAAGTAATCAAAAGGGTCAACTAGCTCTGTTCAGCATTTTTCTGGAAAAGCCAATCAAGCACAGCAAAGGAAGCCCGAGTACGATGATAAGCAATATGTAAACCAAAGTCAGAAGGAGGGTTGGGATTGAGAGATGTTGGTGCGTGGAACAAAGCCTGCATGATTAGGCTTCTATAGTCTATCTTTACACAAGCAGGCTTTGCGTGGATACACATATGTGTTAAAGGGAAGAAACATTTGGGAAATTCCAGAAACTCAAAGTCATAGCTGGTGTACGAGGAAGTTGCTTCAGATAAGAAGTTTTGCAAGCAAATTTCTGACACAAGCAGATACTGGAATAGTTTGGAATAATAAAGGTTCTAGCTACTCGACTGCAAGTGTGTGGGAAGAAATAAGAGAATGGCAAATGAAAGGAAATTGGCATAAGCTTGTCTGGTGTAAATTTCACATACTAAAGTATGCTGTAATTACTTGGGTGGCTACTCTTGATAGGCTCTCAACAAAAGATCGACTAGTTTCTCCGGGAATTCACACTGATGGGGATTGTGTACTCTGTAAGCAAGAGAAGGAGACTAGGGACCACATTTTTTTTAATTGTAGATACTCTAAGAGGGTATGCAACAGGTACTGCACCTGTGTAATTTACAGAAAGAAGCTGAGGGACGGGAAAATAAGCTAGAGAGGGCAGTTAGTAGACTACGAGGGAAAGCTTTGGTCTCAGTCATACTACGACTGGCGTGGGAGGCGTACATATACTGGATTTGGGCAGAAAAGAATGCACGTATATACAAGTCAGTGGAGCTCACAGGGGAGCAATATTAAAAAAAATCAAAGATGTGATTAGATTACGATTGATTGGCCTAAAAAATATAGCTTATGATCGTGTTAACAAAGAACCATGTGAGAGCTGGGAGTTAAGTAGGGACTCATTTGGTGGTGTAAAAAGTTTTACAGTATGTAATTGTTGGTTGGTAGTAGTTCTAACGCTTCTTGGATAATGAATAAAAATTACTTATCCAAAAAATTAAAAAAAAAAAGTATCAAATGTAGGGTTTAGGAAGGGTTAGCGAAAGAGGGAAAACAGGAAATGGAAGGCTGGGACACCCGAATACGAAGTCGACGCTGACCCAGATCCCGATACTGACGACGAAGGCGGGCCCCAGAGACGGAGCTGTATGGACTCAGAGGCTGAAAGAATAGTACAGGGCTCTGATCGCCTACACCCAAATGAACAAATGCAACGACAACGATTGATTCCAGCCAATCCCGAAGGGACATGTTGGACCGGCAAGTGCTGGTCCGTCCATAACCTCCTCAAGTATGAGTTCGATCTCCAGTTTGATATACCCGTTACTTATCCGGCCACTGCTCCCGAACTTGAGTTGCCCCAACTCGATGGCAAGACTCAGAAGGTGAAATTTGATTTTGGTTTTGGTTTCTCTTTTTTGTTATTTGCTTGGTTTGGTAACTATTTGTTTGATTTTCCTTTTGACAGATGTATAGAGGAGGTAAGATTTGTTTGACCGTGCATTTCAAGCCACTTTGGGCAAAAGATTGGTATGCTGAATTTTAGGTTTTGTTTTGTGATTGTTGATTGGTTTCATCTGTTGAATTTTAATTTCTATTGATCTATTTCGGAATCGAGGAAATTAGTGTTGTAGAAGGTATGGAGGAATTTTAATTTAACTTGGTATTTTATCTGCTTGTAGTTTGCAATTACTAATCTAGCTGCTGGGTTTTGACGGGAAATGGCATCGATTAAGATGTATGGATGTACTTAAGAGCAAAATGTGACCTTTGATCAAGTAGAGAAGGTTTACATGACATTGGCTTGAAAGTATTCATAATCTTTGTAGGAAAAATTCCATTTGAAGTATAACAATCATCCTTTAAATTTACATTGTTGAATGAGCAAATTATTTGTGCCACTTTCAACATTTGTCCGATGCAGGCAAATAATTAACAGTGATAGTTCTTGGTAATGCAACCTACTGGGTAGCAGCAAAGCTAGGTTGAGTTGGATTAAAACCGTTGAGGAAATAGTAGCTGAAGTTAGATGGAAAGCTAGATGAAGATATAGAAGGCAATGCTGATCAAGCCATGACGAGTAAGTGTTAAAAGAGGGATTTTAATGGGTTAGTATTATGCAACATTTACGTCAGGCAGCCATTTTAAAAAATTCCAGTGTAGTTTTTTGTAATGGTGTGGCATGCTTCATACTTATTTAACTAAATTATTAGGTGGTAATCATGGAATGAGAAATGGAAGTTCAAGGATCTCATTGCTCAACCTTTTAGATTACCTAGAATTCAACAATAGACTAAAGATAATTGGTGTCGTATCTTTTGACTTCCGTGCATATTCTCATTGTTTCTACTGTAATTGTTGCTCAATGGTTCTTTCTTCTCTGATCTTGTTGTGCAGTCCTAGGTTTGGTATAGCACATGTGTCACGGACCTAAGGGGGAGTCTTGAATCCCACATCGAACATAATAGGAAGGTCCCTGGGGTATAAAAGGGTTCACCCCATCTCCGTCTTGTGAGACGCTTTTTGTAGGACAAAACCGTGAGACCAGGGGGCCAGAGCGGACAATACCTCACAAGGGTGTGAACCGTGGCGGTCAGGCTGATCCGGGATGCCGGAATGGTGAATGCCCGGGTCCCGGAGCCGCGCGGGTTTGGAGCTTAAGTCTCGACCCGTGTCAAGTGGTATCAGAGCCAACCCTAAACCGTTCGATCCACGCTGAGCGCCTCGAGGGAGGTAGGCAGGGTGGCCGGCCTCCGTGATGAGGGCGTCATGAGGTTGGGTGCGGGAGAATGTCACGGACCTAAGGGGGAGTCCTGAATCCCACATCGAACATAATAGGAAGGTCCCTGGGTATAAAAGGGTTCACACCATCTCTGCCTTGTGAGGCGCCTTTTGTAGGACAAAACCGTGAGGCAGGGGGCCAGAGCGGACAATACCTCATAAGGGTGTGAACCGTGGCGGTCAAGCTGATCCGAGATGCTGGAAGGATGAATGTCCGGGTCCCGGAACCGCGCGAATTCGAAGCTTAAGTCTCGACCCGTGACACATGAACTTTGTTTGGGTCTTGCTGCATGGCTTGCTGCAGAGATTCCCATTCTTATGGATTCTGTTATGATCGAGCATAAGGACAATGCGGCCTCATCTAATGAGTCCTAGTATTTTCTGATGTTAAAGTTGTGTACTCGGAGTTTCAGAAATAAAAGCTCAGGCATAATTATACAGTGTACAGGATGTCTCTTGAAAGTGTCAAAATTTCTGTCCTACAATCAGATAGATAATGTTGAAACTTCTTGACCTCTTACTTTTGAAATGCAAATAGGATCAATTATTATTTTTGAATACATTTGTCAAGATTGTGCGCAAAGGCTTATGTCTAGCTCCTCCCTCTACCTTTCCAATCCTAGGGAATTATGGTCCTATTGCAATTACATAGTAAACGTGCATGAGACCGAGTTTTAAGTGCTCTATCTTCTCTAATGGTCTCTTTGCTCTGTGGCTGAATTTTGCCAATGCTGTAAGCATTCCTTAGCACAAGAAAAATGCAGAAACTTTGTTGCTTTCGAGGAGGCACAAACGCAGATTTGGTAATTGATAATTCGTGGCGCTAAACTTTCCTCGGCTGGAAACTACTCAAAAATTTGCACCAGGTTGAAGACAAAAAAAAAAAAAAAGTGGTAAGTCTATGAGCTTCATCAATTAATCATTTTCACACATTAAAACAAAAAAAACTGTTCACAATCATTTTACAGCCTTATTTCCATTAATTACTTATACTATTACAAGAATTGGAAATTGTTTCCGTACACAGACTATTAATTAGAACCTTATATGTTTTTATTTATATTATATTTGAATAAATAAACAACTTTATATGTTTTTATTTATAATTTTATATAGAAACGTAAAACTCTTTTATCAATGAAAATGGACATATATGTTATTATAATTTTAAATTATCATTTTAAATATGTTTCGCTATAAATATTAATAGGACATAAAAATAACTAACCATTATTGAAAATATTTCATATTTTTGTTGAATAATCTAAAATATTTCATATTAGGTTAGAAGAACTAAATGATAATAAATAGCCATGATCGGTCTTTCAAAACCCCTGCTCAAGACTCGGTCTGTTAGATTCAAAAGGCCTTTTTTTAAAAAAAAAAATTTAAAAACATATTCAAGAATATTCTATGGAGCATTGTCAAAAGATACTTGAATGAGAGGCAATTAAAAGAGGAGAATGAAGTCGGACATATCAAGAGCATGACCAGATTTTCTGATATGTATTCTACTTCAGCGCAATGAGCTGCTGGCAACATTCTCTTTCCTGACCTCTGGTGATCCGATGTAAATATGGGCAATGTGAGCTATTTTTGGCCAGTCCTTATCTATATTTTTCTTGCAATGCTCTTCAAGCCTTGGACATTCTTGAATGGAAAGACGTTGGAGGTTGCTCAGGCACTGAAGACCATCTGGAAGTGATGTCATATTGGGACAATCTGATATCGCCAAAGATCTAAGAAGTGAAAGGTTTGCAATCCACTCTGGCAACACATTTAAACCAGTACAACCATGGATTTCCAGATTTTGCAGAGTCGTGACATGTTTAATACTTTCAGGCAGAGATGACAGCTCTGGACAGCATAAAATGCACAAACTCCTCAGCATGGAAAGGTCATGCCAGTCAGTTGGCAAAGACACCAGACTTGGACAGTACATAATCGTTAAGTGTTCAAGAGAACTAAGATGTTGCAGTCCTATTGGTAATGATCTTATGTTACTGCAGTTCTCAATGGACAAATATTTAAGGGAGATTAGCCCATCTATGCTCTGGGGTAAAGCTGAAAGGCTATGACATTCACTGATCTCCAGAGACTGCAGGCAGGTGAGGTTTTCCAATTGCGGTGGCAAAGATAAGAGCTCCTCACACCAACAAATTGTCAATGATTTTAGAGAGACAAGGTTCCCCAAACTAGAAGGGATGCAGCGTAGATTGGGACAAGAGCTGATAGTTAGAGACATGAGATGAACATTGTTTTGAAGCAAGTTATCCAATATACTCAACTGTCCGGTGAAAACATCAATAATGAGGACAGAAAGTGAGGTTATATTTACTGCTAACCTTAGTATCGTTTCGTGGCAGTTATGCAACTCCAAATGCCTAAGAGATGAAAATTTTGGCATAATCATCAACTTAGGACATTTATTGATGGTTAATTTGACAAGTGAGGGGAATTCTTCACCTCCACTTATACTCCACCAGCGTTCCAAATTGGGGAAGTCTATGAGAGTAAGCTCCTTTAAAGATCCAAACAATATCCTACTGTCTTCCCCATAAAACTGACTGCCAATATTCTTCACAGCATCCATTCCACGCATGTGGATAATCTCTAGGAATGGAAGTTTACCTAGAGTAGGGAGATTTTCACATCTTTTGCAGTTGATCAAGTCCAATTTTGTTAAGCCAGGAAGTCTGAGAGTACTCATCCATCTTGGAAAGCAAATTCCTGGATATCCTTTTAAGGTCAAACTTTTGAGTTTTGGGGGTGGTTGAAGACACTCGAGCACAATCTCTCCCATTTTGCAAAGAGAATCATTGTTCATGTTCAAGTTCAAACCTTCATGATCATCTCCCCATGACAACTCCAAAGAATGAAGGTTTTTCTCTTTTAAGTTTGCATTAGCTACAAATGATTTCTTCACATTTTCCAGTTTTCTAATTGTCAGCTCACCTTTTAGCTGCAGTCGCTTCAGCTCTCCGAGATTAGCATTCTCCCTGAGATTATTAGTCTCATGTGCAACAATGAACAATGGCAATGTCTGAAGATGAATAAGTTTAAAAATACCAGCTGGCAAGCGAGTTAATCTTTCACAACCATTTATTATAAGATGTCTCAGTTTGCCCAGTCGTGCCAACCCCCTTGGTAGGTCAATGAGATCAGCGCAACCTAATAGGTTCAGCACCTGCAAGTTATGAAGGCTGCATATGCTTTCCGGTAATATTTCCATCAAGGTGTTTGAAAGGTTGAGGTACCTCAAATATTTCAAGGAAGAAATTGTACTTTGAACCCTTTTGATGCCACAATTACCCAAATCCAGGGCTCGCAGATACCTAAAACTTGAAAACAACTTGGTTGGGATTTCACCAAGGTCACCTTTTGGATATAATAAAATGAGAGTTCGCAATTTCTTAGCCTCGTACAAGGCTTCTGGAATAGTACAGGACCCAGAATCGCAGACCACAGACACGTAGCGAAGTTTAGCCAAATTTCTTGACATGCACCCATGTTCGAATACAAAGTACTCTTCTCCTGCAACAGATTTTGCAAGATCATGAATAAGATCATGAATTTTGCATTCTGTTAAATCACCGACATCATTTTTCTTCACATCTTCAAAGAAAAGCATCCACATTAAGTCATTGAAGTATTCGTTTCCTATATCATCTAGAGATTTTCTTTCTTCAGTCGGTTGAATGAGGCCTTCTGCTATCCTAAGATGAATTAACATATCTCTCTTGATGACATAATTTTTAGGAAATATAGAGCAATACATAAAGCATCCTTTCAGATTTGATGGCAAATGACTATAACTCAGCCTTAGGACCGGCAATATCCCATTTTCTTTTTCACATACATTCCATAGATCACTCTCCTGCACAGATAGCCACTCCTCTGGCTCCCTTTTGAAGCGCATTAGACTACCCAGGGTCTTTGCAGCTAGAGGGACTCCCCCGCACTTCTTCACTATTTGTTTCCCAATTTGGACCAAGTACGGATAATCCTCTTGGCCGTGAGCAAAGGCACGTTGCTTGAACAAAGCCCAACAATCATCATCAGACAGACCCTTAAGATGGTGAGAAGACGCTGTTCCAATTATTCCTGCAACCTTTGCACTTCTTGTTGTTACTATGACCTTGCTTCCGTATGCTCCAAACTTTAGCAAAATTTTAAGCTTATCCCATTCATCCTCATCCTCGTTCCATACATCATCCAATACAAGCAAATATCTTCTCTCAAACAATAAATCTCGTAGTTGAAACTGAAGAACATCCATTCCCAAAAGATCATCACATCTTCCCCTAGTTGCAGATTCTATCATCAAGTTAACAATCTTTCTTACACTGAAATCATCATTAACACATACCCACATCCTCAGCTCAAAATTTCTCATCACCCTCTCATCATTATAGACTGTTTGAGCAAGAGTGGTTTTACCAATGCCCCCTAAACCAACCATTGGAATAATTGAGACAACTCTGGTAGTACTGTTAGAACTTCTCTCAGTATTTAACAGTAACATCTCTATTATCTTTTCTTTATCTTCCTCCCTTCCGATGACTTCAGATTCAATCACAAAAGACCCAGTCTCTCTTTTCTGTCCACGTTTCATATCTTTATCACCAACTTTTTCCTTGAGCTTGAAAAAGGACCTTTCTTCCAATAACACGTCTAGTCTCTCCCTTATTTGTGTTAATTCAGGCAATTTTCTGAGGTATGTTATAAAAGGTTTCAAAGAGGGGACGATGTTGCTCATCTGCTCAGTAAAACTATTGTCAATTTCTTGCAGCATAGCCTCTAGGCTAAACTCTTCAAGCAAGTCATCAGCATCATAAGCTACCTCTTTAAGCTCAGATAACCACAAATTCAAAGCTTTATCAGTAGCTTGCCGCTCTTTTGCGTCTTCAAGTACAGCTTGGATCATCCGCAACGCACGTTGGAGCTTCTGGATCTCATCCTTGAACCCACAACGATCAGCAACCTCTCTCAAAACCCGAGAGGCTAGCTTTTCAAACACCACCTGCAACAGAGGGCTCAAAACTATCTCAGCCATACTGCTGCCTCAAAGAAGTCAAGAACCACAGCTCCTTCCTTCTTGCCCTTCACACCGCTGGTCAAGCCAGGTTTCAAGTTCCTAGTGGTATAATGGTCGTAATTTGCTTTCCTCTGACTAAGGAAGCTGAATTTTCTCCCAGATTCTCATTATCAAAAAGAAAAAAACATCTCGGTCACTTCAGCTGGAATCCCGGTCAATCCTTTTCATAGGTTCTCTACGTGTCAAAACATTATTGAAAATCCATTTTTAAGTTTAAAACACGTTAAATTGACAGGACAGCCCTTTGACTTTGAACGGTGCAACGTTGAAGTTTAAGGCTTCGTTTACACGATATTGATAATGACAATTGTGAGATTAATTTTAATGACATTAAAAAAAATAGTGAAAAGAGTACATGATTGAATTTAAGATCAGTAGGGAAAATTTATACTGAAATGAAAAATAATTATTAAAAATATTAAATTAAAATTTATATATAATATAAATTTTTAATATGTTTTTTTTATATGAGGGATTAATTTGTATTAATACAAAATTAAAAGGTGTTAATTTTTTTATTATTGTTTTTAATAAATTTAACAGATAAGAGAGATAAATTAAAAATTAAAAATTTTAAATTTATTAAAATTAATAATTAAAAAAATTATGAAAATTTTTTGATGTAATTTGAATCTTTCATTTTATATTTATGAATTAATAATTAATTGGTTTTGATTTTCCCTTTTGTTAATTGCCCGGTGATTATTTATTTGATTTTTCTCTTGACAGATTTATAAAGGAGGGAAGAATTGTTTGACCGTGCATTTCAAGCCACTTTGGCCAAAAAATTAGTATGCTAAATTTTAGGGTTTCTTTTGTGAATGTTAATGGTTTTTATCCATTGCATTTTGAATTTTATTTTCTATTGATCTATTTCTGTACAGAGGAAATTAGGGATATAGAAAGTGTAGAGGAATTTTAATTTAACTTGGTTTTTCATTTGCTTGTAGCTTGTAAATGGTATTGGAAGCCACTTGAATTAAGAGTTATGGGATGTCTTTATGAGCAAAATGTGACGTTTGATCAAGTAGAGAAGGTTTACATGGCATTGCCTTGAAAGTATTCATAATCTCTGTTGGAAAATTTCCAATTTTTTTTGGTCGAGAAAGGAAACATTCATAGATCATGAAAATAAAGTACGATACATCATTATCTCATCAATCTCAGCTAATAAAAAAGGATAATACAAGCAGGGGGTAGGGAAGAACTCAAAAAGAAAAGGACTAGAAACATTGGAAACATAGGAGGAAGATTCCTGCAAGGCCTCGCTTCCCCTCCTAGCAAGACCATCGGCACTTTTGTTTCCTTCATGGAAGGTATGCATCAACACTGTCTGTTGGAAACTCTTCAATATTATCCTGCAATCACAAATAAGAGTATTCAGAAACATCTTGGTGTGGTCAAGATTATTAATCAGGTTTATCACCACTATATCATCCAATTCAACCACAAGTTTCTGAACACCCGCTTCACTGGCCATTTTGAGGGCATCCCTAAGGGCCCACAATTCTGCTTCCACGCTGGTGGCCCTTGGTATATGTCGTGAAGATCCAGCAAGCAACTGCCCTGAGTGGTTACGAAGGACTGATCCAGCTCCTATCTTGCCAGGATTTTCAAGGGATGATCCATCTGTGTTAAGCTTGTGCCAGCTTTGGGGAGGGGGGTTTCCATTGGACCTCAGTAAAGGAAAGAAGTGGAATTCTTTTCGTTTTGCCCGTCAAAGCTTGGAATTCATAGGCACGTTCAAATGGCCTTAGCCACAACCCTTGTTGGTTCAAAATTACCTTTAAAGACAAGCTTGTTTCTAGCTTTCCAAATTTCCCACAGAAAAAAAGCGAACATGACCTTCCATGGGATATTATGCTTCATAGTTATGAATTTTGATGTAGCATTGGCTTTAACCCAATTGCTCCAAGAGTTAAAGTTGGAGTAGCTTCCCTGGGGGGCATTGACAAAGGTCCACCAGGGTACAACTATAGGGCATTTGGTAAAAAGATGGCTAAGAGTTTCGTCCCCTTTTTGACAGAAGGGGCAACTCACTTGGATCTCCACTCCTCTAGCTCTAAGGAACACCTTAGTAGGCAATATACGATGCATGCACTCCCACAAAAAGAAATGAAGTTTGGGATATAAATTTAGCCTTCATATCCATGTCCACTTCTCTTTTTCTTCAGTTAGGATTTGGAAGTCCTCATCTACCACAAGCTTGTAGGCACTACTAAGAGAAAATTCTCCCGTTCTTGAGTATTTCCAACATATAGTATCCTCCCCATTCTGGCATAGGGAGAAAGGGATGCTCAAGATAAAGTTGAGAACCTTCTCAAGCAATTGAAAAGAAATCTTAAAACAGCCATGATTTTCCCAATTGATCCACACGTCCCTAACCAAGATGTTTTCTTTTTCTCGCTCAAGTGGTCTTTCAATGAGAGATCTCATGCCTCCCTTTCCCGTCTAATTGTCGAACAAAAAATTTGTCTTGGCTTCATCATTGATCACCCACATTATCCTTTTTTCAATGAAAGCATGACTTTTCTTCATGGATTTTCATACAATTGAAGAGTTGGAGTTGTTTGGGGGTTTTTCTTGAAAAGATATTTGTTCGCCAGGACTTTCACCGAGAGATTTTCTTGCTAATGTATCATCCTCCAACAAAGTTTAGGTGAGTTATGTCTGGTTTCAAGGTTTGCTCCTTTTTAATCCAAGACCACCACCCTCCTTCTTAGGCTTAGTCACTTCACTCCATTTTAGTTTGTGAAGTTTTCTGCTATCTTCTCCCCTTCCCCATAGAAAATTTTGACTGATCTTATCCAACTCACGACAAGTGTAACTAGGAAGGGCTCTACATTTCATGAAGTAGGGACAGCTGATGTAGTGGACTGTATGAGTACCGTACAGCCAGCTGGGGATAACAACTTGGTTTCCAACCCATAAGCTTACTTTTGACCTTCTCAAGAATAAAGTTGAAGTCCTGCTTTTGGCCTTTTTTAATTATGCATGGGGAAACGCAAATATTTGTCAAGCTCCTCTATGCTTTCAATATCCAAGGTGACGGTGATCCAGCCCTTCGTCTTAGCTTTGGTGTTCTTGGAAAAGAGTATACAGAACTTCCTAGTGTTCACTTTTTGTCCAGATTCCTCACTAAATTTGTCCAACACCCTTTTGATTGTGCCTGTTGACTTTTTATCTGCTCTTGCGAATAGAATAACATCATCCACAAATAATATGCGTCCTTGCGTTGAGACCTTTATCGGATGCCACTTCTTGTCCTCGCACACTTCTTGAATCATCAAACTGGGGTATTCCATGCATAAAATAAAAATTGAAAGGGATAAAGGATCCCCTTGTCGAATGCCTCTAGAGGGTTTGAATTATAAGAGTTTCTCCACATTAACCACAATGGCTATGCTGGAAGATGTAATGCAGTCCATGATCAGAGATATCCATTTCTCTGGGAATTTGAAGTAGGTCAGAACTTTTTTTATAAAACCCCACTCTAATCGGTCATAAGCCTTCTCCAAATAGAGTTTAAGAATCATATTTCCCTGTTTCCCTTTCTTTGTTTTCAGAGAATGGATTGTTTCCTGCATAATGATCACATTGTCAATGGCCTATCTCCCCCGTATAAAGCTGCCTTAGAGCGACTAGATCAGTTTGTCCAGTAAGGGTCTCAACCTTTGAACCCTAATTTCATCATTATTTTGTACATGGTGTTGAGCAAGCTCATAGGCCGAAAGTGATTTACAGTATTGGGAGCTTGATTCTTCAGAATTAAGGTAATTATAGTATCATTCAGATGTTTCTACAACTTTCCATTATCGAAAGCCTCCATGCATGATGTGTTGATCTTCGCTTTAACGTCTTCTCAAAACTTTTGGTAGAAAAAGCGGTGTATCCCATTAGGCCCTGGTGCCTTAAAAGGTTTTAAGGACCAGAGAGCCATTTTCACGTCAACTTCAGTACCTTGGGCCTGCAAACTTTGCCTTTTTTCTTTTGTCAATGCATTCCATTTAAATCATCAAGATTTATGGATAAGTTTTCGCACACCTTAACGGTTGAGAAAAGAGTCCCGAAATGGTCCATAATAAGCTGGTTGAGGTCCTCTTTCTTTGTAATCCACGTCTCGTTGGAGTCAAATAGCCCCCTATTCCATTTCTGTGTCGTCGTTCAAAAGTTCATGTTCCTTTCCCCATCCACCAACCATTCAACCCTTGATTTCATGGCCTAAAGCAGTTTCTTATGCTTGAGGATTTCCTGGTATTCTCTCATTAGTGTTTTCTGGAGTGCAAGCAAAAAATCATTTGGTCTGTCCTCCAGTGTTCTCTCGATCCCCCTTAAGCTTGCCTTAGGTCTCCTTTTCTTCTTCAAGATATGGCCGAAAGTTTTCTTATTCAATAACTCGAGCTTGTTAGTGAAGGCTTGGACAATTTAAGCAAGAGATAAATTGTTTAGACCCCAGTGAGTCGTCACAACGTTATTAAAGTCTGGATGATCAATCCACATCCTCTGAAATTTAGAAGGCTAGTTTTCAATTGTTGGCCTTCTCCCCTTTAAGGAGATAAGAATTGGGGCGTGATCAAATCGAATTCTTTCGAGGTGTAGGACGTCCACTTCAGGGTACAACAGCCTCCAAGCAGGGTTTGTAAAAGCGTAATCGATTCTTTCTTGAATCAAGTGTCTAATATTCCTCAAGTTTGACCTGGTGAATTTTGCACCTTTATAGCCCAAGCTGCGAGATTACAAGCATTTAAACAATCATGCAACTTTTGTAGCCTATTGCAGTTTACTAGTCTGCCACCTTTTTTGTCATTTAAGGATAAAACCCCGTTAAAGTCCCTCACAACAAGCCATGGAAGATCATGCTTGGTCGCAACAGTTTTAAGGGTTTCCCATAAAATCTTTATTTCTTTATACGTAGGACTAGTATAAATTGCTGATAAAAATCAAAGATGATTTGTAGGGTGCACCTCGACAGGAACGTGGATTTCCTGCTTAATATGGCAAATCTCTTAAATCGTAACTAGATTCGAGCGCCACAACATCCAAAAGCCACCATGGTACCCAATGGTTTCGGTGTCCTTCTACGCATCAAACAGGAGCCTATCAATGATGTGACGAACATCTCCTTCTTTTACCCTTGTCTCCATGATTATCATGATTACCCGCAACAGTTCCACACAACTAAAGACATAGGATCAAAGAGAGAGGGAGTCTTGGGCTATCTCTCGAACCTCGAACAATTCACTGTTCCATTCTGCTCCAACACTCTGCCCCACTTTCGGTATGACTTTCATTTTGTGGAGTAGGGTTTCCACTCCTTGTACCATCAATGAGATCACATATATCTTGAACTGATATGTGTTCTGATCCACTAGAGGTTTCAAAGCCGTGAGCTGCATGTTTTTAATGTGAATCTCTAAGTTTTTCTCTGCTAGTGGGGTCACTGGCATTTCCAAAATCCATTATATGGCTTGATGGGGGTTTAAAGTCCTCAGGGTGGGTGCGGGTTGGTTCCATTCGGCATAGGAAAGGTTGGAATATAGAGCAGGTATCACTAGAGGTAGGGTGATCAACAGTGAAGAGGTGATCCACAACCTTTTGGGAGTGTGTTCCTCCACTTCTTTCATTCCTTGCATTGAACCTCCTTTCTCTGGGAGAAATAGACCGTCGAAATCTTTCCTCACCCCTATCTCGCTTAGGACTTGTCTTAAAGGGTCGTGGTTCTCTCCCAAATAGGCCAAAGGAGATGTTGAGGAAACCTGGGGGGACGCTCTTCATTTGGCATGTTGCATTCTTTCCCTTCTCAACATCCTGTTCATGGAAATCTTCATTCTTTAACTTACGTTGAGTCCCCTGAATTTCGATTTTTGGACGCGACTCTAGTTCCACGATGAAATCATTATGCTTTTCCTTAGGTTCTGTAAGAAGGTTCTCAACTGGTATAGACTGTGCTGAGGAACGAAGACCCAGTTATTTCCTATTATCAAGACCCCTGCTCTTCTGTTCATGTGAGGTCCTTTCAACCTGCATGGGACTTAAATGCGGGTACATAACTTGCATGGAAATGGAGCCACTGTTTTCTGGGTTATTTTTTGATGTGCCAGTAGCAACATCTAGCATGGGAAAGACCATGCATTTTGAATTTTCTCCTTTTTGGGCCATATTTAATTCGGTCTTTCTTATTTTGCTTTCATTCCCCGTTGTGAAACTGACATTGGCAGCTTGCCCTTCTGTTTCTCATTCAGGCTTTCGTCCTTTATCGCTGTCTTGTCCCAAGTGTCCATTATAGCCTTTTTCCTTTCTTGTGAAACCTTGTTCCCTCTCCTGCCTTTCTGAGGGTGTTGCATTTAAAAATAGTTGTTTTTGTTTTGCTTTTCTCCTTTTGATCAGCAATTCAGCGTCCAAGTTCCATAGCCATCTTGGTTATTCTCTTTGTCGTTTTGTGGATTTTGTGAAGTTTCTTTCCTAGATGCTTTGGCATCCTCCATAGCTTCACCATGGTGATCAGTAATTGGAGCTGGGATTGATGGAATTTTTGGGCAAAAGCCTTTACTGTGTCCTATATTCTCGCAATTAAAACATAGCAGACCAATACCTTCATAAATGATGGCCTGCTTTTTTCTTTCCACATTGATGAATTTTTTTGATGCTTGTCAAGATTCACCTATATGCATGGTCTAGCAAAACTTGCCTATTTCTTTTGCTAGAGTATGGCTGTCAACTCTAAGTAAACCCCCAATACTTCTCCCTATTTTGGTTAGAATACTTGTGTCATAGTATTCAATGGGGAGCGCAGGGAGTCTAGTCCAGACAGCAACTGAGGAAAAGGAAGCTTGAAATGCTCTGAAGTTAGGTGTCCATTTTCGGATTGCCAAAAAATGTCCACCCACAAACCAAGGGCCTTTTTTAATGACATAATGTAATCACTTGGACTTATAAAATTTTATCAGGAAGTAGTTGTTACCAAGATCAATAGTGAGGAACTTACCTTGAGTTTTCCAGAGTTGGTTCAATTTGAAGACCAGGAACTGGTATCCTACCTTTCTTCCAAACACTTTTAACAATCAGCGATATTTCCCATTTTTCTCTAATTCTAGCCTTTTCTTCCTTAGTGTGAGTGACATTAACTACATTCTGGTCTTCATCCCTTCCTAGTTTGGGATTTCATCCTCTGTTTTAGTGTTAGTTTCCATACTTTCCTCTTCCTGTGAAGATAGAAGTTGTTCATACCCTTCATATGAAGCTCCAAGTAAAGAGTCCCTGTAAGAAATGAACTTACTTTTGGGCGGTCCTTCTGTAGGCTTTGCTATTAATTTCCTTTCCCTGAGAATCCTTGATTCTCTTGATGCTGCGTTGCAGTTCTTCAGCCTCCTCTCTAGAGAGCGCAGTGCTGGTTTCCATCTCTAGATGATTCTCTCAAAATGGAAAAATTCCATTTGAAGTATAATAATCATCATTTCAATTTACATTGTTGAATGAACAAATCATTAGTCTTGTCAAAAGTTTGGTTCTCCTCCTTCAACGTTTGCCCAATGCTGGTAAATAATTAAAGGATATTTAGTTGTAAAATTTTGAATTTCAAATAAAAGTATGATACTCATACATATGAAGTTTTATTTGATTTTTAAAATATTTCGTAATTAAATTCACTCTTTTAATTAGAAGAAATTTTGATTTATTAATTAATGTATGATTATCATAATCTTTTTGAGGCAACCTTTTATTTTATTTTAACCAAAAAAAATTCAAACCATAAATGATACATTTAGCAGCAAAATAAAATAAAGGCTTGATTTAATTTTTATTTAATATATCCAATTACAACGTTTTAACTAAACATAAAGTCATAATTATTGTGCTAAAATATAAAAAATAAAATCAATTATGACGTTTGAAAAAGATGAACATTTTATTTGCTTTTATAAATATGTTGAAAAAAAATCAAATAAAACATTCATTCAAAGGAAATAATGTATTTGAATTTGTAAAGATTTTAAAATATAGTTTATCAAATAAGACATTTGTGAAAAGAAAACGTTCATTTGAATGGTCAATAAGCGTTTGTTCAAAAAACTGTCTTAATTGATATTAATCAAGGCGTGAAAAAAAATATTTTAATTGATATCAATTAAAAAAATTTTTTAAAAATTGTTTCATTTGATACTTTTATAAAGATTCAAAAAATAATATCAATAACCAATTAAAGTGTTTTAAAGAAAAGATATCTTATTTGATATTTCTGTAAAGATTTTGAAAAAAATATAAAACAAGGTATTTGTTCAAAGAAAACACATTAATTGATATCAATTAAAGCGTTTTAAAGAAGAAATATTTTAATTATTATATATTAAAATTGAATTAAAAATAAGGCATATTTAAAACCAAAAAAAATAAAATAAAATTGAGTTTTAAACTTATTTTTCAAAAAGGTAATGGATATATGATAAATTTTTTATTTAAGTTAAATTTAAAAATAAAGTAATTTTTCTCTGAGATCTTGAATATTACAAAGAGAGATGGATTTTTTATTTCAAAATTTTAGATATTGTTAGAAATTTGGTATTTTCCTCCAAAATCGAATTACTTTTAATCAAAACTTGAGAAATAAATACCCACCAAATTTCGGGACAAATGCACTCTTAACGGTAATAGTTCTTGGTAATGCAACCTAATGGATAGCAGCAAACTGGGTTGAGTTGGATTAAAATGGTGGAGGAAATAGTAGCTGAACTTAGATGGAAAGCTAGAGGAAGACATAGAAGGCAATGCTGATCGAGCCATGACCAGTAAGTGTTGAAGGAGAGATTTTAATGGGTTAGTATTATGCAACATTGATGTCAGGCAGCCATTTTAAAAAATTCCAGTGTATGTGGAATGAGAAATGGAAATTCAAGGATTTCATTGCTCAACCTTTTGGATTAACTAGAATTCAGCCACAGTCCAAGGATAGTTGGTGTCATAATCCTTTTGACTTCCGCACTTTTTCTTATTGTTTCTACTTAATTGTTGCTCAATAGTTCTTTCTTCTCTGATCTTGTCGTGCAGTCCTAGGTCTGGTATAGCACATGCACTTTGTTTGGGTCTTGCTCCATGGCTTGCTGCAGAGATTCCCATTCTTGTGGATTCTGGTATGATCAAGCATAAGGATGACGCAGCCTCATAAAATGAGTTCTAGTATTTTCTGATGTTAAAGGTGTATCCTGAGTTTCAGAAATAAACTTGGGCATAATTATACAATTTACAGGATTTCTCTTGGAAGTGTCAAATTTTTATGTCCTATGGTAAAAGATAGATATTGTTGAAACTTCTTGACTTCTTACTTTTGAAATGCAAATAGGATCTAATATTACTTTTTAGTACATTTGTTAAGATTGCATGCAAAGTCTTGTGTCTAAGTTTAACTCCTTGGATCAAATCCCAGGTCCACCATCTCCTGGGGGATTATGGTCCTATTGCAATTACCGCAGCAGATGTACATGAGACCAGAATTTTAAATGCTCTCTCTTTTCTAGTGGCCTTTTGGCTCCGTGGCTAAATTTTGTTAATGCTATAAGCATTCCTTAGTACAAGAAAAATGCAGTAACTTAGTTGTTTTCAAAGAGGCACAAACACAGATTTGGTCATTTATAATGCATGGTGCTAAACCTTCGTCAGTTAAAAACTACTCAAAATTTGCACCAGGCTGAATAAAAAAAAAGGGAGAACTTTACAAGCTTTACATCAATAATTCATTGTCACACATTTAAAAAAACAACTGTTAACAGTCATTTTTATTTCAATAAATTACTTATACAATTATAAGAATTGGAAATTGTTTCCGCTCACAGACTATTAACAGTGTTGCAATAAGAACCCGCACATAGACCTAGATTAAAGTTGACCTTGAAGCACATGAATGGCCAGCAAACTAGCAAACCTGGTCTCCGCAAACAGATCATTGTAATAAGACATGGGATGTGAGATATCTCCTTATGCAATACAGCAACTAGAACTTGTTCCCACAAATTAGATGCAGCTGACCTTAAAGCAATAGAATGCCAAGCAAACTAGGAAACCTGATGGAACCGAAATCGGTGAGACTATTAAATTTAGCCTGCTCCTTTGTATGTTCATTTTGAAGTAAATCACAGAAGCAGATCAGATGGAAATGTTTGACATGCGAAATAGATACTACTATATCTTTTTGCCACCCTAGTGTTACCTGCAATAAGAACAGGGCAAGGAGTTACTTGCGAGGAGCAATTTTATGGTTCTGATTTTGCATTATGAAAAATTTTACAAATAACCCAATTCCACCAGTTACCACTGCCTTTGGCTTAAATGATACAATTTAGAATAGTTAATTTCACCGGGATCCTTAATTTACCAAAATCAGGTGAATCAATAACAGGAGGAGGATACAAGCACAACCAAAAATCAATTATGGAGAACCATAAAATGAATAAAGTGAATGAACTAAATCCAAAATCCAAATCTAATTAAACTTCTAACCATCAGGGATTTGTTTATAGCTAAAATCAAAAGAACTAACGAGAAAGAGTCATACCTATGAACTTGAGGAGCTGGCTGCAGTGTCCAGTCTGTTTTGAAGTATTGATGTTCCTATATAAACATATGGGATGTGAGATATCTTCTGCCAATCCTCACCTTCCCCTCTCTTGCATCGTTTTTCAAGTTCAGGACAGTCTTGAATGGAAAGGTGTTGAAGTTCACCGAGCTGCTGGATGCCTTCCGGTAGAGACTTTATATTTTGAGAGTCTGAAATTGCCAAAGATCGTAATGAAACAAGGTTGTTTACCTTTGGCAGAGCCATGAGTTTTGGACAGCTACGAATTTCCAGATTTTGTAGCATCTTCATATGCTGAACCCCTTCTGGCAGGGATGCTAATTCTGGGCAACTTAAAATGGTCAAGCTCTTAAGTGCCAAGAGATTTTGCAGACCATCCGGTAGAGAAGCCAGATTCGAACAATACATAATTGTTAGGCGCTCAAGGGCCATGGCATGTTGCATTCCCGTTGGCAAACAAGTTGTTAGGAAAATGGGGTCCAGTCCCATGTAAGTGGTTTTGGACCAAGTAAAGGCCATGGGCCTTGATCTTTTATTTTACACAGAGTCCTAGCTACTTAATAAAAAAAGAGGTGGGGTTGTTTTGTGTGTGTGTCGACAACCAAGCAGAGAAAGAAGAAAAAGCCAGGAAAAGCAGAGAGAGAAAAAGGAGAAGGGAGAGTTGATTAAACGAAAGTCGATCCGTGGTCCGATTGAGTTGGAACCTTGTCAGGAGGTTTATGATTCAGAGTTATACATTCTGAACGGTGAAGATCGGGTTTGAAGCTCTCTAGGAACAAATCCAGGGTGTATTTGTTGAGTCACTTATTTGGTGAGATTCTCCAATTGTTTCTCTAGTTGTTGATTAGCTCTAGTTTTAGCTAGAGAAGAACTTTGTATAACTATTATTTGATAGTGAAGATTTTTCTGGTGGCCCGTGGTTTTTCCCTCTACACTGGAGGGTTTTCCACGTAAATCTTGGTGTGCTTTATTTTTCCTGCGCATTTGATTATTGATTGTTGTCTATTGCTTCTGTATTGTTGTGATTATTGCTTCAGGCGCAACAAGTGGTATCAGAGCGAGGGTTATTTTGAGACATCGATACAGAAGCATCCCAGGATAGAAGTAAATTCTGTTTGAGATCATGGAGGGTGATACAGGTTCCATGATAAAATTGACAGCATCAAATTATTCAATTTGGAAGCCTATGATGGAGGATCATCTATACTGCAAAGATTTGTATGAGCCAGTATTGGGTGATTCGGCTAAACCAGCAGATATGAAAGATGAAAGCTGAAAGAAGCTAGGTAGAAAGACGCTGGCTACAATCAGAAAATGGGTTGATATCAGCGTGTTCCATCATGTAGCGCAGGAGTCAGATGTTCACATTGTTTGAGAAAAATTGGCAGCATTGTATGAGAGAAAAACAGGTATGAATAAAGTTATGCTTGTTAAAAAGATTGCAACTTTACAGTACAGGGATGGACGATCTGTTACAGAGCACTTGAGTGATTTTCAAGATATATTTAATCGGATGACTACTATGGAACTTAAGATGGATGATGAAATGAAGGCATTATTTCTTTTGGGTTCATTGCCAGACAGCTGGAATACTCTAGTTGTGACTGTTCTTAATTCAGCTCCTGATTATAAGGTGACATTGGAGATGGTAAAGGACAGTATGCTTAATGAAGAAGCGAGGCGAAAAGATGTAGACCCTAGGAATCAAGCTCTGGTCACAGAGAACAGGGGTAGAAACATCGACAGAGGTCAGGACTCAAAAGGCCGTGGTAAGTCTAAACATAGATCCAAGTCTAGAGGTAAAGTGAAGTGTTTCCATTGTGGTAAGGCGGGTCATATAAAACGAAACTGTAGAATCTTAAAGCAAGAGCAAAAAGATGAGAAAGGCAAGAGTTCAGATGATGGCAATGTTGCAGCAGTGAATTCAGATAGTGATTCAGTTACTTTGATTTGTACACATGGTGATTGTAATCATGTTAGTGATCCCGGTATTGAGTGGATAGTTGACACAGGAGCGGCATATCATTGTGTTCCTAAGAGAGAGTTGTTTACAACTTACAAAGCAGGAGACTTTGGTTGTACCAAGATGGGAAACAAGAGTGTGTCACAGATTGTTGGGATTGGTGATATTGTTGTACAAACTAGTACAGGCTGCATGTTGACTTTGAGGGATGTCAGACACATTCCAGATATGAGAATGAACTTGCTTGCTATTAATGTCCTTGATAAGGAGGGATATGAAAGCCGACAAAAGAATGGACAGTGGAAGCTTCTCAAAGGATCTATGGTAGTTGCAAGGGGAAAACTATGCTGCACAATGTATAAGACATGGATGCAATTGAACGGTAATCAGATAAATACCGTTGAAAATGATGCTTCAGCAAACTTGTGGCACAGGAGGCTGGCACACATGAGTGAAAAAGGGTTACAGGTTTTGGCAAGGCACTCTCTCATTCCCTTGACCAAAGGTATGTCTCTCGATTCATGTGATTATTGTTTGTTTGGTAAGCATCATAGAGTTTTTTTTTCGTAAAAGTTCTCAGAGAAAAGAAAATAGATTGGAATTAATTTATTCTGATGTATGTGGTCCCATTGAGGTTGAGTCATTAGGTGGTAGCAGATATTTTGTTACTTTTATTGATGATGCTTCACGTAAAACTTGGGTGTATATGTTGAAATATAAAAGTCAGGTACTGCAGTATTTTCAAAAATTTCATGCCATGGTTGAAAGGATGACAGGGTTACCCTTGAAGTGTATTCGAACTGATAATGGTGGGGAATACACATCTAAAAGCTTTGAAGAGTATTGCTCAAAGCATGGGATCAGGCATGAGAGGACAGAACCTGGAACACCTCAGCATAATGGTATAGCTGAAAGAATGAATCGCACCATTGTGGAAAAAGTCAGATGTATGTTGAGGATGGCAAAATTACCAAAGCCATTCTGGGGTGAAGCAGTCAACACAGCTTGTTATTTACTTAACAGGTCACCATCAGTTCCTTTGGGCTTTGACATTCCAGAAAGAGTGTGGACAGGAAAAGATGCTTCATACTCTCACTTAAAAGTTTTTGGGTGTAAAGCATTCATGCATGTACCAAAAGAGCAGAGGTCAAAGCTTGATAGTAAAGCTACACAGTGTGTGTTTGTAGGATATGGTGATGAGGAATTTGGCTACAGGGTATGGGATCCAGTAAAGAGAAAGACAGTCAGAAGCAGAGATGTGGTCTTTCATGAAAAAGAAACCATAGCAGACCTTGAGAAAAATGAGAAGACTACACGAGTTACTGTTGAGTGTGATGTTTCAACACCGACAGGGATTTCACAGGAAAGAGCCACAGATGGTGAAAATGAGCCAGAAACAGAACTTTGGGATATGAATGAGCCAGCCATAGTTGGTAATGAGCCAGATGCTATTAGTTTTGAGCAGGGGGAGCAATCCTCTCTACCTGAGAGTGTTGAGCAGGGGGAGCTACCTTCAGCATCAAGTGATGTAGAGTCTCAGCTCAGGAGATCTACTAGAGAGCGCAGGCCATCTACCAGGTATCCAAGTTCAGATTTTATTTTAGTTACCAGTGAAGGGGTGCCAGAAAGCTTTCAAGATGTGCAGGCTACTCCGGATAGAGAGCACTGGTTAAAAGCAATGAAAGAAGAGATGGAGTCATTGCGAAAGAATGGTACTTATGATCTTGTTAAACTTCCAACAAGGAAGAGGCCATTAAAGAATAAATGGGTGTTCAAGTTGAAAAAGGATGGTGACAAACTAGTGAGGTACAAAGCTCGATTGGTAGTAAAAGGTTTTTCTCAGAAACCAGGCATCGATTTTGATGAGATTTTTGCTCCAGTTGTAAAAATGAGTTCTATTCGAGTGGTACTGGGATTGGCAGCTAGTTTGAATCTTGAGCTTGAGCAACTTGATGTTAAAACTGCATTTTTGCATGGTGATTTACAGGAGGACATTTATATGAATCAGCCTGAGGGTTTTGAAGTGAAAGGGAAAGAGCACTTAGTTTGTAAATTGAAGAAAAGCTTGTATGGCTTGAAACAAGCTCCACGACAGTGGTACAAGAAGTTTGATTCTTTTATGGTGAGTCATAGCTATAAAAGAACAGCAGCGGATTCTTGTGTGTATGTTAAACAATTCCCTAATGGTAACTTCATTATCCTATTATTATATGTTGATGATATGTTGATTGTAGGACAAGATGCTAGTATGGTTTGCAGGTTGAAAGAACAATTGTCTAAGTCTTTGATATGAAAGATTTAGGTCCAGCAAAGCAGATTCTTGGTATGGACATTATCCGGGATAGGAGAGCTGGAAAGCTGTGGTTGTCACAGGAAAAGTATGTTGAACGAGTGCTTGGTAGATTCAACATGCAACATGCTAAATCAGTTAGCAGTTCACTTGCCAACCATTTTCATCTAAGTAAGAAATCTTGTCCAGTGTCTAAGGAAGAGCAACTAGCTATGTCTAGTATTCCTTATTCTTCTGCAGTCGGTTCTTTAATGTATCTTATGGTTTGTACAAGGCCTGACATTGCTCATGCAGTTGGTGTAGTGAGCAGATTTCTTTCTAATCCAGGGAAGGTTCACTGGGAAGCAGTAAAATGGATTTTTAGATATTTGAGGGGTACCTCAAAAATGTGTTTGACTTATGGAGTTTCACAACCAATTCTAGAAGGGTTTACTGATGCTGACATGGCAGGCGATCTTGATGGTAGGAAATCTACTTCAGGGTATTTGTTTACTTTTGCAGGAGGAGCTGTATCTTGGCAGTCTAAGTTGCAGAAGTGTGTTGCTTTGTCAACTACAGAGGCTGAGTATATTGCAGCAACTGAAGCATGTAAAGAAATGCTTTGGATGAAACGTTTTCTTCTTGAATTAGGGTTGAATCAGAAAGAGTATGTGGTATTTTGTGATAGCCAGAGTGCTTTAGATTTGAGTAAGAATACCATGTACCATGCTAGAACAAAGCACATTGATGTTAGATATCATTGATTACGTTCAGTGATTGAAGAACAGCAGATGCTATTGAAGAAAGTCCATACTGATAAAAATGTGGCAGATATGTTGACTAAGATACTTCCCAGGGAAAAGCTTGAGCTTTGTAGTAACTTGGCCGGAATGAGTTCCCTGGCCAAGGTAAGTTCCAAATGAAACTGCTATGGTGATGAATCTCCTCCTAATGGGGCTGGAGGGGGAGATTGTTAGGAAAATGGGGTCCAGTCCCATGTAAGTGGTTTTGGACCAAGTAAAGGCCATGGGCCTTGATCTTTTATTTTACACAGAGCCCTAGCTACTTAATAAAAAAAGAGGTGGGGTTGTTTTGTGTGTGTGTCGACAACCAAGCAGAGAAAGAAGAAAAGCCAGGAAAAGCAGAGAGAGAAAAAGGAGAAGGGAGAGTTGATTAAACGGAAGTCGATCCGTGGTCCGATTGAGTTGGAACCTTGTCAGGAGGTTTATGATTCAGAGTTATACATTCTGAACGGTGAAGATCGGGTTTGAAGCTCTCTAGGAACAAATCCAGGGTGTATTTGTTGAGTCACTTATTTGGTGAGATTTCTCCAATTGTTTCTCTAGTTGTTGATTAGCTCTAGTTTTAGCTAGAGAAGAACTTTGTATAACTATTATTTGATAGTGAAGATTTTTCAGTGGCCTTGGAGTTTCCTTAATGAGTTTACTCATCATATGGCTTCAGGTTGATTTTGATGTTGTATGCTTCATGATTTTGGATACTTGTTCAGCTGAATCATGATGTCACATTTTCAATGAGGTGATGAAGATTTGCTACTTTGTTGCAGTTATTTAGATACTATTATCCAAATTCTCTAGAGAGATGAGATTTTCTAATCCATGAGGCAAACTGGCCAGCATCTCACACCAACCAATTTTCAATGACTTCAGAGCAGTGATTTTCCCCAAATTAGCAGGCAATGTTTGAAGGTTGGGACAAGAGATAACTGTCAAAGACGTAAGAAGCAAACAGTTTGCTGGCAGTACTTTCGGTATGAAAGATAACTCCCGAAAGGAGTCAATAACAAGAGTCACAAGTGTTCTTAGCTCTGCTGCTGATCTAAGTAGCAATGGATCACAGTTTTGCACCATTAAGCGTTGAAGAGTTGGAAACCATGGCATCGTTTTTAAGAACGGACATTTAATGATGGATAGTCTCTTGATGCAAGGGAAAGCTTCTGTTGAACCCATGCTTTCCCAAGTTCTTAGTTCAGGAAAGTCTCGAAAGGTTAGTTCATTCAATGATGGAAACGGCCTCATTCCTCCACCAGAGAACTCATCATCGATTTTCACCACATTGTCCATCCCTTGGATGTTGAGACACTTAAGGAATGGAAGTTGGCCAAGCTTAGGGAGAGTTTGACAACTTTTGCAATTGACTAACTTGAGCTCTGTCAAATTGCTGATTGCATCCGAACTCATCCAGAGAGGGAATTGGCGTCGTGAATATCCATTTATTGACAAACTTCTTATATTATGGTTTGGCTGAAGGCTTTCCATCAAACGCTCAGATACAGCTGCACTTTGTCTGGTTTGTCTTGATGTGTTTTGATTGAACTTACCTGCATCACCATCCCCCCAAAATAGTCCCAATGTGTGAAGTTGCATATGTTCCAGATAGCCTGAAAAACTTTGGTCCCTGAAATACCCCTCCGATCCTCTAGGGACATAAGTAACATTCTCAAGGTGCTTAATTTTCAACTCACCTCGAAGATTTAGTTTACAGAGATTACCAATATCTGGCCAAGCAATAAATATGGTAAAGTCTGAAGCCTCTATAGATGGAAAATACGATAAGGGAGCCAAGTAAGCCTTGCACAATCCTTTATGTTTAAATGTATCTGCTTTACTAACTCTGTTATTTCTGTGGGTAAACATGGCAGATAAGTGCATCCTGAAAGGTCAAGTGTTTGCAAATTGCACAGACGACCAATTGTCCCCGGTAATGTTTGGAGATGAGTGTTTGAGAGGTCAAGCGTTTGCAAATTGCACAGATGACCAATTGTCTCTGGTAATGTTTCGAGAGGAGTATTTAAGGGGTCAAGATATCTCAAATATATCAAATCACCGATGGATCTGTGCATCCTTTTGATGCCACTTCCGCTCAAATTCAAAATTTTAAGGTGCCTAAAACTCAAAACTAGGTTTCTTAGAGCTTCCATTGATGTATCTACAGAAGCCAAGAGGCTGAGGGTACACAATTTATGTGCTTTGTACAAGGCTCCTGGCAGCAGATTGGACCTGTTATTACTGTCAACCAATGCATGTCGAGTTTGTGCAAGATCACCATCAGCAACTACTTGTGCTTGATAACTGTTTGATATTGTCAAGAACTCATTCCCAGCTACATATTTTTGCAAGATCATAAATCAAATTAGGAACTTTAAATTCTACCACACTGCTACTGCTTGCGAGTTGGAAAAAAGACCTTCAGTAAATTGTTAAAGCACTCATTGCCAATTTGCTCAAGCATGTTAAGGTCGTCACCTGCAGATAATTGAACTAAGCCGCCTGCAATCCACTGTTGGATTAACTTTTCCTTACTTAAATGATAATTTCTAGGAAATATGGCACAATATGCAAAGCATCGCTTTAAATGTGATGGCAAGTCATTGAAACTCAACCTCAGGACAGATAATATTCTGTTCTCACCAGCATCAAGGTTCCACAGATCACTTTCTTGCACACGTAACCATTCATCTTCCTCTCTTTTGGACCGTAACAAGCCACCAAGAACTTTAGCTGCTAAAGGCACACCGTGGCACTTGTCTATAATCTGCTGACCAATAGGCAATAGGTTTGAGAAGGCATCTTCTTCACCATATGCAAAGGCTTGCTGCTTGAACAAGGTCCAACAATCATCTTTGGTTAGGGCTTCCAAATGGTGCGGAGGAGCAGTACTCGTTACAGAAGCAACTTTTTCACTCCTGGTGGTGACTCTAATTTTGCTTCCTTCTGCTCCACATCTTAACACGCTCCGCACTTTATCCCACTCTTCATGATCATCATTCCACACATCATCCAGTACAAGTAGATATCTCTTTCCGCATAATGAGTCTCGGAGTTGGGATTGCAAAACACCCATCTGGGAGGATTCACACCTATGCTTAGTCACACACTCCAAAATTTCACCAAGAAGCTTCTTCGTGCTGAAATTGCCATATAAAGAAACCCAAATCTTCATATCAAAATGTCCATCTAGACTCTGATCATTGTAAACTAACTGAGCAAGCGTCGTCTTCCCAATTCCCTCAATACCAACTATTGGAATCACCCAAGTAGCAGCATCAGACGATTATAACAAATCAACAATCTTCTTCACGTCTTCTTTTCGACCATAAACTTCTGATTCAACCACGTAAGTGTTAAGAAAATGGGTCCAGCCTTATGTAAGTGGTTTTAGACCAAGTAAAGATCATGGGCCTTGATCTTTCATTTTACACGAAACCCCAACTACTTAATAAAAAATAGGTGGGGTTGTTTTAAGTGGGTGTAGAAAACTAAGTAGAGAAAGAAGAAAAGTTAAAAAAAAACAGAGAGAAAAAGGAGAAGAGAGAATTTGTTGAACAAAAGTCGATTCATGGTCCGATTGAGTTGAAACCTTGTCAAGAGGTTTATGATTCAGAGTTCTATATTCTGAATGGTGAAGATCGACTTTGAAGCTCTCTAAGAACAAATCTATGGTGTATTTGTTGAGTCACTTATTTGGTGAGATTTCTCTAATTGTTTCTCTAGTTGTTGATTAGCTATAGTTTTACCTAGAGAAGAACTTTATATACCTATTATTTGATAGTGAAGATTTTTCTGGTGGTCCGTAGTTTTTTTCCTCTACACTTGAGGGTTTTCACGTAAATCTTGATGTGCTTTATTTTTTTTGAGTTTTTTATTATTGATTGTTGTCTATTGCTTCTGTATTATTGTGATTATTACTTCAAGCGCAACAAGTGGTATCAGAGCGAGGGTTATTTTGAGACATCGACACAAAAGTAACCCAAGATAAAAGTAAATTTTATTTAAGATAATGAAGGGTGATACAGGTTTCATGATAAAATTGACAGCATCGAATTATTTAATTTGGAAGCCTATGATGGAGGATCATCTATACTGTAATAATTTGTATGAGCCAATATTGGGTGATTCGACTAAACCAGCAGATATGAAAGATGAAAGATGAAAGCTAGAAGAAGCTAGGTAGAAAGACGCTGGCTATAATAAAAAAATATGTTGATATCAGCGTGTTCCATCATGTAGCACAGAAGTCAGATGCTCATATTATTTGAGAAAAATTGGCAGCATTGTATGAGAGAAAAACATGTATGAATAAAGTTATGCTTGTTAAAAAACTTGCAACTTTACAGTACATGGATGGATGATCTGTTACAGAGCACTTGAGTGATTTTTAAGATATATTTAATCGGATGACTATTATGGAGCTTAAGATGGATGATGAAATGAATGCGTTATTTCTTTTAGGTTCATTATCAGGCAGCTGAAATACTCTAGTTGTGATTGTTCTTAATTCATCTCCTGATTAGGTGATATTGGAGATGGTAAAAGATAGTATGCTTAATGAAGAAGCAAGGCGAAAAAATGTAGACCCTGAGAATTAGCTCTGGTCACAGAGAACAGGGGTAGAAACATCGACAGAGATCATGACTCAAAAAATCATGGTAAGTCTAAACATAGATCCAAGTCTAGAGGTAAAGTGAAGTGTTTTTATTGTGGTAAAGCAGGTCATATAAAACGAAACTATAAAATCTTGAAGCAAAAGTGAAAAGATGATAAATGTAAGAGTTCAGATAATGGCAATGTTACAGCAGTGAATTCAGATAGTGATTCAGTTACTTTAATTTGTACACATAGTGATTGTAATCATGTTAGTGATCCCGACATTAAGTGGATAGTTGACACAGGAACGGCATGTCATTGTATTCCTAAGAAAGAGTTGTTTACAACTTACAAAGCAGGAGACTTTGGTTGTACCAAGATGAGAAACAAGAGTGTGTCACAGATTTTTGGGATTTGTGATATTATTATACAAACTAGTACAAGCTGCATGTTGACTTTGAAGGATGTCAAACACATTTCAGATATGAGAATGAACTTGCTTACTATTAATATCTTTGATAATGAGGGATATGAAAGCAGATAAAAGAATGGATAGTGGAAGCTTCTCAAAGGATCTATGATAGTTGCAAGGAGAAAACTATGCTGCACAATGTATAAGACATGGATGTAATTGAACGGTAACCAAGTAAATATCGTTAAAAATGATGCTTCAGCAAACTTGTGGCACAGGAGGCTGGCACACATGAGTGAAAAGGGGTTACAGGTTTTGGCAAGGCAGTCTTTTATTCCCTTGACCAAAGGTATGTCTCTCGATTCATATGATTATTGTTTGTTTGGTAAGCATCATAAAGTTTCTTTTCATAAAAGTTCTCAAAGAAAAAAAAAGATTGGAATCAATTTATTTTGACGTATGTGATCCCATTAAGGTTGAGTTATTAGGTGGTAGCAGATATTTTATTGATGATACTTCACGTAAGACTTGGGCGTATATGTTGAAATACAAAAGTCAGGTACTGTAGTATTTTTAAAAATTTCATACCATAGTTGAAAGGATGACAAGATTACCCTTGAAGTGTATTCAAACTGATAATAGTGGGGAATACACATCTAAAGGCTTTGAAGAGTATTGTTAAAAGCATGGGATCAGGCATGAGATGACAGAACCTGAAACACCACAGCATAATGGTATAGCTTAAAGAATGAATCGTACCATTGTAAAAAAAGTCAGATGTATGTTGAGGATGGCAAAATTACCAAAGCCATTATGGGGTGAAACAGTTAACACGGCTTGTTATTTATTTAACAGATCACCATCAATTTTTTTGGGCTTTGACATTCCAAAAAGAGTGTGGACAGAGAAAGATACTTCATACTCTCACTTGAAAATTTTTTGGTGTAAAGCATTCAAGCATGTGTCAAAAGAGTAGAGATTAAAGCTTGATAGTAAAGCCACACATTGTGTGTTTGTAGGATATAGTGATGAGAAATTTGGCTACAGGGTATGAGATCTAGCAAAGAGAAAGACAGTCAGAAGCAGAGATGTGATCTTTGATGAAAAAAAAATCATAGCAGACCTTGAAAAAAATGAGAAGACTACATGGGTTACTGTTAAGTGTGATTTTCAACACCGATAAAAATTTCACAGGAAAGAGCCATAGATGATGAAAATGAGCAAGAAACAGAACTTGAGGATATGAATGAGCCAACCACAGTTGGTAATGAGCCAGATGCAATTAGTTTTGAACAGGGGGAGCAATCCTCTCTACCTGAGAGTGTTGAGTAGGGGGAGCTACCTTCGACATCAAGTGATGTAGAGTCTCAGCCCAAGAGATCTACTAGAGAGCGTAAGCCATCTACTAGGTATCCAACTTCAGATTTTATTTTAGTTACTAGTGAAGGGGAGCCAAAAAGCTTCCAAGATGTATAGACTACTCCGGATAGAGAGCACTAGTTAAAAGTAATGAAAGAAGAGATGGAGTCATTGCGAAAGAATGGTACTTATGATCTTATTAAACTTTCAACAAGGAAGAGGCTATTAAAAAATAAATGGGTGTTCAAGTTGAAAAATGATGATGACAAACTAGTGAGGTACAAAGCTCGATTGATAGTAAAAAAATTTTCTCAGAAATCAGGTATCGATTTTGATAAAATTTTTACTCCAGTTGTAAAGATGAGTTCTATTCGAGTGGTACTGGGATTAACAGCTAGTTTGAATCTTAAGCTTGAGCAACTTGATGTTAAAACTGTATTTTTGCATGGTGATTTACAGGAAGACATTTATATGAATCAGCCAGAGGGTTTTGAAGTGAAAGGGAAAGAGCACTTAGTTTACAAATTGAAAAAAAGCTTGTATAGCTTGAAACAAGCTCTGCGATAATGGTATAAAAAGTTTGATTTTTTTATGGTGAGTTATAGCTATAAAAGAATAGCAACGGATTCTTGTGTATATGTTAAACAATTCCCTAATGGTAACTTCATTATCCTATTATTATATGTTGATGATATGTTGATTGTAGGACAATATGCTAGTATGGTTTGCAGGTTGAAAGAATAATTGTCTAAGTTCTTTGATATGAAAGATTTAGGTCTAGTAAAGCAGATTCTTGGTATGGACATTATATGTGATAGGAGAGCTGAAAAGCTATGGTTGTCATAGAGAAAGTATGTTGAACAAGTGCTTAGTAGATTCAACATGCAACATGTTAAATTAGTTAGCAGTCCACTTGCCAACCATTTTCATCTAAGTAAGAAATCTTGTCCAGTGTCTAAGGAAGAGCAACTAGCTATGTCTAGTATTCCTTATTCTTCTGCAGTCGATTCTTTAATGTATCTTATGGTTTGTACAAGGCCTGACATTGCTCATGCAGTTGGTTTAGTTAGCAGATTTCTTTCTAATTCGGGAAAGGTTCACTGAGAAGCAGTGAAATGGATTTTTAGATATTTAAGGGGTACCTCAAAAATGTGCTTGACTTATGAAGTTTCACAATCAGTTCTAGAAGGGTTTACAGATGCTGACATGGCAAGCGATCTTGATGGTAAAAAATCTACTTCAGGATATTGTTCACTTTTGTAGGAGAAGCTGTATCTTGACAATCTAAGTTATAGAAGTGTGTTGCTTTGTCAACTACAGAGGCTGAGTATATTGCAGCAACCGAAGCATGTAAAAAAATATTTTGGATAAAACGTTTTATTCTTGAATTAGGGTTGAAACAGAAAGAGTATGTGATATTTTATGATAGCAAAAGTGCTTTAGATTTGAGTAAGAATACCATGTATCATGTTAGAACAAAGCACATTAATGTTAGATATCATTGATTACGTTCAGTGATTGAAGAACAGCAGATGCTATTGAAAAAAATCCATACTGATAAAAATGTAACAGATATGTTGACTAAGATACTTTCCAGGAAAAAGCTTAAGCTTTGCAGTTCCCTGGCCAAGGTAAGTTCTAAATGAAACTGTTATAGTGATGAATCTCCTCCTAATGGGGCTAAAGGGAGAGATTGTTAGAAAAATGGGGTCCAACCTCATGTAAGTGATTTTGGACCAAGTAAAGGTCATGGGCCTTGATCTTTCATTTAACACAGAACCCTAGCCACTTAATAAAAAAGAGGTGGGGTTGTTTTAAGTGGGTGTCGAAAACCAAGTAGAGAAAGAAGAAAAGCCAAAAAAAAATAAAGAGAAAAAGAAGAAGAGAGAGTTGGTTGAACGAAAGTCGATCCGTGGTTCGATTGAGTTGAAACCTTATCAGGAGGTTTATAATTCAAAGTTATACATTCTGAACGGTGAAGATCGGGTTTGAAGCTTTCTATGAATAAATCCATGGTGTGTTTATTGAGTCACTTATTTGGTGAGATTTCTCTAATTGTTTTTCTAGTTGTTGATTAACTCTAGTTTTAACTAGAGAAGAACTTTATATACCTATTATTTGATAGTGAAGATTTTTTTGGTGATCCGTGATTTTTTTTTCTACACTGAAAGGTTTTTCACTTAAATTTTAGTGTGCTTTATTTTTTCTATATTTTTTATTATTGATTATTGTCTATTACTTCTGTATTGTTATGATTATTGTTTCAAGCGCAACGGTAAGGTCCAGTCTCCCTTTTCTCTCTAGTATCTGATCTTTTATAAGTTACAACTTCCTTGAATTGGAAGGTAGACATCTCAGTTGCTATATCGTCCAATCTTTCAAGAATCCCTGCCAGCTTTCGTGACTTTTCAAAGCTAATTAAGATTGATTGAAGAGTGAAAGAAGTGATCCGAACCAGCCTTTTCGTTTCTTCATATATCGATGCCGGAATTCTTCTGAGCCTGCTGTAGAATCCATCGTCCATCACCAACCTTTTTTTCACCAACTGTTTCCGCAAAACTTGAGTGGTGATTTTATCCAATAGATCATCTGCATCATAAGCAGCATCCCTAAGCTTTGAAAGCCAAATCTTCACCTTCTTATCCTTCAGTTGTCTCTCTTCTGCATCTTCGATTACAGCTTGAATGATTAGCAACTTGTCTTGTAACTTCTTTATATTCCTCTTCTGGTCTTTGGGAGTTTCCACAGTGCTGAGATAAGAAGCCAATTTCTCATAGATCACCTGTAAAAGAGGAGACACAATTAAGGAAGCCACTTCCATTGCTAACGTGGGGTTCAGTAACCAAAGTTGCTGCAAATTCAAGGGCTGCCCTCAGATTTCGAACTGTTAGCTATCGGTCAAGCTGATTGTCCAGGACAAGAGCAGAAGCCAGTGCAGACAGAACAGAAGAATGGGCTATCCAGTTAATGTATGGGAGGGAGATGGCCGATGAGTCAAGGCAATATACAATTGTTTAGGATAAGTGCTCTTTGACATCTGTCGGCTTCACTAAACCCTTAAAAAAACAGTTTTTTACCCGAAAAATATAAAAAAATAAATTTATTTTACTTTTTTAATTTTTATCATGTTAAAACAAGAGTCATTATTTAATATGACATTGAAATTTTATTTGTAAAAATAAGGTTATTAAGATGGCATTTGTTTTATTTTTTTAATTAATTTTTTTATTTTTAAGTATATTTTAAGAGATATATTTTATCTGTTAATATTATTTATGAAATTAAAAAATTTTATTATTTACTTTTTAATAATTTTTGTAAAATAATTACAAAATCATATCTATTTTTTCATAAAAAATTATAAAAAATTTTATTAAATATTGTTTAAATAGCATACCAAATAATTTTTAATTATAAATTTAATATTGAAATTTTTTAAAATTAAATTTTTAATTTTTAATTTTTCAATATTAAATTTATTTAATTTACCAAACAACAAACATGAGACCTAAAAATTTATTACATATATCTAAATATTTATAATTTGGAAAGTCTTAACTTGAATGACTTTATCTCATTCAAAACTTAATAAATCTCAGAGATACAAAATTATCTAACCAAACCCAAAACCAAATCTTAAAACTCCAATTCATAAGAAAATTTTTAACGTAGGAGAAAAGTCCATGACAACAAGGAAATAGAAATACATTGGATTGACAAGCATATCCTACTTGTCTCAATTATTTCTTTTACATTAAACCATCTCTCCACCAATCTCAAAGCAGATGGCTGCTCAAAAGATAGGACCAGCTGCGAGGATCTCTTCCGTCAGCTTGCTGTCTTTTCCTATCTTATAATTCATGAATCCCTCGAAGTTTTTCTTGAACAAACCAGCCAACTTCAGTAGGGTATCCTTGTAGGCCATCTTGTTTGGCCACTGCAATTCAATTGAATAAATAAAACTTCAGACTACTGTAAACTAAAGACTAGAAAGATTAAAAAGATGCAAGTCAAGAACAGTGGCGAAACGAAGAAGAGAAAGCCAACTTACGGTGTTCACAGGGTCCAGGATTTCAGAAGGGACACCGTCGATCTCAGTTGGAATTTCTAGACCAAATACGTCAGTCTTTTTGTAGTTTGCCTCCAAAAGGCTTCCTGAGTGAATGGCATCGATGATCCTTCTTGTGTATGCTAACTTAATACGACCGCCTGACCCATAGCTGCCCAGAAAGGAAAGAACATAATAAACCAAAAATTAATATCACTCAAATTTAAATGCACGAACTAGATTTCATGTTTTACAGTATAGTTACATGTATACCTTCCTCCTGACCAGCCAGTGTTAACAAGCCACCCTGTAGCCCCATGCTTTTGCATCTTTTCTGCTAACATTGCAGCATACTTGGTCGGGTGCAGCATTATAAATGCCGCACCAAAGCAGGCTGAAAATGTGGCCTGTGGCTCCTTCACACCTTCCTCTGTCCCAGCAACCTGTTTTATGATAAAGAAATTTGTTGCAATGATTAATGCTAAGTTGAGTTTACAACGATGCATATCTATTGGGTATATCTGAAAAAAAAAATGCCGAAGATTTCTTAAAGTACCAGAGCTGTGTAGCCACTGATGAAGTGATACATGGTTTGTGCCAGGCTCAGCTTGCTCACGGGAGGAAGCACACCAAATGCATCACAAGCCAGAAGGATGACATTCTTTGGATGAGGACCAACACATGGTATCTTAGCATTGGGGATATACTCAATAGGATAGGCTGCCCTAGTGTTCTCTGCAACCAATTGCCTCATCAGATCAGTAAGTGGCACCAGACAATTTCAAATCTATATTTATATAATTTTCTTTTAGAGTTTAGACACTTGAAAAAACTCATCGAATGATGTATCATATGAAAATTGAAGGTATACAAATGACAGAAAAATTCATTCCTTCATGCCATCAGTTTCAAGGGATTTATCAGGACATTATCCTCCTAAAATTTGAACAGTAATCACTCAAATTCACTGATTCTGCTTTACCTGTGACAGATTTATCTGAGTGATCCACTTCTCGAGTATGCTCCTCAAACACCACATTCTCTAACACTGGGGAACACAAGCAGTCAAGTTAAATATTTCAATAGATAGAGATTTCTAGTAGGAAATGAAGATGAATCAGACTTTTACCAGTCCCAAACTTGATGGCATTCCAAATATCAGGCTCCTTCACTTTTGACAAATCAATGCACTTAGCATAGCAACCGCCTTCTATATTTGAGACACCATTCTCACTCCAGCAATGCTCATCATCTCCAATTAAATACCTGTTATGATCAGTGGACAGAGTTGTCTTCCCTGTACCTATATCAAAAGGTAGGAAAATCATTTAGGACATACAGAACAGAAATACATTCTCCAATTTCCAGTGATGGCTCAACAACACTATACCTGATAATCCGAAGAAAAGGGCTACATCGCCATCCTTCCCCATGTTGCATCCGGAGTGAAGGGAGAGGATTTGACGCTTTGGCATGAGATAGTGCATTACACTGAATAAACCTTTCTTCATTTCCCCAGCGTACTGTGTGCCAAGAATGACCATCTCTCTTCTAGCAAGGTTGAGGTCTATGCTAGTAGAAGAAGTCATGTAATGGGTGTAACGGTTACATGGGAACTGCCCAGCATTGTATATGGTGAAATCTGGAGTACCAAAATCCTCCAGCTCTTCTGGAGTGGGGCGGATGCACCTGCAACCCACCCAATTATCATATGTTCGCTACTTGAACAATATCATTGCGCCTTTTGTTTATTGCTTTATACTATTAAACTTACAATTTCCCTTTTTTTCCTACTAAATTTAGTTTAAGTTGAAAATTTTCAAGCAGATAAAATCAGCTATATATTATATCTAGTTGTGGAATGAACAAAAATTTCGTGGTAAGTATTTTTTTATTCATTACTTACATGTTGTGCATGAACAAGGAATGATAAGCTCTGGCAGATATGATACGAACTTTGATTCTGTGTTTTGGGTCCCAATTGAGGAACTGATCATTCACAAAGACCTGTAATACAGATTACCAGCATCACTGCTTTTCTTCAGTGTATATTCTCATTGATATACTTTATGGAACATAAAAATTATTAGAATTTCAATGACAAATAATCATGAGATTATGGAAGTTCTGTGATCATTTTCGCCTAGTATTTAATAGGTTCTCAGCAAAACAATATTTTTGAACATAATACCCAAAACTGCCTATGAATCAAACAAAAGGATTATCCAAGGTAATTGTGTCTGGTCATGTCTTCTGTTGGGTAAAATCCACTAGAAAATTAAAGCTCTCATCTATCTTGGGGTAACAAATAAAACAGAGTTCCCTGTTCAATCTTTGGCTTCTGTTAGGCTGTATTGTCAACTCTCTAAAATGTTTTCTCCCCTAACAGAACATGGAGAGAGATGGATCCTATATTAATCGTTCCAAATAAACTATTGATGTCGAATATGGCATTCTAGTTCCAATAAGGGACTCAGAAACCATGGAAAGTTCACAACAGAGAGGTAAAGGAACCATACAAAATCATACCAAGTATTGGAGGGTTTAAGACAGGACAGATTCAACTCATATCAGGACAAGAAAAAGGAAAAAAAATATGAAACGCGGTTGTCTCGTGTCCATGAAAAGATAAGGACTGGTTACTAAGTCCACTTAGGACAAAGTTACATTAGCCTCCTTGCTGGAATTAGTCAAAGTGGCATTAGGCAAACAACCATCATCATCAAAATAGGTACATAAAATGAGATTCAAATCCTTCGATTTGGGAATGGATAAGAATCCCACCTGGTTTATAATTAAATTAGGGGAATATTTTTGGGTCAAAAAAGTAGCATTGAATAAGTGAATGGGTTAATCATTATACTATATGCTTGACTGGGCTCTTTGCCAGCCGTTAACACGTCTTCCCCATGAACGGATTATATTATTCAATGAAATCCAGTTGCTTTGGCATGTTGGAGAATGAAGTGCAAGTAGGACTAGTTAAAGCAGTAAGCAACCGACAACTTGATCAAATATAGAATAAGTCTTGAATCAGATTCCTATAATTAAAGCCGGATATTACGTGTAAGTGTACATAACTACCAATACCTTGTCCAAGGAATTCAAGTAATCGACAGCTCTTTCTCTGTTCACCATAAAGGTATGCTCGTCCATTTCGATGTTGGGCGAGCCCCTGTCAAGGAATATAGATTACTGTGAAACTAAATTAAGAAAATGATAAAGGGTTTATCGTTGAGAAGGTGATCAGATACTGAGATTGGCAGTGGCCGATTAACCAACTTACTTTCCCCACCAAAGTTCATCCTCTGTGGTTTCGTCCTTGACTACACGTTTGTCTCTGGGTGATCGACCTGTCTTTGCCCCAGAAAGTGTGGCTAAAGCACCGGTTGCAGTTATGAATGACCCTTTCTCATATTTAATAGCTTGCTCGTAAAGTTCTGTGCCATATTCAAGAAAAGATCCGGTTAAGATATCCCAATCTTTCGTAAAATTCAGATCACTGATTTCTAAAACAGAAAATGATATTGGCACATTTTGGGACTTTTCTGGATGGATAAAGCCCCTAAAGGCATAGTTGAAACTTGAAAATATAACAAAAAAACCAATTAAGGAAAGAAAAATATGTATACCAGCAGGAGAAAGATTATAAAGGACGTGAATAAACTTGAGGGCGCTATCACTAACACCGATCGTCGGACTAAAATGGTGAACATGGGCCTCCTTGGGAGTCTCAAGCTTCCTCGCAGGATCACCTTTCACCACCTTTGGACCAGTCTCTCGCGTCAGGGATGCCAATGAAGCACTGTTCCATGATTTTCCAGCAAAATTAAGCCAAAACAAATCATATTAGTGCGCCTATTCAACCAAAATTAGAGGCTTAGAACGATTCATTTCTTTGTACCTGATCGATTGTAGCTGCTGCTTTTGGCGTTCTATTTCAGTGATGTTGTTAGCAAAAACACCCTGAGTATCTTTAAGGGGTGTATTGGGAGCAGATTTCTTCTTCTGAAGAGAATGAAGCTCGTCGATCGTCTGAGCTTTAACAGGAGCTGCACTGTCATCGTGGCAAACATCAGCTTCCTTCTTTTGCGTTTGGATTTTGGCAAGCCCGTTTTGTCCAACTCTATTGTTGGCCATAATATGTTCTCTACAGTACATATGATAAACAACAAGCCGGATGATCAGGAATTATCATATATCAATCTTTAAAACTTTAACAAGGGAAACTAAGTGACAGCGCGCATTTATTAAGACCCTTCCAAACGAACCATGCAAAGATGATAACCATTTATGCAAAATGAGAAAAAGAATTACGTATACAAATCAAGAAAGAGAACGAACCAGATCCTTAATTTCAGCTCGAAATCAGGATAAGGACGACGAAGAAAAGAGAGGATATCAAAGAGAAATGATTAAGAAGTGTTGGAATCGACCATCCAATTAGTGCCACCTAAGAAAGCTTGGAAGATGTTAGTTCAAAGGCAATGGACAACTTCCATATATAAAGGCTTCAGCAGAGCAGGAAATTTGAAAGCTTGGTTGATTTAACCATGGTTGGAAGAGGAAATTTCCAAAAATCTCATCCAAGACAAAACGGTATTAGATTATTGATTGAATCTGTCACGCAACCGGCACACGTTTTCGGTTCGCCAGAGCATATAACTAGTCTCAGCATACAAAAATAATATGAAGACTTTTTTATTTAAATTTTTTAGAATTTAAACCATTAACATTAAAATTAAGAATCAACATTTAATCAACATTTCACGCGACTGTTAGGCAATTTTGTTTTGGATTTTATTCTGCCATGAAACCAGCACACGTTTTCGGTTTGCCCGAGCATATTGCTGTATCAGCAGGCACGAATAATATAAAGTTTTATTGATACCTGCAATTTTGTTTCGGGTTTTATTTATTTTTTGAAACCCTATCCTACATAACATGTTATTTCATCAAAATTTCTTAAATTTTCATTGCTAAATTCTCGTTTTACTGAAATTGTAGCAAATTTGGATTAGTTGAGGTCTAAAAAAGTTATAAAACCTTTAGTATATATTTATTTTTCAATGTCATCACATGTGACTGATTTAATTTAATCACAAGCCATGCGTGAATAAGGGGATCTTATGAATCTGAAATGAGTTTTTTTGACCGATTCTGAGGTTATTTTTTTCTGCATTATTTCACTTTCACATATAAAGTTAGTTTACTAATTACCCATTGAAAACCAAGTTTTTCCCATTCTAACCGTTTTATAAAATTAGTACTGTCATTCTCAAATGAAATTAAGTTTGTCATGCTTATGCAATTGATAAGTTGCTGTCCACAGTTGCATTATTTATTTATGAAATGTTAAATTTTTAATTACGGTGATTAAAATTTAAATTTTGATAATTTTAAATATTAAAAAAAACAAATTATTAGTGGGAAGTTTTATAGGTAAGCAATCAAACCATATGCAATTTTACATTTGATAATTTTTATCTGTTGGCTCTTCCAAAAAAAAAAAATAATAATCCTATGAAATAAATATATTATACTCTCAACTCATTACAAAGTAAATTAATAATTATATATTTGATTTTCACTATAGTAAAAGAAACGATTACCTATTGATTTGTAGGTATAAAGAAACGAAATCACAAAAAATAGAAGGTAATTGTCTACAATGAACTCTTCAATGATTTATTAATTTCTATAATAATCTTATATGTAATAATCTACCTTGTCTTTGTGGTTTTCTGATTTTTCTTTTCTCCTTTCAAAGATAGACCATATTAAAATATGGGGATAGCCTAAGCAACACCACGTTGGATACACACAATTGTTGTTCCCTTTTCAACTTAGTAGCGTAAACATTTTATATATATAATAATAATAATAATAATAATAATAATAACAACAACAATTATGATCATGATCATGATGCTAATTTTATCAACCGGTTACAGTCAAAGATATTATTGTTTAGATATGGTAATTTATATTTTTTATTATTTTTATTAAATACGTATAAAATATAACAATATTCATATAATAAATTTTATAAATATGTCAAATATGAAATATGAAATTTTTATTTTTATTAAATTTATATATAAAAATTTTTAATTTTAAATTATTATTGTTATTTTTTTATCATGCGCCGCTTAACCGTATGAAATCCGAACAGTTCATTTTGTTCCCTTTTTATTGTGGAAAAAACAGTAAGAAACCGAAAAGAATTGGGGGCTCGCATGGGCCAGCTGTTGTTCTATATTTCTTGTTGGACACAGCTGAACTTAGGCTTCTACCCTGTCTAATCCTAACTTAGGTTGGGTGTAATTGGTAGATAACATAGTTTGCTTGAACACCCAGCCAAGCGCACCCAATTTTATTATATGACTTAGACTCTCACTAACCCGGGGATTAAAAACAGCTGCTTTGGATTGATCTCTTTTACACAGATTTTTGCATCTTTTTTCATAATAAAGCAAAAGCAGCACGAGCACCTTATTTATAATCACATATAGGCCGTGCCCAGTAGCTTTGACATCACGTCAAGATTGTTGAATTTGATTAATAATTGGTCTAATTTCTCCTGGTTTGGTGATTAATGTACTGTTCCAACTCGCCTTGCCCCCACTCAGGTTTCTTTGATATGAAAGATATTTTCTTCTGTATCTTATATAAGACCAAAACCACTTGGAAAATCTTAAACCAGCAAAGTAAACGTAGTAACTGATTGAGTACATTAGTTTTCATCGATATAATTGTTTGACACTCGTTCAGGATCATGCAAACGTAATCTAACCAGTTATTTATAACAGCAGCCTCCCTCCTAGCTAGCTAGTTCCACATATATATATATATATACATATATATATATATATCATTGATCATTTTTGCTTTTGGTTCAAGTATGCAGCTGAATGCTGATAAAGTACTGATAATATTAAAGAATTTGATCATTCCACGAACTGGCCAGCTTGCTGGGGGAAGAATCAGATACAAAGATCCTACTGCCTCCAGGTGGAAACTCATTAGTGCCAAGTTTAACCTGTTCTTACTAACTTCATTGAAATTTTTACACATTTTCCTAGTAAATATGTCTCCTAGTTTTGTTGGTTGCAGTGCTCCAAGCTTTTGGAAAAGTTCTTAAAAGATTAGTATATGATTCAGGACGAAAAGATGGTTAATTTGTTTTAACAAATCAGAGTAATTTCTTGAACGGTGTTGCCAAGCCACAGCTCAAAAATCTATGAGCGACAACTTGTGCAGGATTCTTGGAATGCACTACAATCATGTACTAAAATGAAAACAAAGAAACATTTCAAGCTAAAGCTTCCCTAGCTAGTTGGAAAACCCTAATCTTCACACTAAGCAAATTATTTCTAAGACCATTAAGCACGAGTCTGACTATTAATTGGACATCTGTTATTGCTTTTGTAAAACACAATATTGCAGGTACTTGTCCCATGGATTTAAGAGAAATTTTGAAAATATTTGCAAATTAAAGTTAATTAATTATATTATATGTAGGCATTTCCTTTGGCAACAAGGCAAGATTGTCGGATTAGATCATTTAGATATGCTAGAAGATAATGAAATTAGATAGACAACTCTATCACTCCTAGAGGCTAGAGCTGTGAAACAATTTGCCCCAAGTCGGTTGGAGAATTGTGCAACTTGCCCAAATGCCAAATTTTTTTCTTTATTTTTTTTTAACGTAATTCTTATTGTTTCTATCAAATTACGAAATGAAATATTCGAAAGCATTTTAATATTTCATCTTAACTTAAAAGTAACTTAAAATCAAAGAAACAGTCGAAACGAATGTTATACATTTTTAAAAAAATTTATCTAAATTTATTAATATAATGTGAAACTTTTCGTATAATATTTTAAAATATATATTAATTTATTGAAATACATATATATCTCATAAATATCGTATTGATAAAAATTATAATTATTATGTGATATAAGTATTTAAAAAAATTGTTTTTACACAAATAATATAATTTTTTAAATTCACAATGAGATTAATATTATCATATATATGTTTTAATTTTTTTAATTACTTTTGAAATATATATCGTTGTACTAATTCAATAAAATTTATTGAATGTGATAATTTTTGTCCTCCTTAATTAGCCATCCCTCTTTGTCATGGGAGGACTTATCATCAAGTTGCTCAACGGTACGCAAAGCAAGACAGTTTAACAGTAATTATTGTTATTACAGAACCAAGCAAAGCTGCTCCACATCTTGAAAAGTAAGCATAGTTGTGCAGACCAGGAATTGTAAGAAAAGTTGTGGCGACCAGTGAACCTGAAATCTTAGAAACCCAATCTCCATCACACATGGCCGCAACCCAACTTCCCACATCTTATCTCTTAATTTCTCATCGTATCTATCTCATCTACACTTCTGTAAAAGAAAAAAGGAAAAGAGCAGGCCCTTATTTCCCTACTTATCATCCAATGGCCACGAGCGGCCTACGATGTGACGCTGCCAATCTATAGTTAGCATTAGACAGATCATAAGAATATAAATGTAGACAGAGTAGAAGAATCAAAATGAACAATAATGCTTTGATACTCACCTTTGATTTTAGTACAGGAATTTCATGTCATTAATAAACTTTTGTCTTCATCAGACCGATACATGAAAATTCACAAGCCTGTCCAAGCTAAAAAAATTTAGGAAGTATGCTTAAATAGTTTGTTTACAGCATCAAAACCCATTTAATTTAATTTGTATATAATAATTAAAATTAAAAATTTAACATTCTATCAATAAATTATATAATTATTGACATACTTTGTTACAAACATTAATTAATGAAAATCTTGAGATAAAGCAAAAGTAATAAATACATTATTTAAGTATACATGTATTCATGCCCTATTGAAACATATCATATACATTTACATTCCAATGTTAAAATGTGATTTATTCCCTCAAATGAATATGGTATATTAAACTATATTATTGCTTGATAAACAGTCAATCTAAAACCCATGGCTCAACAGATTGCAATCCCTAAACCTCTCTCTTCAAAAAAAAATGAAAATTCAAAATGGAAATTAAATTCTTGCTGTCCAAACAAGTAGTAGCCTTAGGCCAGCCAGTGAGGGAACCTATAAAAGCATGAAGGCAAAAGCAAAAGGAGTCTGGATAAAACGTGTGTTCCATCAGCCAATCAGACTCGAGAAAACAAAATCACAAATCCTCTCTGTTTCTCTCCTAGGCCCTTCCCCAATCCCCCAATTTATTGGTAGTAACTCATATTTCCCACATTTTCTTATCTTTCTTTCCCAAACGCAGAAGTTGATTTGATCGGTCAATTATTTCATGCCAGTAAACAAAATCCACCCGACTCTGAGGCCCGGACTCTTTCCTTTTCCTCTCCTCCGCCCCTTTTTTTTAAAACCAAAAACAATACTTAAGCAAACCACACGCCTTTCCCTTCTTTTTCTAGGAAAAAAAAAATACCCATTGAAGCTCACGCTCTATTTCTCCCTTTAAGTTGGGTTTTTGGGTTGTTATTTTTTGGGGGGAGTTTTAGATCGTGAGCTTTTTATTTTTTCAAACTTTTTATTTTTTCAAAAACCATGGCGGTTTCTTCGATTTTTTCTGGTGCTAAATTGGAGAGTTTGTTGGTCAAATCTTGTTCATCGTCTTCGGGTTCTTCTTTACGGGTTTATTTTCCTTGTCAGCAGCAAATGAAGGCCTTTTCCAAGCCTAATCGTGGAAGGAAGGGTATGGTTCAGAGGAGTGGAGGAGTTAGATGTGATGTTGCTCAATCCAACGTCGCTTTGGAAAGTGAAAAAATCGATCCATCTAAGGCTTCTGCACTCTCTGCTCTTGAACAGCTCAAGACATCCGCAGCTGACAGTACGTTTATCTTTAATTTCTGCTAAATTTTTCTCTTTTTTTCTCCTTCAATTGCTTTGGCTGAATTTTTTGTTTTTCAGTTTTGGGTTTGATTGTAAATTGTTATTTGATTAATGCGCTCCATAATGTGATTTGACTGAAAAGTTTCAATTTTTGAAGCATAACTATTTGACTAGTTCATAATCTTTAGAGCAACAATTGACTAGGAATGTTAATTGAGATCAAGAAACCCACAGAATAAAGTATTAGATTCTTGTGTTTGGTCTGTTTGTATAGGTTTATTCTGTATGAGATGAATAAAAATATTATTGCAAAAGAATTGTGGGTGTATTTTCTACCTCGATGCATACAATTGCTTACTTTTGCTTTTGTTTGCTGATTGAATGGGAAATCAAACTTTGAGCTATGCCTTCAATGTAGAAACTATTCCTTAATATGTATCTTGGAATTTTATTATCTTACTGTGTAAATAATAGCTAGTTCCTGAAGTTTTGAAGACGAAGGAAAGTGTTTCCATGACCGGACTCCTAAAAATGATTGTAGCTTGCATATGGTTCCCTACATTGTGAGCTCGGTTAAATCGGCATAATTTCATGCCTTTAATACCTGGAAACTTCTAAATTTTAAGCATCAAATATTTAGATATGATACCCTTTTAGCATAATATGCATGTTAATTTTCCTGTACAATTGTTTTACTGAAAATCTTGTGATTGGTCCATGCCAGGATATACAAAGGAAAGGAGCAGCATTGTGGTCATAGGGCTTAGTGTTCACACTGCACCTGTGGAGATGCGTGAGAAACTTGCCATTCCAGAAGCAGAATGGCCACGAGTCATTGGCGAGTTATGTGGTTTGAATCATATAGAAGAGGCTGCTGTTCTTAGCACCTGCAACAGGATGGAAATATATGTTGTGGCTCTATCCCAGCATCGTGGAGTCAAAGAAGTAACTGAATGGATGTCAAAGGTACATTACTCTTTGGGCTCTATAGTTTGTGATATTTACCTCTATAAAATTAGCTTCTCAATTTTATATGATAACTTTAAATCTGGCAGTAATTGTTTAACTAACAACAATTTTGTTGCAGACTAGTGGCATCCCAGTTTCAGAGATTTGCGAGCACCGATTTTTGTTGTACAACAAGGATGCTACAAAGCATCTCTTTGAAGTATCTGCTGGTCTTGACTCTCTTGTTCTTGGAGAAGGCCAAATTCTTGCACAAGTTAAACAGGCTGTCAAAGTTGGGCAAGGTGTTGTTGGCTTTGGAAGGAATATTGGTGGGCTATTCAAGCATGCAATTACTGTTGGGAAGCGGGTTAGAACAGAGACTAACATTGCTGCTGGGGCTGTTTCTGTTAGCTCTGCTGCTGTTGAACTGGCTTTGATGAAGCTTCCTGAGTCCTCGCATGCTACTGCTCGAATGTTGGTTATTGGAGCAGGGAAGATGGGAAAGCTTGTGATCAAGCACTTGGTAGCGAAAGGTTGCACCAAGATGGTGGTTGTTAACAGAAGTGAGGAGAAAGTTGCTGCAATCCATGAGGAGATGAAAGGTGTTGAGATTATTTACAAACCCCTTACAGAAATGCTGGCTTGTGCAGCTGAAGCTGATGTGGTCTTTACTAGTACAGCATCAGAAACCCCATTGTTTTTGAAAGAGCATGTCAAGGATCTCCCTCTTGTCAGTTCTGAAGTTGGCAGTTTGAGGCTCTTCATTGATATCTCTGTTCCACGGAATGTGGGATCATGTGTCAGAGATGTTGAAGGTACACGGGTTTACAATGTTGATGACCTGAAGGAGGTTGTAGCTGCTAATAAAGAGGACCGACTACGAAAAGCAATGGAAGCTCAGGCCATTATTGCTGAGGAATCAAAACAGTTTGAAGCATGGAGGGATTCACTGGAAACTGTTCCTACCATCAAGAAGCTGAGAGCCTACGCAGAGAGAATTAGAGTTGCAGAGTTAGAGAAATGCTTATCAAAGATGGGTGATGATATCCCAAAGAAAACAAGGAGGGCTGTGGATGATCTCAGCCGTGGTATTGTGAATAAACTTCTACATGGTCCAATGCAGCACCTGAGATGTGATGGTAGTGATAGTCGAACTCTGAACGAGACCCTTGAGAATATGCATGCGCTTAACAGAATGTTCGGCCTTGAGTCAGATATATCTCTTTTTGAACAGAAAATTCGAGCCAAGGTAGAACAAAGCCAAAAGTAATCATCAATAAGGAATATCTCACATTACAATCAATTACACTTCCTCACAATCAAATAAGAGGAAACCTTCCTCACATTGTCACTGGTGTTGGTCTGCTGTAATCGAGTAACTGATCAATTTGAGGTCCTTATGGGGCATCTTTCAATTCATTAATTGGTGTAAGACAACTTTGCTTGATTCTCATTTGGCTTCACGTTCCTACAGCTTGTTTGTTAGTGGTCTTTCGGCTTTGTAGCGTGCAGTATGAGGCAAGCTTGATTTGTATATCGATTCATCGGTAGAATTTATGATATCTATGGGAACAATATTAATCACTGTAATTAATTTGCCGCTTATTTTAATATAGAGCTGGAATTTTTCGTAAATGTATGTATTGGGATTTTCATTATTTTTGTTAAGTGAAAACTGGCAATATCAAATTTTTGTTGGATAATTGTTCACTTTGGTTCTGGCATAAATGGCTTCACAAGTTGGCTGTTGTTTGTGGAGATTTAAGTATCACAGTCGTCAATGCCAAAAGTACAAGTGTGATTGCCAGGGAATAATAGCCAAATTGGTGAAATATTAAAAACCCAAATGAGAAAAGGCTTAATGCATATTGTATACAAAGAATTTCTGCCTATGGGCTTTTTGGAAAGCTACCTCAAACTCTACCATGTGTTATCGAAAAAAGGCTCATTAGTCTTTTTCTTTTTGGATAAATGTGGTGTGTTTTATTCATTCAAAGTAAGAACTCGCTAAAAAAATGGGATTACAGATCAACTATGCAACAAAAGTACAAGTGAACGAAAAAATAAATTAGTGATTTTCAAGTTCTCATTTCTAGCAAAGAAATCTATTTATGGTGGTATCGGGTAAAAATATTGAGTTCCGTGAAGCCTATATCGAACTGCTTTTTCTCAAGAGTAATAGATGAGACGAAAAACTAGCCAGCATGGAGGATTGAACAGCATCCAGCTCTAATTTCTTGTTTAGGACTTTATCGGAGATTCTGCTGAAATAGTTTTTATTGAACTGTTGAAGGCCTGTCTTTGTTATGGAGGATAGACATAAGAGTACCTGCTAGAGGAGCAGTCCAAGACCGAGAGTATTCAACCACTTTGAGAAAAGTCGAGTGCTCGGTTACTACATGAATGCACCACAGGACAAATGAACATTGTAAGGAGGGTCAGGTGCAAACAGGTGCCTCCGTGGCAGACAATTTCGTGACCAAGGAATTTCCTACAGATTGTACTATTAGTTCCAACGTAACAAATCTAATTTGCTGTGACTTCCCTACCCTCCAAACTTCTTTTTTCTTTAAAAACCAAAGGGAAGAAGACACGTAAAAGTAAGGTTGTCCCTTGTTAGCTAAGTTGTCTGATCATGGCTGCAATTGTTAGCATTAGGAGCCACATTGACAACAGTAAGACTCCATAGGAATCCCGACTGTATAATGTACATTAACCCAAACACACTACGGACCATGAAAACCAAATGGCTCAATAAATATCAGGTAAGAGATTACACAATTGTGGTTAAAATTCCCTAGCAGCGTTCTTCATTATCCAACAATAATGATGATAGAGGTGTTACAAAAGGGCCATGTTTTTTTTTTTTTGGCTATGTCTAGGAATCCAAGGACAACCGAGTGAAAATGAGAAGACGTGCAGGTTTTCGTAACCACTGGTTGCCCTGTCCGTCATTATAAACTGCAACTTGGGTCCATGATGTTTTTATGCCTTTGAACAAGATTAGAATTATATTATGTCATTAGTTGGCTAATAACACTAATTGCGCAGCTAAAGATACTTGCAAGCTATGGCAAATTGTGATTGATATGGCATTGGGATTTAAAATATTCAATGAATGCCATAGATCAGTTTGAAACTTATATAATGCCAACTTCAGTTCAAAATTCATGCTAGGTTGTAAAATGTAAATCCTTGACACAAGCTTTTGATTTGGAAAATAGATGGCCAGTTTCAGAAAAAAAAGGTCCTTGCGCTGTTAAATCTATCAAATTAGGAGTTTGGATCTTTCTTGCAAGAATCTTTAGGAAATTGGAGAGTTGCAAAGGGGCCCCGACAAAAACAAGAAAATCCTTTTGGGTCCCTACTCTTTCCCCCTCTCCAAAATTCCCCAAAATGTTTGAAAGAGTCAGCTCCCATTGAACAACACTACTTGCAAAGTACACTACAATTCTTTCAAGGGGTCTCCATTCACAGCTAAGCACCCAAAGCTGCATCTTAAACATTAGTTTGCCTTCAAATAAGCTTTTTCTCAGTCCCTAACATCCTCACGGAAAAAAATGAAAAACCAACCCATTTTTCTTAGTTCTAGAATTCAACAAAATCACAATTCTCTTGAAACACACCAAATGTACTTTTTAGAATTACAAGTGACAACCATAATCCCAAAGCAAAAGCCAAATCCCTTCCCTCGGTTGCCCGCGTCTGGATAACTGGTAAAAACTCTTTTTAACTGTAGAGTTATCTGAACTGAGTACTGCTATTTTACTAAAGCCAACCAAGGGAAGGAAAAGCTTGAGGAGTGGACCCCAGTAAGTGTCAGATTATGATATACATCTGTGCCGTTGCTGTGTCTGGTCTGTTGGCAGCCAAATCCCCACCGTCGGCTTCTTATAAGAGTTTTGTTGGAGTTTCAGATCTATCATCCGTGGGGGCCATGCACTGGGCCGTGAACCAGACAGAGGGTAGCCTGTTTCAAGTACGGATAAGAGAGCTGTAAACATCTTACTACGAGAGAGAAGAAGAACTCAAAATCACCATGCCTCAATGCCACAATCAAGGACAGAAGAACCCACGGCGGGAGATTGTGACTGATTGGACTGTAGCTAACTTACTGCCATAACCATCCCTGATCCCACCCTTCCTTCAGTATTCAGGCAAATATTTTCATAAATTAAACTTGGTTGGTATTGGATTTTTTTTTTTACACAGGAAATTAGGAATATAATACCCTATCAAACGATTGCTCTAGTCTAAATCATCAATAGATGTCTTGAGTTTATTCAGAAGGATACTCACTGGTGGAAAATTCATATAATTTGCTCACATGTTTCATTTTTTCACACAAATTTTCATTTCAATGTGCTATATAGTTTGATACAGAAATGTGGGGCTGAAGGAGAAACGCATCTTCTATGTCATAAGTCTATAAAAAGAAAAAGGTCTAGTTGTTATTATAATTCAAGAATTCAAAAGCAAAATAATAGCAATAAACAAAGAGAATATAATAACACGAAAATGATTCATTCATCATTATCATTTACGAGTCCTAGGCCTAGCTACCCCAATCATTCCGCACCATCTTGTTGTTTTTTTTTTTTTTTAACTTGACCTTTAACATCTCTGAAACCCACCAAAAGGATAACATTATAATGTTTAACGTGAATAAAAAAAATAAAAGCATTAAAATCCCACTTGCCAAATATAAAAAGCGATAAAAAAGTTGTAAAAAACCCAATTACACTAGCATTTACAATATTGTAGGATGATGAAGATGACGAAACATGTGAAATCCCTAAAATTAAAATACAAACTTTTCCTTTTCTTTCCTGCACAGTAGAAAATGGGGATTTTAATTCAACATAACAATACTGGTCCCTTCATTTTTCTCCATTTTTATATAAAAAGTAAAATTAAAAAAAAAACAAAAACACTAAAACCTAGCATTTTCGAAACCGTGTAAATTGCTGACACGATTCAACGACTTCTTCATGATGGCTACTTTAGCCAATTTCTCAGCAGCTCTCCAAGCCGATGACGGCGTAAGTGGCTCCCCATTCTCATCGATCGCCACCATCATCGCCTCCCTTTCTCTCTCCCTTTCGTTCACCCTCCGCCGTTGGATTTCCATCATCTTCTGTTTCCTCCAATGCAATTCAGCCAACTCAGCTTCTAACTCTCTCACGTACTCCTCAGCTGATAACGAATTCGACTGCATCAACAAAGCTCGCGCTGAGGCCAACAAATTGTGCGCGCTTGTCAAGTCGTTACCGCACTCGATCAACCTCCTGGCCTCAGCGACGGCTCGAGTCGTGATGAAAAAGAATCTCAACCGTTCGATTCTGGGAGCTGATGATCGAACGGCGTGAGGAGGAGGCATGAGAAGCGCCTGATCTCTGCCGTATACAACTTCTTGCGAAGCGGGGTCCTTGTAAAGGCAGCGAACACACATCACGTGGTGGGACCCAACCGCCCATGTCGGCACTTTCAGCTCCACGAGTAATTCCCTTTCTTCCTCGGCGTACAAGTCGCCAAGCCGCACCGAACCGGAAGTTAAAACAGTAGGCTTTCCATTACATGAATAAACAGCTGTGATTTCAGCTGGAGCTGAGCCAGATGCGAAGCTGAGCTGGATCCTCAAATCTTGGACCACAACGCTTAACAACCCACCAACACATTTAGTAAACGCATCCTCAGCCGGCTCATGACTGTAACCGCCACTTTGCCCAAACCCGAACGCGTGAACCGGAATTTCAATGTGAGCAAAACGAGTAGACGACACATGGCTTGAATGATGCCGTTGAATTGTAGCATTAGACTGGACTCTCTCGTTCTGGCCGTCGGATAACAACATAATGCTAGCTACCGGATTTCTCTCCCTTCGATCCTCAAGCACTTTCGTAGCTTTCCTCAACGCATCGCCAACGCTTGTCCCATGACCGCAGACGAGCCGGTCAATAATGCGCCTAGCAGCTCTTTGTCCCTGAGCCGTCATTCTCCGCAAAGGCAATAACCGTTTTGGACAAGCCGAGAAGGCCACGATAGAAAGCCTATCAGTAGAGCCGAGCGAGGAAATGACTAAACGCATGGCGCGTTTCAACATCTGGAGTTTACAACCGGTCATGCTTCCGCTCACATCAAGAACAGTAACCAAATCGATAGGCGCACGATGGGAAGGGTCCCAATGCGTTGCCGTATTGCTATTCCTCGAAGCAGCTTGTATTTTTGCAGGGGGAGGTGGTGGGGCCTTGATTTTTAAAGCCACGGCGTAAGTTTCGTATCCACGGCCCACTGAAACGACCGCCGTTTCGGTTGATAGCCTGACCTGGACATTCCCCCAATCAGGGCTATTGAATGGGAGTACTTCAACGGATTTGACGGCTGATGAATGGTTCGGATTAACGAAGAATCCTTGGAACTCCTCGACTTCATCTTCTTCTTCAATGTTTTCATCAGCTTCTGGAATGGGATTGAAACGGCCACCGGCGGTTGGGGATAGCAATGGCTCATCATCATCGTAGGATCTTAAATCAGACGGTTTGGATTTGGATTTGGGTTTGGGTTTGGGTTCTTGCTGGTTAACAATTCTGGGTGAATAAGATTCAATGATTTTTTTCTCTTCAATTCTGGGGGTGGTGTTTTCTATTAGAACAGTGTCATTTTCAGGAGGAGTTGGGTTCTTGTGAATGGAGAGAAGAGGGACATCTTTCCAGGTGCTATTACAAACAGGGCAAACGAGGGAATCATGTTTACGAACATGATCAACTATGCATGGAAAATGAAAGGCATGTGCACATTCTGCTGTGTAAATAGCTGTTCCTTGACCTGTCTTCACGCTGTTCAAACAGATTCCACAACTACTCTGCCAAATAAAAAAAATATCTTTAGTCTAAAAGCCAACAAAAGATTCCAAATTTAGCTACATTTTGAATGTTAGAATTCAGAATTGTGTTATTACTTACTCTGAACTTGAAGCTGTTGCGGAAAAGTGAGAGCTTGAGAGGAGAACGAGGAGAGGAAGGATTTGAGGAGAGAATTGGTTTAGGAATTTTAGTGGCTGTTTTAGGGGTTGTTTTGCATTGGAGAGGGGGGCTTTCGTTTGTGGAAGATAGTTCAACAGTAGTGCGGCAACGGATGCTGGGGCTAGAAACTGGTTGAGATTGAAAACGAGGAGTAGAAGGGTTACTTCCACTAGAAAAGAAGCTTAACTTGGCACAACTTCTGGGGCTGGGACTTGGACTTTGCTGATGTTGCTTGTCTAAAACAGTGGTTTCAGGTTCTCTGGGGATTGTAGTGCAAAAAGCTCTTCTCCAACCAGTACCCATTTTTCAGTGTCACCCCAAAAGAAAAAATAAAGACTTTAAGCTTCAAAGAACCAACAACGCAAGTAACAAACACACTCTCTATCTAAATCCACCTTTGTTTATCTTTTTCGATGAGATGAAGAAAAAGAAAAAGAAAAAGAGGGTTTTTGTTTTGATCGATCTAAGGTTTCGACAGAAGACAAAAGGTTAAGATCAAAGCTTAACGATACGAGCATGGGATCAAATGCGAAAAAAAAAAAAGAAAAGAAAAGAGACAAACTAGTGGGATTTCGCTACCTCCTCTTCCCCTTTTTTTTTTTTTTTCTAATTTCTATACCGATAACCCCAAAAAGATCTCTGCAACTAAAAAGGCTTGAGATCTACTGCTGTTTTTCTCTTTCTCTCTCTCTTTCTTTGCCCTTTTTTTCTACTTGCGAAATCCAGAGGGAAGCTTTACTTCCACTGAACATTTATATTCATTGGAAATGCGAATTTAATTGAAATTTTAACCTGTTTAACCGGCACGTGTTGGTTGAAGTTTTTACTTTACAGGTCAACGATCGGCCTCTCCTCTCCTACTGTCCTGTCTCCACGAAGTTATCCCCACCGACCTGATAAAAAACCTGAATCATCCGTCCATGCGTTTCATGCTCCATGCACCTTGTGTATCCCTATCTTCACGCGCCGGTTCGATGCGTGCATCTCGGATCACAGTGTGTTTGTAGAGTACTTGCTTTCACTCTCGTCTCTCACGAGTGAGTTGAAAATGGTTGTTCTCTGTCAGACATGCATGATTCTTATACGGTAGGTGTTAGGTGATATATTTTATCCTATCTGCATGTTATGCATCTCATCATACTTTTGATTAGGCCTTTTATTCTACTAATCTTAGCCGTTGATCAGGTTGAGTCATTGAGTTATGATGATGATGATGATATCAACCCACTACCACATCGTCGTTGAACAAAGGGTTTTTTTAAATGTCGATGTCTTTTAGTAGGAACCTAGAATGTCAGGCTAGACTGCATAAATCTTGGTAGTAAAAATTATGGACTTCGATGTCAAAAAGCAGCCTTTATGCCAATGGCAAATCTTTGAATATTAATTACCGTATCACTGTGGAAAATGAAACAATTAAATAGCAAATGAAAGAGGAGTCAGAAAAGAGGGGAGGGGGAGGGTAGGGGCCGTGGGTGGCTCAGACACCCACATAGACACCCACATGTGTGGTCATTTTGTAGGGAAGCGGTGGGTGTCAGTAGTTTGGAGACCACGACCTTGGCCTACTGGGAGCTTGGGTGTCTCGACCATATGGGATTCACCGATTCACTTCCCAATTCCTTGCCCGTTTTGTGGGGGTGTTTCTCAGTCTCAAATTGGATGTTGCACCCAACAACACCGGTATTGGGGGGGCCAAAATTTACAAAATCATTTTGGTCGGACAATAATGATGCAAGTGATTAGCTACATAACTTTTGGATAGCTTATAATTAAATTTTATAAACAAAAAAGTTCTTTTTTTTATGAATGTTTTATTGGTGAATTAGCATTATTAGACACTAGTAAGAAAGTTTCACCAAAGGCTTGTAATCCCTACAATACATGCCTATGATTTAAATCGAGAAAATTAAAAATTAAGTTAGAATTATAATGTTCATTTGATTTTAATTTATTTTTATTAAAATATTAAATATATATTAAATTTAAATCAAATTTTGAATCGAATGATATATATTAAAAAAAATAAATTGAATTAAATTATATATTTTTAAAATTTTTATATCAAAACAATAATTTTATATCAAAATTTATTTAAATATATTAAAATTTTATATTAAATAATATAAAAACAAAATTTTAAATTTTAAAAAATAATAAATCCAATCAAATCGATAAATTACATAAAAAAATCAATTTAAATTTAAATCAATTTTAAATTTTTATAATATTATATAATATTAAAAAAATCGAATTAAATTTGATTTAATTTAAACTATTATCATCTATATTAATTTTTCTTATAATCAAGTTTAATATGCTATCTTCTTTCTTTTTCTTTATTAATTTGGTTGGTTCCAATCATTTTAAATCTTTGAAATTTGATTCTTCTTTGAATAATATATACTCGATTCTTCTCCATTTTTTGTCCTTTTTTGTTTGGAATTGAGACAAGGCAAGATAAGGTAACCATGTCTTCTTCACCCTTTTCACTTGCTTCGAGCAAAACCAAATTTTTATGCATTTATTTGAGGATGATCATCAAGAACAAAAGAAAAGCATGAACCACATTATTAATGCATTAAATACCCAAAAACCTTTCGTATACTACTTTTTTGTGTGGAAAAATAATTTAAGTAGGAAGAGACTATTTAATTTTTAAATCAGGACATATTGTAAAATTTACATTAAATTTATGTATAAGTAATAAAAAATTTGCTAATAATTAAAATCAAACTAAAATTTAGGTTAAAAAGTATAAAAATCTTTAAATTATAATTAAAAAATATATAATTTCTTTTTTTATTAAAACCAACCAACAACTCAAATAATTTATTTATATCTAATTAAACTCTTATTTGAATAAAAAATTTAATATCATTAATTTTTATCAATTAAAATAAAATTTTATGTGATACTAATAAATAGATGAAAATTTATCATATAACATAATTAATATATATGAAAATTAAATTAAAAAAATATTTTTATTTTCTCTCTCGTCTTTTACATTTTTTTTTTAAATTTCAATTTGATTGATTAAATTTTATTCATTTAAAATTTAATTTAATTGAAATAAAAGATAAAGAATTTGATTAATTATAATAAAATATTAATAATTTAAATAATTTTATATTTTTTTAACTTAAAATTTACCAAATTTTAATAAAGCAATTTTAAAATAAAAAATTTAATTTATACCCGCTCAATCAATTTCATATTCTGTCAAAACAAACTCTAACCCCAAAGAAAAAAATAAAATAAAACATTGTAGAATTAAAAAAAAAAAAAACTCTTGAATCATCGAAGTTAACAAACCAAACCCCAAAAAGAAATAAATTGAATCACGGATTTGGTACCTTCCCAAAAACAGTATCACACTCACAGAGTAAAACACTTGACCCGAATGTAAAAAATAATAATAATAATAATAAAAAGAGTTTTGACAGACAGGTTGTAATGAAGTGACTGTGATATCAAGCGTCAACAACTCGGACAGTCACGTGGGACCCTCTCTTGTCATGTCTAAATTTAACCTAGACGTAACCCTCACAGTTGCTGACGTTGTTTGTTTCAGTCTCATGGGGAAAGTAGAGGAAACTGGTCAGTGGGTTTTGTCAAATGTCAACTCCTTCCAGGAATAAAGTATGAAATAAAACCTAATCATTTTTTTAATTACTGCTTTAATCATTTTTTAATCAGAGTTAGGCAAAGTAAAAGCCACTTTTTTATTTCTTTACTGCCTTCGTTTTCTTCCAGACCAAACGCTGCCGTGTCAACAACAACTAGGAAAAAGGAAAATGTCCCCTCTCTTCCATTTTTGAGTTGGAGCTAGCTAGGAGGGGCTAGTGTTTTTATTGATGTTTAACTATTTTTTATTTTTTAAGTGCTTATGTTTTGGGAGACAACACTCAATTTATAAGGGATCTAACGTCGATAAAATTATTATAATTATAATTAAAATTTTATAAAAATTTTATTAAATTTAATCAATGATATAATAAATTTAATTATATTATATTAAAAATACGATAAAATTCAAATCTTTTTAAATTCTATTCAAGTATTATTCCCCATGAATGCATGCAACATTTCAATTCCTTAAAAAAAAATTAAAAATGGTGTGTGAGCCAAATTGATTAATTTACTTAGGTATTGTAGACATTCCAAAATTGGGTGGAAATTTATCTAACAAAATAAGTAGAGTAACTTGGGTTTTTTTTCTTTTTTTTAAATTTGTGTGAAAAAGGGTTCAAATATCATGTCTCTATGGACACATTGGAACTTAAAAATTGATAGTTTGTGACAAGTTCATTGATTAAGTCATGCTTGATGTTACATTTCAGTTAGGATTGGACAATAGAATAGTTGATATTTGACAAAATGACAATAACATCTCATCAAGTAGTTGTCTACTTGATGTTGTTTCATTTTCCAAATAATATTATTTAAATAATAGTTTAAATAATAGTTTAAACATTTAAATAATATTATTTTACTATTGTTATTTAAAATTTTTATATGCCAACGAAGATTAACAAAAATGGTAAATAGTGAATGTCGGTTGCATTAATTTTTATATTTGAATTATCTTATAGTCTTTTATTGATAGACGATTTATAAGTTTAAAAAATTTATAAGTAAAAATTTAATGGATTCAAAATTTTAATTGAATTTATGATTTATTTTAATTTTGAAAATGAGATAATTTTTTTTATTTTTAAATTTTTTTGACAAAAAAATTATATAAAGTAACATATATAATGTTTTTAATGCATTAGCAATCTAACATATTAACTATCAATTAGTGCATTTAATGAGAAAATAATAATGTGAATAAAATATTAATTAATCTTAAAAAATGCATGCCTACGAACAAAATCCTTTTAAAAATTCTATACACCTCCATTATTCCCTTTATATCGAGGTGATAAGTGGGAAAAGGGGGTAATTGAGAGTGGGCTGAGGTGTTAATAAAATAGTCAAACAAACAAATATAAATGCATGGCAATGTCGTCGGTAGTACGATATTGTGAGTACCGAGGTCGTTAAAAGCTCGAGCTGATGGAGCCCACCCTTTTTGCATGCCACGTGGTACTTTATGCCATGTGGATGCCCACTCATCGTCAGCTTCCACGTGATAAAGTCAAAGATTTGTTGACTAACAACTTGTTTGAACTTGTTATCTTCTTCTTCGTCGCAAAGGAAAGTTACAATTGCCTTTTAGACATATTACTTCCTTTAAAGGACAGGAAACATTTTTCTATTTTTTTAATTATTTAATATATTACAATAAATTTTTTTAATTTCATAGATAAAATTAAAATAATAATACATAATTTTTAGTGTATATTTAAAAAATAAATCACCATCTTAATTTCTTTCGTAAAATTAAAAAATTTTATTATTAATGTATCAAGTAATTTTTTTTAATTTAAAAGTTAGATGATTTTTTGAGATTCTTAAAATGAATATAATTTATAAATGAATTGATAATACCCAACTTCATTAATATATATTGGATGATACCATAATTTAATAATGTCAACTATCAAGGTAGTGCTAATAGTTTGAAGAACGAATCCAACTTTCTTTTTTTTTTTTTTTATAAATGAATCATGAAAATAAAAAAAATGAATTATAAATGCTACCGCGATTTGAATTTTCAATTTGTTTAATAATTATATGGATTAATTATGTTAAATTTCAAGTTTAAAAAATGAATCAAGTTTGTCAACCAATGAATATATATAAAAATAATTTAACACTAGAATTCATAATTTTATTTAAATTATAAAAACCTAAAATAAAATAATATCATAAATTCAAGTCAAGGATATATAATGATAAATAAAAGCTGATAAAAAAATAGAGCTGAAAGATCACCAATGGTTCAAAGGAGCTTCTCCTTCAATAACAACTTATGGAACACATGTCTGTAGATGGAACTACACCAATCAAATTAATTAATATTATAAACTTATTTCAGAAAAAAAAAAAAAAAAGTGGCCACCAAACTGGTCATGAAAGGTTGCTGGGAAACAAAGATGACTCGATAACGAATACTGGACCTGGTTTTTTTTTTTTTTTTGTAATGACTCCTTTTTAGGTTTTATCTCTTAATAGGGACCCTATTTTTCATGTCATTTCTGGTCTCTGAGGATTGGACTCTCAACCCCTCAGTGTCCTACCATTTGATCATGAACCCATCTCTGACCTAAGAGCCTTGATTGAGAGGGGAATTAAAAAAAAAAAGAAAGAAACATGTCTTCATTTAGATTTGTGTAAGACTATACCATTAATTATTCATTTCCTAGGGTCCAAAGTTTTGTTTTATACTTTATTTTATACTACTGCAATGGAATATTTGAAAAAAAATTTTGTGGTTAGCATAAAACAAAATAATGCTTAATGATTGATCCATATCATAAGTTTTCATGGTCTTTCCTGTCTTTAGAAAGAAAAATTCAAACCCCTTAACTTTCTTTTCTTTTTTTCTTTGGGGTCTTGATTTAATTCGGTTTAATTACTTCTCAACCATATAGAAGATGGGATTTCCGCAGAGTTTTGGAGGCTATCTTTTCTGGCAAGAACATGATTCTTTTCACCCCGAAAGGTTAGGTTTAGAATTAGACAGATGCATCTGATTTGGACATTACTCCATATTAATATCTTAATTCAGTTGATCCAAAAGGGTTTTTTTTAACAAGTTTTTATGGATTATACCTTATAATATATTGGGAACCAAATAATGGTACTGTTGAATAAACTAATAACATGATCAAACCCCCACACATCCTCTCGACCAAGACCAATAGAAAATTTAGCGTAGAGTTTTATATTTATTTTTTTTAAGATCAGATACCCACTTTGTTAATATATTGCTCTAATGATAACTAAAATAAGTAATTAAGAAATCAAATGAAAAGGCTGGAAATCATATTCTTGGCAAGATGAGTAGTGAAGTTTTTCAACAGCAGAAGCAGCCAATTTTACTTGTGTTAGTCAAGAACAGCAAGTACTTAGACCAATAGTACCTGGTTCAAAATTAATTAACTAATTAATTATTATTATTATTATTATTTGTTTTGTGGCTAAATGAAGTTGATTTAGAAAATGGGAAAATGCCCACATATCACATGATCAAATTGGACAAACCCATATGGAAAAGATCCCATCATTTGCTAAACCCCAAGCTGAGGATGGTTGCTTGCAATTTGAATGATTAATTTATTTAATTAATATAAGCTCCAAAAAGGTATCATAATAAAATTTTGCTTTTAACTAATATCATTCAGAGCACCTGTATTTGGTCATATGGGGGATGTGTACGTAAAATCATGATCAAATCATCAAACCAGATCAGATCTTTGATGCTGATGATGATGATAATAATAATAATAATAATTCTTTTATATAATTTGATTATGGGATGCCAAACTGCATTAGGGGTTAGATTAATCCTAATTTGGCATTAATTAGGATTAGAAAAAGATGACAATCGATTTCATCCTCTGACCATCTTTGTGTAAAGAAAATATATATGGTGGAAAAACAGGTGCGCTGGCGATGGCGTGGCCTTGTCATAAGCTAGCGTTGGCTACCAGCATAAAACCATCATAAAATTTACTATAAACAAATGGATTACCATACAAAGAAAGAGTGTTCGGATTTTGCCAAAAGAAAAAGAAAAAGATGAAGGTGATGAAAGGGTGATTCAAGTATTCAAGGATTTTGTAACTGATTTGGTGAAGCACATGAATGAGAGAAGTTTAACATTGAATTCTGACAGAATATTATGCAAATTGATGTATTGATTCATTCAAGATCAGTTGAGGGGAAATTTTTTAATGTTTATTTGATAAATAAAAGTTAGGGTATTCTCTTTGCATGAAATTGAAAATGAATGGTTTTTTCATTGAGCTGGTTGGTTGTTGAGATTGTAGTCCTTAATGGGGCACCTGTCATGGGCTGTACTACTATAATAGCTACTAGAATCACCCAACAATCATACACAATTTCTTTTATCTTTATGCATGAACAGCATGGCTACTATTCTTGGTATTATTATAATAGCTGGGGCTCGGATTCTGTGAAAAAGCAATAAAAATGTATTGTGTTTTTTCTGAAAATCAGGTGAAGATGGAGCTAGAGCAGTTACTATTTGGACAAATTAAGGAAAGGTGGGATTTTGTGATAAAAGGCTTGGATTTGCTGGGATCATGAAAATTCTTGCTTGATCAGCAAAGACAATGGATCAAGTTATAATGCAGATTGCAGAAAGTGCTAATATATACCATCCTTTTGAATTGCAGTGATGTGTCAAAATGCGATGCCAAATGGGTAGATTGTCAATATATTTTTTTGTCACGGGACAGATACTTTGGACTAAGAATGGTGGCTGCTGCTGAAAATTAAGAGTAGTTTTCAAGCTATACCTTTCCACCAAACTATTATCTTGTTTTTTCTTTATTCATGAGAAAAAGCAGAGAACCTTTCTTAGCATATAAGAAAGGGGATTTTAAACTTAGCAGCTTAGATCAATTGGTTCTTATAATTAATTTTAAAAAATATTATCAATAGATTTAAAATTTAAATCTTCTCACTTATAACTCTTTTTTTCTTACAAGTTTGCTTAAAAAAAGTTTGCATTTACTTTTTCGTATATTAATGAATTTGTGACCTCAAGGACTTAAAAAATTTTATCACCAATATTGGTAGTATGACGTTATCATAGTCACAAGTTTTGAGCATAATAAATTACTTCTAAGTACTAAATATATATAAATATATTCTCATTTATTGGTGGGGTTTGTGACATAGAAATTGGATACAGTTTTTTTTTTTTTGGTCTTACTTGAAGGTTATACTTTCATTTTCAGGGATAAAATTAAAAAGAGAAAAAGGCTATATTCTGATACTATACTATTTTAGGGAATTCAGTAATTTCTGTGTGAAGAACAATTAATGCCTCAAAAGAATAAGCTCAACATTGGCATGAAAGATCCAATCGACCCTTCTTTCAGAAAAAGAAAAGAAAGAGCCAAGCCAAATTCAGGTGTTCTATAACCGAATCATATAGTACATGATAAGAAAAATCAGGCTAATTTTCATAAGAAAATGCCATTGTTTTCAGAATAATACCACCATCATGCAATTTTTCTCTTGCGAAATGAGAATACTAGGCTTTTAACCCATGATTTCACAACTGGCATGAGCATAGTTGCTTAAGATCTATGTTAATCATTTGGATCTATGTTCGGCCGATTTAGGTTCTCATAGGTGACAGTACCCTTCCATGATTGGTGCACTCTAAAAGTTTGCAGCAAGAACTTTGAGTCTAAACTTTAAACTCTAAAACTCTCAGCACGGCCATAAAAACCTCTAAAACTCTCTTGCAGCAACCCAGCCAAATAGATGTAACACTTTGCCTAACATAGGGAGGGCCTAGGTTTTGCTAAAAACACTTTAACATTTTCTTCCTAACCATTCTTAAGTCTATCTAAATCCATAAGCCCTCACAGTCATCACAACCATTTTTATGCTACTGTCTTTCTACAATAAATGCCACCAAAATCAAAAGCCTGTTTTTCTTTTCATGCACATGTGTTGTCATAATCTTCTAGATGTTAAAAATAGTGGGCCAAAACCAAGAAAATTATGCCCTCGTAATTAGGTTTGTCAAGTCATAAGGACAGGTAAGTGTATCTCCTTTATGTGATACGCGGTTAGAGTTAGATGAGAGGAATAATGGAAAAAGCAAAGCATACGATAATCTAAATAATTTTCCTTGCCTTAGCTGACGAAGATTGGAAACCCTTGGAAGAAAAGAAGAGAGTTAGTGCTTAGTACAATCAATTTTAAAAGATGACATCTAGCACGTTTGCCCTCCTATCCTTTGTAAAAGAAAGTGTTCAAAGTTTTTTAAGTAGCTTTGATAGGTACTTTTCAAACTATGTAGATCATTGGCAAGCAAAAAATAAAAGGCTGTGTTTCTTGATGTAACTAGCTAGCTCTTCCGGGTCTTTTCTTTCTACCCTCCAAGGAATCTAGCCACCACTTTATTTCACTTAATTATTTTCATCAACTATTACGCTTTTGCACTTGCGTTTCCAATTTTCTAACCGTAACCTTTGAATTTATCACTATCTAGAGACCTGAGCAATGGGGTTCAAGTAAAGGTCGATTTCAAATTGGCAAAGTTCTTGAAAACTACAGCAACAATACTTGAACAAGTCATGTGGACAGTTTTAATTGACTTAAAACTGTTGTTTTCAATCAGGTTTCACTCACAAGGAGTAAAATTGGTAACTAAGTAACTCCATGTTCTTGTGCAATGGACACCGAAATCATATTTGAGGAAGCTTAATTTCGGATCTCTGTCTAGCTATATTTATGAGTAACCCTGTGTCCTTATAGTTCTACAAAATGTCATGTCCAAAGGTTGCAGTCCTACAAAAGGATAGGGTTGAAATTTAAAGGAGTTTGGACACTATCAGATGCATAATATCAGTAAAGCTGAAAGATATGTATATCGGCAGAAATTATTGCTTACATTATTGTAATTAGCTGACTTTTTCTTTTTTTTTTACAAAGTATATTAATGTAGCTTTGGGATAGAGAAAGAGATTATAGATGTTTAGATTTAAACTCTTGACCTGTTGAATGTCACTTGAGTGATTGAATAAACCAACTTATTGGTTCTTGTTTTGAAAATTATTTTGTGCACTGGAGTCCAAAGCAGCTTTATGGAGGTTTATAGTGGGAATTAAAAAAAAAAAAAAAACAGGAAGTTCTCTAACCAATCCTCATTTCATAAACTTTGATTCCAACAAACATTAGTTTACTTACTAACCACTCCAACTTCATTTAAAATCTAAACAATAGGGTACTAGAGAACAAAGAAATAATTATAGCCTTTCAGATACCCCACTTTCATCATTTGTCTGAATGGAATTCTATCGAATTATTATGATACTTGGAAAAAGAGGGGATGGGGGATGGTTTTTGACCAGACTATTCCAACATATATATGTTGCATATTAATGCAGAGAATAAATGAACATGGCATGATAAAATTATTCACCAAAACCAAACTTTCATCAACCTTTTCAAAGCTATGCTTTAACCACTGTATGGCAAGAAAATTTTTTTTGCAGTTCTTGTTGGCATCTTTACTAGCATGAAATGGGTTTTTTTAATCTTTGCCATTCCTTGCCGCTAAAATCTTGTGCAAGCTCTCAGTCATCTGCCAATATTGCAGGGAGGATGGTATTCTCTTTCATTTGTGAGTCATAGATGGAATGGGCAAAGATTTGGAGGCAGGTCATGGGATTTTTCTTAAAACTGGACTCTTCATACAGTGAAAATGTAATAGAAGATAAGGGTACTCAAACCAAGCCTTAGACATTGTAATTACAAGTTAATTGTACATTTGGAACTTTTGTCCATCAACTTGACTTTCCCTTTTGGATACCTCAAAATCATGTATATCTATACAGTTCAACTGCTTCATTATTAGATGATCATAAAAGAGAAATAAAGGTCAACAAGAGTGGATAATAAAATGCCAAGAGGCCTACATTATTCTGAAAAGTAGTCAGGAAAGGTGAAAACTGGTGATAAATTATAAGAAATGGGGACGAAGATTATAATGCTCAAATGATGTGGTAATCTCAGCAATATCCTTTGTATGGTAGCTAGGAGCAGAGACATTTTGGTTTAAGGTTGACGCATACTTCTGTGGAAGACAAAATTGCAGTATCATTGCTCTTAGCTGTCATCTCACTTTATTTGATCAAAAAGGTTTTGCAATCAGTCCTGCAATGAGTGTGGATTTGACTAAAGATGAAAGTCTCTAAATGCCCTACTACACATCGAAATTTAGCTAGTTCTAGGGAGAAATGATCAAAAGAAACAAAGAAAGATCACAAATTGCAGCAAAAGGTTTTTTTCTTTTTTGTTGAACACAGATTTCAACAATTAGACTGCTAAGAAAAAAAAAAGAAGAAAAATGATACATAATTTATCTTGATGCGGAGTCCCAGATGTCACAAACATTTCATGAACAAACAAAGAACTTGGCATCAAAACTTGAGAGGAAGCAAGTTCTGTCTACTGCTGTAAGGAAATGATTTCCAAGCTGTTTGCTCCAAAATGCAGTACCCAGAAATATTACTTACATACATTTGCAAGGGTTACAATCCTAAAAATTCTAAAATCAGTTTTTCATTTTCCTATGCAAGTGATGTTTGGTGAAGACAATTTCTGATGTTTCAGGGAAATGCAACCTCGAAACTGATCAAAGGCTCTGGCGGACGGTTAATTTGGATCATAAAATCTCTGAGAATTGACAAAGCTCAGCAGCTTTGTTCTCCAACTTAGCCGGTCCAATAAAAAAAAATGGTGCATTGGATCTTCACCTATATACTTTTTTCATCCAAATGAATGAACCTTTACATCCTTAACTCCTTAACCATGTTTCATTTATTTATAACAAGAGAACACATATTCAAATATAAAATTCCTTATCCGACCAACAGATATTGCTCAAGTGGCAAAAAAAATTTACCCATCTCTTGGTTATGTGACTTTAAATTGTTAAGGAATATGGAACCAAGTTTCATAATAGATTTGTTTATAATTTACTAGATATTATTCGATATAATTTATTAGATATTATTTGATGGATAATAAAACTTGTAAAAAAAAATTAAAGGAAATATATTTTTAATTTGATTTGCAAAAGAAGAATTCTAAAAGTAAAAAGATACTTAATAAGCAAGTTTGTATTGTTATAAATAGACGAAATCTTTGTAAGGTTAAGTACGAAAAAAATATGTAAGAAAATTATAAGATTTTATAAGATAGACCTCCCAAAAGACTACTGGAGCTTTTTATTTTATGGATGTGTTTGTTTGTATGGTACATAGGAGTAAACTAGAGGAGACTGAAAGAGTTTATATAGGTATAATGCATTGGTACATATGAATATATGTTTATTTTGTGTTGAAAAAGTACATATAGGATATGTTTGTTTGTGTTGAGAATACTTCATAAGACTAGAAAAAATTGAGAGGGCCCTATGGGTATTAGTTATGAGTATTTGATTTGATTTGATTTGATATTTGTATGTAATTGTTTACAACTAATGGATCTTGTTTCTCATCTATGAAAGTAGGTCGGTTGGATCGAATCATATTAAATTATTATCTCTTATGTGTTTCATTTATTATTTGATTATGCTTCTATTGGTGTGATTAGATTAGGGCTTTTTAGTTTAACAAGTAGTATCAGAGCTGAAGGTTCAAGCTATGGGAAGAGGTAAGTCCAGAGAAACTAAACTCAAAGAAAAAGTTCGAATTTGTGTTTTGAAGATCGGTTTGCATGAAGTGTGAAGACACACAAGAGAAGATAATTATAAGACTTTCATTACAGGTGAAGTCAAGCATATCTAGCATGAAAATAGATGATTTGATGAAATTTGAGTCAATGTGAAGATTGTTAGAAATAGTGACTTAAATCTCATAACAGATTTGTTTGAGATTTGTTAGATATTGCTTGATAAATAAAAAAACTTGCAGAAAAAAAATTATAAAAGGAAATGGATTGTTAATAGGTAAATTTGATTTGTAGAAAAAAAATTTTAAGAGTAAAAAGATTTTTAATACACAAGTTTGTATGATTATAAATAGGTGAAATCTCTGCAGAATTAGATATGAGAAAAATATATAAGAGAGTTGTAAAGTTTTATGGGATAGACATCCCATAAGACTATTAAAGATTTTTATCTTATGGGTGTATATATTTATATAATGCATGAGAGTAAATTAGAAAAGATCTAGACAGTTAACATAGGCATGGTGAATGGGTATATATAAGTATATATTTGTTTGTGTTGAAAGAGTGTATATGAGATGCGTTTGTTTGGATTGAGAATACTTCATAAAACTAAAAAAGATTGAGAGAGTCTATTGGTATTAGTTACGAGTGATTTAATTTAATATTTATTTGTAATTTTCTACAACTAATAGATATTGTTTCTCATTCATGGAGGTAAGTCAATTGGATCGAATCATGTTAAATTATTATTTTTTATGTGTTTAATTTATTATTTGATTATATTTTTATTGGTGTGATTAGATTGAGATTTTTTAGCCCAATATGAATTTGTTGAGAGAAAAAAATAAATTTTTTTATAAATTTATTAAACCCTATATAAATAAATTAATTTGAACCAACTTGAGAAAAAAAAAAACTGGATTAAACTTAAAATTTTTTATCGCTCAAAAAAAAATTCTTTACGCAAACCGTGCCAATGCTTAACCATGATTATTTACTTCATGAGCTTTTCGCTATCCTATGGGATAATATTTCCAGTAACGTGAAAACTATTTCCTGCCGATTCTAAATCCAGACAAGCTAAAAATAGAACACCCTTTCCCACTTACAGGTTTTTTTATTCTGATTTTTCCTTCTATTTCCCCTTTGCCTAGCATACCCTTAAATCTTCTTTTCACCAACGACCCAATGGGCAAAATTTTACCCGTGATCATAGGTTAGTACTTTGACAGAGACGGGCCACCGGGGAACATGGTCCGAGAGAAACCAAACAAGAAACATTGTCAATTTCACAAACCCTCAGGAGCCAGGACCCAAGCAGGAAATTACAAAGAAGACAAGTTTGTTTTGGCAATAAATTGGACAAAGTCAAGGTTCCAATCTTATCAAATCTTGTTCAATTCCATCTCTTTCAAATAGTCCGTACCAGTTGCCAGTCCCCTACTCTACTCACCTGTTAAAAGAAAAAGATGAAAATAAATTTTACTTCCGAGAATCTTTGATTTAATGCGAGAGCTCAATTAATGGATTTGAGATTTGACCGTATCTGGGAATCTTTTTGTAACTATTTCCAGATGCCCTAGTTGCAATATCTTAATCATCCACGTGCACAAGGTGAAGCTCGACCTGTAACTAGAAAGTATGGTAAAAGGACAATCTGATTACAAGATTGTGGTACCAGAATCTTTTCTGTAGGTTAATGCCTCAATGGCCAACAATTTGTGCCCCTACCATCCAGAGCAAAATCAGCCTTCACCTTCCCTAGTCCCCACTTCCCCCCTATTTACATTATTCATTCTGAGCAAAGCACAATAGCAATAATGCAGTTTCTCACATGCTTTGATAGGGCTACTCTCTGACAAGCATATCTCACGGGCTGGCACTATCTCAATTGTTTACATAAGAAGCCTTGAAAAGATACCCAAGACATAACAATAAAACTTTGGACAGAATTCAATGAGCCATTTGGCCCTCGACCACTTCCAAGGTTCTCTTTCAATCAGTTAAAATTAACAGAGTAGGGCAGCATATCGAGAAAATTTGTAACTAAATTGCTTGCGAAACAATGGTTAAGCGGAATATCACACGCAAGTAGCCGCACACTGAGTTAATACAATCATGTCAGGTTCCAGACAACGTCGAGGTCTTTCATCAAACAAACACACACGATAAAAGTTCAACAAACAAAGCATTTTACAAACTAAAGATCCTGCGTCGGAACAAGGCACTTGTCCAGACTCTAATCTGATTGAATCCTAAAGTTACAAACGCCAGGCCTTGATGGTTTTATAATTTTAGCAGACTAAAAACAGGCTTACATGATATAAATTCCCTCGTGAAGAGAACATATAAGTAAAAACATACGAAAGCAGATACCCATGATCTCCTGCCCACTTCAGCATCCTCTAATCTCTTTCAGAAAGAATCTTGAATGTGCTTCAACATCTCCTCCAGAAAGGCTGCTGCATGGATAGCCAAAATCATGTTTGATGCTAGCTAGTTCCGGTTCCTGCATTTTTCCACGGCCCTTGGGGCTGCAACACAAAAACAAAAGCTCCATGAAAAGAGAAGTCAATGGGTTTTAAACATACTTTAATTAACATGAACAAGCACTGTAGAAACAGAGTATTTTCATATGCTCATATGCTCTAGACAGAACAAAGCTCATCTTGGGCATAACAGCAATATGATAGAGTACAACTTTTGCTTTGCTATGACAAATGGTAACCCACTTTCAAGTTTCAAACTCGAAAGAACCTGAGTCAACTCAGTAAAGCACTAATTCTGATATGCTTTTTTCTGTTTACAAGAGGATAAGTAGTGGTATTTAGTCTAAAAATGGAGATACGTTAAGAGATCTGCAATGCCTAATAATCACATGTTTAGATATGCAAACCACTGCCATAAATAATTAAGCATCGGCCAGACCTTAGTTCAACAGCTATGCTGATGCAATATTGCAGACGGAAGGGGCAAGAAGAAATTATGATGGCATTATTATTTAGACTTCAAAGTTCGAACACTGCATCATTATTTAGATGTTGTTAAACAGTGCCAAAATTTTATGCGAAGGTTTTGAACTTTAATGTCCAATTAGTAGGTTGGGGCACATAAAAGGCTTTTGTGAACATAAGAATACTCGAAGGAGAATTGTCTATAAATATGTATATTATCCATATTGTCAGAAGAAGATGTAAATATAGAAACTGGTCGCCATACTAACTTATGCTGTGACACTAAGTTGATGAAGAATAAACACATAGAAATATTTACCAAGTCCAATGGCATCAGAGCTTTTCATGATCCTCAGCCTTTTGCAGGTATCAACAAACATCCTGAAACAAGTATCAAATTTGAATTGAGCTACAATAAACTACCATTATTTGAGTAGAAGATTAAGCAATAAATGCTAACATGCTGAACTTCATAATGCACCAATATGTTCCGACTCAGATAGATGCAGACAAACAGTAACATACCGAACTTTGAAATTATGTGGCTAGAGTATTAAAATGTGGGCAAAAGAACCATCATGCCAAAAATTGGAATCTATTGGGGAAATTATTGCAGCTCAAGGAACATGTATGAATTTTCCTATATCACGATAGCATACATGTTCTGGCCAATGCAAATTTTTTACCTTTCTATTTTTGACTATGGTCAGCTAAATAAAGGGAAAAAACAGACAATTTAGTGGTCAAACCAATGATTACATGCATGCATCACCATTATTACATAATTTTTCTCTAGAGCTAATGAACAAGTGTTCCTTTCCTTTTTTTTAAGGACTCCTACAAAAATCCTATAGATACTATATGAGGGATAATTTGCACTTTGCACTTATCCTTACTAATTCAAAGATGTTCTTACTTCTCAGCATTTCTTTAAAAGCTCAAGACAGACCAGAAAGCATAACAACAGATTTCTAAAATAATATGGCAGAAACAATTTCTGTTTTGTGCCTTGCTTTGGTTTATCTGACTCCTGTGAGTGCATTTTGCATAATCGTACCATCAGTAAGCATTTTTTTTTTTTTTTACTTCTTCAGAAGTAAAATGGCTGACATTTTGCTAATAACCTACAAACACATTCTTATAACGGCAATTCAACTGCCAAAGTATAGATACTGTCATAATCATTGAACTGGCAGGAAGCACAAAATGAGAAGCAAACAGATAAAAGGGGGCTTAGAGCTTACTCCCATGGAACATCACCAACAAGCATCCAGTCACTGTCTTTATCCTCATAAGTAAGAACATATTCTGATCCATGCAGCAGATCCTTCAGCTTGCTTTCACTCAGCAGCTCCCTACCCAGAGTTCCATGAGATCCACATTGACCTGAAATCATAGTGAAATAGCAGTAACTGGATCCATGCAAATAAATGCTGTCTTCAAAAAAAAACAGCTGTGCATGAATTACGTACATATAAAGTCCACAGCCTAAAATCTTTATATTGAAATAGCTCACCTATGGTAAAACAGCTGAACATCTTCTCAAGAAATGAAGATAGTTCTTGATAGTTAGAGTAGTTTTTCAAGTCTACTTTCCTCAAATAAGGAGCACCATCCATGCTGACCTTAACAAACAGAGCCCCAGGCCCTGCTTTTCTATCTACTTCATCAGTGTTCTTTGAAGTGGTGGCCAATGAATTCTTCCTAAATGATCTAATAGGAGGCCAACCTACAACCTGTGCCCTGTAAAAGGAGGAGGATCAGAGAATCATCTCATGGTTATCCAAAATTTATAACTGAAAACCATGCACACTTACTTGGTAGCAGGTGCTCCACTGTTAATATTTGCAGATGATGTATTAGGATTGGGCCTAGTCTCACTGGCAGCATGAGGCCTGTCCTGTACCACCTTCTGTTTCGTGATCTCTTCGGCCTTTGTTGGTTGAGCCCCAAGGTTCTCAAGCACAGAACCAGATTTCAGTCCCGAGTTCGAACAAGGCCTGGGTGACAACATCACATCTGCTTTTGAATTAGAAAGAAATTTACCCTGCAACATAGATTAGGTACTTTGCATGTTAGAGTTAATTAATATTAGTCCCGCTGTTCATTAATAGCAGTGATTCCTACCTCTGAGAACCCATCCATTAAATCAGAGAACCCTCTTTTGTTGCCTGAAACGACAGCCTTCTGTGATGCGGAGCAGTGACCATCACTTGAAGGATGCAAAGGGAAAAGGGGCTTCTCATCAAGTTGAGCAGCGCTTAACAAGCAAAGCTCCGGATTTCTTTCTGGCGACTGCAATCCAGGAAGCCCAAGCCTAAGCTCCGTTGCCTTGAGATTCAAACTAGCCTTGCTTTCCTCAGATGCAGGGGAGACAACAGAGCTATCCGTGGAAGGACAATCAGACAAGCCCATGTAGTTGCGCTCCTGCAATTCAGCACTATTCTGGCACACACTATTCATGGACTCTGAAGAACCCAGTAAAGTTACATTGCTCTGAACCCCTTCTTCCTCCACGCCGAGCAGCGGCGGAGACATCAGAATTCCAAAATACCACACACACCCTCAACACTTCACAGCCTGCTAAATTTAAAGATAACCAAATTTATCATTTGAAGAATTAAATTTAAAGCTGCATATATACAGCAATTGCTGGCTACCCCTATTTACAAACTATAAACCATCTCCAATCAAATTAAACAGAATAAAGCTTTAAATAGATCCTTAAGAAATAAGAGAATTTAAGGGATAAGATAAATTAAAACAAGCGTGAATCTTAGGATTAGAAACGTCACCTTTTCTTTTCAAATGTCGGAAAATCCTATGAAATAATTGGCTTATCCAAGAAAGAAATTTCAAGAATTCTTGCAACTGAAATAATGATAAACTAAACTATGAAACATCAAACAAATTGGTTCGTTACTGAAAATTACATAGCTGCAATTTGAAGCATTTTCTATTGAGCATTGACAGCTGTAAATGGATGCAAAAAGAAAAAAAATAGAACAACAAAACCACACGCACGCGCCAAAAGAAGCGAAGAAAAAGGGAAAGAGAAATTTTCAAAAAAGAAATGATGGTATATAAAAAGAAGCAAATAATTGTAGCATGTTTTGTTGCTGAGAAAATGGCTAGAAAAATGGACTTTAAACCTAAGCTTTTAAAGCTTAACTAAGATCAATAAGTTAAGAGACGAGCTAGCATCCTATACCCTCTTTAACTGTACGGAGAACGAACTGAAGCGACAATCCTGCATTTTTAACTTTCTTATATTCCCTTCAACTTTTCCTCAGTTTTCTCAGGAAACAAACACCAGTTAACAAGAAAGCACGAGCCAAAAAAACAACAAAAATAGAAATTTAAAAAAAAAAAGCTGAAACAAGATTTTCACTATTTTCACTTCGAAGCAGAAGCGAAAAAAAAAAAGGGATTTGACAACAAAAAAATAATTACCTGATTGGATTAATAGATTAGAAACTGAAGAATAAGATCAAAATCAAAATCTTATAATTTTATTGGTTTGATTTTTACTTAGAAGCAAGCAATTTTCTCTTGGTAACAAAAGCTTATTTGCTGTCCGATGTGAAACTCCTGCAGCATTAAAATAAACAAACTTTAAAAAATTATAAAAATACTTTTGTTTCATAAAAAAAACTCTTCCTTTCCTTTTTTTTAAGTCTTTTTCTTCTGTCTGCCCCCTGCCTTTCGCTTAATTTTAATTCGTTTATTCTGTTTTCTTTTTTTTTCTAATTGTCCGCCGGACGATTAGAGGGAATGCAAATCAACGGCTATGGATTTATGGATTAACCAAGCGGTCAATTTTTTTCTGCGCTTTGATCATTGATAATGATAAATAAATATTTATAAAATTATTTTTTATTGTGAATTCGTTTTTAATTTTTTTAAGGTTAAAAAGTTATTACAGATTTTTTATAATTTTTTATTATTTTATCAAAACAAATGTTATATTTTTAACATTATTTGTAAAGTTTAAAAATTTTATTATTGATAATTTTTTATTAATTAATAATTCTGATGTGTGAATGAAAAATTATAATTGCCGACAATTTCTTTTTCACGCATAAAAAAACTTAAAGTCGTCGGGCCGAGCTTATTCTTAAATTTGACATAATTTTGTTATAATATTAGTTTATTATGCTTTTTTATATTGGATATATTCCAGAAAAAACAATATTAATAAATTAATATTTATTACACCTAATTAATTAATAACATGTCAACAAGATTAATCTCCATATTTGCCAAGTAAATATAAACTCAGTTGTCACGTTTCTGTTAAGGGGATTGATGTTTAAACTCCTTGTCAACTTGCCTATCAGGATTTCTTCGACCATGGAGATAGCTTACCCAACTACTTTTATTAACGTCCTATCAACGTATCATTTTATAATATATAAATTTATATTTAATTTATTTAAAATTATTAAATATAATATGTATTTATTTACGTGATTCTTTTTGAATTTTTACCTACTGCAATTGATTTTGATTATATTACCTTTTGTTATTTCTTATATAAAGTAAAAAAAAATATGTAAACACATTATGAATAATTTATTTGTAAACTTCCTTTATATTTTTTATGGTTTTTTTCGAAAACTTAAAGACATTTGATTTATTTAAATATTATAACATATTTTAAAAAATAAACTTAAACAACTCTTAATCGTATTTTTATATTGTATGTCCAAATTAGTCCTATTGACCAACCAGGGCATCTATACCAAAAACATTATCATAAAATTATAGTAAAAAAAATCGGATGTATAATTTCAAAAAAAATTTAAAAAAAAAGAGAAAGAATATAATACACGGAGGCTTTCATTTCATGCATGGTAGAGTAAAATGCTATGTCTCTTATAATTATGTTTCCCATAATATCATAGGTAGTGGGCAGATTAATAATGTGGGCCAAGGTGTCTTTTGCCCGAATATATTATTGTCATTTACCTCTTTCATTTTGTTGGTACACTCGTCTTTGCTGCACAGGGCCATTCTATCAATCATAAACTAGGACGTGTCCCAAATCACTGCCCTTGAGTTTAGGTCAGGATAAGCCCGATAAGACTATACTCCCTAGGGAGGGAGGAAGGGTCCTTGGCTTTCACGGTGACAAGGAAACCATATATAAAAATACCATATTACCCCGATTCAACTATAAATTTGAATTTTTATTAATTTTTAATATAATTTCTTCCTTTTTAATTAACATTCAAAATAAGAGTTTTTGGGCTTTAAATTTTCGAAAGAGATCATATTTTCAAGAAATGGTCATTCAATTTAAAAATACAAATAGTTAATTGATACATTTTTAACCAAAAAATCTAATAATGTAATTTTATTCTTTCTCTTTTATTTTTCATTTTGTTAAACTTGTTTGTTTTTTAACATTTATTACTTATAAGTGTGTAAATGATACATTGATACTCATAAACTACTCAAATTTGACTCGAATAAAATTTAAATTTAACTTAATTATTATCGAATTGAGTTTAAACTTAAATAACTTGACTTATCGATCGAGCAAAGTTTGAATATTTTTATACCTCAGCTCAAGTAGCTCGTAAGTCTAATTGAATTTTTATATTTTAATATATTTTAATTAATAAAATATTTTAATTTGAGTTTGAATTTGAATAAATAATTAAATTTTATTAAATATAAAAATTAAGATTATTTTAAAATATTAATCGAATTTAATTGAACGAATTCGAATAGTTCAATTTTAATCTCGAGTTGAATTCAAGTTAAAAAAAAATGATCAAATTCAAATCAAGTTTTGAATCTCAAATTTAAAATCAAGTTTAAACTTAATATTTATCAGTTCAAACTCGATTGATTACACCCTATTTACATGAATAAAATATGAAAAGAAAAAGTCATGTCCAAGAAAAATACACAGTTTCTATTTAAAGTGCATGCAAAAGTAAAACTAAAGAAAATAATAATTGAAATGATTTAAATTCAATTAAACGTATATGCTTAAATAAACATTTACACCTGAGATATTTTATATTTTTTTAAAATTTTCTTTATTTGGTTTTATATAATTTCACTAATTAAATTAAAAATTTTCTATATAAAGATGTTGCAATTTTGAAGATAACAAATATTACAAATATTAAATTTAAATTCAATTATATAACATATGACTTCTTAAAAATAATTATATTAATTAATTAAATTAAAACTTAAGTTCAAATTAATATATTTTATACCATGATACGAATTTCATCCATATTAATATAATATAATATATATACAAATCAATTTTGTGACGGGAGGAAAATAGAAATGTTAACCTCCGTCCTTACACAATCATGATGCTTTTTTCTTTTAATATATAAACTTTTACTATAAACACATTTAAAGACAATTTGCCAATAAAGGAAGGAAGCAAAGGAAATTAAAAAAAAAAAAAAAAAAAGAAGAAAAGGTCTTGTTTAGCTAGATATAACATTTTCAACCACCCCACTCATTGCTCATCTTACATATATATATATATATATTATTTCTATTTTAGCAAATGGAGATTCCCTCCCCCATTTGCCCCCTCATCCCACATGTTACTTTGCAAAGAAAGAACTTCCTGATTTTAATCTCACAATCACGAAAACATAGTCCACTCACATGAATGACCTTAGTGAATCCCACCAACTATTCTCACATGCTGGTAGCACCATTAAGTTGGGTCCTATGGGTTTCACTCAAACGGGCCCCATGGTTTCCACTAAATAATGACCCACTCATCATGTTTTTTCAAATAATCTTACTTTAAGGATACAGAAAAATTAAGATTATAAGAGTTAAATTTTAAATATTAAATTTATTGCATATTATTTTTTAAAAATAATTGTATAATTTAACTTTATTAAATATCTAATTTTATTCATGCCTTTTATGAATATATATATATATTAAGGGATGATTTTTACAACAATTTATTTATCAGAGAGATAAATTATTCCAGTAAATTAAAGTTAGAGCTTTACAAATAAATATGTAATATGAAGAATAAAAAGAACCATCCTTGCCTATCCTTTTATTATTTAAAAAAAATTTACTTATTAAAATATATTACATTAAATTAATATATTATAAAAACAAATAGTAAACAAACTATCCGAATCAATTATAATTTTTATATTTAACATTAAATTATAATTATTAAAATTAAAAATTTAACATTTTATCTACAAATTAATGAGTATGAACCTCTCCTGCTTATTACTTAGTAAATGATATCCAGTGGAGTAATTATTGAAGGTATGTACTAATATGATTTCCAATTAATCTAAAAGATTTGAAGGGTGGCAGAGAAATTTTGTTAAATAAAAGGGAAAAATTAGTAATTAAAATAAAAATAAAGAGCAAAAGAAGATCGAAACTGAGAGAGAGAGAGAGAAAGAATAGTGTGAGTTACGTAGGGATAGCATTAAGGTGGGGAAGAGAGACAGAGAGAGGTTTTGAGAGGGGACAGACAAAAACAGAGTGAAAGCATATGATCAGTCGGGGGACAAGAAAGCGGTTTTTGATTTGGGATTGCCGGGTGCAGAACGCGACTTATAACTTCCTTCATTTCTTCTCTCTTGCATCACACGCTCCGTGTTTCGTACTCCAAACACGCGCCAATCAACAAGGAGATGTGGGGGAGTAAGAAGAAATGTGGGGCCCTCAGGGTTCGAAGAAGTTCGATGATGGTGTCCGTGTGGGAAAGCACGCTCGTTGGATTTGATTCTTTTTTGGGATATTAAATCTTTTGTGGGAAGATTTTTTTTACTGGAATATAATTTTTTAAGGGATAGGAAGCGTTTTAGTAACCATCGATAAGCGCCCTGCCACCCGCTGTTGCACGCTTCGCCCTTAACCCATGCAAAAATGGGGTATTATCGTGTACATGGTTTCTCGGCATAATAATCCTGATCATTATGATCATCATCATCAACATTCCTCTCCAAATATAAAATACTTCAGAGTGGTGTAATTATCCAAATTTATTTTATTTGTGAGCTCTATGCAGTTAACAGTATACACACATGATACTTCAGAGGAAAATTTTAGTTGGTTGCCACATATTTCAGCAGATACTTCGGGATTTTGTCCTATAAAAAAATGTTATTAAAATTAAATTCCAACCATGAAGATCATGGATTTTTTTGGGGACTGGTTCAATTGCAACGCCTCCAAAGGTAGGTCAAAAAAGTGGGCCACCAGCTCTATGAGGCGAGCCAGGTAGATGTCATGGTGTTGGGCCCCTTAAGTCTTTAAGCAAGCCTCGTGGCCGTAAGCTTTTGTTCTTTTAATTAATGACGTAATAATAAAAATTATTTGAAATTTTATATTAATTTATTCATATAATTATTTTAAAAAATAAATTTAATTAATTTAAAATTTAAAAACTATTATTTATAATATATTTTTTCTATTTTGGGAGCACGATTTTGTAGGAAAAAATTAAAAAAACAAAACAAAAATATATGGGAATGTGACATGTCAAACTCGTTCTAGTTTTTTTGAGTCAGAACTCAGAAATGTTGTATGTTCAGTCTTTATTGTAATCCGGTGACCATGTCTGTGAGAGCACACGAGTCAAGGCAGAATTGGATAATGTTATTATTGTTTTTGAAAGCTAAACCCTGTAAATATTTTATTGTATTTACTGCTCTAATGTGGATATTTTATGTTTTTATTAATGTAAAAGTCTTATGGCTGAGCCTGCCTTCAATATCTTCACTTTGTTTTGGCAATTGGTAAAGTTTGATTCTAATTACAAAATACCGGTTTGGGATGGGCCTGAATTTGCATTACTATGTAGTTTAACTTGGAAGATTATTGCATGAATGATAAAACTTCTCAGGACCCAAAGTTCATGGGCCTATTAATTAGAATGGAGCCAATAATAAAAGTGGAGGAAAGGTATCTTCAGGCTTTGTCAGAGTTTAATCCTCTTCTCAAAAAATCTTAAAGATATATTATCATACATCAATTGGCCTAATTCTTATGGATAGGAATTTGATCTTTTATATTTAGCATCTTGGTACGTAAGATAGGCTTTTTGCAAAAGAAAAGTTGGGTTAGGGGTAACTTGAGTGTATCCACTACCTTAAAAGAAATATTACACTACCAATATTAGAAAATGGGCTTAAGCAGTCCGTTTATGAATGATCAATTTAGCTTGGCTTTACCATAAATCTTAATTCAATGGTTGAGCAATCAAAAAAAGTTTGATTGGGGAGAAAGAAAATGAGAAGGAAAGTAAAAGATTTTAATTCGATGGTTAAGCTACAAGTCATTGCATGAATCCTTACTGTCTGATTGAATTCTTTCATCCTTCTTAATTCTTATCAAGTTAAACTTTTCTCGAGAGATGTCACTTAAATTGGTAGAAAGGATGGATTGTTGAACCAGGAGCTTGAGATTCAAGGTTGCTAGGATTATAGTGCAACAGTATGGCACAATTCTTGGAACTGACCGTTAATCAAAGCAAAAATGGCATGGCATGTTTAACAGCAGGATGCATAATCTGATCAGATGATAAATATAATACAAACAACTATTAGCTGGTAAGAACCAAAATAGTATGAAAAGTAGTTGTCTGCACCCAGCAATAAACAATCCCTGAATACCCAAAAAAAAATTTTACATCTTGTCCTCTGTCCTAATATCTGTACGTAATTCTTTATACTTCAAATCACTTGGAACAGGGGATGTATAGTTAATTCAATGGCAAATAGTAACATACAATTTAGTAAGTAATTAATTTACGAATAATAAAACGGCTCCGAAAGAGCTGTAGGTTTCTGTACTGTGATCGTAATCTTTTCCATTGTCGCTGGCTCGCATGGACAAGCCATTGCTATGAACCTTGGGACCTGATCCCCTGGCATCAAAACCGGCAGGCTCTGCCTTACAATTTTTTGCCTTGGCTTCTGTTTTAAACACTCAGATATAAGTACACGAATCGTTAGTTTTTGTTTAAGGTAACAATAACAATTGCACTACATGAGTACAAGATTGAGCGGGGACATAAAAGAACAGTATAATTGACAACCTAAAGTAATAGAAAAAAAAAAAAAAAAGAATAAAAGGAGGAATACCATGACGGGAGATGCAGGTTGAACGTCCGGTGAATGATTGATATCTGATTGAATATCGTTGTTGTTATCCTGATCATGACCAGAAGATTGGAGGATCAGTGCCCGAATCTTTTTCCAGTTGAGGTAACAAATAAGAGCCCCGCTTATGCAAAGCAACAAGATCAAAAGAAGGGCTAAACCAAGAGGAAACCCTATGGATGGCCTACTTGACGATTCAACATTCTCCATCGTTCTTTTTTTCTTGTTCCTTCATGTAAATGATACGTAAAGAGAAAATGGCATAGAAAATAGCTAGCTAGCTAGGCGGTGCAAAATCGCTCGCAGATCGATAGTGGTGCTCATTGTTTTGGTTAAAAAAAAAATGATAGTGTTGGTGGGTTGCTGAGTGTTGTGCACGTTAATGTTGGTCGTAGCACTCCATCAAGTACGGAATATGCGGGTCCCCTTTGCACATTTCTTGAATCTCTACAGTGTTTGAGAGAACTTGTTTCAAAGAATTTAAAAATGAGTTACTGTCTCTCATTCTCTGCCACCATTTCTATAATCTGCTAGAACCGCTCATGCTTATTTTGTGGAGTAAACTTCATCACTTCCGTTACTTTTTCGCCAAGTTTCATTTTCATGGGCGATCTAAAAAATTCTGATTCTTTAACGCAGGATCTCTAAATTTTATTGCTCTTGACTCTCTTCAAGTTTACCTTGACTCAGTTGAGATAGTTTTTCCAGGAATTGTAGATAAAAGCATATAGCAAATAGTGGTAATTGTCTGCTTTAATTTGCTATCACATGTCAACAGTTTTTGACCTACCTAATTAATTCCACTGGCTGCATTTCTTAGCACAATGTTAAGATGATTTTGCCCCCACCATTACAAATTTCCGGAATAAAATTCCATCCATCAGCCCATAATGTGCTGACTTTTAACAATGCATTCTCCCAAAGTTCTTGTCACCTTTTTAGTTTATTCTTCTTCTATAATCATATAGTGTCAAGCAAAAGGGTTTACTTGTAATCTCACACACCCAAAACGAAATCCCTTGAAAAACACTGCAGAATTTCAGTTCATTTGGGTACTCTACAGCTCGAAAAGTAGTCATTATAAAATTTTGCTTTTAGCCACCTCCGTTCATCGTGCTCTCGCCTTTATGTATAGAATTAATGGAGCTTCCTTCAGTTTTTTTAAAATACTGTGTTTGATATATGGTGAACATAAATGTATAAAAAATAAAAAAATATTAATATCGAACATATGTTGAACTAACATAAAAATTAATATCCACTTATGTACAACAATAAAGACTTTGTTTAGTAAGAAAAATGAAAAAGAATAAATATAAAAAACTTCTTAATTTAATAATTAAATTATAAAATAAAAAAATAATTATAAAATTTAACCTTTAAATTAATAAAAATTTCATCTTTTTCTTTTTCCTCAGGAAAGCCGAGGTCCGTCACCAGGCAGAGAAATTAAAAGCTAATTTGTATAATTTCCAACTTCCAAGATCAAGGTGGTGGCATGGTGCGTTTTGTACGAACAGATACATAATGACATAGCCTTCGCTGATGATATATTCACTTGTTCAGTGACCTTTGAATTTGATTCGCTTATATTTTAGGTCCTAGTCTTTTTCATTGTCCAATCATCCATCAACTCGGCTGCTTCTGCATTCCACTTTCAACTCAAAGTGGAATGTACAATCATTTATAGAATATAAATCTATGTCTAAGACGAGTAAAGGAATTGCGGGTGGAGATACATGCACCAGCCAGTAGAAAATATTTACCTGGTTTTGGAGTTTCCAGGAATTCTTTTGGGGCACTTGAAATCCATTGAAAACAGGGTTGCTTACATGATCTACAGTTCAGAGCAATTTTAGTGCTGAAGCAGGAATTCCTTGTTCTACAAATTACTATAAAACTATCTCAAATTGAGTCATAGCAAACTCATTAAGATTGCAAGACATGACTTGTTAGCAACCTAAAGGCTATGAAAGATGAGATGAACATGGTATGTGGTAACATATGTATGGCACCACAATGGTTTTATGCAGCAAAAGATTCAAGACTAAATGGCTTACTCATCTTATTCAATTACCTTGATGACAGATACCATGGGTAATGATCTTAGTTCTTAGCAAAATGATTAAGTGCCCAAAACATTGTTTCTGGTTTTTGCAAAAAGTAAAAGCATCTGGGTGCCCTCCCTTCTAACTTTTTATGTCTTGTATTAGTATTGTTCAGGTATATAGAATCTTCATCCGTGACAAATCCCTGGCGGTTTTTCTCACCGTCAAGGAAGCAGTCCATTGGCTCAGTCAGAGAGGAGGTTTTATGAGGATTCTAGCTGTGTGAACCGGGGATGTAATGGAGCTGAGTCAAGCCGAATTCGATATCATTTAGGGATAACATCCCTAGTGTGAACCACTGGTAATATACCGAACTGAAGTGAGCTGTGATTGGCTGTAAAATCCGTTGCTTGTTGTTAAAATGCTTTAGTGATCCAGGTCACCCGATTTTTATATCTGAGCAAACACTCATGGCATTTGGTGTGCTTCCACCAAACTATATATTCATTTCGATGAACCCAGATAGCCCATAAGATAGAAACAAATTGACCAGAGAACCAGTGGTGATCAAGGGATTGCAGCTACTTCTTGATCCAAGAGATGGTAATATCAGTGATAAAGCAGTCGGTTCGGATGGAGAGATGAGATATAGGAATCCCAGACAGCTCTGGCAAGTTGAAATTGAAGAAACAAGTGCTAGCTCCAGTGATTCATCCTCATGGTTACAAAACACACATTGAGCAGAAACTCCAATGTTGCATTTCATTAGTTCACATCGAACTGGAATGAAATTATTACAGATCTTATTCCACAGTAAAATAACCAATTTGAAAGGGAGTTTTAAGGCCCACAGGTTCTTCTAGATTTTAGATTGCTTTACCGAAATCGATCCCCTAAATTCGTCTTAAAAAATTTTCCAATAAGCAGAGCTTACAATTTTCACTCAGATGAAGAACCTCTTGGTTATTTTGTGCAACTTAATTAGCCATAAAAATTTTCTTAACTGTTAAAAGAATGGAGCTGTTGTAGGCCTTGGAGCTGGGCCATGTTCAAAGATGGTGGGCCTTTTATAAGCATTTTCCACTAACAGGCTGTTTCTGGCCTTCTCGGCCCAATTTGCTAAACCACTTCATAAAGAGTGATCCCAAATTTCACATCGCATAGCATAAAGTTGATGACATATTATTTTTATGCTTAATACCATACAATGCCATTAGATTACCGTGTTAGGCTGCTGAGAAATGCAGAAAAAGAAAAAAGAAATAGAAAAGAAATAATATTTTTAGGCTTTAATAATCTGGAACTGCTTAAAGGGAGTCTAAATGCTGCTATTGTTTTGATCCGCAATCTTTCTTTCACCATTTTGGGTTGCAAAATATTTCAACAAAGGATTTACTGATAGAATTTGAGTCTGAGAGACTCAATTAAGGATGTTCTGGAAGCTTTCAGATTAAAGAACTGAATTAGCAGTTATTAATGGAAAAATCTTCATTTCCAGGGCTTAGGAAAACTTGGCTGTTGAGCTTTTTGATTTTTTTTTCTTATTTTAGTTCTATTCTACATACTCAAATGCATCCAAAATATATATATAAATCTCTTTGTGATAGATGGATCCTGATTCGTGTGCGCGGAAAATAACTCCGCATCTTCCTATCAACTTTGAGAAAATGTCCCAGCTTCTTCCCGAAAATGGGATTTTCATAATTATGCCTTTCCAGAAAGTTAGTCCTCTTCTTGTGTCATATCAGAGGGTTTCACCAATCATTCAATCAGAGTTTGCAAAGTGGGTTAAGGGTCATATCAGTGCTCCAGTCCCTACCTCTCTATAAAAACATAAATGGGATAAAGCCATGGTCAAAGAAGACAACTTGACTTAACATTTGGTATAAAAACCAGTAAAATTTATCCTAAGAATAGTCAAATCCTTTTTGTTCTTTATATATATATATATATATATATATATATGTACATGTGTGTGTGCCGTATGAACGTGTGTACTGTGTTACTACTAGCTTTATGGTGGTCTACTAGTTCAGCCTTCGATATCTATTATTTAATTGCTTCTTTGGCGTATATTTGGGCATAAGATTTCATATATGCTCTTCTGTCTTTATGAATTTGCTCAGTTTTCAGGAATCAGGACGTGGTATTGTGTCTTGGTTAAAATCTTCAAAAGCTGCATATTTGTTAGCTCTTGTGCTTGACTTTGTTGCCTGGCAGCTCTCTCGGCTCACATTCCCAGACAGAATTGCTTTCAGGATCCCAAAAAATCTGCTGAGCTTCACCTCAATGATGTCCAATTCAAACTCTACTTCTTGTCATTGAGTATCCGCGCACGTCAATAGCATCCGCGTATGAAAAACCATGTTACATCTGCAACAGAAGCCTGAAAGCGTTATGACATATGTTTGATGCTGTCAAAATTTTGCTTGGGTTTCCTAAAACTTCGCGAAATAGATGCCAAAGCTATCCGATTCATGAGATATGCAGCAGGAGCAGAATGAAGAAATAAACCAATATAATCTAGGTGCTTCAGTTTTTACAGGCGGCTAACATATGCAAATGCCACTATCTCTGAAGCTGATGAAACTGACAATTAAGTTTATCATATATATGTTTGTACTGCATCATATATATTCATCCACACATGGAAACAAAGCTAAAGGTAAAAAAAAACAGTGAATTAAGCCGAAGCATGTAATGTTTATTCCGTAATTTGCACATAAGTAAACAAAAACTTGTTGCTAGATATTGTTCCAGCTGTGTAACTTACTGCAGATGGACTTTTTACTGTTGGTAAAAACCTCCTTTGTCAACAATGCTGTCACCTTTTGTTGCATCAGTTATCTGCTTTAAATCTTTTGGTTGAAAAACCCCAAGATTCCTTTGTACATATGTGCTTGCGCATATGTTTTCAATTTGCACAATAGCACTGCTGCAGAATGAGTTGATAACTTGCAAATGTAACTATCAAATACATGCTGTGGGATAAAAAGCCAAAAAGGTAGTTCTAACTGCAGAAATTCACTTTCCCACCCCTATCTGCTGAATAAAAGAGAATGGAGAGAAACAAAATGGGAAAAGTAATTACCTTTTCACCTTTTTCCATTGTGAGCAACTGGGCATACTATTTCTTTTTCAAATGATTAACAAATGCTAAATTTATTATTAGAAGACCTTGACTGATTTTCTGAAGGCCATTTTCAGCATTTGTAAATTGTGTGCAAGAGAAACTTAAAAACATTACTGAATGTTGGATGAAAGAAAATTAATAACGAAGAATTTTGCATTAATAAACATCTCCAATTGAAGCAGTTATTACAAAGCTCTGATGACTAGAATTTCACTTATTCAAGAAGGCAAAAATTGCTGAAAATCCTTCGCTTCAAAAGCTCAACATTGGAAACATATAAAAATTTCACCAGAAGTTGCTTCTTTTGTAGTCCTTTAATTTTGTTCCTACAGACATCTTCCTCCATAGCCAGCATTTCTAAATAATGCCTGCTTTATGTCTTCAGAACTTAATAATGTTCTCTGTTCCAAGTCCTGCAATAAAAACCAAAATGTATGTAAGATTGCAGGTTAAAAAAGTTATAGAGGCTTAACAAGAAGTAATTCAGAAACAAAATTGCCAAAAATTTTTCTTACCTCTGAGCAAGATGCTTGCATTGCAAAATCATTGAAACAGCTAATAACACATTGTTCAATCTCAAGGCCTAATGCTTCCAAGGTTGTTACGGTTGATAACAACAATCCTGGTTTCCCTGTGCAACAAACCTCAATCCTTGTATCCACATTTCTTCTTTCCACCTCAAACTGCAAGAAACAGGTATAGGAATTTAATTCAGGATTTGGGCATTTTGAAATAAAGCCTGAATAAGTGTTGAAGGTGCAGAAGAATTCATTACCTTTGGTGTATTTCTCACTAAGATTTGATTTGGTTTTACATCCTTGAAAATGTGGGCCATGTTTAACTCATTTGAACCTCCTTCGTTTTCTTGCTGCAAACTTTTGATCCTCTCCAGGAGCTCTTTGGTATAATCTATAGTATCTCCAAGTATGGATGTCCTGTCCATCTGTTGAAGAACAATGGGAAAAAAAACCAGATTAGCACCCAATAAGAACTTGCATTTTGTACTAGAAGTCGTATTGCTATTTACCTTGCTTATCTTAGGCACAATTGATCTTAACATTGAAAGGCGGTCATTTAGCCGTTTTCTTCTCCTTCTCTCTGCCATTAGATTCTTTGAAGGTTGCCCCTCCAGCTTCTTAGCTCGATTCTTGCGGTCCATACAGCCTCCAATGTTGAAAACTGGTGCTTCAGGTGATAGAATAGGCTCAACTTTGCAAGTAGCTTGAACATCCAACTTGTGAAGTTCATCTACAAGGAAACCTGATTCTTCTTCCTCCAGCTTATTCAACGAGTAATCTTCTTGAACTGGAAATGGTGGGGTATCAAATGTGTTATTTGATGAATCTGTTACTTGTGGCGCAGAGAATTCATCACCAAATGGACAGTAGACTTCATTGAAGTTGTAATTGAAATCTTGCTCCAAAGGCACTGAAAATTCTTGGCAGAAAGAATTTGGAAGAAAGCTAGCTGAAGGGTTCTCATCAAAGCAATCAAAGTTCCAGCCACTAGAGAAAATCTCATTCATTTCTGTTGGAATTGTGTCCCAACTGTCTCTTCTTAGAGCTAATAATTCCTCTAAGAAACCTTGTTCACTAATCTCCATCCCCTCTTCTCTCTCTTTCTTTCTTTCCTTTTCCCTTTCTTTCTCTTTTTTTCTCGGGAATGCTAGTATTAGGAGATGCCTTGAGAAAATGAAAGTCTCAAGTAGCAGAATTTATAGCTACAGACATAAAATGTGGGAGCACGGCTGAAAATAAAATATCCAATAATGATTATAGTATGAAATTATGTTGTATTTATTAGCCCTTAGAGGCCTAAGATTGAAATGGAATCTGCTTTTTCCTTGCTCTCTTTCTATGAGGGAGTGATTTCATGTCGTTTTCACCGAAATCTCTCCAATAAAAAAAACATAATATTTTAATTGGTAATGCCTCTGAAAACATTGACCCACATCTGTGTGAACCGAAAAAGATGGAGTTAACATCACAGGCCCTGCCAAGTCCTTTTTATCATTGTATGCTTAATATTTTTTCCTTTGGCCACCCATGAAGATATAAAGATATAAACCCCTTTCGCCTACTCCATACTGCGGCTTCTTTTGGTGACAAAAAATAGCCCTTTTCTCTTTCACACAGAAAAATTTGCTGAGTTGGGTCCCATTTCTTTTCTGCCTCTAGAATTTGGCTTAGTTCACAAATTCAAAATTAGTTGGTAGGGCCTGTTTTTGTTCTTTCTTGACCTTTTCTTATCACCAATTTTGGTATGATCTGCCTATTTGTCTTTGTTTATACAAAATTAACTAAGCTATAACTGCTATGCATCTACTATGTTTCTCACTTCAGAATAAAGGAACCGTGACATCTATCCCATTCTCAGTTTGTAACCTCACCTGGTTCAATTAACAATGGGGTTCTTTTCAACATGATTAGGAATCCGAGGCCAATATACAATTGCAAGTGAACTGTTTCTTAAAGGGATTGTTTTGGCTGGTGTGTATGGCTTTAATCAGGGCATGAATATGTAGAACAGTAGACTCCATTGTCTACAGTTATTTTTATCATATCTGGTGTTTATATTAGGCTAATCTGGTCTACCAGGATTGGCATTACGTGAGGGTGGCATTTATATAGATGTTTGTCTCCTTCTCTGATCCCTTTACAATTCTGCTGTCGTTATCCCTACTTAATTTACCAAACACCCTTTCATTTTTATGTAATGGACAGATCAAACAGGGGTTAGGGAACAGGAAAGACTATCACTGTTTGACAACTTTCTTTCAATGTGATCAAACATCTTTTTTCAATTGAAAATTATGAGAAGGTAATTATCTATTAATCTATCGATCGTATTTTTAATAGAGAATTTCAAAAACTTATAAAACTTGACAAAATCCAAAAGCGAACACTCTTGTGATTAGAAATTGATATTCTAATTACTACGATGTCTCATGTTAGAATCCTAAAAAAATTTTATGAAATAAAAGAAGGTTATACTTTTTATTACATGGTCTAAAATTAAAAGTTTAAAAAGGGAACTTAATGTTTGACTTGTTAGTTAATTATAAGATGAATGTTTGTATTGGGATTGAAAGCAAAGGAAAAAAAAAACTCAGATATCTATATATGTAAGTAAAAACTATGAATGCATTTGCGAAAAACAGGAATACCTGTTGTGGTTTTTGAAACCTGAGGCTATGCCAATTGCCATATTGTATTATGTTTGGACGTATGGAGTATTGCATGGATATTAATGTACAAGTACAGTATATAAATTATATTAATACCTAGCTGCAGGAGAATCTGCTATAGAAATTAGAGATCAGTTCACTGGGAAATTTGATCATTTTTAAAGGAAAATTACATCAACAAATTATTCAGAATAGCTAAAGCTGACAGCCCAGGAAGACATCAACGGTTGTGATTAGTGAAATTTCAAGACTGACAAATGCTTCCCTAGTCCACTCATAATCAAGATAAACCCCACACAAGTTGGGGCAGTTGTAATTATTTCTAATCATATAAATTAATTCTTAAAAACTGACACATTAATATCAACCTCATTTGGTTAATTATTTTACTTTTGCCTATGACTAGCTAGGTATAATAATGGATTTTACTAAAAAGTGTTCTAAAATATTATTTTATAATAATTTTTTTTCATTAAATTTAATTAATACAAATGCTGATTCTCAATGCATTGAAAGAAGGAAAATGTTATTTAAGTGCCTAATTAGCACCAATGATATCTAAAGAAAGAAAAGTTTAATTAATGTATTATCTTTTACTAAATTTAATGAAACTAATTTATTAAATACAAAAATATTGTTTTAAATAATATTTTAATTATCCTTAAACAGTGTTTATAAGGTCCCATTAATGGATCTTTAAAAAAAACATTATTTTAATATTTAATAACCTTATTAATTAGTAAAACCCCATTAATAATTAATAATAATTCTTGTTAAGGAAAGCCCCAAAGATCATGCTGTTATAATCCTGTTTTCTAAGGAAAAGAATTAGCAATTTAAGGATAAAGTTTGTACTAAATTAAAGTGATCTATGGTAGGACAAAATAAAAGGAATATACCCCCTATATGCTTGCATGAAAATCAAAAGAAAAGGACGAACTCTGAATTGTAAAGCATAGATTAAGAAATTTATTAAGTAAATAATTGAGGTTATTATCGTCATTCTATTTAATTAATACCTATATGAAATTCTTAGCCTCGTGCTATATTTTCGCGTATTTACCTAGCTAAGATAAAGTAATTAAAGTTCTGGCACGTGGATGGAGGATAATATGATTTACCCTAATTTCCCGATTAATCCTAATCAATGATAGAGTAACGTCTGATGCACCAATGCAATTTTTTAAAAACTCCTAATATCTAGCCTTAAATTTAATCTCTATCTATTTAACTCATATGAAAAAGATATTACATGTTTTAAAATTCGTAAATTTTTTATTAGCAATACCCAATGTAATGTTCAATAAAAAGTGGAAACAAAAATGAAAAAAAAAAAATGAGTTAATTATATTTTTGGTACTTAAATTTTAAGAAATGTATAAACTAATATCTAAATAAATAAAATGTATAATTGGTATTATGAACTTTCAAATTATGTACTATCTTAACCCAAATACTAATCTCGCTAACTATATCAACTTATATATGTAGTGTTTGAAAAAAATTATTAAATTATATGTCCAACACACATGCTATCAATATTTTTTTAATATAAATTAAAAAAATTAATTTTCTTTTATTTAAACTATTAAAATTGTCTAGAATCATTAAATTATTTTTTATCACGTGACATTTATATGAAAGTTTTACAAAATATTTAACACCTTTATTTAATAAATAACATGCATATAATAAAATTATATTGGTTAAATATCATATAGACGAGTTAAGTTAACAATATTAAAATTTGGATTAAAATATACATTATTTAAAAGTTTAGGGTGCAAATTGAATATTTTATTTCTTTAAATATCAATTTGTACAATTTTTTAAAAATTCAAGTACTAAAAATATAATGAACTAAAAAGAAATTAATTTAGGAAATGTTTAGCATAATTAAGGAGGTGAATAAAATGGAAACCAAGGTATTGATGATAATAATAAAATAATAATGAAATTAAAAACCAAAATAAAAATCGAGTTCATAATTAAAGAAATTGAAAAAGACTATTGAAGCATAGAAAATGGAGTGAAGCAAAGTAGGCTTTATGTAAGAATATTTCAATTTACTTAATTATATAGTATTTCTTATTCTACATTTTGGTAAAAATATATTTTTTTATTTTTATTATTTTAATAGTTAATCTCATAAATAATGTCCAAATTTAACTTTTGATGATCAAACTTTTTTAACTTTGACTTTATGTTATTTTTAATATATTATTAAGTAAAAACAATAAAGTACTTTTTAAATACCTTGAATGAAGAGCTTTTCAAATATATTTTTAATTATAAATTTTTAATTTAATAAAATATTTAAAATATAAATAATCAAAATTAAAAAAAAATGTTACATTTTAGTCATTTGTCATTTTTATGATATAATTACTTTTTATATTTTGCATAATTTCTTTTATATCAATTTTTTTGAAAAATATAAAAATCAAATAACTAAAAGTAAGAAATAATAACACCAATCAATTGGAGCTTTAATATTTCCCTAAATTACTTCTAATGGATTATTTCCATAAAAAAAAAAAAGAATTCAAAAAGTTATCATAGGAAAGATCAACAATTGAATGTGTCATAAGATTATTTCCCAGCCAAAAATTAGAAAAAATGTTAACAGGTTTCTAATAACACTGATTAAGATTATATTTAAGAATTACGTAATTCATACAGTATTATTTTTCTTGAATTAAAAAAAATATTATGCATTAAATGCAAAATTTTTCTCAAGTAACAGTTCACCTATCTTTAAACAGTGCCTATAGCCTACAAACAAAGGTTAATCGGATAAAAAATTTGAAAGAATATATTAATTATGTGTTTGTTATTAAGTACTGATACCAAATAATAATGCAAGAAGTAGAGCCTCTATAGTTCAGCACGTGTAATTCTAACCATGAAACGTGACTCTTGTTCGCATCCCCACGTGTAAACTGTTCGGATTCTCGCCACAGAGCTAACAGCCTACTAAATACCGATCCATGATTCAGATTCATCCCTGCATGTCCTAACCAAAACAAACGGTTGATGTTCAAAAAAAAAAAAAAAAAACCCTCCCTATAGAAGAATTGAAAAAACCCAAATTAACCTTTTCTTTTCCTTGTTTAATATTATTAAATTAATAATTAATTCAGAGCTTAATTGAATAAAACTTTAATAGTAACAGAAAAAGGAGTTTCAACAAGCTATTTCTATTTCATGCAGACTAAACAAAACAAAAGAAAGTTTTGTTTTGTTCTGACATGCACATGCATGCATGTATATGAATTCTTTCATTTTGGACATGTCCTATCGATCTATCAAATATCATCACGGATGAAACATCTTTGTTTAACCATAGTCTTTCCTCTTTACTAATTAATATTGTTTGAAAAAATTATTGTCCATATATACATACTTCCATCATTTCTTGATGTTTTATTTGCTTGAAAGACAGCTTGATTAATTTCGTACAAGCTATATGTAACGAAAGAAATATATAAACCAAGGCCTGTCAAGTTATTTCATGGCATCTTTCGTTCAAGACATGCATTGTTGTACTATATACAATTGCAGCTGCTATTCCTTATTACTTAAAATGAAAACAATAGTGTCGGATAAATGATCAGTTAAATTCTTCATTAATTATTGTAATGGTGACTTAGTAGCTTCTTATTTTGTATATATGTGGTGTGTTTCATCTCTTAATCAATGATCGAATCGATAACCGGCTGCTAGCGGGCAAACAAACAAAGCAATTAACTTGTATTGTACCGCTTTTCAACTATGATTGATCTATTCATGTACCAAATTAAATTCTAAATTCTTTACTCAAAATAAAATGACTTTAGTTATAATTATGACATTATTCCATCCCCTATGGCCTTAAATTCTTTGACATATCATTTTTAACAACTGAAATTATCTTAAACAATAGTATGATGCTAAAGAAAATAAGATGGGAGAGTGGAGAGAAGCTTGATTTTTTTAAAAAATTATTTTCTATTATCTTTTCCTCTCTTCTTATTAGGTGCATAGAGGGAAGATGCATGGAATCTATATTAAATTTAATTTTGTTAAGATTGATTTGAATCGATATTGTTGAGATATATTTTAGATAGAAGAACAAGCTAAATGACTCAAATTGAATTTGTTTAATGAAGGAAAGATAAGAAAAATACATAAAATATTAGCTTTTTAAATTATTGTTCTATACATTATTATTAGAATTAAAACTCTATAAGCAGGTCATCATGTTGAATGTTTTATTATGTATCATCTTAATCAATGTCAGTAATAATTCTTGATGCATATCTTGGAAACAACTCAGCATAGATTATATATGTATTAAAAATAGATTATCATCATGGTGAATGTGTTATGATATTTGTATAATTGTAAAAGTGTGAAATACAGTTGATCTTTCTTAATTTTTAACAAGTAGGTCATCATATATATATATATGAAACAAAGTAGAATAACGTATTGGATGTGTTATTATGCATCATCTTAATTAATGTCACAAATAATTTTTGATGCTTATCTTATAAATAATTCAATATAAATAATAATATCAGAATTAAAATTATTTTTGGCCAATACTATCAAAATTAAAGTAATTTGTATCGATATATCATAACAAATATATTATAGGCCTAATTGTACAAGCATGAAATCTTATAGATCTTTTGTAAATCTTTTTTCTTATTTTGACACTCTTAATTATGTCAAGTAGCTAATTGTTGCCATACATATATAAATATCTTGGGTTTTTTTACATATTAATTATGTATTATCTCAATTACTATCATTAATAATTTTTTTATAAAAAAATTCATAATCTAAAAATAATTAAAAAATTATAAATATTAAAATTTAAAATTTAAACTTATTAACTATTATCTTTAAAAACTAATTTTAGAAAATAATTATATTAAATTTCATATTCATGTCATTAATGATTTCAGATGCATATCTTATTTCAACAACTGAATAGATCGCATCCGCACTAAGAATCTAATATAACAAGAGACTAATGTGGAAACAAATGCTTGGAGGAACGAAAACCAATATATTTAATTTTTGACAATGACACATCCACGAGAGCCAGAATGGAGAAGAAAGAAAGTGAGAGGAAAATGGTGGAAATGTGAGAAAACCACGGGCAGTTTCACCCCACCACCCCGACAATAAGCGGTTTCGCAACAGCAAAAGCAGTTTTCCTTCTCTTTCAAATATTACTAATCGACTTGACAGCCCACAGTATCTCATTTAGGGTTTTGTTTGGAGCTCCAGGAAACCACTTTCTTTTTTCTTCTTTTTCTCTTCTCTGTCTAATTTTGTCAGCTAGTGTTTTGTTTGCTAGTGGATTCATGGTATGGGATCCAAAGAAAATGCTAAACAGTGCCAAATATAGGCTTTATATCATTGAAAAAAAATGAATTGTTACATCTTTGTTTTTAGCCTTTTCTGAGTTAGGGCTTTGTGTACGTATAAATGTATGGGACTCTGATTGAATTGCATGTGAAGGGAAGTTTGCCTTTTTGTTTCTAATATAATTTTATTATTATTTTTTCTTTTTATTTTCTTTTTACATATATTTACTTAAAAAATATTGGGTTTGCATAATTTTTTTAAGGAAAAAAAAAAGGAATGACATTGGGACATTACCTCACGAGTCATTGCCTAGGCAAGAAAACGAGGCCAACCCCACAAATCACAGCCATACTGACTTATCAAAAGACGTGTTGAGATCCAACTCTCCTTTGCCATACAAAGTTGGGAATTAAAAGAAAATTTATAAAACAAACAACTAGCAAAATAAATTCAAATCACAATTTCCCTTTGTTGTATATAATTAATTTAAGTGCAACTTGTTACTTCTTTGGTTGTTAAAAAGTGGGGTTACACATTAAATGAAAAAAAAAAAAAAGACCCAAGGCTGTGTAATTAATAAAAATTTTAGGATTCATTCAAGGGAGTTGAAGATATAGCAAGTCAAATTTATGACCATAAATTGTTCCATAAAAATGAGTGAAAGGGTTTTAATTTTGCCGAGAAATTAACCAGAATGATATTTTTCTTTTTTCGATTTCCTTCTTCGTAATAAAATATCATAAATTTGTTCAATCCGTTTATTTATCTCACATTCATTATGTCATATGTAAATCTAAATTACCAACTGATATTTGGCTTACATGGTAAAAATAGTATGTTTCTCCCTTGATTGTTTAAGTTTGAATCCATTAAAGAGATAATGAGAAAGTAATTTCTTATGAATTTATAAAATATAATGTAAAATGTCTGTGTGGGTCAATTCAAAGAAGGATGTATTTGAAAAAATTTTGGAACCCTTTGTTGTTAAAAAAAAATTATGAATCTAAATTAAAATTTGATTTTTACTTCAAATGACACACGAAAGATTAATTAACATTGCAATTAGTTAAAAGAAACGTTGAAATTTAGCACAAACTAATCAACTGGCGGCCTTTAGCTAACCTTTATTTTGTTAGCTAAGTCTAGTTAAAATTCTTATCTCTTTAATTTTATCTACCACCCGCTAGCTAGCTAAACATGTGACTGTCAACCAAAAATGAAGTTACCGGTCCCATACATCTCATCGCGCAGGCTGCTGATTCAAATGTAGAGTTAATTTTGTGACCAAAAAATTAAAAGTATTGGGCTATTGACCTTAGACGTTTAAGCCTGATTAAAAACTTACAAAGTAAAAAAAACAAAAGAAGACAAAAGTCATACGTGAAAAAGGTTTTTTTTTTTTTTTTTAGCAATAGTCTACATTAATATGCATTTAATGTAGAAAAAAAAGTTCATTTTCTTTTTCTAATTTGTCACCTTGTCCGGGCAAAATCAATTAATGTTGAATTTGTCGAAACATATGATGGATTTCTTCTATGTACTTGATATTGAATGAGTCTCCTACAAAATGATGAAATTATCTTTTGCTTTTAATGACTAATGAGAGTTGAGATAATTATTATATATATATATATATATTATGTTTCCTCAACTTGGCATGTTCCTCAATGACAATCTTACCATTAACTCCAGCTTTCGTTATCCATCTTTTCGAAAAGATTAGAATTGGCTTACTTGCTAGTCAAGTTGGGAAAGCAAATTGGCCTACAAATTTTAAGCTTTGGAAATTTGTATAAACATCAATTTCCAATTTTGTGGGGTCATATATGTAATTAAAATTTGATAGATTCAACGAATGAAATCGAGTTAACATCTAATAAGTGGTGGCATGATGTACGAACGTAAAAGAAAAAAAAAAAGACAAAAAAGACAAATTTATACATTTATATATGTAATTATTATCAGATTTTTTGAAGTTTAATAATATTGGCTAGCTTGGGTAGCATTTATTGTCGTGTAATGTAATGTTAGTTGTTAGAGAAGACAAAAGCTTTATATATGTTGAAATTGAGTGGCCAGAAATTATACCAAAGTATTTTAATGATGGATGTAGTAGAAAAATATGTGCAAAGAATTAAAAACTTGTTAGGAGATCGGACGGAGATTTAATGTTAATCAAAAACCCCACTTGTGAAAGGCAAATTGTAGTTTGAAAGATTGATTACAATGAATACTCATGAAGTTTTAAATTTAAAATTTAATTCAATTGATTTATGCAGTTATCTTTAAACACATATTATATATTTTATAATACATACATGGAATAACAATAGGTTTAATTGTTCCGGTTAATTATTACAAAACATGTACTTACTATAGATAATCGAACATTTTATTTAAGACGTATACAAAATAAAAAGAAAAAGTTAATTTGAGGAGTTTAGAGATATTCCACCAATTATTAAGCCATAAAACAACAAAGATCAAGAATTATAAAATGGAGTTTTTTTTTTTTTTTTTTGAAAATATTAAACATGGAGTTAAGAACAAGGATTGGTTAAGAGATCATCCATATTGTACATTGACTATAAATCATATATTTTGTTTTAAGTCTTAAATCTATCCAATTTTGTGTGGTGGGTCCATAATTAATTAACTTTTACATGTGCATCGCATGATTATCCATATATATCCAGCTTCCCAAAATCAATGACTCCTATGTTTTTCATCTTTTAATTAACGATTATATTTAAAAAGTACCCCTTTATACCTAAAAATGTAATTTTTTTAATGCAAAACTCGCCATTGTTGGGAACTATTTTGCATTACGATTTCATATGCACCGTTTCGAGAAACATAGAACGGTTTCAAATCTTTCCTACTGCAAATAAAGACAAAATCTTACACTATCTAGAAATTAGTTGTAATCTTGATAATTAAAATTTAATTATAAGGATTGCTTTAATGATTCAACGATTGGCTGCAAAATGTTTTTGATTAATATGGGGATTTAAACAAAATTAATTGGTTTCCATGTTTGGTAGTCGCACTACAATGAAATCTAACATTTGGCCCGGTCAAAGATTGAGAGTTTTAATGCTACAAATGTGCACTTTGTGAGTTGATTATCAGCATAAATGAAGACATTAAATTTTGGAGAAAATTTTAATATACCCTCTTTTATATATATTTTTGCATATATTTTATGTTGTCGTACATGAAAATCTTGCCATTGTTGGTTCGTTATCTTTACCCACTTTATCGAACAAAATCGGGTTCAAGTCTAAAAGATTGCAACTATTAATAAATGATTAGTGGTCTGCTAATTACTTTTCAAAATTCAAGTTTAATTATCAATGGATGTTAGTTTAGGTGGCAAAAAGAGTTTGTTTTTTTCTTTATTTTTTACTTAAGTTTGAATTTGTTGAGAGACGGTATTGAAATAATTTTTTATGCATTTATTAAGTTTAATATAAATAATTTTACTTGGAGCAGCTCGATTTGAACGAAACTCAATAATTTCTTACTGCTGAAAAAAAAAATCGAGCTTAATTATAGAGAAACAAGCGCCAAACTAAATTTGCTGGAGTGTTTCATAAGTTTGAAGATTGCACAACTGGCTAAATTCAACTTTGAAAAACTGACCTATAAGTATACATAATAAGAAAGTTAATTTGAAAAAAAAAAAACTGGCATTTGGATTTCTCTAGTGATTCATTCTCCTCCTTGAGTTTTTTTTTTTTTCTTATATGATTAAAGTATATTTTAGTGTTGATACTGCTCAACTCCAGTCAAATTAGGTTGGAGATCCTTTAAAAAATATATATCTAGAAAATCAATTATGATTTTATGTTGATTAAGATTACAAAACAAACATAATTAAATTAATAGTTAAGAAATTAAAAAAAAAATGTACATCCCACTTGTTTAATTCTTCTGACTAAATGAGTGGACTAAGAGCTAGCTCGTTACGCGTTAATTAACTGTATATTTGAAGGATTTGAAGCTTAATGTTATGTTCAACTCCATTGCCGGAATAATCTTGAGTTTAAGATATGCTATTAGCTGTCTGAAGTATATAGACATTTTTCCCACATTAGTTGGAGAGTATATATGAAATTCTATGATTGAAAAACAAGTTGTTGACTGGGGAGGGGATTATATTTAGCAATAAAGGACAACAAATTGCTATAAGATAGGGGGTGGCTATGTATTTGGAGCTGATGTCGGCTAAGTTGATCATATAGCTGTAGACTAATTAAAATTTTCAAAAAAAAAAAAATCTAGTCAATTTAGGTGGAAATCAACTAGCAAATCAAATCTTTGAAATTAAATTGTTTGTAATATCAAGTATATTGTCTTTTTCCTAATTTTTCCTTAATAGGAAGATAGTTGTAAATACTCTACCGGAATTTTCAATTTCATATTAATAATTGTGTAATGTGTTGATAGAATGCTAATCTTTTACTTTTAGTTCTCAGCATTCAATTTTTAACAATCTCAAATATCGAATAAATACATAAATTTTAATTGCATTTTCATGGTTTTGAACTTTGAAAGCTTAATAATTATCATGCATTTAAGGTCTTAAGGATATGTTTAGTATATAAAATTATAATAGGATAAGATAATATAAAATTATAATTAGCATTGGATTAAATAATGTTATATTATCTTATGTTTGATATATGTAAAGATTAAGAAATGATAATTTATTTATCAATCAAATTATCTTTTCTTAAAGTCTATATAATTTAAATTATTGATATAATTTTTAAAGATATAATGAGATATAAGTTTAATTCATGAATTAAAAATAATCTTCTCTACTTTAAGAGAATTGAATCATCCTATACGAGAGAGTAATTAATCTTTTTTATAATCCTATCAATTTTTTGGCCTACTAAATGAACTGTTGAGGTATTTTCTAAAGATTCCATTGTTTTTACAATGTTTAATTCAATCTTATCTTGCTTGCTTATAAAATAAAGGGCAATTCTTGAAAAAAAAAAAAAGCTTTATGTTCCACATATACCAACAAAGGAAAATGCCGGTAGCTAGTAATTAAGTTTTTTTTTTTTTTTTTTGTACAAAGCTAGTAATTAAGTTTTTGACTGCCATTAGTTATCCCTGATAAAGTTAAAAACTCAAATCCAATGCACACTGCTCACTGCCCTCATCGACAAGGAAAGTTATTAGAGACAAATTATTTAAAAATGTGTCTGACATTACCCCAACATCAAAATCACGTACCCCTTCAATTTCATGTGATCCTTGGGGGAAAGCAGGCAATATTCATGCATGTCCAAACACTTTTTTTTTTTTTTTGTTTCTTTTAATGGTAAGAAATCTTTTTTGCCATGTTTTGAACATCGTTTCAGTTTTAGATTGTTTGTATAATTGGCCAAGAAAAGGTTGGGCCTCACTGTCATGTATTGATGCAGCACTCTGATCTTCAACACTGTGAAGGGAAACGACATGATAAAGCAGACCAAAGCTAGAGTTTTAGCTTCTGGCCATTGATGTTAAAGATTTCAGAGAAATAGGAATTAATGTGAGTGAACAATCATTCATTAAACAACTTGGTTTAAGACTTTTAATTCGTATAGTTCAGCTTTGAGAGAATCCTGGCCCAACTCAGTCTACGCCTATTTTCTTATTTAGGATTTGGGCCAACAACCAGGCTACTTTCCCTTGGAATGGATATGCTATAGGTTGATTGTTACAAAATTAAACGTGCTTGTTTGCCTTATTATCAAATTAATCTTTTATTTCATTTAACTCTTTTGGTAATTTTTTAGCAATCGGATCATAAGAAGTCATTCAATTCACACAAAAGTTTGCTTCAAGATGAAGATGATGAATTTGACAAATCTAATCTCTTTAAATGTACTTCTATACTTATGACATGTTTTGATTATACTAAGAATGAAAATCAAAATGAAGAGATTTTTTTGAAAATTTTATATTATCGCCCTCGACTCAATTCTATACCTTTTTTTTCAATAATCAAATTACATATCAATATTTTCAGCTTTTTAACCGCTCAAGAAAGCTTAAAAAAATATATATAAGGTAAAAATTCGAACTCTATCATTCTCATCCTCTATTCCCTACCCAAAAAAGTTTAAAAAAAAAAATTGTATACAAAATATAGCCATGCACCATCTCTCCAAACCCTCCTCTTTTTAGTATAGATCCCAACTTCAAGTCTAACACAGCCAGGAATATCAAACCAAAGAGATATGCAAGTAAGCTTAAAAACATTGTACACAACTAGAATATTGAATTACTGGTACTATAAAATTCCCCAATCCTGGTTTGATGGATAAAAATAAAAGAAAGATAGTGCAAATAAATCCCATAATGGGAATTTTTTTTGTGAATAAGATTGTGTGCAGTTGCTAACTTACAAGAGTTCAAGTCAAAGATATGTTATCCCTCGTCTTACCTTAGAATTTTTTCCCATACTAACGTATTGCATTAAAATTTCTTGAGTAATGTATGAAAACAAGAAAGAAATTTTTTTATATAATTCAAAATGCAAAATCTACCTTAATTTTCAATGAAGAGGTTTCAATTAACCTCAATTATAAAAAAAAATAATTTATTTTTATAATAATGACATAATAATTTAGTTTTATTTAAATAACGAATAGTAAATTTCGATTTTAAAATTGATTGTACCTTTTTTTTTTTAATTTTGACCAAGCACGGTCATAGTTGAAACTCCATTGTAGCCAAATTTGTCGGCCAGGGCCCAAACCACAAACCCCACAGTCCACCCCAAAAAATCAATAATAGTTAAAGGTATTTATGATCAAGTTTGGCGGGCTTAAGACTAGCCTATTTTGGGCCCTTACCTTGAAAGCTAGATTTTATACTCTATAAAGTTATTTTGATATCTTATCCGCAGAGACAATTATCAAAATAATTAAATATTATTTTTTAATACGATTAACAGTATTTATAAATTTTTTTCGGGGTATAATTTCTTTTAAGATGATTTTAAAGTATAATCTTTAATATTGATATAAAGTATTTAAATTTTTACTTTTAAAATATTTTTTACTAACATCCAACTCTAATTGATCATGAAAAAAATTCAAATTTTTATCAATTAAATTAGTTCTTGAAAGTAAATGATGCTGTCTTATTAGTAAATATTTTGAATTAAATTCTGACATAATTAATTTTTTTAAAATAATGAATCCTATGAATTTTGATTTTTTTAGTTTTTAATTCATGTTTAAATTTTTTATTTTATTATTTATCTGATTAAAAAAATATTATGTCAAAAGTTTTATTTTAGTATTTATTTAATTAAAAAATATTATTTATATAAATTCTTTTGAATTCATAATTTTTAAATACAAAATCAAATCTGATAATTTTAACGAGCTTCCTATGTTTTATTTTATTTAATTAACTAATTAAGGAAAAAATAATGTAATTACTTTGAAAAGAAAAAGAAAGAAAAAGCTTCCTTGAAGTCAAAAACCTTGAATCAAAGTAAAAAAACATGTCATCTTCTCGTCATCAAGCCAAAGTACAGGCCTTTCCTCTCCAAAGGTAAAAACATTAACAATGTATTAAGCCTTTGCCTAAACAAGAAGCAAAAGTTAATGACGCGAAGCAAAGGGGAATATGCCGAGTGGCTGTAGAATCTCAGCATCAGGTCCAAATCGATGGTTTCTAAAGTTGGTCCTTCACGTTTTTCCTGGGGCCGAATCAAGCAGAAGCGAGCGTGCGTGCGAGCGTGCGAGCGTTCGAGCGAGCCAGAGCCAGACAGACGCAGCAGCAACCAAAGAGTCACTTACCTTAATTAATAACATGACCATTTCCATAGTATGTAACATTCAATTACCCTCATCTTCGTACTATTATTCCTCCACATCCTCCTCCTCCCGGTGCATAAGCACAGCCCCCGTTCCCCTTTCAAAGCGAAAACCAATACAACTTCCGCTCTATCGTACCTCTGCTTATCTCTCGGGTACCCTTTGTTATTCCTCATTCTTCTTCGTCTTTTGGGTGAAAATTTTGAGATCTTGTTGCATGTGATGTGAGTTATAAATGTTTTTTCTTTTTATTTGGATGAGTGCAGATATGGATGCAACAAGCACTCCTGGATTGTACCCATTGCACCGTTGTAAAACTCTGCATCTGGTTTGTGAATGATCTTGCTGTAATCTTTTTATTTTTATTGTTTTTATTGGTTTTGGAATTAAAAATGATAGGCCTATCTGGTTTTAAACATGGGATTTGTTTTTATGCAGGTAAGGCATGCTCAGGGGATTCACAATGTAGCAGGGGAAAAAGATTATGCCGCTTATTTATCTGAAGACCTTTTCGATGCCCATCTCACGCCGCTTGGCTGGCAACAGGTATGTAATGGAAAATCATTGGTTAAATTATTACATTCTTCAACAAAAATGTGTGCAAAATCTAGCAGTTGGGTTTTTTGGGAATTTATTAAAAAAAAAAAAACCGAATTTGTCTTCTTTTTTTTTTTTTTGGGTTTTAGAGTTTATTCTTTAAATATGCTTTTGAATTATGCTTTTTTCTTTGGTAGTAGTGGGAAGAATAACGATTTAGTATATTATATTTGGACCTATATTATAACAGGTTGATAATCTGCGCAATCATGTTCAAGAAACCGGGATTTCTAAGAAAATTGAATTGGTCATTGTTTCTCCTTTACTCAGGTATATAACTTTTCAATTAATTTGTTTCTTTCTCAAGATTTTGTTTTTCTATTTTTTCTTTCCATTCTTTTATTTTGCTATGTTATTACCTTTAGGAAAAGAAAACTTTATGGCATCCTTTCTTGTTAAGTTAGCAATATATATAATGCCACCATATAAAAACTTTTCATGCCGTACTTGTATTGCATGTTCGTGTCTCTCATAGAATACTAGTGTTTGTCCTAGCTTTGCCTTTTCTATCCTTATTTTAATTAGTGAACCCCATTTATTGCTGTAGTATTGGCTTTGTTGAATCATTTTCTATTTCGCTTTGCTTGTCATTGCCAAGTTTGATGCGATAATATTTTAGGGTAGCTATAGAACTTAAACTTTATGCCTAACTTGACTAGGCTTATGTGTACATATTTGTAGCATAAGAGCAAAGGTATGCTCGACAGAACAAGTTCAGTGCAAAATCAACAATCTTCTTTTATAACTTTGAAGACAAGAAAAAGAAAAGGAAAAGAATAGGAACTTATCCAGAGGAAAACTGAAAACAAATAATTAAATCTATTTAAGAATCATAGTTATATGTTTAGTGCTGAATGTTCATTGCCTGGAAAATCGAAGCATTCATGCTTCTTTTATTAATGGATACTTGCTTTTTAAATTTTAGTTTTTACTCAGTCTCATGCTATAGTTGTCAGGGAATAATGGATTTTGGACATTTTGGCATTATAGGACTATGCAAACTGCAGTGGGAGTCTTTGGTGGTGAAGGGTATAAAGATGGGATAGTTGTACCTCCACTAATGGTGGAAAATGTAGGGGAAAGTCACCGTCCTGAGATTTCAAGTCTGAATTGTCCGCCATTTCTAGCTGTTGAACTTTGTCGAGAACATTTGGTATGTTCTTGAACTTCTAAAAACACTAACTAAACCTCTTTATGGATCTTTTGGACTTTCTTTTATCCATAAAGAAAACAGAGAAAATAATTCTGGTGATATCTGGTAGACACCATATGACAGAATTTATTTCAACTTAATGTGTTTCTGCTTATATTTTTGTATGCTGTTGCATTAATTACTTGTCTGGTGTATGATGAATATAAATAGTCAGATTTCATACATGCATTTGCATGGTAATGAACTATGTTTTCTCCTCTGAGATTAAAAGAGCGTAATAATATTACTTCAACTCTGTCAAGCATTCTAGTTGAACAGATCCCAATCGGGTGCTACAGCCTACTATGGATATTCTAAGTCATTATTGTAAGTAGTCAGCTTTCATGCATGCATTTGCATGGTAATGAACTGTGTTTTCTTCTCGAGATTAAAAGGACGTAATAATTTTACTTCAACTCTGTCAAGCATTCTAGTTGAACAGATCCCAATCGGGTGCTATAGCCTACAATGGATATGCAAAGTCATTATTTTTAGTGTGAATGTAGATTCCTCCCTTTTTCCATGGTAAAAAAGTTTGCAGTGCTACAAATTTTCAAATGTTAATATTTAACATTGGTATTCGATATCCATCAATTTCCTTGATAAAACTCCAAACCTTTGCTTTTGGAATAATGTATTTTAACTATCTATTTTATTTTATTTTTTTACTGGATTCAATTTAAATTTCCCTTTTTCTCCTTTTCAATGTGGATTTCAGATGCACCAACATAGATGTCAGGATTGGAAGAAATTCTTATTTCATTTCTATTCTCTTCTAGGCTATGATAGAGCACAATATCTAATGGTTTAGGCATATTATTATAAATCTGGAAATTGGATTTTTTGACATCTAAAGCTCAATCCCCATCATGTGTCGGAGACTTGGAACATAAACCCAACTTCTTTCGGTTCACTGGTAAATCTAGTTCATCTGTTTAATTGCTTCCATAGCAAATGCCACTTTAACTTAAGAAATTCTGAATTTGAAGAAGAACGGATATTGCAGATACTAGTGCATTTAACGTAAGAGACAACCATTAGTTGGTAAATATTTGTGCACATACAAGTGAGTTCATTTCGTAGAATTTGCGGCTAATATCAAACCTGTTTTTCCTCTTTATTCTTGTTGAACTTTTCATATTATGCCTTTCTCCTCTTATTTTCATTTTTTCCTTCTCTAACCATTGAACCACAGGGAGTCCATCCATGTGATAGAAGAAAAAGCATCACCGAGTATCGGCCTGTCTTTCCTGCAATTGATTTTTCTCTGGCAAGTAGCTTTTGTGATCAAGCAGTTATGAACATATGATTCTCATTCATTTTGCTTATATCAGAAATTGTTATAATTTCAAATTCAATATTGTTGATTGGCAGAATTCTTGTTTCAATTTTTCCTTTAGATAGAAAGCAATGAGGATAGTTTGTGGGAAGCTAATATTAGAGAAAAGAATGAAGAAGTTGCAGTCAGAGGAATGAAATTTTTAAATTGGTGAGTGGCCCATTTGTATCTTCTTTACAAAAATTTCCCTTTTTTTCTGATCAGCATAACTATTCAATCCCAGAATGGGCTGGATTATATTTTAACTAAAATTGCACTGTCCTATGACTAGATCATATACTCCTAACCGTTTTTTTCCTTTATCCATTTATCATTTGCGTTGGTGAGTGGCCCATTTGTATCTTCTTTACAAAAATTTCCCTTTTTTTCTGATCAGCATAACTATTCAATCCCTGAAAGGGCTGGATTATATTTTAACTAAAATTGCACTGCCCTATGACTAGATCATATACTCCTAACCGTTTTTTTCCTTTATCCATTTATCATTTGCTGCAGGTTGTGGACACGAAAAGAGAAGGAAATTGCAATTGTTACCCACAGTTCCTTCTTGTATCATACTTTAAGTGCTTTTGGAAGTGATTGTCATCCATCTGTGAAGAGTGAAATATGCAAACAGTGAGTTCTGCAAAATGTCAATTGTTAATTAACCACTATGATGAATTCTTAATTTGGTATTTTTGTTTACATTCATTTCATCTTTCATAACAAGAACAAAGTAAAACTGTTTCTTGATAGATCTAGTTAGCTTTGAAAGTTGAAATTACTGATAACACAAAATCTTGTGTCTGAGGTCCATGAGTTTTCTCTAATTTTGCTCTGTCTACTTCTCCTCTATGTAATGGAGCACAATTATATGCTTGATATGACATCAAGTTGAAGATTTTTTTCCTTCACACAGGGAATCCTTAACTAGTGAAACATAGTTTTATAGGCAGAATTTTTATTTGTAACTAGTATGAATCAGAGTTTGATAAGGGAAAAATATCTATGTAGCTTTTCAGTGGTGATAGCCTACCGTTGCATACTTCTTTTAAAACTTTGGATTTTTACGGACTAATAAGAAAACTTAATATATCTGTTGCAGCTTTGCAAATTGTGAGCTCCGCTCTGTGGTTATTGTTGATAGAAGGTAAGCATGACAATTTAAAACCTTGAAATAAAAGTCATTTGCTTACTTCTGTGCAATTGTGAAAACTTTTCTTTTTTATCGCAGTATGATGGGATCAGATCCTGCAACAACTAACTATCCTGGAAAAATCCCTAGTGGGCCAGATCTTCCAAGTGATGTTGCTGATGAGAAGCTTTCAGAGGCAGGAGAAGGCAAGTAGTTATTAGTCTGGAGAGATGACCAGGCGGGAATCTGAGTTTGATATCCATACTATGATTCTTTACAAATTTACTGAGATAATTGTTACCTTTCAAAGGCAGCACATAGGTACTCAAAAGAAATTTTTATGTACGCTCTCAAGCTATATTATTTGGCAATCTCCGAATTATTCAAGTATGTCAGATAAAAAATGCTTTAAACAGTTAAATGAATTCTTTATAAATGGAAAACATGAATTCCTCCATATTATGATTGTCTTTGAGAGTTTGTTTTTATGTTCATTGTATGACAGCATATAAAACAGATGGATGTTGCCCCATTCTACAAGTCTCTCTATGGTATGTTTTCGGCAGTATCATCAATTTTCTTTTCAGCTGTTGGGTATTATCTAGTGGCTCCCAGCCCTCACGGGCGGTTAAAATGTATAAATGCTGATTTTTGTTTCGGGGAAAAGGATCTCATATCATTAATAGTGAAGGACTGGATTGACTTACCAGCAATCTCCTGTTCTTTTTCTACTGATATGCTTTTTCCTAGAAGACAAAACCTTGAGAGTAGGCTACCAGGCTCTTAAAAACGAATAATACCTTGTGACGGGTATATTTCAACAATTTTTTCATCGGCAATTTTGATTTTTCAAATTGACTTTTATATTGGGGCTCTGAAGGCATTGGAATTTGCTGATCAATGATTCTTATATGCTCAATTTACATGAGAATTTCATCCTAATACATGGGAATGAAAGCTGAAAAAATGGAGGCTAGTCATTCTAAAGTTGATGCAAACTGAATAAAGCCGTCTTTTGAGGACTGCTTAGATAGAGCTGGTGAGAAAACACTTCCTTGTGCATAGCCTGATTAAAAATTGCCACGAGGCTGTCATGTTTCATGCTGTCATCAGTTCTATAATGGACAACGTGCATCAACTTTGGGAGGTTCTTACCTATCTTGGTTTTTTTTTTCTTGGCTCCTGCGTGGGAGTAATTAAAAAAGTATGAAATCAAATTGGAATTGATCCCATTTTTACCTTTTAGTTTATAACATCAAATTTTTATCCAAATTCTCCACCTTCCAACCACTTTAAAGGAATTGCGTATTGACTTTAATTAAATTATAAGTTACCAAGTCTACCTTAATCAAAGGATTTTGGAATAATTAAGTTTAGACTTTTTTATATATGATGTTGTGGAGATTTGAATTTGGATTACTGAAATTAAGATTTCAAGACTGATCATATTTCTTTTAATAATATTTTTGAACAGAAAAAAAAAAGACAATAAATGAAAGAAGAAAGAAGGCACCGTGGTACTGTGGTAGCGTCACGTAATTTGTGTGGATGATGCAAGCTGCGTAGAAGCAAATGTCAGTTAGCTGGCTTGGAAAATCTATCGATAAGGAAAAATTTTAAAATTTCTTCAAACAAAAGAAGGCAAATTTGTCGATTTCAATCTCCGGAAATGTTTTATTGTTTTATAGAATAATAGTCCTGTTAAAGCTCCAAGAATAAAAATCAGCCAACGACCACCGGCAGTTGACCAGTCGACTATCATGCCTTTAAGTTGTTAAAAGCTTTTGAAGTTTCCTTCCCTCAAAATTTCAGCTAAATTCTTTTCCTTCCCTCTCCCCTTCATTTTGCTCTGGTAAACACTATGATGCTTATTGCTTCAGTTTCTGATTTTTCTTATCTTTGAATCATAGACTATACTGTATAAGGTCATGTGGAAATTGCATGCCCTTTGTCAACGTCTGGTTTGATTATTCACAACTTACAAGCTCAGAAAAATAAAAAAAATTTGCTTGTTTAGTTTGCTTTGCTATCTCTCTGAATGCATTTACCAGGGAAATTTCCCCGACCAGTATGGTCTTTTTGGTCGTCAACAAGATCTTGTAGTGACAGATCTTCCAGGGGAAGGCACATTTTTCTTTTAATTTTTATTTGAGACATAAAATTAATGGGTTTAGATTTTCATCCATGAAAAAAGATGATATGGGAAGGCTTGTTTTCTTTCCATGGCAAGCCTGGTCAATTCTGATACACTAAAATATAATATATATATATATATATATATAAATATTTATATATATCTGTGTGTGTATGAGTGTTTTCAACCTTACACAGCTGTGAAGAGAATTAGTATGAGACCGTAACTTGATGGACAAACTTCTAGATTCAAGCGCTTTTTTTTTTGTAGGGTTGTTAGCTTTTAGGTTATCAACAAGGATGGAAGGAAAAAAAAAAAAGAAACATTTTACAATTGTCTGTGAGACTTTGCCGACGGAATGAATAACTTTCAATTAGTAGCTTTGGAGTAGTCTCAAATTCCTTGGAAGTCTCGTGTATATAAGCCAAAAACTTACCTTCCATATATTTATTTATGGTTCTTCTGCCATCCTCTGTTTTTCACATTTGCAGAAATGGATACAATTGCAGCAGTTCCATCTCGATTCCAGTTTGGCTGTCATAAAGTTCTTCATCTGGTTTGTGCCCGTTTGTTCTCTTTTCATTTCTTTTCTTCATTTTGCCCCGTAAAAGAACAAAGTGGGGTTGCGCCGGGGTGGGGGAGGGGGGTGACCGGTGTTTGAATGAAGAAAATCATGCCATCAGAGACTAGAAACCGATTTCGTTTCCCCAACAAACATAAAAGAGTGCTGCTAATTAAGCCAAATTATCTCAAGTTTTAAACAATCTAGCAGCTCTAAACTTGATGGAATCAACAATGATATCTATCAAGTTTCATTTTTATTTTTATTGGTGGTGTTATCTAAAGCAGTTTGTTGAAATATGCACGTGAAAATTCAGGTGAGGCATGCACAAGGAATGCACAATCTAGAATCAGAGAAGAGTCGTGATCCACTAACATCATATGAATTTTCTGACGCTGAACTCTCCTCTCTGGGCTGGCAGCAGGTCATACTTGATAGACAGCTTGCTATTGGAATCCATAACTTAATTTCCTCAGCCTTCTAAATTATTCTTTTGTATCCCCCTCGACTAGAATGTAATTAGGAAATACCAAATATGGCAGTTGCATCATTACATGTCTTTGGATTGTTTTAGATTGTATACTACTCCAGAATGACATCTATAGTAAGTTTTAACAGATTCGTGACCAGTGGAAACAAGTTTGTGCAAGTGGACAGCTCAAGGAGATTGAGGTAGTTATTACTTCCCCTATGTCAAGGTACCAAATTTTCTCATCTTTCAGTTTCTCCCTTGAGTATAATCACCCTGACTTCGTCGGGAAATTAATTTCCTGGTAATATTTCAGTCACTCTCTTCTAAGCCTATCAAGGCTGCTTTTGTAATCAAGCTTCCTCATCTATGCAACCCTCAGACTCTCAAAACTTTGAATCCATGATTCAAGAGTTGATTTGAATGAACTCTCTCAAGCCTAACATATCCTTCAAATGTTCTGTTGTTTTAACCCATTGATGCTTTATTTGCCAAATTTCTTATGTACTTGTTTTGTGATGGTTGAATTGCAGGACACTGCAAACAGCTGTTGGAATTTTTCATGGTGAAGACCAACCAGATCGGTTAGATGTTACATCATTTGAGGATGAAAAAGTAAAGGGTGACGACGAAACATCAACTTTCAATCGCCCACCAATTATAGCATATGAACTTTGTCGAGAACGAATGGTATGTTGCTGACATCTGACCAAAGCATAGCTTAGGCACGGTAACATGCCTTCTGTCGTAGACTTGTGCAACATTTTAACAGCTATAAGCATTCATTATTAAAAGATATCATCGGGGGGTCATTGTTTTATTAATTTTTTTTTCGTTTCCCATAAAATAATCCTGGTATCTACCCTTTAATCAACCAATTGGGCCATGTTGTCTTCTCTCCACATGGAGGATGCACTCTTTGGTTATTACGAAAGAAATTAGAGGGAAGGAAAAAAAAAATTGATGAGGTATAAAAATAAAAGAGGGATATATATATAAGTTTTATTTTTCTCTTATTAGGTATGATGATGAAAATAAAAAAAATAATTATATATAAAATGGTTCACATAAGTTGACTTAAATTCAAAGGAATAGATTTATTTTTAAAAAATACAAATTTTGTTGGGGATTAAAAATTTATCTTGTAAACTGTAAGTGATAAAATATATAAAAAATAAAAATAATACATAAAAACATTAAAGATCTATTTTGATTCATTCTCAATATGAAAGCTATGTTCATTTTTAGAATTATTCTAAATTTTACTATGATAAAGATGAAAAATTACAAAAAAAAAAAAGAATTATTGCTTATTTTTTATATTTTGTACTACTTCTCTGTCTCTATCTTTTTGTTCTCTTACTTCTCACTTCTTTAGTTGATACTTGCACACCAAGTCAAGGCCCATTTTTATTTATGGAGTTTAAGTCCTCTATTAATTAAAACTTCTATTAACTAACTGTTACTTAACTTCTACTAATAATTTACAATTAATAGTGAGAGTTACAACAACCAACTTCTATCTCTAATAATAAATGAAAATTAAATTTGTCTTCATATTTTTTAATAATCTCCCACTTGGAGATTAGTTCATTATCAACTGTCTCCTCCTATAGTAGTTACGACTTCTCGTTCTTCAACAAAAAAGTCCAATTGAAATTGCACATAACTTCAGTTTCTCAATTGTTATAGTCTTTGTTAACATATCAGATGGATTTTGATTGTCTTGAATCTTCTCAAGTACTAAGAATCCATTTTTCTAAAGTTGATCTTATGAAGTGATATCGAACCTGTATATGCTTTGTCCTAACATGATAGACAAGATTTTTTGCTAAATGAATGACACTTTGACTGTCGCAATGTAACACATTTCTATCAAACTTGTGGCCAAGTTCATCCAAGAAAGATTGTAACCATATCATCTGTTTACTAGCCTCTATCACCACAACATATTTTACTTTATTAATAGAAAATGCAACTATATTTTGTAACTTTGAAACCTAACTGCTTGCTATACCACTTAGCTTGTAAACATAGCCAGTAGTACTTTTCTACTGTTTATATTGCTAACCATGTCAGCATCAACAAATCCATACAATCATGAGTCTGATTCATTGAAACATAGAGTTAGATTTGTTGTACCTTTTAGGTATTAGGAATCCACTTAACTACCTCCAATACTATTTTTTCGTATTAATCATATATTTGCTCACAACTCCCATTATATGTGTTATGTTCAATTTGTTACACACCATGGCATACATAATACTGCTAATAGAGAGGCATAAGGCACTTTAGCCATGTAGGTTTTTTCTTGCACTATTATGGGTGATTAATCTTTAGACGATTTGAATAACTAATCAAAGTGTTCACAAATTTTGCTTCATCCATGTTGAATTTGTAAAGCAATTTTTTTATATGTTTTCCTGTGATAGCTATTATAGCGCATAGATATGTAAAGTTATCTCTAGATGTAATTTTAAGGAGTTGTTACTAATATTTTTTGTATAGGTATGATTGGTCACCTAATTGAATTTGTTCTATTTTAAAGAGAAGTCCTAAGTTTAACTTAGCTTAAAACTTTTTTTTAAAATGGGACAGATTTAATTAGGTGACCAATCGTACCTAGATAAAAAAAGTTAGTGGCAACTCTTTTTGTTAAATCTAGTGATAGGTATATAAGATCTATACGTTATGACAATAACTTAAAGACTTTTCTATTTTTGGTGATTCTCATTTCAAAGATTTGTTTTGCAATGCCTAAATCCTTCGTTGAAAATTCCTTTGAGAGCTTTCATTTTCAACCTTTCAATTTTTGGTATGCTTACTTTGACAATCAACATATCATCGACATACAAAAAAAGCATAATGTTAGAGCCATCAAACTTTTTGATATAATAGCAATGATCTATTTGACACCTAAAAAAAACCATTGCTACACATGAAGTTGTCAAACTTCTGATGCCATTGTTTGGAAGTTTATTTCAGATCATATAGGCTCTTTAAAAGTTTGTATATCATTTTTTCTTTTCATTGGACCTCAAAACCTTGTGGCTACTATATGTAGATCTTTTTTTTTAGGTCATAATAAAGAAAAGCTATTTTTTCATCCATTTGTTGTAAATGTAGATTTTCTTTTGCCACTAGCCCAATAATAGTTTTGATTATAGTCAATTTAACCACTAGAGAGAAAATTTTGATGTAGTTAATACCTTCTTTTTATTGAAAGCCTTTTACCACTAGCCTTGCTTTATATCATTTGTTGCTATCATGTTTTTTTTTTATCTAATAAACCCATTTATTTTGCAATACTTTTTTTTCTACCAGTAGTTTTACTAACTGTCATGTTTGGTTTGACATTAATGAATTTATCTCATCTTTCATGGCTAGCTCCTACTTGATTGAATCATCAACTTGTCTTGCTTATTCATAACACTCTAGTTCACCCTTATCAATTAAAAGAATGTAATTCAGCAAGGGAGAAGATCTCTATAGGGTCGATTATCTCTGAAGATCTTCTGAGTTTTACTGCTAGAATGGATTGATTGACATCTATGACTACATTCACTTGTTCTTTTATAGGTGTATCTACTTGTGTTTCTTGAGTATTTTGCCGAAATCACACTTTGAAAAGTCTTTCAAATGAATTACCTCAAGCTTTTTTATTTCAGAATCTGTAGTTTGTAAAACCTTGCTTAGCTTATCTTTGAATAGAATTTACCCATTGAAGATCACATCTCCACTCCTGATAATTTTTTGATTTTGATCATAACAAAAATGATAACCAAACTCAGTGTTTCCATAGCCAATTAAGTTACCTTTTTAAGATTTTAGGTCAAGTTTACTTTTAGCAACATTATCAATATGAACATAGGTAAGACATCTAAACACTTTTAAAAATGAAATTATACCTTTTTGCCATTCCAAACCTTTTTTGGTATTCTGTAATTCAAAGGTACTAAAAGACCTTTGTTAATCAAGAAAGCAGCAGTACTGACTGCATTCACCCAAAATGCTTTAGGTAACCTATCATGAATTCTCATACTTCTTGCACAGTCATTTATTTTTCTATTAATCCATTCGACTACTCTATTTTGTTGAGGTGTCCTCGGAATGATTTTCAATATCTTAATCCCGTTATTGACACAATAACATTTAAAATTACTATCGAAGTGTTCTCCCATATTGTTGGACTTCAAACATTTCAATTTTAGATTTGTTTCATTCTCAACCATGACTTTCCACTATTTAAATGCATCAAACATATCGGATTTATTCTTCAAAAAATAAACATATACCTTCATGGTTGAGTGATAAATAAATGTTACATAGTAGCTGAATCTTCTAAGAGAAGTAACTGATGAAGGCTCTCATATGTTAGAATGGACCAACTTTATTTTTTTCTGTTTCAACTCCCTTCTAGCTTTTGAAAAGCTAACTCTTTTTTTTTTTTCCAAAAATGCAACTTTCACATAATTGATGTTCAATAGATTTTAATCTAGGAAGCTTTTCTTTCAACGTGAGTATCTTCATGCCTTTCTTGTTCATATGCCAGAGCTTGAAATGCTAGAAGTTGGAGTTTGCATTAGCATTAGTTGTCGCCATTGTATCTCTACAACTTAAGGTCGTATAAAGAGTCCATGTTTTGCTTCCTCGAGTAATAACCATAGCACATTTTGTGACTTTTCATGTATTATCTATGAATGTTACATTATGCCCTTCATTGTCAAGTTGCCTTACCGAGATTAAGTTACGCATCAACTTTGATACATACCTCACATTTAAAATGTTCCACGCAAATCCGTTTAGGATCTTCAAACAAATGTCACCCATACTAACAATATCCAAAGGTTCTTTATCAGCTAGATAAACTTTTCCATAGTTTTTGACAATATAAGTTTCCATCATGTCGTATGAGCAATAGTATGAAAAGATGCTCTAAAGTTTAAAACCTAAAAGTTAACTAAGCTATCGATAGATAAGAGCAATGCATCATTCTTCTCTTTAGTGATTGCATTTGCAACATCTTTTTCGTTTTCTTTTTTTTTTTCTTTTAGGTCCAACATTATTTCTTTGTGTAACCCATTCTCACTTAGGAAATATTAGGGTCTATTTGGATTTCACTGAACACCTAGTGAGGTTTCGATTGTTATGAAAAATTGCCAAACACATCGAAAAGATCCAAATGAAGTAGCCCGATGGTGCATTTGATCACAATAAGCCACTGGCCAATTTTGCTCCAGTTGCTTCATCACACTGAGGCTATTAACTTTCTTTTTTTTTCCTTTTTTATCTTTAAATTTTAGTTATAAAAACAAAAATATCCTTACAAATTATAAAATAATATATAAATAAGTAAAATGTATTAATATATAATAAATAAATAAATAAATTTTAATTATTTATTATTAAAACTATTATTTGATATAAAATGATTTAATAATTTTATAAATTTAAAATATTTATTACATAAACATTTTAATTTAATATCCTTAATGGTAATTTCTCTTCTTACTATAATTCATTTAATCACCACCGCTACGTTTGTATTTAAATACATATTTTTATTATTGATTTTAATCTCACCGTTATAATAACTAATCTTACCTTCACTATTATTTTTAATCTTATCAAAGTCAATCTCACTGTCTATTCAAATAGACCTTTAGAGGGGTCATAATTACTCTTGTTTAAGAACTAATCTCTTTAGACAGAACTCTTAGAATTGTATTTATCCACACTGTTAAATTTTCGTATACGTAAACAATGTTGTTTACATAAAAAGTACCGTATACTCAAATAGTGCCACATTTGACAAAATTTTAGTCTTGTAGCTTTAATACCAGTTGTTGGGATTACAAGCATATCTTGCAAACTGAAAGTGATAAAATATGTAAAGAATAAAAAACATTGCATAAAAATACCAAAGATTTATAATGATTCACTTTTAGTATGAGAGTTATGTCCACATTTAGAACTGATGTAGAAATTTTACTATGATGAGATGAATTATCTCTTATTTTCTATATTTTGCGCTAACTCTCTAATTGTTTGTATATCTTCTTTCTCTTACTTTTCACTTTCTCACTTGATACTTACACACTAAAACAGAAGCTAAGACCTCTTTTTATAGATGGAGTTTAAACTCTTTGTTAATTACAACTTCTATCAACTAACCGTCACCTAACTCCTAATAACAATTTATAATTAATGGTAAGGGTTATTACAACCAACTTTCATCTTCAATAATAAATGAAAGTTGAATTTGTTTCCACATCTTCTAATAAATTCATCTATATTTCTTTTTTCGTATTTTTTTTCCATAAAAAAGAAAAAAAGTAAAAGAAAGAAACGCAAATTTTCATCCCTTTCCTTTTTTTTTTTTTTCCCTCTGATCAAATATATATAAAGAGTTATTGAGTTTAGAAAGCTTATGTTTTTTTTCTCACATCTAATGTTCAATTTAATGTAGGGAAAATATGAATGTGACAGGAGAGGAACCATCAGTCAGTACCGTTCTCGTTTCCCCGAAGTTGATTTTTCATTGGCAAGTAGTAATTTAGTCATGGTTGCATTTCCGTTGGTCTTAAAATTGCTTGCTATCCCTTGATTACTTGTTTCATTAACATTAATTAATTTAACACTAAACTATTGTTCAGATCGAGAATGAAGATGACATTTTGTGGAAAGCAGATGAAAGAGAAACCCATGAAGAAGTCATGGCTAGGGCAATGAAGTTTATCAAATGGTGAGTTTTAAAATTTTCTATTGTATATAAATTTCGGTGCCAATTGTCACATTGTATAATAATAATAATAATAATTGTTAAAATTTAGATTATCACAAGTAATTGATTTTGAAATCTAAATACGATTAATGAGTGCTTATAATTACTTATTAAGATTAGTTGAAATCTTATTTTAAAAATATATATTATTTTTTAATGCATTATTTTTTTCAAATTCAAAAATATAAAAGATGCATTAATTACAAAAAAAATCTATAAATATCATCTTAATAAGTGTGATTTGGACTTCTTGATCATTTTTTTTTCTTTTTTGGAAGTTTCTTGACATTTCTCCTGATTTCATGAAAGCAAAAAGCACTTTGATCAACTTGTTTAATTAATCTTGTAGGTTGTGGGAACGGCAAGAAAAGGAGATAGCAGTGGTGAGTCATGGTGTGTTTTTGGATCAGACGATGATTGAACTTTTTAAAAATAATAAGTGTTCCCCCTTAAATGATTATGATCCACACAGCCGGTCAGTATCATATTTTTCTCTTTTTTTTTTTTGTTGACTGAATGCTACCTCAGTACACCTCAAGAATTTGACTCATGAACCTCTTAATCTGCTGATATATGCCTAAGTTATCCACACGTTATTGTGTATTCTTTTTCATATGTTAGGTAAGAAAGGGATTTATCAAGCTTTTTTATTTTTATTTTTTCCCTACTTATGATCTTTTATATTTAAAATAGATCATATATCTAGTTTATTCACAATTTTTATAATATTAAATGATATCTTTGAATTTAAATTTTAGTTCAATTGATTTATATAATTATATTTAATAATTTTAAATTTTAAATTTTAACCTATACAATTTATTTTTCTATATTCTCATATTCTAATCTCTGTTGTAGAAAAAAATGACCAAGTAGGCCTTTCTTATTCATGAAGAGTTGTATTGGCAAGAAAAATGATTCCGATGATGACTAACTCATCATAGAATTACAATTTGTCCTATTATTTAGCAAATATTAGGACTACCCTTAACATTGTTCCAGCCTCTAGTATATACTTGATTATTGTCTTTGGCCCATGTATTTGAAAAGATCATGTGACTTTATACGTAAAATTTAAAGTTCTATGGATTTGAAAAATATTTTTGTATTGACACGATGGGTTCTACCATTTAGTTGCTTTCAATGTTTTATTTTTAATTAATGACTGATCAAAATGAATCTGTTTGTCCAGCTTTAGAAATTGTGAAATCCGTTCGGTGAAAGTTTTTAATGAAAGGTGAGCATATATTTAGCGATTCGAAAGGAACAAAAAAAAAAAAAAAGGCAAAGGCATTTATGCTCATTCTCAATTATCATTTCCTTTATTTTTTATTTTTTAATTCTCATTTCGCAGCGTAATGGGATTGGGATCAGATTCCTTTAGCAACCATTGTGGAAGAATAAGAATCCCTTATGGACTTGAAGTAGTCCAAATCAGAGATTCTACCAAGGACAATGTTTCAGTGGAGGAACTGGAGGTGACCAACTAATCAAAAAATTAGTTCATCTGGCATTGGGTGCTTGATTTTCCAGATTGAACAGCCGCTGTTAGATCATAGCAAGGTGCTTTTCGAAGAATCTTGGTTTATCATCGGACTTTTCTTTCATTTGAAAAATCAAGATTTGAATTTGGTTACTGAAATTAATAATTCAATACTTTATTAATAAATTATTCGACTGTTGGTAATAGATATTTTTTTATTCACCTTCGTATCATAAACATTTTAAAAATAAAATTAAAAAAAATCTTGTGAGAATTAATTAAGATAGCTACTGCATGCAAAAGTTGCAAAGAACGCCACACAAGGTCGGCTTATTACTTTACATTGGACGGCCTTTGGTCGGTAATTTTTTGTTGTTTTTTTAACTTGATTACGGCCGACTAATTGCCATCGCCCGTCGCTGTTGTGTTTCTCCGCCGTTAAAGGCTCGCTTTCTATTATAGTAATAATTTATATATTGAATTTTGGACTTACCGAAAGGTCAATTACTTACATTTGTCTTCTCGAGGCACTCGTTTTATAAAATTAGTTCATTGGAAAATTTGGACGTTTGTTCGGTAACGTTGTCCATCTCATAACAATATATAATTAATATCTATAGGCGCATGATATTTAATTTTAATAATTTCAAACTATTACTGATAAAATTGATTGAGTTGATAAGATTGAATTTTTTATTTATAAATTTAATATAAATTTTTGTTAAGATTTACGGCGCATGTTATTTTAAATTGAGATAACATCTTTTCATCTAAATTTTTATATATAAAAATAAACTTAAACCCTTGGAAATCTATTGAATTACCTAAGACGATCTTCAAGCACTACTTGATCTAAAATTTGCTCACAAGTTAGACACAAAAACCTTAAGCGTTAATATTTATCTCATTGATGTAAATGATTAACAATGGAACATGTCTAATATAAAGTAAACTCCCATGATTTGGTTCCACCTACATTTGTCGACTCCTTGCATGCTAGAGCAACAAATTGATCAACTCCACCCGGCCCCAACATCAATTAACCTGTCGTATGAGGGGAAGCTTTCGAAGGCTACGGGTGAATACCGGCACTAAAAATCTAGGGCTCCACTCTCAAGGACGGAGCTTGAATGCGTGCCCCACCAAAGCTGTTGCACGAGGAATAATTTTTATATAGCGCATATAAGAATAATGCCATCAATTTGGCAAAATGATGACTATGGAAACTTAGTCAGCTGACACGAGAGATACTACAAAAAGATTTTTTTTTTTTTTTTGGTTGCTATGGATCATTAGTCAAGCCGTCTTGCAATTTTAATTAGGTTTTGTGGCAGACGGTGGAGAATGACTAAGACTTAACATAGAAATTTCTTGTAGCTTTGTTGGTTTTGGGGACAAAAGTTTCCAATGTTGACCAACATGACTTGGAGCCACTTTGGCATTGCGTTTCAGTGCACATTTTTCGTTACTTTTAGGTATTTGATTCGAATTTGTTTAATTTTTATGGTATCATAATTTATTTTTTAAAAAAACATAAGTTACAGTTTGAATATCATTTTTTAAAAGTGATTATATAAATTTAAATGATTACAGATATTAAAATTTAAATATTATATTTATTGAATATCATTTTTTAAAAGTGATTATATAAATTAATTAAATTAAATTTTACTTTCAATAGTTGAATCTTTTTAATTATTTGTTTAAATTTAATATTATTATATAAATATATATATAATTAAATAAGTATTATATCATTTAAATATTTAAATCCGTTAAAATATATGTTTACTTAATTTTTTTGTCAAAATATAAAATAAAAAAGAATTAAATTTAAAATTTAAATTTACTCTTAATTAATAACAAATAAAAATTATTTGCTATGGTTCTAATCTTTTCACAAGTATAAAATTTTATATATTTTACATATTTAAACGGATAACAAATTTTGATATTTGATATTATCCGTTAAAAAATTTAAACAAATTCAGATATCAAATAACTAGAGATTACTATCTAAAAAATATTAAAATTTATTACAAATAATAAATTTGCTATCCAAATTCATTAATTAATTATTTATAACTATTTGAATTGGACATAATCAAATCAAATGGCATCGAATAACCATTTTTATTTTATCCATTATCATCTTTGCTTTTCGGACCAAACGCAATACCAAAAGTGACATCGTTGGGGTCCAAAAGAGCTTTAACACGTAGGTTTATCACTCAAAAACAAAGTCTTTTCGATAAGTGGTTTTGTCATTCCAACCATCATTTGAGATGAAATGATCAAACGACTATTCAAGTGATAAAATTAATAATTAACTTCAGATATCATATCTTTTTAAATAGTTTAATTTTTTATAATACATTTCACAATAATATCAAATGCTCGAAAATTTCAAATCACAACTTTTCACAATACTTTCTCGAAATTATTTTTCAAACACAAATTTTATTCAATCACAATAACACAAGCAAATTAGTCCTTTAACTGTATGTCCATATTTAATCCAACTGTCATCCTAGTCTTATCCAGTGGATGTGATGGGCTTAAAACAAGGTTGGGTAGTTGGGCTTCATCCAAAAGTAAAGCCCCCTAAATCATATTAAATTCATGAACAGTTTAGAACAGTGAAGGGCCCAAATATTTGTTTAGTTTTAGACGGTTTTACCTTATATTAGGCCCATATTAATTAGTGGGACAAGAATTAATATTACTTTCCTCCTTCCACAGTTTGCACTTTGAAGCACCACTTTGGAATTAAGTAAAACTCATTTTGGCCCAATTGAATGAAACCCAATTCAGAAATTGAGGAATCGAACGTGCATATTGGTCTCGTTACTTGACTTTTTCTTTTTTATCAATCATATGAAATATTATATTATAATATATATAAAAATATAATAAAATTTGTTTACACAGACACATAGATAAATAATTTATATTTTTGACACATAAGATGGTTTTAAATAACTTTATTTAATTAATTATTTAATTTTAAAAAAATTTAAAGTTTCATGATTTACATTTGTTCAAATCTTTCAAAGTATATAAGTTTTATCCTAATTTAAATTTGAAAAAATATATTTTATAAATCAATCTTATCCATATATATGAAATACAAAATTCAAAAAATTTCTAAATCTTACGAATCATAAAAAATGATACATTGTGTAAATCAATATTTATATAAATTTAAATAAATAAAATTTATGGTTGAACCATTGTTTTTTGTCTTTATTTTCATATGATTTTTTTAAAACATTATTTTTCTATAATTTAAAATAAAAGAAAAAGATATTTTATATTTTTCTATAATTAAAAATAAAAAATATTTTATTTCAATTTAAAATTACACACATATCTAAATTTAAGACTTTATTAATCTCTTTTATCTTAATTTAAAATTAAACTTAGATAAACTACTTTTTTAAAAGTTTAAATTTTTTAAAATTAAATAATTATCAAATATATATTTATGATACCTTTTCAAAATTAATATTTTCTTCTTTATAAAATATAGAACAATTAGATTTTCCTCACAAAAGTTTGGCATGATAAAATTTCAAAATCAAACATGAAAAAATATTTCATGATATATCATATGTGTAAATTTTAGTTTTTATACCTAAAAAAATATACTTTTAAAAATATATGTAATTATAAATAAGAGATTGATTTTCTCAATGAAATTTGTATGTAATTTTATTTTTGTAATTCAAAGCTTTCATAATACTTATTTTAATTATTTCACAATAATTTATATATGGATGGCTGTTATAATTTTAAAATATAAATTATAGATGACTAAGAATATTTTTATTTATCTATATATAATATAAAAAATAGTATGAACTAAAATTTTAAATTATGAAAATTCCATGGCATGGGTAAAAAAACTAGTTCATCTATAATTAAACATATTTTAAGCAAATAATATAAATAATTTCTTTCTTTAATAGTAAAAAAAAATAGTAATCCTGATTTAATTAACAACTTTTAAGTAAATATTTTATATCTTTTTAAATTATTAATTATGAATTTATATTAATTAAATTATTTTTTAATTGAAGTTTTTTTTTTTTCTTTCTTTTCTTTTTCTATCACATGAACGAAGCTACTAATTCCTGAAGCTGTCCACGCAGGGATTTTCTCCATTGGGCTTTTCCTTTGCTTGCATATTGCGCTATATGTAGCACAGCCCAACTAGATCGATTGACTTGGTCATCATTATTGGTAACATTTATGTGTGTGTACGCATGCTTTACGTAAAACAAAAGTCAGCAATTATATGGGCTTGAACTTTGAATACCCAATTAACTGCCTCTTAACAAAAGGTTTTGTAGGGTCACTCTTGTTGAAATATTCTTTATTGATTGCCTTCCATGTTTTTTTTTTTTTATGATTGCCTCCATGCCTACAGAGAAAACTTTACTTTTTCAGTTTGTGTTTCTTTTATATTCTTTTTTTTTTTTTAATTATTTTTTCTTTACTTTGTTTGGTTAATTCTATAATATCTCTACAAGGGAAAGCAACACATGTTTACTTCAGTCTCCAGCCATTGTCTCTTAATTGCAAGCAACCTCCACTGCCTTTTGTATAATATATATATATATATTATATATATATAAAGGAATTCACTGTAAATGTTACATTTTTTTATCTTTTGATCAAAATTATTAAAATTAAAAATATGATTTTTATTCAAATTAATCATGAATTTAACTTTGATAGAATGATAAAAAAAATATAAAACTTACGTTAAGTCTTCCTATATATATATATAAATATATATATGAACATAGAACACTCATATGAAATTCTTAATTTAGTTAATTCATAGAATTATCTTTAAAAAATTTAAAGTTTAACACTTACAAATTTTTTTTATTTTTAAATTACAGTCTCCTTTATAAAAAAATAAAACATTTATATGAAAATGGGTTTTGGTAAACAACTGCTTACCCATAAATTTGGGGTCAAGTGATTATTTTAAGAAAAATATTATTTTATTTAATGTATTTAGTCATTCAAATTTAGTAGTTAAAAACAAAAAATAAATTAAAAAAAAAAGTGAAATACGTGACTTAATCTAGTTTATAGAATTAAAAAATTATAGTCACGGCATAAAAAATGAACGTACAAATGTTTAATACAATTATTAATTACATAATTAAGGTAGATATACCTAGTGTTTGACTGTTTCCTAGGTTCTAATAGAGCAAATAGGGATTTGGTCTCGCCGAGTAAATTGCAATGGCATTTTAAAAGAAAAAGCTAGGAAAAAAAAAGGAAGGAAAAAAAAGAAAAAAAGAAAGAAAAACCGTACCGATGAAGACCATGGTGAAGACTTTTGAGTCGCGCGTAAAGAATAAGGGTTCACACAAAACACAGAGAGTCTAACGTCTAAAGGATCCCCTATTTACGTTTGCATGGATTGAATAATATTACCAAGAATTAATCAAATCAAAGTAAACCCATTAACCCCCTACATCCACATTACTTTTCTTTCCTGTTTCACTCTATATATTTTAAGCCCTCTAACCCGCCCTGGGCGTTATGCCAAGTTTTCAAGGTTTCAAAAGCCTTCTTCGGGTCCCAAAGTCTCTAGTTTCCCTTGATTTCTTTCTTTTCTTTTCCCTCAGTTTTCTGGTAAGTCAGGCTAAGACTTGCAGTTGCATGCAATGATATTCATATGATTATAAATATATGTATATTCTTTGAGGGTTTTCTACGAAATGTGTAGGAATTTGAATGGTATTGTAGTATTTGTTTCTACGAAATATTGGGCTTTCTCGCTGTTTCCTCCTTAGATTCCATCCATTTTCCTTCCTCTTTACTGACGACCGAATATGCTCTTACAATTCTGTTATAATTACATTTTCAAGTAGGAGTCACGTACGTAGAGATTATGAACCATCCTAGAAAATACTGACCAGAAAGTCTCTTACTCTCCCTATATATGTATGTTGTAGCCTGCAGCGTTTTATGCATTCACTTCCTCCCATTACAATTTCTCATTTCTAGCCAGCCATTTGTGTCTTTTACCAACACCCATATCTTTTTCTGCTCCATTATTTCCCATCTTTTTGTAATTTACAAGCACTTCTATCACTTAAATTTAATTTCCATTTGCAGAAAATGAATACCACTGCAGCTCAATTTCCATACCCATGGCAGCGTTGCAAAATTATTCACTTGGTATGTATATGTAGCAATACCAATTCTTTTAATATTATAATTAAGTGCCTTGTTTGGTAGAGTATTTATTGGAACACATGATCTAAACCATGGATTATAATATTTTCAGGTGAGGCATGGACAAGCTATGCATAATGTGGAAGGAGACAAGAATCGCGAGGCACTGTTGTCTCCTCACCTATTTGATGCACAACTCTCCCCACTTGGCTTGCAGCAGGTAATGAACTAGTGATTAATGGCTTGTTATCATCAATCTGTCATGACCTCATCATGATCCTTCTAAACCTGAATGATTGATCCGCATCTATTTTTTGATGTGATACAATCGTGTTTAATTATCTTTTCCATTTTTTATTGTAGGTTGCTAAACTGCGCAATGATGTTCATGCTAGTGGGCTGCTTAGGAGGATTGAGTTAGTCGTCACTTCCCCGTTGTACAGGTATAAAACTGATCGATTCTTGCCCTAATCTCAACTTCCTTCTTCAGGGCTTATTTTGTGAGATTAGTTGTTTTTATGATGTTCCATCCCAAACTCAATAGGATCTTTGGATCTATGTCTCTGAAAAGGAAATCAAAGCAATATTTTACGTTGCTAAATCACGATTGCTTGATGGTGTAATGATCACTGCGCAGGACCATGCAAACTGCTATTGGAGTTTTTGGTAGTGAAAGCCATGAAGATGGAGGGAATGAAAATTTTTCTGTAATATCAGCTCTCAACTGCCCCCAAATTATGGCAGTTGAGCTTTGCCGAGACCGCCTGGTATGGCTTCGACCTATCATGTTACGCTTTCTTAACCTTTTATTAATTGCCTGAAACCCTAATTCCAACCACGTTTGGACTTCCATAACATTGATGCATTTCCTTCACTGCAGGGCGTTCGTCCTTGTGATATGAGGAGAAGGGTCAGCGAGTGTCAGGCTCTTTTCCCTTCAATTGATTTTTCGATGGCAAGTTCTTCAGCCCCAATCTATATTTAAACAAGATTTTTCATAAGAATTAAGAACAGAATTTTTATGTACCTTTTGATATTTTGATCTTTGTTCAGATGGATGGTGAACATGACAATATGTGGAATCCGGACGTTCGAGAGCCTGAGGAGGAAGTTGCTGCACGGATGGTCCAGTTTATGAAATGGTAACTCACAATTTTCTTCGGAAACAATCAGAAATAGATCTTAGGGCTGCAATATTTTTTTCTTGGGAAAACAAAATTAAGCTCTAGTTTATTACATTACTAATTCAACTTTCTTTCAATTTTTATCCCATGTTCCTGCAGGCTGTGGACAAGGCCAGAGCAGGAGATTGTTATTGTGAGCCATGGCATAATCCTTCAACATATACTAAATGTACTTGGAAATGACTGTCATCCAACAGTTAGATCAAATTTATGCAAACGGTAAGCCTTAATTCTCCTTGTTCTTCTCTCCTTTAGACAAAACTTGAATAAAGATTCTTTGGCTTGAAATTTTCAAAGTTTCTTGTGGAAGTCTCTGATATAAACTGTGTTTTCAGCTTTGGTAATTGTGAGCTTCGTTCGGTGGTCATAGTGGATAAAAGGTAAGCATTTTGTTGTCAAATTTAGAGATATTCAGAGTTTAGACAACCTTGTACCCTTAATTTCAAAAGCTCACTTACCGTTTTGAACATGCAGTCTAATAGGAGCAGATTCACAGCTTTGCTCACCAAGAGATGTTGCAAAAGAGAACGTGTTGAGAAAGGAAGTCTCCAGCTAATTGGACTCAGTGACTCTTCAAACAATAGAGTCACCGTTTAACTCTCCAGGATTTTTTCATATTTTTTTTTATCAAATTTGTATTCTTTTCTTTTTCATTTCTGAAAGTATAATTTGACCAATAGAAGTCTGTTTCCATTGTAAAATAATTCATTGATAACATATTGTTATTTATTCTTCATACAAATAAATATGTACACTTCCTTTCCCGTTGCCTGTTGGCCAAACTTTGTAACTGATTGGAATAATTCATGGACAATAAACATTTCTTTTTTTGTTTTCCTATCTTTGTCTCTGTTGAAAATGGAACAAAATGACTCAAACAAATATTATCAAATCCTTAACACCAAGTTACCAACCACTTAAAACTAGCAACAACATTTTTTATTAGGACAAAAGAAAGAAAACTCAAATGGACATTTTCTCATCTTAATACAATAGCCATTTCTTTCAAACGAGTCCACATTGTGAGAACAAATTTTTCTTTTATTTATTTTTTTTTTTTTAATTTTGACAACAATTCGAAACTTAAATCGAACACTACTTGATATGATTCCCAGAATACTCCATATTAGTATGAGTTCCTGACAAGCATGTAACCTACTAAAACCGAGAGGAGGAGGACGAAAACAGCAGGGATGAAGTTGACATAGGGTGCCTTGATAGTTTTCTGGCTATTTTCTGTGCTGGTAATTTCTCCACCCTTTTCTTGTGAAGGGCTAGGTGGTGAAGAGGAGGGGAGGACTACATCCCAGAAAGATCTAGTGATCACTCTGAGGGCTTCTTCTTCAGGTTCCAAGATTGTTGAGGCATCATTTGGAACTTCCATGGACATCAACTCAACACAATGATCTTTTACAACCTACCAGAGCATGAAAGCACCCGATCAGAATGATCTCCAAACAAATGAAAATTTTGCTTATTGGACAAATACTTCAATTCTCGAAGATTGCACACAAAAATATATTATCCAACAATTTAACTCGATCTCTCAGAGCAAGGTGAGAGAGAGAAAAAGAGTATTTGAGAGGGGGGGGGGTAGCAACATGAATTAGGGGGTCAAGAACTCAGCTTCTAATGTTTTGTTGGGAGAAAACAGAAAATCATTTCTTTTGCTCATCAAATGTTTATTGAGTTATTATTATAAAAAGATAATGTAAAGAAATAATAATAGAAGACAAACCTCGAGCGTCTCAGATGATTGTAGATGGTCACAGATAAATAAACCCGCCAACCAAGGAACAAAGACCCTCCGAGGTAATGAAAAATTGCAAATTTTCCTGTTTCAAATTGTTTAGCATGCATTAGATATCATCAGTGTTGCAAAAAGAATAAGGGTATTATATATAAATTATCATTCTTTCAACTTGTTAATGTAAAAGAAGACTGAATTAACAGGCCATCTATTAGGTCCTAGCTTGAAAATGGAGGAAAGAAAATAGGCATAAAGCAATTGAACATAGGAAACAATTAAGCATGAATACATAATTTGGAAGTTGCTTGTGCACGTGGTAAATACCTTACATTTCTGCATATATAATCATTCAATAAATAACACAGCCACAACATAGTTGAAAATCTCAAATTCAGTAGCATGAAGCCATAATAATAACAATGCACAGTATTTCAGTGGATAAGAGCCTATAACAGGGATCTAAACAACAGATACATCATTTGTCAAATGGATTGATAGAGAAAAGAGAAAATTAGCAATTGATAGACTGAGACAGAAAAGAAACATTCCAACCTTAGTTAGGTTATTTTTAAAAAGAAACATTCCAATCTTAGTTAGGTTCTTTTTAATAATAAAATAAAGATGCACCTCAAAGAACACAAAACAAGTTGGGAAATTGGCTTTTCAGATGATGAGTCATCGCTTGCTTCCCTAATTCCATCATCAGGTGGCCCTAGATCTTCATCTGCTTCATCACAAATGATATCCAACCTGTTTTGCAAACTCCTGATGATGTCATCCTGATCACAGCCATTCAATTGCACAAGACAAAAATATCAAACCCATGTCGCTTAAGATAATAAGACCGTTACTTTTTCGTGGATTGAGAACATATAAATAACCTTTGAACATTAGCATTTCAAGAAGTTCTCATGGCAATGTTTAATAATTACAAAAAGGTTGTCTGAGAAATTAGGCAGTTATATATATGAAATGAAACTGCACCTAAAAAAAGAGAAGGGGAAGAAAAAAAAATGCTAGGTGCTTATTTAAAGCGTACCAAAAGAACTATATGTCAAATAAGATAAAATAATACACTACATGAAAAAATTGCACCATATTTTACGGCAATGTCTGTCTTTTGACGTGCAAGAGAATGTAGAAACCTAGAATCTCAAGACATATTTGTAATGAAATAAAATCAGATAATTCCATATACTGAACCCAAATTTTCTGTTCCACACACATCCATTTAAATGAACATTTGAAAACATACTTAACTTGGTCATCCACACACATTTTCCCTAGAGATGCAACATCTAATCCCATTTATTTCTCAGGACACGAATTTCCAACACTTGAAAGTTGAAATATCAAAACAAGATCAAGTTATCATCTAAATCGAGAAACAAAGTCCAAATTAGAAGTAATAGGGTACCTTTATATCAGTAACAGCTTGTGAAATTGGTTCCTTGGAATTCAAGAATGAAAAGGAACATACAGAGCCACTAAATTTGACAACACCTATAACATCTTTCTGGCTGCATGCTTCACAAAATATAAACAAATTACTAAATGTTAGAAATAATAATTTAACAATGTTGAAAACGTAATTAAGTTCTTGAAAAGGCCAGAGCACCTTCAATATAGATATCCTTCATGAATGGTAGAAGCAATTCAACTTCGTGCAAACCATCCGTTATGCATGTCTCATCATTAACAACCTAAACATATACATATGGCTGGAACAATTACTAGTTGAAAGGTGAAGAATTTATTTAAAACGTAACGATATTATTCCATAAAAATAGAACATTAACAAATAAGATGCTTGGGAATGCAAGGGCAGATTAGAGTGGTTCTCACCAGGTTTCCATCAATCATGGCTTTTGCAACTTGCAGCTCTTTTGCATAAATTGAAATTCCATTACTGAGAACATCACTAAACGTCTCAGATTTTGATATTTTTTCTTGATATATTGGCAGTCTGGGAAACATAACTTCGTTAATGAGAAATGACTACAAACATTGTTTTGATCCTAGAATTAGTCAGCTGAAGAATGTCAACAAATGCGTCAAGAGAACCAATAATGTGAACAAGAAAGTAAGTTGAAATTTAAGTCTTGTTATATGGTAGCTTTATTTTTTAGCCAAAAGGACAATAAAGAAGTCGTGACCAAGCTTGGAAAAGTATATGGCAAAGGAAGTGGAGAGAACTCCACTTGGACATATGGACAAGTTCACCTGGTATTCTCAACCCAAATAATAGAACTTTGTGATGGTAAAGAAGTTCCATTAAGATAAAGTAGAGGAATAGATAATACAAGTTACCTAAGATCAAAGTTGTACAAGCACTTAAAAGTTTGAAGGGAATTTAAGACCCTTCCCATTTTGAAGTCACAAGGCCGCAAGCTGCTTGATGTGATATTTGAGGACAATGTACAATTTCGACATGTCCATCTACAAAAAAAATTAAAAATTTTCAGGTCAAATTGCAAATGAACTTAATAATTGAAGAAAGCAAAACATCTATAACTAAAAATGATTATGGAACTAAAATCTTATCAAATACCTCCTTGGACTATAACATATGTGAATAAGCAATCTTTCATCAAGGCCATCCCCCAAAAAGGATGCTGCTTCTGCAACTCCTTTCACAGTCTGCAAAAACCAATCCATTTATTCCGGATCATAAATTGGTGGGGAAAAAAAAACTTCAATACAATTTTCAAAAAATGAAAACATGCCAAACTTTTAACAAAATGAAGCAAAGGTAAAATAAAAGTACCTGGCAAAGCACCATGGTAGAATTCTTGAACGCGGCCTCACTAGCCCACACATAAATACCTACTACTTTGATTCCACCCACCATCATTCTTGACACCTTGATTCAACAACATTTACGTAATTTAAGTAAGAAAAAAAAAAAAAACACATTCAATTCACTAATTCAAAGTAAAAAACAAAGGAAATTTACTTGGCGAGCATGTTCAGCGACCCAATCCTTGTCAATGACCAAAGAGGAAGAATCGGATGTCTGAGATTTGGGTTTCGAACCCTTTTTCCTATTGTCTTTAGCTGGCTCCAAAATCGAACAAGCTGGTTGTCCAGCATCGTTTTGAGGAGTGGGTACTAAATCGAACACGAAGCCTCGGTCGAGAGTGGAGCTGAGTTTCCCTATCACCAGACCAACCTGCGCGTATAACCGGACAAAGAGGAATTACTATTAAATTAAGAATTTATTCTCTGCAATTTTTATTTCAAAAAGAAAATGGATTGGACCTGGGCGGGAATTGAAGATTGGGCGAGACGATCCTCGGCTAGCTGGAGTTGTGTTTCCTCTCCAACCACGGCTTTCACCATGATTTCAAGTAAACAACAGATCGAACTACTTCGGATTCAAGTGCTGCTCCAGAAAGACGTTACAACGAGAAGAAATCAATAAATCAATAGGAAAACGGCGCCTCGTGTCGTGCCGACTTCAATGGACATGGGTTTTGCAGTTGCAGATTTGGGTCGTCCTTCGCTTGATTTAATGACTAGGGAATGGGAGGGATTCTTGTTACATTTGGGCTTTATATGGCCTGTTTATCTCTCTCATTTGCCAAATCCAATTTTTAGATTTTACAAATTTAAATTAAAATATTGTCAGATAAGTTTTAGTTATTATATTAATTTAAACCCTTTTTCCTTTTTAATTTTTTGAGTAAATTAATATTTTTATATTACTTTTTTATTTTAAAAATAATTTTTCACTATAAAAATAATCTTTTTTTAATCTCTTTATTTTTTAATCAAATGTAAATATATTAAAAAACTAAAAAATAAAATTTAAAAATCAAAAGAAATAAACAGATCCAAATAAGTGAATTCAATTCGATTCAAAATGATTGATCCGTTTGAATTCAAATAAAAAAATATATTATACAATCAAATATTTCATAAAAAAAAAAAAAGTCAAACCGAACATCATCCTCTAATACAGATTGCCATGAAATGAGTTACCAGCTCGTTCAAACACAATCATAAATAATTAATAAATAAATAAACAAAATTAACTGTTTGATTCTTTCTTTATATTTTACGAGAGAATCTCGACCTCTGCAGTAGAAAGAATAAATTAAAAATCAGATTTGTCATCTAATCAATGCTATTATTGTCTTCCATTAAAAAACCAGTTCGGTTTCTTTGATCAAATTCCTCCAGTTAAAAAAGAAAAAAAAAAAACCTCTTGAGAATGGGACCGTGTATCCGCTGCTTCGTTCTTTTCTTTTTTTTCTTTCAACATTTTGGACCTTTCTCCAAATGCAAACGTTCAAAAGGATTGTGGCTAACATTATTAAAGTTGTTGGTATATAATTTTTTTTTTCGAATTTGAGTTAGGACTTTTTGGGACGTTTGAGGAGCTTTTGCCTAAAGTGGTATATTTTAAAATTTTTATTCCTTAATAAGACTTGTTTCAAATTTATTTCCTCAAGTAAAGCAATCTAAATAACATTATTTTCATGTCATTTTTTATATAAATAAATATAAATTAAAAAAAACCTTCCATACCAATAAAAATCATCTGTAAAAAATTTACAAATTAAGAAAAAAAAATCCAAACCCCAGTTGCTAAGCCCTCTTCTTCGACCTCCAAAAAGCAGATGCCAAGGATGGGCCCTCCTTTGTGACTCCTTCGGCCTCTTTTTTGGTGGTTAAATAGGAAAAAATCTATTCCGACCCTTCGCTGCAAGAGAGGTTTTTTCAATTTAAGAGGGGAGACGTGTGCAGTTTCAATGCTTCGAACTAGTAACTTGTCCAGGCTTAGAGGTTCAAGTTGTGGTGGCGGCGATGATGGTGACGATGATAGAGAAAATCGGGTTTTGAAAAGAAAGTGGATTGAATCAGAGGTTGTTGCATGAAGATATTTTTGGTAAAAAGTATCCACCATTTGAATTCCGAGCGATTGACAATCAAGTTGAGCTTTCAATAAAAGAGCATGATATGTTCATTGGTACTGTGCTGACATCTTTGGAAATTGAAGATTTGATTTGCTGCAATTTATGCCTCTGCCTTCCCACTTGGCAAGATCTTTAGTACAAGTGCAAATGCACAGTCATTATTGGATAATGCTGGGAATCAGAATTTTGAAAGTGATATTAATTTGTCCCCAAGTGAAGGAGATGATCAATTTTATTAAGCACTTAAAAATTTTGTTGAGTGCAGAACACCCATGTCAGAGAATAACCTTTATAAATTTTTTTATAAAAATTTAATTATATTTACGAATTATTTAAATTAGATATTAAATATTTTAATTTGATTTGATAAATAAATTAAATTATTTATATTTAAATTTAATTTAATAATAATAAAATTTAATTTAAATTTTATTATAATTAAATTTAAATAATTTATAAATATTAATATATCATTTATATTCTTACTTAACACACGAGTGATACTCAATATACGACTGATGAAAGCAAAGTGTTAGTTGGTAGGTTTGGCCCATCAATTAGTTAACAAATAATGACAAAATTTGTTGATAAGAATCCAAAATAGAGGACCACACACTATGATGGTGCAGCAATTCTATCTAAACAATTAATTTGCCTTTTTTTTTTTTTCAATGAAACTCTATCAATATAAAGATATGTAACAATAAATATACAAAGGTTCAAATAATAATAATAATAGATGTTGAATTCGAGCAATAATGATTCTTTATAAACTTTATTTATTTTTTGCATAAACTATGTTTTAATTTAAAAATAATACAAAAATTATACGTATTAATATTTAAATTTTAAATATAAATTTCATATTTTAAAAATAATTAAAAATATATTTATCTATAAAGTAAATAAAGAAATTACACATTTACTCTTAATTTTAATTTGAAATAGAACAACCTATTTTACAATTGAATCTTTTCCAATAAGAACGGACAACGGATTAGACAATTAATTAACAACAATAGGTAGAAAGAAACCATAGTTTGAAACTGTAGTGTTTTGCTTTCTTGATATAATAAATGTAAATGAAATAAAAATTAATTCCTATTTATATAAGAGAAATTCTGAGAATATTTATATTCTTCAAAATATCTATACAATCAACGCGACCAGCCTCGTCTACACGAAATTATAGTAAGCCGAGAAGTGAGTAGGATAAAAGTACAAAAGTGCTTCAAAGTCATTTCCCTTTGATAATGACTTATCATCTGCCTACCATTACCCCTTACAAATTTAAAACCTTCAAAATCTTATGCTTTCTTAAACTATGGTAATTTCCACGAATTTAAACTGTAACGCTCTTCTCACTCCATTTTTTTTCCCATTTTTTCTCCATGTTTGGTAGCTTTAGATTTTATCTATTCCATTTCCCATGGCCCCAGCGAAGCAATGACTTCACTCATGGTTAGTGGCAGACCAAAAGCGAATCATTCCGCTGCTCTCAAATTCTTTCTCCGACAAAACAATTGAAGGATCACTCGAGGGAAAAAAAATAGATTTTAAACTTTGCACGGTCTCCGCAGCTGATTTCATCCGCCCACCGATTTAGTCATGTCTCTATTTTCCAAACAAAAACAACAGTCGCAGTGTTACGAGATTCATTAACTTTACCAAATTTAATATTTAAAGGATAAACAAAATTACTGAGTTTTAAATTAACGAGACTTCAATTTAGGATTTTAAAATTTTAATTCAAGTATTACTGTACATAATTTTAATTGTTTAATTAAATTATAGTTATTTAGTTAAGGATCAACAAAAATTAATTACTTAATATTTTGTTTATAAGATTTAAATTTGATTTTTATTATTAATAATTTTTTAAATAAATAATTTATGAATTTAATATAAATTTCATTAAAATTTGTTATATGTTTTGATCTTGAGATCTGCAGGATATTTTAATCGTGAAATAAAATAATTTTTTATCAAACTTGTACGTATAAAAAATAAATCTTTTATATAAAAAATTCATAGTACTTTTTCCCCTTTTGACGAGCTTATAATTACTAATTTTATTGAACTTTTTAAGGGAAAACCATTAACTCCACCAAACATTTGCTTATCAAACAGCTCCACCTGGGTCCACCATCCGCGCATCGTCATAACCAAACCTCAATTCTCAGCCGTTTTTCGTTCTTTCGATGGAACCGTAAGGCTAACCCCTCTCGAAGAAAAAAAACCTCTGAAAAATTCCCCAATGGAAAATTTCTCCTACTCTTCTTATCCGGATTCCGGCGACTCTTCGCCTCGTTCTCGAGAAATTGACTGCGAAAACCATTCATGGGACGAGCCTCCATCAACTAATACTAATAATTATAAGGTTAAGTTTATGTGCAGTTATGGGGGCAAAATCCAGCCGCGTTCGCACGATAACCAACTCGCTTATGTCGGTGGAGATACGAAGATCCTGGCCGTTGATCGCAATATCAAGTTCTCTGCTATCATGGCTAAGTTATCTTCTCTTTACGGTGGCGATTCTGAGGTTTGTTTCAAGTACCAACTTCCTGGTGAGGATCTCGACGCTTTGATTTCCGTTAGCAATGATGAAGATCTCGGGCACATGATGTTAGAATACGACCGGTTGCATCGTGCCTCTGCGAAACCGGCTAGGTTGAGGCTGTTTTTGTTCCAGTCGAATCCATCGTTGTTGGCATCGGGATTTCGTGGGAGTGAAGTTAAGTCGGAAAGGCAATGGTTTGTTGACGCCTTGAATTCGGTGCAGATTCAGGATCTTGATGGTTCTTCGCCTCCAGCTGCGGCTGTGCGGGCCGCGAATCCCGATTTCCTCTTTGGTTTGGATAAGGTGAAGTTGCCAGATTCAGTCCCTTCCCCGGTGGCGGCGGTTGTTCAAGAGGTGGTTGCGAAGGATGTGACGGCAGGATCGGACTGCGGATCGGAGGACCGGCACGTGATTGCAGACCCGATGGTGTCTCCGGCGGATATCCAGAGGCAGATCCAGGAATTACAGAGGATGCATATTGCTGCTACTCAAGAGCAAGGCATTTTACAAAGAAAAATCGATGAATCAAATCCTAGAGCTTACAATACTCAAGATTATTATAAAATGTCAGATAAAATCGCCACGTCACCGGCTCCAGGATCAGCTCCGTTACAAATGCCGATTCCAACAGCCTATTTGCCGGAGCGGCATTTAACTACCGCTGCTTATCCAGTACCCACAGCCACAGCAGCAGCCCTAGGAACTGACCTGCCGCCGGTTTACCTAATTCCGGTTCCCACAGCTGGAGTTTATCAACAGCCTCCTACATTGCGGCAAGTGACCATACCAGCTGGTCAACCTTACTACGGGGTACAGCGGGTGGTTCAGGATGTTTACCGAGAGCAGCCGGTTTACAATGCGGTGCCAACCACAAAGGTTGGGGCTTACCCTGAGGGAGTCTCATTCATGCAACCGAAGGGTGGCGTTCCTGAGTCAGGCTATGTACAGGTGGCTTATGATGGGGCAGGAAGGCAGATGTATTACACGGCAGCGCCATACCAGGCAATGGCACCGATGGCGGCGGCGACGGGTGATGTTGCAGCGTTAAATCAGGATGGTAAGGTTGCAGTGAATGCTAAGGTTCCTCCCCAAACTCCTTCTGTTTGATTTTAATAAAATATATGATATTATTGTTTTGTTTATTAAGTATAAATATATATAATATAGTAATAGTACTCTGGCTTTTATAGGTTTTGGTGAACTTTTGATGTCTTATGGAACCTTTTTAAATTTATTTCACTATTAATTTTTTTGGGTGGTGTTACTGTTTCCTTTGACAATGTTTGATGTGTATAAGAAAATGGATTTTGGTAATTACTGTAAACATTTCTTTACTCCAATGTTGTCTGGCTTTTTGGGAGAGAATTGCTGGTGGTGGTGGTGGATATTGTCCTTTTTATGATTGTTGACCTTGTGGTGTATTTGGGTGCCGTATTTTTGTCCATTGCTTTAAGCATTCTAGTCAAGTTACCAGACAGGAGCATCAAAGCTGATTTTGCTTTTTCTTCGGTGTAACCTCTTTCACCCATTGCTGCAATTTCTACACTTTTTACCCTTCTAGAATGAAATGATAGCAGGGGCCCACAAGCACATTCGAAATGCCATTGTGTGGTTTTTTTAGCATTTTATCTACAAATTTTTTCCTATCGCTTGTAAAGATGGATTCAAAAATTAATGAATTTTATATGATTCTGAATTGTGATTAATAGACTCGAATGCAATTATTGTAAAGTAATATATATTTTTTAACTTTTATCCTAAAATTTATCCCACCCAAGGCGTTGATATGCACATTTGAAATGCTAGTTGGTAACTCAGCAGAAATGACTGAGTTGCATTTTATATAGAGGAAATGAGCTGAAAAAAAGCTCAGAAGTTATTTTGAATACAAATGCAGAATGATAAAGGACAAACAAAATGGAGAAGTTTCATTTGAGACTTTTTAGCTTGAGTCTTGTGCATCAGTTAACAACTTCCTTCTCTATTCTTTTTTCTACTTTCACAAGTTATGTCTGGCAACGAAACACAGCGTCGGAGTAAAGGTGTGCATTTATTAGAGTATTTAATACAAATGTTTGTAACAGGTAATAGTGAATGTCTAATTTCGAGCATTTTTTGTCCTTCGTGACGTAATCAATTCCTGCACAACGCACCGCCTCCCGACCTGCACAAAGCACCACCAGTCAAACAGCCCCCTCCGCAGCTAACTCCATATTTTCCTCCAAAACTACCTCCGCAGCCACCACCACCACCACCCCCACTCGCACAACGGCTACTCTTAACCAGATCTTCGTGGCCATAATTGCTACGACACATTACTCCATATGAAGAGTCCTTACTTCCAACACCAATGGCTTCAGCTTCACTGTCAGACACTCCGACTTTTCCAGTAACAACTGTCACCTTTTCCATTGTGCTAAGCTGGTTAACACTTTCTTCTTCATTATTGGAGCTTTTCCGATAGTTTTCCAAATCGCCATCCATTTCTCTTAAATTCTCTAAAATGGTAGTAATACCACCGCTGCCCTCCTTGCTTAAACTTTCAGAAAGTAGAAAAGCCAATACAATCATGGGTAGTAAAAGCTAATACAATCATGGGTAGTACCAGCGATTCTTCATTGATCTGTTTGCGAAAATTAAAATTCAGTGATAATTAAGGGAAATTATATGATTGAGAATTGAAGCTTGTTTCAGCCCAAGTTGCTGATATACCCCTATAATGCCAGACTTAAAGTTGAGCAAAGCTACCGCTTTTCCATAAGGATCTTCCATAGAGAACTCTACAGCTGTCATGAAATGCTGTTCATTTTTCTGCTTCTTGCCGTCGTTAATTTCATACCCTAGTTTTCTTCCTCGAAAAACAATCACCTGAAGCCAGAATATACAGATAAAATTTACGCATTTTTAGATGAAGAAACTAATCCCATGCTTACCTGAGATTTGATAATTCTAGCATAATGCCTTGGGTATTTCCAAAGCCATCGCCTTCTGCAATAACTACTAAAAAGAACCTAGTCCTTACAATATAAGTAAAGCCAATGGAGGTTTAGATACTCACCTTTCGGTTTCCTTTAAACCCAAATGCATGGCCATTTTCATTAAATTTCTTTGAACATGAGACCACCAATGGGAGTTCATCAAAAACCATCCTGTTCCAGCAGACTCTGGAAGCACATGTGTTTCACCAAATGGGGTCACACCAATCGCTTCCTTTCTGGACTGGCAATTGTTTCTTGCCTCTTCTTTCAAAGAATCCCTGGGACGTATTAGAAAACAGGCAAATAGTTGAATACGGGAATCCATCATAGCTCAAGATAGGTATTGCCTCTGCATAAATTATACTACTACAAATGAAAAAAAATTTCTGTTGTTCCGGAGAAACTCGTAGTGGTCAAAGATTGTGAGTCATGTACCTAATCTGCATGCTGATTACATCATGATCAGCCTCATCCCTGAAGGAAGAACTTTTGAAATGCTGATACGTTGCAGGGACAAGAGGGAAGCATGAATTAGAGAATGGACGCGTTTGAACCATGTGCAGCATGTAGGGTGCTGGGATTGGAGGAGTGAAAGAGAAAGCGATTCGTAGGCTAACAGGTTTGGAATCAGCCGGAACAGAATTTGACAGCAGATCAAACCATTTTTCTGAGGAAAGTTGAGAATCTGAGTTTACTAGGTCCTTCAGAGTGATTGAAGCAGTTCCCAATTTTCTAACAGGTCTAGTTATGGCTGGCCTAGAAGGTGTAGATGACATTAGTTCGAGGACGAGATGCCCTCTGGGTACACATTGGAAAACAGCTACTTGTTTCTCCCTGGTGTCAGACAAAATGCTTAAGCTTCTTTTCATGTTTAAAAATGTTTCTCGTTTTTTCTTGCTAATTGTGACAAAGAGGCTTCCTTTATGTCCGTGAGGTAGATCTTTGACTCCCACAATCTCTAGCATAATCTGAAAAACAGAAAAAAAAAAAAAAAAAGGCCAAAAAATCCGAACAATGAAATCCAACTGCATTTAGAGGCGACGAGACGCCTATCAGGGTCCTTCAAGGGTTACAACTTTTCTATTAGAAGTTGTTGGAAAAAATATTTGAGGCTACCTCCACAATTATTTTCCTGCGAAGTTGGATAATGTCTTGGTTTTCATTGGATAGAGCTATCTTTTCCTTCAGATTACCGAATTGAGACAAGTTGATTGCGAGTGGAGATGGGGCATTGCCTCTGTACATTGATCCTGCCATCCAATACCTTGATCCAAATGTGTCTTCCCACTGTTTGGTGGTTTCGATAAACCCATCGTCCAGCTTGGTACCCTTGGTTCCATCAGAATCTGTGTCATCATGCTCTAATATATTTCCCAAAGTTGCCTCTAGATCTTTGCAGTAAGAAACAGGCTGCAATTGTTGAGAGTGCCAGATGAGGTCGATGTCATAGGTTGGAACACACAAACATCTCGCAGATTTTTCCCAATTCCTCTGGATCAAATGCAGAAAACCCTTGTATCTGGCTACAGCTCCTTCAAGAAAGACAGCATCATTCATGTGGGATCTGGATACCTGTTCCATATATTGTTGCCAACCTTACTGGTAAAGCGAGAGATTAAAAACTAAGCCAAATGCAGCAATCAGTTCTATAATTGTTCAAGTTAGTATTTTGACCAATTCCTCAAAATTTTAGCAATCATTGTGCTAATAACAATCAATTTGGATAGAGCCTTTTGAAACTCGAACATCCTCCAATTTGGATAAATTTCCTATTTACCCGATAAAAGAAAGAACGTTGCCTCTTGACAGCTGAAATTAATCATACTCGGTGGTCTTTGAAGCTTTTAGGAAATTTTCAGCATTCGCCGGAGAATGGATACTCATATTGAGTTCGTATGGCTCATTAGAATACATCCTCTTCCAAATTTCTTCAGTGTGCTTTTTCCAAGTTGCTCTAGTTGAGGATATGACATTCCGGTTTTCAAGAATTCGCCCATAGAGTTCCCCACAATCAGTCTTGTAGCGCACCTGACAAGACAACAGATACCAATTGGTAAACTCCGCTGTGACAAATCCTGAAGCAAACAGAAATATAAGCAATGTTGCATTTATATTCATGGTTGCAAAGTTTTAAAAAGTTTACCGGATTGAGCCTATGACAACGCCAAATCCATTCACAGTCAAGTAGCACAACCGAAGGGCCTTCCAAAACCAATGACTCAGCATGTATGGCAAGCAGAGGAAGCCGACAATATTTGTACCTAAACTTGGAAATGATAGTCATTAAAGAAGAAATTTCTGGCTAAAATTTCATTGTTGTAGCAAAAATCAAAGGAATGAAAATCATTGGAGGCAAGAAATGAACTTATTAGAATGCTCACCTGTAATGGCCTGTCTAAGGCAGGGCCATCGTAGAGGCCGCTATTCCTATCAACCTCAGCAAGAAATCTTAGTTGTTGCTTGGTTGCCGCCACAAGATCCACGCTTATGGCAAGCCTTTGTGCCTCTGCCCATTCTGATTCTTGATGCTTCTCCATTCTAAACATAAGAAAGATTTAGCTTCAAAATCAACTTGGCTTTGATGATATATTTATGGTCCAAATTAAAGTTCAAAAGTGGAGCTTAAATGGCTAATTTGCTGACTTGAATGTGATTGAAATCACTGAGGAAGCCATAACAAACATAATGCCTGCATAGGGCATTTCCTCGGAATTAAGACAGTTTTGAAGGGAATTCAGGTCATGCATACAAGCAGGTTCCCTGCACGGTTTGGCTGCAACAATTTCCTTGATTATATCTTCATTTATTTGTTGTGAAATATGAGAAGCTGGCTGGAAACGGTAAAGATCATAGAATCTGATATAATCCAATTTGAAGTTTCAAATCTCTCTGGAGCTAGCTAATGCCTTAGGAAGTCCAAGCTGAACACTTTTACTTACCCTTCATTCATTATTGTTTAAACCAGTTTCTTGTACTACAAATGTTTTCACCCCATGCCTATATTCTGCTATGTTTGCGAGGGAAAAGCCCCAAACACAACCAGCATTTCTATTGTATTTTTTGTGTTTATTTAATTTAAGTTACAAATTACTCTTTTAAAGAAATATATGCATTATTTGTTTACAATAACAAAACTTTTGTACATTTTTATTAAACATCAATTTTAAAATAATTTTTACCAAGTTTCCACTCTTTTCCCATGATCAGAATCATAGTTGAAAACAAGCACTTGGGAGACATTCCTCTCCACATATAAATTATCTTTACCTCACTTAATAACAGGATGTTGTTAGGCATCAGATTTACACCTTAAAAACAAATAAATAAACTTGTGGCTGATGTTTCACAACCGTTCCTCTTCACAAACACTTACAGATTAAAGTCTACGATGCAATAATGCTGTTCTCCATTCTCTGTCTTCCCGCTAAAGTTACCTATATATCTACCCATCATTCTTTCCAGAAGGAGCAGGACTTGAAGGTGGGACAAAATTAAAAATTCTGAAGAATCCTGTGAATTTGAGATGACTCCTCCAGGCTGCAGCCATTATCCAAACGCCTAATGCTTTCTCAACAGATTAGGCTTTTATGTCCAATAGTTTTTTATTTTTTTGCTGGGTTAAGTCATAACTGGAGAAAAATAATCATAGGAGCAGAAATCCATATATAGGAATCGGAGGGCATGCCTAATCACATTATTTTGTTTTACTCCTTATCTCTAATCACTTTTACCAATCATGTATAGCTGCATATAACGAGAGTTAGCAAATATTGCCAGCACAAAGACAAAAGACTTTCCTCTTTTGGTATTCAAAAGGTTCCTATCTCCCACAAGGCAGTTGAATGAAATTATGTAATAAAATATGTTGTGTTAAGAGTTAGAATTTTGAATGAAAATACAGTAATTATCTAGAAGATGGAAATAGAATTCTAAAAAAAAAAAAAGAATGAATGATGGAAATGAAATTTCTATTTATAGAATTTATTTTCCAAAAAAGAAAAAGAGTAGTCCAATAGGTGACCTGTCACCAACCATCCCAGAAAACAGTAGTCAAAGATAATTGACGACGGCCAGTAAACAAATTTCTAAAATGTCTAAAACTAAAATTTACCCTCCACCATTTTTCCTTCGTTTTCCGCAGAATTCATTTTCTCTTCTCAAAAATCTAAATTCAAAACCCTTCTCTGCTTTTTTTTTTTTTTTTCCTTTTTCTCCTGCTTTTTAGTACTGTAAAACTCTGGGATTATTTATTAGTATTAGGGATTTGAAAATTCCAAAATGCTAAAAGCTTTGCACTAACGCTATGATTAAGCTGTAGTCGAATATATCTGCTACCGAAAGCTCTTTGCTTTGTTTTTTATATTTTTTTCTCTTTGTTTGGTGAGAGAGAAAGTGGAATGCTAAGACTGGGAAAATTGGAAGAAAATTAGCGATGGTGGTGAGAAAAGTAGGGAAGTATGAGATTGGAAGAACAATCGGAGAAGGAACCTTCGCCAAGGTTAAGTTCGCGCAAAACACGGAGACCGGCGAAAGTGTTGCCATGAAAGTCCTCGATCGCAGCACCATAATCAAGCACAAAATGGTCGATCAGGTCAAATTTCCACCTTTGCTATTTTACTGACATGAAATTTCAGTAATTTTATGACAAAGTTGTTGAATTTATGATAAAAGAGTAGTTTTTTTAATCTTCTTTTTATGTATTTTTACTGAATTAAAGGTGAATTTGATAAATTTTAATGGCTTCAATTATAGTCATAATTATCAGTTCTAATAATTAATCTTTAGTATGATTTGAAAGTTTGAATTCCTATTCAAGTTAATCACGAGTTTTATTTTCCTTTTATGTTTATTAATCAATGCAGATCAAAAGGGAGATATCTATAATGAAGCTTGTTAGACATCCCTATGTTGTTCGTTTGCACGAGGCAAGTAATGTAGTAGTATTATTAGAGTATTATATTTCGTATTTCGCATGGTTGGTTTGTTTCTAAGAAGATAAGTTTTTGATTTGTTAGGTCATAGCAAGTCGAACAAAGATTTATATAATCTTGGAGTTCATTACTGGTGGTGAGTTGTTTGATAAAATAGTAAGTATCCCAAAACAGGATCTAATTTTGGTTGTATTATTGGGTTTCTGTTTTTCCATGCGTGTTAAAGGCGGATGGTAAATTGGTAATCATGCAGATTCATAATGGTCGTCTTAGTGAAGCAGAAGCTAGAAGATACTTCCAACAGCTTATTGATGGTGTGGAATATTGCCATAGTAAGGGAGTCTACCACAGAGATTTGAAGGTGTTCTTTTTGTTAGCATCCAGAGTGTAATTTTTCTTTGTTCAGTTTCGTAAATTCTGATGATTGTTTGCTTCTGTTTACAGCCTGAAAATCTTTTACTTGATTCCCTAGGAAATTTAAAGATTTCAGATTTTGGTCTTAGTGCATTGCCGGAACAAGTAAGACATTAAGTGAAGAGTTTACTTCTCTTTTTGCTTCCTCCCTTGACAATAAAATAGGTTGATGGAAGTATAATGACATGGGTTGTTGTTTGGTGATATGTATGTTTAGGGAGTTAGCCTCCTCCGCACAACATGTGGGACTCCTAACTATGTGGCACCAGAGGTAATCATAAGATTAGTAAGCTTTTTGGTTGAATATACCTTAATTTAATGGTTTATTTTGTGCTATTGCCATGCTTCGTAAATCAATATTTCATTTCTGTTATAGGTTCTCAGTCACAAAGGGTATGATGGTGCTGTGGCAGATGTTTGGTCTTGTGGGGTCATCCTTTATGTTTTGATGGCAGGTTATCTTCCATTTGATGAGCTTGATCTCACCACCCTGTACAGTAAGGTATGAACTTTTATCGTGTGTACTAGGATATGATTATTGTGTTTATCTACCCTTCTGGATTGATGACATATATGCCAAAAAAGGAGTAAATTTCACCTCTAGTCGCTAAACCACCACCAAAATACCAAATGGGTCACATCTTTTATTTGTACCAATGAAGTCACTTAGGTTTGTAAAATGTATAAAATTTAGTCACCCTAACTGATTTCATTTAATGTATGGATGGAAAAATGACATAGCTGCCATGTAAGCAACTAAGATGCCGTGGAAGCTTTTTAATTTAAATAAATTACCACATAAGCTTTTCTTCCTTTTCACCAAACCCTAAGTTTCCTCACTTTTCTCAACTTTGCAGCATGGTGTCCTCCTAACAGGGCCCTAAAGCAAAACAAATTTGTAATCCTCCTAAATCCACCGCCACACTCCCACTTTCACTTTTCTTCTCGGTTCCTCTCCTCACTGACACACTCCCACGTTCTTTTTCTTCTTTCTTCCTCTCCTGACCGCCACACTCTCCACATTTCTTTTTCTTTTCTTTATGCAGAATTGGATCTTTCAAAAACCCTTCATCAAGTTGCAGATTTAGAGCTTAGGGCCTCTGCCGCCGCCTTTGAAAATGCCATTTCCATCGCCATTAAAGACCAAGCAAAACTATAAAAATATTTCCTCTAACTTTCCTTTTATTACCACCTAAAATCCAAAGTCAACAAAAAAATGAAGTCAGCAGTCCACCTGCATCTTCACTACAATCGCTCGATTGCCTCTTTTCCACCTTTCAAGATGCATGAAACCACCAACAACTTCCTACGACCAAAATCAGAAACCATTTTTTTATATGTTTATTGTGGTTTGTGATTGCTTCATTTTCTAGGAATTGTTTATCTTTTAAGTTGTTGTGGTGGTTGTGGGAGATAATGCTGCTGTTTTTAGTGGTGATGGCGATAGTTTTGGGGCTACAACTGTGATGGTTGTGGGAGGCTTAAGTTTGTGGGATTGTGAGGATTTGACCATGCTTGATTTTGGTCTTTGTGATGGTTAATGATAATTAGGTTGGGTTATTGGAGTACCTCTGGTGCTAGCAATGGTGTGCCTGATCTGGGAATTAATAGTGGTGGCCAAAAATATCTAAGAATTAGTAGTGAGCTTACAAAAGACAGGGAATAACAGTGTCAAAAAATTGACATGGCTGCTTACAATGGCAGCTGTATCATTTTCCTGTAAAACATTGTATGAAATCTGATAGGGTGATTATATGTGATATATTTTACAAACTTGAGTGACTTTATTGGTACAAATTAAAGAAGAGTGACTTGTATGGGATTGTGGTGATAGTTTAATGACGAGGTGAAATTTTCTTGCCAAAAAACTTTAAATTCGATGAAAGAATAAACTTTTTATTTTGACATTATCGGTGCTGCATAACTGTTTTTTGTTTTTACAATTTTTTTTTTCAATCTGCAGATTGAGAGAGCAGAGTTTTCTTGCCCTTCTTGGTTTCCTGTAGGAGCAAAATCCTTGATTCATAGAATTCTAGACCCAAATCCTCAAACTGTAAGTACTTGTCGTCTAACAACTCTCTGTGCTGCATGAATAAGGCCGTAGAAACTGATGTTTTGATGTTTTGATGCTAATCTGTAGAAGTTACATAAAATAATGCAGCCTTGTGAACCACAAGAATGCTATCAGCTTTTTTTTTGGCTTAAAGGAGCCATTATCTATTTGGTGCTAGGTTTCCTGATAGCCCTCTCGCAGACCATCATAAAGACATCCTTTATGCTATGTGTTCTATATACTATATGGATTGCCTTGACTCTTACCTTACATAACTTATACCCAGTGCAACCATGAAGGGTTCTGTCTCACAATTTGCAACTAAGTGCACTGGTACCTATCACTATATGGTATTCCTATTGTTTAAATGTTTCAGTAAATTTAATAATGGTCTCAGTATAGTTTTTGTTTCTGCTTGATTGTAAGAAATCTCTTTCTCTCATTTTGTAAAGCGTATTACAATTGAAGAAATCAGGAGCGATGAGTGGTTTAAGAAAGGCTATGTTCCTGTCAGACTTCTTGAGTATGAAGATATTAACTTGGATGATGTAAATGCTGTTTTTGATGATCCAGAGGTTGATAAGGTATTTAAAAGCTTGAATTTGATTAAATTTGTTGTAAAAGTATAACTTTGGTTTTCCAATAAATAACGTAAAACAAGTTTCCTCATGTGTATCTAAATTGGGTTTATTTGTTTGAATACATTGTTGTGATTTTTCTAACTCTCATTCTTATAATATACTGTAGGAAGAGAGGGGTAACGAGCCATCAGGAAATGAGGATATGCGTCCTTTGATTCTTAATGCATTTGACTTGATCATTCTTTCTCAAGGCTTGAACCTTGCAACGCTTTTTGACCGTGGGAAGGTAGAGTTCGGTAATAAAATGTTTATATGCACTCCTAACTCTGCTAGCCAGTTTTTGAAGGATTATGTGCATTAAGGTTTTTCAACCCAACCAAATGTTTAGAAAAGCCGTTCTTTGCTTTTTGATGTCTAATGCTATGTATTTATGAGCATTAGTTTCACCTGACAGTCATCTCAGGAAATCATATAGGGCAATTTCTGGATATGTTTCCATGAGCCATGAGGCAGTCCAATATATGTTCTTTTTTTCCGTAAAATATTAAGCTACATGAATGCATTCCCCTTGCTATCAGGACTCCATGAAGTATCAGACGCGATTTGTTTCACAGAAGCCAGCAAGGGTTGTTCTGTCTAGCATGGAAGTTGTTGCTCAATCAATGGGCTATAAGACACACATTCGCAATTATAAGGTAGAACATTCAGCCTGCTGGCCATTTGTTTTATCAGATTTTGTTATTTAATTCAATTTACATTTAGCTAGTTCGCAGTGCTAGTACTAAACAAGTTTCTCTTGTTTCTCAGAACTGTTTCATTCTCCCTGTTTACCAATTATTTCATTACTTTGACTGGAGAATAATCTTGCTCATACTATTTCCATAGTCAGCTAAACTCTGATTATGTGTTAATTTTTCAGATGAGAGTTGAAGGTCTTTCAGCAAATAAGGCTTCTCATTTTTCAGTTATCCTCGAAGTAAGTTTTTGTCCTCAACTCATGCTGAATTCCAGATCAGCCTTTAATTTTAATCTACTAATTTCCATTTTCCTTTCTCCCTCCAATTGTTATCGGTTTGAAGGTTTTCGAGGTTGCTCCCACCTTTTTGATGGTAGATATTCAAAAAGCAGCTGGTGATGCTGGAGATTTCCTGAAGGTTAGTTACCTTGTTTCAATCACAATCAAGTTTGTTTGGTCAGGTAATCTGCTTCTGACATTCTTTCTTGATATGGTTTCTGGGGATAACCTTCCAGCCTTCCCTCGATGCCCAACCCTCTTGAACCTAATCTCTTTCAGACTCTCAGTTATCTTTAGTTTTTGGATTCTGACATAAACAACACATCATTGTCTCACAGTTTTACAAGACATTTTGTAGCAACCTCGAGGATATCATATGGAAACCACCTAATGAATCAAGCAAATCGAAGATCACCAAATCTAAAAGGCGTTGATCTGTTGTCCCATAACATTGCTGCCATTATTTTGAGACGTCAACCTTGAGGTTAACGTTACTGTTACGGCTCATCTAACTGGGGTCTACTTCCCCGAATAGAAATAGGAAACTAATTAGTATTTGTTTCTTACCTTTTTGTACGGATAGTGTTTATAAAGCTCTCTTTATTTTGATCTAAATATATACTAAAATGTTGTATGTTGTAATCATGCGAGATATCGAATAACACTTACAGTTATCGACATTTAAATCTGTTCAGTTATAGACCTTTATAAATTGTTCAAGACCTAATTTGATCAGTTCACGTAAACTGATTTAAATTATTTAAATTTAAATTTATTATTAAATATTAAAAATTATTTTAATATTTTAAAATAAAAATTAAAAAAATAATGGTTTAATAATGAAATATTTACACTTTCCGAGCTTGATAGTTGACCTTGAAAATTTTGCTCCGAGCCGCATGAGAAAAACTGCAAGTTAATGTCGACAGTAATGACCGACAATCACAATAATTTTTTGAAAATTTTACTCTACACTCTTAAATTCTCTTTCTATATGGTTGAAAAGAACGTAAACTCTTTCAAATTCAGAACTTGTCAATTCTAATATTATGTCAATTGATCTAAAAATTAGTCAAACAAACGCATAATCGAATGAAGGTGATAGAGAGGTAGAGCATTTGTGTATCTCAATTGGCTTAGAGACTATAGAGAAGCAGGCTAATGCAGAAGGTGGAGTAAGAATGGTGGAAGATAAGTTACCCACAAAAAGAATTTGCATGAAATGTTTTTATACTTTAAGCTTAGAAAAGTAGGGAAAAAAATGATGTGAACCTGCTTTCTCATCAAAGTAAACCACCATAATCCCCACATGAACACTTCCCATTGACAAATTTATGGAGCCACTTGCTATCTCGAATGATGATTTCCCTTGCATTCATTGAAGAGATGGCCTTCATAAAGTTATGGCAACCCCTGCACATGCTAATGTTCTTGATAATTCGTATTGGTGCAGCGTCTGGCATGTTCAATAGGCCAAATGCAGCAGCCAACTTTTCGCTATGTTGAACGGTGGAGGAGAACGCCTTTTCCTCGTCATCAAGTGAGTCAAAACTTTCAAGTGATTCACATCCAAGAAGACTGTTCGCTTTATTAAGTAATTCATCCAACAATTCATACACCTCAGCCCCATACGCTTGCCTCTCATCGGGTTTGAATGAATAAACCTTGTCTTTAGTGCTAATCCAACTCCAATCCATTAACTTTCCAAGTCTCTTTTCCTTCATCAGTTCTCTCACTTTAGAAACATCCTCCCATCTTTCTGCAGACTTGAACATACTCAACAGCAAGATATAAGTCTCAGCATCTTTTGGCTGGAGTTCAAGTAACTTTTCAGCAGCATAAAATCCCAATTCAGCATTTCCATGTCTTTTGCATCCTGTAAGCAAGAGGGACCATATAAACTCATTTGGAGGAAAATCCATCTTCTTGATTATATCAAAAGCTTCATCTAACCGCCCCAACCTCACAAACATGTCAATTAGGAACGTGTAATGGTCCATAACAGGTCTGATTTTATAATCTTTTTGCATCATCTCAAAATATCCGAGTGCTTCTTCTACCATTCCAGCATGGCAACAAGCCGATAAAACGCCAACAAAAGTGATCTGGTTTGGTCTGACTCCTGTCTGTCTCATATCCTCGAAGAGCTGCAGTGCTTGCTGAGTCTGTCCATTCTGTGCAAAAGCAGTAATCATAGAAGTCCATGATATCAATGTTCTGGCAGACATCTCCAAAAAAGCTTTGCTTGCTCTCTCGATGCTTCCGCATTTATTATACATATTAACAAGTGCAGTTCCCACTATCATATCTGACAGATACCCAGTTTTAAGTGTCTCAGCATGAATTTGTTCCCCTTGTTCTAAGGCCAACATCTTACTACATACAGTTAAAATACTTGAGAAGGTATATAGATCAGGTTTGAAGCCGGAGTTATTCAATTTTGAAAAAATGTCGAGTGCCTCAGTTCCATTATGATAGGCTGATAGACCATCCTTTGCAAGTTCCATCATTTCACCATAGCCTGCAATCATTGAATTCATTGTAACCAAGCTCATGTCTTCCATGCCATTGAACAATTGCTGTGCTTCACTAAACCACCCACATTTCAGATACAAATACATGATGGAATTCTTTATGCGGAGGTTTGATTCATACCCAAGCTTAATGCTTAAACAATGAACCTGTGCCCCTACGCTCGAAGATAGCACTGTACAACACATGCTCAAAACACTAGTCAAAGTGAACTCATTAGGCTCAACATTGTTACCAAGCATCTTAGTGAAGAATCTCAGTCCCCTTGAAGCTCTACTATTATCTCCACAAGCTGAAAGAACAGTAGTCCATGAAATTACATTCTTTTCCTCAATCTTTAGAAAGGCCTTAATAGCAGAATCCAAGCTGGCACATTTCGAGTACAAGCTACAAAGCGAGTTTCCAACACTTGTATCCTGCTCTATCTGGTATTTGATAATGTAGGCATGGATTTGCTTCCCCAATTCAAGAAAATTTAATGCAGAACACGCTTTCAAAGCAATTCCTAAAGTATAATTCGTTGGATAAGACCCGACTTTCAGCATCTCTTGGAAAACATCGATGGCAACATCTGGTTGATCATTATGAACATAACCTGTCATCAATGCAGTCCATGCGACAACATTTTTCCTACGTAAACTGACAAAAACTTTTCGAGCATTTTCCATGGCTCCACTTTTGGCATAAACATTGACAAGGAATGTCATAACAAACAAATCTTGATGAGTTCCTGTCTTTATGATATGAGAATGAAAATTTTGAGCCCCTGAAAACGAATTCCTGTTGATGCATTCTTGCAAGAGGGGGACATAGCAAGATGTTTCAAAACTTGAACCATCTTTTATAATTGAGAGTGCTTCTTGGAAATCTACAGACCTAACTGAATCTGACTTGCCATCTGATTGGGTGAATGTATGAGTCCTTGGATAAGATATCCTTGGACTCTGAAAATCAATATGCACCATAGCATCAATAAAAAGGAACAAAACATAGTTCTTGCTAAATTATACTAAAAATTACAAGAAAAAATCAAATAAAAAAGCCAATAATTTTGGCAGATGAAGAATGAAATAGAATTAGTTGCAAGTAAAAAAGAAATCCCATATCATACAATATAAATAATAGCCCATTATCAGTGGCTAGGAAATACATGGATGGAATTCGTTAATTCAGTTACTTTTACTGCACACATATAAAAAACAAAGTTAAGGAAAGATATTGAAGAATACCTTTTCTGAGGAAAGAGAAGTGGGGGAGTGCTTTCTGGAGTCTGATTCGAGCTTGAGAGTGCCACTGCCGGCATATGAAGGCAAAGAAGCCATCGGACAAAGGTGGATGGATTATAAAAGTTATTTGAGTGAAGCATTTTGTTGTAAGAGTTACGGTACTTCAATTGTTACGTTATCCTAATTCCTATCTACTTGTCTGAGACAAGAGTGAAAAGCAAATAGTGGACCGTCAAATAGTCAAACTTTTTCCTTTCAATAAAATAAAATTAACATATGGTCAACATGGTCAATACCGAGATTAAAAAGAAAAAAACATTATTTTTTTTCTTGCTTCTTTGGGTTTTTTTTTCCCCAATTAAGAAAAAGATAATAATATTTTTTAAAAATAAAATTACAAAAAAATTCAAAATTTATCTTAATTGATTAATGCAATCAATTTTAAAAATAACATTTAATAAATTTAAAATTTTAATTTTAATACCTACAACTTTTTTATTTTCAAATTATAATTTTTTTTTACCAAAATATAAGCTTACAAAACAGTACCAGTGAACAACGTGCTTTCTTTTCTCTCTATAACGCAATCCTGGCCCTTGTATATTTTAATTTTTAATGATGGAATTACTACAACATTATTTATATTTGACATAAAAATTAATCACGTGACAATGTTTATAATATACATGAAAAATACAAGGTAAAATATTAACAAAATCCTTAAATTATTTTATTTTTAAAATAAATTTTTATACTTTTATTATATGTAAATTTTTTTATTTTTTATTTATAATTAAATAAATCTTTATTTAAAATGCCCCTTTATATTTAAGTACGAATTATATGTTAAGCCCTTACTTAAATACAAATTAAAAATTAACAACTTATTTAAGAATAAATTAAAAATTATAAGCTTATTTGAATGTAATAAAAATATAAAAATTTATTTCAATAAAATGATAAAATTCAAAAGCTTTTTTTGTTAATTTAGCCAAGAAGCAAACTCAAATTACTTTGGACTTCCACTTGCTGAATTGCGCAGATCATTCAGATTTCATTGGATGTTACCAACGGGGCAACAATTGCAAGCTACTTTGACGCTAACATGAGGAAGAAGAATTTAAACCGAGTATAATTCACACATCCAAAATGAAAGCCTAAGAATATCATCTCACTCATATATGTAACGACAATATGATCCTTGTATTGTCAATGGCAAATCGTTTTATCTCTGATTTATTCTCTTCAGTTGACAACAGGAACTTGAGAGTGGCTTTAGGGATTTGTAACCAAATACATCTGCAATATTGATAAGGGTCAATAAATGTATGGAACAAAAGCAATCAAAAGCTTTTAACTTCTATAAAGCAGCATGCTCAATCAGGTGTTCGATCATATCTGATTGATGGCACAAACATATGTTAAAGCTTAACAGAGAAGTAGACATCAGATTTCTTGGCATTACACGAGGATATCTATAGATTTCTCCACATGCACGTATTTTTTGACCCTAACGATGCTAAATGCAATCTCTGCATATTTTGGCATTGCAATAGATTCTCAAAGCCATACAATAAGACAGCGTTCCTCTAAAAGGATTACATGCTACAATTTGGAACAGCATCTAGTTAAAGCAGTTCTATAGAGCTGACAAACCTTGTATGTAAAAGAGTCCTCTTTAGTCCTTGTATTTCATTGATTCTTTCTCAAAACCAATAGTTGGAAATTGTTTGGCATACTCCTCAACTTCTTGTCGGAGCTTTGCAATCTCAGATTGAATGTTCGCATCTGACTGCAGGGTTGCTACAAAATCCTTCAACTTCGTTCCTGGATTTATTGCAATTCAAGGGAAATAATGTAAGCATACATTTTAGGTGACTAAATCCACTCCCACCTTTTGACAACAGATAAAGATATTGCTGTATAGGTGACTGATGAAGAGAAAAATACCATTTGTCTCAGCCTTGATTTTCAAGGCCAATTTGACAGCTGCATCAAAGAAGTCAGCTACCTTCTCAAAATCTTCCTCAACAAAACCCCTAGATGTGAGAGCTGGGGTTCCTGAATACAAGAAACCACAGAATTTAAAATCTAAGGGACCTAGCTAACTACCATAAGAAACATATGCTTTATGATCAAGGTGTATAGGTCCATACCCATACGGATGCCACCTGGAACCATAGCAGACAGATCGCCAGGAACAGTGTTTTTATTGGCTGCAATATGAACCGATTCCAATACCTTCTCAACTCTTGAGCCATCAATACCCTGTTGAACAGCATTCCAGAAACAGGGAACTTATTCTTTTATAATTCTATAGACTTTATTTACCAATTAAATTAAAAGCAATTGAAATTTAAAACTTCATTACAATCTATTTACAGAGTTCTGGTCAGTTAAAGGGTTGAAAAGTTTCCAGCCCTATTAAATAAGTTCCTATCCAATTAGTCTGTAGGAATTCTCATGATCACATAAAAGGCTAAAGAATTTTCTATAAAACAGTTCAAAAGGTCCAAGAACCTCATACCTTGTTTCTCAAATTGACCAAGACTAAATGGTTCTCGGTTCCACCAGATACTAGTTCATAGCCCTTTTCTAGCAACCTCTACATAAACAGCAAACACAGAATTGCAACTAGCACAGTTAAATCACTCAGAGTGGATAAGACAGTGTTATCCATAATGGTAAAGAAATGAATTCACATAAGCAAGTAGGATTTGGATCATTCGGCATACCTGAGCAAATATCGAGCAATTACTGAGAACTTGCTCTTGGTAAGCCTTGTACTCGGGTGTTCTGACCTATAATCACATATGTGAAACTCATGAAGCCTAAATACTCTTGGCTAACTTGGATAAAAAAATTATATGGCCTGAGCCTGGCATCATGTATTTTGCTTGCATAACCACAAATTTTTTATCAAAAAATACCTGTTTCAATGCAACTGCTAAACCAGCTATGGTGTGATTATGCGGACCACCTTGAAGTCCAGGAAAGACAGCTTGATTAATTTTGTCTTCCAAATCATACATCACCTGTAGGATGGAACTCAAAAAATTGATTGTCACTCTGCCTGCTTTACATTATAGAATTTCAAACAAGAAATGATAGGAAAAGTTACTACAAAAGTGATACTCAAGGTTAGCCATGCATGCATTTATTTTGGACTCAATTTTTCCTCCTCTTTTCCATTCATTCCACTCATTAGAAACAGAGAGACAAACAGACCAAAACTAACTTGAATAATGTTTTATACTCACTTCTTTTCCTTGTTTGTTAATCTCTTTCACTCCCTTCCTGAAGAAGATCATAGCACCACGTGGACCTCGAAGTGACTTGTGTGTTGTGGTTGTCACAACATCTGCATATTCAAAAGGAGATGGAATAACACCTGCAGCAACCAAACCACTAATATGTGCCATGTCAGCCAACAGAATAGCTTTCTGCTTGTCACAGACCTGTCAATAAATCAAAATTAAAGTCTCTTAGTTTCTCAATGTTGAATCAGATTCTTCTGACTGCAAGTCAAGCACAAAGGTGTTTACCTTGCGGATATGTGCATAGTCATAAAGGCGAGCATAAGCACTGGCACCAGCAACTATAAGTTTTGGTCTGAAAAGCACCGCACTTTTCTCCAACTGCAAACATTTTTATTCATCTAAATCAACTCTTTTAAAGAGTCTTTCAAGTAAAATTTCCATGAAAATATTTATATGAAAGAAAAAAGTGTGCAAAGTACTTTCCACCCAGAAAAGATCTTTTGCTTCCACTTCACTGTAGAATTTTATTTAAAATATAAATGTAAGTTCCATACGTCTGATGTGAAAATCTGATATGACTTGAAAACTTCAAACCAATAAATTGAAAATTTTGAACTATAAAAATATAATCATGTCCTTTTTAAGTCAAATTATGCATAAAAGATACAGCATGTAACAAATGTTTACAAAATGTTCCAGACATGAATTTAGAAAGGGTTGTGAAAGTAAAAGAAACGGTGATCAAAATCACATCCCTTGATTTGTACAGCATACCGTTACCAAGTCACTTGTGTAGATTATTTGAAATGCATACATTTTTGTTTCTGAAGATGCACAAATGTTATAAAAAGAAAATTAAACATCTCTACCAACATAGAATAGTATAGAAGAGCTACCTGATCATAGTCGATATAGCCAGTACTCTCGTCCAATCTATATGGCATTGTCTCAAAGAATATGGACACAGCAGATATCTTCTTAGTGTCAGTCTGCATAATGCAAAGAAAACATCAAAATTTGAGTTTAACACTATAAGCGTTAAGCAAGAGTTGAGTGGACTTAGAATAATGTTTCACTTTCCAAAGGGATCTTATGGAAAGGTGGCATAACCTGATATACTGTTCTTTAGAAAATAAAGGCAGATCAAAAAAATTAAACTAAAATATTAACTGCCATGAGCAGACAAAATAAAACCTAGTTCAGCAGAATAGCTCAAAATTATAGAACTAGTAAGCACCTGATAACCATGTGAAAGATGCCCGCCATGGGGTAGATCAAGTGCCATAATTCGTTCGTGAGGTTTCAACAATGCAGTATAAACTTGAAAGTTAGCAGGAGACCCTGAAAGTGACTGCACATTGACTGCAATAATGAAACAGATACAGGATAAGTTATATGCTGTCTCAAGGAAAATAGGTATTCCCGATGCAAAATCCTTCACATGCTCAAAATGAAAAGTTAAAACAGATATACAACTAAAGATGAAACTTAAGTTCGCATTTTCATAAGACTTCAACATGAAGGTCCCTCAAAAATAACCATAGCCCAGAATAGAAAAGAAATGGCGTGCATGATTCATTCACCTCCCCACTCTGCAGGATCCAACCCAAAAGCCTCTAGGGCACGCTTTTGACATAAGGACTCAGCCATGTCAATGTACCTGGTCAAATAAGAATTAAGAACATTACAAATTTACCCTACTAAGAATTTGTACTAGAAAGTAAAAACCTCATATGCCAATATATTTATTTTCCAATTCAATTCTTGAACAATGAGAATCAGTCTGAAAAAAATCAATTCAATTTCTAATTGAAATTAGCTGTGAAAAAAATCAATATACAAAAGCAAAGTAGATTGTCATACTCATTCCCTCCATAGTATCTAGCACCAGGATACCCTTCACTGTATTTATTGGTCATGACAGAGCCTACCGCTTGCATCACCGAGACGGATGTAAAATTCTCGGATGGTATAAGTTCTAATCCCTATAAAAACAAATTTAATCTCTCAATTAGGCAATAACTAACTAAAGTTGCTGAAAAAGAAAATAATTTTCTTCTTTTCCAATGGATCAAATACCAACAGATTATAAAGTTAAAATCTGAAATGCGAAAAAAGGCTTGTCATTTGAATTGATTAATACCTTCCATTGCCTAGCTTTCTCGAGTTCGATTATGTCAGCAATTTCAGGATCGATTTCTTCAAGCGGCGCATTCAACCGATGTACCCACTGCAAACTCAAACACGTTTTTTTGTTTTTTTGGTATTAGCATAAATCACAGTTAAAGAACAAAGATCTAAACATCTTCTGAAAACCATAAGGCTTACGTTAGCACGAGCTTTCTCTTTCTCTGCCGCAGCTGTTGACTGCAAAAAATAATAATAATAATTATAAATTTAACTAAATGAAAAAAAAAAAAAAAAAAAGTTCAGATTTTAGACCATAAAATAGAGGGAGCTGCCACTGAAGAGAGGTGTGACTCTGACTGGAGACTTGATGGAGGAAGAGAATCTACGAAGGCTCATTGCCATCGCCATTATTCGCGTTTTGAAGTTCCGAAGCGTTTCGGCTGCAATAACAAGAATAAAAAAAGTGGAATGTCTGATTCGGAGGCCGCGAGTGGGTTGGTGGAGGACTCAGACAGTTGCTTGTGAATATAGTAATTTTATAGAAGTGCGGGTTGCTGCTACAGATCAAAGTTCGTCCGGGTTTGCTTTTGTTTGATTTTGCGGTGCAACGTCACTCTCGGAAACTGCCACGTAATAATATTAAAATGGCCGCGGTAGTTCACTAGATCCCCACGGCGTCGTTTTGGGTTTAAAAAGGTCAAAGGGAAAACGAGATCAGCCCACCAGTATAGCCCATTAAGGTATGAAATTGGTTTGGATAGGAGCCCAAACCTCTAGGCCTTGTAAGCTTAATATTGGGCTTAACTTATTGGCCCAAAAGGGCTAATGTGGGCATTAATTTAGATAGAAGCTTAAATTACAAGGCCTAGCCCAATCTTAACTGGATTTGCTTTGCATCTTTGGAAGAAGCATGGTTTTTCCCAACAAAAAAAAAAATGCAATTGTCTTATGCCTATAAATCAGATCTTATTTAAGCACGGTCGTTAATTATTTAGTATGCTAAAAAATAAATTTTGATTTTTTTAAAAATAAAAAAATGACAGTTGTCAAATGTCATCATCATCGTAATTAAAAAAAAAAACCTTCTTCATCTCATTTCATTCTCTAACAACGACATATTTTCGTTTTTTTTTTTTTTCTATTGAAATAATGCAATTTAATCCAATTGTGTATAATTCAAAGTTTCCATTGAAACAGGTGAAATGAAAAATCAGTCTAGCCAATAACATTTTGAATGAGTAATTAAAAAAAATTGTGACATATTATAACATTTGGATTTGAGTTTAAACATCTTTAACTCTTATTTCAATATCAAAAAGAAAGAAAAATCAATCTCCAAGGTATATGAGCGTGCAAACCAAGTTGGAGAGAAAAATTAAAATTATATAATGAGAATTAGAGACGTTTTAACAGATAGTGCAAAGATCATATTTGGATTAATAAATAAAAAATGATCTTATTTATTCTGAGAGAAAGAACAATGTAAAAATGCCCATATTTAGACTTTGGTTGAGACGAATAAAGCGAGCTGGGAGGATTTAGTTTGTACTTTAATTTTCAACCTTTTCCTAAAATTTTTGGAATCTATGCAATTTTAGAATCTTTGGTTGTCTTTTCAATCCATATAATATGCACGCTGTCCTCTAACGTAAATCTACGTTCATGAACAGTAATGTGAATATCCACCATGATTGTACACATAACAAGCCGACAGTTTGGGGACGACCTAAAATTAATTTGTTGATTCTCTTTAATTTATTCCCGAACTGATGTTAAACCTTTGAATGAACGATTAATTTGCCTTTGCAAACAATTCATATCGAATAACAATTTTACCTACTCTTTGATTCAAGATAGAGAAATCACCGTTCAAACAAAATAAGACTAAGACCTTGCCCGAAGGATCTTGAAGAAGTTGACCCCAAAAAACACCCAATAAAAATTGCAGCAAAACGTTCCCTCCCTGAATAAAAAGTGACATTGATGTGCTAAACAAGAGGCAGCATTGCAGCTAAGACTCATTCATTAGTTTCTCTTTGGTTTGATTGTCTCTCTCTCTATGGGAACTATGGAAATAGAAGCAACACCGAAACTATCTGAGAAAGTACTCAAAGAGGATCCTGAAATAGACGAAAGCGAGCTCTCTCCGATTGAACAAATTCGTCTAACAGTGCCCACCACCGATAACCCTTCACTCCCAGTAAGGACTTTCCGCATGTGGTTCTTGGGTCTTTTCTCTTGTGCACTTCTTTCATTCTTGAACCAGTTCTTTGGCTACCGTAAGGAGCCACTCGTCATCACGCAAATCACTGTCCAGGCAGCAACTCTCCCCATCGGGAGGTTCATGGCTTCAGTTCTTCGTACGACGAAGTTTCATATACCTGGGTTTGGCTCGAGGGAATTCTCGGTTAACCTCGGACCTTTTAACATGAAGAAGCATGTTTTGATTACGATATTTGCTAATGCTGGGAGTGCTTTCGGGGGCGGTACCGCTTATGCTGTTGGTATTGTTACCATTATCAAGGCTTTTTACGGGTGGAGTATCTCTTTCTTGGCTAGTTGGCTTCTTATCATTACTACACAAGTTGGATTACTCTACTTTTAATTAGCCTTCGAGGTTCAAAAGCAAGACCCTAAAAAAGAGAGAAAATATAGGAGTATACGTTAGTGACATATGGTAACAGTTTTAAAAGAAGTCAGATTTGATGAATTAACTTTCATTTGAATTGGTGTAGAAAATAAAGAAAAAACAAAAAGATATGATTCTGATATGAATCATTTTACCTTTCAAAAGTTTAATTAGCAATACTATAATTAGCAATACTACCACAGTTAGTTTTGTTTTGGCTTTTTTTTTTTTCTGGTATTTTAATTAATTATGTTCATTGGCATGAGGCGTGTTGTGTGTTGAGTGCAGATTATGGGATATGGTTGTTTCGCCCTTCTTTGCCATTGTAAATGCCTTCATAGGATATGCCTTGATAATATGTCTGGTGATACCGGTGTCTAACCTGTACAATGCAAAAACTTTTCCTATATTTTCGTCGGACTTGCCACAACACAAGGTAAATTGTATAACATTACATTGATTGTTAATAACAAGTTCGAGCTAGATTTGCCTGAATACGAGAAGTTAGGGAGGGTCAATTTGAGCGCTTTCTTCGCTCTCACCTATGGATTTGGGTTCGCCACTATTGCATCCACAGTAACACATGTGGCCTTGTTCTATGGAAGGCAATTCAATTATTTAGTACTATTTCAGAAGTTAAATTCATTGTTCCAATTCCACTTCCCAAGACTGCCAATTATCATTTAATATCTACTAAAGCAGCATCTTAAGTAACGACCATGTTAATTACAGGGAAATTTATAGTAGATACAGAGCTTCTTCCAGGGAAAATGCTGATGTACACGCTAGGTTGATGAGAAACTACAAGGACCTAACTTCATGGTGGTTTTATTTGCTTTTTCCCGGCGCAATTATTGCTAGTCTTGCACTCTGCATCTTCCTTAAAAAGGATGTCCAGATGCCTTGGTGGGGACTGATATTTGCTGCTGCACTTGCCTTCTTTTTCACTCTGCCTGTCAGCATTATCACAGCCACGACCAATCTAGTAATTTAAGATAGGCAATTTTCTTATCAAGAAGGATTAATTTTTTTCTCTAATTCTCACTTATTTGTCTGTTATATTTACTTTAAGATCCTAATTTACGAATGTTTATGTTATCTCCATGCAGACGCCAGGGCTAAATATCATTGCAGAGTATATAATGAGAGCAATATTGCCTGGGCAACCAATAACCAACGTCTGTTTTAAGACCTATGGGTACATTAGCATGGCTCAGGCTGTTGTTTTTCTTAGCGATTTCAAGCTCGGTCATTACATGAAAATCCCTCCAAGATCAATGTTCCTGGTTCAGGTTTTATAATTTATTCTCTCTATACTTCTTTTCTTAGGACTACAAGATCTTTATTTTTCTGCGTCTAACTTGCATTATTATTTCTCTTACGTTGTTCCACTATTGCATTTGCATATCAGTTCATCGGAACAGTTTTAACAGGATCTGTCAACCTTGGTGTGGCCTGGTGGCTTCTAGGTTCTGTTGAAAACATGTCATAAAAATCTTCTCCCAGTAAATAGTCCTTGGACATGCCCCGGTGATAGAGTCTTCTTTGATGCATCTGTTATCTGGGGTTTGGTTGGACCTAAGCGAATTTTCGGCTCTCTTGGACAATACTCAACACTTAACTGGTTCTTCCTCGGAGGACTTTTGGGGCCATTTGTAGAAGGCATTTCCCAGTCAGACTTGGATTCCCCTTATCAATCTGCCAGTACTCTTAGGAGCAACTGGTAACATGCCACCAGCATCACCATTGAACTATACTTCCTGGATTTTTGTTGGAACCAAAGATTTAAATAGCGGTTGGATAGCGGAATAGCGAACGTTATTTCGCGATCGTACCACCATCTGTCACTGTTATTAAATAAAATACAAGAGAGAATTTGAATCTCGTTTATAATGAATGTATCGTGCATAACGTTGAATAGCAGCAATCGCTACTATGTTTTTCATTCAAAAATTCAAGAAAAAATTTTTCATTTGATTCTGTTTAAAAACTTAAAATAAAAACAGCAAGAAAGAAAATAAACATCAATTTGCAAATTTAGAAAAGAAAAACCCATAAAACTTAAACTTTCAAAAATATCAATTCTCTTAAATTCAATTTCAATTAAGATCAAGTATATGCAGTTTAAGGTAAGTAATTAATTCAGCATTTAAATTACTTTTTTTTTTTAATTTTCAAATTTATCTTGATTTTGTGTGTTTAGATTTGGATTGGGCTATGATGCATTGGTAGAATGGGGCAAGAGTTGTTGGGACTTAAAATGAGAGACAAGAAATGAGAGTGAGACTTGAGGTTGACGGAGATAAACAGATAGCACAAAAAAAAAAAAAAAGAGAACTGAGAGATAGGGATGAAGATGAAGGTTTGAAAAAAAAAATTATTGAATACAAGGTGAGGGGATGAGAAGTTGTGTAAGTCCGTGCAATTTAGTCAAGAGGTAGATGAAGTAGACTTGAGGCTATTATTATTGAAGATTGCCCACAACATAAAGACCATCAAATTTGATTTACTGTAAGCCCGTAAAAAGCAATTCTCTTGATCCATAAATAATAATGCTCTTACTTAATTTATAGATGTCTAATCGCTTATTATTTGATTTATGCATAATTTATTTCAGTAATAATTTGATGAGTACGAAATTAAATAATTAAATATATCATTCGTTATGATTATTTATTTTTTACATTTTAGTTATCTCATGTTATTTTCTAATTATCATATGAATAATTTTTTAAATATGAATATTTTACTATAAATATTTTTTTTTAAACAAATAAAATACATAATATGATATAAATTACTTTAAAAATCATAAAAAAAAAGATTTTATGATTAATAATTAAAATTATTATATTTTATAGCAAATTGAGCAAAATTTTAAAAAATTTATGACTGTGATAGCGCAATGATCGCGAAGGTCTTCGTTTTATCCACAACCGTAATAAATACGACGTGATTAAAAATATAACCACTATCGTAATTTAAATCCCTGGTTGGAACTATCTTCAACTTCTTCGTGTTCAAGTATCTAAAGCAGTGGTGGCGGATGTATAATTACATTCTATCAGCAGCATTGGATGCAGGAGTAGCATTCATGACAGTCCTGCTTTATTTTGCACTGGGCATTGAGAATAAGGGTTTGAACTGGTGGGGTGCTAGTCCTCATTATTTGCCAGAGCACTGTGACCTAGCATCTTGCCCCACTGCAAAGGGGATTTCAGTTGATGTGTGCCCAACATTTTAAGCTTCGCATTTCCTTGTTATGTTCATAACAAATTTTCTTTTAAAACCTCCTACTTTGTTGTTCTCAAGGTCTCAGCAAGTCAAAGAAAAAAAAAAAAGCACTCAAGCTTAACGAAAGAATTTGTATGATTTATAATAATTAGCTAGCTGGGTTGGAATGTAAGTTGTCATATTTACAGTTTTTAATAGTATCATCAATACAGAATAGATTGGTCTTTCCATAAGTCAATCATTTTAGATTAAAAGCGTTCGGTATCCTCTCCTTTTTTATCATTCTTACCACATAAAACTTGAAACATGGTGAATGATTCAAGTCAAGATTCAAGACTCAAGAGCACTGATTTCCACAAATAATTCATACTAATTCGCAATTTTGAAGCCTAGATATGCCGGGCAATTAATTCATAATTTCTTGCAATGTAAGGCGTGCTGAGATGGAAGCATGCATGTATATGTTTCTAAAATTGCTTAACCAATCCATCTGCTCTAACCTTACCCTATTTGCTACTACCACTTGAAGCGGTTGGCATTCTTCGATATTTACAACTTTTCCTGCGATAAAAGTTCCATTTGGCAGCTGGAACCAGCATTTTGTAATTGAACCCACAAACTCCTATGGAAACGAAACAATCCTATTATTAAAAGCGAAAATACACAAAATGAGCTTTTTCTATTTCAGTTTAAAAATTTTTAGTGATTATTTTTTCATAAATAATTAAAAGCAAAAAAAACATAGCATATTAGCTTTTCTTGCATGTCATTGATAGAATTAGAGTTGCCAGATATGATAAAATTACCTTTAATGACCTATTTTGGTTTTATAATTATATAGATTGTAAAATTAATATGTGTATGAAGTAATTGGTGAAAAACTACTTTATGAACTTGAAATTAAGATAGAATCTTAAATCCAGCCGGCATTATATTTGCAATCCAAATTAGCTTTAAATTAATGACCTAAATTAACCCAAAAATCAAACTCATGACTTTAATTAAACAATTTTAATCACTCTTTACTTCTTGATGTAGAAATCACCATTAAAAAAGTAAGACTAAGACCTGACCCGGTCGATCTTGGAGAAGTTGAACCCAAAATATATATAATATTCTATTTATATTATGCATTGTATTTTATTTTGATTTTGTGCAAAGTTTAAGAAACTTTAAGTTGAATTTAAATATTTATTGATTATAATTTTTTAAAATTATCCTTATTTTGAAAAATGGGCAATTATAATTTGAAGAGTAAAAAAAGAAAATAAGAAGGGAAATATTATATATACATAGCAAGTATATAAATTTCATACATATACATAAAAGTTTAAGAAATTAAAGATTAAATTAAAAATAAAAATTGAAAAAAAAAATAATGCAATTGTATACAATTTATGCATATGGAAATATGTCTATAGGTAGCATTATCCAAACAAAAATGATTTTGTTTAACTTTTTGAAAGATGCATGACAGCTAAAGTTTACCGTATACACAGAAAATTCTATTTATGGTTGAGTAACAAACACCCAATAAAAATTGCAGCAAAAAATTTCCCTCCCTGAATAAAAGGTGACATTGTCGTGCAAAACAAGAAGCAGCATTGCAGCTAAGGTTCATTCATTAGTTTATCTTTGGTTTGATTTTTGCTCTCTCTATGGGAACTGTGGAAGTAGAAGCAACACCGAAACTAGATGAGAAAGTACTCAAACAGGAGCCTTTAATGGACGAAAGCGAGCTCTCTCCAATTGAAGAAGTTCGTCTAACAGTGCCCAACACCGATGACCCCTCACTCCCAGTATGGACTTTCCGCATGTGGTTCTTGGGTCTTTTCTCTTGTGCGCTTCTTTCATTCCTGAACCAGTTCTTTGGCTACCGTTCTCAGCCACTCGTCATCACCCAAATAACTGTCCAGGTCGCAACTCTCCCCATCGGAAGGTTCATGGCTTCTGTACTTCCTACGACGAAGTTTCATATAACTGGGTTTGGTTCAAGGGAATTCTCGCTTAACCCGCGACCTTTTAACATGAAGGAACATGTTTTGATTACGATATTTGCTAATGCTGGGAGTGCTTTCGGGAACGGTACTGCTTATGCTGTTTGTATTGTTACCATTATCAAGGCTTTTTATGGGAGGGGTATCTCTTTCTTGGCTAGTTGGCTTCTTATCATTACCACACAGGTTGGTTTACTCTACTTTAAACCTTCCAGGTTCAAAAGTAAGACCCACAAAAAAAGAGATAGAATATAGGAGAATGTGTTAATGAGGTATGCTAACAGTTTTAAAAGAAGTCAGGTACTCAGGTTTGATATATAACTTTCACTTGGTTTGATGTTAAGTAATGTAGGGAAAAAAAAAGAAAAAACAAAGAGATATGATTCTGTCATTCTGATACGAATCATTTTACATTTCGAAAGATTTAATTAGCAATACTGCCACAGTTTGTTTCGGGTTTTTTTTTTTTTTCTGGTATTTTAATTAATTATGTTCATTGGCATGTGGCGTGTGGTGTGTTGAGTGCAGATTATGGGATATGGTTGGGCAGGGCTCCTGAGGAAGTATGTGGTCGAGCCGGCGCATATGTGGTGGCCCTCTACCCTGGTTCAAATTTCTCTCTTCAGGTAAGTACTTTATACAATTTGATAATATACATTTCTTTGGTTTTTTTTTTTTTTTTTGGGGGGGGGGGGGGGGGTTATATTGTACTTTCATTATTTGATGAAACATTCAGCAACAAGAGAGAGTTCCTTATAAACTAGTGCTATTGATTGGCGGACCTGAATCCTAATAAATTTTACTGCTGATATTCCAGGACTTTGCATGAAAAAGAAGAAAATGATGGCAAGCGTCGCATATCACGAGTGAAATTCTTTGTGATTGCATTAGTTTGTAGCTTCTGCTGGTATGTGTTCCCAGGTTACCTCTTCCAAACCTTGCAAAGCATCTCCTTGGTGTGCTTGGCCTTCCCCCATTCAGTAATTGCCCACCAAATTGGCTCAGGCTTGAATGGACTTGGCTTAGGGGCCTTTACACTTGACTGGACAACAGTTGCCTCCTTGTTTAGCCCACTTGTTTCTCCCTTCTTTGCCATTATAAATGTCTTCATAGGATATGCCTTGATAGTTTATTTGGTGATACCGGTTTCTTATTGGGGGCTAAACCTATACAATGCAAAAACTTTTCCCATATTTTCGTCAGACTTGTTCACAGCTCAAGGTCAGTCGTATAACGTTACAATGATTGTTAATGACAAGTTCGAGCTAGATTTGCCTCAATACGACAAGTTAGGGAGGGTTCATTTGAGTACTTTCTTCGCTCTTTCCTTTGGGCTTGGTTTCGCCACTATTGCATCCACAGTATCACATGTGGCCTTGTTCTATGGAAGGTAATTCAATTCTTTATGCTTTTTCAAAAAGAAAATTCATTGTTCCAATTGCAGTTTCCAAGACTTCCAATTATCATTTAGCATCTACTACTGCAGCATCTTAAGTAAAGACCATGTTAATTACAGGGAAATTTATAGTAGATACAGAGCTTCTTCCAGGGAAAAGGCCGATGTACATACTTGGTTGATGAGAAACTACAGGGACATACCTTCATGGTGGTTTCATTAGCTTCTTGCCGGCGCAATTCTTGCTGGTCTTGCACTCTGCATCTTCCTTAAAAAGGATGTCCAGATGCCTTGGTGGGGACTGATATTTGCTGCTGCACTTGCCTTCTTTTTCACCCTGCCTATCAGCGTTATAACCCAATTAAGTAATTTAAGATGGGCAATTTTCCTATCAAGAAGGATTAATTTTTTTTTCTAATTTTCATTTATTTATATGTTATATTTACTTTTAGATCCTAATTTACGAATGTTTATGTTCTCTCCTTGCAGACGCCAGGCTAAATATCATTACAGAGTATATAATGGGAGCAATATTGCCTGGACAACCAATAACCAATGTCTGTTTTAAGACCTATGGGTACATTAGCATGGCTCAGGCAGTTATTTTTCTTAGCGATTTCAAGCTCGGTCATTGCATGAAAATCCCTCCGAGATCAATGTTCCTGGTTCAGGTATTATAATATATTCTCTCGCTATACTTATTCCTTTTCTTAGGACTTAAAGACCTTGACTTTTCTGCATCTAACTTGCATTTTTAATTCTCTTACATGTTTCATTTGCATATCAGTTCATCGGGACCGTTTTAGCAGGATCTGTCAACCTTGGTGTGGCCTGGTGGCTCCTAAGTTCTGTTGAAAACATACGCCATAAAAATCTTCTCCCAGCAAATAGTCCTTGGACATGCCCCGGAGATCGAGTCTTCTTTGATGCATCTGTTATCTGGGGTTTGGTTGGACCTAAGCGAATTTTCAGCTCTCTTGGACAGTACTCGACACTTAACTGGTTCTTCCTGGGAGGACTTTTGGGACCAGTTGTCGTATGGCTCTTTCACAAGGCATTTCCCAGTCAGGCTTGGATTCCCCTCATCAATCTGCCAGTGCTCTTAGGAGCAACTGGCAATATGCCACCAGCATCCCCATCGAACTATGCGTTCTGGGTTTTGGTTGGAACTATCTTCAACTTCTTCGTCTTCAGGTATCGAAAGCAATGGTGGCAGAGGTATAACTACATTCTATCAGCAGCATTGGATGCGGGAGTAGCATTCATGACAGTCCTGCTTTACTTTGTACTGGGCATCGAGAATAAGGGTTTGAACTGGTGGGGCGCTAGTCCTGATCGTTTGCCAGAGCATTGTGATCTAGCATCTTGCCCCACTGCAAAGGGGATATCAGTTGATGGGTGCCCAACATTTTAAGCTTCATATTTCCTTGTTTTGTTCATATTAATCTACTCTGTTAGCTCAAAAAAAAAAAAATCTACTCTGTTAAAATCTGCTACTATATTGTTCTCAAGGTCTCGGCAAGTCAAAAGAATCAAAAGAACACTTAAGCTTAATGAAAGAATTTGTATGAAAGTTGTGTCATATTTACAACACAGACTGTTGGCCATATTTACAGTTTCTAATTGTATCATCACTCTACAAAATAGGTTGGTGATTGCATAAGTTAATCATTTTGTATTAAAAGCGTTTCGGGTCCTTTCCTTTTTTATCATTCTTACCGCGTAAAACCTAAAAAATGTTGAATGATTCAAGTCAAGACTCAAGACTCAAGAGAACTGATTTCCACAAATAATTCACATCGTAATTTTGTAGCATTGACATGGTCGGTCAATTCATAATTTCTTTCAAGGTAAGGAAGGAGTGCCGAGATTGAATCATACATATATATATATATATATATATTTGTTCCCAAAATTGCTTAACCAATCCATCTGCTCTAGCCTTACCCTATTTGCTTCTACCACTTGAAGCGGTCGCCATTCTTTGATTTTTAGAACTTTTCCTATGGTACGTTACTGTTAGAGAAAATAGGAGTATGGGAGTATGGAATATAAAGTTGGAACGAAATACTCCTATTATTAATACTGACTAAAATGAGCTTTTTCTTTTTTTTTTTTTTTAATCTTTTATTGATAATTTTTTCATAATAATTAAAAGCAAAAATACAGAGTATAGTAGCTTTTCTTGCATATCATCGGTAGACTCGTGTTGCCAACTAATAAAAAACATTACCTTTTAAGAACTAGTTTGATATTACAATTATGGGAAATTATCATATTTTTATTAACAGTTGAATTTTTAGAATTCACAAGTAAGATTAATAGGATAACATAAATTTTTAGAGTATAGTAAAAATTTTAAAAATAATTAAAAAATAAAATGATATATGTAATCATTTTTTAATTTTACTTAAAAATTAAAAATTTTATTATCATTATATAAAAACAAGCTCACTAATTAATTAGATTGTAAACTAATTTGCGGTTGAAGTAATTTGAAGAAGTTTGGTGAAAAACTACTTTATAGACTTGAATTTAACATACATACTTAAATCACTAATAAAAAGAAGTACATACTTAAAGCCAGCCCGCATTATACTTGCAATCCAAAATTAGTTTTAAATCAATGACCTAAATTAACACAAAGGTCAAACTCACCTTTTTATATATAAAAATAGATGTTTGCATTAAATTAAATTTTGAATGAAAAAAGATTATTTTGACACAAAATTATTACCAGTTTATACTCTCAAGCATCAACAAACAGTCAAGAAACTGTCCGGGTGCAATTCTTAGTGATTTTCAAAGCCATTTTACAGCCTGCTGATCGTTATGCATTAATCAAGGGACGGTATTCAAGTAAAATAATCCCATAGAATCTTTGAATAGTTTGACACGTATAAACACTTCAGCGATCCTCCCCTCCGAAACCGAAATTCTCTCCTTCTCCCAAGAAACCCCAAAAAGAAACGCTTGTCTTTTCCGCTCCACACTCTCAATGATGTCGTCTCTCGAAATAAAGGACAGTGTCGACGCCATTTCGGCGGTCGACAAAGATGACATCTCTCCCATTGAAGAAGTTCGTCTTACCGTTTCTAAAGACGATTACACGACACTCCCTGTTTGGACATTTAGAATGTGGTTCCCGGGCCTCTTCTCATGCTGTCCTCTTTCCCTTCTCAACACTTTTTTCAGTTACCGTTCGGAGCCACTCCAGGTTACCATGATCTCCATCCAGGTGGCCTCACTTCCTGTGGGAAAGTTCCTGGCGGGAGTGCTACCAGTCACCAAGTTTAAGATCCCAGGGTTAGGAAACCGGGAGTTCACGCTTAACCCTGGACCGTTTAACGTTAAAGAACATGTCTTGATCTCTATTTTCGCTAATGCTGGGGCTGCATTTGGAGGCGGCACAGCTTATGCTATTAGTATCGTTAATATTATACCGGCTTTTTATCATAGAAAGATTAAGTTTTTTGACTAGTTGGATTCTAGTCATCACCACACAGGTGAAAAATATTCCCCCTCTTTCAAAAATACATCTTTCTTTTAGTTCCTTATTCCATTTTTATTTTGTCTAAATTTTAATTTGAAACAGGTTTTGGGGTATGGTCCGTGTGGATAGGCGAGGATTATGAGGAAGTTCGTGGTGGAACCTGAACAAATGTGGTAGCCAAGTAGCCTGGTTCAGGTTTCTCTTTTCAGGTAAAAAGAATACTGTCATTTTATCATTGGCTTATGCCTCTTGAACCTAGTGACCTAATGAATTTTATTTCATTTTTTGTGGTAATTAAAATTGAATTTATCGTTCAACAATTTTACATCCACCTCACGTGCCTATGCTACGTTTGATGACTATACAAGTTGGAGACAACTGGGTTTCAGGTATATATTTAAGGTTGTTATCCTGCCTAGTGCCAGAATAGAGGACGAAAGTCATATCGGAAAATTGGAATCCAAGGCAAAATAAAGTTAGTACATTGTGGGAAAGTTAAACTGAAGCCAAATAAGGAAATTTTACTGGATATTATTCCAGGGTTAAGTATAATAATGAGGAGATTTTACTCCTTTTCAACCAAAACAAAAATTAATGAGTAGATTTTTTGCTTCAAATATCTTTCTAATGCTCATCCAGGCTTTCCATTTCTGACCATCTAGATTTCTGTTTTTGGTATTCAGGGTTTTGACATCCTGTGACTCTGCTATTCTTCATTTTCCCTGTTTGTCGTATAACCTCTCTACCTTCAATCTTTTAGAAAAATTTAATTTTATTAAAAATTCGAAATTCATTTTTTTTATGGTACAGAATAACATGGTTTTGCCATTTGCATGTTTTTTTTTGTTAATGCTCAAAGGAAATGCAAAACTCACAATCTGCCAATTATTTTCATACATAATTCTACGGGGCCATGCACGAGAAAGACAGCAGTTGCATGTCCAGAGGGAAATTCTTCTTGATTGCATTTATTTGCAGCTTCTCCTGGTACGTGCTTCCAGGCTACCTTTTCCCCACATTGTCAGCCATTTCTTTGCTCTGCTGGGCATTTCCAAAGTCAGTAACAGCCCAACAGATCGGACCAGGAATGCGAGGGATTGGCATTGGATCTTTTGTGTTAGACTAAAAGCCATCAATACACAAAAAATAAGAATTTAATGTGATTCGATTCAACTGACTTACATTAACGGATAAAAAAAAATTCACTAGTTGTAAAGAATTACAAACATATAATTCATATCAAGTATCCATATAATAACTCACAATTAATATTCATAGACATTCTCAATCTCTTCTAATCTTAATATTTTCAACCCAAATATACACATGCCCATGTACGCCCATGTATTATACTTATATGGACTCTCTCAGTTTCTTCTAATCCACTCATAAACATACAAACATATACATACATAAGACGTAAATCTTCAGTAATTTTACGAGGTGTCTATCTAATAAAACCTTACAAATCTCTTATGTATTTTTTTCATACTTAACCCTATAGAAATTTATTTATAAATATACAAATTTGCTTATTAAAAATTCATTTTTCTTAAAATTCTTCTTTTGCAAGTTTTTTTGTTCATCAAATAATATCTAATTAATCTCAAATAAATCTATTATGAAATTTAAGTCATTATTCGCAACACTTTGCAATTAACTGATCAGTCATTGCCTCCTTCCTTGGCAGCCCTCTGGTCATCCCTTTCTTCACAATTGTTAACATCTTCTCAGGGTTTGCATTATTTATGTATGTAGTACTTCCAATTGCCTACTGGGGAGTAAATCGTTATAACGCCCACAACTTCCCAATTTTCTCCTCACATTTGTATACTTACAAGGGAGTAGTATACAACGTATCAGGAATTGTAAATGACAAGTTTGAAATAGAAATGCCAGCATATGAGCAGCAGGGACGTGTAAACCTGAGTGTGCTCTTTTCTCTCTCCTATGGTACAGGCTTTGCTGCCATTATATCTACTCTTACACGTGGCTGTTTTCAATGGAAAGTGAGTAACCAAAAGCTATTAATGATTTCTGTTACCTTATTTTAGCTTGTTTTGGACTTAATTATTTAATCTTTGACATAAAATTTGTGTTGAATGTTCGAACAGGAAGATATTTGCACAACTGCGAGCTTCTTTCAAGGGAAAAGAAGATATTTATAAAAAGTTGTTGAAGAAGTATAAGAACATACCTGACTGGTGGTTTTACCTGTTGCTTGTGTTGACATTGCTACTCTCTCTTGCGCTATGTATTTTTCTGAAACATGAAATCCAAATGCCTTGGTGGGGCTCATCTTTGCAGCAGCCATTGCTTTAGTTTTCACTCTTCCTGTCAGCATCATAACTGCCACCACAAATCAGCTAACAAACTCACACTTTCATATGAACTCTGCAGGATAAAGATGCAGGAACCTAAAGACAATTACTAAACCTTAGCAAAAAAAGCAGACAATATATGCTAGCATGTTACATTAAAGCACCACAAAATTATTTAGTTCTGAGTTATGGCATGATTTTTCTTTCGAATTTCAACATCTGACTACATTTTGTATCCAGCTAATCTTCGTTTGCTGATTTTCACACTTTCTGTTGCCAGTCACCAGGACTTAATATCATCACAGAGTACATCATGGGTTACATGTTACCAGGAAAACCAACAGCCAATGTCTGCTTCAAAACTTATGGATATATAAGCATGACACAGGCAGTTTCCTTTCTTAATGATTTCTAGCTGGGCCATTACATGAAGGTTCCACCAAGATCTATGTTTGTAGTCCAGGTATATCTCCTGAAAAAAGCAATTGTATGTTGAAGGGAAATAATTAATTGAGTGAATCAAAACAGAGAATTAATTGAGTGTAGCAGGAAATAATTAATAAATATAGATAGACTTGAATATATAAAGTATAAACCCCTATTTTTGCATCCTAAGTCAAGTATATATGAGACCAGAACAGGGTCCTTTGAGACCAGAATAGGGTCCTTTGTATATGGTTTCTTTAGTTGCTTTATGCTAATGCCTTCCTCCTATTTGTTTTCTATTAAAAGGGCATAGGAACTGTAATAGCGGGAACAGTCAACCTTGCAGTAGCGAGGTGGCTGTTGACTACAGTTGAGAACTTATGTCAGGATCACCTACTTCCTCCCAACAGTCCATGGACATGTCCTAGTGACCGTGTCTTCTTTGATGCATCTGTTATCTGGGGCTTAGTTGGACCAAAAAGGATCTTCGGTCCTCTTGGAAACTACTCTGTTCTCAACTGGTTCTTCCTCGGAGGTGCCTTGGGACCTATTGTGATACGGCTATTCCTCAAAGCTTTCCCTAACGAGAAATGGATCCCACTGATCAATCTTCCAGTGCTCTTGGGAGCAACAGCTGCAATGCCAACTGCAACATCATTGAACTTCAATTGCACGCTTATTATTGAAATCATCTTCAATTACTATGTTTTTAAATACCGAAAAGGTTGGTGGCAGAGATACAACTATGTTCTCTCCGCGGCCTTGGATGCTGGATTGGCTTTCATGGGAGTGCTCTTATATTTCACTTTGACCATGCAAGGAACAAGCATATCCTGATGGGGAGGTGAACGCGAGCACTGCGATCTCGCTACCTGTCCAACTGCCAAAGGCATAGTTGTAGATGGCCGTCCGCTGTATTAGATTCATTTCAACTTCAATATCAAGAACTTTAGGCTTCCAGCACATTCCCTCTTCATTTTCATAATTAGCACATTCTCAAGAAGGAAGAAAAAAAAAGATGTATCTGTAAATCTAACAACTGTTTTTTTTTTTTTTTTTTGCCTTCTAAATATATTAAGTTTCTATATTGATTTTCTTCTCTGCATAAAGAAGAGCTTACAAATCATCAATCTAAGCATTTACTTCAGCACTGAACCGATACTGCAACACATAAACAATTTCCCTCTGCTCCATAGAACAAAATTAAAAGAAAAGACAAAAAGAAAATAAATTTAAAAGAATAAATCTCCATATTCCAACGACTGGAACCAGCTGGCTGAAGTCATTTCACTTGTCTGCAACTGATTTTGATGAAGAAGCAGCATATCTGGAGGAGAACCCACGATATAGAGCGCCCTCAGGATCATCATCTCCACAACGGTCGTCAAAGTTCTGAGCATAGCTTAAAGGGTCGTACCTAAAGCCACCAACTGGTCTCGGTTGCTTTGCCCTGAAAGCTGCCGTTATGCTATTGCCCAAACTTTTTATTTTCCTTTTCGTCCATGGAAGCTTCAGCTTGAGACGACCCCAGCAGGAAAGCAAGGCTTCTTCTTCCTTTGTGTTCCTCGAAGGTGAACTTCTCTCCATGGTTTTTAAGCCTTTTTCAGGAGAAACTTTCTGCCTTCTAAATGATGAAGAAATGTTTTCTTTCTGAAAGGTTTGTGGGGTCTCTAGATTTTCTCTCGCTTCTTTTATTTTGTATTTTTAGTGTGTGGTAGAGAAGCAGGGCATCGGTCCTTAGGATGTATGGAAACGGTTGTTCTCCCTTGGGTTTTAAGAAAAAAAAAAAAGGTGAGATTAAGAAGTAAACCAGACAAGGCATCTAAGGTGAGAGACAGAGAGTGAAGAACTGTTTCTCACTATTTATTTCGCTAAGCAAAGGTGTGGGTAAATTGATGGTGTGATAAATTTGCACCATTGGATGCGCTGTAGAGATGTAGATTCTTCTACCCATGGAGAACTTGATATTCAATGCATAAAAGCAAAAATCGTGAATTCCAGTTTATACCAGGGCTGTTAATATTGTACCGCAGATATTATGTATATATTTTTTTAAAATATGTTAATGTCAGTTATTTTAGTATATTATTTTTAAAATTTTAATTTAATATTAATATATTTATAAATATTCATGAATTTGTATATAATAATATTATTAATATTATATAAAATAAATATGTAATATCTTAAAAAATTAAATAAATAAGTTTAAAAATATAACAAATGACATCATTAATTTATCATAATATTTTTAAAAATTTAATCTGATTGTATATGATATTTACATAAGTATTTTTCATGTAAAAATATATAAAAATAAAAATAAAATGATAAAAAAATAAATTTTAGCTTGAGGATTCTAAAACTTTAGAGAATGAGCATAATTGCTTTCTTGAAAAGGTTTGATATTGTTAAAAATTTTAGTTTTAAAAAATAAAATGTAAAAGAAATTAAGTTACAATAAAAAAATTCAACTTTTAATAATTATTTTGTTTATTAATTTTATTTTTATTAAATTAAAAATAACCAAATATTAAACCACAAGTTAAAAATTATAAAATATATTTTTTATTCACATTCTAATCAAAATAAATTATTTTATCAAAATTTATCGAAATCAACTTAAACAAACAAAAACAACCAAGTCTAATGTAAAAAATTTCTCTTAAATGTAGTACATTTTAATATAATTAAAACATATCAATTGATAAAGTCAGTATTAAAACAAAATTAACAACAGTAATATAAAACATAAATGTTAAATTTACCTTAAAAAAAAAAACATGGTGTTGGTAAGTGTAATTTTTCTATATATATATAGTCATAAACATTGTTTAGTGTAACTTTTATACTTCATAAGTTTTGTACACGTAAATAGTGTTATAAATGTATTGAAAATAAATGAGAAAAATAAACGACGGAGGTATCCCAACCTGAATTCTCATAATTATGAGATTCACATTGATCTTTTCTTTTTTTTTTTTTTTCCTTTGATGATGGTAGAAGGAAGCCTTGTCTTCTTATGAAAGAGACGTTCTCGTTTGGTTTGATGGTGCATAGAGAAGCTTTTACTGTGAGAATATCCTTATGCACATGGTTGTTGCCATTTAAAAAAAAAAAACTGGGGTGGATAAATGACTTGCTTTAAGTTATGGCCCTCAAACCATGTGATTCAGCGGCGTGCTCAGCAGCCTCCCTCATCTGGTCCATCCTTTTCTTTGGGTACCTGTCACTTTGACCCACACTCGTCCGGTCACCATTTAATTTTCTTTTCCCCTTCTTTATCCAGTTATTATGCCAAAATCCTTGCAACGAGCCTGAGATACCACTACATTCATCCTGCCTCTTTCCCGTGTTTAATGTCCTTTGGCGTCACCAAAAAAATCAACAGTTATTTAGCTTTAGATTGCTCAAGGTAACTCAAAGTAGCCTGCCTCCTCTGCTCTGCTCAGCTGATAGAAAACCGGCTTGGCAGGTAATAACCAATAAAGGTAATTAACGGTGAAAGTAGCATAACATGGAACAATGTTATCAGAAACGGACTGTACTGATCTGTTGAACTAGTGATCAGTACGGTTCTTAAAATTAAAAAACCGAATGTTCATTGATCAAGTAAAACATCTATCAAAATTCAATTAAATCGGATTAAATCAAACCGAATTAATCAAATTTAATTAATTTTTATTATTTAAATTATAATTATTCTTAAAAAAATTTTTTGTTAAGTGAAAAGATTTAAACCTTTACCACACAGTTTCATTAAATTATTAACCATAAAGTGAAATGTATTTACTTGTTCAAATAATTGTTATATTTAATAACAAACAATGTATTTAAACTATAATTAATGCCTTAATTGAACCAGCCAGTTGGACCAGTTGAGCCGAGAACTAAACATCCAATCGGTTCAACTTTCAGACCGGTTATTAAAACATTGACGTGGAGTAATATCTCTATCAAATACAGGGTTTCTCAGAAATGTAACAACCATCCTCTTTTACATGCTCTTCAAAGCAATCTAAAAGAGAACATAAAAAGGAACAATGCTCCTGGAAGTTCTAGCCTTTAATCTACTCCAGGAGTTTAATAGAGTGAGACTTCTATGCAGCTTCCCAAAAGACAGAATTTTAACCATCGTGACAAGAGATTTCTTAGAATCACCATGATAGTCGTAATAGATGTAATACACGTGAAAATGATGAATAACAAGGCATGTAGATTTTAGCATAACACTTTAACAACATTTTTCTACATCAATCACATAGTCGTAAGGGAATAAAATAGAAGAGAAAGGAGAGGACATCATTTCTTCTCCTTAAATGCCTAGTAAAGCACAATTTATAAATATTTGTCCAGTATTTACATGTTGCAGAGTGCAAAAAATCCCCAAATTTGTCAGGAAAAACATCACAAATTCATAGCTCCAATCATTCCAGCTTTGACCCATGCAGATTAAATGTCCCATCACGAGTAAAGGGGAAGAAAGCATCTGGAAGATTTCTTATACTAAGGCCCCGTCTGGTGGCACAGTCCAGTACAGTGGGAAGTAACAGTGGCGTTTTGGCCCCAAACAGAGATCCGGTGCAATGAGAATGAATTCCCACCACACTTGACTATGCCACCGAACATGGCGTAAATAGTGATGTAATTTCATGATGAAGCAATGAAATATAATATATCCATAAAGAACCTTTTAACAAAGAAACTAACAGATTATATTTAGCAAAAGACATAACTACCACATCGGCTGCAAGCTAACAGAACAAGGCAAACTTGAAAGCAGAAAAGCATCTATAAGCTTAAAGAAAGGATATAAATAAATGTTCACGACAGGTAGAAAGTATAATCCAATACCAAAAGGGGTGATACAAAAGTAGAACTCCAACAGGCAAAAGGGTAAAGCTACATGGCATTCTACCAAAATCGGACTTGGATATCACTCAAGGGTGAGGAGAAAGATAATAAACTGTAGTCTCCTAGTTTGCAGAAATGAGTCAAGTGGTATAAAGCTGCAAGAGTTACCAGTAGCAACCCAAGGGAGAACTAAATAAATCATGCACCACAGCCTACATCTTGACGGCTACCTGTTCTGCTGAACTTTTCTTCACAACTCCTCTAGAACACAACTCATTTAGTAACTCCAATGCATCGTTAGCCAAGCCTTCATAAGCTATGCCCTCAATGAGAATGGTGTATGTAGATTCCGTAGGTTTACATCCCCTCATCACCGTGTAAGCCAAAAAGTCAATTGCATGATCAGTCTGCCGAGCCTTACAAAGGCCCAACATGATAGAGTTATAGGTTATGACATTTGGCTTAATACCCATTCTCTCAAAGTCATGAAAAATCTTTATGGCATCATCAACCTTTCCTGCCCTACTAAGTCCTCCAACAAGTGAAGAGTATGCAATTGTATCAGGCTTTAGACCCTTTGCACGCATCTCATCCAAAAGTTTAATAGCTTGATCTGTTTTCCCTACCTTTGAGAGCCTATCAATCACAGTATTGTAAGTGATTAATACAGGCGAGCAACCCTTGGCACTTAGATGATTGAGAATCTCAACTGCCAAATCAACCTTCCCATCTTTGCATAATCCTGTGAGCAAAGTGTTATAGGTCACAATGTCAGGGTAGCAACCTCTAGACACCATTATCTCCAAATACTCAATTGCTCCTTCCATCTTCTTTTCTTTACAGAACCCATGAAGCAAAGGATTATAACTTAAGGAATTAGGAGTACAACCATGCTTGGGCATCTTCTCCAATATGTCAATTGCTCGGCCTAGTAAACCCTTTCGGCATAAGAAATTAATCAGGATATTGAAAGTAACAACACTAGGAGAACAGCCTTTGCGAAGCATATCAGATAACAATCTCTCAGCATCCATCCACCTGCCAGTGCTACACATGCTACGCAAAATAATATTATAAGTAATCACATTGGGTTGGCATCCAAATGATGGCATGCTATTCAAGAACTTGATTGCTTCATCCAATCTCCCCTCCTTACAAATCCCATTGACAAGAACATTATAAGTAACCAAATCTGGTTTACATCCTCTACTCCTCATCTCATCCAAGAGCTTCATAGCTTGTGCAACACCACTTTCCTTGCAAGTTGCTTCGATCAAAATTGTATATGTGATCACATCTGGATAACATTCTCTCTTTAATTGTCGATCCAAAACTTCCATCGCTTGCTTCAACTTTCCACTATCACACAAGCTACGCAAAATTGTATTATATGTAACAACATCTGGAGCAACACTCATTCGATCCAAAACTTGTAAAGCATTTTCAATCTCCCCTGCCCTGCAATACCCACTAATTAACACATTATAAGCTATAACATCAGGAACTGCCCCTGAATCTTCTAAAATCTCCATAACCCGTGTAGCCTTCCTAGTCTTGCCTTTCTTACAAAATTCACGAATTAAACTTGTACACGCTATAATATCAGGAATCTCGCCATGATAAACCATGCCCTCAAGAAGCTTAAACCCTTCTTCCAGTTTAACATTTCTAACAAATTTACAGAGTTGATTATTATTGCTATCAGATTCTTCAAAATTGTGAAAGGAACCAGACGGACGTGACGAAACATGATCATTTCCAAAATCCCCTTGTAGGGAACTTTCAAAATTTTGCAACCTACCATTAACACCAGCACTTTCGACCTTTGAAACAGCAAGGACCCTACATTGCCTTCGCTTTTGGAACCCCACGGGTTTGCAGCCCACAAAAGCCTTTAAAGAAATAAAATTCGCAACAGCTTTAGCCTTAACCCTAGCTTCCAAAAACTTAGTATTTCTTAAACCCTCTCTGTGAATGTATCGAAATGAACAAAACCCTTCATGGGCATGACTTGTGTGTATTATCATATCCATACTTTACCTACAACTTTATAAATAACCAAAATATCAATACTGAAAAACCATCCCTTACAAAAATAAGACTGCACTATTTCAAAGAAACCAGGAAGTTAAAGGCAGTTATTCTACCAGAGTTGTGTGGAGAGAACCCGCCTTTCTTTCGCAGAAAAGTAATAAGCATTCAAATGGGGTTCCTTCTAGAAGTTGAGAGAGAGAGAGAGGTCACCTTGAGATAGGCTTTCTAAAGTGAGAGCTTGAGAGGTGGGAGAGGGCGCCGGCGTTGCGGCTTATCCATTTTTGTTTTCTTCTGGTTATGGTTTCTATAATTATCTGCACCAGTAGCGCCTAAGTGCCCATGTTGAGGCTACTTGGACTTAGAAGGAGATTGGGCTCCAATTCTTATGATTGAGAAAAGCCCAGTAATTCTTTTCCAATATGGGTTCATAGTTCGTACCCATCTCAACAACCACGAGACAACAACCTTGGCTCCCTCGATGATTTTCATCTCAAGGGTCATGGACCTTTTTCTAATTTAAACCATAATATAATAAATGTTATATTTGCTAACAAGAACCATAAATTAATCATAAGAAACCTAAACCATAAGAAAGAATAAAAATTGAATGCTTCAAATTTTATTAAATCAAATTAACTAGTTAAAAGAAATATCACGAGCCAACTGTCCTGACAACACTTAATATGAAGACTGACACAATACTGTAAACACTAGACAGGCATCAAAATTTAAGTGTTAATATCATATTTACTTCATGTATTATAATAAATTATAGTATGTGGTACTTGTAATTTAAGCATATGCAATATGGTGCTTTGTATGATGAATCCATTTATTAATATAGTACGTGTTTTTTAGAGAATATATTATTTATAATAATTGTAATATAATAAATTAATTATAATTTTAAATTATATGAAAATCATAAAATTTTATATAAAATTTATATTTATAAATAATAATTTATTATTATTATTATTGGATAATTATAATATTATAATAAAAATTTTATAAATGAAAATGCTCTTGTATTTTTTAATTCTGTTAACTCTCAACTACCACAAAACATTGGCAATCAAAAGCTATCACATGACGTAAAAGTGGTTTTTTTTAATATCTATAATTTTTTATTTTTATGTTACATTTTCCTTTATAAAAAAAACTGACAAACAAATTTTTTTAAATGCCTAAGCAATTTGATGCTTGTATTTGCTTCTCTATTTTCCTTTAATGTACAATCCTTGGCTTTATGAAGATCTTTAATCAGTTTTATTGTTGATTTTTACAATTGCTTGTGACTTGAAAGTGTGATGAGATTCTGATCATTAAAGAAACAAAAAGCAAATCTTTCAAGTTACGAGGCATGAGATTATTCATGAAGATATAATTTATTCAGCTTCATCTTTTTAGCGTTGCAATGTTTATTGTCACAAATCGATTGGTTATGAATATATAGAGTAATGGATTATATTAAAATAAAGTAATTTAGCAAAATATTTTTTTTTTCTTTGAAGACCTCCATTGATTCACAATCATGCTCAAGAACCTTATTACTCACGAGGCCACTACTATTATAAACCAAGTTATTAATTATTATGCTCTCTCTGATCAAGAACTTTACTGTGTATAATCTCAATTAATATAAAAGATAAATTTTTTATTTCACGTGTTAGAATAGTATTTTCACGGTCCACCCTCCCTTCGAAAATATCTTCGTCTTTTTATCGATAAATTAATTCTCGTGCTTTTGAACCAAGTCTCAAAAAACGACACGTTTCCCTGACAGATACAAAATCCCTTTTTTTTCGTCATTTTTTTTATTTGCAATTGAAAGTTTTTTTTCTCCATGCCTCCAAAACCAAAACCCAAAAGTTAATAAAATAATGAGGCTATGGGATTCTAAAGAACTTCACTGGACGACGTGTCAAAGTCCTGTTCGTTCAGCCTAAAATTGTTGTGGTTTGAGGCTAGTGATCGTGGTCGATATCTTTGATCGACACTTGTCCAGGTGGTTTGTCCCTCGGCCTCGCCCTGGCGCGGTTGGTTTTGCTTGCCTAACCACGTAAGCCAAAATTTTTTTTTTCAATCGGCGTGGAAAGCGGAGACATCGGCGACTAGAACTTAATTTAGCGGCTTTAGCCGGTTTTCGGATGAAAATGAAACGACGGCTTTCTATAAGGACGCATAAAGAGATTTTTAATTTTTAATTTTTTGGAAAACCCCAAAACCTAACAACAAAAACAATCTTTTACACTAATTTTCCCAAAAGCATGGCTTAAGCTTAACCAATGTCTGATTATTGAACAATTTTAATTTGATTAATTAGGTGCGAACCAGATTAAGTGGGGGCATCCTTCATTTACTATCCCCCACATTAACCTATTTAAATGCCCCATTCATCACTCGTCTACTGTTCCCGCTCCTGCTCCAGATATTTTTCTCTCTCTTATTGCGTTCTTTGTTTCTCTTTTTCACCGTCCCTAGATTCTGGTGGTTCAATCTTCTTCGTCTCCTCCAACGTAACAGATCTCATATTTATTTTCTCGAATTTCCTCGTTTTTCTTTGTTATTTTATTGATTCATCGAAAAAATTCGCAGATCGTTATTTCTTTTTCGTTTTTATTTAGGGTTTTCTTTATTGTCTTTAAACGTGAAAGCTGATTCGTTTTCCTTGAAGCAATTTGTTGTTTGGGATTTTTGCGAACTGTTAATTTGTTTTGATTCGGAATTTGTTACTTATGGCGGTTTAAAACTTTGTTTTGCAGTCACTTTTGTTTAAAATCGTTTGGTTACTTAGAAAGTGATTGAAAAAGAAAGCCATAAGATAATTGTTCTGTTTGCTGAAAACGTTTCTACAATAATCTGTCTTTGACATATTTTCTCCTTGAACGAAACATATCTGTTTTTTTTCTCGAATTTTCTCTTTTTCTTTGGTTATTTTCTTGATTCACCTAAAAAATTCGCTGGTAGATCGTTATTTTTTTATTGTTTGAGATTTTAACGATCTATTAATTTTTTGTTTGTTGGGAATTTGTTACCGATGGCGTTTTAAAACTTTGTTTTGCCGTGACTTTTGTTTACAATCTGTTTGGTTACTTAGAAAGTGATTGAAAAAGAAAGCCATAAGAGAATCTTTCTGTTTGTTGCAAAACGTTTCTACACTAAATCGTTTTTGACATATTTTCTCCTTGAACGAAACAGATCTCTCTTTTTTCTCGAACTTTTTCGTTTTTCTTTGGTTCGTTTCTTGATTCACTTCAAAATTTTGCAGTTAGATCGATTTTTCTTTTTTGTTTTTCGATTTGAGTTTGCATTCTCGTCTTTAAACGTGAATGCTGATTCGTTTTCGTGAAGTAATTTGTTGTTTGAGATTTTTAGGATCTGTTAATTTGTTTTGATTCAGAATATGTTACTGATGGCTGTTTAAAACTTTGTTTTGCAGTTACTTTTGTTTAAAATCTGTCTGGTTACTGAAAAGTGATCGAAGAAGAAAGCCATAAGAGAATAATTTTGTTTGTTGAAAACGTTTCTATACTATTCCTTTCTTGACATATTTTCTCCTTAAACGAAACAGATCTCTATTTTTTTCTCGAACTTTCTCGTTTTTCTTTGGTTCTTTTCTCGATTCACCTCAAAAATTCGCAGCTAGATCTTTTTTTTTTTTTTTTGAGTTTGCATTCTAGTCTTTAACGTGAATGCTGATCGTTTTCTGTGAAGTAATTTGTTGTTTGAGATTTCTACGAACCGTTAATATGTATTGATTTGGAGTTTGTTAATGATGGCGGTTTAAAACTTTGTTTTGCAGTTACTTTTGTTTAAAATCCGTGCGGTTACAGAGAAAATAATTGAAAAAGAAAGCCATAAGAGAATCGTTCTTTTTGTTGAAAATGTTTCTACAATAATCCGTTTTTGACATATTTTCTCAAATTTTCTCGGCTACGAAGTGGAGAAACGGAGTGTTTTAGGTCTACGGTAGAAATACTGTTGTGAAATCTATAGCTAGCATTTTCTTTCTCTTTATTAAATTTTCGAAAGAATTAATTGCCGTAGGAATTTTGACATTTTAAACTATTTTCAGGTGACATTAAGAGGGGGGAGAGTTTTATACTCAAAGCTGATTAGCTTTTGGTATCCTGGTAATTTTTATGATTATTATTCTTATCTTTTTAAAATTATCATCTCAAGCCGTTTTCTGAATATTGTTTTAGTACAGTTTGCCGTTCTTTAGTTTTGGTTGGGTCACTACAAATCAATTATTTGATTGTATCACCTTAGCTTCAAATTTAATTTTGTATTACTGAATGAGCTTTGTGTGTCCTTTTTTACATTGAGATGCGAAAGCTATGTCATAGCATACACGTTTTCACACAGTTCTTATCTCTTTCACATTACATTTAATTTTGTAATCTTACTGTATTTTATGCTTTGACTGTTTGAGAATCATCATTAATAAGGGATTATAAGGTGTATGGTGTTAGTCCATGGTTGTTTCAATAAAACAGTCATAGCAAAACACATAAAAATATTGTGATAATGGCTGTCGTTGTTCTCACGCTAGATTTTTCGGTGCATACAATTGCTTGTCATTAAACACTTGCCTAAATACATGAACATTACTTTTTAGAGGCAGCTCTTGATGTGTACTGTGTAGCAAGACGTTGTATGCATGAGTTTTATGTGTAATTAGCAGTAAGGCTACCTTTGTTGTGTGTGCTGTATCTTTTTACTAGAGTCTAACTGTAATGAAACTGATTTTGCTTTTCATTGAAGTTCTTTTGACATAGGAGGAGGAAGGTGGGTTGGGTGCTAAATGATAGGTTTTGTATTTGAGAAAGTTATTGAGTTTCTAAGTGTTCTTTTTCTGTTTTAATTGCTGCTATATTGCTGATGATGTACTCCCTTCACTGGATCTAGTGAGTGGTTTTTTGCCTTGCTTTTAACATGTTACATAACTCAAAAGCTCTATGTGGAACATGATTTTTGCAAGCTTTTAGTTTCAATGAGAATGTTAAACTTGCTGGCTACTGTAAGATGGCATGATGTTGTTGGATAAGAGATCTTGACAATATGTAAAACATAGGAATTGGTTTTGGAATATAGAGATGGAGGGTGCCTTTCATGCTTTTTTCCACACCAATTCCTATCAATATTAGTCAAGTTACTCATATTATTGTATTAGCATTGGGGATAGTGCCTTGTTTGATAACTTTTTGTTTCCAATTTTGTTGCTTCTGGATATGATTGGGGGGCAAGTTGATATATTCCTTTCCAGTTTGAGCTGATTGGTATGCATATCGTTATTGTTAATTTCTTAAATAAGCTCTTTTAGCTTTATGATTAGTATATAGCAATGCTTGTATCATGCTCTGAAATGGGGAGAAGTTGTTGGACTCAACGAGTTCCAATAATTTAGATGTAGAAACAAGACATAGCTTATAACCAAGTTGAAGTGAGCAAAAGGATTGATGTAGCTGGCTAGATTGAGATTAAGGCTCACTTTAGTAAGTTGTGGAGTGGCAGCAAATTCTCAATATATTTTGAGACACAAGTAATTGTGGAAAAACTAAGAAATAAAATTGTGTAGAAAACTAAGAGTAAAATTGAATGTATATTAAAAAACTGCTCATTAGGAATTATACAAGCACCTTAGGTTTATATAAAACTAACTAGTGGATGAATTAGGAAACTAAATCTTTCGTAAAACTGATCCTATAATTGAGAGATTGTTGTAATTTTCTGTTTTTAATTTTAGGGATACAAACATTTAATTCTAGAGATACAAATATAAATATACAGATTACAAGATTATGACCAGCTGTAAATAAGTGTTTTCTCACAGTAATGTCTAAGTTTCACTGATAAATCATATCCATTATCCTAATACTTATATCAGTTCTTGAAGCAGATGAATGTAAACTCCTAAGACCATGCAGGCAAGTGTTGGATATGGGATGACACAGGTTTAATTTTGGTGTCTTGAATGGCTGTGAATTAGTATGGGTGCCTTGCAAATAACAACTTCAGATCATTTAATCTGCAAAAGATATAGTTTGAAACAAATCAAGTTGTAATAAATTTTAACATGCGTGAGCTGTGCTGGATTTTTCTCTCCAAACCTTATGGTTAGCCCTACCTCCACAGAATTGGAACACACTACTCATTATATGCATTGGAAATTGGAGGAAGAGAAGAGTTTTGAAGATCAAGATTATAGAAGCTCTTTCTAAATGGGAATTAGTAGTTTTTTTGTGTCTATATGTTGGAAAACTTTCCTTGCTGCTTTAAGACCAGTTCTTCAAGTCCTACTAATTCATGTTTTCGGGTGCCTTAATTCTTTGTGAGAGGGTGATGAGCAAATTATTAATGTTTCCTTTTCTTTCCTCATGCATTAATATAATCTTGTGTTTATTTCCCTGCTTTTCTCTTCATTTAACTTGTTTCCTGTTTGCTTTCATTCTTTTTTTTTTTTTTTTTCTTTTCACTATGCTTGAATATGTCTCTCGATGAATAGCCTTGCTTCATTTGAATAAGTTTTAATCTTCCAAATGGAATTCTAAGGTATTTGTTTGATATGCGTGTCCAAAACAGGTACTATAAGAAAAATAAAGAGATGGATCAACATTAGAATATAACTAAACTTAATTGAAAGGTACATATCTAAGTTCTATTTTGCTCTAGTTATAATTGCAGTTTATTTTACAATTCAAAGTTAGGTTATTTTGATAGTCTATAATTGTTTTGATGTGTTTCATTTCAACATGTTGCAACCCCCCTCCTTTATCTGGGCTTGGAACCAGCTGTGATCTTAGATATAGGCATGTAGTGTGGCCACGGGCTGAGTTATTGCAACATATGGTTATAATTCATTGTTAAATATGCTGATTCCTTGTTTTGCAAACTCTATTTTTATGACATTTCTAGCATTGGGTTCTGAATCTTCTTTGGGACGCTTGTATGCTGCCAGCTGTTGCTGTACTCTGCTATGATGCTTGTGGGCTTTTAAATGCATCCTGAAGCTACTTTTAAGGCCCAATTTCTGGCCAACAGGTTACTGTGTATGCTGGTTATGTGAATGCAACCTGTTCTTAGGGAAAATGGTCATAGGTTTTAATCCATGAAGAATATACATGTGCATGTTTAAGTCAGGCAGTAAACTAGGAACATGATCTTATGGTTTACGTAATTGCCTTATTTATTATCAGTTCACATTAACTAATCATGTTATGTATTAATTACTGAAGAAACTTGTTTTCGCCTCCTTTTTGCATAGTTTTGATAAAGTATTATAACAAGGCAAATATCTTTTGATAGGGTACCTTGGTCTCATATCGTTTTATGAGCCATTCTTTTTGTGTTGCTGATCATGGCATCAGTTGTCTGTTTTCTATGTAATGAAGGAGAAAAAGGTGCGTACAGTTACTTCGTCTTGGTTTTATCATTGAAAAATGAGTCGTAGTAAAACTACAATGAGTTGAGTCTTTCCAGTACTTGTTGGTGATGCTTGTATAGTTCATTGTTGTTTGTAGCTTCACCTATCTAAATATTAATACCTTTCTGAAGCACCCTGTTACTGTCATTTTTGTTCCTGAGATGACAACTATATTAAGTTTTTCCCTTATCAAAATTAACCAAAATAAGTGTTAACTGTGATCTCCATTGTCAATTATTCTAATACTGCAAAAAAGTGAACTACACACACAGAATACAATGTCCAATTTCTCTTTTTTTATATTTATTTTATTTATTACACAATTGATCTTTACATAACTAGCTGGTCTTCTTGATCATCACACACATTCTTAAGTTCATTTGTTTAATCATTTCAAACTAATTTCGAATTGCTGAATGATCGGTGGTTTTAACGTACCACATCTTACCATGAGAAACATAACTTTTGGAAGCATGAGCTATTTGTTGATAGAAGTTGAGTGACATCAAATCCCACTTTAGTGCATCTGGTTTTTCTAATGCAATTGCAGTCCGCTGCAGTTACCATGAAAAAAGTTGGAGATCAAATTGTGTTAATGGTAATTGGTCTTTTAATCGAAATATTCTACCATACAGAGGAAAATATACCCCAAATTTGTAGCTCTTGCTGGTGTCTTGTAGTTTTCTAGCCGTGGCTGGCTTAGCTGGAGATGGACAGGTACATGTGAGTCCTCCCCACTGCCTAGACGATTTTCAAGAAGGGAGTCTTTGTATGCACAATTCACATCCCTTGTTCCATAAACCTGGGATGTGAAACTTTTCTGTTAGAGGTTTTGATTTTTAGAATGTCACATAACTGACAAAGGTTTAATGGTTGAATCTGTTTAATCTTTCAAGGATAATTGAGATTTTATGAGCCATTCAAATTTATACCTTCTTATATAATTCCATGTTTTCTTGACGAATTAGGTTTACCTTCTTATAGAGTTCCACATTTTCATGATGAATGAGGTTCCCCTGCAATTAGACAATATAATTTAGCCACTTGAGCTGAGACAGTAATGTAGTAAGGAGCTGAATTTATTTTTTCAGGGTTTACCTTTCTGTTCAATTCTTGAATTTCATCCATTAAAGTTTGGTCCTGCAGTAGTGGAGAAATGTTACTAACATGGAGTTGCTTTCTTTTGCATGCTATTTTAAACTTAAAAAACTGAGTATGAGATGGAAATGAGAATTTCAAACCTTCTTCATACGAACACCACGAAGACTCATTTCTAATTGGCTCTCCAAATTCTGTAGATCTTTTACACTCATTCCAGAAAGTTCTTCACCCATTATTTGCCTGTTTTGGTGTTGCAGAAGCATAATTTTGGTCCATGACATTTGTATGTTTGACATTAAAAGCTTTTCTTAGGCATATACATGAGACGCAATGATTCGTTAACTTTCTATTCTTGGTGCCATTTCTAGTGCTGATTCATTTGATGCTGTAAGTTTAGATATGAAATCTGCTTTTTGCAGAATAGAAATTATTGTCTAGGACCATTAATCTCTGTGTTCATCTTAATTGAAGAATGGATGATTCATTCAATCAGATCTTCAAAAATATTAACCATGCCATGAAGGATAGAACATCATTAGCATAATTGCATTATAAAAGGTTGGAATAAATAGTGATAACAGGTTAAAGGAGAAAGAAACTCTTATTTTAGAAAATCATGTTATTGGGTGAAAAGCGGGAGGTTGTCTATGTTGAATTCAGACATGTGGGCTTAAGCTGTATTCTGAAGACTGCCTAATGTAAAAATGGTTTCTTGATCCTACAACTTTGGCTTATTTTTCTTTTCCAATGATGTTTGATATGATGATTTTGTATTGTCAACAAATCAACATACCTGTGATTTTCTTGCAGCTTTTGCAGTTGGTGTCTAAGAATTGCTGCCTCCCTTTGCCAGAACTGAGTTCATGATGTGGTAAGATTCACAGTGCACAGTTTTTATTGCTAAAAGTGTGAATATGCAATATATAACTTTGATACTGAAATATCACAATAACCATGCATATATATAGACTTGACAATGCTCTGAGATCTGAATGACCGCTAAAATCTTTGGCAGTTTACAACACAGTCAAATATCTCAAGATCTTAAGATCCAAGGTTTGTGCTATAGAAAGTTGCATTATGAGTTCAATTAATGTGTTAGTGGAAGCAGGAAATTTGATAGTTTAATTATTTGGATGATAAGTAACTTTTCAAGTTCTTGGTGTACTTTCCAGAGTTAGGGACATTCTTAGGTCTTGTTGCAGATGCATAATTCTTTTTTTTTTTTTTAATATTGCCTTATCAAGCAACTTTGCAAGTAAAAGTCGGCTGTTAGAGCCAGAACTTTTCAAAATCCCATGTGAAATTTATATGCACCAATAGATGCTCTTTCTTCTGGATATTGCAAAATACAAACTTTCTTTTGGTAATATGATTTCTATTTGGAGATTGGAGAATGCTTCTAGCTTTTTATGTCACCAGTAAAAAGTTTAAAACCATAAAAAGGGTGCAGATGTGAATTCCAAAGTTGATAGATCATGGAATTGGACTAGAAGCAATGAATGTCAACATCTATTTTGAATTTGGAGCTGTCCATGGTTATGATTTTTAAGAGGAAGTGTATGCCTATTTTGAAGCACAAAAGAGATGAAGAGATCGCATCTGGAAATTGATAGTCTTCAGGAAAGGGTAATTGTAAGGATTTTCCTATTTTTTAAGGTAACTGATTGTTGAAACTTTAATAGGCTAAGAGATGAACAAACCCCTAATTTTTGGATTGCCTGATCAAGCAACTTATCATGTAAAATTAGGCTGTTTGAGCTAACATTGTTTTAATATCGCATCTAAAATTTATATGCACCGATAGATGCTTTTTTCTTTTGGATATTGCAAAGTACAAACTTTCTTCCTGGAGTAATATGATTTCTTTTTGGAGATTGGAGAAGGCTTCTAGCTTTTATTTAAATCACCAGTAAAAAGTTTAAGAGCATAAAAGAGGGGGAGAGATGAATTCCAAAGTAGATAGATCATAGATGAGTCTCTGGATTTGGACTAGAAGAAAGGAATGGTAAGGTGTATTTTGCCCTTGGAATATGTTGTTGACTTTGGAGCTGTCTATGAATATGGTTTGTTGGACACAGCTTTTGCCTATTTTGAGGCATAAAAGGGATTGAAGAAATTGGCTTCTTAAGAAAATTGATGAAGTCTTTAGGAAAGCTGTAATTGTAATATTTTTTAAGGTAACTAATTGTTGAAACATTCACAGGCAAAGAGATGAAAATGCCCCTGATTTTTAGATTACCTGATCCAGCGTCTTAGCTAGTAGGCTGTTACAGCTCAGAATGCCATGTGAAATTTATATGCTCTGATAGATGCTCTTTCTTCTGGATCTTGGACAGTTAAAAATTTCTTGTTGGAGAAATATTGGTTTTATTTGGATATTGGAGAAGGCTAGATGAGTCTTTGGTTTTGGTCTAGAAACAAGGAATTGCAATGTTTATTTTGCCCTTGGAATAAGTAGTCGACTTTGGAGCTGTCCTTGAATATGATTTGTTGGAAGCAGCTTTTGCCTGCTTTGAGACATAAAAGAGATGAAGAGATGGCTGCTCAAGAAAATTGATGAAGTCTTTAGTAAAGGGGTAATCATAATGATTTTCCTATTTTTTAAGGTAGTTCACTGATGATTTTTTAGATTGCATGGTCAAGCAACTTAGCAAGTAGGCTGTTAGAACTAACACCTTTTAAAAATCCCATGTGAAATTTACATGCACCATAGATACCTTTTCTTATAGACAGTACAAAATACAAACTTTCGTCTTGTGAGTAAAATGATTTTCTATTCAGAGATTGGAGAATTCTAGCTTCTCTGTATATCACTGGTAAAAAGTTTAAAAGGGCATAAAAGAGGTGGCTTTTTCCAATTTTCAGGCATTAAAGAGATTTAAGAGATGGCTGCTCAAGAAAATTGATTAAGCCTTTAGGATAGGGGTAATTGTAATGATTTTCCTATGTTTTAATGCAACTGCTTGTTGAGACGTTAATGGGCAAAGAGATTAAAACACCCCTAATTTTTTAGATTGCGTGATCAAGCAACTTAGCCTGTAGGCTTTAAGAGCTAACAACTTTTCAAAATGCCATGTGAAATTTATATGCACCATGGATTTTTTTTTTCTTCTGGATGTTACAAATTACAAACTTTTTTCTTAGAGTAATATGATTTCTATTTGGAGATTGGAGAAATCTATCTTCTATGTATATCACTGCTAATAAGTTTAAAAGATAAAGAGGTAGAGATATGAATTCCGAAGTAGAGAGATCATGGGTGATTCTGTGGATTTGGCCTAGAAGCAAGCAATGACAAGGTCTATTTTTGAGGCATAAAAGAGATGAAGAGGTGGCTTCTCAAGAAAATTAAGTCCTTAGGGAAATGGGTAATTGTAAGGATTTTCCTATTTTTTAAGGTATCTGCTTGTTGAATTGTTAATAGACCCTATTAGGGGATCAGCTCGAACGAACTTATAATGATATAAACAGAAGAGAAAGATAAAGTAGGTTTTAAGTGATTTAAACACAAGGGAAAGATAAAGAAATTATCTTAGCATAGCTAGAAATTATCTCATCATGGTGTTTGTTTTTTATTAGTTGCAAAAAAATTTCTTGCTAATTGTGCCTGTCTTTTACAAATTACATCGTACCAGAAAAAGGAGGATTTTGGTGGGTATATGATCAAAGAAAGATTTAGTCGCAGCTTAAACATAAATTTGAGCAGGTACATGGTTTAGCTTTTATAAACATTATTGTATAATTTGATGAGATGCATGAACCAAAGTTAATTTAAATGTTTCCTAGCCATACTGTGGAAAAAGCGAAGTGTTGGGTTACTCAAAATGATTCCTATTTACCATGATCTCACCATTAGCTACTAATCTGCTTCCTAGCATTTGTCATGTTGCTGATGTACACCCTGTGCCCTCATTTCTTTTCCTTGATTTCCAATTTCTATCTTATTCTTATTCTTTCCATCATCCTGTAGCCATGAGAACAACAGTCCTAGCATGGCAATTTAGTGCATGCATGCAATTAGTCATTCCTTTTCCAACACTCAGAAGAGTTAATGGAATGTATCTAAATCAATTATCATTTCAGGTTCTAGTGCTGCCAAGTTATTTTTAATAGTTGCATGAAATGTAGACCTGAAAGAAATGTCTAGCTACAAATTTTTGCAAGCACTTCTGTGTCAGTACCTTCTACCCACTGCCAACCTGGAAAAAGTCTTGTTTGTTTCTCAACTGGTTCTATTTTTTGTTCGGCTAAAACAGTATATGCAAAGTTGGGAATGTTGAATTTCTCAGAACAAATTTCCAGGTATGCAAGGTTTGGTAAATCGAGTAGAGATTTGTTTAGCCTTGCAGTGTCATCTTTTCTTTATCCAATAGAAGCAAATGCAAGCAAATTCACTGATAATAAAACTACTTATTGGTCATGCTCTAAAGGGTAAAATACAGGAAATTTGAGGTTTTAAGTACCAGAGAATACCTTGACCTCAGAGGTTGGGTTCCCCAGTTGATGTTCCTCTGTTTTGTTGTATCGCTCAATTACTGATCTCATGCTGGCAAGAGAAGATTTGAATTGCATCAGACTTTCTGTAATTTCTAAGTGATACAGGAGAGGAAAAAAAAAGGGACAAAATGATGAGCACATAACTTTCAAAATCTCCAAACATGGGCTCTAGATAATTTTTTATTTTCAACTTGACTGCTTTTGTTTTTTCTTTTATCTCTCTTTAGAATCTTCTTCTTTCCACGTTTATTTAAAATTGTTGTATCTTACAAAGTTGTGATTATATTAGTCATGCACAGCTTCATTCGAGAAAGACAAGCCAGCAAGTAAACAGAACAACTGAACTTACGATCCTAAAAGTAAGTTTTCTTTTTGATTAATTATGAAAGTTGAAGTCTTAGATTAGTCAAAATGTTCTCCATGCTTGCTTTATTTAATCTTAGTACTTAGCTGTCCAACTGTACCATCTTAACTACACAGATTGCATTCTTGGTAAAATATATTTTTTTCTTTTAATCTCCTTTTCCACACTTTACCTCCCACACTTTTGCGAATTTGATTATTAAAGAGGTTGTCTGTCTGGCAGAAATTATTTGTCATTTCAAGAAAGGATCATTGATCCCGTTGTTATATATGTTAAACTCTCCATGATTCTTTACTACGAGTAGGAGAGTATAAGATGGAGCTTGTTTGACTTCTTGACCTCAAGGTGTACATGTTTCTTTGCTATCTAATTTGTGTGGTGTTTTGTCTTGAGCTGCTGTTGACATGGATGTTATTTCATTTATTACTTTCAGATTTCGCTGTTTTTTGCTAGTGGTTTTGTTTTTGGTTATCCAAGCTCATCTTCTTTCCATGGAAACCGTATGTGCAAGCAAGGATCATTTATGTTTTCTTATGCAACCTCAAAAGCAAATTTGAACTTGAATACATGAACAAGTTTGATTAAAAAATTTGAGCTTTTTCAAATTCAATATTTCTTAAATGAACAATTGAGTTTAACTTTTTTAGGTCCCATTTGATTTTTTTTATTATTTACTCTTTTTATAAAAAAATTGAAAGAAAATCTAAGTAAAATATTATAATTACTCTCATGGTTTCAATCAATGATGAGTTTTGTTTTTGGTAAAAAGATGATGTCTAACTTATTAATATTTGAACTTGTTAGAAAATTGGATGAACAACCTTGAATGAGTTATTTGTTCAAGGCATCAATCTGAGCATATTTATATCCTTAGATGGTGATGTTCCTTTTCTTCCTTTTACTAACCTTTTAAAAAACTTTTTTAAAAAAAAAAGTAGAAGGTAAATTGTCATATGTTCACTTCCTATCTATCATATTTTTCTTGTAAACTCATCTATGCTTCAACATAAAGTTTTTATAATGCATTCACTTTCTTAGCTTTTGTTTTCTTTCTTGTGGTTCATTGCAAATACTTAGAAATTAAGTAGGTTAATCACATAAAGGTTTTACTGGTAACTTTTAAGCACAACTTAATTGTTCAAAATTATCTTCATTTAATTTGGTGAAGATTATCAATTTGATGATAAACCAATATCTTTTACTTAAGATCTCAAATGTGCCTTTATGTCAACTGTCAACATATGAAATGAGAAAAATTTTAGATATTTGAGGTTGTTAAAAATTGGTAATTAGTAAAAGTTTAAGATTTTATCAACATATCATAATTTGTTAATAATAAAATCACCTTAGTCAATAAAACTATTTTTAAGTGCCTAAAGGTTTACCTCAATGGTTAAATTGAAGGCTTTTTAAATAAGTTGATTCCAAATTTTAGGATGAAATTTGAGAATTTTTATTTCGCTAATATGAAAAAAAAATTATTTCAACATTATCCAAAAGTTTTAAAGTATAATAATTTTTGTTCTTGTCAACATGTGCTTTATGAGCTGAAATTTATGTCTTTTGATGGTTATAGATGCGAAGGGTTACAACATGTGCATCTAGAAATGAAGGCAAAAGTTGCCACGATGTTTCAACCAGCTAGGTAATGTATATTTTTATGATCTCTTTCTACTCATTTGATAAGCTATGGGACGCAGATGATATGAGAGTGAAGATTTTTTAGATAAATTTAGATGCTTATATAAATTTCTAAGAAATTCGGGGTAACAAAACCTAGAAAGCCTCATCATGTTGATATAGTTTTGACAACATTAAACAATGATTACGTTGATGATGATAATGACAATGATTTGGAAAGAGTTAAAACCTAATGGAAAGCTGACAGAGAAGGGAATAAAGATGATTCAAAAGAAGCCTAAGGGTTATGATTGTTGAAATCGACACGAAGCAAGATCCCACTAATCTTTTGGTTTATCTCGTTGTAAGCATAAGAAGGTGATAGATTTTATTTTTCGACTTGATAAATTGGTTGATTATATAATTATGAAAATCTAATATTCATTATTACTAGATTAATTGATTGTTTATTTTAGTTAAGTTTCTTATTTTTAGAATAAGGAGTGATTTGGATAATTACACCAATTTCATTAGATATTTTTCCATTGTGTGTAAAGATTAGTTGTTTTTAATGCATGAAAATCTTAAGTTTTAAGGCTGAGAATATTTAATTTTTAGGTTATATATTTTCATGCAATTCTAGCATTGTAATAAGAAAAATATAGAAAAATAAAATAGTTTTATTTTAGAAATTCCTTCATGGTATCAAAGTACGATATGGACTTTTGAAAATTTTCACTTAGAGTCTAGTATGGCAGTGGAAGAGAGAGCTCGACGTAAAAGGATCTTTAGTTTCGGAGTTAGCATTTCCCGATCACTGTAAAACATTTCCACCTTTATTTGAACAGGTTTAGTACAAAAAGGTAATTTTTTAAGTGTCTTGAGTGTAAAAGTAGAGAAATCAAATTCATGAATTGTGGATTCAAGAGCTTCAATGCTAGGGATGCATCTATATTTAGTAAATACAACTCGGAAAATTTCACAGTTCAAATTATTGATCGGTCACTCTTAAGTAGTTGGTATAGGTTTTGTTATTATTTTCAAAGAAATAACACTTGATTTTGTTTTGTTTGCCCCAAATCTAAATTACAATATACTGTCTATAAGCAAACTTACAAGAGACTTTAAGTGTTACTAAATTTCTTTCAAATATGGGTGAATTTTAGGATATGGACTTAGGAAAGATGATTGGCAAAGATAAGGTGTGTGTAGGATTTTATATCATAAGAGCTAATGATTTTGGAGAGAATATTAAAATACCTTTTGTGTCGCTTCATTTTTCATAATAATAAAGATAGTTCTCTCATGTTGTGGCACTATTGGTTAGGTCATCTAAATGTTTTGTACTTCAAAAGGTTATTTTCCTCATTATTCAATAAAAATCCTAACAACTTTCAGTGTGAAGTGTGCCAACTATCCGAACATCTCTGTACCACATCCTAATTAGCCTTACAAATCATCTTATCCTTTTTCGATGGTACATAGTGACATTTGGGGTCCCTCCAGAGTATAACATTATTGAGTCCATATGGTTTTACATTTATTGATGATTACACAACAATTTCTTGTATTCGTTATGAAGGAATCTATTCCAAAACTTAAACAATATGATCCAACTCAATTTAAAGCCAAAATTTAGGTGTTAAGAACCGACAATGGGAAAGAATACTCCAATTCAATCTTTGGATCATATCTAATGAAGCATGGTATAATTCATCAAAGCTCATGTGTCGATACTTTTCAACAGAATGTTGATAAAAGAAATAATCAACATTTGTTGGAAGTTGCAAGATCTTCATGCTGCCAATGTACCCAAGTAATTTTGAGGTGAGGTTGTTCTTATTGCTATATATCTTACAAATATAATGCCTTTTCGACTCTTGAAATTTCAAAGCTCTTGCCAATCCCTTCTCAATGCCCATCCTCTTTGAATCATCTTATTTATTCCTATTAAAGTGTTTGGATGCATTATATTTGTTCTTACTTGCCAACAAAACTAAAGCAAATTAGATCTCAAATCCATCAAATACATATTTTTCGGATGCTCTTCGAATAAAAAAAAAATGTGTTACTCGCCAGTAACAAAGAAATTCAACCATTCCATGAATGTAACTTTTTTTGAAAATCAACCTTACCTTTCAAAAAGTGCCATTCAGGGGGAAAATCCACTCACATGGGAATATCAGCTTTGGGAAGAGCCTATTACCAAACCACCAAACACTTCTTAAACTCATTTTCACATCCAAAACATCCAAGCTGATCCTTCAAGCCCGAAGTCCACACAAGGGAAAACAAACAGAATTGATTGTCTATTCATAAAGAGATAAAACTTAGAAGGATTTGGCAGAATGTACACCTTCAAAGCAAAACCAACAATCTGAACCGATTCTAGAGATGGTTGAAACCAACACAATTAACATTCTTACTAAATTTGATTCAATTGAATCTTTTGATGATCTTGATCAATCGAATGCTCCAAGGAAAAGTGTGAGATCATGTACTCAACACTCAATTTGTAATGTGATTTTTATGAAGGTTTATCGCCTAGTTATTGGGCTTTTGTTACTACGCTAAACAATATGCATATTTCCAATAATATTCATGAAGCACTCATGCAACAAAATGGAAGATAGTTGTTTTGGAAGAAATCAGGGGCATAGAAAAAAATAAAACATGTGAGATTTCAGAACTATTCAAAAGGAAAAATCCAGTTGGGAGCAAATGGATTTTTACTATTAAGTACAATGCAGATGGAAGTTTTAACAGATTCAAAGCTTGCATTGTTGCAAAAGGATTTACTCAATCTTAATAGTGTTGACTATGATGATACATTTGTTCCAGTGGGTAAATTTAATTCAATCCGGGTGCTATTATCATTGGCAACAAATTTAGAGTGGCCATTCCACCAACTAGGTGTGAGAGATGCATTTCTTAATTGTGCCCTCGAAGAAAAAGTTTATATGAAAAGCCTTTTAGGATTCAAAAACTAGGACAATTCTGGCAAGGGATGTAAATTTCAAAAGTTTTTATATGCTTTCAAACAATCTCCACGTGCATAGTTTGATAGAGTAGCGAAAGTGGTGAAGAAGTATGTTTTTTCACAATGCCAAATTGATCACATAATGTTTGTCAAACATTCACTTGAAGGAAAAATAGTTAGTCTATGTGGATGACATTATTTTTATTGGAGATTGTGAAAGAAATTAGCAACCTAAAGAATCTCGTAGCCAAAGAATTTGAAATCAAAGATTTGGGACTTTTCAAATATTTTCTTGGCATAGTGGTAGCTCGCTTAAAGAATGGTATCTCTTTGTCACAACGTTTGTACTAGACTTTCTTAAGGAAATTGGAATGCTTGGATGCAAACATGTTGACACCCCTATGGACACAATGAATAAGGGAGGAATGGAAGAAGGAAATCCACCAACAGCTTAGGGCAGATATCAAAGACTTGTAGGAAAACTCATCTACTTCTCTCATACAAGATCAGATATCAATTTTTCGGTTAGCATGGTAAGTAGATTCATGAACAACCCAATCGAGGTACAGTTGAAGGTTGTGTATTGAATCTTATAGTACCTAAAGAGAGTCTTAGCAAAGGGTTATTTTTTAAAAAGACATCATCTGGAAATGTTGAAATTTACACTGATGCTAATTGGGTTGGATCCGTTATTGATTGAAGATCAACTACTGGTTATTGTATACATGTGGGAAAATTTGATTACTTGGCGAAGCCAAAAGCAATTCGTAGTGGCTAGAAGTCGCGCGGAAGTTGGGTTTAGAGCTATGTCTCATGGCATATGCGAGGGAATTTGGCTAAAAAGGTTGCTTGTGGAGTTAAAGGTTTCTGTAGAGGAATTCATGAAGATATTTTGTGACAACAAAATTGCCATAAGTATAGCAAAGAATCCCATGCATTATGATAGGACTAAACATGTGGGGATTGATCGTCATTTCATCTAAAAGAGGAAAGGAAGGGATTGTCAGATTAGTATATACTCTCATATGCCTCCAATCTACAGACGTGCACTAAAACTCTCTTGAAACAATTTTGAGAATTTGAGTCTAAAATAGGCATGATTGACATTTACCAACCAGCGTAATGGGGAGTGAAAATCTAATCTTCATTAATACTTAATTAATTGATTTTGTTTATTCTTGTTAAGTTTTTTATTTTTAGAATGAGGAGTGATTTGAATAATTATATCAAATATATTAGATATTTTTCTGTTATGTGTAGAAATTAATTGTTTTTAATGAATGAAAATCTCGGGTTTTAAGGATGAGAATATATGTTTTCATGTAGTTCTAGCATTATAATGAGAAAAATATAGATGAATAAAATGGTTTATTTTAGAGAGTTCTTCATATAAATTTTTTATTGGTTCGAGAAATTAAAAAGTGAATGGCAAACAGCAAGAAATTCAAATTCAAAACTTTGCTAATTACTAAGACATCTCAAGTAGTGGTGGTAGGCTGTTTACTTGGAGGAAGATGTTTAGGACGAGTTTGTCAAACTCGCATATTTGAGTATATGTTTATGTTGTTAACTTTTGTTTGCTTATTGATTTTATAACAATTGGAAGTTTGAATTTGCGAGATGGATAGGTGAAAGAAAATTTTGAAATATTACTATCTTGCATGGTCAAATGGAAAATTTTTATCAAAGCTTGATTTTTGGATTGACTGAACTAATGTGCTATAATCCATGATTGTTCTAAGAAATGTGATTCTAACTTCTTTTCTTTTGTTTGCATAATTTTAATACTTGAAATTGAGTGCTCAATGTCTGTTGCTCCATCTAAATATCGTTATCATGTTAGTTTAACATTTAAGCTTCATTGTAAATATTTATATAGCATTATGTTGTAACTTACAATTTTAGTTTTAAGCTTAATTTACTTTATAAGTTTATTTGTAAGGTTGATTTTAGTATTGATGAGAAATTGGACCAACCTTATTGAAGTTGTATTTTGCAAAATTTCATCAAACAATAGCCAGTTGGAAGTTTAGGATCGTGCAACCTTTTGTTTTTCGGGAAAACATGTTACAATGAAGGTATTAAAATGATTTGACTTGGTGGTTTTTTTTCTGTTGTTATCAATAGCTTTGCAACTATTGCTATTGTGTGAGTTCCTATTTACTAGGTGATCATTTTGATATTGGAAGTAGGCTTTTAAATTGCTCACTCTACTCTTTACTTTTGATGAGCAAATTATATATGCTCGAATACTGCTGCAGTTTTAATTTTATAGCGTTTCTCTATAGCTGTAACTTTGACAATGGTATTTGTACTTAAGGCTATTTGTTCCTCTTTATTGCTGGCTACCTGAGTAGTCGAAGGGTTTGGCTTTGGATTCTTAAAAAGATTGTAATTTTAGTTTGGTTAGCATCTTATGCGGATTATCATGATTATCATGATAGATTTGGTTATTTTGATTAGTTTCTACGGATTATCATGGGAAATTTTTTTTCGCTATGTTAGTTTTCATGCCTTTAATTATCCCATAAACTTAACTTCGAAAGGTATTATTTGTTAGTTGGGGTTTTGCATCCTTCAACTAAATCAGAAATTTTATGGTGAATAAAAATGTGAGGAAGGATGAAAAGCTTGACTGGAAGACATTTTTTGAGCTTAAAAATATAAATGTCTTCTGATATGGTTTTTGCTTTACCATGGAGTATATTCTGCAATAAACATGCTAGCTTGTCCAAAAAATTGTGGCACATTAGTCTTCCAAGTATAAATATCATTATGACTTGGTGGAAATTTTTTGACAAAATGGTGTAGAGATCAAACTGTGTCAGGTAACCTTTTGTAGAATCATGTCAAAAATGACACCATCTTTGTTAGCTCTTTGTTGATGGTAGATTTAATTTTTCCTCTTTTTAAGTTGTATCTATTTGGAAACATTCCAACTTAGAAAAGTTAATATTACTTTTAGTTTCTACTTATATAAAATTTTGTTTTGACTCTCTAAATGTGTTACCTATTATCTATTTGACATGAGAACCAAGGTTGTCAATAAATAGTTTATGAAGCTATTTGAGAATTATACATAATCTTCATTACAAAATTTTTATATTATATTCATATTAGTTTTCTTATTCAACAAATATTTTAAATCTATTTTTATGTTAAGAGGGTATTTAATGGATATATGAATAATTTTCATATCCATGTTTTTTTTTAAAAATTAAAAACTATATCTTTTTGGTTTTTATAATTTTTATTATGTATATTTACGTAATTTTTTTTATAAATATATATATTAATTTATGTTTTTAAATATAAATATATTAATTTAAATTAATCTTAAATAATATTTTATATTATTTATTAAATATACAAATATATTTGTAGGATATGAATCTTGAAGGAGTGTTAGTATTAATCATCTTTATTTTTGTATTTAATAAAAATTTAAAATCATATATTTTGCGTAATATAATGTTTGTTAATGAATTTTATTTAAAGAATTATTCATTCAATAAAAGTAGAATAGCTTCTTTCTGTAAATTTATTTTGTTATTAATGCGAATGTTATTTGGGTTGTTTTATATCCGGATATCATTAATTGTATATAATATTGAATGCAGTGATTTAAAATTATCAATGATTAATTTATACTACTATATAGAACATATCTAAATATTTCTAATTAAAAATTTGTGAATTTTAATGTTAAGTTCTCAAATTCAAGTATTGAAAATTAAGGGAGAATTAATAAAGACGACAAAGAACTATTTTTGGATAAAATTACATCATTGTTCTTTAATATTTTAAAATGTTTCATTTTCATTCATGATATAAAAATATAAGTTCTTCATTGGTAATCTTTTAAATTGGTTCCAAATTCATCCTTTTCTTAAAGAATTTAGATGGACGATGGAGGACAAAATGCTACATGGTGTTTTGAATGACAAATTTTGCTTAAATTTAAAGGCTACATTAATGGATGAATGGACTCGGAACAAATTAAGCTCATGGATGGAAGATGAAATTCTTATAGATCGGGACGGAAAATAAAGTTTTTCAAAAAGATAACGGACGAATAATGAAGTTTACAATTATCGCCCTCGGCTTAATTCTTTGATTCCTTTTTCTCATTTCCCTTTGCTCTCTTTCTTCTTTCCTCTATGTTAATAATGCTTAGACTAGACATTGACTTCGAAAACAATAAAAAGCGTATACTTGACAAAGTCTTGGTGGTTTTCTTGAACTGTAATTAAGATTTGTATTCTTAAGAGACAACTGGAAAGAAAATGTTTGGTTGAGCGATTGAATGTGACTCTAACTGCATACTAAAGTTTGTAGCATGATAAGCACTCATTCTAAATTTCAAATGAGATTGTGTATGCTAAATATTATTTAATTGTAATTGTAAAGTATTAAATAACTAAAAAATATAGTGGGGCTCAATCGATTTTCTTTCTGTAATTTCACAGAAATTCATGAAAGGAAGAGGGATTTTTATAAATTATAGGCCAATTCCTTAAAGATAAAATTTCCTTAATATTCAAAACCATTTGAAGGTAGACCTTCTAATTTCTTTTAATTGTTGAAGAGGATATTAATTATTCTTTAATATTAATGTGGATGTGGATGATATTTTATATATATATATATATATATATATAGAGAGAGAGAGAGAGAGAGAGAGAGAGAGAGACCAAGAAAGGCTAAAATATATTTTAAAAAATGTTCTTAAACCTAAATTAAATAATCATTCAAGCCTTCATTATTTTATCGCAATTAATTGAGATTTTTAATATTTATGTCATTCAATTAAGCAGTTATTGGATGAAGATTGGTTAATCACCATTATCAATTTTTATCTAATAAAAATTTCAAGTAGGTTAAAGTAAAGGTTTAAAGGCTTGATTTGGTGAAAATTAATGTTTGAGTCTTTAATTAATTGTAATAAAATAATAGAAGTTTAAATGAAAATTTTAGTTTAAAGATAGTTTTTTTATTTAAGCTATTAAGAAAAAGAAAGAGCTCCAAAGACTAGATTTACATGCACCGATTGTACACTTTGCTTCGCTTAAAATGAGAAATTGAGAATCAAGCATCCAAAATTTTAACGTTACAAAGTTAGATCGGCAGTAGTTCTCCAGCTAAAATGTTTAAGAACTTTGTGCTTGCCGATCCACCATATACAAGGAAATCGTTGGGAAGAATTGAGTTATTCCAAACAGACCAGTTAATTATGAAAAGAATTAATAATATAAAGATACCTAGGACTTGGGTTTGACGAATTAATGTAATAAACAAGGAGCAAGTGGTGAACTTGTTTGGAAAACCATCAATGTCAGCCAAATTTCTATGGGCAAGATATTGTATTTAAATTGTATATTTTATATGAACATCGATCTTTGGGTGTAACATCTAAAATGAAGATGATTGGATATTAACTTTTCTTAGGGGTCCATTATAATTAGTGCCTATGGCAATGAAAATAAAGTGAAAGACTAACTTATCCCTAACATAGATATAATTCAGTTTTGAATATGGAAATGTCCCATGTTGGCTGTTGCACTCTTTTTTAGAAAAGTTTAGATCAAAATCCATTTAGATGAATAAGGGTTCTTTTGATTTTGATTTCTTTTCTAGTGTTTTTACTATTTGAAATGTTTATAAACAAGGCTGAACTCTAAACCTTGGTTTAGCTCTCTGGACCTAATTAACTTGAGGCTGAGGTTGGGAAGTTTCCTTTCTCCTAAATTAATATTATCTACAAAACCTAGATTAGTGTTGTCTTTATTTTATTTCTATCTTTCTATCTTACATTTTAACCAAAAAGCCCTAATCATGGAACTCTAATGGTGAAACCCTAGGATAAGAAACAATTCGATGCTCTACAGTACTATGCATATTTGGTTTATTCATGTCTTGGAGTTTTTTTTTTTTTTCCTTTCATTTATTCATGAAATATTCTCTATAAAGTTTAAGAAAACTGATCAGCATTCTTCTTCTCCAAAAACTAATGAAGAGAGTAATTGATGGTGGAAAAGTATTAGTCTTGCCTATAATTTAAAATGTGGAGAAGAACAGCATATTCTTTCTACCTAAACACACATAAAGTTCTTTTTTTTAGGGTAATAAAGGTTCATATATATATATATATATATATATATATATCAAGTTCTTTAGATTTCCTAATCCTCTATAATATATTAAATTAATTATCAAAACCAATAGCCTCAACCTTAATATGTGTTATGTATGATCAAAAACCATGTGATTTGTTAGTAAAGTGTTAAATTCTTAATTTTGATAATTAAAGTTCAAATCTCTCAAATATAAAAAATATGTTATATACATTTACAAAAGTCTTAGTACTAAGCAAATAAGTTTTAAATATTTAATTTAAATAGATTATTTAATAAGGTTTTCATTGTTTATTCTTTATCTTTAAATATCATTATTAATTCTATATATATTATTAATCCACAAAATGTGATATATTGTTTCATAGGTTATAAATGTTTATTTGTTTTTATTTGTTATGTAACTGTAAACCAGCCGGCTAGCTATCAGAATGAAATTTAATAGTCTATTTTTATCCTATATATTTTCATTATTAAGCGTTGGTATTGAATTAGGAATAGTATTGCCTCCTTTTTCAAATTTTCAATGAATAAATATTGCAGCTAAGTTGAAATTTCCTAATGATGTTTACTTAAAATAGTACTTCACTGCCCATGTAATCATAAAAAAAGTATATTTAATTGTAATATAAAACATTATAATTAAGGAAATAGTTAGCATATTCCTAATTAAAGTTTAGAAATTTGAATTGTCTTTTGTTTTCTTTCATTGACCTCATAATTATAATGATTTAAATCACTTTCTTTTCCTCCTCTCCCATCTTTCTTTAGCATTAGAGAAATCCCACAAGAAATGATGTTTTTTCTATCTCACTCCAAGCAAACACAAGCAATTTGTTACTACATTAACCACCCATTTGCTTATTTTGACTTCATAAAACACAAGCCTCAATTTTGCTATGTGTTAATTGAAAAAACTATTGTAACTCAGTGTGCCATTATCAATCATCACCAATCCCTCAATGACACATGACTCTAAATGTGGAAAGTATATCACTTACAATTCTTTTTATTATAATTTTAAAATTATTCAATTATAATAAAAAATTATGTAAGGGTTCATCACTTATAAATGTAAGTTTCAGATAAAATAGTGATAGATTTCACGTAATTTTGAATTATAATTGATTAATTATATTAAAATAATTGTAGGTGATATACTCTCTTGAATATATATCTATTTATCTTCATTTCTACCATATTTCATAAGGTAATCAACTTGCCTCCAACAACTTTCCCCAAGGGTTAGCAAAAACTTTTAGCTACTTAATAGCCTCTTTACAATTAACATTGCAACTCTAAATTATATGCATTTTCATCAATCCTTTTTAAAGGGGAAATTAAGAACCAATTTAGTAATGCTTCATTGGCATTTAGAATTTTCTATATAGGTGTATCTCAAATTTGTGCTCAATCAATGTTTAAACTTTGTGTATTTAACTTTTTTAAACAATAATGCACTGCCATCTTTCCATAATTTTTTGATAAAACACTTTAGATAATATTTTAAATTCCTAGCTTGTTTCCCAAACATTGAAGGCAAACATGCATGGAGAGCTTTTAAATTTTGGTTTACTTATAATCTTTTCAGATTCCATTATCTATTCTTTTTCTTTTCTTTAGCTTCTTTCTTCTTTCCCTCTTGACAACTAGATACTGACCTAGATGCGGAGTTAAGATTTCCCTTACCTGACCTTTTTCACCTAAGATTCAAAGGTTCCTATTAATTCTTGTGCTGCATATCTTTTTACATATTATCTATATAATAATTATAAGATATTAAGGTTAAACCCCTTGCATTAATTGGAACCCTGACTGACAAGTCTTTAAAGTTTTGCATCTGGTGTCTCAATTGGTGGGAAAAAAAAAAGAATAAATATTTAAGGTTTTTTCAACTGTAGGAATTTGCTTTAAGTTGTACCAAAAAAAGTCATTTCAGCTGATAGAAATTCAATATTTGACAGTGTTAATATAGGTGACATTCAACCCCTATTTGCTTTAGTTTTTCAACCACCTATTATAATTATAAGCTATAGCTAGGGATTATATTCACTAACATTTCAAATTCGAATCCTTCCAATTTTTATCATGCAAAAAAAAAAAGAGTCATAAATCATGTTCCTATGAATAAAGCAAAGCTGGGATATATATGCTTCTCAATAAGAGCTTAAATAATCCGACTTGAAATTTCAGAAACTTAATTAGTAGTAATTCACTATACTCTACTTGTATAGAACCTTCCCATCAGCCATGGCTAGTCTTTGTAGAAACCTCAAAGCCAATTAGTGAACTCAAATTACTATCTCTCTTATCCAAGTTATGAAACTAGCAACGCTCACTTTCGAAGAATTCCAACTCAACCAAACCCTAAACAATATCAAATCGAAGACGAACAATCAAAGGCAACTCTAACTAAATTCAAAGTAAAATCCATAAATTTTTTGAATCATAAAATCATGTAATCAAAACTAAAAAACTCTCTCAACTAAATTTTCCTACCATCTTTCAACATTATGCTCTCGTTTTATTGACATATTTAACGAAACAAAATATATAAAAAAATTTATGAAGAACATACAAATATTATGTATGAAAATAAAAATAGAGCCCTAGTATAAAAAATTTTGACAAGTAAAGAATAATTAAGCATAAAAAAATCAACGATAATAAGAGATCTTAAAAGGACCTGTTGCTTGAAAAATCGTAGAGCTTTCCAGTGCTGGAGAAGATCATTACTCCAACTTCAGCATCGCACAAGATCGCAAGCTCTTTAGCTTTCTTCAACAATCCGTTCCTTCGCTTCGAAAAAGTCACTTGCCTGTTCGTCGAGTTATCGATCCTCCTTATCACTATCTTGCCTCTCCCCATAGCTCAGCAGTACTCAAACAATTTATCTTTTTTTATTCAATCAAAAAAATGAAAAAGGAAAAGTTAAAATTAAAACTCTCGATGTTCGATAAAAAGGGAGAGAGGAATAATAAAAAGCTTATAAGCAAAAAAAGAGAAGAAAAGAAAACAGAGTTCTAGTTTTTTTTTTTTTTTAAAAAAGAAAACCTTACTTGGAGAGGAAGTGCGGAATGGGGAGAAAGTAGACAAGCCGAGGTTTCAGAGACGTCTTTTTTCAGCTGCAGAATAAAAAAACATCTAGATAAGGAAAGTTTTAGGGGAGGATGCAAAACAGGCGGTTTTGGAATAGAAACCTCCAGTGGTTTTGGACGACCCAAGGGCACGTGGACCAATCAGTAATCGGAAGAATTTGTTTAATCGCTTTGATTTGGGGAAACGAGCCGTCTTCCCTATAGATGATAGACACGTGGGTGTACGATTGCGTAGAAGGTAGACCGTATTTCCTATTTTGACGAAATTTTATTTTACTTTTTAAAAACAAAATTTCAAAATTTGCTTGTCCTTTCAAAATTTAGAATGACCGTTGTGTCCCCAAATGCAGCTGTGGGAGAGTGGGCTAAAGTGACAACCCGCTGCGGAAGCAGTCTTTTTCAATAAGGACAACTAATTTTAACCTATTGTAATCGTTGTGTCGGAATGCAACAAATATATTTAGAAATTATCATATTTATTGATGGGGAAGTTTTTGAATTTTATAAATACAAAAATAGGATGGTATATATTTTTTTAAATATAATAAACAATTAAAAATTAATATATATGACATAATTTTAACTCCGCTTATAAAATTAAAATATTCGACCATCAATACGTAAAAAAATATTGATATATATAAGATTTATTCATTTATTATTATACTATAAGGCATAAATAAGTCAATTAACTTGCATTTTTTTCTCTCTATTGGGTACAAAATTTCAAAGATTAGTAACTTTGCAAAGTTTAATTCAATTTTGTTAACTTTAGTAAATTTTTTTGTGATTAAAAAATGGAGATATCCATTTTATAACATTGAAAAGTAAATTAATTCAAACTAATTGTTGATACAAATTTTCTTGGATAAGATTAATAACAATGTAGGTCTTTAGACTCCAATTTATTGGTGAAAATGAAATTCAATTGAAATTTTTAGATATTAAAGAATTTGGAGGGAGAATTCAAATATTATTTTACATCAAGTTTTTTTTATTGTTGATTTTTAAAACAATTAACTAAAGCTTGAAACTTTTATATATATATATATATATATAACAATAAATTTAAGATATATATATATATCTTAAGTCTTATTGTGTTGTTTATAATTAAAATCTTATACGTTTCATTAAAAAGGATATAATTTGAACTAACCAATATTAAAGTTAATCAAATGATTGTAAAAAAAAAAATTGATTTGGAAATAGAAACTAATAATTGGTCAAATCTGTAAGAGAACTTGATTAGGTTAGTGATTTTGATCTCTAGTTCTAATATGTTCATAGTCAATTTTATGTTGGAGAACAAATGATGATTATCAAAGTGTCTTGAATTTGTTGGTCAAATTAAAAGTTAATATTGTTGGCTAATTTAGGGCAATTCTCAAAATGGATAAAAGGAAGTTTGAGTTCTTTTTTGGTAACTTCTCAAACCACAATCCATGTCTTCCCAATTAAGCATTAAAGTCATTCAAATAAAGCAACTCCTTTGATTTCCAACCCACCACCTTAGAAAAATAAAATTAATGTAGAAGATATGCATTTAAAAAGTAATATTAATATATTTGCAATTTAAATCTTAATTTTTATAATTTTTTTATACTCAAATTATGAATTTCTTTCTAAAAAACACCTAACAGAAATAATAGTGGGGTTGGCAATGTTCCAATTTTAGTTTAAGTCGAATCAAGGCCATGTTAAAAAAGAAAAAGCAGATGATCCATGTAATTTCGCTTCAAAAGATATCGAAGAATAAAAATAGAAATCAAGCATAGAATAATTGTTTGCTTTGGATATGTTGACTTTGCTTTTTCCTACATGGGAGAATCACTCTTCAATAATTTCTATAGGACATCCTCGTCATTTCATGTGGAGAAGAGGGACATGTCTGTCACTGAAGGCGAAGACAGGGGCTATTTGGGTCACTAAATTGACAAACCTGTGTGCGCCACCACTTGTCAGAATATGACGTGCAGATTGGGAAAAGAATTTCCTTTTTTTCAATTGTTAAGGTTTCCCAATTGGGTGGTTGGAGACCGTGCCAAAAAAACAATCCCAGTTTCAGGGCAAAAGTATCCAAAAAAAAAAAACGAAAGCCAGAGAATCTTACAATATGTTATTCCCTTCATTTATTTACTATTTTTTTTCTTATGGTAAGAAGTATGAGAGCAGGCAAGCACCTGATCTGTGTTCTTTCTCTGTTTTCTGACAAAGCAAGTTCCCAGGCTTTAGCACTGTCAACCCATGAGCTCATCTAAAACCCATCAAGATCGTCAGCTTGTATTAAATTAAAGCATTAAATGTAGCAAAAAATTTTAGTTCCTTGCTGTCTTATTTAGGTAGGCATAAGATGGAGATTGTAAGTATATATGTTATAGAATTTTGTCTTTTATTTTTATAAAAAAAATAAAGTAAAAGAAAAATCTATTGTCGACTGTCATGTAATCTATTAATAGAGTATTAAATATTTAATTTTAATGGTCAAAATTTAAATTTTGATGTCTCAAATATATATATAAAATAAAGAAAAAGATATAACACATGATCATGTTGAGATAACATATTGATAACATGCAATAATATATATTATTGCTATAAGCAAACTCATATAAACTTTTGTTTATCTAATTATATATGTATAATTTGGGGCTACCAAAGTTTAAATATATGATTGTTCTATAAAATGCACATTGATTTGCAATAATATCAATAAATGTATTTCCTTGTACTTTTTAAGTAAACCACATGATGCCTTTGGTACCAAAAGGTAAGTTCTTGCTTCCATAGCTTGGAGATATTAATCAAATATGAAAAAGGGGTTAAAAGAGAAATGTGTTCTTAGCTAAAAATAAAAGGGGAAGATGGTAAGGGTTGGAGTGGGTGAAGTCGTTATAAGTGATGTGGATGCATTACCAATTTACCATCAAATGGATGCTTTTTTTTTTTTATATGCACATTCTTTCTTTAATGTTTAGTTTGAAGTTAATTAAATCCAATGAATAATAATTCATATAAGCTGCTTTCGAATGATTTAAAATATGATGATCATGCAAGTTAATGCAAGTTGAGTTGGATCGCAAATTTACAATTTTAAAATCAATAAAATAATGATAAATCTAGGTTAGCAGATATATAATAGGTAATTGAAACAATTAATAATCTATATCAACTTTTGGAGTGGGTTAATTGCATACTATATGATACATTATGATGCTTTATATTTAATTTAATTAATTATGCAAAAACAAGGAATCAATTTAATGTATTAATTACTCCCCTTAAACTAACTTAAATAAGTAGTAAAAAAATACCTCATGGAAGAGATGGGAAAGGCAAAGAAAAAAAAAAAACCAAAGAAATGAAACAACCTCAATTTTTTTACAAAGTAGGCTCCAGTACTCCATAAAAAAAAATTTATAAATGTTAGAATTTAAATCTTAAATCAACCGGCCCTAATTTTCAACAATCATATATATGCGCATTCACTTTTTTTTTTTCCTCAAATTGTGGTCATGCATATTAATCAATTCAGAGTCCTAACCCACATTTTAGGAAAACCAAAAAAAAAAAAAAAAAAAACCCTTATCTTAGTAAATTATCAAAACATGTTTAATATACCACTTAATTAAAAAATGTCAACTCATATGAGGAGTTTTTGCTTGAATTTTTTGACTAGATTTGATTTGTTTAAGAACAGATCCAAACAATGTAGTTACATTTCCTTTGACATAAATTAATTATATTCCACGCAAAAGTTGAAGAAAAAAAAGGAATTTTGATTATATATAATTGCCGATGGATGGAGCCTTGAACCCATATTATGTGGATATATACGATAATGTCTTCCACTAAGCTTGTAAAAGCATGTGATGCTGTAATGTGAGCACAAAACACAATCCTAGGATTCTAGGCTTCCTCTCAAATTTATGATAATTTTAAATATTTCTGGTCAGGTTCTCGATCGTCAGTGCTGGAGATTGATGTTCTATTCCAGGAACAAAAATCTGTGATCATGGGAGCTGCCAAATACACGTGAAGACGACACCAACATCAGCAACATTTGTCAGCCGATCGAGGGTTCATGCTCTTCCCATGCCCTTTATCGAGTTTCAGTGCACTGGCAGAACGAAAATTAAAATCAGAGCCAAAAAGCATATGAAAGTTGCCAATAGTCCAACAGAGTTTGAAGGGTAAATTAACTGGCGTTTTTATACGTACAACCTGTTAGAATCTTTTACTCTGTTTTTCCAGCTTTGGTTGAGAATTCACTCCTTTTCAGTTGGTAAAAATGAATTAAGGACTGTTTATAATTATATACAAAAATCATTGTCTAGGGTTTGGAAACTGCCCCTAACTCAAACTCTGATTGGTCGAACCCACGTGAACCATGTAGGGTAATTAGTCCAATAAAACTTGGTGCTACTTTAATAGTTCACCAATGATAATCATTTGAAAATAATAAAGAAAAAAAATTAACTCAGTAGTTTAAAGAGTCTACTTAATAAATTTATATTTAAAAATTAACACTTATAAATTTGTTTTGTATGTCATGGTGATATGACATGAAACAATAAAAAAATAAAAATGATATAACCTTAAATTTTAATAAATATTATAAACTGATTAAAAAATAAAAAATTAAATTTCATATTTAATATATGAATATAAATTATAATATGATACTTTTATATTTTATATATGTTTAATATAAAATAAATATAATAAAATTACACAATTTTTTAGGTCTACTCAAAATTTATGACTATAAAAAAATAAAGAGAATAGACGATTAGCATAACATCATTTTCCATGCTTCCAGCTAAAAAGCAAGGACAATTGTCAATCATCGGCCTAATAATATTAGTGCATGGACCAGGGAAAAATCGATTTCCTATTATGATTTGGATGACTTTAATCCAAAAAATTGTGGGAAGACTTACTTTCTTAAATATATAAAAATTTAAGTCATTTTATGATCAATTGAAAAGTATACTACTACTTGTTTCGGTTGTGTTTGATTTTATGACTAAAAGAAAAAGCAAACTTTATCTTTTATTTGGCCTTGGATGACTAAGCATGATGTTTCTTTTGGAAATGGCTATGACTCCACCTCCACCTGAAAAAAAAAAAAAAGTCTTTTTTCTAGTGGATAAGCCAAGCCACTTGAATTTTGTGAAATACAATTGTACTTTTATTAAAAAAAAAACCTCTAATTTTACATTGTTAAAAATTTTTATATTTGATATATTATTAATATATAAATTTTATATATTATCAATGAATCGAATGATATAGTTTCATTAATGAGTAATTATTAATTTTTAAAATAAATATATAAAAAATTAATATTTTTTAAAACTATTCATTAATGTAATAATAATATTTGATTCATTTTATTAATAAAATAATATTATCTGATTAATTGATAGCATATAAAATTTATATATTAATAGTACATTAAATATAAATCCTATTAATATACATAGATTTTTTTAAAACTTTTTTTTCCCAAAATCTCAGCTTTGGGTGGACATGAATGGGGTTTTCTTTCTTTGAATATATCATCGTTTCCATTTTACCTTTTTTTCTCTAATATCAAATTAATTAATCATCAATTTCTATGTCTCAACTTTTTTTTATAAGTATTATATTCATTATCCAAGAAAGTAGTAAACTGCTAAAAAAAAACGTGTACAGTTGTTCCAATATTTACATTTCAAACATTTGTCTACTTAACTTTTAACTCTCACTCGATTCTTAATTTACATGATCAAAAGTAACACTCTTCAGTCCCATTATTCTCAATTTGACTATCTTTTTTATTTGCTTTAAAATCATCTCTTCTGCTAATGCTTCTGAGTTGTATATTCTTTTATTTCTCTTTGCCCATATCCAGTAAATATATGTTTCCCAAGCCAACTAAAGCATAATGGAAACCAATGCCTTCTTTTTAAGCTTGGCCATAGCCCATTAAATCTCATTTTCCCATCAAGCTATTTATTGTCTTAGGTTACATAACGACAGTACTTGCTTCCATGCCTTTTTCAAGTAACTGCAATTGAGAAAAATGTGGTCTCTACTTTCTTTCTCTTGTTTACATAATACACAGATCTCATCTACAAAAATTCCTTATATAATTAATCTATCCTTAGTAGGGAGTTTATTAAGAATGGTTATCCAAGTTGTTATAGCAAACTTAGGAATATGTAGCTTACACTAAACAAGTCTGTGCCAATTTACTTTTGACTGCCTTTATCTTATTTCATTCCACACCTTAGCAATTGAATAACTTGACACTTTGGTTTGCATATCACTCTATTCTTCATCTGCAACAAAAATCTAGTGGTAATACTTCTCATTTGCAACAGTTTTCTCATACACCGACTTTGATCATGTGCTATCTGTAGCTTTCATATGCTCTTTCCTTTAAGAACATAGCATTGTACCTATGCTATCCATAATGAGCCAGCTTGTGTGAAAATAAACCATAGCAATCCGAGCATGCAAGCTTTGTTCTAACTTTTTACATCTTTTAGTCCAAACCCCTTTCAAACTTAGGCTTACACATTGTTTGTCACTTTACCCTTACTCCCTTAGCTATACCTTTTCGACCTTTTTAGAAAAAAATACAACATAGTTGATTGATCTTTCTAATGACCTTCTTAGGCAATATAAAATGTCTGCACCAATAATTGTGTAGGCCAAATATTACAAATCGAATCAGCTACATTCTATTAGTATAAGATAGATGCCTTGCTGCCTAGTTATGTATTTTAACTGTGATTTTTTCAATTAATGAAGTGTAATCTGTCATGACGAGCTTGCATGTGATTAGTGGCACCCTTAAATATCTGACAAGGAGAAAACCCAACTTAAAACCTGTTGCTTGTAAATTTTTTTCTAGCTCTTCTCTTTTAATCCTCAAGCAAAATATCTTTCTTTTTGCACAATTTAATTTAAGTCCAAAAAATGTGTAAAATAGCTGTAAAACATTTTGGATGCTAAGAACAAAATTTAACTCCCCTTTTATGAATATTAGTAAATCATCTACGAAGCACAAATGTGTCGATTGTATCTTTTTACACTTTGAATGATAGGAAAATATACCATATGAGCCCATAATGTCTAGTAACCTTGATAACATATTCATTACTATCACGAACAAGTTGGTGACATAGGATCTTCTTCTCTTACTTTTTTTGTACTTTTAAAGTATCTCACCAAACCTCTATTAATAGATAAAAAAAAACATGGGTGAAGTGAGATAGCTTTTGATCCAACCTATAAATCTTCTTGGAAAGCCCATTGCTTTAAGGATAGTAAGCAAAAAATCCCTAGTGTACAAAATCAAAAGCTTTCTTTAAATCTACCTTTATGGCACACATTGGGGAAAACATGGTTTCATTGTACCCTTTCACTAATTCTTGATCCAGTAGCACATTTTTTGTAATGTTTTTTCCTTTTATAAAAGCATTTTAGCTTTTGTTAATAAGATTTGGTAAGTACTTTGCATTCTGCTTACTAGTATTCGAGTTATACCTTTGTAAATAATAGAACAACATGAAATTGGCTTGTAATCTGAAATGCTAGTTGGGCTTTGACATTTAGGTATTGATGCTAATATAGTAGAGTTAAAGGTAAGTAACAAGTCTTAAATGTTAAAAAAAATACATTATTGCTACGGTTACATCTTTTCCTACTATATTTTAAGTTGATTTAAAGAATTATGCATTATAACCATTTGGCCCTAGTGCCTTATCACTGTGCTAGGAGAATATGGCATTTTTTTATCTCTTTTACAATTATATCTTGGGATAAGACTGCTTGTTGTTTTTTAATCAAGTTACCTTGAAAAATATTTGTAATTAACCTCTTCAAGCAGCTTTTAACTTTAGTATCCTCTGATCCTAATAGTTTTTTGAAAAACCTCATAACCTCTGTAGAAATTTGAGAGAATGTGTCCAACATTTTACCCTCACTGTCATATAACACCCTAATAGTGCTTTTTTTTTTCTTGATCCCATAGTTTTATAAAAGAACCTTATGTTTTGGTTTTTTTTTTTTGTATCCATTGGATCTTAGATTTTTGTTTCCATAAGCTATCTTTATATTTTAGCAATTCTTAAAGCTCTAGTAAAAGTCTCTTCTCTTTTTCAACATCAACACTTGATGGTTGCATTAGTGGTACAATCTGTGCCTCTGTCAGTTTCTCTATTTTTTTTTTTAGCTTTTTCTGTCAAGTCACCAAATTGTATAAAATTGATCTTTTTAGCTCTACCTTTAATCTTTTTAACTTTTTATGCAATAGAGCCATAGGTTTCCCAATGGTTTGCACTTTTCATGACTTTTCTACTATCTTCAAAAAATTTGGATGCCTTATCCAAAAATTACAGAACTTGATGGCTTTGGTGGAGACTACCTTGGGACGTTCAACTTAATCAAAACTGGGCAATGGTCTAAAACTTCAGGTGAAAGGAATTCAACTATCAAGTTTGGCCATGCATCATTAATTAAAATTCTGTCCAACTTCATAGATAGTGTATGGTTACTCCATGTGAATAATAGCTCCATGTACAAGTGATCCAATACAGCTAGCTTTTGAATACATTCTTGTAATTCTTTAGTACTTGAGCTTGCTATCTGGAAGCCATTGTAGTATGAATTTTTCATAGGATGGGTTATCACATTGAAATCTCCTGTTAATATCCATGGGCTGCTATCAATTACACTTTGGAGTGAGATTAAATATGTCCATATCTTTTTCATTCTTTCTTACTGTTGTATATATAAATGACAGTAAAATATATCACTTGCGTCCTATACACGATTTTACAGGTGATACTTTGATCACTGTCTATGACTAATTTCACATGTAATTCAGACTTTCATAGTAGTCATATTCGACTATTATAAGCTGTAGAGTAATTATTGCATAAAACAACTAGGAAAATGAATGTTTAAGACTTACAGCATATTCTGTTACTTTATCCTATTTTTCTAACAAGCAGGCTACATCAACTTGAGCTCGCCTAATCCTGCCTACAACCTATTTTTACTTCAGAATAACATTAAGCCCTTTGACATTCCAACTAAAAATGTTCATAAGGAAAAGAAAAAAAAAGATATACATTTTAAGGTAGATAGATCTACCTTTACTTTGTTTTTCCCTTATAAATATATCCTATTTTTTTATTCTTCAACTACTTCATTAAGTTTGCAACTACAACTGATGCTGCCTTCACTTTCTTAATTGGTTAATAACTAACTCTACCTCTTTTGTCTCTTGAGATTTTGCCTTCGTCGGGTCCACTTGAGCATCATTATTTATTTTATCATTCTCAATAATTTTTTCAATAGAGCAAATCTGCTTGCTAAAACAAAATGCACAACTTGTTTTGCCTTAATTTTGGCATTTTCCAATACAACCACCTCTTTTTTTTCTTTTCTCAATTCTTTCTTTAGCTCATTATTTTGTTTCTTTGCTTACTACATTTTTGCTTTTATACCCATTGGCTTATTCACACAAACTTTATCTGAATACCCAAATATATTGTAGCACTGCCACCATGGAGGCATCCGTGGTACCTCTACCAATACCGAAACAAGTGTTATATTTTTTAGCATCACATCTATAAATCGATGGACCTCAATATTTACCTTCATCTTCACACAAATCTTTGCATAAGCTAGCCTCTCATAATTTATTGTAATTTTATCTATGTACTGTGGTACACCAATGACATTCGCTATATAGCTTAGTCTTTTATTTACGTATAACTCCAATGGTACATTATTAAGATGTATCCAAATAGGTAACCTGTTCATCTAAAACTCCAAACTTTTTATCCCTGGTTCCCATTTTTGAATTATAATAGACTTGTTTTGAATATGCCAATGCCCTTTTTCTAATACTCTATCATGATTTAGCTTAAAAGAAAATTGTGACAAGAATAAGTTATTCCCTACTGGTTTGATCATAACCATTCCCTCATTTCCCCACAAGATACTAATTAGTCACTGAAACTAGCTAAAGTTAGGTACCTTATCAATAAATTGAACCACCGGTGAGTTTCGCTATTAATGCACTTCTTCTTCAAAAACATCATATATAATGTGATTAGTTTTAATGAAAAAAGTTTATCACTTGTTTCAGATTCAATAATTGTTAATATGTCATTCATTCTATTTTTTTTGGAAAGTATTCATTTATTTTAATTGCATTTAAAATTAATTATCATGATTTTAGCAAATGTATTCTCTTTTTGTGAATTTCCTAAATTATCCCTAAACCCACCCGATCCCATTAGTTACAATAACATACTTTATACTTATTTGTGGGGAGGACATCATGCCTCGAAATTTGGCAATCTCCTTGGTTCATAAAAAGTGTTCTTTCTTTACTAAAAAATAATTGTATCTTATCTTTTATTTTTTATAATATTAATCATCAGTACCGAGTTGTACAGGACTACTTTTAGTTATGTTTTTATTTATAGCCTTGCAAGGTTGGGCCATGGAAAACCTCGTCGTGAATTGATGGCTAAACTAAAATATACTAAATTGGCCAACTTTATGAAATTTCTTTGTTATTAATGTAGCTTCATGGTATAATTTAATCTTTTTTTTATACACTGATAATGAAATTTTTTATTTTAAGAAAAAGAAATGAGTTGATAATTTAGTAGATTTGCAAAATTGAAAATTACATAATTATTCTTCTATAAAAAAAATTCACATTTATTTTTGAAAGGCTTAGTGTTGAAGGCCCAATCATGAAATTTAAGCCCACAAACTTTGGATGCCAAGGACCCAAATTGGAGATAATCGTGCAACTCGCCGCCCTTGGAAGGCGCGTGTGTGAAAAAGTTGAATGGTGGAGTCCACGGGTGGTGCCAACTCCCGAAGTCCTCATCTAAAGCGGTTCGTTCGACCAAAGCAGTAATCAAAATAATTCTCTCAGTCAGCCTTCGCTAGAAGTTCCTTTTATTTTATTCAAAAAAAAAAAAAAAGGAAAAGAGGAGAGTTTCTAACGAATATCCAGGGCTTTTTGCAGGTTAATTTACTAATATTGATCACTAATTTTAATTTCCCTTTATCTGATTCTCCCTTCAATTAATTATTTTTCATTGATTTGTTATTATTTTTTGTGGGCCAAAGATTTCGAACGGATCGCTATGGCAATTGCTTCGGATGAAACCACCAGCATATGCAATCACTGGTATTTATTAATATAATTTTATGATCGTTTTCTAGAATTAATTTTAATTCGTTGAATTTTCGACGCAATCTTTTTCTTGTCTTTCCGTTTCCAGCCCTGTTGTTTATTTATTCTTTTATCAGCTGAGATTTTGTTTATTTGAGCTTAAAAGCTTGTTGTATTTTTTTTTTTTCTGAAATTTTAAAATTGGCGTTGTGGAGGAATTCGTGTTGCCTGATTTGCCTAGAATTTGTGTAGTGGGAGATTGATTAATGTATAAGGAAACGATTAGTAATTTAAATTGACCAAATTAAGCTGGAAGGGGAGTGCGTTTAGTTGAATTACCTCTGGTTTGGTGTTTACGGTTGCATTGAGTTCATGTGATCACAGCCTTTGTCTTTGTCCAATTATGAAAATTTCGCTGCGACTATCGGGTATTTTGAAGATTTCAACATGAATGTTGGTTTTTCTTTTGGTAGTTCTTTCTTGGTTGTGTTAGTTTTCTTAACAATAACTTTGTAATCCACTTGATGCTGGGAAGTATGCTTAGCTTTCTCATATGTTGAAAAAATGCTTGGGGCTTCTACTTTCTCCTATTTATCATGAAGCAATTTTATTGGTGACATTATAGTGTGCTCTTATGTTTTCCTTACATAGTTAGGAATGTGAAATATGAGTCGTGGAATCTTGCTTTGATGTATGCCTTAAGTTTTGAAGAGATTGCTAATGAATTTTTAATATTGCAATGATATCTTTTGCTAATCCAGTTTTATGAGGTTGAAGGTCCTTTATCTCAAATATGTGATTATTTTGGAAATTCCCTGGCAGAATAACTTTTAACGAGTACTTTTCCTTCTTAATGGTTCAGTGACAGGGCCATACCTTCTTCAAATATCGATTTGCATTATGCTCATTGCTCCCGTAATCTACAAAAATGTAAAGTTTGTGGTGATATGGTTCCAAAAAAGCATGTTGAGGAACATTTCTTAAACACCCATGCTCCGGTAGGTCTTTTCTGATTCTTTTCAAATGAATCAATTCTTTTATCTTGCTTTTTTCCTTTTTTTTTTCCTTTCTCCATCATTATGATGGCTTTTTGAATGCTACTTGATCTTGAGCAATGAAATTGTGTGACTCTTTGAAACAGCTTAATAAACAGCAATAGGTTGTAGTATTCAAATTTACCAAACATTGGAATTTTTCTTAGGTTTTGGTTTTTCTTTTGAAACAAAATTTTTTGAAGGAGGAGTGGGGATGAATAACTAAGTTGCCCATCTGGCATATTCTCCATGTTGCCATCCCAACATCTAGGATTTGTGGTTTATCTGCCAAACCTAATTGATAAAGCCTGTTTAACTTGATGGATATTTCTATTTGATATCCCCACAGCCCTTCCTTCCCCCTTTTGAACCCGAATTTTCTTTATTTTTTTGGGTGGTTTTGGATGCCTGAATTTGTCAAGAAGGGAAGACTTTTTTCTAACGCTATAACTATAAGGTAGAAACAATCTATCAACTTTGTGAGAGTTAGGTAAGTATAAATGTTTATTGTCAATGAAGGTTTGCAAATATTATTAAAAGTGAAATTAAGGTTATCGTGGGTTGATTCAATCATGCCTGTGTGTCTGTATGTAATGTGCAATTGCATATCTACCGTAAAATCTAACATAACATATTTGTTAACATTTGTGATGCTATTGACCCACTATCTGTGCGAGCAGGTGGCCTGTTCACTGTGCAGTGAGACAATGGAACGTGAAATTCTAGCTATCCATAAAGGTGAAAATTGCCCCCAGAGGATTGTTACTTGTGAGTTTTGTGAGTTTCCATTGCCTGCTATTGATCTGGCAGAGCATCAGGTACTAATTCTGAATCATTTTTCAAATGAAGGGATTCCAACGGTACTTGTTAGGTGAAATTGTTACAATAATGCTGTTGCTTTATGATTTTAGGAAGTATGTGGGAACCGAACAGAGCTGTGTCATCTGTGTAACAGATACATTAGACTGAGAGAAAGATATAACCATGAAAGTAGGTGCACTGGTATTCCAGAAAACATTGTGGGATCTTCCAGGTACATATGCTATGATTTACGTTTGCATAGATATTTAATCAGTTATTCCTTTTCCACAATTTTTTTTTCCATTTTTAAGCTTATTCTTGATGAACTATGTTTTGTAGTTTGTACACATTGCGAATTTCAGTCTGGAAAATGAGAACTTTTAGTTACCAAAGAGGATTTATGTTAAAAGTATCCATTTTAGTCCGTAATGAATTGTCATGCCAACAGCTAGTTCTTTTGGTAATTCAGTTAATGGTGCGATGTGGACAATCATGCTGGGTTAAAAGTCTTAGCTTGTGATTTTATATTGACAGACAGTTTTAGCCCTGATATGCAATCAATGGTTTCATAAGCCATGTGATTATTCCCCTTCCTTCCATCAATCACGAGAACCACAGCCCTTGTGTCACCTGGTTATTTATGGAACTTACCTCTATTTCGGCAGAGGCCACTAGATAAAGCCCAAGATCTTGAGTATGCTGTGCACCTAAGATTGATTGTAATGATGTTTTTCTGTTTTAACATGCCACACATTCGTCTTTGTTATCTGAAAACTGTCAGAATTTGGGTCTTTCTTTTCTGCCTTGCTCTAATTATAATGGGTAATTAATGGATTTGGGACCTTTTAGGGATGTGAGGGCAGCTGAAAGGGATCAAGGTGCTCAGAGAAGGCAGCCATCTGAATTTTCACGGAGACTTCTATTCACCATTGCAATAACCGGCATTGCTGTTATATTAGGATCACTTTTTTTCCAGAAGAAGACAGAGACCAGTCAGGTGCATTAGCAGAGTAGAGGATACACACTGGGCTTATCTAAATCAGCTTGAGAGCTACATATTCCATTTCTGTATCTTAAACTATCCTAGAGCATGTACTATTTTTGCTGTATCAAACTCGTTCAGATTGTGATAATATACTGAGTCCCATCTTGATACTTGTTTCTTGCCTTATAAAATTTATATACATGAGAGATGAAACTATTGCATTTTGTTCCAAATTATAACAACAGCAACACTAATAATGCTAAATGCAACGTAAATATTCTGAAAAAAATTTCTTTTTTTTTAGTTTTAATGATTTTTTCTTTGGTGTATGAAGTTATCAGGTTTTGTTCCATTAATAGAAATTGACAGTTTAATATTTTATTAATATATTTTATTATTAAAATTAAGAGTTTCACCTTCTGCTACAGTATTAACCATTGTTCAGCTATCTAATATGGATGTCATATGGCTGACATGTGAACCTTGTGCCACCTTGTGCCCTGATTGGCATGACCCTGAAGCATGACCCTTCCGATTCTAAAGGATCCGTCCGACATTCCCAACTTCTGAATTTCGATTTCCATTGTGACAAGTGGCGACGGCTTTATAACTGAACCCATATTGGAAAGCCGATGTATTACTTTTTATTTACTTATTTATTTATTTGTTAATCAAGCACGCTCTCTCAACGGTTAAAACCTTAACTGTAACCGTCAGCGAAGATCAACCGCCATAACAACCGCTAGTTCTCAAATAGCCTACGGCCGCTTCTACACCGAAAGCATCTCCGATCAACTGATCACTACCATCAACGACGTTTCTCTCTCGTACGATGACCTTACAACCGCCTGATTCGGTGACAGACTGATCGTCCATGACAAGCACACTACAGAGGATCATAGATTGTTTCAGTGACTGTGGCGGTTGTAACAAACGCAAAGGGAATGCAAGGCAAGGTAATTCAAAATTTAAAATTGCCGCTTTTAATTTTATTGTGACTGGAGATTTTTATCTATTTTTGAAATTTGAAATGATAAGGGTTTGATTGAAGCCATCTTCAATTGAGGGACGTGGCAATAGTAAATTATTGATTTAGAAGTAGTAAAACCAAGTCATGATCATTGATCAAGATCCTATATTCAAAGTTTACATTTATTTTTAGACATTTTTCACAATATTATTTATGATATGCTTGCTTTAGGCATCTTACATGTGTATCCTAGGTTAAGAAGAGATCCTTTGTCTCTAAAGCAAAGCCTCAAATTTTTCTAATCTTTTTTATTGATTAATTTCTGTATTTCGACAAATTTTAACACTACCATAAAGGTGTTCCTTAATCCTTATGTATTTTCAGATATGTTGAACATGAATCTGAATACAAATTGTGCTCCCATGCCGCATCAGGGTGTCCGATTGCATATTCAAGACCATTATGTAAGTCGGTTTTGTTGTTGTAATTTTCATTGGATTCCAGAAATTGATGGAATTTGATATGCATGAATGCAGGACGGCATGGCATCTCATGGAAATTTACAGTTAATGGATTTTGGGTTGATTGTGAATTATACTTTGTGCAGGTGGTGATGGATAATGGCATAGCTCAAGTCACATTATCGAGACCAGGGGGTATTGTTACTGGAATACAGTATGATGGCATCGACAATTTGCTTGAAGTTCGAAACAAGGAAACCAATAGAGGGTTTGTAGTATTACAGCTACGTCACTATTATTCTTTTTTTTTTTTCCTGGCTAGTTCTGCTTGTCTGGTTAAGGATCTGTAAACATGGAACTAAAGTGCATAGCAATCAAAACAATCAATTAATAGGCATTTCTAAACATAGAATTATTTTAATTAAATCAAGACAGTGAGTTAGACCATGTAGATTAAGGCAAAGAACATTTCTAGGTGTCTTAGAAAAAGTATCGCAGACAAATTTTCTTATAGTCCCTTATATATATGTATGTATGTATGTATGTATATATATATATATATACATATGAATTTTCTTTTCGTTTAATCAAATCATACAGCAAACCTGAGCTTTACCTAATCTCCCTTTGACTGTATTTTTCTACTTGTAGGTACTGGGACTTGTATTGGAATGAAATAGGAGGCAAGGGAATATTTGATGTGTATGTACATTATCCTCTTGTCTGCATATATGACAACCACAAGATAACAATTCAACTTAATTCCATTGGGACAGATTTGAATACAAGAAATGTCTTTCTTACTATATGGAGTGCCCAAATAGGTTTTCTAAATATTTGTTTGTCAATGCAAGATGGATAGGAACTACATTGTAATAGCATTTAGATATATTTTATAGAGAAACTTGGTTGATCTTGCATTTGTTGATTCAAGGATTCTTAAAATATACAAACGTTTTGACCATTTAAGCTAGTTCATGTTCATGCTAGCGACATGCTCCGCAGAACAGCATTTTCTTTCTATATATCTAGAGTTTTGTCACTATTGTTGGCCTGTGGTTTCCTCTCACATAACTTTTTCTTCTTTGCTTAAAAAGTTTACTACCAATTTTTTCCTAGTTTTTTACTTTAGATCTTTTCATTAGGATTAGATAAAACTGTTTCTGCTTTTGATTATACTTGATTTGTTAACCATAAAATTAATTACTATTGTGGTTAGCTGAAGTCTGAAGCAAGAGTTATTGCTGTGCAGGATTCAAGGAACAAGTTTTAGAGTTATAGTGGAAACTGAGGAACAAGTTGAGCTCTCGTTCACAAGAACTTGGGATCCCTCCCTCGAGGGCAAGTACATTCCTCTAAATATCGATAAAAGGTCCTCGCTTAAACCAGACATATGTTTGTTACTGAGGTTTTCAGCCACAGAATTTTTAATCATGACTATCTTTCTCCAGGTTTATAATGCTTCGCGGTTCATCTGGCTTTTACTCCTATGCCATCTACGAGCATTTCAAGGAATGGCCTGGTTTTGAGCTTGGAGAGACCAGAATTACTTTCAAGCTCAGAAAAGACAAGTAACAAATTCATAGCGTGTTCTTCCTTTTAACAAATAGACTGCTTATAGTTCAGTAATGAATTTTTTTTAAAAAAGAACAAACAATTTCAAGTGAAAATTTAAAAACTTTTTTCTTTGTCCAGAAATGCAATTGTAAGAAAGTATCCTTTTTATCCCTGTCTATCCAGGGTTTGATTCAATTATAGACAAAACTTAGTTCTTGTAAATTTATTTTGTATCAATTAATTGAGTCAACTATAATTTTTCTTTTTAAGAATTATGTGTTTACAGCTTGTTAAAGGTAGCTTCCAGTCATTTTTTAGGCCCACTGATGCAAGACAGTAATCGTAGATAGGTTATGAAATGGACCGAACAGCAGTATGGAACATCAAGTTGGTTTAAACATAAGTAGAGTCTTTTAGCCACCTATGTGTGGCTTCAAGTCAAGTACTTGAAAAATTGGTTCATTGTGTGGACTTTTGAATTTATCATAGGTTTCAATACATGGCAATAGCAGATAACAGGCAAAGATACATGCCCTTCCCTGATGACCGATCAAATGGAAGATGCCAACCTTTGGCTTATCCAGAAGCAGTCCTATTTGTCAATCCCATGGATCAGAGGCTAACAGGAGAGGTAGTTTTTACATGCTCATCTCTTCGTTGTGCTTTGTCTAGGCCATATCTGCAGTAAACACTTCAATTAGATTGTTGAGCAGATCCCAAACTTTGTTTATGCCAACATGGCAAAGTTTAAATGTTGCTAGTCCTTATTAAATCAAAATTTCCAGCCCTAGCTTCGTATTAGGAATGCTTTTGCCATATGGGTTTGCTCACAGGAATGCATGTTTAATATGACTTCTTGATTTGCAGGTGGACGACAAGTACCAGTATTCATGTGAGAACAAAGATCTTCGGGTCCATGGTTGGATCTGTTTTGATCCACCTGTGGGGTTCTGGCAAATCACACCTAGTGATGAGTTCAGATCTGGTGGACCCCTTAAACAGAACCTAACCTCACATGTAGGACCCACCACTCTGGCTGTAAGTTCCTCATCTTGGACAAGAGTATTAATAAAAAACTTTGACATCACCTTGTTTTTATCTTGGTAATCTGGTATTCAATGCTATGATCATAAACTTAAGTTACATTAACTGTCAACCAAAATGGTATCTGCAGATATTTCTTAGTTCACATTATGCTGGAAAACACATGGTTCCACGATTTGAAGCTGGGGAACCGTGGAAGAAAGTTTTTGGCCCTGTTTTTATATATCTCAATTCCGCAGCCTATGGAGATGACCCACTTTGGCTGTGGGAGGATGCCAAAATCAAGGTTTGATATTGGAAACTCCATATACATTTTCTGTGAAACAGACTCAAATGATTTGTACTTTTGTAGTGACATTCCGCGGAGAAAATAATTGGATAATTGATCTGCAGATGATGGTTGAAGTTCAAAGCTGGCCATACAGTTTCCCTGCTTCAGAGGATTTCCCAAAGTCAGAACAACGGGGTAATGTTAATGGGAGAATATTAGTCCAAGATAGGTATGCATGCAATACATCTTCAATGAGCACATGTGGGAGACATGATGGACAAACTTTTAATAGAAGCGCTTTTAGTATATCCCTGTTCAGTGCTCATAGATGTCACTTACCAGAATAGTGACAAGATTATCCATAGCAGTCATTTTAATAACAAGAGTAACTGCAATAGTATTGGTTGCTACGCAAGAATAGCAAAAATGTTATTTAATACAAAAAGAATCGCTATAACATTGTGGTTCTGTTACTGCATTTTATGTCTGTGAATTAGGAAAATAGCTAAAATGTCTATCTGTTTAAGAGTTTCGCTTTTGTTTTATCCACTCATGTTTGTTGAACCATCAAAATGAAATATTGGTTCCTGTTCTACTTTTATCCTTTATTTTGCTCAATCAGTAGATGTAATTAACTTTTTTTTTTTTTTCTGGTTATTACTCTGTCTAGGTATATCAGCATTGACTACATAATAGCAAGTGGTGCATATGTTGGCTTGGCTCCTCCGGGAAATGCAGGATCATGGCAAATGGAAAGCAAGGTAAGTTTGTTTGAACTCATATTATAATTCTACAAAGCATGCAAAAGCATTGTCCTTTACTCCTTTTCTTTTGACATATAAGCTTTATGCTTGTAATTTGTCTTGATAATGTTAGCAACACAATCAATCAAACTCTTCAAGATTGTGATTTTTACTATTATACTTCTGATTAGAACTACCAATTCTGGACCAAAGCAGATGAGAATGGCTTTTTCTCCATTAGAAATATACGCCCTGGTCACTATAATCTTTATGCATGGGTTCCTGGGTTCATTGGAGATTATCGACACGAATTTGTCATTACCATAATCTCAGGTAATTGTTTGTCATACTTTGATGTACTCATTGGTAGGCTAGCATCACAATTGTGATATGCTTTATGCAATACATAGTACAGGTTGTAACATTGAAATGGGTGATGTTATATACGTACCTCCAAGAGATGGACCCACAGTGTGGGAAATAGGCATCCCTGACCGCTCAGCTGCAGAGTTCTATGTTCCTGATCCTGATCCAAAGTATATCAATAGACTTTTTGTCAATCATCCTGACAGGTTAGCTGCCCTCTTTTGGAATCTTAAGGAGTTTGCTATCTGATGAACTTGAGTTTCTTGGGTGAGCAGGACCGGTTTCTTTAACTTCATCCTTTCAAAGGCTTGAAAACTTATGTTCCATTAGTTTTTTAAGAATTATTTTTCATATGATCATGCAGCTGTTATGATCACACCAGACTTGGAAAGAAAACTCTCCTGCATGGAGCCTTATCTTATTGAGATCCTCTCTCTACTTTTACCTATTTGATGTGCACTGTCCAAGAATTTACAACTATGCAAACTCCTTCCCCAATGTGTTCTTAGTTGTCATTTTCCTCCATTGGCAGGTTTAGGCAGTACGGTTTGTGGGAGAGATATACTGAATTATATCCTGATGGAGACTTGGTTTACACCATTGGCGTTAGTGACTACAGGAGAGATTGGTTCTTTGCACAGGTTGTCAGGTACAGCTTTTAACATTGGTTTTTGTTTGATATCACCCGTCATTTTCTAAATATTATAGAATAATAATTGAAAAAATTTCAGGAAGATAGGTGATAACACATATCAAGGAACTACATGGCAAATCAAGTTCAAACTCGATAATGTGGATCAGAGTGGTATCTACAAATTGCGAGTTGCACTTGCATCTGCTACTCTAGCCGAATTGCAGGTAAAGAACTGCAGTACATTGTTGATGGGTAATGAAAATCTTTGTTCGTTTAGTTCAATTATGAAGACGCTAATTTTTTTCTACCCCTCTAGGTTCGGGTTAACGATCCAAATACAAATCGCCCTCTATTTACAACTGGACTGATAGGGAGGGACAATGCCATAGCAAGACATGGAATTCATGGGATCTACATGCTGTACACTGTGGACATACCATGTAGTCGGCTTGTTAAAGGGGATAACATCATCTTCTTGAAACAACCAAGATGCAATGGCCCTTTCCAAGGATTCATGTATGACTACATCCGTCTCGAAGGCCCCCCAACTTCATGTTAACTGGAAAGGTATTAATCAGAATTACTACATGTTGCAGTTTCTGTTCATTTTTCAATGATCAGTAGCAAGAAATTAATATCCATAGCCAAAAAATTTTATGCATTTAACAATGCACGTGTTTTATGTAAAAGTATATTTCCTTTTATCAGCATATCGGCAGGTGGTGACGTTTCTGGCGAGATTGGTTTATTTCCTGGATTTCTTTAGCATTAAATGTATATTTTTGGCTCTAACTTCAATAACGTATCTTAGTGCAATTTAGAAACGAGCCCTACCAAATAGTCAATTGCATGAACAATTATGAACTAATATAATTCATGCACCATTTGTTTTCTCTAATGATAGGTATAATCATATGTACTTTAAGAACATTTTAACATGAGCATATCTATGTTGTGCCATGCTAGCACTAACCCATTTTTTTGTAGTAGGATAGAAGTGTTTCAGATTTTTGTATCTAATCTCTTCATGTGATTTTAAAATGCACTTTGCCACTTTCCCACACTTCAGGTGATTTTAATGGCACTCTCTCACATTGATTTTATATATTTAAAATTTTATTTTTAATTTTTTTTACACGAATCAAATTCTAATTGATAAAAAAATATTTATTTTTTTCCAGTTGAATTAATCCACGTGGATAAATGAAGCCATCTTTAATTTTTAATATTAAAAAAAAAAAAAAAAAAACCTATGGAGCTCTTTATAAGAGTTTGATTTGTAAACAGAAAACACTTCCATAAACTCTTTTTTTATGACTCTCGAATGGAATTTGTATATTTTATGGGAAAATGAGTTTCTAAAGCAAAATGAGGGAAAAAGAAAAACAAATGATAGAACTGTTGGGTCGTATCTAGTTAGCTGGCCCGTAATGTCTCTAAATGGGTTGTGCCGATGCCTTATTAACCCGTTTATCAGTAGATTTGTTATTTTTATATTTATCATATAAAATATTAAAATTTATATATTTATATTATATTTTATATAAAAACTTTATAACATAATTTATATTTATATGAAATATAAAAATATTTTTTTTAATTTTATTAAATTTATATATAATTATTATTTATATTATTTTTATATTTTATTTTATTATCGTATTATATTTTAAATTTATCAGCAGGCATGTCGTGCAATTCCTGCACTGACTGTGGACCCGTAGTCCACATGCCACATGTCAGCAGAGGCCCTTCATGGGCCATTTCGTGCCTATTATCAGGCTACAAACTCCTGGATAGCACGGCCTGTTACAGTCGAATTTGGACTCGGTCATGACGGGCTGGATCCTGTAGCACAATATATCTTTTTATTTGAAAGTAAAATGCTGTTGTAGTAGCCATGCTTGCTCTCTAAACTATTATCCTCGGGATATTACTATTCATAGAGGACGAAAATCAGTGTTAATTTTCAAGAGCAATGCTCTTATCAGGCTTAATCTTAAGATAATGCTTCTATAATTAAATTATACTGTTAACATTAAACATCCAAAAATGGATCCCACGACATATTTATGATGCATGTTGAATTTTTTTTCTTTGGGCCACTAATTCATGTTGAAATTGGCTGCTCCACTTAGCGACTCTTGCACGCTTTGATCTAATGGCACCAAATTGCGGTGGCGACCAAGTTAAGAGATTGTTGAAGATAAAAGAATTGACAGAAAGAATGCTTTACCTTCCAGTTCAAGGAAAGTAACCCGAAAACATTTTTACGAATCTTTTAAGAGTTAAAAACTCCTAACAAGTAATAATAAATTGTCTGCCCCAGATTGCCGAGGATTCTCAAAATCTTCATGGTCCACTGACGTCAAAAGCTAGCCTGCAGCCAAAAAAAAAATTAAATCTTCAAAACCATGTCGCGTATTGGGGTTCAACTCCAGATTCAAGATACTCATGTATTTGCCTTTTCTTTTTCTTCTTTGCAATATGAAAACCATAACATGAATGAGCTCAGACATATAGTTTCCTTTGGAGTTACAACAGTAATTAACTTCATCTTCATGCAATATGTTTGCAGGTGGTGATAGACAATGGCATACTCCAATTGACATTATCGAACCCTGAAGGAATTGTGACTGGCATTCAGTATAATAACATCGACAATTTACTAGAAGTTCTAAATGAAGAATCTAATAGAGGGTATAAGTCCATTGCTTCGGGCTTAAATTGTCATTTTCTTGCTTCGCTTCATTTTGGTCTTGATTCTTGCAGTGATTTAAAGCATTGTCCCTGTATTTTCAAATGTAATACCAGGTACTGGGACCTTGTTTGGAACTCTCCAGGAAGTGCTGGAACTACTGGCACATTTGACGTGTAAGATCTTTTTTAATTTTAGTTTATGAATAACCTTTTTCCACCTGTAAATTTGAAACCTGGGTTTTTATTCAAAAACACAACTTGTTTTGCAGATTCGGGAACATCTTTAATTGTAGTTTCAAATCAAAAACTGATTTCTTAAACTGATTTCTGCGCAGGATTAAGGGAACAAGTTTTAATGTTATAGTGGAAAACGATGATCTAGTTGAGGTTTCTTTCACAAGAATGTGGGATACCTCCCAAGAGGGAAAGCTTGTTCCCTTAAATATAGACAAAAGGTCCTAATTATAGCCTTCAACCTTTAACCTGCAATATTTTCTCATGGACCTTTTTTTTATATATATATATGAATCATATATGTTCATACTTTTTCAGGTTCATTATGCTGCGTGGTTGCTCAGGCTTTTATTCTTATGCCATTTATGAGCACTTGAAAGATTGGCCTGGTTTTAACCTTGATGAAACCAGAATCGCATTCAAGCTCAGAAAAGACAAGTACAAAAATTAACTTAACTACTTTTTTTTTTTCTTTTTTTCAATTTAGTGACTAGTAGGAAGCATAAAGATATTGAAATTTAACTACTCTCAATCCTCAAAGAAGAAGTTTCGACTTTAAGGGAAAGAATATTTAGACATCTAAATCATCTGAACAGATTTCACTACATGGCCATGGCGGACAATAGGCAAAGATACATGCCTTTGCCCGATGACAGGTTGCCAGAAAGAGGTCAAGCCCTGGCTTATCCAGAAGCGGTCCTCCTGGTTGACCCCGTTGAGCCTGAGATGAAAGGAGAGGTAACCAATTTCAGTGAATAAATAAACATTAATTCTCTCTTTAATTTGTTGAATAAATCAATTATATAGTAGTAACTGAAAATTTGACTTAAAAAAAAAAATTCTCCAATGTGAGTTAGGTGGATGACAAGTACCAATATTCATGTGATAACAAAGACAGCCACGTCCATGGCTGGATATGCACAGACCAACCAGCGGTAGGATTCTGGATGATCACACCAAGCAATGAGTTCCGTTCCGGTGGACCCGTCAAACAGAACTTAACCTCTCATGTCGGCCCAACAACCCTTGCTGTAAGACCCTGGGCTCTTTTGATACAGCTTTTTTGTTTTACAAGCCTGAAGCCCCCTTAATGGGATAACTAAATCTGAATATGACGAATTCAATTTGGTCACGATGAAAATGGTATGATCAGGTGTTTCTCAGTGCTCATTATTCTGGAGAAGATCTGGTGCCCAAATTCAGTGCTGGTGAGATGTGGAAGAAAGTCTTTGGCCCTGTTTTTATCTATCTTAACTCTGCAATTGAAGGAGATGACCCGCTTTCGCTTTGGGAAGATGCTAAAGAACAGGTTTAGTTTTGGGGCGAGCAGGAAAGGCTGCAATTGTTTGGATTATAAATTTTACGATTACTATGTCTAAATGTGATTATCAATAATAACTTAATGGCATTCAGATGATTGCCGAAGTCCAGAGCTGGCCTTACACTTTCCCAGCTTCAGAGGATTTTCCCAAATCGGAACAAAGGGGTAATGTCAGCGGTAGGCTTCTAGTCAACGACAGGTAAAGCCATATATTTCGAAAATTAACAGGACTCAACAAGATGATAATGGTTATTTGCCATTGTTGGCGCTTCCTATGGGGCTAGGCTAAGTTGTAAAATAAAATGGTGAAAACTGAAAATGAAAGAAAATTTTGTTTATCCAAGGCATTTAATTTCTCTTTATGTCATGTAGCTTAGCAAACACAGCCAATTGATTAAATCGTGTTCTCAGTTTTGGGGATTTTATTGTCTAGGTATGTTAGTGATGACAACATACCAGCCAATGGAGCTTACATAGGATTGGCTCCACCAGGAAACGCTGGGTCGTGGCAAAGAGAATGCAAGGTGATTTTCTTAACCCTCCATTAGACTACCATTTGCGCATGTAACTAATCAAGCCTGTCATACCCAATCCAAAGTATTTGTTATGATATATATATAGACTTGAATCTATATTTGTAAAGTGTTTTTGTGGGATAAAATTGTAAGATTTTTGAGTATGCAGGTCTCCACAAAACCCATCTTGTATTATATATAAAATGGATGCCTCTCCATTACAATAAGATTTGATGGAATTACAAGAGTGAGAATAAAATTTCTATATATATGTAAAGTTAGATTCAAGAAACACTTATATATAATAATCCGCCTGCTATTTTCCTAATAGGACTACCAATTTTGGTCCAAGACAGACGAAAATGGTTATTTTTCTATCAATGACATTCGAACCGGTGATTATAACCTTTACGCATGGGTTCCTGGTTTTATTGGAGACTATAGATCCGATGGTGCCATTACTATAACTCCAGGTACTTGAAATTTGTACAAATTATTGTTCAAGTTCTTTAAATTTTGCAGGTATTAGAAGCGTTTTAAAGTTGCCATATTGGTATAATGTAATACAGGTAGTGATATTGAGGTCGGTGATCTCATTTATGAACCTCCACGAAATGGACCAACACTGTGGGAAATAGGTATTCCTGATCGTTCTGCTACAGAATTTTATGTCCCGGATCCTAATCCAAAGTACATCAACAAACTTTATGTCAACCATCCTGATAGGTTAGTCTTCATTGTTTCTCCTAATTGGGGATGTAGCTTCCAATAATTAAATCCAGGGATTCTATGCAATTGCAAATGCCATTCCACAATCAATTAGTATTTCAATATTCATTTATGATAGTTTTGAAATAATCTCTGCATGATTGTTTTCTGCTGTTGTATTCTCAATTTTGCATAAAATCATTGTAGCAGCTCAATCTGCAATTCATAAATGCTTTCCCATAACGTGGGAGGTTAATAAATTCAATACAAAATTTGAGCAAATATACTCCCTTCTTCTGGCAGGTTTAGACAGTATGGACTATGGGAAAGATATGCGGAAATGTATCCTGATGGAGATGTAGCTTATACAGTTGGCAATAGTGACTATAAAAATGACTGGTTTTTTGCTCATCTAACCAGGCAAGATTCTTTCAATATCATTGCAACTTCGTTTATCATTTTCATTTTGAAACATTCATTTATAATTTTGCTCTTTTCCGTTCCAACGATTTGTTAGTTTTTGGCTGATACAGGAGTTCCATTCTAGGTGTCAAACTTTCATATCTTAGTTAACATATATCTTGCACTGCAGGAAGATCGATGATAACAAGTATCAAGGAACCACATGGCAAATTAAATTCAAACTTGACAATGTAGACCACAGTAATTCATATCAATTAAGAGTGGCGATTGCATCTGCAAATTTATCCGAGTTGCAGGTATATTATAACTATCAAATTTTCAATTTGATACCAAATACCATGGAAAGAGTCTTCCTGCCAAACTCTAACCTGTATATTCAGCATGCAAATTCACCCTAGTGCTAATGGATTTGTTGGTCTACAGGTCCATGTTAATGATCCAAAGGCAAATCCTTTATTTTCAAGTGGACCATTTGGGCAGGACAACTCAATTGCAAGGCATGGAATTCATGGACTCTACTGGCTGTACAATGTAGATATACCAGGAAAACTGCTTGTTCAAGGGGACAACACTATTTTTCTGACGCAACCTCAAAGCAGTGGTCCTTTTCCAGGGATTATGTATGATTACATAAGATTAGAAGGCCCCCAACTCCAAGTTCCAAGGAAGAGTATCTAGAGTATATTGTCATAGGAGAAGGATTGGATCATGTTCATATCTTTGAATGTTTGTTATTTAGTCTTGATCAATGCTATATTAAAGTATTGTACATTTTTGTTTTAATAGATTGTCCATTTTTGAAAAAAAAACGTTTAGGATTGGCAACATGTCTATTATATATATATATCATCAATAATTAAATATTTTCCATTGACTGATCCAGATGCTCATCAGTTACCAAAATAGCCTATCTTTATTAAATTTCAATTCATTTTTAATTTAAGCTATGTATCCTACTTGTAATTGCAAGTAGCTTCTTTTCTAGTCCTTTTTGATAGTCAGTTAATAGTTGTTGACAGTCAGAAAAGAAGTTTTAGGTTACAAGATGAACTGACACAGCCGTACTCGAGAAATTTTCTCATACTTTCTACTTAGAAGGCTTTATTCTCTAGTGTAGAGGTTCTAGAAATGGAGAAGAACATAGTTGAAGCAAGTAAGTATGGCATTTTTTTTGTAACTTGTGCAACTTATTTGCCATTTTTATAATTATTTTTATTAGTTTAGGTAGCATGATGGATTTATGTATGGTCATCCATATTGTATGATAGACAACTTTTATAGTAGTTAAACAAATTTTTGTATTTTGAAACTTCTAAATTAATGAAATGAAGCTCATGTTCTATGTGAGGCAATTTACTACAATACCAAATTAGTTTCTTAATTTGTCTTTTATTTTTCCTCTGCTCTATAACCTTTAATTGGTATCAAAGTTTCTATAAGGTCTTAGAAGGCCTGTAAGGTACTAAAATTGAGTGAAAAGCTATCAAACACTTATCAATCAGCTTTTGTCAACCTTAAATGGTCTCAAGCAGCTGCTCCTTACCTTTACTTCTTATTTTTTCTAGTAAGAACTACTAGATATAGGCTATCAAAATGAAGTCTTATTTGAGTGTTTTTGATTTGTGAAAAGTGATGAAAAATGAGAAGAAGCCACCATAACTTCCTACAAATCTAATAATAACTTAAATAAAAAATTATAATAAAAAAAAGTACAAGGCTAAAAGCTTTATTAAGTCATCAGTTTTTGATGACATATTTATTAGAATCATGACTTGTGATACTGCAAAACAAGCTTGGAATATGCCCCACTAAAAAAAGACAAAGAACACCAGGCATGAAAACAAATGTCTACAGACACTTATTTAATTTAAACCTTCTAAAACTAAAAAGAGTTGACAAACTCTTTTAGTTTCCTCACTCATCAAGGGTGATAGCCTGCACAATAAGCTCTTTCTCTTTGTTAAGTAAGGTCCTCATCTTGTCTTCCAGATTGTGAATGTGGTCCTAGATTAATTGCATCATTCATCCTACAACCTCTAGATAGAGAGTAAGCAGATGCTTCCAGAACAAATCGAGTAATTGCTCATGTTGAAGCTTTTCGTTTTTTAGTTGCTATCTTTTTTGTTGAATGGTTGCAAGTCTTCCAGTGATATCCATAAGAGTGTTAAGTTTTACTAAATGAAAGTCTTTTTTTTTTTTTTTTGTTTAGGGGGCACTTAAGTCAGCTATCGATGCCCGACTGCGTCTTGACCCCTATCCCATTTTTGGGCCAATTCCCCCTTCGTACTACCAAAAAATGAGATTCTTGCCGAATCCGAGTTTGCTGCTCCAACCATTACCAAACTAATACCTATTCCGTTTAGTACTTTAGGTGCTTCTGTTGCGTATAATGTAAATCCCGTAGCGGATCAATTCCAACGAGCCTTTCAAACTAGTACTTTTTGTAATCGACTCTATAGCTTCTTCAATAAACGCTGGTTCTTCGATCAAGTTTTGAATGACTTTCTAGTCAGACAAGACAAGACAAATGCAAATGTTGAATTTTAGAAGAGAGTTTAAAGTCTTAAAGATGGATGAATCAGAAAACTTAAAAGAGTACAATGATAGACTCATGAAGATTGTGAACAAAATTAAATTACTTTGGGAAGAAATGCCAAACAAAAAAATCATAGAAAAGGTTCATGTTAACCTACCAAAGAGATTTGAACAAAAAATCTCATTCTTTGAAAACTCCAAAGACATGACCAAGATCACCCCAGCTGAGCTGTTCAATCCCTTCTAAGCATAAAAGTAATAGAGGGCTATCAAACAAAAAAACATAATTGAATGTGTATTTGCAACTAAAAAGAAGAGCAAACTGTAAATGGATGGCAAAGGCAAGAAGCATGGAGACAGAAGAAATAAAAATTCTAGAAGCAATGGGAAGAAAGGCAAGTTTCCACCTTATTTTCAATGTAAAAAGAATACTCACTTGGAAAAATATCGCTAGTATAAACCTGACATACAATGTAGGTCCTATAAACAGCTTGATCACATGGAAAAGGTGTGCAAAAACAAAAAACAACAGCAAGATCAATAGGCTAGAGTTGTTGACAATCAACACCAACAAAAAGAACAAGTTTTTGTTGCAACTTGTTATGCAACCAAAATCGCCTATAGTGTATGGCTTATTGACAATGGATGCACATACCATATGGCATCTAACATCAACATGTTCAAAGAGTTAGACAAGACCTACACCTTTAAAGTCAGAATAGGTAATGATGATTTCATAAAAGTTAAAGAAAAATGATTAGCGATTGTCGAGACACTAATAGGTACCAAACTTATTTAAGATGTGATATATATGCCTAAAATATATCAAAACCTATTAAATGTAGGACAATTGTTAGAAAAGAACTACTATTTAGTTTTTCACAAACAAAACATTATCATTACGTATTGGTTCGAAGACTCAATCATTAAATGTAATCATTCAAAATCGTAAAAACATAGGAAGTTGTCACTAATTTTTTTTAAGGTATGATTGGCTACCCAAAAATTTTAGCTTTTTAATAAAACAATAAAATAGATTTAAAGTTTATTAAAAAGATAATTTTGGTCTAAGAAAATAGGATTGATTTTGAGAGTCAGTTACGCATGAAGAAAGATTAGTACCCCCTACAATTCTCATAAAATCAGTGCTAATTAATCATGCGCTGTTTATAACTTTAAACAAAAATAATTTTTATATGAAATTTAATTATAATGCTCTTCGTTTTTAATAAATAAAATTCTTTAAAATTCTTTATTTAGAAATGTTGTAAAAATTTTTAAATTAAAGAAATATTTTAAAACTCTCTTACATAAAGGCAAATTCAAAGATAATCCTTTCCATTTAAGATTTACCACCACATTTCTTTGAAAATAATATTCTTTGAAAAAGATAATTATTTGTGACTCTTCAATATCTAGGCAGAATACCAAAAATTATATATTCTAAAATATTATCTTAAATTTAATTTATTTATTAATTTTTTTAAATCAATTTTTTAAAGGAAGCTTTTAATGTAATAACAATGGAAAAGGCTATAATAAACCATAAACAACAATAATTAAAACACATGTATATGCATAATGAGTGTAAAAAAATAAATATATAAATGTTTCTTAAATGACAAAGAGATTTAAATTTAAGATTGGGTCTTTAAATATAAAAAAAATCACCTGAACTCTCTAACCTTTAAATAGAGTTTGGGTACGATCTTTTATATTAATAATCTTTTTTTTTCATTTTTCATTCTTTATTATTTATTTAATTTTATTATTTTAAAATTCAAAATTATATAAAAATTTTTAGTAAAATAATATTTTTAAATACTCTATCATTTAGACAACACTTAATAGCAAATTATTTTACAAAAAGTATTCACATAAATCCTTAAATTTTGAGATAGTCTCGGGGGTTTTTAGTGGATTAAGATTTTGGACTTCACTGAAAGTTTAGGGTTTCACCTAAGATTTAGGGTTTCATCTAAGGATTTAAAGTTTTATTTTAGGGTTTCATCTAAGGGTTTAAGGTTTTATTTTAGGGTTTCATATAGGGTTTTAAAGTTTCATTTTAAGGTTTGATTTTAGGATTTCATTTAAGATTTTACTCTAGGGTTTAGTTTATGGTTTTATTTTAGGGTTTTATTTTGGGATTTTATTTCAAGGCTTTAAAAATTTACGAACTTTTTTATAAATCTCCAACATTTAGGTAAACTTTCGAAGTAAGCTCGTTTTTGATAATTTTTTTAAAAAAGTTAAATTTTTATATTTTATATATTTTATTTTTAATAAAATTTTATTCTTCTTATTTATACCTTTGTTATTATTTATAAATTCCTTATTTTTAATTTTATATACTTAATATTCTAAGTTTTTTTAAAATCAAATTTGTTTTACTAAGATTTAATTTTTCAACAACTAGGTAAAATTATTTTTTATTTTTAAAATACGATTTTTAATTCCTCCAACATTTAAGCATGGATTTTAAGATTTTTTATTTCTTATTATTTTTATAATATTATATATTTAGGATATCTTAAAATATAAATAATAATGAAAATATATGAATATAATCAAAGACAATATAGCATGTCAATTAAAAGGTTAATTCTTGCATAAATATATTAAACAATCAAAATCTAACATAAATCAAATTAAGCATGATTACAATAATAAAAAAAAATAATGATAATTATGCAAAAGGATATTTAAACATTCATATAACCTAAATTTTATTTATTTATTTTTGCTTATTATATTTATAATCAAAATAAGCATGATCATGATACAGGTTTTTATTCTTTTCGAAATATGCTTCCATGTAGTAAAAAATTTATTTTTCCTTTAAAAAGAAAAAATAAAACCTTAATGCTTCTCTGTTTTAAAACATCCTCCCCCTTTTTAAACAATAATAACAGAATAAATAAAACTCTACAAATCAAAAATTAGCCCAAGACCTAAGCCATTTTCCTTTTTTAAACTAATTCCCCTTATTTCATAAAAAAACTAAGTGTACTTTCAATCAAGTTAGGGATATTCTCATATGAACAAAAACAAAGCCATTTGGCCATAATAAATACTGGTTGAACCTAGGAAGCCTTAGGCTTCCATACATCAATGAAACCGGTAGCCTTTACCGAACCTGGAAAGCTTTAGGCTTTCATACATCAACAAAATTATATAATATTAAAAAACTTAACATATTGACTTTATATGGTAGGAAATAACATTTTCTCTTAAAACTTATAAAGAAGACATAATATTCATCACATGCATAAAAAAAATCAAATTATTTGAATAAACATGTTACCTTTCCTACGTTCTTGATAGCTCATTCTTCTTCTTCTCTTATTTCCATTAGTTTTCCACATCGATGTTTTTTTTTTTTGCACGTTTTTCCTTCTTCTTTCTTTTCTTGGTTATTACTTTTTTCACTGAATGCTCTTTCACCTTTTTTTGCTTATTATATTTTTACTAAATAGCCTAATTTTTTTATATTTTTTTATTGTCACATGCTTTTTTTTTTTTGCTTTTGTTTTTCTTTTCATTTTTTGCTCTTTCTTATGTTCCTGACTTTTTTTCCCACGATTATTTTCAGCTTTTTATTCTCTTGTTATTTTCGAGTTTTGTATATTTGCTTGCCACGGGTTTGTTTCCCACGCTTGTTTCCTAATGACCTCTTTTTTGTATTTTTTTGTTCCATTTGTCTTTGCTGAATGCCCTTTTTTTTTTTAGATACTGCTTTCATATCCTTTTCATCCTTCTGGTATGTATCTTCTCTTTTCTTTTCTCGTTTCTAATCTTTTTTTTTCTTTTTTGTTGCTCATTTCTCTCGTTACTTTATGCTAAAATTGTTTCCCATTTCGTGCATTTTTTTCTCTTCTTCATGTGAGCCTAGCTTTCTTTTTCTATCTTTATTTTTTGCCCTTGTTTTCATACCTTGTATGCCTCACTTTCTTTTATCACCCATGCAGTTTCTATTCCTATCTTTATTTTTCACCTCTTCACGCCATTTATTTTTTTTAGTTTTTTACATGGTTCATACAAATACCCATTTTGGGTTTTGGTTGAATAGCCTAAGCTCCATATAAGGACTTTGAGCCAAATCATGGGCTCTCAACAAGGAACCCAAACTTTAAGGCCTTAGGCTTATTGCATTTTACTATCCTTCGGGTTTTTCAATTTTTATTATTATATTTTTTTGTCAAGTTGTTTTTGTTGTTTTATTTTTATATTTTTAAATTATTTATGTGATTATTGTTTCTTGATTTTTTAATTTTAATTTTAATTTTTTATACTTTATATTGTTATTATTATTTGCTTTTTTTTTGTTTAATGGGCCAACAAGGGGTCATTAATGGGCTTTTTAAGAATTGACTTTTTATCGGGCCCTTATCAGGTCATTTAGGGTATTATTTGGGCCAAAGCAATGGGCCACACCATGAGGCCCACATTGACTCTCATTTTTAGGTATTTAAAAAAAGATCATATAATAGGCTCTAAAAATTATAATTAAGGCCTAATTGCAAACTGAGTCCGAGTTTAAGTGATAAAATATTTCGAATAAAATTAAGTATCTACAAGCATGCATAATTCATGATCCCACTATCCATGAACTTTTTATTGTCAATATGAAGAGAAAGTATTTTTTTTAGATTGACAAGATAAAAATTCATCAACATATTCAAATTCATATGAAGAATCAACTCTATGGCATAAAAGAATGGTGCAGTTTAACTATAAAACCTTAAAGTACATGTATAAAAAAGATCTTATGTTAAACATGCATATTGTTCAAGAAAATGCTGGTGTATGTGAAATTTGTCAATTGAAAAAACTAAGCAAATTGTCATTCCCAGTCAACAAAGCATAAAAAAAAAAAAAACAAACTCTAAGTTGTTCACATTGATGTTTATGGGCTTATGAGTACTCAATCTTTAAATGGTAGTAGATGCTTTTATAGCATTTATTGATGATCTTACTAAAATGTGTTGGATTTACTTCATGAAATAAAAGTTTAAAGTTGCAACTTGTTTTGAAAGTTTAAGGCTTGAATTGAAACTTGAAGTGATTGTAAAATCAAGATCATAAGGTCAGATAATGGTAATGAGTAAACATCTGATAGATTTAATAAGTTTTATGAAGTTATAAGTATTGAATATCAACTTACAGCAACATACACTCCTAAACAGAATGGAGTCAGTGAAAGGAATAATAGAACAGTTATGAAAATAGCTAGATGCATGCTACTTGAAAAAAAACTTCTCATAAAGTTTTGGGAAAAGACAATCAATACCTCAATCTACCTGTTTAATAAGTTGCTTATAAAAGCTTTAAAAGGGAAAACACCTATTGAAGCTTGGTATGGTAACAAACCATTCGTTCAACATTTTAAAGTCTTTAGAAGCATTTGTTATATATTGGATCCTAAAATCAAAGGGACAGGCTTAATCATAAAGCAAAAATTTGCATTTTTTTGGACAATAGCAACATCACTAAAGGTCATAGAACTTACAATCCACTTACAGGCAAGGTGATTATAAGTAAAAATGTGAGATTCAATAAGCAAGTTGCCTGAAATTAAAAAAGGTCAAATGAAAAATCAATTAAGTAAATTGTAGTAGAACATGGTAAGCTTTCAAGAACAAAAAAGGTACTTATGACATGGAAAGAATGTTGATCATGAATTAGTAAGAAGTACCAGACCATTTATTGATATTTATGAAAAGTTAAACATGGCCATTCTTGAACCAGCTAACTTTGAAGAAGTTATCAAATTAAAAGAATGGAGAGATGCAATAAAGTAAGAGATTCAAATGATTGAAAAAAATATGACCTAATTACTAATGGATAGACTAAGCAATAAGAATGTCATTAGAGTAAAATGGATCTACAAGACCAAGATGAATACATATGGCACCTTTAACAAACTTAAGGTCATACTAGTTGTAAAAGGTTACTCTTAATAGCTTGATGTTGATTTTTTAAAAATTTTTGCTCTAGTTACAAAGTTGGATACTATAAGGCTGCTATTAGCTTTAGCTACTTAAAAAAGATGAAAAATATACTAACTTGATGTCAAATCTGTATTTTTGAATGGCTACCTTGAAGAGGAAATTTTTATTGAGCAATAAGAAGGATTTGTTAATAAAAAAAATGAAAACAAAGTCTATCTACTTAAGAAAACTTTGTATGGACTGAAACAAGCTCCAAGAGCTTGTAATTCCAAAATTGATGAGTATTTGCTAAAGTTAAAATTTAAAAAGAGTTTTAATGAAGCAACACTATACATTAAAGTTTTTTTCAAAAATGATTTGCTTGTTGTCTCATTATATGTTGATGATTTGTTGGTAATAAAAAGTAATTCTGAACTTGTGTAGCAATTTAAAGAACAAATGATGAAAGTTTTTAAGAGGATAGATTTAAGAGAAACGTTAAACTTTCTTGGCATAGAAATTTCAAACTCTCTTAGCATAAAATTGTGCAAAGCTAACAATAAATTTTATTTCACAACAAAAGAATGGCAAAGAAATGTTGAAAAAATTTGACATAGAGAATTATAAACCAATTTGCACTCCCCTAGTTTAAATGAAAAGCTTAGCAAAAATAACAAGTCAAACAAGGCTAATGAAAGAAATTACATACACCAAATTGGTTTTTTGATATACCTGATAGCAACAAGACCAACCATAATGTTTTGATGTTAGTATTCTTTCAAGATTTATACATTATCCTAAAGAGACTTATGTCAAGGTAGCCAAGAAAGTACTAAGATATAATAGAGGTTCACTTAATTTTGGGATTATGTTGCAAAAATCTAAAAATTTAAAGTCGTTAGGCTACACTGACAGTGATTAGGTAGGGTTTTGTGATAATATAAAAAGTACTTTAAGATATTTATTCACCTTTGGCTCAAGTGCTTTTACATGAAACTCAATGAAACAAGAGACAATGGCTCAATCAACAGCAAAAGTTGAGTACATTGCTGCAACTACCATAATGAATCAAGCAATTTGGCTAAGAAAAGTATCAGTAGATTTAAAACTGACTTAGTCTGATGCAATGAGATTAGATATAATAATCAATCAGAAGTGGGCATGGGTAAAAATCTTGTATTCTATGGAAGGATTAACGGGATAAAATAACCTCAAATAATATTCAAATCAAATATATCATGCAGTAAAAAAAAATAAATTATCCATCTCTTATGTGAATCTAACAAAAATCAAATAAATAGAACTTATAAATAAATCACCAAATCATAAGTATAAGGACACAAGTAATTTACATGAAAAATCTCTCCAAAACAAGTGAAAATCATGGGCAGAAAAAACTAATCTCTACTATCAAAATAATGAGAATACAAAGTTCTCTCTAATTAGAACTAAAGATATACAACTACAATATCTTAAAATTAAATAATCTTCATAAAGAAATAGTCTTGCAAGAGAAAATTGGAAAAGTCTTAATAAATTTAAGGATTAAAAAATACCCACGAACTTAGTAGGTAAAAAACTTGAAACCTAATCTCCACCATTCATATTGAAAGACAATGAGTCGTGAATACACTGATAAAATTTAAGCTCAATTGAATAACAGATTGACCTCGATCAACTACTTGATGAAACTACACAAAATTTTTCTTTTTTTTCTCTATTTTTCCACCACACTCTCTTGTTTCTTTTTTCAACCAAATAAGGGTTTAAACCCTATAACCAAGCATGAAAGGACTAAAAAGTCCTTAATGAATGAGCTTTACTTTTAGCCCACCTCCATATTGAGGAAACCAAGCCCAACAAATCTTCTCTTTTTTTACTATATGGAGGGAATCATCATTCCGATGATTGAACGACAAATTTTAAGTTTCTCCCTTGATAACTTTTTTAGCTCAAAAGTATTATTTTCATACAAAGACTTTATCTCATCTTGTATGGCATCAACTTTTTTTTTGTGTTCATCTTTCGTGGTCTTTGCATAATATTCGGGTTCTCTTTCGTTAGTTAATAGCACGTACTCATCAATAAAATATTGTGTGAAAGGTTTTCGATCTCTGATAGACCTCTTAAGTGAAATTTTTGGTAAAACCTCTAATTGAACCTCTAATATTGGTGATTGTTTAAGGGTATCATCACCCACCTTAACCTGTTTAGGATTGGTATCAACATCACTTGTATTATGTTGATTATTCTCAACATCTTTAACCTCTGTAGGCATATGTGTTAGAGGAACTAGATCCAAGTCAATCAAACCATCACTGTATCATAGAGCTAATGTATCAATCTTCTGAATATCTTTTATGGTTTAGTCTTCAACAAAAACATCCCTGCTTCTTTAAAGTTTTTTCTGCGTTGGATCATAAAACTTGTAGCCAAACTTATTATGGCCATAATCGAGGAACACATACTGTCTAGTCTTGACATCAAGCTTAAACCTCTCAACTTTGGAAATATGCATAAAAACTTTACATCTAAAGGTACGCAAGTGATCATAAGACATATCCTTGCTTAATCAAACTCTATCTGAAACATTAAAATTTAGAGGAACACATGGTGAGAGACAAAACATGTACAACTATACTCAAAACCTCATAAAAAAAGATTTTAATAACTATGCTTGTGAAAGCAAACATCTCACTCTTTTCATTAATATTTTGTTTATTCTTTCAGCTAACTTATTCAACTGAAGAGTTTTAAGAGGTAACTTTTGATGTCTAATACCCTGTTGTTTGCAATACCCATCAAAAGGTCTAGTGTACTCATCCTCATTATCAGTCTTTATGATTTCAATTTTAATCCCGTCTATCTTTCAATTAAAGCATGAAATTGTTTAAACACATTTAATACTTGGTTTTTTTATTTCAAGGTATAAAGCCATATCTTCTTTGAATGATTAGCTATAAAAGTTACAAAATAGATTTAACCACTAAGTGTTTTTGTTCTCATAAGACCACAAACATTACAATATATTAAATCAAGTATACCTGGTTTTTTTTTGGAGAAAATGTCTTGAATATAATTTTGATTTATTTTCCTGCCAAGCAATGAGCATACTTCTTTAAGGATACAGTCTGTATCCCAGGAAAAAAAAATTTCTTAGCCAAAACCTTTAAACCATTCTCACTCATATGACTAAGTCAATTGTGCCAAAACTCAGTTGTATTATCATTATTTAATGCATTGATAATGGAATCAGATACCTTTGCTTGCATCAAATACAATTAGGAAAGCTTCGTATCCCTAGCTACAACCATAGAACTTTTAGTGAACTTTCATTGACCATAACAAAATATATTGTAAAACTCTTCATCATCAAACTTCCCTACAAAAATTAAATTCATGCTAATATCGAAAATATGTTTAATATTTTTCAAGACCAACGTAGTGCCATTGTTAATCTCTAAAAACACATTTCTCATACTATTGGCTTTAGTTGAGCCATCATTACTCATTCTAACATTCTCAAAATCACCAAATGTGTAAGATGCAAAGTAATCTTTTCAAGATGTAACATGAATTATGACACCAGTATCAATCACCCAACTAATCTCATAACGTGTAAAATTACAACATCATCATCATATAAAATAAAGAAGTCATATATAATAGTAGCAATTTTATCAACATCATTACCATCACCAATCTTCTTTTCTTTATCATTATCACTATTGTTGTCTCTTTTTAACTTTCAGCAATATTTTCTTATATGCCATTTCAAACCACAATAATGACACTTTACATTGGTAAATCTTTTGGATTTACTCTTACTTCTATCTCTGTTTTATGGACCTTTACTTTTACTCTTCATTTTATTTTTTGTGATTAAGACCTCATATTGTAAAGAGAAATCATATAACTTTCTTCTCATATCTTTATTCAAAACATCACTCTTAGTTAAATCTATAGTAATAATACTATTTGAGGTTGAGTTAGATAATATTATTCTAAATGTCTCCCATGAGTCTAATAATGTACCAAAAAGTCATAAGCCCTATATCTGATATTCAAACTTGATATTCAAGCTAGTCAATTGATTAATAATACCTTGATATACATTTAAGTGATCTATTATATGAGTTTCATTCTGATATTTCAAACTCATCAACTACTTAATTAAAAACAGTTTATTATTCTCAGTTTTTCAAGCATACAACTCCTTAAGCTTGCTCCAAAGAGTGCGTGTATGTATTTCTCCACTTACATAATTCAAAACATTATTATCTACCTACTGTTTAATATAACCACATACATGTCGATAAAATAAATTTCATTCCACTATTTTATTTTCAGGCTTTTCAATGGCAAAATAAGCAAATAATAATCCTTCACATAAAACAAGTCTTCCATTTTCTCTTTTCACATGTGATAATTTGAATCATTCAAATTAATCATTATACTTATATTAGTTTCCATTATTCAACACAAGACATAAATCAAATAGTCTGAGCTTTCATACTACTTTGATGAGGTAAACTAACCTTAAATAATATTCAAACCGAATATGTCACATAGTGAAAAAAATTAAATTATCCCTCTTTTATGTGAATCTAGCAGGAATCAAACAAATAGAGCTAATAAATAAACCACTAAACCATAAGCACAATGAGACAAACAATTTGCATGAAAATCCTCCTCAAAACAAAAAGTAAAAACCACAAGTAATAATAAATAATTTTCACGGGAATACAAAATTTTTTCTAGCTAGAACTAGAGGTATACAATCATAATATCTCAAGATTAAACAATCTTGGTAAAGAAATAATCTTGCAAGAGAAAATTTGAGAAGTCTCAGCAAATTTAAGGATTAAAACAATACCCACAAAATTAGTAGGTAGAAAATTTGAAATCCAATCTTCACCTTTTAACTAAAGAACAATGAGTCATGAACACACTGATAAAATTTAAGTTCAATCAAATAACGGATTAACTTCGATCAAACTACTTGATCGAAACTACATAAAACCATTTTTTCTCTTTTTTTTTTCTATTTTGCCACTACACTCTCTTGTTTTTTTTTTTCAGCCATATAAGGGTTTAAAACCTATAACCAGGTATGAAAGGACTAAAAAGTCTTTGGTGAATGGGTTTTAGTTTTAGGTCACCTCTATATGGAGGAAACCAAGTCCAACAAAGACTAAACACATCAAAATAAAGTTTCATTTTGTTAAAGAAATTGAAGATGAGAATGAAGTGAAGCTAGTCCACTTTAAGTCAAAAAACCAAATTGCATACATTCTAACCAAGGCCTTACCAAAGGCAAAGTTCAAAACATTAAGGAAAAGTCTTGGTGTTTCTAATAGAAAGCTAAGGATGAGTGTTGGTAGTTGAAGCAACTAAGTATGGCATTTCTACTACAACTTGTGCAACTTGTTCTGTAACTTTTGTAACTATTTTAATAGTTTAGGTAGCATGATGGATCTAGGTATGATTATCTCTATTGTTAGGCAAACAACTTTTATTATAGTTAAACAAACTTTTGTATTTTGGAGCTTATAAATTAATAAAATGAAGCTCATATTCTGTGTGAGCCAATTTATTGCAATACCAAATTAATTTTTTCATTTTTCTTTATTCTTCCTCTGCTCCATATCTTTCATATATGCAACATGCAAAATATTGATTAATAATTAGAAACAGAACCAGAGACAAAGCAAAGAATGTAAAGGAAATTTACTTTCATTTATTCAGAGATCCATAAAGTTGAACTGTTGAAGAGAAGGTAAAGAATGTTAGTATTTCCTTGTCCATATAGATAGGATCAATTTGCAAATCTATTACTAGGGTTGTGTGTATGTGTGTGTGTGTGTGTGTGTGTTTTTTTTTCTTTTTTTTAGGTTAAAAAACTTGGAATTTAAGTCTTATTTGAATTACACATGCAAAAGGTTCAAATCTGTTTACATGTAATCTAAGCATGTGATGTTATGTGCCGTTTCTCCGTTTTGAAGGATCCATGTAATACTTTTTTTTTGGTTACATCAGAAAGGTAAAACTTTAGTACAAGTAGGGGGAAAAAGAGGATTTGATTCAAAATCAAGTCTTTGATATCCTCTCAAATATCTTTAATCACTAGACTAAAGGTTTGGAGACAGTCCATGTAAAGCTTGCTCTTATAAAAGAAAAAGAAAATTTCTTTGTGAATTGAACTTTGAAAACTTAACATTCGATTGGCTCACGAATTCTTGGTCTCCTTCAAAACATAGCTTCGGGCATGCTACCAGAAATTAACAGTTCAATACCAACCGTTCAAGCCATTGGTGTCCTTTGACCTTTTGCACACCTTTTTATGAAAGAGTCATGCACCAACTCAAAGTGACGGCAAAGTAAAGAGACAACAAAAGAAAAAGTCAAGATAAATATAACTCTTCACATGTCACGTTCTCCATGATATATCCAAACTTCAGAGACCTAACCCTCTAAAATCAATTCGTCACGGGTTTGACAAACTTTTTACTTGCCTTGCCATAATTCACATTCACTACCATTATTCACTGTTCACCAGAAAACCAGTTTGACATCTCCCTTGAGATAACCAGGTTCCTGGCTATCCCGGTGATCCCATTAGCAACGCAGCAGGGCTTTGATCATGTCATCTCAGGGAGTGCAGCTAGATATCGAAGAGAAATATGTATAAACTTTTGTTTCTTACTGTTTTGTAGTTTCATTTTTGGTCAGCTTCATAAATTTAGGCCAAGTTCCTTTCCCATCCTCCAGTTTGGTAAGATTTTACTATGTGCAGGTGGTGATGAATAATGGCATACTGCAGGTGACAATATCAAATCCCTACGGGATTGTCACTGGTATACAATTTAATGGCATTGACAATTTGCTTGCTGTTGAAAACAATGAAGCTGATAGAGGGTACAAAATTCCTCTGCTCTTTTTCTTTTCCTTTTTTTTTCTTCTTCAATTTTTTGTGCAGGGGAGAAAAAAAACCAAAGTAAAAGCCTCCAAGACTCTGACATCTTTATCCCCCTACTTTCTTCTATTTTCTTTCTTTTATAGTTTATTTCTCTATTCACTTCTTTCAAGATTATGGAAATGTTTTTTTTTTTTTAATTTGTACATGGGATTAATTTTGTGATTGAGTAACTAGAGGTTGACTCCATTTCGCTGTGGAATGTAAAGGTACTGGGACCTTGTCTGGAATCTAGCAGGAAGTAAAGGAACAAAGGGTAAATTTGACAGGTATGTTTCTAAGTCTCTCCCGTAATAGGCAGCATGTTGTTCCTTAAACGCAAAGTTTTCTTATTTTCTCATTTCCTTTTTCTTTTTGGTTGAGCCACGAAATGATTGGTATGCAGGATTGAAGCAACAAATTTTGAGGTAATAGTGAAAAATGAGGATCAAGTGGAACTCTCATTTACTAGAAAGTGGGATTCCTCCCTTGAAGGCAAAGTCGTTCCATTGAACATCGACAAGAGGTACTCTGACTATCAATCAGACGCAGAGCATGCTATTTCTGAATACGGTTTCAGTTACATAATGATAGGGGAGATTATAACAAAAACAAAAATTTTTGAGTATGTTTTTCAGGTTTGTAATGCTTCGTAATTCATCAGGATTCTATACCTATGCAATTTACGAGCACTTAAAGGAATGGCCTGCTTTCATCCTTGACAGATTCAGGGTTGCATTCAAGCTGAGAAAAGACAAGTAAACATTTTTAATTTATTATTACCAGAATTCCTTTATGAAGCAAGCATAATAAAACTGAGTTTGGAAGGAATGAAAATGCATGCCCGTTTAGCCTCTACCTACTTTTAACTAAAGAACTACTTTTCTTCACTAGAGACAAGCATTAGATCTTAATTGCACGCCGTGTGAAAAAAAATTTAGAAAGTCAAGTACATGTTAATCAAAAATGTAAAAGGAATCACAAGCATTGACTATTTCGAATGCACAGGTTTCATTACATGGCTATTGCAGACAACAGGCAAAGATTCATGCCCCTGCCTGATGACCGGTTACCATACAGAAGCCAAACCCTGGCTTATCCAGAGGCAGTCCTACTTGTTGATCCACTGGAACCGGAGTTCAGAGGAGAGGTTTTTTTCTTAATTCCTTAGTAAAGTAATATTGGTTTCTTAGTTTTCAATACTCGTCTTGTCTTTTGTGGTTTGGTTCTTTTCAACCGTCGACGCCCTTGTCTAGGTGGATGACAAGTACCAATACTCATGTGAGAACAAGGACAACAGGGTCCATGGCTGGATTTGCACTGACCCGCCCTTGGGGTTCTGGCAAATAACACCCAGCGATGAGTTTCGATCCGCTGGGCCCCACAAGCAAAACCTTACCTCACATGTCGGCCCCACCACCCTTGCTGTAAGTTTATTTCCCTTTGTTCTCATTTTTTTCCTCTTCTAAATAGACTGGTAGGTAAAAAGACGAACGTCTTCCATGGAAATTATGTCACAAACCTTTCACCTAGTTTAATATTTTAATCTATCTTCTTCTTTTCCACCAAAAAGACAATGCTTTGATTACAATCCTACGACCAATTGATCAGGTTCTGCACAGTGTTCATTATTCAGGAGAGGATTTGTTATTGAAATTTGGAACTAATGAGCCCTGGAAGAAAGTTTTTGGCCCCATTTTTATTTACCTTAATTCTTTGTGTAATGGTGGAGGTGACCCATTCTCACTTTGGGAGGATGCTAGAAAACAGGTTCAGCATTAAAGATACTCTAATTTTATCTCGCAAGTTTAACACTTGTCTATTTACTTTAAGTTGCTAAAACATCACTTCTACTTTAGATGACGATAGAAGTTCAAAACTGGCCTTACACTTTCCCTGCTTCTGAAGACTTTCCACAGCCTGATCAAAGGGGCAATGTCAGTGGTAGATTACTAGTGAAAGATAGGTAATTTACCTGATCTGGGTTGTTCTGTTCAAAGTTGTACTTTTGAATCATTAAGTAATGAACATACATTTTCTTGTTTGCCTCCTGAATAATTTGGTCAGAACTCAGAACTCAGAAATTGATGGCTGTCAGTTTCTTTTTTTGTTCAATTGATCTAGATATGTTTGCGATGAGGACATACCTGCCAATGGCGCCTATGTAGGCTTAGCACCGCCGGGAGATGTTGGGTCTTGGCAAAGTGAAGTCAAGGTAATTTTTATTCTACACAGCCTCATGTAAGAACCAATAGTGCATGACATGATAACCATATAGCATAGCAAACCAATGCATTTCAATTGAAGGAAAATATGGGTTTATCATAATTTATTTTGATGCCTCCTGTCACATAACAGGGTTATCAATTCTGGACCAGAACTGATGAAGATGGCTATTTCTGCATTAATAATGTTCGGATGGGCAACTATAATCTATATGCATGGGTCCCTGGGTTCATTGGAGATTATAGATATGACGTTATCATCACACCAAACGCAGGTATTTTTATTTATTTATTTATTGTATCTTTTTGTCTTCGGAAACCTCCTAACCTCTTGTGATAAAGTATATTTTGAATTTTTTAACGTAATGCAGGCTATGATATTTACATGGGCCATCTTGTGTATGAGCCTCCAAGAGATGGGCCTACATTGTGGGAAATAGGAATCCCAGATCGCACTGCTGCAGAATTCTATGTCCCTGATCCTAATCCAAAGTATATCAACAAATTATATGTTAATCATGACAGGTTAGCTTCCTTTCCTGCGATTTTAAGGATTCATGTAGAGTTACTTGACATCAAAGTAACACGATAATCAAGCCTCTAGATTTTTGACGAAATCATCCAACTTTTATTGTGGTCATTCATTTCTCAAATATTGAAAAGATTACCCCCAATGAAATACATTTGAATAAAGCTGACTAATTAACTTTTGTATCCATTATTTGCATGGTGTTAAAAGTTCATTTTCATGGCAATTGACTTGTTCTTTTAAGCTTTAAACTGTGTCATATCTGTTTTTGTCATCAACTATTGCCAGATTTAGGCAGTATGGATTATGGGAAAGATATGCAGATTTATATCCTGATGGAGATTTGGTCTACACAGTTGGCGTTAGTGACTATACAAAAGACTGGTTTTTTGCGCAGGTCACTAGGTATATTCCTTCAACACTTTTATTATTCTAAATCACTTGTATTCCCCACTTAGCTCTTGGTTTTTAAATTAACATTCCAGGTTTAGAATCCTGCAAAATTAGGGATCTTTCTTTTGAATTGCAGAAAGAAAGATGATAATACCTATCAAGGAACTACATGGCAAATCAAGTTCAAACTAGACTGTGCATATGAGAGTGAAACATACAGACTGCGATTGGCACTGGCCACTGTACATGCTGCTGAACTTCAGGCATAGAATTTCATTGTTCAACAATTTTGATCTTGTTAAAGTTAACTTAAATGACTGAACTTCACAATGCCTCGCACTTTAAATAAATTTCTTTCTTTTATTTTTGAAGGTACGGATCAATGATGATGCAAGTTCTCCTCTACTTTCAAGTGGACAAATTGGTAAGGACAACACAATAGCCAGACATGGAATTCATGGGCTCTACCGGCTTTACAATGTGGATATTCCGGGGAATCTGCTTCTTGAAGGAGATAACACCATTTTTCTAACTCAATCAAAAAATGCTAGCCCTTTCCAAGGAATCATGTATGACTACATTCGGTTAGAAGGTCCTGCATCTTCTAATGGAAACAAGAAACCTTAATTTTCCTTCCATTTGAAAATTATTTGGGATTTTAGCACGGCTTTCAGCTGTCCTGGAAATTGATGCTCGAAAACAGGTTTGCATTCCTTGTGAGGTGATATATTTGGGAAGAACAAGTTTCTGTGAAGAAAATTATCAGGACTATGTTAGCTGTGATACCATTTGTATTTAATACAACAAGCTCATTTCTCAAATCTATAGTTTATAAACTCTTGTACTGATTTTCTTTCAAATATTACTAGTATGTTTACTTGTCTCTCTTCATTAGTCATCTTTATCAAGCACCATGTTTAGCCACCTATGAGGTTTTGAATGCTTAAGATAAACTCAATTCCTGCTTTTGCTTGGCTTGTTAGACAAAAAAGTTGAAATTTCATTCTGATAGGACCTTGTCGAGCCAATTGGATTCTGTTCTAGTTAATTATTGAGACAGCAAAGCACCCCCATCCATATTTGTGGGTAAAGCAAATCTCACACAAAATCTAAGATGTCAAAGCATGTTAAAAGGAGTGTCTTCAATGTCTAATTCTGTAAAATCAAGATGAAACTTACCAACTGCTATTGCTACAACCTAAAGAGATAAAGAAAGAATGCTTCCCTTAGTCAAAAGAAAGTAGGTGAAACAGATTCCTTGAAGCCTTTATCAACTAGCGTATCCAGGTGGGTTTTTGATTGTAGTAGACATTAAGTTTGACAAATGATAGCTTATATGGTTACATTTTCCCTTTCTATTTTGAAAATTCCAAGCTGTGCTGAAGTAAGTTCTAGAGCTAAGAAAGGCAAACTATGTCATCGCCAAGGGTGCAACTTCATATTCAAGATCATTACGTAATTTAATTAATTTCTTTGTTACTAGTTATTTATTTCGGTCCATATTGAATAAAATAGATAATGTTTCAGCATAACACCTTTGATTTCTTAGTACTTGTGGGATTATGCTTGCCACCCTGTCTTGTGATCATTGTGCCTTCTTTTGAAACTGGTATCAAATTGTACAAGCTTGTGGTAATTTTATCAAAAGCTATTATGGCCCTTATAGACTGAGCAGGGCCTTCTTAGCCAACTTCCTTGAATATTTTAAACAAAGTTCTGTTTAGCATTAAATGAGAAAATTGCTGCAGGTGGTGATGGATAATGGAATACTACAAGTGACAATATCGAGTCCTGATGGAATTGTCACTGGGATACAATACAATGGAATCGACAACTTGCTTGAAGTTCAAGATGAGGAAGTTAACAGAGGGTAACACCCCATAATATCACCACTGCAGCTTACCTGTCGTCCATCTACATTTCCTACCAAACATTATTCTTATTAGAACTCACTTCCAATGCCATTGACAGGTATTGGGATCTAGTCTGGAGTAAAACTGGAAGCACAGGGACAACTGGAACATTTGATGTGTACGCCCACTATCTCTCTTTTATGTACCAAAGCATTTCTAATTTTATTTCATTTCAGAAGTTAAACTGATAGAAGTTGAGAATGGACCATACAGGTTTAAAGGAACAAGTTTTAAAGTTATAGTAGAAAATGAGGATCAAGTAGAGGTCTCATTCACAAGAACATGGGATTTCTCTCTTGAGGGAAAGGTTGTTCCCTTAAATTTAGACAAAAGGTATATGCTTGCACCAATACAGTTTAATGCCATTCATTCAAAATGTTAAACAACAAAGGTGTTTTAAGACAATTTTGTTGTAATGATGGATTTTCAGGTTCATAATGCTTCGAGATTCGTCAGGATTCTACTCCTACACCATCTTTGAACACTTAGGGGAATGGCCTCCATTTAATCTTCCACAAGTCAGAATTGTTTTCAAGCTCAGAAAAGACAAGTAAACACATTGCTTCCATCTTCTTTTGTTGTTTGATCATGTTGTATGTTTAGCTTTTGGCTAGAGAAAAACTTAGATATTTGACTGCTATTAGTTTGACATGCTTGCAAAAGCTATGTCTGTCCTCCAAAATATTGAATACTTAGTACTCATGCAGGTTTCACTACATGGCCGTAGCAGACAACAGGCAAAGATTCATGCCCCTGCCTGATGACCGGTTACCAGATAGGGGCCAACCGCTGGCAACCCCGGAAGCTGTCCTGCTTGTCAATCCTTTGGAGCCGGAGTTCAGAGGAGAGGTACTTCTATTTAATTTAGTCCTCCTTGTGTAGTCAGTTAATACTATTTACTAGTAGAGAAAATAACTCATTAGGAGTTAAAAGCCGCAAATCAGCTATTCATTTACATAAAATATTTGGTCATGACTGATGAGCAGGTTGATGACAAGTACCAATACTCATCTGAGAACAAAGATCTAAAAGTTCATGGGTGGATATCCTTGAACCCTCCAGTTGGGTTCTGGCAGATTACTCCCAGCAGTGAATTCCGCTCTGGTGGACCTGTCAAACAGAACCTAACATCCCATGTTGGCCCCTATGCTCTTGCAGTAAGTGAATCAATTAGCTTCTTTACAAGCATAGGAAGTATTAGTTAACGTACTACACATGACAACATAGTTCTCCCATGTCTCAGAAATCATCTGATCTGGCAAAAGTAGGATTTTATCTCAAGACTCAAGTCAATGAACATTATAGATGATGATAACGATGATAGATGCGCCATAGATTGGTTCTATGGTCTTTAATGATGATATCTAATTGTGTCAACTTGTTCAAAATGATGAAACCAGATGTTTCTCAGTGCTCACTATGCCGGAGAGGATTTGGTGCTGAAGCTCAGCCCTGGAGAACCATGGAAAAAGGTTTTTGGCCCAGTTTTCTTGTATCTGAATTCTTTCTGGGATCAGGACAATGTCTTTTCCCTTTGGGAGGATGCTAAAAACCAGGTAGAATAACAAAATCATAGTCCTACCTTGTTTTTATTGTTGGTGGACAAAAACTTTTATAAATTGTTCTTCAGATGCAGAGGGAAGTCCAGAATTGGCCCTACAAATTTCCAGCATCAGAGGATTTTCCAAAATCAGATCAGCGGGGCAAAGTATGTGGCAGATTAACAGTTCAAGACAGGTTGTGTTTTCTTGTAGTGTGTAACTAGTTTCTGCTATTTTCTAGTACTAATGTCACCAGGAATCATCTCGAAATTTTTGCTGCAATTACTAGTCTACACCTCTTTCTTTTTTCAATTTCTCAAAAGAAGTTGGAAATAAACCCATAAAGCTATGAAAATATCATTATTTAGGTATGTTAGCTATGAGTGCATTCCAGCAGATGGTGCTTATGTGGGCTTGGCACCACCAGGAGAGGTAGGATCATGGCAAAGAGAATGCAAGGTGATCAAGTTCTTTCAGCTAGAATGTTTCTTAAATTTAGTCAATGTTGATCTGCTTTTAAATGACTGTAAGGAGTTAACAATGAATTTAAAATGATTAAATGCCTTAAGGTCTTGGGATCAAATTTCTAAACCACAAGTCCATTCCTTATGAACAAGCTTCCAGTTAGGGATATAAGAACATAGTGCCTTATTTCGAACGTTTAGACTTATGGAGTCACCAAATTCTTAACAGGGTTATCAATTCTGGACCAGAGCAGATGAAGATGGCAACTTCACAATCGACAATATAAGGACTGGTGGATATAATATTTATGCATGGGTCCCTGGTTTCATTGGGGATTACAGATATGATGTTGAAGTTAACATTACAGAAGGTCTTGATTTTTGAATCATTAACAAAAAGGAATTATAATGAATTGTTGTTGTCAATTGTATTTTATCTCTGATGATATGCTAGGCAGGTTGTAGCATTAATGTGGGTGACCTGACATATGAGCCTCCAAGAGATGGTCCTACATTATGGGAAATAGGCATCCCCGATCGTTCTGCAGCAGAGTTTTACATTCCCGACCCTGACCCTAAGTATATTAACAGACTTTATGTCCGCCATCCTGACAGGTTAGTTAATCATGTTGGTATATGCTCTCTTTGAACTTGTAGTAGGATGATTTCAAAATGATCCAGATGTTTGATTGAGTGAACTCAATTCGGCCAAATTTTGAAAAATTGGAAACTCAAAATGATGTGATGGCCAGGTATAGACAATATGGATTGTGGGAAAGATATGCAGATCTCTATCCAGATGGAGACTTGGTTTTCACAGTTGGCTACAGTGACTACAAAAATGATTGGTTCTTTGCTCAAGTTAACAGGTTCAGCTCTTCCAACTTTGTTTTGACTTGATAAATCACCTTGACTAAAAAAAACTGCCTCTTCAACAGGGAAAACAAAAGCCATTAAAAAAGTAACATTTTGGACTTCATACCTGTATTCTTAGCTAAAATTATTTGGCTGCATTACAGAAAGAAAGAAGATGGTACATATCAAGGAACTACATGGCAAATCAAGTTCATGCTTAACAATGTAGATTATACTGGAACTTATAAATTGCGACTGGCCCTAGCAACTGCACATCTTGCTGAATTGCAGGTATGCACCACTACAAACATGTCACTTTATATGGAACTTGAATTTAAACTTACTTTCAATGTCATATGACAGGTTCGGATCAATGATCCAAAAGCAGAGCCTCCTCAGTTCACAACTGGACAAATTGGGCATGACAACACAATTGCAAGGCATGGAATTCATGGGCTCTACCGACTTTACAATATAGATGTGCCTGGAGTTCAGCTTGTGGAAGGGGAAAATATCATTTTTCTGACGCAAGCAGTAAACACTGATCCTCTTCAGGGGATCATGTATGACTATATAAGGCTAGAATGTCCCCCTTCTAGTTCCGGCCGAATGGTCTGAATTTGTATATAATTAGCAGAACTTTACCTTTGGATTGCTGACTTCGTAAAATTTATTCACAAAAATGTCATGGATATGTTTTTAATGAGGTGATTTTTTTTTTATCTATGCTAGAAAAATTCAGCGGAAGTTATCCTTGATTGCTATATCTTGATTGCTATATATTTATTAGGGTTGGTAGCCATATCTGCCTCTGACGGATTTTGATCCGACTTGATTTCATAGAGTCAATTTTTTTTTTTTAAATCGAGTTTTGGATAGAGAATGTTAAAAAAAAAATTAAAGTTGAGTTTAGTTCAAATTTTAGACAAATTTAAAAAATTAATATTTTATTAATTTCAAGTTGGATCAAGTAAATAAATTTTTTTAAGTAAAGTCTAATTCGAGTTTTATAAATATAAAATTGAGTTGGATTTGAAGTGAGTGGATTGACCCGATCCGTTGCCAATATTTACCTTCATATAATTTGACCAGCTGGTTAGCTTCTAGCTTAGGTTAGTTCTTGCTGGGTTAAGGGATCCTGCAGAAGGTTTGAGATCTCAACGCTAATAATAATGCTAGTATTTAGCCTGCGCTTCCGCTGCAGGGTATTTTCTTTTCTTTTTTCTTTCTAAACAAACTATATGTGAACCAACCTGACCGGTTAGTTCTCTGTGTTGCAAATTTAATCAAGAAAAGTATTGTATAACTTCAACATGAAGAGGGTAGATGACTAATTTAAAATCTAGATCATTTTCTTTTACCAGGTTTAGGCAATACGGATTGTGGGGAAGATACACAGATTTATACCCTAATGGAGATTTAGTTTACACCATTAGTGTTAGTGTCTACAGAACTGATCGGTTCTTTGCTTAAGCTACGAGGTTTTCTCCTACTTATAGTTTTCTATATTTTTCTTTCACATCTTCAAAAATATCGGATTGTCTTTAGTTGATGTTAAAGAAGATGCAATTTTGTCATTTAAGGAAGAAGGATGATGGTAAGTATGAAAGAACCACACAGCAGATCAAGTTCAACCTCGACAATGTAAATCATAGTGGAACCTATAAAATGTCTGATACGACCCCAGCTTCTAGCAATTCCACCATGAAACTTTGCACATTTTTTCAAATGAAAATAAAATGTCTGATACTACATCAGTATATCAAGCTGTATACTAAAAGAAATGAAGAGATCTTCCATATATGTTTCTTTTCATTTTGATTTTTATTTGCTTTAGCAGGTATTATATTTACAGGAACCAGGTTGACAAAAACAAGGCAGAATCTTACAGTTGTTTGGTAAGAAGGCAACATGTTACATTAGTGTATGGTAATGTACTCCTATTACATGGATTTGTAGATTGTTTCCTTGGCTTTTTCAGTCTTATCAGCTGCTTCACCTGCATTTTCTGAGCTTGTAATTCAGCTTCTGTCGCCTCCGTCTCATTTCTTGCTTTCAGCTTTTTTGCCTGAACCCAAAAGCAAGTTAATTTGAAAGGGTTAGTTTCATGAACTTTGCTGAAAAGGGTGGTTCGATATGGCTTTTCGTTTCTTGCTCTCTATTGGCGGCGGCAGTAGCGCTGGTCTTCGAAGTGTTTAACGGTGGCGACTACTTTATCTCCTCCATGGCAATTTCTTAAGCGAACTCTCTTTGAGAACAGCACGTGAAGGCTGAAAGGAAAGGAAAAAGCAACCTCACGAGAAAGTTCAACACGTCCGAGCCTATACGTGGCAGCTTCCAAACACGCCACGATTAGTGTTTTTCCCTTTGTTTAGTCTCCCTGAGTGGCTCGCACTTTGCAGTCCAATACAAGATAGGCTCGAAGCCTGAGAGACTGGCTCAAGCTCAATAATCTTGACGACAGCGTTCCATAGGGAACCAACCCACCTCCAACGGCCCAATCCCATCCATTCAAGGGAAAACAAACTTGCTCATAAAAAAATGCATTTTCTACTACGTGAATATAAAAATTAGTAATAATTTTGTAGTACCTTTTAGAGTGGAGTAATTATTCTTAATAAAACAGTCTTTCATAATTTCACTAAATACATAAGTTATTGTCTAAATTTTTTACCTTTTATGCTCAAATCTTTATTTCAATTAATCTTCTACACCACTAGATAGCAATATATATATATATATATATATTCCATGAAATAAAACAAATTGCATCAAAATTTTATTCTTACTTGATCAAGTACATAAAATAGATGTGAAATTATATTCAATATTGGTCTAAGTTTAGATGATTCACCTCACCATTAAAAACTTATGTTTTAACAGAAACTTCAATGAGAATAATCAAACAATAAATACATTATTTTAACAAATTAAAAATTAATTAAATCCAAAAAATAAAAAATAATATTCTTATATATTTGAAAAAAATCCCAATATTAATCTCATTTAGAAAAAAAAGGAAATTCCCAATATGGATCAGGACATGGGCCGTAATTTGGGTCGGACAATCAAAGCAATAGGACCGGCCCAAACCAATTCAGAGAACTCTTTCCTACCGAGAAAGAAGGGAGGGGCAAAAATGTCATTCCATCTGCCCCAAACTGTCGCTCCTATATATACCCCCATCTACAAAATCTAGGTATAAAAATGCCCCAAATCTTCTCCGCCCAAAAAAAAAAAAAAAAATCTCTTTCACAAAACTGAACGTTAAATTCCTCGCACCGTCAAAGCTCCACAATTTCCAAACATCCACAATCCTCCTTAACGTCGCCTCCAAATTTCCTAATTTCTTTCTCCAAATTCAACTCCTAAATTAACTTTTTTCCGTTTTATTTTATTTTTAAAAATTTTTCAACATCAAAATTCGAGATTTACATTTTTTTCTTTTTTTTTTTAAGCAGATCGGGTGAATAATGGCGACGTTTGAGCTTTACCGGAAGTCAACGATCGGGATGTGCTTGACGGAGACTTTAGACGAGATGGTTTCAAACGGCACTCTCAGCCCTGAGCTCGCTATTCAGGTTCTCGTCCAGTTCGATAAGGTACTGTTAACACCTTGTTCCGCTTTTCTCTTTTCCTATATATATAAATTTTTATTTATTCATTAATTTGTTTATGCTTGTGTCAGTCTATGACTGAAGGCCTGGAAAGTCAAGTGAAGAGCAAGGTTAGCATTCAGGTATATTCTTTTTTTTATAACGAAAAAAAGAGAAGTTTTTTTGTTGAACTTTGTGTGGTTTACGGTGCTAATCTGTTGCTAGAATTTTTTTTGTCTCTTGTGGGCATTAATGTGTTGATTGCTTGTGTAAATTCATGGTCATATATGGTGATGATCTGCTGTTTCTATGAATAACGATGGTGAGATATTTTGTTTTGTCCAATGCTTAATATTAATAAGTGCGGTGTTATAAGCGAAGTTGATATAGTTTGATATGGTCCCTTGATCTTCCCATTCTCGAAGAAAGATAAATTATGATTTATGACCATTCATGAATGGTGAAAGACCCATGTATTTTTTACAAGCATAGGCAAGGATCAAAATCTAGCTGAGTGTTGATTTTGCTACTTTAATGGTACAAGTGTTTCATGTATGGTACCTGATTGTGGTGATTGGTTATTGTTTCATTACAATATTTATGTGTTGCACTTATAAGAAGGGGGGACTAGCACGCAAAACACATGAATTTTTTTTCCTTACTGATGCCTAGAAAAATATTTTGACATATTTTGGATTATTTAAGAATTTTGAATGGAAAAGGGTGTTTAACGTCTTGTTAACTTTTATACAAAGTTATTTGTTAAACCATAGCTATCTTTTGTTTTAAAAATGTTCTCTAGTACCAGTGTTAATGGTTAGGAGTGCAGGTTAAACACATCTCAATTCTATTTTCAAAGCCTCACTTCTTATGCAATTTTGGGTTATTTTGATTTTATTACAATTGCTAGAGAAACATTATCGGGGACCTGAAATAATAGATCTGCGAAAAGCTTCTTATTTTATAAACTTACTTTTTTATCATACATAATTATATATTTCCCTTTTAGTCAATTTTTCCTGGCTTCCATAACAGTCAAAACTAGTGGTTGGTGATGCCTTCTTTGGTCGCACATCAGTATGTTTTCTATTTTGTGTTACTTTTCCTCTACAGTTGAATTTTTAGCTCCCTGCTTCTCCTTTTTTTGGTCATTTATTATTTATAAATCTGTTATTTGAGGGCTTTTATTTTCTTATTGAAAAATGTTCAAATCAACACACTTTGTACTGGCATTGCAAAGCAAAACCTGTGGTGCTATTCTTATTTGAACACTGATCCTGTCTTGCATGTGCTGCAGGGACATCTTCACACCTATAGATTCTGCGACAATGTGTGGACATTCATCTTACATAATGCTTCATTTAAGAATGAGGATTCTCAGGAGACAGTTGGTCGGGTGAAAATAGTAGCATGTGACTCAAAGCTACTATCACAATGAATTGTCAATCAATGTTGTCTGATGTTAATGGAATGGGATGGTTGACTGAGACTGGACATATATTGTAAAGCCATCAACCTTTAGTGGATGAATTTTTCTTTCTACTTAATTTTATTTTTCTTTCTGATGATGGACAACGGTGAAAATTTTAGGACAAAATGATGGAACCTCTGTATTTATGACGAGAATGGTTTCTATTCCTCTGTCGATTTATTTCAGCCTTGCACCAGCTTGAATAGGATACGGCGGTGTTTGAAGTCAGTTGCTTGTTTGATCTCCCTTCTTGATTGAATTAATGTTTCCTCTTCCAGTCATTCTGTACATTTATTAGGCAAGTCGGCTTGAGATCCCACTGGCGTGCATGTTTATCATAGCATCATGTAACTATTTGGTTATCTTTCTAGAACTAGTGAAAGGATATTTTGAACAGAAATGTCGTCTTCAGAGCATTGCTTGTGATCCTTCAGACAACAAAATAGGTTCCAAGACTAAGATAAACAAAGGTTTACAAAAAGCTAGCAGATATAATCTACATTGCTTTTTGAAAAGCCCTTCTCTCTGCCTTCTGTTTCTATCGTCTTTGTTGGCGAAGGTGATTTCAGAATCCGCACTTTCTTCCTGTGGGAATCTATATTCGCAGGATGCATCGCTCTCCTAACAGCAGAGCTTTTGCTTTTAGAATTTCAAAGCGTGGCTCCAACCCAGGCTCCTAGCATCCGATTCTCTTCCATCTCTCACCCAAGTTTCCTTTTCTACACGAAATTCCAGCTCCTCAACCACTTCCAACAAGAGAACCTTACCTCGACGATGCTTAATTTCCATCTTCATTAAAATAAAGGTAAAATAAGGACGGCAGGAAACAAAAAGGGAAATTTTCCTAGCAAGAAACGAATTGGTGTCCTTGGTTCATTTGAGAGGAGGGTTTTCTATAATTTAACGGACCTTTTTCTTTTTGAGTCAGTAGTAAAGAAATAGATTCCAATCAACGAGAAGTGTGAATTTTGAAAGCAATCCTCCGTTGGTTAGTAAATATGTAGAGTCTGATTTGCTAAAATCTTTGATAAACAGAAGTTTATAGTTTTGCAAGGTCTCCATTCACTTAATTGAAGGTGCCTTTATCGTATACATCATAAGATGTGATGGATACTTTGCTGAATGATAGTTGTCAGATGAGTTGAATACTTTAACCTAGACTTCAGCTTACATCAACTATGGACCATGGACTCGTGTTTGAAGATTTATTAGCGATGGTAATTCAATGTTCCCTTCAAGAATCTCAGTCACCAGATTTTCACTTTTAAAGATACCCAAGCTTTTATGTAACTATGATTAGACAAAACAAAGAGAGTTTAATGCATATAAATAGGGTGTTTGTCCATCAGACATTGTCTTTCAAACCGATTAGGTTTCAATGTCTTTGTGACTAATTGTTATGGCAACCTCCAGTAGCGTACAGGTTCCTCGAGTTCTTCATTTTCAGCTCGATGATGGAATGCAACTTCAGGTTTTTAATTTCCATATTTTACGGATTCTATTACCATCGTTGTTGGTTCTCCTAAAATAATTGTTCTTTTGATCCTTTGCGTTTTCTGTAGATTAATGTCTCTGGATGTTCCAGTGGGCACAATGCAAGAGTTGAACTTCAGCTTAAAAACTGCACAAGAACTTGGATTTTTCACTGGGGTTGTGTTTACCATGGGAATTCGTAAAGCCAGCACTGAAAACCTTTCATCAATTCTATTTTTACATGGTTTGTTTGCACATCAAACAATCTGTTGAGATTCATGTGCTTCTACAGGAACTGGTATATCCCTGGTGAACATTCTTCAGGGGCAAAATCTTATAAGCAAGGTGCACTGCAGACACCATTTGTGACGGTGTATTTTCTGTTTGCACTTTATTCTCAGTAGTTTATTTGTACGTTAGTATTCTCAGTCACAAATAAGAATTCATTATTATTTTAAAATTTTAATTTGATGAAATTTCTGTTTTAAACTGCAGAACGGAGAGATATATATTGTCGATATTGAGTTACGAGACCCCGAGATGCATGCTATTGAATTTGTGTTGAAGGATGGAAGTCAAGACAGATGGTCAGTTTTTCCTTTCATCCATCTTTTTTTTGGGTGCTGGGGCTTTTGAGATGTTTGAAATTCTCATATAACTTTGCTTTCCAGGTTGAAACTAAATAATGGAAATTTCAGAGTTCAGATTCCTGAATATGATGCAAGTTTCCCATTTCCATCTATACCAAAAGATCTAATAGATCGGAAGGCATATCTAATTTGGGAAAGCAGAGGCGGACCCTAAAGCTCGCCAAAACAGCAAAAGGTGATTATGGAGCAAAAAACTGAATGCCTTCGTAATCACCTTAATTTTGAATTTATGCACAGTTTTTCGTTTCTTCAGGCTAGGAATCTAACTGTTGGATTCATCATAAGCTCTTTGCTATGTAACTTCCCTTTCCTTTGCAGCTAGTAAAGGTAGTTTTTTAGGAAATTCATAAACATCATAAAGTTATTGAAACTAGTGAAAACATTATGCAATGCATGTTCTGATTTTCCAAAAAGTTCTACCGAGGAAACAATTTGTTGTCTGAGTAATCTCAGATACTCTTCCACTGTTTATGTTACCTTCAGATCAAAACCCTTGGAATTTTGAAGATATTGTTTTCAACCTATACTTTACCTGTGGAATTTTTCTTACTTTATGCAACTGTTATCATTCCCTTTCTCATCTGTATATCACAATGTTTCTTGTCCTCCTTGGCTCTCTCAACTATTTGCTATTTAGCTTAGAAGGCCAATGCTTGATAATAGAGTAGCTTTGGACATGAGGTATGTGCTATTGCTACATCAGCCAGTGTCAAGTGTTCCTAGTCTGGGTACTTATATATATCATTGTTTGCATTGGTGTAGCAAGATTATGCGGATGCCTTAACAGAGCTTCAAAACCAGCTGTCCAAGGGAATATCCTTGAATGAGTTACAGTGTAGATATATGAATGCAAGTACAAAAACAAAAGCATGGGATGATATAGAGCCATCTAGGTGTGGAACACCATCATCTTACCATAGAAGACATGATGTTGAGAAGTGGTTGCAAAGGCAGTCTAAGGGGCATGAGAACAAGACTGGTCATTCTTCATCAACTTTGATGGATCTTGTGGAGAAATCAGTTGGAGGAAATAATGTGGTCTCACAGCAAAATTATTTTGTTGGCAACTATGAAATAGTGGTTAGTCTTTTTGCAATATTTTATTTTGTTGGTTGAGAGAAAATGCAGTGATGGGCATTGCCATGGTTGGACTCAGCTTCGTTCATTTATTTAATTCAGTGTGGAACTTTGATTCGATGATTAGGCGGTCAGCTCATATTCTTTTAGCCATTAATTATTGAATTGGATACCTATTACACATCTATAGAAGTAAGCCCAACTTCTTTTATTTTTGGAACAAGAGTTCCTATTTGCTTTGGTTTTTTTGTTTTTCATGTCCTCTCTAAAGTTGTAACCGGTGATTATCACATATTGGTTGATTTGAACGTGAAAGGCGCTGCAGTTCTTCACTGGGGAGTGTCAAAGTCATCAGCTGGTGAATGGTTGGTAAGATACTTGGTCCTTCATTTAGTAGGAGATACATGATAATGGAGTGCTCTGACACTGGAATTTTCCACCTGTATGCTTGCAAATCTTACGTGAACCCACCACCTGCTTTCATCACTAATTCCAGGCTCCTCCATCAGATATGTTGCCTGAAAAGTTAAAAATGGTTGTTGGAGCATGTCAGACTTATTTTACAGATACATCAATTAGAGAAGGATCCTTTCAGGTAACTTATTTAAAGCAGTCTTTCATGAGCCCTTGTTCTTACTAACAAGTTGTATTGATTAATCCCCCTTCCCCCCTGGGAAAAAAAAGTTGGTAGATGTTAATTTGCAGCGGAGGAAGTTTGTTGGTATTCAATTTGTGATCTGGTCTGGCGGGTCTTGGATTAAAAACAACGGGGCTAACTTCTTTGTAGCTCTTCAACCTATGCCACCAAGTGGGAAGGTAATATTATTATCCTGTACTGAATGATTGCTTATGTTTTTGTCAGTTTACTTTAAATATCATTGTACAAGACTACAAGGTGCCTCACTGCCTTGCTTTTTGCAATAGATGTATAAACATAAACTGCCTATGCACTCTGAGAAGGTTTTTCACGTGAAAATTGTTTTGGGTCTCTGATAAAGCACTGGCATTGTTAGCGCAGGGTATTATGCTTTATTTTCCCCATCTCTTAAGTTTGTTTGCTCAATTCCAGAGTTTCCGTTTGTCATGAAACCAGTCAAAATGATACAAGAAAATTTGTCAAGAAAATTAGTGCAGGGTACTATGCCACTTGCCCAGTTTCACAATCAAAGATGCCATTAAAACCACATTCATCCTTTAGCATCTGATGGAAGGATAGAATGTCCACAACAAGAAACCAATTGTGGTTGCTCAATGCTGGGCATCAAGGTTGAGAATGAATGGCTTAAACCGTGTGATCTTATGGCCTGATGCTAGTCATTAGATATTTCATATGGAAAAGGAAACTTGAATGATGAGCAGTTGACAATAACTACAAAAACCATTATTGGAGGCTGACTGCATTCAAAAGAACCATTATCTAGTTTGCTGAAAGTAATGAAGTAATGCATATTGATTTGATGACTATTTTGCTGAGGAAAAAATGAAGCTAAGAGATGCATTATTTTGTGACTGTGTTTTGACTGAAAAAGTAGACCCATGTTCATACTGACGAATGTAGAGAAGTAATATGCTTCTTGTTTGAGTTAACTATCTCATGTTAATTATTTAGCTTTTTTGTCTATTTAACCAGTATTCCAGATCACTGAAATTTGGAAATCCCTTTTTTGCAGGTTGATGGGTATGGTAAAGGAATTGTTAAATGGTTGCTTGATGAAATATCCCAAAGAGAAAAGGAGGCTGAGAGGTCCTTGATGCATAGGTAACTTTAAGAGATGAGCTAAGCACATTATAAATGAGCCCAAGCATATCTATCTTTTAGGAGTAATGTCATTTTGGAAACATCAGGTCCATCTCTCATCATCTTACAACAGTTGAGATGTTAGGATCATGATAATATGTCTTTTTACCTTGATTTTGTTGCTAAATAACCTTACTTATATACTCAATTGTCACAGTTTCAATATTGCAACGGAGTTGACAGAAGGTTGTAAAGCAGAAGGAGAATTGGGGCTTATTGGTGTATTAGTCTGGATGAGGTTCATGATATGCAGGCATCTTACATGGAACAAGAGCTATAATGTGAAAGCTCGGTAAATTTGCATTTTCAATCGTAAATCAGATCTTATAAATATAGTATTATACAAATTTAGATGTGAACATTTTATTTGAAGATGTATCAATATATATTGTCTGCAGCTTATTTAAGTAATATTAGCCTATTAAATTGGTATTTCACTGCAATGTTTGCAGTGAAATTAGTGAAGCTCAAGACAAGTTTACCAATTTACTGCAAAGAACATTTTTAAACCAGCCAAATGACTGAGATTGTGAGGCTAATAATGGCATGTGTTGATCGTGGAGGTCAAGGTGATGTTGGGCAGAGAATTCGTGATGAAATACTAATGATTCGGGTATATAAAATTATTGTCTTAAAGAAATGGATTGTATGTCATTGTTGCAAAACTAATTCTCCTGCTTTTTCATTAGAGAAATAACGATTGCAAAAGTGGCATGATGGAGGAATAGCACCAAAAGTTGCACAATAATAGTAGCCCAGATGATGTGATTATTTGTGAGGTATGTAATTAATTATCAAGGCACTGCTGTTAGGTCTGAAGAGGAAAATCAATTGAAGAAATTTAAGTGATCTTTCATATATACATGTCACACTAGTCATAGACATTTTGCCTTAAATGAATTAGGCATATTCTGCATTCTTTATCTCTATATATAAGGTGAGGAGAGTTTTGGCTGTGACCTAGACCACTTGAAAAGATAAGTCAGAGTGTTACATTTGATTGGCTAAACTTGTTTACATAAAATCCATTCTGTTAATGGAATGTTCTTTTATTTTATAACAGGCGCTATTAAATTATTTGAGATATGGTTTTAAACTTGATGTTTATTGGAAAACATTATATGCCCATGGTCTCACAAAGGAAAAACTTGCAAGTTATGACCGTCCAATTGTGTCAGAGCCTCATTTCAGGATGGATACTAAAGAAGGTCTCATCCGTGACCTTACAATGTACTTGAAGACATTGAAGGTATCAATACTGTTTGGACAAAGTACCAATATTTTCATGAATTTTTAACCAGTTTTTTCTGCTAACATTCACTGAAGTAAATTGAAAGGAACATGTGATCATGATATTAACTTTATGAAAATTCATCAAATTTCACTTAAATACACTGAACTAGGAGTTGAATTTTGCAAATCACTTTGATGAAAATTGACTAGCAACAAGAAATCAGCTTCATAACCTGGGAATCTAAGTGACAGAATGCCAGTGATTAAGGCTTGCAACTAGAAATTAAGATCTGATATAAATCACACTGTTCTAAGTATCTTCAAAGAGTTCAAATAAATTACCATGATCCACAATCTCTGTTGAATTTATCCTCATTATTTATTGTATGACCTAAGTAATTTTCAAGACAGATCATCATTAATATGGTGTTTTTAAGTCAATAATAGCTTCAATCTGGTTGTTGTAACATTCTCATTTAGTAGTTACTATTTTGATGTTCCTTTAGTTATATGTCATAAATTACATTTTCTTTGGTTTTTTTAGATTTTATAAACTAGATTTATTGTTCAAAAGTTCTTATTGATTGTGACAACATGTAACAGGCTGTTCATTCTGGTGCAGAACTCGAATCTGCCATTGAAAGTTGTTTGCCTTCCTCGTTCACAGTTAGTTGCAGAAATACCAGACATGACATTCTTTGGTGTTGTGCGTTTTCCATTACCTTAACCATCAATTTTGAGTTTTTACTAACTCAAATCTCCATCTTACTGGTACTCAGAATCAAGATTTTGCAAGAGCAGATAGAGTTAATGTGTCTGGTGGTTTATCACTAAAGTTGTAGGTGACTGTCTCTTTCTTTTTTCAGTGAGCTTATGCATACCATCTTTCTTATGGGTCATAAGAGTCTATTTATGGGCATTCTTGATAAGCATGCTATTCATGAAATTTCAATTGATAGATCAGTATTTTGATCCAAGAATTGTTTCTTGTAATCTGGATTATATTTTGTTTTTTGCCCTGTTCTTTCTTGAAAAACTTTCTTATTTCTCACCCTAAAAAATGTAAATGGGAATGACTTTCTTCATTGTTGTCAAATTCCAGGACTGCCTGAACTTTGTCAAAACTCATATTGGTGATGAAAATATTGGCCCTTTGGTGGAGGTTATGATTTGTACTCAAAATAAGATGGAGCTTATTGTATTCAAATTCTAAGGTGTATTTTGCATGACTAAATATATTTTTTTTGCATTGCAGAAGATACTAGAATCCCGCATTGAGATCCACCCTCTCCTGCTGGCAGCTCATAGATTGGCAAAAGAGCTGCTATTCCTTGATCTCGCTTTGGCTTCAGCCATTAGAACGACTATAGAAAGGGGACTTAAAAATCTCAACTTCACAAATCCGCCAGTAAATTTTTTTAATTGCCTTGTCTGATATCTTTGCAAACCAGGAAATATAGAGTATGAAGACAACCCATTTATGCTTTTTTTTTTTGTCTTATGTGTGAATCAGGAAATCATGTTCTTCATTTCCTTGGTGCTTGAAAATTTTTGCCTGTCCACAGTCAAGAACAAAGATTTCATTTACTGTACAAAGGTATATTATTTTTTGAGCTTTATTGGAACATGAACCTTTTCATTTTGATGCATTAAGTTGTGGCTAACAGCTTTCTTATTTACTTAACTACAACATTAAACTTTCATAGTCTCTCAAGTCAGGATTAAATAATGCTTGATGCTTATTTAGTAGTCACTAAATGTCATTTCTTTCAACCTTCACAGGACTGGTATCGTGTCTCTGAGTCGTACAAACCCAGTGATGCTCAGTGGACATTACAGACAAAGGCTATTGTTGACCGACTGCAAATAGTACTTTCTGACAGGTCCCTCATCTACCAGAATAAGATCCAGCCTAGTGCTGAATATCTTGGTAAATTGCTTGGCATTGGGAAAACAACGGTATGTGATTAACTTCGAAATATATCTGATGATGAATTTTGTATGTTATTTAGTTCTCAGTCTCAGACCATCTGGCAAGTTATTTTGCCAAGTATTTTGCATCTAAAATTCTTTAGTTCTGCTATCAGATAGATACTTTTACGGAAGAATTAATGAGAGCAGGATCTGCCGTTGTTCTTTCTATGCTCATTAATCGTTTTGACCCCAACCTTAGAAACAGTGCAAATTTAGGATGGTAAGTTTTCAAAAAAACCTAATTCTGTGCTGAATAGCCATGCAGTTGGAGCAATCCTGGTTTCATATATTTGAACTGAGATCCTTTCAGCTTTATAAGTTTTTTCTATTAGTAGGAGATTGCTTTCTATTTTATGGTCTAAATTTTCTGGCAGCTTATGGTGTTTGCTCTCAAATATTTGCTGAGGTTTGTGTCTAACAGTTGGCAGGTTATCAGCCCTATGGAAGTTTGTGGATTTGTAACTTCAGCGAATGAGCTGATTACTGTTCAGAACAAAGTTTACCAAAAGCCAACTGTTATTATTGTAAATAGAGTAACAGGAGAAGAGGAGATTCCAGATGGAGTTGTTGCAGTGTTGGCATCTGATATGCCAGATGTCCTGTCTCATGTGTCTATTAGAGCAAGAAATAATAAGGCATGTGTCTTTTGGATTGCTTATCGCAATATTTTATTTACGCCACTGTCAACAAAAAGTGAATATTTTTACCTTGTATGAAAGTTCAAAGCTGTGTAGCTTGAGAAAGTCAACATATGTAGTTTACTTGCTGGAGCATGGCGCAGATATGCTTTGCTACATGCTTGGATCAAAATACTTTCAGGAATCTCAAGCTGAAGGAGGGACGTGCTGTATCTATACAACTTAAGTCCTCAAATTTGATAGTCAGGCATGCTGTGAAATAACTGCTTGATCAGTGATTTTATACACCTCTTCACCAATATTCTAATGAACTTTTTTATTCCCCCCACATGCAGTGACATCAGTGGTTCTAACTTATCTTTAGGTTCCCTTGTTTCTTCCTCAATTTCTCAATGAGTCACCCTTAAAAGAAAGACCTTCTGTGGTAGATATACTCTTTCAGTCGAAGAATTCACCACTGAAATGGTAAACTCATTCCAATTTGTTGTTCTGGGTAGAATTATTGAGCAGTTTGCAGAATATATTTGAGTGAAACCAACAATCTTCTTTGATTCAGGTTGGTGCTAAATCTTGTAATATAAAATTTTTAAGAGAAGGTTGCCATCATGGATCAGGATCCCAATGTCAGTTGCAATACCATTTGGAGCTTTTGAAACTGTTCTATCACAAGATGTTAATAAGGTACATTTTATTAGTTAAGATTTAATTTTCTTTATGCAATTTTCTGTTGTTTCTTTTAGGTGTTCCATTTCTCATTTGTTCAATTTTTTTTAAATGCACATGAAAGACTGAAAGGAAAAGGTCTATATGATGACCTTAATTTTATGATAGTCTCAACTGCATTGAAGACATAACTTCCATCAGTTACCCCACTTATGCGATCCTGGCTTGCCTCCTTTGGACTTGGCAGTAGGTCATATGTAGAGGAGTCCTCCCTCCATCCCAACCCCCTTTCTTCTTTTCTTCACAATGTCAAAAGGCATATGCAATAAAAGGCCAGTCGGAAACCTTTACTGTCTTGTTTCTTTAATTATAGGTCTTCTACCTTCATCTTCTTGAATATTACTCAGATATTCCAGTCTTTCCTATTTCTTCCACAGCTACACATCTAGGGATCAAACTTCATTTCAGTTCATAGAATGAGCCAGCAGAGATAGGCAGAACAGTAACACCTGACACCATATATAACTGTCTGGTAACTTATACTTGCCAAGGATTTATGACCAAACCAAACAATCTGCTATACTTAGAAAAGGCATTGTATTTCTCTAATTATCTTGTGGATTTGTTATCATGTTACTTGTATTCTGAAGCTCTATAATTTGTGTTGCAGATGAGTATGCAAGTTTGATATGAGCGCTTTGCTTTTCTTTCTCTGAGTTTTGATACTTCATTTTTTCAGGATATAGGAAACAAGATTACATTTCTTCACAAACTTGTTCATGGTGGTGATGTTTCCAAAGTTCAAGAAATAAAAGGAGCTATTCTACAAATGACTGCTCCTTTACCCTTGGTAATTTTATGCCATTGGTATTTAACTGTGTTATGGCATGTTGCTGTCAAATAGATCTTAGGTTATAGTTGCTTTTATAGCAATCCTGAAAATGAAGCCACTTCCCACAAAATTATGAATCATGATATAGGATCAACCTAGCTCATTACAAGTTAATTCGGTTTAGTTTTTGTTTTGACTTATTAATAGTAGCATAATTCAAATTGAGTTCATGGAGACATGTTCCACCTAAAAAAAGCCATTCCAGCAAACTTGAATCCGTGAATAGCCAGCCTTGTTGGCAGGTAGCAGTTTAACGGTGTTTATAAACTCCGTTAAATGATACAAACAAGCCACTAAAAGCACAATTTCCTTTAGTGCATACTTCTTGGAATTTTTTTTTTTTAATTTCATGAATATAGGTTGCTAACGTTTTATTATAAATTAAAGTTTTTTTTAATGTCATCATATAGATGACTGAATAATTACCCATCATTTCTTTAATAAAGATTTTCATCTTAATATGGATACAATTAATCAATTAATTAGTAGTTTTACTCTAATAGACTAATAGATGTAGAAATTCAATCTTAATATGGAAATAAATAAATAAATAGTCAATATTTTAATTTAATAAAAAAATCATTAATTCATGACAAAATAGTTAATTTAATAAATTATCAAGAGTATACATTTCACTCAATATTTGCATTTTCGGAATTTGTCTTTTTTAATATAGTCTAGATATAAATATAGATATAGCAACATAGATAATGTCATATTTACTAATCTTTCAACTGAGAGTTTTGTAATTCTGAACTTTGTGGTAGATCACTGAACTTAAGAGCAAAATGAAAAGTGCTAGAATGCCCTGGCCTGGTGAGGAGGGTGAGGACGGGTGGAACCGTGCTTGGCAAGCAATAAAGAAGGTTGGGACTTCTTTTCGCATATAATGCATTAATCATATGCTTTCTACTGATCATTTTTCCTTATCCTGTTCTCTTTTGTTACTGGTATCGTAGTCAATTTCAGATTAACCAATAGTATTTAACAACTGTTGTAGGTTTTTGGTTAGTCACACTCCACTCTTGACAGTTTTAAGGGTCTTTCGAATTATGATTCCTCGTTTCACTAGGTTCAACTTAACAGTTGGCTAACAGAAATCTACCAACTTTTCATTAGCCTGGTTGAGATGGAGGGCGTTCACTAGTGAGGGTTGGAGTATATTTATAGATATTACCTTGACCTTCATATGAAGAATGCAACCAAGAGGCTAGATTTTGCTTCTAAACCTGGATTCAACAAACACCGTACTATCTTTTTATCCAACATTGCACCGCTCACTTTTCACATTGTCACTTATCCAGACAGAACTTTCTGTTCTGATACTATTTTTAAAATGGGAATCATAAAGAACCATGATTCAAGTTTTGGACATCAGCTTAACCAAGAATTTTAAGGTGTAACGTCATGGTTTTTCCTTACATGTTAATCCTTGAAAATTATCCACATTTTGCTCACATAGGATTCCACACCTGAATGTAAATAGTATCAGTTGAATGCCTTTGTTATGACTTTCGATATTCAGTAGTACTAGTAATAGAAGTTTTTGGAAATATAAAACATAAAAGCAGTCATTTATTGAAACGACTTGTGCCCTTTTGAAGAGACCTTTTTTCCACTATATGCAGGTTTGGGCTTCAAAGTGGAATGAAAGAGCGTATGTTAGTTGTAGGAAAGCTAAACTTAATCACGAAGACCTTCGCATGGCTGTATTGATTCAAGAAGTCATTTGTGGTTATTATGCTTTTGTTATTCACACAAAAAACCCATTATCAGGGGACACCTCAGAAATATATGCAGAGGTAAGCCTCCCGTTTTGGTCCTATATGAACTTAGTGATCTCAGAAGTATTTTTCATCTATCTTCTTGGGTTGAAAACAGATTGTGAAAGGTTTGGGAGAGATATTGGTGGGTGCATATCCAGGACGTGCTTTGAGCTTCATTGCGAAAAAGAACAATCTAAGATGTCCTATTGTAAGGCAGTTTCTTTGCACCTCTTATTTGTCGATGCATGCTCCATTTAGTTCTGGATAAACATACTGGATCCATATGCAATTCACTTTTGTTTCTAAATTCCTCTGATCAAAGTTTTAGGAGGCTAAAGAAAAAAATTGCAATAACCTCTACAGGTTACTGGTTATCCAAGCAAACAAACTGGACTATACTGCAAGCCGTCTATCATTTTTCGATCTGACTCAAATGGTGAAGATCTTGAAGGATATGCAGGTGCCGGGCTTTATGACAGGTTTGTTCTGACGTAAGTTTTGAACAATATTTTGCAAAAAACAAAAGGATTATAAGTAGTTGATCCTTTTGATTTATGAACTGGCATGATTAATATTAGAGAATCACCTCCTTATATCTTGCACCCAGAGGATTCTCCAAAGAAAGTAATTCTAGCAAACAAACCAATCCATCCTGTTATCCAAATGTGAGATCATGATAGTATATTATTGATTAGGAGCTCATCAAATCTGTTTCAGCATGCTTATGCTTCCGCTTCACATATTTTCTTTCAAGAAAATGCCTCTTAATTTGTATTTGTTAAATTTCTCAGTGTACTTATGGATGGAGAGGAAAGTGCGGTTTTGGATTACTCCAGTGATCCAATGATAGTTGACAGAGCTTTCCAGACCTCACTCTTCTAAAAAATTGCAGAGGCAGGGAAAATTATAGAAACCCTTTATGGTTGTCCCCTGGACATTGAAGGAGTAGTAAAAGATGGAATGATATACGTGGTTCAGGCAAGACCACAGATTTGATATTCATGAGCACCCTGTAGTCTTCCAAATTGAACTTTACAAGCTGATGTAAAGTCATGAAATTCTAATCAAACCACGATCTGACCTTCTCCTTGATTTGTTCAGCATCTTTTAAATGCATTGATCTTTTTTTTTTCCATTTTTAGTAGTAAACACATAAATTGGTTTCCATAAATCTGTGGACTGTGATCAGCAATGGTGGAACTATAAATCCCAGAAAAATCCTGATGATAGTGCAGAATATTTCTCTTGCATGTATGATACAAAATACTGTTCACCCTTTTCATTTCTTATAAAATCCAAGCTTCACATTCATGCCATTTAACTTGAATTTCAAGTTACCTACATGAAAAGAGCATTGCCAGCCCTGTTATTTTCCTGGTCATTTCAGTTACACTGTTCACCCAAGGTCTAGCCGCTGATCAGAAACACCCGACTGATCTACACACCCATTTTTGGCAACGGTTCCCTTGGGTTCACAGGTCAGGGCCAGCATTCCCACCTTTACCTCCTCTCAAATGGCCCAAGCCGCCACACAACCCTAAAGTGGGCTGGTGCTTGGAATCCTTCAAAACAAGAGTAACCAGCCTTCAAGATATTTTACATTCTTTCTTGAGACGCAAACCTTCCATTAGAGTAGATTGTTTTGCTGCTGTTAAGGCAATCCAGGATGATTGCTGCAATCTTATTTTCAGTCGATTCAACAATCCATTATTCGCTCCTCTGTTGAAGAAGCATTGTTCTAATAAGGGGGAAGCTGCACCATCACCAGCTTAGTTCAGTTTCAACCCTTGGTAATGATCAGTTGCCAATTGGAGTATACAAGTTGATTTATTTTTATGTTTTTTTTAGTTAGGTTAATTTGATGCTAGGATTTAAGATTTTATATGTTTTTTAATTAGAATGAATGTTCCAGTGAAGGACACGTCTACACATTTTTAATCCTTATTTAGTTAAAGAGATCAATGTGGCTTTTTTTTTTCTCTCATAAAACTGGATGCAAATCTTCATATCATATATCATATGCTTTCAAAATCATGTATTCCAATAATCTCATTCTCCGTATCAAAATTCAATCAAACTTTTTATAAATACCAAAATAAATAAAATAAAATAGAACACTTGATTCTAATATTAAAATAAGTGCCATGAAATTTATAAAATGAGAGATAATTATTTTTAATTTTATAAACAATAAATAAACTTACAATTATAAAAAAATATATGTTGTTTTACTTTGGAGACCTCCATTGTATTTTGATTGGTACCAATATAATTAGAATTGTTTGAGCTTTATAATCAAAGTATCTTAATCTTAGTTTTGCCGTATGATTGAATGAGTTCAAGCAAACATGGAATGAAAAATGATATAATGGGAATTTCAGTTGAAATTAAATTTATCGATTATTTTATTTAGAAATAAGTTATAAAGAAAAATAAAAAGAAATAGTTATGACAAATTTTCATTTGTTTTTATTCCTTTTTAATGGAGTAATGTAAAACAAGCAAAATCTAGCACAATTAGGAGTGAAAAAAAATTAAAAATTTTGAAAATTGATTCGAAATTATAATATTCGATTTAATTTATATTTTTTTATTTGATTTATATTAAATTTATATATTAAATATATATATTAAATTCGAATCAAATTTTTGATTAAGAGATAAAAAATTAAAAAAAATCGAACTATATTGAATTTACATATTTTTAGTTTTTATATATATTTTAATTTTTTTTAAATAAAATTAATAATTTTATGTCAAATTTTACTTAAACATATTGAAATTTTTATTAAAATAATATATAAAAATTTAAAAAGTTAAAAATTGATAAATCAAACTGAATTAAATCAATAAAATTTAATTCAATTTAATTTTAATCGAATGACGATTTAATTTAAATTTAAACTTAAATTTTTATAATATCATACAATATATAAAAAAATCAAATTAAATTTGATTTAAACTGAATTGTTATAACTCTAAACTTAACATTCTTATATACATATATAAAAGAAGTTGTCGTTTGAGATAAAAAAAAAATTTTTGAAATTTTGATTAATTGAATCTTATTTTTAAGTAAAATTTGATCTTAGAATGAGTTACCCCAGACTCCGATATTTTTCAAGATTGACTAATCAAAGCTAAAGTCATTTGAAATGAAACCCACGCCCATTTTTAAAGTTACTAAGCTACGATCCCATTGACTAAAGCTACCGGTTCGGTGAGCTTTAGACCATGCCCTTAAGCCATAGTCAAATAAAATTTGGGAATCCCAAGAGTATAATTTTTAACATGTCATAAAAATAAAAAATATATATTGTTTTTTTGTCTAATTTTATTTGTTTTTATTTGTTTTTTAGTTTCAGAAAAATTAATTTTAATAAATTTTATATTAAATTTTTATTTATTTATAAAGTTGATAGTTCCATTTTTTGAAAAAAAAATCATATCATTTTTAATGTCAACAAATTAAAAAAAAGAAAAAAAAAATTTTGAATATAACAAAAATAAAGAAAATGAGACCAATGATTTGGGATTTTTTTTTTTGAAAATAGTTTTTGAGATTATAAGTCGATTATCTTGGACTTTGGCTTTGAACGTAACTATTTATTTTAGAGCCATGGGTTTCTTAAGTCTCCATTATTCGATAATAGTTACTGTCATTAATTGGGCCTTTGTGATTTAGCAACATTTGATAGTTGACTTTCAAAATTTTAAAATGAAAAAAAAAAAAAGGTGAAACAAATTTGTGGTTAAGAATGTGAACTGATTTAAAGATAACAAACGTATAGTCCGGATTCAAAAGACAATTAATATATATATTTTTATTATAATGATTTCATTTTCCTATTCTGCAAGATATTATCTAGGAAAATTTGGGTCAAAAAATAAATCTCTAATTCAATTTCCACTTCTCAAGTTACGATGTGATGGAATTCAGGCTAAAAAATAATCTTATCTGAATTTTATCAAAATGTGATGAAATTCAAGTTAAAATATAGTCTCAATTGTATGATGGGTGCATTTTGGACAGTATTTCGTGGTGCAATTGAAGCTATAAGTTTTAAAGTTTATTTAAATAGATGATGAAATTAAAAATAATGATAAAAGTAAAATTAATTAATATAATAATAATATTAAAATTAATGATAAGATATATATTTTGATGTGCATATAATGATATGAATTATTATTAAAAATATTAAATTAAAACTTATATGTAATAAAAAATTTAAGTTATTTAAATTTTATAAAATTAATGAATAATTAAAATTTTTTTAAATTATTCATATGCAAATAATGATTTTATTAATAAAATAATTAAAATTAATAAAAATGATAATATCATATTAAATAATATATTTATTCTATTAAATTAACAAATTTATTTTATCATTTTTAAAAAATAAAATAAATTATAAAGATATTATTATTTTTTCAATATAATTACAGAGCAAAAAAATAAAATAAAAAACGCAAATGGGTTTTGGATCACTAGATGTTAGATCCAAAAGCTCCTATCACTCAAAGCTTATTTTTACATTGCAAATTGATTATCCAAACGAATAATTCATGAAACAGGCATAATTTTTCATTAAAAAAATGAAATTTTAATGTGATTGCGTTTCAATCCAAATGAAAACCTTAATTAAAAGAAAAAATGTTCAATGATTCATGATTTTTATAGTAATTGACTATTTATAATATAAAATAAAAATAAAATATATATTTAATTATAATAATTAATTTTTTTTATCAAGCAATCAAATATCAAATCTAATTTCATTATCACCGTTTTATATATATATATTCCAAATTTAAGTATATATTATATTATTAATTATAATATTTAATTTTCATCATTATAATAATTAATTGTCCCTAGCAAACAAGGCATTGTTAATCTTGGTACAATTAGAAGAATGAAAGAGCAAAAAGTCTCTGCTCACTTATACATTTAAGGTACATAAAAGGTGTAATGACCTTTACCTTTAAAAAAAACAATACTAAAAGAAAAGAAAACCTTACGTGAGAAGGAAAGGCAGAAGAAACGACACATTCATTTAAGAGTTTAGCTTGGAATTTCTGTGTTTTGTTAAAGTAAAAAAGAATGGCCAAATTGTAAATCTTGCCAAATGAAGAAATTTGATGAAGGGAAATTTTAAATGCAACATAAATTTTGCTCCTTACAAATTTTTTTTTATTTTTTGAAATTATTTAATTATTTTTTAACAAATTTTCAAATATTCATATTCGATTACTTTTGCTAAGCTATATAATTTTTTACAAAATATATTTTTAGATAATGGAATTGAAATCTTAAGAAAACTTATAAAATTAAAAATTTTATAAATTGTAATTATAAAGATTTTATAAATTGTAAAATTCAAAATTTATTGCCATTATAAATTTTTATACTCACTTTTAAAATGAATCATCGGAGAAAAATAAACAAAGAATAATATATTGATCATTAAAAAAAGTATATTGATATCCTACAAACAAATTAATTAAATTTTAAAAAAATAAATGAAAAAAAAAAAGAGAGACTAAATGCATTAGGATTAAGACTGACGCCAACAGTTAATCACGGAATAAAGGATTCACTGAAAATTTGTATCCCATTTTCATGATATCATGGATGAGTTATATATATCATGACGAATTCTTCAGAAAAAATTATGTATTTCACAGAGGAATTTGATAAGTGAAATTATTTAAATATATTTTTTATAAGTTTATAAATATTTATATATGATAAGTTTTATTATTTTTTAAAAATTTATTTCCAAAAAATCACATAACTTATTGGGAATTAATTTTTAAAAATAGTGAAAATTTTTAAAAATTACAATAAGAGAATTCTATTAAAATTTTTTATAAATTAATATAATAAAAAAGTTGTTATTGAAAAAATTATAAAATTTAAAATTAATAAAAAAATTAAATTTACTATTTTAATTTTAAATAAAGAATAAATTCTTACGATACTCTAATTAAATATTTTATCTTTTAATGTTATGAACGAATTATTCGATCAACATGTAAGGTTTAAAATTTTTAAAAATTGTACAAGTAATATTATTGAATATTGTATAATTTTGTCAAAGTATAATATACTAGAAATTCATCTTAATAAATAGATGAAGAGATTTTTTCAAAGAGTTTAATTTCATAAGATTTATTATAAAATTTTAAAAATCGTTATAAAAAATAATTATTAAAAAATAATAAATTTAAATTTATAAAAAATTAATTTTAATATTTTATTTTTAATTTAATTATGAGCTCATAAGGTTTTAATTTTTTCTAAAATCAAAATAGTACAAATAATTTTGTCTTAATTTTAAATTTTATAATAATAATTTTTTTCATTATATTAATTCATAAAATTTTTAATAAAACTATCTTTTTAATTTTTCATAAATGAATTTTGAATTCTTGAAAAATATTATAATTTTTTTAAAATTCATTTTTTTAATAAATGATATAATATTTTGAAAATGAAATTTTGAATACTTATAAAACTTATCATATTATATTCAAAAACTTGTGAGAATGATAATTAAATAATTTTACTAATAAAATTTTGAAATAAAAGGCTAAAAAAGAAAAATAATGGTATATTTAGAAGCAAAGAGAAAAAAATTCGGGAGAAAAAGAAAAAGAGAAAACTAAAAGGGCCATAAAAATAAAAAATCGAGTTTCAAAATGACCCCTACAGCATCAAAGCACTGTCCGTGTCAGCTGCTTTCTTTCTCTTGCAGTATATATAATATAGATTCCATTTATTTAATATATATTTTCCTTTTACTTCACTCCTTTCTAAAAATTTCCCCTTATTGATTGACCCATTCGATTTTTCTTCTCAAACACCAAATAAAATCCCTCTTAAAACTCAAAATTATATAAAAACCGAAACCAAACAAACACTTGAACCAAGCAACCCACAGAAACAAATTCCCCTCATTTCTTTCTCCTCTCTTTTCTCAGTTTGCTTTTGGGGTTTTCTCTCTTCTTTTCCTTCTCTTCGAAAATCTCTCTCTCGAGTGTCTTGTTCTATAATTTCATGCTCCATACTTTGGATGCGTAAGCATCCGTCGCTCTTCTCTCTCTGTCCTATCTCAGGTTGCCTCTCTCTCGCTTTTAGACTTTCACTATCGCACTATTTTCTGTAATCTAATATCTGATCTGTTTGGAGTTCTTTTCGATTTTTAAAATCTCTGATGTCTGTTTTCTAGGGTATAATTTTGCGCTTTATTTTTTTTATTATTTTAATATTTTTTTTTTGGGTGTGTGTGTTTGTAGTAGTTGGAAGTAGAGAAGTAGAGGTGAGATGGCGAATATAAGGTCGTCTTTGCCTTCGAGACTTCGCCAGTTTTTGTCTGGCGAAACCGCCATCGGTCCTTCTATCAAACTCGACTCTGAGCCCGTAAGTTTATTTATTTATTTAATTTTAATTTTATTTGTTTAATTTTCCCGAGAAAATTTTTTCTGATTAGGGTTATCAGAATCTAGTGTTGTTTGGTGAACCGATTAGGGTTTTTATTTACTCTGTCGCAGTAATTAGTATTTTTTTTGTTTCTTTATGTTTTCTCTGTTATTTATTGGTTCTTGATATAATGGACTGTTTGGCTCATGCTACTGATTGTTTCTTCTGAATTATGGTTAAATGAGAGTGATTATTGCTTTAAGTACGAATTAATGCTTACATTGTAGTATTAGGTGTGGTCACAAATTTGTTATGTTATGTACATTTTCACAGAAAAAGGTATGTCTTAAACTGAAAACCTTATATTGTTTATGACACGTGTCACCTTCTACTTGCTTAAGAACCTAAGACGAAATATCATTCGGTATTTGCTAATTCTCTAACAATCAGGTCAAGGCCACAGTTTGGTGTAATTTGTTATTTCCAATTGTTGGGCTGAGATGATAATGCACAGTTAATCATGAAGATCATTCGTATTAAGTAAGAATACAGGAGTTTTTAAAGATAACTTAAGAGGTTTTTTTTAGTTTAATGCTGTACTAGAAAATTGAAGCATGTAGTTTGTCATGGACAGTCTTTTTAGGATAGGATAGTTTTTGTCAGACTATATTTTATCTTTTTAGAAGAAAAGTTGTGTTGGAAAATTGTGCATTTGATGTTGTTTTGCACTAGGTAAGAAGTTTTCTGCATGGTTCTAGGCTTACATGCACACAGCTAATTTCATGGAATTCTTTTTGTTAATATATGGATGCAATTATTTGTTTATACTGAGAGAGCACAGTTTGTTTTCTTCCTTTTAATACTTTCGAAGCCATTTAAATATCGAGTTGTTAGACACTTTTAGAATAGTTTTTATTTTGTGGTTTAATGCCTGTGATTGTAATTGGATCTTTGGTAATGAACTATGATTATATAATTTATGTATATATCTGCTATCAATACAGATTTGATATAATTATTCTCTATTCAGAAGATGTCACTATCTATTTACAATTAGGTGTGTCTTGGTATGACTTTTAGACCTTTGACAAAGTTCTTATCTTCTTCAGTGCATCTATTTTCTCTAGCTATGTTGTGAAAGTATTAGAAGATTTTTAGGATTCTTTTTTCATTTTACATGTGAAAATTTTGGATTCAATCTTAATTATTATTAGAGAAGCATTGACATCTTTGTGCATTTCACTGGAAGGCAACAAAATTTTTCATTGTTAACAATGTGTTATGAAAAATTATGATCCTCCAGTTAGTCAAGAATTTGCAAGCTTTTTGTGCAATGAATAAGGTGATGTTTTGAGTTCCCATGGCATTACATATTCCCATTGATTTGACCTTCAGCTTATTGAGTTTCAAATTTTTCTTTAGTTTTATGATATAAATTTAGGTGTTTTTAGATATCTTTCCATCCATTATTTATTTTTTTAATAATATTTGGTTTGACTCCCATACTCCTTTAGGGAATAAAGATCCAACACAAATTAATGCACATGCTTCAGGGAACATATGTATATATGTCGATTTATATACTGATTGTTGTGAACTTTTGAATGGAATATATTCTGGTTTCCATGAGCTTGTCTGCATGGTTAAGAAAGCTTCTATCTTTTTTTTTTTTTTTTTTGGTTTAATCTTTTTTCTCTGGGAAATAGATCCAACTTTTTACTGTCACTTGCAGCCTTCTCAAATTAAAGCATTTATTGATAAAGTGATCCAGAGTCCATTACAGGATATAGCAATACCTCTTTCAGGCTTTCAATGGGAGTACAGTAAGGTGATTTTGTACTAGTTAGTCGTCTTGTTTACCCCCTGTTTTGGTTCTTGTTCTCACCTTTTGCTTTTAATTCAGGGGAGTTTTCATCATTGGAGGCTACTGTTTCGTCATTTTGATACATATTTCAAGACGTACTTGTCTTATAGGAATGATCTTCTCCTATCAGATAAAATTCTAGAAGATGATAGTCCTTTTCCAAAGCATGCAGTTCTTCAAATACTGCGAGTAATGCAAACAATCTTGGAAAATTGCCCCAACAAAGGTTCATTTGATGGCTTGGAGGTATGTTGTGATGAACTCAGAAAATTTCTTTTAACTACAGCGACTTGCTAACTTGTTTAGGTCCTACTGGCTTGTGAGCTTTTGGGATGCTCTATCTATGTGCTTCTCCAATATTGTTTTATCTAATGCAATTCTGTCATTCTCCTTTCAGCATTTCAAGCTCCTACTTTCATCCACTGATCCTGAAATTCTTATAGCCACCCTGGAGACTCTTTCTGCACTTGTTAAAATAAACACATCTAAGATCCATGGGAGTGGTAAGTTGATTGGATGTGGCACAGTAAACAGCTATCTGCTTTCTCTTGCTCAGGGATGGGGGAGCAAGGTGGAGGGGTTGGGTCTGTATTCATGTGTTTTGGCAAATGAGAGAACACAGGAGGAAGGGCTAAGTTTGTTTCCATCCAACATAGAAAATGATCATGGCAAGTCTCAACACAGGATTGGTTCTAGCCTTTATTTTGAATTGCATTGGCTCAATACTCAAAACACTGAAGAAAGCAGTGCAAGTTCTACTTCAAGAGTCATACACATTCCAGATCTACATTTGCAGAAGGAGGATGATCTGTTAATAATGAAACAGTGTTTTGAGCAGTACAATATACCTACTGAGCTCCGATTTTCATTGCTAACTAGAATTAGATATGCGCATGCCTTTCGGTCACCCAGGATATGCAGGCTGTACAGCAGGATTTGCCTTCTTGCATTTATTGTGCTTGTTCAGTCTAATGATGCTAATGATGAGCTGACATCATTTTTTGCGAATGAACCAGAGTATACAAATGAATTAATCAGGATCGTGCGGTCTGAAGAAACCATTCCTGGAACTATTAGAACTCTTGCAATGCTTGCATTGGGAGCTCAGTTAGCTGCTTATTCAGCTTCTCATGACCGGGCACGAATTTTGAGTGGATCCAGTATTAGTTTCACCGTAGGAAATCGAACGATTCTCCTGAATGTGCTCCAGAAGGCAGTTTTGTCACTGAAAGGTTCTAGTGATCCATCATTTCTTGCCTTTATTGAGGCACTTCTTCAGTTCTATCTGCTTCATATTGTGTCATCCTCTGCATCAGGGAGTAATATTAGAGGATCAGGAATGGTTCCAACCTTTTTACCTTTTTTGGAGGATTCTGACCCAAATCATATGCATCTTGTCTATTTGGCTGTAAAAGCTTTACAAAAGCTTGGTAGTTCAGCTGTGTCATTGCTTAGAGAACTGGGTGGAGTGGAGCTTTTGGCTCAGAGGCTACAGATGGAAGTGCATAGAATTATTGGTATGTCTGGTTCAAATGAAAATTCAATGGTCATTGGTGAATGCTCAAGATACAATGATGACCAGTTGTATTCCCAAAAGAGGCTTATCAAGGTGCTTTTGAAACTTGGCTCTGCTACATATGCCCCTGCAAACTCTACACGACCACAGAACCCTCATGACAGTTTTCTGCCTGGAACGTTGTCACTCATATATGGGAATGCAGATAAATTTGGAGGTGATATTTACTACTCAGCCGTGACTGTTATGAGTGAAATTATCCATAAACATCCAACTTGTCTTCCTGCTCTTCTTGAACTGGGTCTTCCAGATGCCTTTTTATCTTCAGTGTTATCTGGACTACTTCCATCTTCAAAGGCTATAACATGTGTTCCAAATGGCCTTGGTGCCATTTGTCTTAACCCCAAAGGCTTGGAGGCAGTGAAAGAAACTTCGGCATTGCGATTTCTTGTCAACATCTTCACCAACAAGAAGTATGTGCTGGCAGTGAATGAAGCAATTGTTCCTTTGGCTGATGCGGTTGAAGAGCTTTTGCGCCACGAATCTTCATTGAGAAGCAGTGGTGTTGATATAATCATTGAAATTGTAAATAAAATTGCTTCCATTGGAGACAGTAGTAGCTTTTCCAGCTCATCATCCATGGAAAAAGTTAATGGGTGCACTGCGATGGAAACTGATTCTGAAGATAGAGGAAATGAAGAGCATTGTTGTCTGGTTGGTGTGGCGGATTCTGTAACTGAAGGAATCAGTGACGAGCAGTGTCTCCAATTGTGCATTTTGCATCTGATGGTTTTGCTTCATAGAACAACAGAGAATGCAGAAACATGTCGCCTGTTTGTGGAGAAATCAGGAATTGAGGCTTTACTGAAGCTTCTTTTAAGGCCTAGTATTGTACAGTCATCTGAGGGGATGTCTATTGCTTTACATAGCACCATGGTTTTTAAAGGGTTTACTCAGCATCACTCTGCTTCTCTTTCACGTGCCTTCTGTTCTTCTCTTAGGGAACATTTGAAGAAAGCTTTGACTGGATTTGGTGCAGCTTCAGGGTCCGTGTTACTGGATCCCAAGATGATGCCTTATGATGGAGTCTTTTCCCCTCTTTTCCTTGTTGAGTTCCTTCTATTTCTTGCTGCTTCCAAAGATAATCGCTGGGTTAGTGCTTTGCTAGCAGAACTTGCAAATGGCAGCAAAGATGTTCTGGAAGACATTGGTCGTGTCCATCGTGAAATTTTGTGGCAGATTGCTCTCCTTGAAGATGCCAAGGTTGAAATGGAGGATGATGGTGCTAGTTCTAGTTCTACTGATCCTATGTCACAACAACGGGATTCTAGTGCTAGTGATACTGAAGAGCAAAGGTTGAACTCCTTTAGACAGTTACTTGATCCATTATTAAGGAGAAGGACACCAGGATGGGGTATTGAGTCCCAGTTCTTTGACCTCATAAACCTTTATCGTGACCTTGGACGTGCTACTAGCTTTCAACAGAGGTTGGTTATTGATGGTTCAAACATGCGTTTTGGATCCAATCATTCTACTTCATTGGATGCTTCTGGATCTATCAATAGAAAGGAACATGACAATCAGAGGTCCTATCACACCTCTTGCTGTGATATGGTGAGGTCACTTTCCTTCCACATTACCCATTTGTTTCAGGAGTTGGGAAAAGTAATGTTACTTCCTTCTCGTCGTCGAGATGACACTGTTAATGCATCCCCTGCATCAAAATCTGTTGCTTCTAGTTTTGCCTCTATTGCGTTTGATCACATGAACTTAAATTCTTCAGGCTCAGAATCCATATCGACAAAGTGTCGCTACTTTGGTAAGGTTATTGATTTCATTGATAGTGTTCTTCTAGACAGGCCCGATTCTTGCAATGCTATTATACTAAATTGCATATATGGCCGTGGAGTTGTTCAATCAGTTTTGACAACTTTTGAAGCTACCAGTCAATTACTATTTGCAGTTAATAGGCCTCCAGCATCTCCAATGGATACAGATGATGGTAATGTGAAGCAGGATGAAAAGGAAGATGGAGATTATGTGTGGATTTACGGTCCATTAGCTAGCTATGCTAAACTTATGGATCACCTGGTGACATCTTCTTTTATTTTGTCTCCATTCACCAAACACCTGCTTGTGCAACCACTTGCGAGTGGAGATGTATCTTTTCCAAGGGATGCTGAAACTTTTGTGAAGGTGCTTCAGTCCATGGTGCTTAAGGCAGTGCTTCCAGTTTGGACTCACCCACAGATTACTGATTGCAGTTATGATTTCATCACCACAGTTATATCTATCATTAGGCACATTTACTCTGGTGTCGAAGTGAAAAATGTTACCAGCAACAATAGTGCTCGCATTACTGGGCCCCCTCCAAATGAAACAGCCATAGCAACAATTGTAGAGATGGGATTTTCCAGGTCTAGGGCAGAAGAAGCTCTGAGGCAAGTTGGATCTATTAGTGTGGAGTTGGCAATGGAGTGGTTATTCTCCCATCCAGAGGAAACCCAGGAAGATGATGAACTTGCTCGTGCACTTGCCATGTCTCTTGGGAACTCTGAAACTGACCCAAATGTAGATGTTATAAGTGACAGTAATCAGCAACTTGAAGAAGAGATGGTGCAACTCCCCCCTGTTGAGGAGTTGTTGTCAACCTGTACAAAGCTGCTTCAGATGAAGGAACCTCTAGCATTCCCAGTTAGAGACCTTATTATATTGATATGCTCCCAAAATGATGGTCAATATAGGTCCAATGTAATTTCCTTCATTCTTGACCAAGTGAGAGATTCTAGCTCTGCTTCTGATAGCAGAAACAATTCTATGCTCTCTGCTCTTTTCCATGTTCTTGCTTTAGTTCTTCATGAGGATGTGGGGGCACGGGAAATTGCCTCAAAGACTGGACTGGTAAAACTTGTGACTGATTTACTTTCAGAGTGGGACTCTGGTTCAGGAGACAAGAAGCATCAAGTTCCAAAGTGGGTAACAACAGCTTTCCTTGCTCTTGATAGGCTACTTCAGGTGGATCAAAAATTGAATTCTGAAATTATTGAGCAGATGAAAGGGGGCAATGTTGGTAGCCAGCAGACATCTGTCATTATTGATGAGGATAAGAAAAGTAAGTTGCATTCTTCATTTGGATCTCTAAGACATATAGATATTCATGAGCAGAAGAGACTGATTGAGATTGCTTGTAGCTGTATAAAGAACCAGTTTCCATCAGAAACAATGCATGCTGTTCTGCAGTTATGTTCTACTCTGACTAGAACCCATTCTGTTGCTGTTTGTTTTCTTGATGGTGGGGCTCTAAGTTCACTTCTTTCATTGCCGACAAGTAGTCTCTTTTCTGGGTTTGACAATATTACTGCTACCATTATCCGTCATGTCCTTGAAGATCCTCAAACCTTACAGCAGGCAATGGAAGGTGAGATAAAGCACAGTCTTGCAGCTATGGCTAACAGGCATTCGAATGGAAGGGTCAGCCCACGTAATTTCCTTGTCCACCTAAGTTCTGTCATTTCTCGTGATCCAGTAATATTTATGCAAGCTGTCAAATCTGTCTGCCAAGTTGATATGGTTGGTGACAGACCTTATGTTGTTTTGATTAAAGACGGTGACAAAGATAAATGCAAGGAGAAGGAAAAAGAGAAGGACAAAGCACAGCAAAATGATGGAAAGGGTAATTTGTGCAATATGAATGCAGCAGGTCCTGGGAATGGGCTTGGAAAATTTAATGATTCAAATTCTAAGTCAGTTAAAATACATAAAAAATCTGCCCAAAGCTTTGTAAATGTGATTGAGCTTCTTTTGGATTCAGTTGGTGCTTTTGTACCTCCCTTGACAGATGATATTGGAACAGAGGTGCCCGTTGATGGGCCATCATCAACTGATATGGAAATTGATGTTGCTGCCATCAAGGGTAAAGGAAAAGCCATCGCAACTGTGTCTGAGGAGAATGAAGTTTCTGGCCAAGATGCTTCTGCATCACTCGCAAAGACAGTATTCATCTTGAAACTTTTGACAGAGATCCTGTTAATGTATGCTTCATCTGTTCAGGTGCTGCTTCGGAGAGATGGTGAAATTAGTAGCTGCAGGGTCCCTCATCAAAGGGCCTCAACTGGTTTATCCACTGGTGGAATATTTCACCACATTCTTCACAGGTTTATTCCATATTCCCAGAATTCAAAGAAGGAAAGGAAAATTGATGGTGACTGGAATTATAAACTAGCAACCAGAGCTAGTCAATTCCTGGTTGCATCTTGTGTGCGTTCTGCAGAGGCCAGGAAAAGAGTCTTTACAGAGATTAGTTGTATTTTCAATGGCTTTGTTGATTCTTGTGATGGTTTCAAACCACCTAGCAGTGATATGCAGACTTTTGTTGATCTGCTAAATGATATACTAGTTGCTCGTACACCCAGTGGTTCATGCATCTCAGCTGAAGCTTCTGCCACTTTTATAGATGTTGGTTTGGTTGCATCGTTAACATGCACCCTTGAAGTGTTGGATTTGGATCATACTGAGTCACCTAAAGTTGTCACAGGGCTCATCAAAGCTTTGGAACTTGTAACCAAGGAGCATGTTCATTCTGGTGATTCTTCTGCCATGAAAGGTGAGAATTCTGTCAAATCTGCTCATCATAATCAGACTGGGGGAACAGATAATATTGTTGATGCATCACAGTCCATGGAAATGGCATCACAGTCCAATCATGATGCAGTTGGAGCTAACCAAGTTGAGTCTTTCAATACTGTTCAAAACTATGGTGGGTCTGAAGCTGTTACAGATGATATGGAACATGATCAGGATCTTGATGGGGGTTTTGCTCCTGCTACTGAAGATGATTATATGCAAGAAACCAATGAGGATGCAAGAGGTCTAGAAAATGGTGTAGACAATGTGGGGATTCATTTTGAAATCCAGCCCCATGAACAAGAAAACCTCGATGATGATGATGGTGATGATGACGATGATGATGATGATGATGATGAGATGTCTGGAGATGATGGGGATGAAGTGGACGAAGATGACGATGATGATGACCATAATGACTTGGAGGAAGATGATGTACAACACCTGCCTCATCGTGACACAGATCAAGATGATCATGAGATTGATGATGATGAGTTTGATGATGAAGTGCTGGAGGAAGATGATGAGGATGATGGTGATGATGAGGGTGGAGTTATTCTAAGGTTGGAGGAGGGTATCAATGGAATGGATGTGTTTGACCATGTTGAGGTTTTTGGCAGAGACCACAGCTTTGCCAATGAAACTCTTCATGTAATGCCAGTTGAAGTTTTTGGTTCTAGACGTCAAGGACGTACTACATCAATTTATAGTCTTTTGGGGCGCAGTGGTGAGAATTCGGCCCCCTCAAGGCATCCTCTTTTATTGGGACCTTCATCACTACGCACAGCCTCTACATTGCAGTCAGGTGTTTTTCTGTGTTCTCATAGTATTTCTTGTTTTTAAGATTTTGTTTTAAACTTAATGCTTATTAATTTTGTACTTCTATGTGCATCTATAATTTTAACAACCCCCCACCTCTCTCTTTTTTGTCCCCCTGCAGAAAATGCCCGTGATATGATTCTTCCAGACAGAAACTCAGACAGCACCTCATCACGCTTGGATACTATTTTCCGGTCTCTTAGGAATGGGCGTCACAGCCATCGTTTGAACTTGTGGGTTGATGAGAGCCAGCAAAGCAGTGGGTCAAGTGCAGCCACTGTACCACAAGGCCTTGAAGAGTTGCTTGTTTCCCAACTGAGGCGACCAGTCCCTGATAAATCTTCTGATCACAACACATCAATAGTGGAACCTCAGACCCATGGTGAAGATAGTGAGTTACAGGAATCAGCAGCTGGTGCAAGGCCTGAGATTCCTGTAGAAAACAATGTAAATAATGAAAATGCTAATGCTCCTCCATCTTCTGCAGCAATTGATAGCTCTCTCAATGCTGATGGGCGACCTGCAGTAAGTGATTCTCTACAAGGAACAGATGCATCAAGTATACATTCACCATCTGTTGAAATGCAATTTGAGCAGAATGATGTAGCTGTTCGTGATGTTGAAGCAGTGAGCCAAGAAAGTAGTGGTAGTGGGGCTACTTTAGGGGAAAGCCTTCGAAGCCTTGATGTTGAGATTGGAAGTGCAGATGGCCACGACGACGGTGGAGAAAGGCAAGGTTCTTCAGACAGAACTCCTGATCCACAGGCTGCTCGGGCAAGAAGAACAAATGTGGCTTTTGGGAATTCTACTCCTGCTGCAGGGAGAGATGCACCTCTTCATAGTGTTACTGAGGTTCCAGAGAATTCTAGTCGAGAATCTGATCAGGATGGTTCAGCTGCAGAGCAGCAGATAAATAGAAATGCTGGTTCTGGATCAATTGATCCTGCATTTTTGGATGCTCTCCCTGAGGAATTGCGTGCTGAAGTTCTTTCAGCTCAACAGGGTCAAGTGGCACAGCCTTCAAATGCTGAACAACAGAATTCTGGAGATATTGATCCAGAATTTCTTGCAGCCCTTCCTCCAGACATCAGAGCTGAAGTCCTTGCACAACAGCAAGCGCAAAGGCTTCATCAATCTCAGGAACTCGAAGGTCAACCAGTTGAAATGGATACGGTCTCAATAATTGCAACATTTCCTTCAGATTTGCGAGAAGAGGTATGATTTTCGTTGTAGCGTGGTTAAATGTTAAGTTGTAAGTTGAACATGTCTAAAACATTTTTCCTTGTTATTTTTTTCATCAGGTTCTCTTAACGTCATCTGATGCTATTCTTGCTAATCTCACTCCTGCTCTTGTTGCGGAGGCAAACATGTTGCGAGAGAGATTTGCACATCGCTATCACAATCATAACTTGTTTGGGATGTACCCTAGGAATCGCAGAGGTGAATCTTCTAGGAGAGGTGAAGGTATTGGATCCAGCCTGGACAGGATGGCAGGAAGTATTGTGTCACGCAGATCTGTTTCTGCTAAGCTAATTGAAGCTGAAGGAGCCCCTTTAGTTGGAAGAGAAGCACTTCAAGGAATGGTTCGGTTACTTCGCATGGTTCAGGTGCTCTGTCAGTAGGTTAATTTTCCCCTTTGATGTCAGTCCTTGATTTTGATCTACGAATTAACATCTTTAATTCTGCAGCCACTCTATAAAGGTTCATTGCAGAAGCTTCTCTTGAATTTATGTGCTCATAATGAAACCAGAACAGCGCTAGTTAAAATCTTGATGGACATGCTGCTGCTCGATACACGAAAGCCTGTCGGTTATTCAAATGCAATTGAACCACCATACAGGCTTTATGGTTGCCAGAATAATGTTATTTATTCTCGTCCTCAAAATTTTGATGGTAAGATATGATACAGACTAGTTCATAACCCCTAGTGATTCAACGTGGCTTGTCATGAGAACATTTTCATTCTTCTCTTTACTTTTTAAAGGAACAATTTGTCTTTGTGTAGGTGGATCCTTTACTTTCCTTTTTATTCTTCACGAGTTTCATATCTGGAGGATTTTTATGGTTTTGCCATCATTTGACTTGTAGTAGTCAGGTTCTAAATGGTTTCTTTTATTTTATCCTTTTCATTGTAGGAGTTCCTCCTTTGGTGTCTAGGCGAGTTCTTGAAATTCTCACTTACTTGGCTCGAAATCATCCGCATTTTGCTAAGATCTTACTTCAGTTTGGATTGCCTCTTCCTACCCTACAAGAGCCAAGGAATATTGATCAGTCACGTGGAAAAGCTTTGATGACTGATGAGCAGCGGGAAGGATACATTTCCGTTGCTTTGCTTTTGAGCCTTCTCAATGAACCCCTGTACTTGAGAAGTATAGCACATCTTGAGCAGGTGTTAAGTGATAACACTATTCTAGATATGTTAAGCAATTTTATGTGTTTCTGTTTATTATTTGCTCATTTATTTTTGTGCTTCAGCTGCTTAACTTGTTGGATGTCATCGTTGACCATGCGGAAAGGAAGCCCCTTTCATCTGAAAAATTGAGGGCATCTTCCACTGAACAAATGCCTGCTTTGCAAATTTCAATGTCTGATGCTGACATCAGTGTGGAGAATCGTGATGCTCCTTCTGAAGTTGCTGAATCACCTTTAAAGACTGCTGATTCATCTTCACCCTCAGCATCTGGAGCAACTAATGAATGTGATGTACTGAGTGTACTGACCAATCTCCCACGAGCAGAGCTGCGACTTTTATGCTCATTGCTTGGACGGGAAGGGTAAGTTACTCATCTACACAATGTATTTTTTTATTTTGCAATCTCTTCTGTCAGAAGTCTGTTTTTCCACCATTTATCTTTTGTGCTTCAATTGAAGAAAGGTCCTTGTTTTCATTCTCTGCAACTTGTGGAATTCTTGGGATTTTGCACCTGCTATAATTATGATCTTTTCATTGTCAAATTTTGAATATGATTTTTTGCCTTCTTTCCATATGCTCGGTCTGATGTTCTGTTTACCACCCAGTTTGTCAGATAATGCATATGGTCTGGTGGCAGAGTTAATGAAAAAGCTGGTGGCTATTGCTCCATGCCATTGTCATCTGTTTATTTCTGAGCTAGCAGACGCTGTACAAAATTTGATTAAATCTGCCATGGATGAGTTACAAATGTTTGGTGAAGCTGTGAAAGCTCTAGTCAGCATATCTTCTGATGGAGCTGCAATTTTAAGGGTTTTACAGGCACTTAGTTCTCTTGTTACTTCAATAACTGAGAAAGAAAAGGATCTGCAGCTGCTTCCTGAAACAGAGCGTTCTTCTGCTCTTTCTCTGGTGTGGGACATGAATGTAGCCTTAGAACCTTTGTGGTTAGAGTTGAGCTCTTGCATAAGCAAAATAGAGAGCTATTCAGATTCTGCATCGGATTTATTAGCTTCATTCGGGACTTCCACTTCAAGACAATCTGGTGTAACACCACCCCTTCCTGCAGGCACTCAGAACATCTTACCGTATATAGAATCTTTCTTTGTGATGTGTGAGAAGTTACATCATGCACAACCAGGTTCCAGTCATGATTTTGGCATGGCTGCACTTTCTGATTCTGAGGATGCTAGCACATCTACTGGCCAGCAGAAAACTTCTGGTCCTGTCTCAAAATTTGATGAAAGACATGTTGCCTTTGTGAAGTTCTCAGAGAAGCATAGGAAGTTGTTAAATGCTTTCATTCGCCAAAATCCTGGGCTGCTTGAGAAGTCATTTTCACTTATGCTGAAAGTTCCCCGCTTTGTTGATTTTGATAATAAACGTGCCCATTTCAGGTCCAAAATAAAGCATCAACATGATCATCATCATCACAGTCCTCTAAGAATATCGGTTAGAAGAGCTTACATACTTGAGGATTCATATAACCAACTACGGATGCGGTCAACACAAGATTTGAAGGGGAGGTTAACTGTTCACTTCCAAGGAGAGGAAGGAATTGATGCTGGTGGGCTTACAAGGGAATGGTATCAGCTGTTATCCAGGGTTATATTTGACAGAGGAGCGTTGCTTTTCACTACAGTGGGCAATGAGTCAACATTCCAGCCTAACCCCAACTCAGTCTACCAAACAGAACATCTTTCATACTTCAAATTTGTTGGGCGAGTTGTGAGTATCTTCTCTATTGAATTGACATTCTTTTTTTGTTAACTTTTTATTCACTTCCTAATTAAAATTTTCCAGGTCGGCAAAGCACTTTTAGATGGGCAACTCTTGGATGTCCACTTTACTCGATCTTTCTACAAGCATATCTTAGGGGTCAAAGTTACTTATCATGACATTGAAGCAACTGATCCTGATTACTTCAAAAACCTAAAGTGGATGCTTGAGGTCTGTCATTTGTCAATTTTCTGTATATTTTCTTCCTTTTTCTTAGAGGAAAAGGGAGCAATAGAGTTTAGTAGTTTGCTGGCAATTATCTTTCATGGTTCATTAGAGAAATTATCTTTTTGCACCTTCTTTTTCCTTACTTCTTTTCTTGATTGTTTTTTCAGAATGATATTAGTGATGTCCCTGACCTTACTTTTAGCATTGATGCTGATGAGGAGAAGCTGATATTGTATGAAAAGACACAGGTACTGATTTTAATTGATCCTTTCACGAAGCCCTTTGTGATGACACTATTTTGGTTATAATTATGTTCCACAAATATGATGCAGGTTACTGACTATGAGCTGATTCCTGGTGGTCGGAACATTAAAGTTACTGAGGAGAATAAGCACCAATATGTTGATTTAGTTGCTGAGCATCGTTTGACAACTGCTATTCGTCCTCAAATAAATGCATTTTTGGAAGGATTCAATGAATTAATTCCTAGGGAATTAATATCTATTTTTAATGACAAGGAGCTGGAGTTACTGATAAGTGGTCTTCCAGATATTGATTGTAAGTGTTGTAAACCAATTTATGTGATGTTAATTATGTGATGCAATGCTTTTTTTGCCACCATGATCTGAATATGACCTGATCTGTAATAACTGTCTCCCAGTGGACGACATGAGGGCAAATACCGAGTATTCTGGGTATAGTGCAGCATCACTTGTTATACAGTGGTTTTGGGAGGTTGCTCAAGGGTTCAGCAAGGAGGATAAAGCTAGGCTTCTACAGTTTGTGACAGGCACCTCAAAGGTAATTCAACACCTGAAATTGTAGATAATACTACTTGTTATTTGACATTTCATGTTGTTAACTGTAGTTCAACCCAAAGGTTAATTATTAAATGTTTGAATTAAGATTCAGGTAGGATAAAGTTCACTGTGAAATATTAACATGTTTATTTCTTCGACTATGTAGAGATGTAGCATAGCTCTCTATTAGTTTCTAAAATAATCTTTGTTATTGCTTTACATTGCTGTCTTAAATAACTTTTGTTTCATGACCGATCTCAAATCTCAATTGTTTTTCTTTGTAATTCACAGGTGCCTTTAGAAGGTTTTAGTGCACTTCAAGGAATTTCAGGTTCGCAGAAATTTCAGATACACAAAGCATATGGCAGCCCCGATCACTTGCCTTCTGCTCATACCTGGTAATCTGAGATACTTGTCTGAACGATATATTTGGTTAATCGTGCAACTTAATGATTTTTTTTTTTTTTGGCGAGTTCTGTCTTTTACTTGCAATTTGCGGCTTCAAACATTCTTCATTAGTAAAAAGCATTTCTTTGTGATCAATGCAGTTTCAATCAATTGGATTTACCTGAGTATCCTTCTAAGGAACATCTAGAAGAGAGACTGCTGCTTGCGATTCATGAAGCCAATGAAGGGTTTGGATTCGGCTAAAAGATTTCAAGCGGTAATCTGAGTCATCATGTAGATAAGATATATATGCATCGGGATCCTGATATGGGGGTATAAGGGCTGGGCTGACGTTGAATTTATGCATGTTAATATTAATATACTTGTACAGTCACATATTGGCTATAGCAATGGCTCTGGCAGTTTTAAATTTGCCATCGTTTTCGTTCATTTTATCCCTTTTCTCTCTTTCAGATTTGCCTGCCTTTCCTTTGTTAAAAAGAAACAGGAGAGGTTCACTGATTATCCGTGTTGTTGACTTGAGACCCTTCTATGTAGTCTTACATGAAATTTGGTCATTTTCTTACCTTAAATTGTACAATAATTGCATCAAGCTTATTACCACTTTTTGCTACGTCTTCTCTAATTTTTTATTTGATTTGTAAACTTGAACGAGTTTAATTGCTTAAGGCAAATAGTCTTATCTATTATTTGGAGTTTAGACCATCCCTCTAAGCTCAGGCCTTTCCTTAAAATAACAAAATTTACTCAATCCACAAATCAGAAAATGATTTAAAAGGCGAGTTTAACAAAATGGAGTAAAATAACAAAAAGGCGAGTTGTCATTAACATTTTTTTGGCCAAAAAATTAGCTTGATCAAATCAACCTAAAAATGATAAAAATAAGGTAAATTCAGTAGTTGACTATATATTTGTTATTAGTACTATATCACACTTGAGAGTAAAAGAACAAAGGATAACGGTAACACAGCTAAAATTACATCCCACTTCCCCATTATCTTAACCACATTTTCAACTTGTTGCTGCTCTCTCTAAGTCCTTTACCCTGATCTCGGTTGATTTTGTTGATGGACAAGGCTTTTTCAACAGCATTGACTGATTTTGTACTCCTCGTGATCCTATCTAATGCTCTAGATGGGTCAATTTTCCTCGTCTTGTTAGATTCAGTTAATAACATCTTCTTGTCAAGCAGAGAAGATGATGATAGTAAAAGATTGTTCTCATTCCCTTTACTCTGTATCTGCTTTTTTCTCCTTAACTCTCTAAGGGAATCAGTTCCTTTCAATAAGTCAGAGCCCACAGTCACTGTTCTTCTGCTATTAGAGTTTAAGCTCCTTAGACTTGGAGGATCCATGCCGGATACAGTTTCTATGCTCAATGCTTGTGTCGTGATGGGTGTCCCTTGTGAATTCTCTGCACAATATACCAGTCGCATAGTCCCTTCCTGGTGTTGTCTTAACTTTAGTTCAAGTTCATTAGCCTACAAAATTACGCAGAAAGGGTTTAGTTTTTCACTGCAGCATCCTGAACTTTATTTCCAAGTAACATTGAAAGAAGACAGAAAGAACCTTTTGTTGACGCAATAGTGATCCTCCACTTTCTCTTTCCATTTTCAGCTTGCTTTCAAGTTCTTTAACCTGTATCAACAGAATTAGATAAATATTAGACGTCCAGACAGGATTCTTCCGGAAATGGCAAATAAAAGAAAAGAATTGGACAAATATCTTTATTGCTACATAGCTTTACGTTTATTTGCGTTATCAATGAACTACCAAATTGGAAGTTGGCAGCCACTCTTGGCTGTATTTATTTACCATTTTCCTTTCAGATTAGACTTACCATTATGAAATTTTATGCGAAAGGAGTTAGAAGTTGGCAACATGGTAGAGGGTGGAGTTGATGGCATATATCAATGGAGTTGATGGCATTTACCAAGGGCTGTTGAAGTAAAAAACAATGTAAAAGAAATTGATGCTACTAAGCCAAGATTTTCATTGGTTACAATCACCTTTTGCTGTAGCATCCCAGAATGAATCTCAAACTCCCGTGTTCTCTCTTTCAATATGCCCTCAAGCTCCTTGACCTGTAAAGAATAATACAATCAATGAATTTAAAAGTGCAAAATTTAAACTTCGAGCCCTTTTAATTTTATAGGTATTAAATCTCTGGGACACTCTTTTTCTTTTCTTATTCCTTCGCTAAGTTGTCATATGAATAAGGGATTCAAACGTAATGAACTTATACTCAATGTCAGAGTTTCATTTAAAGCCAAAACCTTTCGCTGTAGAGTCGAGGATGCTGTCTGCTCACGCTCTTTCAGTTTGTTATCGAGCTCCTCAGCCTTTGGTGGAAATAGAAGTCAAACATAGCATATGATTACTTTGAATGAAAAAGGTCAAAGGATAAAAAACTGGATTATTCAATTGACAATCAACCTTTAGCTGAAAATTTGAGCAAATTTCTTCCTTCTCCATCATTCTTTCTGAAAGTTGCAACACCTGCCTCTCTAGTTGTCTACATAACTCTGCCTTGGATGCAAGCTGGTCTTCAAGTTCATTGAGCTTTTCTTCTTGGGTTTCGCAAAGCTGATCCCTACCTTTGGCTTTATCCTCTAAGTTGTGAAAGTTCTCTTCTGACTTTCTTAAAGCATCATCTTTTGACCTCAGTTCTTGCTTTGATTTTTCAAGCTTCAAATTGTTCATCAGGAATATAAGGGGAAAAAAGGTACACATTCAGGTTTCAGTAAAGAAAGAAATCCACTTCAACGTTCTTGTTTTATCTTTGATTATGTAAATCAAATAAACCATCAAAGCGCTTACCATCTGTTTCAACTTTTGAAGCTCAGCAGTGTCAACCTGCTTCTTTACTGGACCCAGCTCCACCCCTCGAACCCGACTTGCAAAATTTAAAGAACTTAGGGTCTCACCTAAGTCCTGCTCCGATGGGCTGATTTGTACAAACATCAAGGTTTTAGAATCACCCCCTAAAGCAGATTAATAAAAGCTTTTAGAAAAAGGCAGATAATACTTTTGTTTCGTTCATATGAAAAAAATTAATAACTTGTCATCATAGCAAGTGCACCATATTCTATAATAGAAGTATTTTCTTGTGAACTCTGAGCAGTGGTCATACATACAAAATCACATGACCTCAATTCTTTCTGGAGTCTAAATTTGAACTTTTTCTAAGTCAACTAATAGGGTATTCAAATAAGAAGATCTTTTCATGTGATTGCCTACCTAAGGAATCTTGGAGTAGATGTGTGAGCTTGGAATTCCTGCAAAATCCAATAGATAAAATCTGAGTACTCAGAACCAGTGATAGACATCTGGAATACAATGAGATGAACATCAAACCTATATGGGATGTGGCTGCTTTTGTTAGCCAAAGCAGAAATCACATCTCCTAAAGCGGAAAGTGATCTGTTAATGTTCTGGGCTTCCTTGAGCCGTTCTCCTTGCACCTCAGTTTTTGCTAGCCTTTCACTACCAGCCAAATCCACAAGCCATAGCTTGCTCTTGGTGCACTCACCACTAATCAAATTCTTTGCTCTAACCAATATGCGGAGCATGCTGCAAAAACAATAGATATATGAGACCTAAAACAATATCTTCTATAACATACAAGTTCTTTCCCTTTATCACTTTATACAGATACAGAGAACAAGAACAAAATTTATATAAATAAAAATAAATACGAAAATTGTTATAAAAGAGACCATTACATAATATAGCAAAAACCACTAATTTGCTTGTTGCCTTGAGCAAAAACCAGAGTTAATCATAAAAAAAGAAAGTTCTGGCAATACTAACCAATGAGATCGGCTACTATGCTCGTTCACATTGTTTGACCCTACAGCTCTTGCACTGTTTCCAGCCTGCAGGACATTCCAAACCTCCAGGATATTTTCGACTTTGGCTTCCACTATCCCAGGAACATGATGAAATCCTTCTGAAGCTTGCCTTATCTCCAGCCTAAAACATTAACAAGATCCATCCAATCAATGTCAATTATTACACTCACCACAGAACTATACCGAGCTGAAACTAATTGTTTGGTGTAAATAAGATTTTGAATTTACCTTTTCGATGTTGGTGCAGTTGCAAGCAAGTCTCTAATTTGCTCATTGTAGACTTCAAGCACACTAACAAATATACTGAATGTAGAAGTTTCTTTCCGCTCTTCGACAATTTTAAACAACTGCTCTAATGTCCTATAGTTTACTCCTCGATTCTGCTCTGTACCTTCCATGGTAAAAGTCTTCCCTGTCCCAGTCTGCCCATATGCAAATATACAGACATTGTAACCATCTAACACTGAAGTTACCATGGGGGAAGCATCTGCAAACACATCAACTGCACCAGCAGAAAAGTATTTGAGTTAAAATATGTTCTATTTTTCCTTATCCTCAGCTGAAACAATTCTATGAGTTATTTCATCTTCAAACATCCTCTGAGCTTTTGATCATAACTCAGTCAAACTATTAGGACCAACTAATTAATTTGTTTATTTTTTTGCTACAAACCTACAGTCAGAAAATCAATGAAACTGAAGTATGCATCATACAAATATCAAAACAGGTGATAGAAGGCAGTAATCACTTTTGAGCTGGCGATAGCCAAAGGAGGAAAAAGAGCTGACCTATTGGGACATATTTTCTAAAATACTAAAACGAAAATTAAGCTAACAAAATCTATTTATAATATTTACTGTTCTTTATGTTGTTAAGTATACCACATACCAGGGTCAGGATGCTTAACAGAGAAGGTTTGTACCATTTAATGGTGTTGTTATTCAAAGAACTTATTTTATAGCACAATACCTTGATCATCCTTAGGTGTATAAACTTGATGGAATTTGAAAATTTTCTTTGTGGAGCTGCCTGTAAGTATCCCTATATCACCATCCTTAGCTGCACTAAAATCTGCAACCGTTGCATGCCCAACTGAAGCCTCCTCCTTATTTAATGGACGGCACCTACAGAACACTCTAATGTTTCCTGTAAATTAAGATTAAATAAGCAATCTTCGGTTAGGTTCAATCGACACTTTAAACATGGAAAATAGAATGTGAAAATTTTAAACATCAAAACATGCCTTTTGCTTCCTCTATCTGGTTATGCAGCTTTTTCCTCATTGCCTGCTCCTCATTGAACTTCAGTTTTAGATCTTCGCACTGTGCCACTGCAGTTCAGAATCTTCAGATAGAGTATTAAGATATAGAGGTTTTTACAAAAGATTTAGTTGCTTGGTGAGACATACTCACCCAATCCTTGAACTGCAAATATCATCTTATTTAATTCTGGAATTGAATCAGTACAGTCATGAGCCTTATTAGAGAGTTGAGAATGCTCTCGCTTCATGATCTGAAAAGGATCAGTGAATATGAAACAGCCTCTTTGATGTTTAGGCAGGTTTTTCAAGAAGATTTCTGCAATTTGTGGACAAAATAAAAACTATAGTTTACCTTTATTTTTCTCTCCAACTCAATGATTGAAGCAATCCAAAATCTCTTATCACAGTCATATTTACTAGAAACATCCTTCAACTTTGCAGCTTCTTTTTTCAAGGCTTGATCTACATAAACATTAGGCATGATCAGAAGAATTTTAGTTTTCTAGCAAGAAGAACCCATAGGTTCTTAGCAACCTCCGCTTCCTAAATTGTCCTTCCATCAAAACTTTCGGATAAATACATCCTTACCTAAATACATATTTTGGAAGAACTTGTTGTCAAGTTCCATCCTGACCTTCTCTAGTTGCTCATTTGTAGATGTTAATGACATCCAAGCTTCATAGCATTCATCTGCCTTGAGTTGGCACAGATTCTTCAGTTCTTCGATCTTCTTTTCATACTTTTCTGTAGATTTCATCCCCATATGTTTCTTCTGCATACCACATGAACATAAAATGACGGTAAGCAATAATCTTTTGTACTTCAAAGGTCTCAATCTAAAGGTTTGTATCTAACCTGAGGTGACGATATTTCCATTTCAGCAGCACAATTGTTGCACACAAAATAATCGCATTTTACTTGAGATTCTTTATCCAGTTTAGAAGACAATAAAACAAGAAAATTAGCAAGTCAAGGACCTCCAGGAAATATTCATAAATATAGAAAACTAACATGAAGGAGGAAAGTTACCATGTGATTTCATTGCCCGTTTTATGCAAATCGCATTAACTATTGGACTTCCACAAACACTTTCAAACCTTATAACAATTGCCCTGTCGTCCTCCACGGAAACTCTAATATCTACCACTTGCAACGGCTTGTTTGCACCAACAATAGAGTATATATCAAGTTCAGACAATACCTGCCATTTTCACCAAAATGGAAAACAACTATTAATCAACAACACTGAACCAAACAACTTTATACATTAGAGTCTTATCTAATTTGACTTGCCTTGTCTTCTTGAATGAAGACATCAAAAACTCTCATTCCTTTAGGACCATTGGTGTTTACAATTTCTGAAAAATGAAGATCAACCAAATAGTCCCCCAGGGCAAAATCATTGAATCTGTAAGTGAAGTTTCCAAAACGAGCTGATTGATAAATGGATGGCATATCACCGCCATCATTGATGCTTTCATTGGTTCTTAAGACATCCCCTCCATGGAAAAAGCTATCTCCACAAACATCGATTGTGCACGTTCCCTTTTTCTCTACAGTTCCACCTCCCGCATTTACAAACATTACAGCATTGTCTGGATCAAAACAGAACTGTCGCTTAATAATAATAATAATAATAATAATAATAATAATAATAATAATAATAATAATAATAAACACAGGAAAAGAAAAAACTACAAGAAAATAAAAGGGAGTTTAAATTTTCATATTTTTCCTTTTTTACAGCAACTAACTCACGATTATAACAATTTGATATTAAAAAAATTTCCAAAGAATTCGAGATTCCTGGTTTCGCTTATTGCCTTACTTGTTCACAGCAACAAAAACAGACTCAAAGACATAAATCAACATTACAAACTCGGACTAAGAAAATACACTAAGAAACAAGAATTGACGACAAGGAAAATGAAAGTAAATTAGAAATAAAGAAAAAAAAACCTGTGAAATTGGAGGTAATAAAACCAGATTTAATCAATCTTGAACCAGAAAGGCAGAGTGTGTAATCTAATTCATCTTCTTCATGTTCATTCTCAGATTCAGAATTCATAGTATTTTTGGGATCTTCTTCGTAGTTATAGAAACTGCGAGGCCAAGAATTTGGGGTTAGGAATTTGGAGTGTTGGAGATAAGAGTTAGGGAATTGCGATTCTTCCATGAGAGAAGATCTGGAAAAAAAAAACAGGGAATTTCGAGTGGAGCTGTTTTTTAAAATCTTGCTCTGTTTCACTTTCTTTTTCTTTGCTTTTCACTTGTACCGAATTGCCTTAATTGCTTCGAAATTTGAATTTTCTAAAACGGCGTTTGAATTCTATACTTTTTTGACCGTTACTCACTTACTCTTTTAGTTGAGGTCCCAAGGCTCCCCGTGCCCGTGGGTCATATTGTGGGCCGCGTCGTGAGATAATGTGGGGCCCATGTATGGTCCAAAACTACTTTTCCATTTTTACCCCTCTAGTCTTAACTCGCTCCTAACTATTGACCCAAACCCAAGAAAGTAGAATTTCAAGGTCCAGCCAGATCCTTACAGAATGCTTTGTACAAGACTTGGCTCAAAAGCTGGGTTTTTTTTTTTTTTTTTTTTCATTTTTTCAAGAAGGAATTTGTGATTTGCCTATGTCATGAAGCCACCTATATACATATGGAAGGGTTAATATCGGGTCACAGAGAAAGTACGTGAAAGATAAAGCAAATAGACACATCCAAAGAACTTGGCCTAACTTTTAATTTACATTATCAGGACTTCAAATGGGAGCCTTACTGCCATTGGTTGAAATGTTCACGTTTTCTTGGTTCTGCTAGATCACAAGTTGCCACAGGCACCCTGAAGCAGTCAGTGATCTCACACGGTAAAGTTCCTCCTGGAGTTTTAAAACTCAACGGGGTTTAAACGCTTTATTCCAAATGCATACCGAAACCCAATCTGAGAGGCGGTATGCAACACCATGTGTTCTATAATTTCTAACCCCATAATATAGCTGATTGGCTTTAGTCACCTTCTTTTCCCCCTTCTTTTTTGGTTATAAAGTCAGAATCAGAAGTTAACGTCTAAAGTAAATCTTCCCTTGCGCATCATCCTTGATAATGTTGTGAAGGGCTGTCAGGAAAGGCAGCAGGCCACAAGACTACTTCACTTTCCCTAAGAACCATTCTTCAAAGATGATCAGCTGCTTTATTTGTTTCACGCCATGAGTGAGTAACCCGACAGTTCTCAAACTTAGAAGTTTCCAGAATTGCTTCAAACAGCTATTACCCTTTGCACCATATAGCTGCTCGCAATTAATGGTTTTCACAACACTCATTGAATCAGATTCAACCCATAATACTTTAATACCAAACCGGAAGCAAGAACAAGACCCCTTCAGATAGCCCATAGTTCAACCAAGAAAATAGCATCTTCAGGAGCTTCAGAGACAAAAGCACATAGTGGATTACCCTTGTAATAGCGAAGCAAACCACCAAAACCCGAATTTTCAGGACCTACGGATCCATCTGTATTTAATTTTATGCATCCTCTCTCTGGCTTCCTCCATTTACACCATCTAATTGATCGGGTGATGGATTTAGAAGGCCACTTCATCTTTCAATCTTCAGGTTTCCGAGAAAAACAATCTATCATCTTTCTTTGTCATTGAAGATGACTTGCAAGTGTCCCTCAATGGCAGTGCATCTGCTCTGTGTTCATCTTGGTATTGTGTTTCTTTACACATTTTTCACTTAAAGTACTTATCAAAGTACACAGCTCCATTCCTTTTGAACTCTCTTTGGATGGGTTGACCAAGTACAATTGACCTCTGTATTGTCAAAACTGAGATCAAAATTTCCCTGGCACAAAGAAATGTGAAAAGGAAAACGACTTCCATAAAAACTCATGATACCTGATTCAATCAAAACCTAGCACACCTTCACTGAAAAAAAACCTATGAAACTCCTATGAATTAAAGAAGTTTATAGAGTGAGAATAAATCTTTGCATCCTTTTCCCATTTCATTAATTTGTTAGCACGTTTTTACATAAACCATCCCTTTGTAGATGCCCCAACGTTGTAGTTTACTGTGCTTTTATCTACAGATGTACCTTCCATCGATTAATAATGTTACTCTAAAATCATCAACTACAAAACTACTTGGCCAGTGATAAGTATTCCAATTTTGACCCATTCTTGAGTCTGTTTCTATCAGCATCATCAACAATATCATTCTGTGCTTCAAATTCGATGCCCTTGTTCTCTCGGAAGAAATTGATATTCCATATTTTCTCTATAAAACAAGGTCTAATGAAATGCTTGAAGACATAAGAAGCACCACCCTTTGCATGCGGCCAGAAAGGAAACCTGCCATGATAAAAACAAAGTTGACTGAGAAAATCCTAGCGAACACTGAGATTAGCACATGTAAATATGCACACTAGTGGCAGGTCTCAACTCTTGTTCCATCAAATTATATAATAAGTTCATAAAATTTTCCGAGTTGAACTATAAAAACAAGCGAAAACACAATTAAACAATTTAAACTATCAATTTCAACTCTCAAAGGCAAGAATTACCATTTCAAAACCTTCCCCAGCGTCAGCTCCACCCTTGTAATCAAAGCAAACAGAATCCAGTATCTCAGACATTGCTTATTTTTTAAGGAAGAATTCGGGATCCCTACCTTCCGAATTGAAACATACCTACAATTGAAATAGGCGACACAATAAAATCAGCCAGACAAACACAGAAGCCAAGTCCCAGACGTTCAGAATTTAAAACCCACTTTCAGTATATCAAAACGTATTTGAGAAAAGTTTAAGACGATAGCCACTTACAAGGGATAAATTAAAGTGAATGAAGGCCTGAAGATCAATGAAAGTCAGAAAAGTAAACGTTGGTGACTTTGAGGCAAATACTTAATAAGCTTTAAAGAAAACTTGAATCAAACAAGCATAAGATCTAGTATCTTATCTCATTGCAGAAGGTTTAAAGACAATAAATAGACAAAGAAAAACATAATTGCATACCAACAGAGAACAGTGAAGACATTTGCTAAGAACTAGAGACAATTTTTTGGGTAAAATGGACAAATATTACTTGCCGAAACGAAGACCAATCGTCAACCGAAGCAAGTGCTGTGATGCTGAGTTCAGGCATTCGAGTTTAGAATAAGGGAAGAAAAATTCAGTACTTGTAATTTTTTATGAAGTTAAAGCGGGATAATTGGTTATGGCAACGTGATTAAAGATGTTTTTTTTTTTGGATGAATGATTAAAATAAACTTACAACAATCCTAAATAAAAAGAGGCCATAAGTTGTAAAACTTTTAAATTAACAGCAGTGGCGATCCACTTCAAATTAAATATATCCAGGCAATGAGGGGGCTCCATTACTTCCACTACTTTCACATAATTACGAATATGGTTTTTAACATATCGTTGCTCAATCTATTGAAAGTGTCCTCTGCCATTGTTACATCTCGCTGTAACATTGTCAGCTCAACTCTCTCTCTCTCTCTCTCTCTCTCTCTCTCTCTCTCATATGCATGGACATGATCACATGTTTGCATCCATGTCGCTACCATGCACAAAAATATAATTTCGGTTCACTTTGCAGTGCCTGGTTCGATTTACATTCTCTCCCTTGGATTGCCATATCTCCCTGATGGTGCAGGCTGAAGCCCCTATTTCCTGTTTGAAAGCTTGATTCTCATGTTGGGTCCTGTTCTCTGTAACATTTCGCCAACTTTGAAGGAAGGCTCAAAAATATCTTGACGTAACAAATTTACAGTTGATTAAGAGGTACATCAGAGATTCGACAAAACGCCAATTCAAATGTAAATACGACGATTCATTATGCTGAAGGGAGCATTTTTTCACCCTTTAGGGATAGTCTTTTTCATACATTACAGAATCCCCATGGCCTTGAGGCGTTGAATATTTCCTGCATAATTACTACAGTGTACAATACTATGATTGTTTTTTCCTTGAGATGATGGCTTCAGTTTTAAGTAAAATCAAAATAATCTTATTATCCGAAACCGGTAGCCTCTTCTATCAACCATTCCAATCGTTCGCTCACAGCATCGAATCCTCATACACTCTTGGATCCTCCTTGGTTAGATTCATTAAACCGATCAATTAGAGAACAAAATTTCGTTTCTTTCATATGTTAATTCTAAATAAATATAGGGTGCGGTGGACCAAAGATGATGCCGAGGCCCTAAAATACTAGTCAAGAGGGAAGCAACAGAAGAATTTACTACATAACGATTGTATTCCTATTGTATGTTTCGATAAAATGAATTGCGGAAAAAGAAAAATAACAAATGCTTCATACAAACCAAAACTTTATGAAATGCTTTCAACAGAAAACTTGAATGCAAAATTCCCGGGCTGACTTCAGATCCCCTTTCACATGTACATACAGTTTGTTGCCATTTAATGTTTCCTCTGCGAGCAGACAAAAATGTCAGAATTCTCAATGCTATATAAATCTGGGCGATACTTGATTTATAAATAGTAAATACAAGCCAACTAAAACTTTTACAAAAAGAAAATACTGTGCAAATACTCAATAAGCATTAGAGATAAAAAAGATAGAGCTGCAATTTGATTGATAAACTAAATATGTTTCTAATTAAAGCCACGTCCAGAAATGAGATCACTGAGGATTCTCCGACTTGCTTCTTTCAATAAATGAGGTGCATCAAGCCAACCCATAATACAGCAACCATTGGCTATAATAAGTAGTACCGTACACAAGTCAAATCCTATCATTGCAACTAGATTTATAAAATTACATGGATAAATTCAATCGCAACATAAGACTGAATAACTATCAGGCAGATACACAAGTCAAATCCCATCGTTGCACATACACAAAAAGTCAAAACCTATCATTGCGACAAGAATTATAAAATACATGCATAAATGCAATTCCCACATAAGACTGAACAACTGTCAGCAGAAAATGCAATCAGTTGGTGCTATTCATGTCAAAACAATTTACACATGGTTATGGAAATTCAGGGTAAATGACAGAGACGATAACATAAACATTCAAGCAACAAACCTTGCGCTTTTTGAGCTTCCTCATTCCACCATTACCATTACTGAAGTCAGTTGGCTGCTCATTGGTATCACCTCCCAATGGTAAAGTTTTAATTTCATCATAGAAACTGTCAGTCAGACCAAGCAACCTAATACAAACAAGGGATAAACAGGAAAAAAAAAAAGGAATTACATTTACAACCAAAAACTTAGCATGAAAGCTAATTCACTAAAATTTTCAGCCTGAAAGACACTAAGAGTAAATATGCATACCCGTTTCTTGACTTCTTCAAGTGTTTCTCTATCTTTTTGTCCTTCTTTGTAACAGGAGCACGAGTAAAAAGTTCTTCCTCTTGCTGTGCACGCCTTTCCATCTTTTCCATATATCTAGTGAGTTCTCTACTTTCCGTTCCAATAATTTCTCTAACCTGGAATAATTAGCAAACAAAAAAGTAAGCTGAATTCAAAAGTGAACCCGATTAATGAAACAAGAACAGTCTACCAACTAACCTCTTCAGGTCTTCCTTCTAAATCATCCATTATTTCCCTAATATAAGTGCTCCGTGAAGCTTTCCGCAAAGCTTCCTTTTCCCTTCTTAAAGCATTCCTTTCCTCTCTTGACATCTTATGATCCTCTTCCACAACTGCAGGGGCGAATTTGGGTGGTCTATAAACACCAATACCATTCTACAATACACAAACACAGACTTAATAAACAAAATAAAATTAAAGTTTCAGGAAAAAGTTGGTGAAATATTTAGCAAGACTAACCTCTGACATCATATCTGCTTTGCTAATAAGCATATCCGGGTTTGGGCGATAATTCAATGGATCCTCTGTCTTCTGAGGTCCATCTGATTCTTCATTTGAACCTACTTTCTGCATTGCACTCCCACTAACCCTTATAAGCTTTTGGATTTGGTATTGAAGTTTTTTGTCGATTGGCCTAATCTGTTAATAACCAAAAAAAAAAAAAAAAATTCAGACCACAACCTAGAAATCAGACAAATACTAAACAGACAAGGAGAAACAAAAATCCTAAACCTTTTCAAGAAACAATCTAATCTCAACAAGACTCCTAACAACGGGATGTCCCTCAATCGAATATCCTTTTGCCTTGCGAAGTAAATAATAGACAAGTGATTGACAATAGTTCAGAAGCAACAAATGTTTGGCTTCCAAATAACTTATCCCATCCGCGGTCAGCAAGTTATTTGCTTTCACCTATCACGCAAATCAGTGGAAAATATCGATTTAAACAAAATAGAACTTCAAAAAAAAAAAAAAAAAGAAGAAAAAAAGTGACTGGCGAGTGGCCGAAGCTTCTTACCTTAGCGGTTAAAGCTTGTACTTTGGTAGTCACTACATCTAAGCCAGTTTTCATTTCTTTCAACACAGCAGCTAACTGCTTTGCTTCTCTGAAACCCAAAACATAAAACCAAATAAACAATTTTAAATTGCTATTACTCGGATGACAACGATAAAAGGAGAAAATTGATAATACATTACTTACTTTTTCAATCTTTCATTTTCGCTAGTGTTATCGATCTCTGCCATGGTTTATTGATTAATATTCACCTGTAATTTACGAAGCAACAACGGGCGCAACAGTTCTCAGGCGGAGATATGAAATTGAAGGGTAAGCGCCGCCGGCTAGGTTTGAATGACAGGAGGCACTCCAGTCAGTACAGAAAATAAAAGGTAATTTGGGCTGGATATAAGTTTTAAGCTTATCGTCCCAATGAATATCATTTGGTTTTAAATGCTTTAAACCCCTAGATGGGCCCAAGTATAATTAAAAAGCCCATACTTTAAAACTAGTCAGCCCCAAACTAATTAAGAGTGTTCATGAGCCAGATTAGCTCGGGTTCGGCTAATTCTTGTAAAAGTTTATCCAAAACCCGATTCATCAGTGAAAACACGTTTTTAGGCCGGCTAATATTTAAAAATGTTATAAATATTTTTAAATGTAAATAAAAATAATTAATAAAAATAATTCAGATCGAATCGATTGAATCTAAAAAATCTTATCTGAGGCCCTTTCTGCTAGGCTCGTTGGGTGATAGACAACCTAACTATGAATAAGTGTGAACCCAAATGCAAAAGAATTAAATTACTTTAATTAATACTATGCATAATTGTGGTTAAATGACTAAAATCTCGTGATAATTTTTCAATATAAGCAGGAGCATGCCATGAATGATTTTTTTTCTATGAATGCAAGTATGAAGTTAATATTGTGCATGGCCATTATGTATTAATTCTAGATTAATTTTGCCATTTAAAACGGTTGGCCTGATCATATTCATTTTCCTATATATTTTTCCAAACTCTTCACCTCTTTCGTCAGGCAGTTAGCAAGTGAGAGTGAATAGATTTTTTCAATATCCAAGCAAACAAAAGCAACCATGCCAAAGCCAAAGCCAAATACAAATAGGACTAAGCGGATTCAAAAGGAGTGGGCAAATATCCAAAAGGATAAGGAGATAAACAACATGTGCAGTGTTGGTCTCGTTGGGGATAGCCTCGACTTTTGGCAAGCTACAATCTTTGGCCAACCTGGTACTCCTTACGAAGGAGGTTTATTTCGTTTATCCATTAACTTGCCAAACGACTACCCAATCAAACCACCCAAAGTTACCTTCGAAACTAAAATTTATCACCCCAACATTAACAAACAGGGTAGCATTTGTCTTGATATGCTTAAAGATAAGTGGACTCCAGCTTATGAGGTAAGGGCTGTTATTATCGCAATTTGCTCGTTGATGAGTGATCCAAACCCAGATGATCCGCTAGAGCCTTCCATTGGTGCTGAGTACAAGCGTGACCGGCGAGCGTTCGAGGCTACTGCTCGTGCATGGACCATGCATCATGCTCAACCTTAAGTAATGAAGACTACTATAAAATAAGCAATTTGCATGCATGAAGGCTTGAAGTATATGCAATGTTTATTGGAATAATTTTAATGAATAAAAATTATCTGAATTTTATGCATGCTTGAAAACATTTTATCAATTCTATTGGTTGTGTTATCCACCTTTTCAATACAAAAACTTCATTAGTTGGATTATTTACAAATTTTTTTGTTAAGTACTAGCTTAATTATAAATCAAGAAACATAAGTTAAATTTCAAGATTAATAAATTTGCTTAGACCACGTTCGGTAAAAAACAATCTTTAACTTTAGTTGAGAATTAAAATTTTGAGCTTCAGTACGATGAAAATATCTCTCATTTTACAATCATGATTTGCCAAACCAAACCATAATATTGAATGTAATAAATTACTTATATATGGCTTTGAATTTAAGAGTCCGTTGGATTAGATATTTAGAAAATACATTTCAATCAGGACATTGAAAAGTCTAAAATCTAAAATCCAATTGTTTTGTTTGGCAAAAAAAAAAAAAAATCAAAATTAGGAGAAATCACCTCAAATTCTTTTACTTAAATCTAAAAAACCTCCCTAAATTTTATAATTTTATTTAAATAAATTATTATATTTTTATTACATCCAAACAAATTCTTAACTTTTAATTCAACCAAACAAACTCTCAATTTTTAATTTGCATTCAAATAAGCCTTTAATCATTATATTCAAATAAATCCTTAATTTTTAATTTCTACTTGAGTAATCGCTTAACATAATTGATCTTTTGTTTAAAATAAAAATTTATTTGGATACAAATTAAAGAATAAAAATTTATTTGGATACAATAAAAATATAAAGATTTATCTGAATAAAATAATAAAATTCAAGACCTTTTTTTTTAATATTTTAACCTTTAAAAATCTACCTAAAGATACGATTAAATAGATAGAATCCTAATCTTTCTGTTTTTTAGCCCGGCAATTCAGTTAAAATTGGAAAGATGGATAGTTATGAATTGGATAAAAAACACTGGTGTCTCGCATATTCTTCCTAATAGACTATCTCTCTTGTTTCAGAAAAGTGTTTTTTTTTTTCTTTCTTTTCTTTTCTTTCCAGTTTCCACTTGCACCTTTCTATCACGTCACTTCTTTTTCCTACCAAGCACAAAGTAGGTCTGGTACTAGATTTTGGTTGATAGGATAATATGGAGTAATTTTGCTTAAAGAGTAGCATGGACCTTTGAAAGTTGAATTTTCCTTTCATGTTGTGTCTTTTGGGTGGAGTTTCTGGTATTTGTCTCTTGTAAGATGGGGCATACCACTTGGCATATTATTGCAATGATGGGCTGCTTTATTTGCTGTCAACATATATGCGTTACTTTGTCCTGGAAGTGCACCTTTTACCTCTGTAAAATCTTTTAGTGTTAGTATGTGGAGAACCTGATCATTCCGAATCTTTTTAATTTAGTGTGGAGAGTGGTTTGCATTGGAAATAAATCTGAATGGATCAGGGGCAAGATTTAAGTATGTCTTTAAAGTTGAATTTCTTTGAGTGGAATATTTATTTATTTATATATTGGGTTAAATAATGAGTGGTATGGTATAGTTATTGTTTGGTATGTAGATTTGCTCTCATTCCTGATCTTTCTAGTTATAAATGGATTAGGTGGTTGTTTTTGAAGCCAATCCTCTGTACTAGAAAAAATTAAAAATCCTCTTTGAAAAGCATGAAGCCTCTCTGGTTTAAATGATCTGCTTTTGTATCAGTACTTGTTAATTTAGTATCATTTCCTGCTTTTTGTTCCGGCTACTATTTCGAGACCTACGTGCCTGGTCGTGGTGTTGATCGTATTTTATTTCTTGGATAATTTTCAGGGTGCTGTTGAATCCATATTAGTGGATGAAATTAAGCTCAGTTATGTCAGTCCTTGGTTAAACTTGGGGCTGGCATTATCTCTACTAAAAGCTCACGGAAAACTAAATCCTGGAAACCTCGCACATCAGGCAGGGGAGAGTGGATGGTTTTAGTTAACATTGCAAGATTTATGTCAGTTTCTATTACGGATTTGGTTTTGAAGGAAAATGGTCTTTGACCCTTTTTTTTTCCTTCTTTTTAAATAGTGATCCTCCTTTTCATAATTGATTTTCAGCGCATAATTTTTTAATGCTTTTGTGATGTGTCCGTGTCTGTGTGCGTCCTGGAATAAATGTTAAATGGGGAGGTAGGGAGAGTGGTGGGGTACAATGTGTAATGATATAAGCTCAGCGAATTGGTTTTCGATTGCTACCTTTGTTTTGATTGTAAGTTATCAAATAAGAAATTCAGTAATAACATTTTGTTGGTTCCTGCAATGCTGCATAATAGCACTTCTCTAGGCAGCTTGGAACCTCGATGCTGGAGTATGATTTTTTTTCTATATTTTGAATCTATTCTTATATCTCCCTATCCTACTACTTAAAGAGAACATTACGTGCATAAGTTCCCTCAAACCCGCAATCTTTTAAGTGTCAATTTATTTAAGAGATAATCGGTATATAATTTTCATAGACATGTTTGTTAGCTCATTTGATTCAAAAGAACTGTTAAAAGTATGTTCTTGTTCAGACACGTAATATCATGTATGCTTTATCATCTAGTTTAGGTTCAACAATCTCTGAATCCGCTAGTTTCACATAGATCCAATGCCAATTTATACTTTTATTAATTATCATTTTTGCTGTTGTCCTTTCATTTTTAAAGTTCTTATGCTCATCAACTTAATTGTATCTTGAAACTATGCAGACACCTGAAGCAACTGTTGAAGTTAAGGAACTCAAAGCAGATATATCTAAGTATGGTGGCTCCAAACCCAATCTGTTTGTTAAGCTATACATATTACCCATTTCTGCCCAGGCTAGTCAGCTGCTCTCTGGCATTATGGAAAAACCTTCTGCTCCTAGCATGGCACTTGTATATTTCTAAATCTTAAACATGCATTTATCTAGCAATTGACAGGTTGGTCACGTTAGATTTGGGTTGCTTCAAGTTCAAATTTAAAATTCAGTCCATTTTACATTTGGATCTTTTTATGTTTGGACACTTTTGCTTTAAACGTTGGACAATACTATTTTGGTCACTTTTGACCAGTTTCCTTCATCGTCTGAAGGTAAACACTAAACAGTGTTAAAAAGACTAAAGTCTAGATACGGCCTTTCATTCATTATAAACAAATTCCATAAGATTTCAACAGCTCCTAACTGATATGTAATTTCAAACTATTTGAGTTTCTAATGTTCATGGATTTTTTTTTTTTTTTGGCTCATAGCCTCATACATTTCCTCATATCTACATGATCTTAGTCAGGGCTCTTCTTTCATAAAACATTATACTTGGTTTAAAAAATAACTTAAATCTTCTCCCACATTGAACTTTTCCTTTATAAAATACATTTCTAGCAAGCAAGAAACTGCTTGTAACTAAAGTTGACTTCAATATCATGCTTTAACAAGAATCTCCAATCCTATCATTTGGGTTGCCAAAAATCACCATTGAAAAGCAACGTCTATAAAAGTCTCAGCCAAGAAAAACTAAGCATCTCACTTTATAATCTTTTATGTCCTAATAAAAAATAAAATCACATATTATAAACGGGTTAAAAGCATTCAAGCAGTTTTCCTAACAAATTGTACACGGATTCTTGCACTTATATCAACAAAGAGAACCTTCAGAGTATCTAATATCAGCCTGAAAGCAGCAGCAGCATGTCTTTCCCAGTCAACACTAGTCGATTACCGTACTTAAGATTCAATGTCTAGCCGGTTTTTTCCTAATTATGACAACTCACAATCTGCTATATTTGCCTCCATATAAACATCATAAACTTTGACCTGTACGAAGCATGAAGACATGAGGGAAACTAACCGGGTAAAGTGTGTATAATACCCCACATCTCCTTAAATTATTGGCGCAAAGCCATTTGTAACCTTCTAATCAAAACTAGAAGGAGCATCGAATTCTGTATCTGAAGGATTAGCAAGCTCAACCAGAGGTTCCTGTAGATCACAAAACTATAGCATGAGATATTGTGTACCGGAAATAGTATAATCCCTATTTTGGAGTTATTTTAGAAGATGTGAATGTGATAATATGTTCCAATTTAATTCGAAACTTTCATTTGTAGGTGGACCAGAAAACAAAATGTTTCAATTTCTGATCGGACCTATAAGAAGGTGGAACCATGTCTAAACAAGAACATTGTGCTGTAGGAATTGTATTAGGAAGAAACGGGGCATTTTAAATTTCAAAAGAATCTACCTCTTCGAACAGAAGAAGATGTTGAGCAGTGAACACTAATATTACAGACCTCACTAAATAACAGTAATGCTATACCTGCTCATCATCATCATCTGCAGAGGGATGGACAATCCCCATAGGCAAAGAGTTTGTAAGATCTTCTGCACTTTCATGCAAATCCTGCACCATGCGGAAATGCAAGTTACCAAGAAAGAGAATATATTACCTATTAGACTGGTTCACTAATTTATTTCAATTCTGAGGATTGTTCTGCTGAATCTTGGTAAGTTGCTTCAATATGTAAATAAATATCCACCTAAAACACAAAATATAAGATTTAACATTTAAGATATTGTCTCTTCTCAAAACCTATGCCCATATAAATCCTACCCAGCAGGGATGGCCCAATCAAATACAAGAAAGAATCCAATAGATAACACCAATCAATAAAAGGGGTGGCAGATATGAATTTGGCCTTCAAATCAATAATTATGGTAAAGTATCCACCATGAATTGATAAATAAATACTTAAAAATCACATTTACATGTTACTAGAGACTGTTTGCAGGCACTACATTAAAGATCCATTAGGAAAAATCTGGAACCTTTTCTCTTAAAGCATACATTGTTCAAATAATTCCCTTTTAAGTCCACATAAAAGGAAGAAGTGCAGTACCTGACATGATTTTTTTAACTGGCGCAAAAATTTCATTTCAAAATAAAAACATGTAAATTCAAGATAAGTTAGGATCTGAAAACATACTTCTTCATTTGGATTGACAGAAGCATTATTGGATCCATCCATGATATCCTTTGAAGGATTTCCCTGCATAAACTTCATATCATGTTAGAAGGAAGAAACAAGTGACCGCCTTAAAAAACCTTGATCATAATATAGGAGAAGAGAATGTATGTACATTTTCATCCCGGTTACCAGAGAAGTCCCCTTCCATAATTGAAGGCTTGACATCAATTGGTGTTTCCTGTATACCATTTATATAATTCATTCAACAAATCTTGACCAAAGTAACAAGTAGTAAAAATAAAACATTTGTAAAGTTGAAAATATTCCTGTGAAACTTACAAGCTCAGTTTGGTCCATGGAAATATTCCTTCCTCCTTTACTAAGATCTCTCAGTGTTCCCTGTACATTCAACAAACAGTTATCGGAAATGATAAATCACAAAAAAAAAAAAAAAAGAATAGTTGAAAATTATCACCAACATTAGCAACATTCCAAAGACTATTCAGACGCATAGCTACGCAAGATGATGCAACAATACTATGTAGAAAAGCATGCACTATCAACTTTTCAATAGAAATAGTAGATAATAAAACTAGAAAAGCAAGCATCATTAAGAAAAGCATCATCGATAACTAAATTAAACAAACCTTATTTGCCCACATAAGCCCACAAGCATTACATAAAGTCCTCGGACCAGCTGGGCCACGACGCATTGCTGGAGTCTTATTTTCGCTAACACCACAATGTTGACATTTCCGGACGCTAAAACACATCGAAGATAGAATTCTTCAAATGGTTCATCATGATAAATATTTCCAAATAACCTGGTAATGAGCAAGTTTGGAACTCACACAGTTTCTGGACGAGGAGAACCATCTTGAAGGCCAGTTTGTGAGGAATCCCAACTTGAAGTACTCGTACTTTCCTTTAAAGATGCAAACTGCCCATTTTTACGATGCATCCTACAAGGACAAACAGAGAAGAAGATTACAACATCATTATCAGCTGCACTACTACCACTTGTGTATATATATTGGGAAGCAATAATTACATTTAATACTCTAATGTATACGGCTCCTCACACCAACTCATCTCAACTCACTATTCTATTGGCATCATAAGAAAATAATTAGTACATAAAATTGTAAATTGAAATAGCCAATATAAACAGAGCACATCAAAATCCCAGCCTACTTTATGCCTGTCCCTTTAACAAGAGAGATGCATGACCACATGGAAGCTTCTTAAATTCAAACTTAAACAAGATCAACTGCTCCCTGTATTAGGCACACTTCCCACAATGGCAACCTATAACAAATGCCTATAGCCTTTACACTGCTATGAAAAATTTTGAATTGTTGATAACTCTTCTCTCATTTCCACTTTTAACTTCTACATCAAAGGACAACTTCAATCCCTCCCATTTCATAGGTTCAAAATGTTAAACTTCAAATTTTAATTGTAGATCTAAACAAAATAAGAACCAAAAAAAATTCATACCTTTGTGCAACCTCTTTCCGTACAGTATACCTAATTTTCTTGTCAAAACATCTTTCTTTCCTTTTCTCACGGAACCTAACCAAGGATGCTATTCGTCTTGAAAGATTTGAGCGTTTTGAAACATCACCTACACCCTGCCCAATATGGTATGTGAAACAAAAACACAAAATACGAATAATGGAATGCAATTACACATAATTATTTTAACATCAGCAATACCCCGTTATTTTGATCAAAAGGTACTTCAATTGTTGGAACACCAGTGGGGATATCACAACCCCCTAGGAGTAACAGCACAGCTTGCACCTGTTGCATACAATTCAACGAACACATGTACTTTAGAAAAAAGGGAAGATAATCTAAACCATTAAATCCATTTAAAGAATAGAATAGAAAAATAAATTACTTATTACTTGACCGACAAAGAAGAAGCACATATACAACAAAAACAAACACTTCCTCAAAAAGAAAAGAGGCCAGTTAAAACTCTAATGCACAAAATCCATTAAAGACTAGCTATAGTAAAATAGTAAATGGTCAGTAACTTCACTAATGGAGGATAAAGATTGAACAAGAAAAAACATAATTAGCCAATCAGAGTTGGATAATTTAACTCTAAGTCCAATTTTCCTACTAATCTCCTACTTAGAGCAGGGCATCAAAGCATGGAATCAGATTGTATATCAAAAGTTATCAGAAGTGATGATCAGCAAAGATAAAGTTGTTTTTCTTCCATAATTCAGTCGATAATTGTTCAAAAGAATTACCTTAACCAACTGTGGAAAGATCCATTAATTGAAACCGTCAACCATATCCTAAGAAATGAATTAGGCCTCTGCATATTAAACTTCTTATTTAATTTTCAGAGACAAGGCACTTTTTTTTTTTCTTTCAGCTAACTTGGTAACACTTCTCACGTCAAAACATTGATGGGGGTGAGTGCTAAAAAGAAAAACCCCATTACTTTAAAATAAGAAAAAAGGGGAAAAAGGAAATAAAAATCTAGCAGTCCGAATTTCAAATTTACTTTGCAAAAACAAACAGAATAAGCAGGAAAAGAAAATATTTTATTACCAAAATCAAACAAAAATAGTAACTACAAAGAAAGAACTTTTTATATGTTTGAAAGAGGATAAAAACCTTTTCAGGTGTAACAGCAGGGAACACGTAAACTTCTCCTTCAAAAGAGAGAGTAAGCTCGCTAGTTCTCGACGCCATAACAACGCCTCCACCATTAACGCCGCCTATTACTCCTATTCCATGCTCCGCCACATTCACGGAGTTGACATTCGCGTCCTCAACGTCATTCATGGTGTCATCTTCGTAGTCTCCATCGTCGTCCTCGATCTGTATCGTCCCTCGCGCGTGCTCCTCAAACGGACGCGCCTGCAGTGGCTGTGGATTCGCAGCAGCCATATATAAATTACAGCAAAAGGAACAACCAAAGGCCGCACCGTTCCAATTGTACCAAAAGTCGAAGCCCAGAGCTAACGATTATCACCTGTTTCATTGAAGAACCATGGCTTCCGTTCGGTTACTGGTTACACAAAATTTTCTTTTATATTTTTTTATCAATACTTTTATTTTCTAAACCCTAACCCTAGATAGAGTTTTTCTTAGCTTGAACAACAAGAAGCATCGAATATGGAAAAAAAAAATGAAAGAAAAAATTAAAAATAAAAAAGGGAAAAAAGGTTGAAAACTATCCTAAATATAGCTAAGATTTTCAGGGGGCGTGAACTCGTGTTTCCTTAGAGAGACAAAAATGGAATTTTTTTTTTTTTTTTAATTTTGACGGAAAGAGAATGTATTGCTTTGTTAAGAATTACTATTTGCAATATATAAAAAAAAAGTTGAAAAGGAAAAATAAAAAGCGGATTTTGATTGGGTTAATTGCGGGACTACGGATTTTAGGATACGTGGGGGTATAGTGGGGTCCAATTGAGTTGATGGATCACATCGGATATGTGGTGATGAATGATGAAGGTGGGAACCAATGAGGTGGCAATTTAGGAAACCAGTAAAAAGAAAAATCCAACGGCTGGTTTAAAATGACAGCGGGCGTGCGGTGAGGATTATTTTAAGGGAGATAACGGGGGTGTGTGGGCTTTTTTTTTTTTTTTTCCAAAAAGTAACTGTAATGATTATTTGGAAAAGAGATTGAAATTTGGAACTTTTGGATAGTGTGAGGCCGTATCAAATTGGATATTCGTAATAACAACATCATTGTTCTAACTTTGTTAACTTTTAATTTATTTTTTTATATTAAGTAGTAATATTTTATTTTTAATTAATAAATTAAAATCTAAATTGTTAGTGTACGATGATTGAAAAACATGAGATGTGAATAAAATGCCGAACTAAAATGCTTAAAAATATTAAAATGTAATCTTTACATGAATAGGGTATTGGCAAATTGACAATATTATAAGATATAATATTCTTCTTTATTGAAATTAACATGTCTTATTTTAAATGTATATATTTAATAATTTATGAATTTATATTGTATAAAATATTTATAATTTATGTATTTAAATCATATTTGATAAAAAAAATTATGTATTATAATTTATTTCAACATAAAAATAAAAAAAATATATTTTTATTTGTATTTGTTAAATCTATATATAATTTTTATTAACATTTTAATTTGTATTATCATTGTATATATTTTTATATAATTTTCATAACATAACTTAAATTGCCAAATAACATTAGATGCTCCGATATCTTAAAGATGAAAAGTATATTTATAAATGTCAAAGAGTAGAGTTTCTACTTTTTTACTTATGCACTCTGAATGCAACTTGCTCGAAATTCTGTCAATGGAATCAATAATGTAAAAGTATGATGGTGGGTGGTGGCAGCTACGTTATTATCCATATAGAAATTAAGTCGGAAGGACCTTGGCCAAATGGTTAAGGTTCTTGATGGAGACATAGAAGGTCTACGTTCGAAACCAAGCTCTTCCATTCCCTAATGTTATCCCGTGGACAAAAAAACATAAGAGTTGAAAATAGAAACACCCAGAAAAAAAAAAAAAAAAGCGCTTTTAACCAGCAAAAATCCTACCATCTAGTTTCAATTGTTCAGCCAGGCCAGATATAATTTTTTTTTTATTTTATTTGAGAAGGTATTTCTTCTAGTTTCCACATTGGCAAGATACCTTTGGGCTTTTGGACATGCTAGGTGTTTGTCCACATCCTTTCCAAATTTCTACCAAACCCAATGCAGCAGCTGCTTTAGAATTCAGATAAGGAATTTGTTCGCCTTTTAAGGGGGGTGGGGGAGACGGTGAGTGGATAAGGGAATATGGGACAATGCGAATGAAATCGACACGACTTCCAACCTCAACAGGGTAAACCAAAGGAGGACTACGAAAGAAGGATCGCGAGTTTGAAGGTCAAGAAAAGCACACTACGCTGTTGGAGCTCAGGTCAACGAATAATCAAAATCCAAGAATTAAAGAATACAAACAGAGCTACCACCACACTATGCTTCACATCAAGACATTCCATAGTTGATTGTCAGGTTGGCTGGCAAATGGTCGGCCTTGTTGCCTTCAAATGGACAAAACAAAAAAGGTATCTATAAATTAACCAACGGTGAACTAGATCCCCTTTAGTCTCATAAGCACCAGGTTCACCATTCTTGGGAAAATGATAGAACAGGACAAGGATCTGACAAACAGAGAATGAAAATATAAACTCCAATTAATCTGATAATAAAAATGATTATCCAGCCTTTACGTTAACTAAATATGCATTTTGATTGAAATATAAAAGAGGCTTAGATAGTCTGCCATTCAGAACAACTGTTCTCGGGAGGGATTAAGATATTGGAGCATATGGCCCATCAAAAATTTCCAAAGGTAGATAGTTGAAGCTTTTCTGGTGAAACATCCGGAGTAGGTTTCTCTTAAAGAGGTAATGTCATGCAAAAGTACTAACTCAAGGACTAGGAGGAGAAAACCTCGTATATTGATCAAGGCAACTATGATTTCTGTACATATGAGACAAGTTTGAAATAAACTACTAATCAAGATCTAGCTGACACACTGACCATATTGGCACAGATGATTAGTGCTCAGCAATTAGAGCTGAGCCATCACCATTTGAGAAAGAAACTACATTGCTTTGTGTAGGGATAGCAGCTCCAGAATCAGAGTCATTTGCTTCACTTTCTCCCTATATCAGAGAAAAATGCAAAGCCACGTTTATGTCACAGAAGTATAGGGGGTAAATTAGAACAAAGGGTCAAACAGAGCCAAAAAACAAGTTTATATGTTAAGAAACATGCCTGCTCAACTGGAGTCAGGGAATGATCCCGAGATTTCTTGGGAATATCCCTCAAAGTACCCTGCATGAAGTTCAAAAACTCAAAATATGTACCATGCTGAATGTACGGCAGAATGGAAAGCATTGACACACATGTAATACTAAAAGCAAATATAAAAACAAATGCTCATAAAGAGACAGTGGATAAAACTTGAAGACAAGAATCAATACTTGAAAGGTAAACAATGGGGAAGGGTTAGTGGGAGGGAATTTATTTCCTGTCCCCGCCACATTGGCAGACCATCCCAATTCCCATCCATGAATCAGAGACACTGTTTATCCCACCCCTGACAGTGAGAAGAGTTCTTATCTGTCCCATCCCCTAAAAATGGATAAGAGCAAATTACTTTTCTTGATAGTGAATTTGTTGTGTGTGTGCATGAGAAGAGAGAGAGAAAAGGGGGAAGGGTGTCACAGAAAAGGAGAAAGCAGAGAAGTATAGAAATATAGAAGAAGAAAAATCCCAGACACTCACAATATAACTAAAATCACAATCTTCTGTCTACGTAAAAGAGATAAACATTACATATGATATAATTGCATAAAGTGCAATGGGCAGGCCAGGGACAGGAACCGCATTCCCCATCCCCATCATGAGCAACCCAGTCAAGGATTAAACCGCATTCCCCGTCCCCCTCATTCTGTGCATATGTATTTTTTCATGTAGAACAGCAGCAGAGGGGGAGAGAAAAGGGAGGGGTGGGGGGAGATACTTAATTCCTACCAAAGGCTAGAGATCAATAGGAAACACAGTCAAAGTAAATGAACTAAATGAGAAAATTAAAGACCACATGTTAGATGCAGGAGGTATCTTAAAGAGTATGCTGATCGAGGTAGGTTGCAGAAGACTCATTTGAGACTGGATCTTAGATTAAACACAATATCTAGGTAGAAAGCAGGGAATAGGGCTTAGTATTTGGGAACTGGGATATAAGATTGGGATATATATTCCCGGGTGAAAATTAATTTAGAGCAAATAAGTAAACAAATTAAACCTATCCCTTGGCAATAACTTTATAAAGTGAGATGCCACTTAACCTTTCATTGGTAAATTAATTGCAATCAATTGAAAAAAATCTTCAAGGTGCAGTTAAAAGTGATTCATGCATCTAAAAGTAACCAATGTATGAACAGAAATACAATGGCAAATGTAGCAACAGAATCATGGGGCAGCAAATTTTCTCAAATGTAAATGAGAAACAAGGACAAAGTGAAGAAATGTGAACTATCAATTACGGCAGAGACACCAACCTTGTTTGCCCAAAAAAGTCCACAAGCATTGCATAGAGACCTTGGACCAGATGGACCACGCCGCATCATTGGTGTTGCCTTTGAGCTAATGCCACAGTGCGTACATCTGGACAAGTGAGAAAATGACATTATATGACAACTCCAATTATTATAATTTATATTGAGATTTTACCAGAAATGAGATATATAATGCTGTATGTATGATGGTAAAAAGGAAACACATTTGCCAGATCTTCATACAAAGAAAATGAAAATAATAACATCTGGAAGGTGGTATAAAACTCACAAAGTATCTGGTAGGTTATCATCATCCTGAGACCAGCTGTAAGATCCATCAGACTTCTTGGAAGATGTAAATTGACCCTTATTACGCTGCATCCTGAAGCACTCACAGAAATCAGAAACATGAACATACCAAATATGGAACAAATAAAAAAAAAATTCAACAAGGACATATGGTCCATAATGAGTTTTCTAGATTCCTTTTCAGTTAAATAAAACACCCTAAGATAAGACATTAAAAATTTGGTTTCCATGAACTCTATTATATATATATATATATATATTTCTAAATTATGCTGTTACTTAATCATTGCTAGAGATGTAAACTTCCCTAAAAGGACAAAAAGGGTGTCCTCTCCCATTTGTCCATGTAGTACTCCTATTGCACCTAGACCAGCGAATTGAATGTTGAAGGAAAATAGTACTCTTTGCCATTGTTTGAATTCTTTAATTTCTTTTCCCTTTTGTGAGACCCTTATTAGACTTCATCCATTTCCTGTACATAAGAAGTATGTCTAACTGAAAACAGTTTAATCAGTTAAACTTGCCCGAGTGTAACAGTTTAAACTGTTGTCTCTGCTTTAGAATATAGATCCCCTAAGCCACCAATATTTTTAGAATAATAAACTATTAGTGAACTGAAATTGCATTGTTACACACAGCATCCTCACTCTAGATCATGAAATTATAAATATGAGTTTATACAGGTTCTCTAATTGAAAATTGTATTCCAAAGTAGTTGTTTACAAAGTAACAGCTTCCTCTCATTAAATAAACACTGCATGAACTTATAATCAATTTTAAAGACACAGTGACATGAATATACACGCAAGATTACTGCTTACCCCCCGTAGATATTATGCTCTAGCAAATTTTCTTCACTGAGTTTGATAATTTTGTAGCAAAACAAACAATGCTGAGGTCAGTCACAAGCAACAAGACCATCAATCAATTAATTATTAAACTTGGTAATACTAAACAGTTGGAAAAAATCATCCTTATACAGTCTGACGTTCCATGAAATACTTCCTGTTAACTCCTGATTTGTTAATCTATCAGCAATATTTTTACTCCCTAGATCCTTAGTCTTAATAACAATTTTATGCAGAAAAACAGTGAACTAATCTAACATTAATGATGCATGCAGTAACAGTAAATTAAAAGAGTGGCTAAAGCCAAGATTAAAATGCCATGATCATGTTCAATAGCCTATGGAAACGACATACATAACTTGCATAAATACGAAATTATGATAAAAATCATTTACTTTGGCTATCCGGTACAGCCAACACATCTCTTATAGTACAAGCCTTACCCTACTTGAACGTCCTAATGCTGAGTAATTCCTCAAACCTCAAAAGCCCATTGTTACTATACTAGTTCCCAGGCTAAGTTAGCATAGCATAAATTGCAAGAACAATGAAAAAAACTTTCCTAGTACAAAATTTGATGAAATACTTTTACAAGTACAGCGAGCTAAACTAACTACATTTCAGGGAAGGAAAATACACACCTAAGAGCAACTTCCTGGCGAACAATATATCTGACTTTCTTATCAAAGCATCGCTCTTTTCTCTTCTGACGAAATCTATCTAATGAAGCTGCCCTGTGAGGTTGATTAGATCTCGGAAATTCCACACCACCCTAAGCAGGAAGAAAAAGGTAAATTAAAAAAAAAAAAACTAAATAATTTATAAATTCAACAAGTTTAAGAGAATTACCCTTAGGTTCCGAGATGAAATTTCAACACCATGGGGACCTGAAGTCAGTTCACATCCACCCAAAAGTAATAACACCGCATGAAACTGCAAAAATTCGATTCAGAATGAAAATCTTTACAATGTGCATTTCATTGGGGAAATTGTAGAAACGAGAAAGATGAAAAGTCGGATTTTGAAATTCAATTTTGCTTTGATAACTTAAAATAAGTGTAATTGGTGTCCTATCTCTCTCCAATTTAAGCCACCAATTTTTGGTTCTCCAAAAATCTAACATTTCAACAAACCCTAATTTGCTTAATTGAAAATCAGTTTTAAGGAAAAAAAAAAAAAGATGATACCTTATCAGGAGTAATAGCATCGAATACATAGACCTGGCCTCGAAACGAGAGAGTGAGTTGGCAGGCGCTGTCCACTCGATGAACCACGGCCAAGTCAGAGGTGGAATCGGCGGCGGCAGTGACGTAGATATGATCGGTGCTGACGTCCTCGACCCCGACGCCGTCGTCAAGGGCATGAACGTCGTAACCAATGCTGTGGTGGTTATCGGCGGATGCGGATGCCGAAACATTGTCGTCGACGCCGGAGCCGGCGATCTGAGCGGGGATGTTCGTAGGCTGGAACTGTCCGTACATTACGGAAATTGGGAATGTTGAAGCATTACAGTATAACAAAGGGGAAAAAGATAAAGTGAAAAAAGTTTTTTTTTTTTTTTATAGGTTTTGGGGAGAGTTTAAACTGGAACAGAATATATGCCTGAGACAAAGAGGGAGGTGCGTTAGAAGAGCCGAGGAGTGTGTTTTTTTTTCTGAGAGAAAGAGATTGAGAGGCCAGAGACTGAAGGACAGCTGAGGACAGGACGGAAGGGTGAGATAAAAATAACACCCATTTTTTGTTTTATTTACGGTTATATGCCACTCTTTCAGGCCTAGGCCCCAGATTGCAAAACTTTTTTATATATTTTTACTGATAAATTTCTATGTTCAATTTTGCTTTGGGCTATGCGGTCCTTGTGGGCTTTTATATTTAAGGACTATAAAATTATTATCAAATCTGTAATAAAATGTGAGGGGCAGATTCTCTGTATATGTCATGCTGCCGTGGCCTTTTGAGTGAAAATTTTTAAAGCTCTCTCCCCCAACCTAATTTCAATGCTCATCAATTCAACGGAGAATCGCGAAGTTATGAACATAGTGGTGTTCCCATGGCTTGCAATGGGCCATTTGATTCCCTTCCTTCGTCTCTCCAAGCTCTTAGCTCTGAAGGGTCACAAAATCTCCTTCATTTCAACCCCAAGAAACCTCTCCAAACTTCCCACAATTCCCTCAAATCTCTCATCTCAGATTACCCTCATCTCCTTCCCTTTGCCTAACGTTCCCAACTTACCGCCCCTCGCAGAGTCCTCGATGGACATTACTCATAACCAGCAGCAGCCACTCAAGCACGCCTTTGATCTGCTACAACCGCTTCTAACTTCTTTCCTCCAATCCTCAAAACCCGATTGGATCATTTATGACTATCCTTCTCATTGGCTCCCTTCGGTCGCAGTGCAGCTAGGTATCTCACGCGCCTTCTTTGGTGTCTTCACAGCTGCGTGTTTATCCTTCATTGGTCCACCTTCGGCGTTGATTAACGGTGGAGATGGTGCTAGGTCAACGGCTGAGGACTTTACGAAAGTCCCCAAGTGGGTTCCTTTTGAATCCAATCTGGCCTATCGTTTGCATGAAATTACTAAATATATCGAGCGAACAGATAAGGATAAATATGGACCACCTGACATGCTCCGGTTCGCTATTTCCATTCAAGAGAGTGATGTTGTTGTTGTTAGAAGTTTTGATGAGTTTGAACCGGATTGGTTCAATCTTTTAAGTGGGCTATATGAAAAACCAGTAATACCGGTTGGTTTTTTGCCGCCGATACTGGAAGAAGATGAGATTCAGAATGATGAAAAATGGGTTGTTTTTAAAGAATGGTTAGATAAACAGAGAGTTAACTCAGTGGTTTACGTTGCTCTGGGGACTGAGGTTCATTTAATTAAAGAAGAACTCACTGAGTTGGCTCTGGGGTTGGAGAAGTCAGGTTTACCTTTCTTTTGGGTGTTAAAGCACTCACCCGGGTCAGCTCAGTCAGAGTTGGAGATGTTACCGGTTGGATTTGAGGAGCGAGTCAGGGGACGTGGGTTTGTTTACTTGGGGTGGGCTCCACAGGTGAAGATACTGAGTCACGAGTCCATTGGGGGATTCTTAACTCACTGTGGTTGGAACTCAGTTATAGAGGCACTAGGCTTGGGACGGGTTTTGATAATGTGTCCGATGCTGAATGACCAAGGACTAAATGCCAGGCTATTACACGAGAAAAAAGTTGGTGCAGAGATACCAAGGAATGAGATAGATGGATCGTTTACAAGCGATGCAGTGGCCGAGTCAGTGAGGTTGGCAATGGTGGAGGAGTCGGGCCAGGCGTTGAGAGAAACAGCAGAAGCAATGAAGAGATATTTTGGTGATCAGGATAGGAACCATCATTGCGTGGACGAATTTGTTCGTCAACTAGAGGATAACAGGAAATGACAAAGGAGCAGGTTTCAGTTTTTGTTGAATAAAATCATAAAGAAATTACAAGAATGTAACGCTATGTTATTGTACCAAGTAATCTCAATGGATTTCAGTCTTCATCTTTAGTTTGTCTTTGTCCGCCTCTTTGAATTGTATATTATGAAATTGACAGCATTCTGATTTCTAAGAAATCGGCTGCCGAAGATTGACCAACTGCGACAAGGACCGCCAACAAAAATGGACTAATATCAGTTACATGAGAGCCTCCCTGTAGACCTGACTGGCTAAATGAGATTCAGATTCAAGCAATTGAAGATCAGATGTGAACAGTTCAGGATGTGAACAACTGGAATGTTCCCTAATAAAGTTGGTATACGCTTACTCCTCAACCCCATTGAAGATCAGATGCCCCAAGGATATCAGGTGATTTCTAAAGCCAATGTCAATCAACGGTTGATATCCAAAGGAGGGGGAAATTGTTAATTTTACTGACCAAGGATGATGCTTGAAAAGAATAAATTTCCATTGATTTTGGAATCAGGCATCTAGCCCATCTGTACAAAGTTTGGGTTGGGACTTCTGACATTTTGCTATTTTGAAAAACAGAACTATGAGCTGAGATGCTGCTGTTTATAATATAAAAGAATTGAAACCGAACCTAATAAGAAAATATTGTATTTATATGTGTTAATATCCTGATTTATGTCTCGGGTTCTCAGCTCTTTGTTATGAACTAAAAAAAATGAATTTCTAAAAGGTTGCGTCTCTGACCTGCCTGTCTATTAATGTTAAAAAAAAAGTAAGAATCCTGCATCTTCGACATATGATGCTCAGAAGATGCTGCCACCAATATCGCGTCTAGAGAAAATGGAGGAATGGATATAATTTTCATAGCATTCCTATCGACAAAGGAAAACAAACAAAATGGTGAAAATGGAATATAAAATGCCAGATATTTGTTGAAAGTCAAGCAAAATTATTGTTTCCTGTTTACCGGTTAATTATACCTCTAAAAGAAAAATCGAAAAGTCAGAGTTGAATGTTGATCTCAAATTCTGAAATTAAATGCTTTCAATCTAGTGTTTGTTCTGTCTATGATTTAGCACTGTAAGGATCATACTAAAATTTTTTGCAGGAATGAAGCAAATCCAGCTAGCCATCTTTGCAACTCACAGATACAGCCAAGATGGCTCAGTTTCACATGTGCCAATCTGATTGGAAGGGGATTCATAAAATCCTTTTTATATTTCTAAATTTTTGCTAAGCAAAGACTAAACTAACATGTAAGTCACCTACCTTCTCTTCTAACCACCATTGACACTATCTATTAACACTGATAAGCAATGAACTATTTGACAAACTCTGACATGTTTTAAAATTCCTTGAAATATATTCAAAATAATCACTTGAATTTGCTATGCCATTTTATTGAATGCATAGAATGATATAGTGTTAACATGAATATTGATTACTATCAGGCATACTTTCCAAAAATATGGTGGTATATATGCACCCAAAAAAAATTATGGTGGTATACGCATATATAAAATATTTATGTGAAATATCTGAATGGTTAAACCAACATGCAATTTTGTAGGTTGAAAAAAAAATGAAAAAACACCAACAAACAACTTTCAAAGAGCTATGCAATGTAGAGGCAAGCAACAAAGGCCACATCAACCACATTAAGCAGCTTTGATCTTGCATGCTGGAAATGACCGTAACTACATGCATGTAGTAGATTAGTATTTTAAAGAATGAAGTTATGCACTGAATTAACTTAATTCTGTTAAATGAATGAATGACTAAAATTATACATCAGTGAGCAGAATACCTGAGATCAGTGTCACCAATCAGACCTTAATTGTCAAAACAGTCATTCCCACCCTGAATCATAGTTTAGCCTGTTATAGAAATTTATGTCTTCGGATTCCAGGGAAGCTAGCTTTGCGTAGTTGAGGATTTTCTATAGAATACACAAGAAGACTTCCATCTTTTGTCCCGGCCAAGAAGCACTCTTCTAGAGTCACAGTAAGGATGTTATTATCTTCCCTACATTATATCTTTTCACAACCTCAAGTGTGTTCATAGAGCGAACAACAATGGGTCCTTGGTCACCAGCACAAACCAAAAACTCACCGCAACCCATTGAGTTCAACACAGTTAAGGTGCCGGTTGGATTCGGAAGAGGCAAGATGTTTTCCATTAATAGAATAGAGGTGTAAACTGAGATCACCATCAGCATAAAGTACAATCCGTCCATGCTGAGAAGCTACAAGTTTTGACAATTCACTGCCAGATGGATGTTGTAAAGATCTTACATATCTTCCATCTCGCAAGGTATGGAAAACACAAGTTTCGTCTTTTGACCCAGTAATAACTATGTCAAGCTCCACACTTACTTACAAGCATGTAATTATATCATCATGACCACACAGAATATGAAAGGGAGTTGTATATAAACCTAACGTACTTATATAATTTAGAAGAATAGCTTTTTAATATACATTTAGTTTTACTTTTAATTTTTTACACAGTTTTATTTTTTAGTTTTTTCACAATTTCTAATGTAACCCACTTTTAAGAAGAGACATTGACAGTAAGAGAAGATAATGGTAACTTTGAGCAGATTACAAGGACCATTAGGAACTTGAGGTCATAATTTCAAAGAACTTAACATAAACTATTTATTATTATTCACACAGATAATTCGACAAGTGCAATATGGTAACTTTAAAGAGTTTACCAGTAAAATTTAGAAAAGTTTCAACTGACTAGGAATACCAGTTGAGCTTTGTACAAAATAAAATCAAGCTTCACATTCATTTTGTCAGCAGATTTAGAGCATTCCTTTAAAAGAAAAATACCTGCAACCCCGCTGACAACATCATTGTGTGGTTGAATGCTCTGAACCAGTCTTCCATCGCTCAAAGATATGACTTGGAAACTGTTTTCCCAATTGCCACATGAGATTAAAAAGTCTTCTGATGGTGTCTGCATTGTCACAAAGCATTGTGCTCCAAGAAAAAAATGTGTACAAGGATATCTATTGACACCAAAGTTACTATAGAAGTCTTAAAAAAGTGTGAAGCAAGTCTATATTTCGCAGAGTCCATCCAAATTAACGAGCTTAACTCCCAGAAAGTTTAGCCCTCATCTCATAGGACAAGGGATAGCATGAGGCATGTTTTTGTTGCACCAGCATCCTTTCTTTTTGTCCGCATCTGTTGTGATACAAGTTCAACTTTGTACGGTTACAGATTAATTCATGTTGCAGTACAAAAAATTTTAATTCTTTCTTCCCCAAGAATTTTCATTCATTTGCTTATTTGCTTCTGTGCTATTCTGTATAAAACAAAGCAAGGCATTTTCTCCCCTTCATTTCCCAATGGTCTATATCTGTCCTGTTGGTAAATGAGCTGCATCTTTGTAAGTCTTACTTTGAAAAAACCTCTCATTGTACATCATTTTCCTTTTTGTTTTTTTTTTGGAAGGAGTGGGGGTTTCAACAATTTTTTTACAAATATCTCACCTATAGCTTCATTCAAAACTCAAACAATAGAAACAAATTCCATTACTGAATATCTAGAATTGCATTAGAATCTTGATAATTGTTACTTTTCCAATATTTCTCATAGCGGGCCCTGTAAGAACAATTACATATCTACACAGTTCGAATCAGATGGAGGGTGTAACAAATTTGATATGATAAAAACTATTACACAAACAGGTATGTGAAAAATAGTAAATCAAAACTGTTAGGGATTAGTTACAGAAGTTCCTATCATCTTGACACAATTTAGAGACATTCTACCTTGTAGGACAACCATCATATGTATTACTCTTAAACAAATCAAACAACATTTCTGAACACCTGATAATTCTTAGATTTGACCAAGTAGTTTCTTAAGGAGGGTCCCATCATCATAATACTCAATATGAGGACAACCATAAACCCCAAAACATTCTTGAAGCAGAAACAACCTACTGAGAAATCAAATTGTCCCTGGATAAGGTCTGAAACATGACATTCTCAAGGGGAATTCACATACCTTAGCCCAGGGAGGGAGAGAAACATCACTTATGGGTCTTTTCTGACCCCATGATGATAGGAGTTTGAATTGATAAGAAACTCAGGAATCAACTCCTTCACATCACTTGTATTAGAAAGGCAATTCCTATATGTGTCTTCAATGCTTTGAAAAAGCCGATCTGCATTGTCAAATTTACCGCCCTGATGAAAAATGATTAATTAGTGGAGCTTGTAGACCATAAATTGACATGCAAGTTAAGTGATAAACAAGAAAAGGATAGAAAACCAAATGCAAATGGGAAATATTGAAAGAGAAAGGAATACTATTCACAAGTCATGATTTGAACCATATTTAATGCAATCATACGTATGACAAGTACACAATTATCAGACTTTATACAACTATTGCAGTCAGTTTTACATCCTTCATCATTTGTTGGTAAAATCATACGTGAAAGAATTAATTAATAGCTATGGTTCATCCAAAACTCTAGCATCCATCATGCCCTTGAAAAACTAAATGCTAATAACCATCTCATAACAGTTATTTATAAAAACAGTAGCTATACAAATTTTTTTGCAAAACCTAAGATTATGAAGTTTCCACCTGCAATGGAAACTTTTCAACTAATGATAATCTCAGATGTACTTTAACTTTCCTCCATATGGAGGAGTAAATAAAAGAATACTTAAGCGGCTTGCTACCAGTCCAAAAAAGCAAATTTAGCAAAGATCAAACCAAAATACATGCGTTCAAGACTATTTTACCAAAGGTTATCGGCTGCTCATCATTGCACATGGTGCATTTTAATCATATGATACCCAAATTCATCATGCCATTGAAAAAGATACCTGTAAAATTACGGTGAAGAGACATGAAAGGCTCTAAATAAAGCACAATCCCCATGCTTGAGTAATGAGACCCATAATAGAAACTGCACTAAGAAGTAGAAGAACAGCAGCACATTAGAAAATTAACTAAAGCGAACTCTTTCGGAAAGAACCACTGAATGTACTCAAACATCTGAATCATGAAGCATAATGTTGAGAAATTTGGAGAAAGAAAAGTGATGTAGATGAATCAACATTAAGTACGTCATTCTTTAAATGAAACCCAAAAAAAAAACTGACCTGAAACCGTTTTGAGTCCAGTGCTCCAACGGGCTTGGAGAGATCCCTAAAAGTGGATGACTTGTTAAAATCAAGAACCTCAGATGAGTAATCAGCCAAACTCCAAGGAAAGACAGGATACTGAGTCAAATCATCATAAGATCTCCCTGAAAGTGTGTTGAGAATCATCAAATACTCAAAGTTCGTTATATCCCTTCTCTTCCATCTCTCCCTAGCAGTTTCCGCCATTTCCAGTGCCACATGTCTATCAACAAATGAAATAGTACCACTCTTGTCCCTACTACTTCCTCTTGGAAACAACAGCTCATTTCTGGTAGAAACTATCAGGGTTGCAATCTCTTTCGCATCCTTCTGCGATGCAAAATTTATAAATGTGGGAGCAGTCGAATCACTGAAGAAAATCTCGACTGTAGTGTATCTAAGCAAATACCGAGTCCAATGAACAGCTTTTATCTGTGACCAGCAAGTAAACAATAAGACATCAAAATGGAGTAAGAGATTCAAGCAATACAGGCCAAATAAAACAACTCATGTTTCCCTACCTTGCCAATATTCCATCTCCAATGACGCTTTACAGTTTCTAATTGTTTTATATACTAATTTTCTGCCTCTATATTGTCAGGAGAAGTCCCCTTTTCAGAATTTACATCAAGATGCATGAACCACTTAAAAGACTTTGGCTTTTGATCAGCCTTTGCGGACTCAGAACATGATGCATTTAAGTTCTTGAAAACTGACGACCCTAAAGTACCTTCAACCAAAAATTCACCAAAGAAATGCAGGACATCTTTCATGACTGCCAATTGACCTGCCAGTTTTCTTTTTGGTGTCACAAGCAAACATAGAAGTGACATAAGAACCTGCAACATCATACCATAAATTAACAATGAAGTAACTCTAGATGTTTTAATGAGAAGAAACACAGTTTGACTGTTCTTATACCATATATAAGACGTACCTCACTAGTTTCTGTTTCCGGAGAAGGTGACAAGAGCTCTTTTCTGTCTTGTAATATGTCAAAGTTGCTTTTAACTGCTTCCAAGCTGTGACCGTCAGAAGGATCTTCAGGAATAACCAACCTACCAGGTTCAGGACCAGTCTCAGGAGCTCCCCTCATCAGTTATCCTGCATACTCCTTTGAGCAGAAACTGCTTCATTTGCTCAGGAATGTGCCCCACAAAACTAGATTTGCTCTCACTACTTGGAAGAGTAGCCTCATTAATAGGAGAAGTGGAAGGAGTATGACACAGCTTTTCATCAAAATGATAATTCCATCTTAACTTTGTTCTACGCCACCGTATATCTTCCGTCTTGTCAAGTTTCTAATGTATCACAGCACCATTCAGAAATGGATTAGCACACCATGGACCCCTTTCATCGATTATAGTGCGAAACATGTGCACCCATTTTTCCTGTCAGAGCAAAATTTATTATTTACATAAATATGAGCACAAGATTCAACATAATTAAGTAATGGAAGAATAGCAAAAGAAACAAAGACAAAGAGCTTATTAAAGAAGCTAAGGACCAAAAAAAAGAGCAAGTTCCACAACAGAAAAGGTTTTAACATACTGAAACATTTTGCTGCTCCTCCTCATGGGCAAGCAGGAATGCTGCCCGTCTGCTTTCATCTGAAGCAAGAATAGTGTGTAAGCTACTTTGTATCTCATCTTCAAAACAAGAAACTAGAGAACTGAATGGTGGATAACTTAGAAAGAGGGGGAGCACAAAAAGAGTATGGTGAGCCAAATGATAAAATATCATAAAACATGCCACAACATTCACAGTGTTAGGGTTGTATTGCTTGCCTTTAGGCAATGACGGCATCAGTAAAACATGCAATGCACATACCATATTTTCATGTGGTTTAATTGCTTTTACCCTTGGATATAATCTTGAAAGAAGTTCTCACATTTCAGAAAAAAAAGTTCATAAGAAAAACATTAAAGCAAAACATCACATCTAAAATCTCATTTTCTTTCATCCATCAAGTGAGACTTAATAGACTATTATACGGGTTGAAAAATCAAAATATCACTTGGTACCAAGTTTTGATCCAGGAGATTGCCCACCATTTGAAGTATAATTGAGAAAATAAATATAAGGATAGTTTCCTCTGATTAAAACAGAAAAATAACAAAATTTAATAATGATAAGAGATGATAAATTTGAAGTTCAGAACAAACCGCAGAAAGCACTCGATCCTTCAGAATTAGATTTTGATTGGAGTTCGTTTCTTTTGAGTGGTTGCTCGAATCAAATGAGTCATCCCTACCAGCCATGCTAGTAGCAAGCATTAATTTTCCAGAATTTACAGTTTGTCGAATCACATGTGCTATTACATGAAAACGACAACCATCATCTAACATTCCATACTGGGATTGCACAAGAAGCAAAGACCTGAGCACCACGTTATTTTATTGTCAAGTTCAAGGAACTAATATAAGGCAATGAAAATCACTAACCCATATCCTTCCTTAAAACTCGATACAACTAGTTGAATGACACAAAAATCTGGAAACTCGGGCATAGGCTAAACAATAACACCAGATGAAGAGATGCAGTCTACTCTTGCTTTGTTCATCATCAGTGACCAAAAAGGAAGGCCAAAGTGAGATGAATTGTCGGGCACAACGCAATGCTCTTTCTAGGGAAGATCTGCAGAGGTATAGGATTAAAAGTCGAAATACAATTCTTGGACACCTTTCCCCCCTTAAAGCCATGGCTTTATCAACATTTTTGTTTGGTTTTCCACTCAATGCATTGCCAATTCCTCCAGATACAACAATGGCAGCCATTTCTGCAGTGGGAATATTAAGAGATTCTACCAAGCTACATGCTCTTTGGCCAAAAGATGGACCAACTGATGCTGAAATTCTGGGCACCATCTTGCTTGGACCCTTTCCATTCATCTCACTAATAACAATCCATAAATTGTCAAATAAGTTCCACCACTTATCCCCAGTTATATCATCTTCATTTATTATTGGCTGCCAAGAAACCCGTGGGTTTCTGGCAATGACAAGATTCACACAGAAATATGAAGTTGCTTTCCACGGGACATCTTATATGCTGGCAGAATACTGTCTTTCATAAATATCCACATTATGTTGCATTCAATTATAAGGCTTGCAGTAAAAATAATAGTGCAATAATTCAAACTAGAGTTTGGATGGCACGACATCGATGATAAACAGCAATACTTTTCCAATAGAGTGCACATGAAATCAGGAATTTTGTATTTTAATATGTATGAAAAAATTAAGAAATAAAACTGTATGGAAAACCAAGTAAAACTAAATGTATATTGAAAAAGTGCTCATCAAGAATTATACAAACAATTTAAGTTTATATACAACTAATTAGTGAGTAAACTAAGAAATTAAATCTTTCTAAAACTGACCTTATAATTGATGGATTGTCTATTCTAATTTTTTATCATTAATTTTAGAGATACAAATATTTATTTCTAGAGATGCAAATATAAATATACAGATTACAAGATTATAACCAACTGTAAATAAATATTTTCTCACACTCACCCTCAAGCTGGTGAATAGGTGTTTTTCATTCCTAGCTTGAAAATAATTTCTTAAAATGTTGCACTGTTGAGATCTTTAGTCAACACATCTGTAAGTTGACCATTGGTTGATACATGTGGTGTACAAATCAACCTACTTTCTAGTATCTCCTTTATGAAATGCCGGTCTACTTCAATGAATTTTGTTCTGTCATGTTGCACAGGATCGTGGGCAATGCTTATTGTAAACTTTTTATCACAATAGAGTCTAATTGGTCCATCCCACTTGATCTTCAAGTCTTTTAGAATAATCTTTAACCATAATAGTTCACAAATTCCTTTAACCATTGCTTTAAACTCTACTTCAGCACTTGATCTTGCCATTACATTTTGTTTTTTACTCCTCCAAGTCATAAGATTACCACCTAAGAAGGTGCAGTAGCTTGAGGTAGCTGTTCTATCAGTTACTGAACTTGCATAAGAAACATCTATATATGCCTCTAGAACTAGTCTCGAATTTCTTTTGAATAAAATATCTTTCTCAGGATTGGTATTCAAATAGAGCAATACACGATAGACAATATGTTGCACTTCTTTAGAACTATGCATAAATTGACTTATCACACTCATAATATATGTTATATCAGGTCTAGTATGTAAGAGATAAATGAGTCTTCTAACTAATCTCTGGTATATTTTTTTATCTATAGCAGCATCTTCATCAAGATCTATAGGGGTATTTATAGGTTTACATACGAGTTTCTCAATTTCCTTCAAAAGATCCATCACATATTGCTGTTGTGAGATGAAAATACCATGTCATGAGTGAGCTACTTCAATTCTTAGGAAGTACTTCAATCTCCTTAGCTCTTTTATCTCAAATTATCTAGCCAAACACCTTTTTAAAGATTCTCTCTCTTTTTTATCATTTCCGGTTATAATTATATCATCAACATACTCTATAGAACTGTAACTCTCCCTGAATCAGAGTGCTTGATAAACAATGTGTGATATCGTTGACTTTGTTTATATCCCATTTCTAGTATCATTTTGGCAAATCTCTTAAACTAACCCCTAGGAAACTATTTAAGGCTGTATAAAGTCTTTTTCAGCTTGTATACTTTGTTCGCTTCTAGACGACCTCTAAATTTTTGTGAAACCTTCATATATATTTCTTCTTTCAAATCACCATGTAGAAAAGTATTATTTACATCAAATTGTTAAAACTACCAATTGTAATTTACAACCAATGATAACAAAATCTTAACTGTATTCATCATGATAATTAGAGCAAACGTATCCTGATAATCCAATCCATAAGTTTGAGTGTAGCCCTTAGCCACCAACCTGACTTTATTCATTTTAACAGTACCATCCACCTTGTATTTTATAGTGAAAACCCATTTACATCAAACTAAATTTTTTCTTTTAGGTAACTCAACTAGTTCCCATGTCTTATCTCCATTTCTCACTAGATAATACCTCGGATAATGTAGTTGGAATAGAAATAGTGTTTAAGCTCATAAAGAAAATTTTGTGAGATGGTGAGAATTTTTCAAATGACAAAAAATTAGAGATTGAGTATAGTGGATGTTTAGTACATTCTCTGATTTTTTTCTAATAGCAATAGCCAGATCATAATCACTAGTTATAGTTTTAGAAGATTCATACCCATTTTGAGAAACAGAATCCAAGACTGTAGTTACCTCACTTTCAGAGTTAGAATCAGGTTTTTGGACTTGTACTGATTCAGGATCTGGAACTTCTTGAATAGACCCATAATTCCTTCATAGAATCAAGAATAATATTATCATTTGTCACATCTTCTGTGTTTGAAATGGGTTCAGATTCCAATTCAATGTTTAGCTTGGACTCAAAAGAGTTAATGGGTGAAAATGTTGAAGAGGAGGATAAATCAAGCAAAAAAAAATTTTATCTTTATCTTTCACGAATAAAGTCTCTCTCTAAAGATAAGGCTAAGTAAAAAATGGTTTACTTTTTTCAAAAGTGACATCTATAGACATATAAAATTTTTTGGTATGAGGATGATAGCACTTATACCCTTTCTAAGTTGATGAATACTAAAAAAAAAATGCACTTAATTGCTATAAGATCCAACTTTCCCCTATTATGATTGTGAACATGAACAAATGATGTACAACCAAATATCCTAGGTGTAAGGTTGTTTGTGGTACTAAAATTGAGATAAAATTGTGAGAGTAATTCTATAGGAATTTTAAATCCCAAAACCTTTAAAGGTAACTTATTTATAATATGTATGGCAATGAGAACAACTTTCTCTCAGTAGATTTGAGTATGTTTGCTTGAAAAAGTAAAGCTCGGATTGTGGCTAGTAAATCATTATTTTTCCTCTTTGTCACTCCATTCTACTATGAAGTATTAACACAAGATGACTTATGGATAATCTCCTCATTTTGAAAATTGGTAGATAAACTTTGATTGAAATAGTCTATTACATTATTATACTAAAATCTCTTAATTTTCACTCTAAATTGATTCTGGATCATATTTTGAAAGCTTAAAAATATACTATTTACATCTGATTTGGATTTAAGCAACAATATCCAAGAGATCCTGGTACAATCATTTATGAAAGAAACAAAACACCTTGTACCAAAAATATTAAAAATTGTAGAAGGACCTATGTCACTATAAATCAAGTAAAAAGGAGTAGAACTTCTTTTATTGCTAGTTAAAAAAGACACACGTCTATACTTTGCAAGTTCACAAACATCACAATGAAAATTTTTGATATTTTATCCTTTGAACAAAGAAGGAAACATGTTTTTCAAAGTTCAAAAAGATGTCCAAGACAAAAATTATAAAGCTAGATTTTATTTTTATTAGGAGTTTTTTAGAAAAAAATGACAAAGGTAAACTATTCTTGATATTAGTTATGTTATTTAATATATCAAAATAGTATAATCTATCATTCTCCTTAGCAAATCCAATCCTCTTCCTCGAACTCTAATCTTGAAATTCACAATATAAGTGATAAAAAGTCACTTTGCAGTTCATGTCTCTGGTAAGTTTTTGTATAGATATTATATTAGTAGACAATTCAGGAGCATGAAGAACATTTTTAAGAACAAACGAGAGATTAATTTGAACATGTCATAATCCTGCCACTATAGTAAGTGAACCATCTACCACAACAATTTTTTTATTACTAGGACACATGGTATATGTACTAAACTTCTGTGAGAAATGTGTCATATGATTTATGGCTCATAAGTGAATAACTTAAGAACTCATAATAGGTTTAATCGAGACATTTAATTCATAAGAACCAAAAGCTTTACCTGAATTAACGATCTTACCCAAATAACATACTCTCGTAGGCTTTTCGAGAGTTTTCAATAGGCTTATTAGTTTTTCAATCTCTTTTTTGTCCAACTCTCTTTATTCCCGAGATTTCTGTAGTACTCAGGTGTTTTACCAGTTGTCACTTCTTCAAATCTGGTAGTAATAGCAGATTCTATTATCTCTGACATGGTTGTCTTTCTCAGGACTAAAATGAGTCTTAATAATAAAAGTTTAACTAGAGATGATTCTAGGAAATGAAGGCCAAAGAAAGAAAAAAATAAGACTAAAAATTTTAACAAGATTTGGTTATGAAAGCCAAAAATAGAATTCAACAATGACAGCTGAAAAAAATTTTTTCTTAAAAAAAGCTTAAAACTTTGATACTATGTACAAAAACTAAGAAATAAAGTTGTGTAAAAAATTAAAAATAAAACTGAATGTATATTGAAAAATTACTCATAAAAAATTATACAAAGCACTTTAGTTTTATATACAACTAACTAGTAGATAAATTAAGAAACTAAATCTTCATAAAATTGATCATATAATTGAGGAATTATCTATCTTAATTTTTTATCTTTAATTTTAAGAATAAAAATGCTTAATTCTAAAAAAATAAATATAAATATATAGATTAAAAAATTATAATTAACTGTAAATAAATGTTCACTATGATATTTGGGCCAACTTGATATTCCTTATTCTATTGGAGATATTGTAGATACCATCAGAACATAAAAACAAAATGCCAACACTTGCTTGTATACAAGTCAACACTTGCTTCTAATTCTCCTAATCATATCAATTGATATTCCTATAGATTGAAAATTATATAATGAAGGAAGATTTGATGATTAGGATAACGGTGCAGAATCTTATATAAATTGTGCAGAAAACAAGGGGGTAATCTTTTTTCACCCGAAAATTGGTACTCATGCCTTGTTAATATGCAACTAGATCATTATCCTGAACCACAAAAGCTAGAACATCCATATTGCCATTTACCATTATTAGCTTCTGGCAAGAGAAAGAAAAAATTTCCAAATAGGATTTACAAAAAGAAGGGAAGGGGGAAAAAAGAGTAGAATAGCCAATTATCTCTAACTTTTCCAGTGATTTAGGGTTGTAAAAAATTTAAAAAAAAAAAAAAAAGATGAAAATCTAGCAAATGTCATACAAAAACAAAAGCAAACCACAATGCATTGACTACGCAAACAGATTTAGTATTTGATCATAGATAGAAGAAATCATTGAATCTCAATAATCCATATAAGAATTCATCCCAGCTAAAGCAGAAACAGATAATAAGAAACACGTCAGTTTCAGAGATAATAAGTGTAAACCACGATGGCAGTACCCTGATAATTTGTCGTCAAATTTTCCATGCAAGACCTCATGCAACACAGTGTTATAATTTTTCTGGCTTTCTACCATTAGAGAATCCAGATAAATCTCAGAGCTATTAGCTGGAAACTGTAACAAACAGAGATAACAAATTAACCTCATTCTTAAGTGGGAATAGCAAACTACATATGTAGAAAACAAAGACAAATCTTGATTATTTCTTCATGAAAGGATAACAATTCCAAAATTTCCAAATGTTTGAATGACCCAATTTTAAATAAGTGAAAAAACCTACGAGTTCACTCAAATAAATGATAATAAATTGAATCTGGATTTATTCTTTCAAACATGTATAGGGAAAATCCAATGAGAAAGCTTTAGGACCACCTCTGCGTTCTCTTCCCCATCTCCTAACATATTCTTCCTCCTTTTACATTTAAATGGATGTATTTAAGGTGGGCATGTTAGGAATTTGGAGACAGTGAGATAAAGGAAGAAAAAGTTTCCCACAATAGGGTAGATAAACCAAGAATAAATGTAATCCAGTCATATTCTCAAGTAAGTTGGTACTGGAAGTTTATTGCCCCAACATGGCATAATTCTACCAGCCTTTGAATCAAGCTGCCATATATGTCACAAAGCAAGTATCGGCATGATATGCCACCCTACCAATGAAAGAAATTAAAGTAAATTATCCATCAATGGGTTAAAAAACCTCATAAAGAGAGTAGATTAAAATGAATGAACTTTTGTAGCATGGTAAGAAATTTGACATACTTGCTCACAGTGCAAAAGTAGAAAATTAAGTCTCCTCTAATTGTTGCCAGCCACCTTTTATAAAATGTATATGGTGACAAAGAAATACAGAAAAAACCCTCATCACAATATTTTTTCTCATTTGTCTCATCGTCACCTTGATATCTTGAATCAAGCCTCTAGTCTTTTACCATGTCAATTTTCACATAAGCTGTTAACTAAGCATTCCAACCATATTCCTAATCGTAAAATTTGAAAAATTAGATAACACTTTTAAAAGCATACACAGCATAAATACAACCTCAATAATTAATTGTATGCAGTACCATCAAAGCTTCTATATTCAGAGGATTTGAATCAAGAAGGTCAAGTAGATCACTAATTATTTTCATTCTTGCAGATGCATCTTCACAACTGGATAGGAATCTGAAAATCGGAATCAAGATCTCAGGAAGGAAAAACCGAGAATTATTTCCTCTGCTCCTCTGCTTGTCAACCCGACTGTTTTGCTGTAACACCTGTAAACAAAAATTTTCAAGAGCCAGTTTAGGTGGCAAAATATCAGAGAATTACCACAACCACAGTCAATCAAGAGAGTAACAGAAAGAACAGCTAAAACATACTAAACTGACAGAAAAATGAGGGAAAATTTTCCATGAGTGGTTGATCACCTGTCTGGGGCTAGCACCACCTAGAAGAACATCAAACAAGGTCACATATAAATTATCCATCCGTGGAAATTTAAACAATCAGTCAGATATAGCTGAGAAGAGTGGTGGCATCCTTGAGCTGATTTTCTTGCTGTTTTCTGAAAGAGATTTCATTCTTCCAACAGCAAGATTGAAAAATCTTGGCCCCTTTTTCTCCGATGGGAAACCAACCAAAAGTCTTCCTAGAAACTGCAAGCTAAGCAATCTGATAGGCTCGTATTTCCTATGCAAAACAAATTGGAGGTTGCATATAAGGACGGACATTCACTGTTAACCAATGATTTAAAACAGATCACTTTTACCAACTCAATCAAAGCAATTCAAGTCAGAGGAAGGAAACTGCATTAATTATAAGCTAACTAACGGAGTACAAAATACTTAAGCATGCACTTGGTTCAGAAAACCTGAACATTTTCTGCAACTGAATACTCTTCTAATCAGCACTTGGAACAACAAAAATAGTTAAAGAAAATTCTAATAAAATTTCAATACACAATATTGTGTCAGACTTAGCGGAAAAATATTAACATATTAAATAGAAGAATATGTGGTTTTATTGAAATTGAGAGGAACAAAATCCAATGATGCTTGAGAAAAATAGCATGGTCTCTTGGCCAAAGATTACTTCCACAGGTTCAATGGCATCCCAATTTCAAGAACCACCACTCTTACAATTTAAATCTTGACCTTTCTCCTTGAGTTGCCAATAGGCCACAAAGGCTAACATTGTCTATACCAAAAGAAAACTCACTTAGTAGACAAGCATAATGGTAAAAATAATACATTATATGGAGATAATGTAAGTTAAGAAATATACAACAAAAGTAACAATTGAAACAAAAATGCTGGAAGTCATTTTTTTATGAAACAGAGGTCATTGTTATCTCTTATGCCAAAAGTGTCATTTTTTCATGAAATAGAGGTCACTGTTATCTCTCATGCCAAAAGTTTGCACATTTAACTCTTAATGCAGAAGGCATACCTCTGTAGCAGATTTGACAAAAATGTGACAGCCACCTATCAGATTTACTTGCTCGAGGAAGGAGACAAGCAATGGTTTTTGAGAAACAGCACGCATAACCATATGTAAAATATCCTCAATGCATGAATATCATGGCTTGTTTTAAAAAAGGTTACAAGTGCTTTTATATCTGCTGGTGTAATGCTTTGACTGCATACTTGCAACAGTTTCATTCAAAAAACTAAAATGACAACCAAAAATGATAACGTGCTATATATATATATATATATATATTGTTGACATATTACGTACCAAATCAGGATCAGGAAATCCTGATTTGGTGGGATTTATATTTCTGGTCCTTTGTTTGGTTCTATATTAGATGATTGTGTCCTGGTTTTATGGGTTTCTTTGTACATATCAATTCCTCTATATACTTAGGGATTCTTTTTAATAAAATAACACTCAGAGAACATTGTTTTTATCTCTGTTTTCATGGCATCAGAGCAACATTTGCTCTTGTTTTTTCTTTTCTAATGGCAAAAACAGCCATAACTGGAGCCTCTCAAAAGAGTAGATCAGAGGTGACTTCTAAACCAATTATTGCACTTACTCTAAAGTGCACAATTGCACAAAATGGTAACTATCTGTCTACTTTGGGTGCAAAATCAAATTCTAAGAAGTCTTGGATTATAGATTCTAGGGCATCCGACCATATGGCTGGATGCCATGAATTGTTTTCAACATAATATCCATGTTCTGGAAACCTCAAGATTCTTATTGCTGATGAATCACTATCCTTTACTGCTGGAAAATGAAACATTAAAGTTTCTAATATGACACTATTTTCAATTTTGCATGTTCCTAATTTAGCATGTAATTTAGTGTCTATTAGTAAATTGAAAAAAGACTTGAATTGTATGGCTAAGTTATATCCTTCATATTGTGAGTTTCAGGATTGACCTTCGGGAAAGGATAATTGGCAATGCTAAGGAGCATGAAGGCTTGTACCATCTTAAGGATCTTCAACAAATGAATAAATAAACTTTGGCTCTAAGTGGTAAATCTGTTTCTGTTTCTAGTGAAATTATTTTATGGCACAATAGATTAGGACATCCTAGTTTTCCATATCTAAAAACTTTTTTTTCTTCTCTTTTTAAGAATAAAGATGTCCATTCATTTTGTTGTGAAACTTATCAATTTGCCAAACACACTCATGTTCCTTTTCCTAGTCATCTATATAGATTTTTTAAACATTTTTCTTTAGTTCATAATGATATTTGGAGACCTTCACAGGAAAACAACATAATTAGAACTAAGTGCTTCATGACCTTTATAGATGATTACACACGAGCTTGTTAGGTTTATTTATTAAAAGATAAGTCTGATGTTAAGACAATTTTTCAGCTATTTCAAAAAATGATTCAAACATAATTTCAAGCTCAAATCCAAAATTTCCACACAGACAATAGGAGGGAATACTTCAATTCAATTATTGGTGATTATCTAAAAGAAAATGAGATTTTTCAGCAAAATTATTGTGTTAACAACTCCCAACAAAATAGGGTTATAGCATGTAAAAATCATCACCTATTAGAAGTTGCTCGTGTTATCATGTTTACCAATGATGTTACTAAGTTTTTTTGGGATGCTATTTTAACAACTTCATACTTGATCAATAGACTTCCTAGTAGAATTCTCAATTTCAGAACGCCATTGAACATGTTACTTGAATCATATTCACAAACTAGGTTGTTTGCTTCTTTACCCCCAAAAGTCTTTGGTTGCACATCTTTGGTTCACAACAAAAGTCCACATCATGGGAAACTAGAACCTAGAGCCATCAAATATATCTTTATTGGGTACTCTCTTACTTAAAAATGGTATAAGTGCTATTGTCCGTCCACGAAACAAACATTTGTCCTATTAGATGTCACATTCTTTGAAAATCAACTCTTTTACCCAAAACCAACTCTTCAGGGGGAGATACTAGGTGAAGATAGGTTTTGGAATTTTTCCATTCCACTTCCTTTAACATCTGTTATTCTTATTGAGCCACCAACAGAAGCTAAGTTGAAAACAGAGACAGATTCATCTATGCTTAATCCTTAACAAAAAACAAAGCTCTGTGTTTATTCACGACATAAACCACAACCTCAGAAAGTACAAACTTTTGTGCCCCAATTGCATTGTCAAGAATATGATCCGTAAGTAAATTTTAAATAAAAAAATGCTAAGCCTACAACACCATCACTAGTGAATATCGACCCACAAGATTTTGAATTAAAAAAGGTTGTGCCCACCGCACCATCACCAGTGAATACTCCACCTGACGATCTAGACATACCTATAGCACTCAAGAAAGGTGTAAGATCGTGCACTTAACACCCATTGTCCAATTACCTATCATACAGTCATTTGTTTACTTCATTTCATGCCATGATAGAAAAGATTAAGGTAACTAAAATCCCACAAAATATTCATGAAACTCTAAAAATCCCAAAATAGGAAGCTACGGTAGTTGAAGAGATGAGAGCATTGAAAAGGCATGAGACTTAGGATATTGTGGAGTTACCTAGAGGAAAAACACCAATTGGATGAAAATGGGTGTTTACTATTAAGTATAATTCAAATGGTGGAATAGAGAGACATAAGGCCTATTTAGTTGCAAAGGGATTTACTCAAACTTTTGGAGTAGACTACACTGAAACCTTTGCTTTAGTTGCTAAATTGAATACTATAAGGGTACTGCTTACACTAGCTGCTAATCTTGACTGGCCATTACACTAAATGGATGTCAAGACTGCCTTTCTTAATGGGAAGCTGGATGAAGAAGTTTATATGGATTTGTCTTTTGGATTTGAAAGGGGAAACAATGACAGGAAGGCATGCAAACTAAAGAAGTCTTTCTATGATTTAAAACAGTCACCAAAGGCTTGGTTTAATCAGTTCGTAATGTCAGTAAAGAGACATGGATTTAGCTAAGGACAAACTGATCATACTCTTTTTTTCAAACACTCACAACATGGAAAAAAGACTATTTTGATCATTTATGTTGATGATATTATATTGACAGGTGATGACATTGAAGAAATAGAGAGGCTAAAGAAAACTTTTGGAAAAGAATTTGAACTTAAGGATCTTGGACAACTAGAATACTTTTTAGGGATGGAAGTTGCAAGGAGCAAGAATGGCATTATTGTTTACCAAAAGAAATATATGGTTGATCTTTTGAAGGAAACTGGTATGATTGGTTCTAAACCAGCTTATAAACCTACAGATCCTAATGTGAAACTTGGAAAAAAATGAGGAATTCCATTAGATAGGGGGAGATATCAACGAGTGATTGGAAGACTAATCTACTTGTCTCATACAAGACCTGATATTGCCGTTGTAGTTAGTGTAGTAAGTTAGTACATGCACTCTCCATTTGAGGACATCTTGAAGCTGTGCATCAAATCTTAAGGTATTTGAAGGCCACACCTGGTAAGGGTTTGTTGTTTAAGAAGAATGAACAAAGAAATGTGGAAGCATTTACATATGAAGATTGGGCAAGATCAATTGAAGACAGAAAATTCACATTTGGATATTATACGAAGGTTTAGGGTAATCTTATCACTTTGAGGAGTAAGAAACAATTTATTGTCGCTCGAAGTAGTGTAGAAACAGAATTTAGAGCTCTTGCACAAGGAACCAATGAAGTTATCTGGCTGAAGATACTTTTGAGAGAATTGAAAATGATAGCTGAATACCCTATGAAACTGTATTGTGATAACAAGGCTACTATAAGTATTGCTCATAATCCAGTGCATTGTGATCGAACAAAGCATGTGGAAGTTGATAAGCATTTTATCAAAGAGAAGATTGATATGGGAGTGACCTGTATGTCTTATGTTCCTACAAAGCAACAAGTAGCAAATATCCTAACAAAGGGACTACATAAACCAAGCTTTGAGACTCTTGTTGACAAGCTAAGAATGATAAATATCTATTCTCCAGCTTGGGGGGGAGTGTTGACACATTATGTATCAAATCAAGATCAATTTCCTAATTTGTTGGGATATCAAATCAAAATCAATTTCCTGATTTTTTTTCTGATTTGTTGGGATTTATATTTCTGGTCTTTTATTTGTTTCTATGTTTGGATGATTGTGTCATGATTTTGTGGGTTTCTTTGTACATATCAATTCCTCTATATTTGGGGATTGTTTTTAATAAAATAACACTCAGAGAACATTGTTTTTATCTCTGTTTTCATTATCAAATGATATGCTTAATATATTTTTTTTTTTTTGAGAGAAAGAGAGAGAATGATATGTTTAACTTATTTATGTAGTTAAGCGACCAGAAAACAGGTAAGGTGGAAGTGAAACTGATGGGAACTTAAAAGAAACATTCTAGTTTTTTCTCTTCAATAACCAAACTAAATGGTAACTAATGTTTTAAGTAGCATGCTCAATATAATATCAAGACACAAGTGAATTTGCAAAACAAGTTACAAAAAGTACCTTTGCCCATCAACATGTGAGGCAGTCTTTTAAAAGTATCACATTAGTTGATGGAAGTGCAAGTCCATCTAATAGAACTTCAAGCCCCCCCCCCCCCCATGCCTTTGAAATGATTTTGACCACGTGGATTATCAGATAATGCAACAGAAAGGGTTCTCAAAGTCAAGCACTACAGTCCGTCCGCTGTTCTTTCATGCTCAACCTTCTGATGGCACGCAACAACTCTGAAAAACAAATAGCTTCCATGAACAAAAAAAATGCAAATAAACACACTCACAAATATATTGCGTTAGTTTCAATTTAAGAAACATTGTAACTGAAAACACCATTAAGTTTACATTCATGATGTCAGTCCCAGGTGAAAATCAAATCCTATACGTATTTTCGAGGCCCCAGGGTTTCCAAATGCCACCATCCTTTTAAGACAGTGGAGGACTCCTTGAGGTTAAGGGATGGAGCCAATGTCAGGAAGCAGAAAATATAAGTACACAAGTCACAGTCCCTCGGTAAATGCTTATTTTTATGTTTTTAGCATAACCATGAATAACCATGTTACAGCCTCTTGGTATCTTTGCTTTTCTGTTGCTCTTATAAAAGAAAATGCATATTGCAGCCATAGTAAATGGTTAACACATATTTCCAAGTTACATTCCATGATAAACAAAGGTGCCTACCTTACCTACTAACCAATTAAGGCCACCAGCTTCCATCACTGAGACAATGGCCTTGTGATGCCAATGTAGACTTTTTTTCACAAAGAGAACCCCTTAAACTATTAGAAGAGTCAATTGAAGATGAAGCACCAATTAGAGAAAAATCTTTGGTAAAACTCTACATCTGAGCTTTCTCATATACATTTGAATTTAAACCAATAAACCTACATATGATTGACACCAGATATACAAGTAATCGCTGCAAGAACCCCATTTTCTCTGCTATCAAATTAGAAAGATTTTCATCAGCAGAAAGTGCAGAAGTCATTGTTTTGAGTTGGATAACTGCCCCAAGAATTAAAAAGGAAAAAAAAACTCGGAATTAAGCAATAAATTCACAGACTCTGTGTAAAATCTAATCAGAAATGAAAACAAAAGTGACAGGTTCATATTAGAATTAATGGGAAAAATCAAAATACAAGTAGAACAAAATTGAAGAATCCCTAATTAGTATGATACCTAATTGAAAAAGAAATCATAACTAAAATTGCATTTAAGCCTCTAAACAATCCAAGACCCGATAAAAAAGTTATTATAAAAGATCTACATCACCAGAAATTTAGATACTGCAGAAAGCATCACATCTCTAATGACATGTAACAGCATCTAAAATAACAACATACAGGCCATTAATAATATTAATCATAACTTTCATTAATGCTGTAAGTTTCTGAATCCCACCATAGTAGCCAAAAGCTCTGCAATTATGCAATGAACGAGTAATAATTTTTAAAGCATCCAAAACAGGTAATCCTTCGGAAGTGATAATCATGCTTATGTAAGCTGCAGGAAGATCTGTTGCTGTGCGTCCCGCTCCAGTATTTACTGGATTTATAATATAGGAAATAAAGCAAATTTAATTACATATTAGAAATATTTATACTAAATATTCAATCTATTTATAGAAAAGAGACTCGTAAATATGGGAAGAATTAAGTGACAGCATATTACCATATCTACCTACAAAAATCTCCAGAGGTAATAACTTGTGACTAGTTCTTGTTTTTAAAATAATGTACTAAATGCTTTCCAAATAAAGGGCATAATGACAATAATGTGGAGACAGAATAAAGTGCAGTTTTGGCAATTACAAAGGATATCCAATAAAATTACAAAAAATGAATAAGAATTTTAATCAATTATCACATTGAAAAATTAAAAATAAAACTTTAAATTGAACTAGTTCTTAAAAGAGTTTGCAAATGAAATTTAAAATTTTTAAACATAATTACTTAAAAATTTTTTATCATTTTTATAAAGGACAAAGGTTTTAGAATTGTGGAAGTTTTTTCCCATTTATTTTTTTATTTTTCAATTTTTTTCTATTTTTTCCTATATACCGTCATAAATGTAAGTCCTTCCTACCAACAAAATAGTCTGCCCAAATGTAAACAGCTTCCTCAGAAGATATAATCAATTTACTCTTAATGACCTAAGTGGTTAATTGCACGCACTATCTCTTCAGTCAAAGCCAAAATGATTTCGGTGGGATGCCCGGCAGAGCAGCCAACAAATATATCATTAGCACTCGTAGAATACTCTGCTGGTTGAATTGCTGTTGAAGCAGCCTCTGGCAACTGGCCACCATTAACAGGCTCCCAGTTCTTGAATACTTTGAGAAACTGTTTGAGAAAAACATGAAACAACCTTTGCTTTTCCACCAAAAATCATCCAAATCAGGGGTGAATACATTAATATAGAAAAACGAAGAAGTTATACTCACAATAAAAAGGAACCTTGAAGATGAACAATAATCTTTCGGCATGAACACTTCAACAATAGGAGAATATTTTTATAAATAAGAGCTTATATAGAAAGACCTGAATTGCAGGAGGGAAAAAGGATAAATTGATAAAATAATTGCTCAAAACTGATGAACGATCGCCTAATAAAGTGAGAAGACATGTAAAAAAACATAGTAAAATTAATTGTCAAGTGACATCTAAGAGCCTTTAAATTTTTGAATCGAATACCTTATATTAGTTAAGCCAAGGATTCAAGTAGTGATTTAATAGCGGAATAACAGCTGCAAAATTATGGTAGCGTCACCACCCGCCACCGTTATTTGATGAAATACGGTTGAGAAATTCATTTACAACAAAAACGGAGCGTAACAACCGTAAAATAACAGCATAACGGAGAATAGCGGCAATAACGGATCTAATAGTTCAAAAAAAAAAAAACCAAATTTTCAACTCTACAAAATAAAACAATAAGCCTACAAAAATAAAAGTAAAAGCAAAAACAAAAAATATAACTCAGAATCTCAAATCTTTAGCATCAAAATTAATCAAAAATGAGCTAGAAAACAAACGAATTATTTCAAGTTTCAAACATTCAATCAGCACTTCGGCACCAAAGTTCAAATCAACTTCAAGTTTTCAATCAACATTCAAGATCAAATAAGATAAAAAAAAAAGTTAAATTACCTTTTTTTGTGCAAAATTTTTCTAAAATGATGTATATTGTGAGAGTTTGAGAGAGACAAACAGTGTATTCTCTAGGTACTAGACAAGTAATAGTGATGAAGGGATGCGAGAGAAAATGAGAGATGAAAAAAAAAAAAAAGAGAAAAAAATTTTGGAAAGCCAAGCTCTGGAAGTAGCACGAAGAAAATGAACAGAAGAGAGCAAGCTGCATTTCTAGATGGGTCCTCTAGAAAGAATTAAACAAATTGGGGGATATTGGGGTGGGGTGGGGAGGAATTGGGTGTGGTGGGGCGTTTAGGGGGATGGGGAGAGATTGGGTATGGTGGGGTGTTGGGGGGTGGGGGTTGAATTTTTTATTTAATTTTTTAATTAATTTTTAAAATTTTTTTAGATAAAATTTAATTAGAGGTTTTGAAATTTTATAATTAAAAAAATAATATATTAATAATTTAATATAATATATATAGAGATTTTAGATGAAAAATTTTGATAAAATTTTTTGTATAAGTTAGATTAAAAATAATTAAAATTAAATATTATATTTTGATTGTGTTATATATTAATTTATAATTTTGTATTTGAATTTTAATATTTTTTTGTTGTTTTGATATTTATATTGTTGTCAATTCTTTTGATATTAGATTAATTATTATTATTTTTATGTAATTATTGAAGATTGTATTTATTATATAATTATTGAAAGTTACTTTTGATAAAAAAAAATTTATGTCAATTAGGGTATTAAAAAGATTAAATTACTTAATAAATTTAGCATTTTATGTTCTATTACTTTTATTGAGATTAAAAACTAAAAAATAAAAAATATCGGTTGAAAAATTTTATTAAAATATAAGTTTAAAAATTTTTAATTTTTGAAATTTTTTTAGATAAAATCTAATTAGAGGGATTGAAGATTTATAATTAAAAAAAATTAAGGGATTAATAATTTAATATGATATATATAGAGATTTTAGATGAAAATTTTTTATAAATTTTTTTGTATAAGTTAGACGAAAATTAATTAAAATTAAATATTATATTTTGATTGTATTATATATTAATTTATAATTTTGTATATGAAATTTAATAATTTTCTTTGTTATTTTGATATTTATATTGTTGTCAATTCTTTTTATATTAGATTAATTCTTGTTATTTTTGTGTAATTATTGAAGATTGTATTTATTATATAATTTTTTAAAGTTATTTGTGATAAAAAAATTTATATCAATTAATGTATCAAAAAGATTAAGTTATTTAATAATATTCTTAAAATTAAAAACTAAAAATTAAAAAAATTAGCGTAAAATCAATTTTTAATGATGTAACAAGTAATATTAATATTTCTAAATATAAGTTTATTTTATTTTTATACAAAATAATAAGTATGCCACCATATGAAGAGTTTCCGAGTAAAGGAGTAGAGGTCGGGCCAAGTAATGATATAGGTTGGTATTTTGGAACACCTGTGCCAAATACAAGAGAAAATGTTTCATGTAAACTTTATGGTAAAGTTATAAAGTGAGGAATAACACGTTTCAAAAAACACATTGCTCATAAAACTAGCAATGTTGCACCATGTTCCAACGTTACTGGTATGTTATGTTTTTATAATTCTTTTAAAAATATTATTATTAATTTTTTAATAAAAATTATAAAATTACATAAGCATGTGCAACTAATTTTCTCTTTTTTTTAACTATATTATTAATATAGATAACAAGAAAAAGTATGATGAAACTCATTCAAGAAAGCAAATAAAAAAAAACTGATAACAAAAGAAGAAAAAATTAATTTTTATCACAATTAAGAGGGAAAAATGATTATGAATAATTTATAGATGAAGACATCGCTACCAGACAAATCATGCGAGATAGTATCCAATCACAATATGAGTGGCACAGAAGACAAGAATTCAGACAAAAAACTAGTGGTTAGAGTAACATATATGAAGAGGGATGAAGCTCTCATGGCTCAATTGCTGAATATTTTGAAGAAAGAACAAGGAAATCAACTCCAAATGAGTCTGAATTTTCATTAAGGGGAGCTATACCTAAATTGGTTAGAAGTAAGAGTTCAAGGCAATCAAAAGTAACTGATTCATTTTTAAAGACATTAAGAAGAAATATAGGTGAATCAGTATCAAAATTTTTTATATATGATCTACTTCATTTTCAGTTAACAAATTCTCCATGGTTGCATAATTTTATTTTTGTGGCAGTAGAAGTTGGCCAACATGTAAAACTTCTAACATCTTATAAGGTCTCAGATATGTATTTAGAGTCTGAGTATCAACAAGTTCATGAATGGATTAATGGATTAAAAGAATATTGAAATGAATTGGGTATCACTTTGATGTGTGATGGTTGGACCAATAGTTTGAATCAAATGCATATCATTAATTTTCTTGTTTACTGTAGTAAAGGGACCATTTTTTGAAAATCTGTAGATGTTTCAAGTGTTCGTAGTAGAGATGCAACTTTTACTACAGATTATTAGATGAAGTTGTGGAAGAAATTAGAGAAAAATACATTGTTCAAATAGTCATTGATAACGAGACAGCATTTAAGGCCGCAAAAAAAAAAGATTAATAGAGAAGAGAAAATATTTGTATTTGACAGCATGTTCAGCTCATTGTTTGGACTTATGTCTTAAAGATATGTGGCAAAGGTTTTGGATGATGCAAAGAAAGTGACTTGTTTTATACACAATCATATTTGAACTGTTAATTTAATGAAGAAATATACACAAGAGAAACAAATACTTCGTTTTGCTCTTACTCGATTTGCCACTCATTTCATACAGTTAGAAGAAATAATTAGGTAAAAGCAAGATTTGAGATAGATGTTCAATTCAAATGTTAGTACTTAGTAATTAGTATAACTATTTAAATCTAGCATCTTTTTATAATATCATTGTTTAAAATATTAATTTAAAATATATTACTCTAAAAATTTATTGATAAATATATAGGTATTTAAAGATTCAAAATAGGGAAAACAAAAATCAAGACCTACTTATGAAGCCAAAAAAATCATTTTGGGATAAGATTTTTGAAAAAAAGTAGGAGATATAATAAAAGTTTATGAGCCTTTCGTAAAAATGTTGCATCTTGTGGATGGTGATGAAAAACCAACAATGGGCTTTATTTACAAGGCTGTGGATAGAGCTAAACAAACGATTTAGCAAATTTGTCATTATTCTGTTGAATATAAAAAGATTATTGATAATAAATAGAGTTTCATGCACTTTGACTTACATTCAGCTGGTAAGTAAACCAAGAATATAGATGATATTTAAAAAATATATTTATTTTTTATACTTAAATTGCTTATATATTTATTTTTTATTACTTTAATATAATATTGTTATGAATTATGTTTAGGTTACTATCTAAATCCACAATTTCAATTTGGAGTGGAAGATTTTGCAAATGCATTTAAAAAAATATTATAAGGTATAAAAGCAGTTATTGAAAGATTAAAACATTTGATAGATGCTCAAATCAGAATGATTAATCAGGTTAGTATTTAATACTATTTTATAGCTTTAACATTTATTTTATGTATTAAAAATTAAATTATTTTTTATTTATTCATTTATTATTGTATTTTCAATCGATGTAGTTGTTATTATTTCGAGACAAGCATGAAACATTTGGTACTCCGTAGGCACAAAGAGCTTGAAAGCAAATGAATTCAGGTAAATAGTAAATTAAATAATTATAATTTATTTATATTATTTAATTGTATAGCACATTCAAATTTAATTTAAATAATTTTATACAGCTGAGTGTGAATGATATATGACACTTGTGTTCCTGAATTACAAAAACTAGCAATCAAAATGCTTAGTCAAACAACATATGTATCAAATTGTGAACGTAATTGAAGCATATTTAGCTATATTCACACCAAAGGAAGAAACAGATTAAAGTTTAAAAGACTTCAAAAACTTTTATATACCTATTATAACATGAGACTGAAGATGAGACATCAGAAAAGAATGAGCATTGATGAGATAAACAATAGTTTTAATCCTATTAGCCTTGATCATATTTTTAAAGATGATGATCCACTAACAGAATGACTGCAAGAGAAATAAAATCCTCTGTTAGATGGTCAAACTCTAATTGATTGCTCGCAGATAATTCTGATAATGAAATGAATGTTGAACAATGATGCTAATCTCAAGAAAGAAATGCGTCTCATTCAAGTTCAAGTCCAACACCAAGTTAGAGTAATAATGGTGGTGGTTAAGTCCAGATGATGGTGATGGTGATAGTGATGGTGCGAATTTTGGTGATAATATGGTTACAAATCAACCTTACAGTCCACTTGAATGAGAATTTAGGTTTGCTATTACTGGTGAACTTTTTATTAATATGGCAGAATACGAAGTAAATCCATTTGCTGAATCTAGTGAGGGTCAAAGTGCACATATAGCTTAATCAAAAGGAAAAGACAAGAAGCACCACTATGATATTTCTAGAGGTTCTTCATTTTCAAGTGAAAGATCAAATTTTAGTAACTTTGAGTATAATGAATCATCTACTAGTATTCAAAAACATTATTATCCATCGAAATAACTTAATTTTTGACCTCCTCATGGTTATCCACCTCCGTATGGTTATTATCCACCTTAAATGTATCATCCACCTCAAATGTATTATTTACCACAAATGTATCCCCCACCATAAATGTATCATCCTTAAATATATCTTTCACCTCAAATGTATCAAAAATAAAAGCCTCAAGGATGGAGATGGAGTCAACTTGGCTTTCAATGTGAAAATAGAGAATTTGATCATCATCGTCATTCTACCATGTAATAAAATTTGAAATATATATTAATAATTGTAGCTGATGGAATTTAAAATTATTATATTTTTAAGTTTGTAATTTTATTAAATATAGATGCTTGGTATTTAACATATTATGTTTTGTTAATATTTGATTTGTCTAAACTTAATATTGAACATGAACTTTGCCAAGAAAAATTTTGTGGATAAACCAAATATGAATGCTTTTTATAATCTAAACAAAATTGTGAATAATTTTTTTAGAAAATTAAAAACATAGAGTATCATAAACTATTTTTAAAATCATTAAATAAGAGTTTTATAATTATAATTATAATTATTACATTTTATAATAAATTGTGCAAAAAAAAAAAATTCACCACTGCGATGGCTACAGTGATCGTAAGATCTCCGTTATATCCAAAAATGTGATAAATGTTACGCGATCAAAAACGTGACTGTGACTGCTATTTAAATTCCTAAGTTAAGCATATACAAGAATAATACACAATCATGAACAAACTGCCAATGCTTAAAAATTCAAGATAGGTTTCTTCTCTAAACCTTTTAACTTATTTATTAGAATGAAGATATTCCTTTTAAAGGTAGTCTAGTTACAGCATAGATTCTATGTCATCATCACCTCTTTCCAAGTTGTTAGCAGTACATTCTTTTTCTTGGATCAAATCTAGGAAAAAAAAACATGACATGCATTGGCTGATATGAATGGGTAACAACAATTCTATAAATGGTTTAGTGAAACTAGAGTAATATGAAAAAAAATTTAAAAACTTTTCAGATATGAGGGCATATCTTATCAACAGTGTTTTCATATCTCTCCCATAATGAACTAAAAATTACATCATCATCTACTTCATTGGGAGAAAATACCAAAAAGAATGTAAAATCAAAAGAACTAGTAATATTTTAGCTCAAACAAAATGGAGATTCAAGTGCAACCAAAGATTTAAATAGTAGTCATGGTCATGTTTTCGGTGGCATCACGTTTATCACATTTTCAAATATAATGAAGATCATTACGATCACTGCGATCATCGCAATCGTCAATTTTTTTTACACAATTTATTATAAAATGTAATAATTATAATTATAAAAACTTTTATTCAATGATTTTAAAAATAGTTTATAACACTCTATGTTTTTTATTTTCTAAAAAAATTATTCATAATTTTATTTAGATTATAAAACCATTTATATTTGGTTTATCCATAAATTTTTTCTTGGCCAAATTCATATTCAATATTAATTCTAGACAAATCAAATATTAACAAAACATAATATGTTAAATACCAAGCATCTATATTTAATAAAATTACAAACTTAAAAATATAATAATTTTAAATTCCATCAACTACAATTATTGATATATATTTCAAATTTTACCGCATGGTAGAATGACAAGGAAGATCAAATTCTCTACCTTCACTTTGAGAGCTAAGTTGACTCCATCTCCATCCCTGAGGCCTTTGTTCTTGATACATTTGAAGTGGAAGATATATTTGAGGATTATACATTTATGGTGGGGGATTCAATTATGGTAAATGATACATTTTAGGTGAAAAACACATTTGAGAAAGTAGAGGATACATTTGAGGTGGATAATAACCATATGAAGGTGAATAACCATAAGGAGGTCAAAAATTAAGTTGTTTTGATGGATAATAATGTCTTTAAGTACTAGCAGATGATTCACTATACTCAAAATTACTAAAATTTAGTTTTCCATTTAAAGATGAAGAACCTTTAGAAATATCATAATAGTATTTTTTGGCTTTTTCTTTTGATCGAACTATACATGCACTTTGACCCTCACTAGATTCAGAAAATAGATTTACTCTGTATTCTACCATATTAATGAAAAGTTCACCAATAATAGCAAGCTCAAATTCTTCTCCAAGTGGGCTGTAAGATCGATTTGCATCCATATTATCATCAAAATTTGCACCATTACCATCATCATCATCATCTAGACTTAATCATCTGGACTTAAACCACCACCATCATCACTTTGACTTGATGTTGGACTTAAACTTGAATGAGACACATTCTTTTCTTAAGATTGACGTGATTGTTCAAGATTCATTTCATTATTAAAATTATCTGCGGACAACTAATTAAAATTTTAACCATCTAACAGAGGATTTTCTTTCTCTTGCAGTCATTATGTTAGTGGATCATCATTTTCAAAAATATGATCAAGACTAATAGGATTAAAACTATTATTTATCTCATCAATGTTCATTCTTTTCTGATATCTCATCCTTAGCCCATGTTATAATAGGTATATACAAGTTTCTGAAATCTTTCAAACTCTAATATGTTTCTTGTTTTGGTGTGAATATAGCTAAATGTGCTCCAATTATGTTCACAATTTGATACAGATGTTGTTTGACTAAGCACTTTGATTGTTAGTTTTTGTAATTCAGAAACACAAATGCCATATATCATCTATCACTTAACTGTATAAAATTATTTAAATTAAATTTGAATATGCTATACAATTAAATAATATAAATAAATTATAATTATTTAATTTACTATTTATCTGGATTCATTTGCTTTCAAGCTCTTTGTGCCTACGGAGTACCAAATGTTTCATGCTTGTCTCGAAATAATAATAACTACATTGATTGAAAATACAATAATAAATGAATAAATAAATAATAATTTAATTTTTAATACATAAAATAAATGTTAAAGTTATAAAATAATATTAAATACTACCATGATTAATCATTCTGATTTGAATATTTATCAAAGGTTCTAATCTTTCAATAACTGCTTTTATACCTTTTAATGTTTCTTTAAATACATTTGCAGAATGTTCCACTCCAAATTGAAATTGTGGATTTAGATAGTAACCTAAACATAATTCATAACAATATTATATTAAAGTAATAAAAAATAAATATTTAAGCAATTTAACTATAAAAAATAAATATATTTTTTAAATATCATCTATATTCTTGGTTTACTTACCAGCTGAATGTAAGTTAGAGTGCATGCAGCTCCATCTATTGTCAATAATCTTTTCATATTCAGCAGAATAATAACAATTTTACTGAATTGTTTGTTTAGCTCTATCCACAGCCTCATAAATAAAGCCCATCGTTAATTTTTCATCACCATTCACAAGACGCAACACTTTTACTAAAAGCTCATAAACTTTTATTATATCGCCTACTTTTTTTCAAAAATCTTTTCCCAAAATGATTTTTTTGACTTCATAAGCAGGTCCTAATTTTTGTTGTCCCCATTTTGAATCTTTAAATTTCTATATATTCATCAATAAATTTTTAGAGTAATATATTTTAAATTAATATTTTAAATAATGATATCATAAAAAGATGCTAGATTTAAATAGTGGTACCAATTACTAAGTACTAACCTTTGAATTAAACATCTCTCTCAAACTTTGCTTTTTCCTTATTATTTTTTCTAACTAGATGAAATGAGTGGCAAATCAGATAAAAGCAGGATGAAGTATTTGCTTCCCTTATGTATATTTCTTCATCGAATTAACAGTCCAAATGTGATTGCATATAAAACAAGTCACTTTCTTTGCATCATCCAAAACCTTTACCACATTTTTTTCTTCTCAATATCTTCAAAGCACAAGTCCAAACAATGAGCTGAACATGTTGTCCAATACAAATATTTTCTCTTCTCCAATAGCCTTTTTTCTGCGACCTTAAGTACTGTCTCGTTATTAGTGACTATTTGAACAATGTATTTTTTTCTAATTTCTTTCATAACTTCATCTAATAATTTGTAATAAAAGTTTGCATCTCTACTACTAACACTTGAGACATCTACAAATTTTCAAAAAATGGTCCATTTATTACAGTAAACAAAGAAATTAATGATATGCATTTGATTCAAACTATTGATCCAACCATCACACATCAAAGTGACACCCAATTCATTCCAATGAGCTTTTAATCCATTAACTCATTCATGAACTTATTGATAGTCAGACTCTAAATACACATCTGAGACCTCATAAAGTGTTGAAAATTTTACATGTTGGCCAACTTCTGCTGCCATAGAAATCAAATTATGCAATCATGAAAAATTTACTAACTGAAAAAGAAGTCGATCGTATATAAAAAATTTTGATACTAATTCACACATCTTTCTTTTTAATGTCTTTAAAAATGAATCAGTTACTTTTGGTTGCCTTGAACTCTTACTTCTAACCAATTCAAGTTTAGCTCCCCTTAATGAAAATTCAAACTCATTTGGAGTTGATTTCCTTGCTCTTTCTTCAAAATATTCAGCAACTAAGCCATGAGAGCTTCGTCCCTCTTCATATATGTTACTCAAACCACTAGTTCTTTGTCTGAATTCTTATCTTCTGTGCCACTCGTATTGTGATTGGATACTATCTCGCACGGTTTGTCTAATAGCGATGTCTTCATCAATAAATCTTTCATAATCATCTTCCCCTCTTAACTGTGATAAAAATTTATTTTTTCTCCTTTTGTTGTCAGCTTTTTTTTATTTGCTTTCTTGAAGGAGTTTCATCATACTTTCTCTTACTATAATATTAATAATATAGTTTTAAAAAAATGAGAAAATTAGTTGTACATGCTTATGTAATTTTATAATTTTTATTAAGAAATTAACAATAATATTTTCAAAGAAATTATAAAAACATAATATACTAGTAACGTTGGGGCTTGGTGCAATATTACCAGTTTTATAAGCAATGTGTTCTTTGAAACGTGTTGTTCTTCCTTTTACAACTTTAGCACAAAGTTTACATAAAACATTTCCTCTTATATTTGACACAAGTATTTCAAAATGTCAATCTATATCATCACTTGGCTCGCCCTCTACTCTTTTACTCAGAAACTCTTCACGTGGTGGCATACTTGCTATTTTGTATAAAAACAAAATAAACTTATATTTAAAAATATTAATATTACTTATTACATCATTAAAATTTGATTTTACGCTAAATTTTTTAATTTTTAGTTTTTAATCTAAAGAATATTATTAAATAACTTAATCTTTTTGATATAGTAATTGATATAAATTTTTTTATCACAAATAACTTTCAATAATTATATAATAAATAAATCTTCAATAATTACACAAAAATAACAAGAATTAATCTAATATCAAAAGAATTGACAACAATATAAATATCAAAAAAATAAAAAAATTTATTAAGTTTCATATACAAAATTATAAATTAATATATAACACAATCAAAATATAATATTTAATTTTAATTAATTTTTGTCTAACTTATACAAAAAAATTTATCAAAATTTTTTTATCTAAAATCTCTATATATATCATATTAAATTATTAATCCCTTATTTTTTTTAATTATAAATATTCAATCCCTCTAATTATATTTTATCTAAAAAATTTTCAAAAATTAAAAATTTTTAAACTTATATTTTAATAAAATTTTCAAACCTATATTTTTTATTTTTTAGTTTTTAATCTTAATATGAGTAATAGATCATAAAATGCTAAATTTATTAAGTAACTTAATCTTTTTGATACACTAATTGATATAAATTTTTTTATCACAAATAACTTTCAATAATTATATAATAAATACAATCTTTAATAATTACACAAAAATAACAAGAATTAATCTAATATCAAAAGAATTGACAACAATATAAATATCAAAACAACAAAAAAATATTAAAATTTCGATACAAAATTATAAATTAATAATATATAACACAATCAAAATATAATATTTAATTTTAATTATTTTTCATCTAACTTATACAAAAAAATTTATCAAAATTTTTCATCTAAAATCTCTATATATATTATATTAAATTATTAATCTCTTATTTTTTTAATTATAAATTTTTAAAATCTCTAATTAAATTTTATCTAAAAAATTTTCAAAAATTAATTATAAAATTAAATAAAAAAATTCAACCCCCAACGCCCCACCACACCCAATCCCTCCCCACCCCACCCCACCCAATCTCTCCCCATGTGCCCTAATATCCCCCAATTTGTTTAATTCTTTCTAGCAAACCCATTTAAAAACACAGCTTACTCTCTTCTATTCATTTTCTTCGTGCTTCCAAAGCTTGGCTTTCCAGAATTTTTTTTTCTCTTTTTTTTTTTCATCTCTCATTTTCTCTTGCATCCCTTTATCACTATCACTTGCCTAATACCTATGGAATACCTTGTTCATCTCTCTCAAACTCTCACAACAGACATCATTTTACAAAAATTTTGCAAAAACAAAAAAGATAATTTAACTTTCTTTTCTTACCTTATTTGATCTTGAATATTGATTGAAAACTTAAAGCTGATTTGAATTTGGGTGCCGAAGTGCTGATTGAATGGTTGAAACTTAAAATAATTTATCTGTTTTTTAGCTCGTTTTTTTATTAATTTTGATGCTAAAGATTTATGACTCTGAGTTTTATTTTTTGTTTTTGCTTTTACTTTTACTTTTGTAAGCTTATTGCTTTATTCTACAGAGTTGAAATTTTGTTTTTTTATTGAACTATTAAATCTGTGAGTAAGAAAACGAAATAGTGGTAATAACGGTCCATTATTGCTATTATTTTTCATTACGCCGTTATTTTGTGACCGTTACGCTCTGTTTTTACTGTGAATGAATTTCTCAACATCATTTCATCCAATAATGGTAATGGGTGGTGGTACTATCGCAATTTTGCGGCCACTATTTCGCTATTAAACTGCTATTTAAATCCTTAGGTGCAACAATTCAAGATCAAGAGTATGCAACAACACCCAACAGATAAATCAATCCTCCTAGCCACAAACTAGGTACAACTAGACTCTTGCAAAATAAGGAACTAATCAACTTGCTCAACAATAAGTTTACACTAAAGTGCTAAAGCATTTCCAAAGTTTACTTACTCAAAAAATCAGTTGTAGCACCCACAATAATGGAAAATTAGTTAAACAAAATAACAATCTGTAAGCATCAGGAACCTGAAGCAAATCCTTGGAGTAGGAGGAGACAACCTCTCCCCTTGTGCCCCTAGTGAATCTCCAGTTTGGCCACTAGATGTCCGACGAATAACGTCGGCAACACGTTTCACAATGTTCATTCTTCCCGTTAAGATTTATGCAATAACTCTTCAGCTTCATAATACACAATCAAGAAGCAGATGGCCATCCTAAAACTTCACTTTTGGCCAAGGTCAACTCAACTGTTGATATTAAACCACACTCAAATGCTTCAATAGAGTAAAGCAGGCAGTTATAAATTCAGTTACACAAATAATTCAAACCATAAATTTCAATTTTTTTTATTTATTATTTTCAAATACTTTTAATCATCTGAGTTCTAATGTCCTCTTCTTTTACAGAAAAATTCAACGCCGAAAAATTCTAATTAACTAAAACCAACCCTAGTTATTACATTCTGACGAAGAAAATTAAATTACAAAAAGATGATCAAATGGAAGCCATTACGAACATTCTTTAAAACGGCGAACATTCAAGAACGCGCTATTAAAGATTAAGAATCTTGAAAAGTAAAAGCTGAAAGAATTTCTTCGATATTCTTCAATCATTCAAGCAATGAAATTAAAGACGAGATAAGTAAAGAAGTCGTTAATTACGAAAGATAAAAATACCTGATCAGATCAAACGGCTAGAGTTGTATCTAGAATTTAAGGGTTTTCGGTGCAAGATCTGAGTTCTGATGGTTTTCTCGAGCTTGCTTCGATGGCTCTAGTGATGAATGAAGAAAGGGAGAATATACCAAAAAAAAAAAAAGGGTGAGAGAAGAGCAAAAGGAAAAAGGAAGAAGGTGGAAGTGAGTTTTAGCTCGAATGCATGGGTTAAAGAAAGTAAGGACGAATTTTGTAATATTAATTTCAAGATTGGTCCTTTTTCTGTATATAAAATAAAATAAAATAAAACGTAACCGACTTACTTCAGGCGTATGACGCTGTCGTATTAAGCATTTCAGTAAAACGACATCGTTCGGTCAATTAGAGTTTTATATTTTTCAAATTTTTATCCTATTGCCAAGAAAATCGACTCTTTTGTCTGATAGGCATGCATTAAAGTTATATTTGATAATTTAGAATATGATATAATAATATAAGATAAAAATATGATAAATAAAAAAGATAAAAATAATATAATTTAAAATTTTTAAAAATTATAAATAAGTTTAATAAAATTAATAAATTATATTTTATATTTTTATATCGATATAAATTATGATAAATGATTTTCATATAAAATACGATATAAATATAATATTTACATAACATGATAACATAAATTATCATATCTAATTAAATGTTGCTTTCTTTTTTCTTGATGGACACAAATTAAGAAAAAATAATAACAAAATAAAACATTATTCAGAGTGAAGCAACCCTAGTTCACATTTTTCTTTTCTTTTTTGACATTTAATTTTTAAAATAAATAAATAAACAATTAATTAATTAATTAATAGAGGTCCACATGATTTATTCTGTCTTTGATAAATAAAAAATAAATAAATAATAATAATAATAATAGTAAAGGCTTAATCTAAATGCTCTTATTTTTCATAATAGGGATAAAATCTATATTTTTGTTTCTCTATCAACTTGAGCTTCCTCTCTCGTATCAAAACCAAAAATAAATTATAATTAAGTTGATATGCAAGTGAAATAATATAAGGTACCTTTTTAATGGTCATGTATGATATGCACCATATATGATCATGGTAGTTTGAATTTGGATTTTTTTTTTTAAATAAAATAAGTTTAATGAATAATTGGACATAATTGTTTAAATATATAAAATAATAATAAGTGTAAATGATCACAATAATTAATGAAAAATGTTGGTTATAATTATACTTAATTACTATTGTCTACATTGATGGAATGATAATAAAGCACTAATTACTCTGACTCAATTTTATTAAAAATAAAAACCAAATTAACAACTAAAAAATTTCATTAATATTATATTTGGCAGAAAAAGAAAAAAGAAATCAGAGGAATGAAAATTATCTTTTTTTTCATTGCAATTGGCTTGAATGATAAAAAATAAAATTAACAACTAAAAAATTTCATTAATATTATATTTGGCAGAAAAAGAAAAAAGAAATTAGAGGAATGAAAATTATTTTTTTTCATTGCATTAGACTTGAATGATAAAAAAATAAAAATAGTATAGGTAAAAATGTAAATAAAATTATTAATTTAAGTTGAATGAATTTTTTTTCTTACATTTGGAATGATTAGATTTAGAGGAAAATGAAAAATGCAAATGCCATTTTTTTTCTTCCATTTTCTCATTTCTCTTGCCAAACGAAGAAGATAATTTTTTTCTCCTCCTCTTTTTCCTTTCTATTTTTCCTCCTATTAAACATTTGTTTGAGAAAGTGGTGGGTTTTGGTTCACTGGTCACTTTCGTGGGCTGAAATAAGTAGGGATGGTAGCTTAATTCATATTTGATGAGTCTCCATTTGATCTTATTTTTAATAATTAATTTTTTTTAAATTGAATTTTAAGTCAAATCGGATCAAGCAATTATAAAATAAAATTGAAATTGAGTTTTAGGTAAATTCGTTTTAATTTGACTTAATATATATATTTTTAATTAGTTATTTAATTTTATATTTATATTAAATAACAATATTTTATTAATTTATAATAGGATTAGATTAGATACAATTTCACACAATACCAAATCAGATCGATTTGAATATAAAAAATTTTTCAAAAAATAATTAGATCAAGTTAAGATAAAAATAAATCTATCTCAATCTGATGTATTGCCATCATCTTAAGGCCACAAACTACAAAGCAACCTTTAATAGGCTGACTAATAGCCCAAGGAAATTTAGAAGGTTTTCTTTTATCACATTACTGGGCTTAATGTTAGCATAAATTTTCTAATCTTAAAATGTCTTTAGTACCAGCCTTGTTATTAGAGATCCCAAAAATATTTTTTTACCTTCTGATTCTGAAGTTCAAATTTGAGAACTTCCAGTTTAGAGTCGATTTCAATACAACTGAATTAACAACTCATTGGTCTCAATTGGAGATCGTTATATACAAAAATGGGAGTAGAAATTGTCAAGAACTTTAACATCAAGATCTATCAATAATTTCTCCATTACCAATAGGAAAAGCATGCTTTTGTTTTATAGTATCTAAGCATAATCCCTTAGCATTAGCATGAGGCCTTTAGATATTTTGTAAACAAAGAATTTCAATCTTTTCATACACTTTGTTTAATCAAAATGTACCATATTTAATATATAAATAAATAATGGAAAGTGGAATTTGCATCATATTATGTTGATATATAATACTTAATGCTAGTGGCTTTGGTTTTATATGCTCTCTCCAATCTTTTTCTCTGGCTTTTATTTGTAATCTCCTTCACTAATGACATAGGGTTTTAGTTTTTCTGCCTGTCGTTGTTTTTTTTTTTTTTTTTCTTTCAATTTATGGTGGATGACTCGGACCATAAGAGCACAACCACATCAATCACTTTTTTTTTTGCCATTAATCTTGAACCTTTGGTTAGATTCATTTAAAAGGCTCACGTGAGTTTGTGGACATCTCTTGCTTTTCATGCTAACCAAAGAAAACTTTTTACCTAAGATTTCATGAAGATTTCCTCCACGGAAATGGTATTGTTCCAACCTTTGCTTTTCACACGAATTTGAATAACAACAACACAAATATAACACTCTAACGCAATTTAAAGTGATTTTTAACAAATGAGTGATCACGTGTATTATCTATTAAGATTTTTAATTTAAATTTTATTATCGCCTACAAAGGTTTCCCCCCATTGATAAAGCTATTTGTTTCGACGAATAGAGTTATAAATAATTATAAAGTTCATTTATATAATTATATTTGGATATAAATTAGGTTTGAAGAACAATAATTGGGAAAAAATCTTTTACGCTACTTAAAAAATGGTAGAGATTTCCATTGTTTTATCTAACGGTTAATTAATGGTTGAAATTTAATGATTTTAAATTGAATATGAAAATAAATAAAATTAATCAAAAAATAAAAATAATTTACATAAATATTAACCATAGATTTAGGTGAATGCACGTTATTGACCCTTAGATAAAGTAGTGAAAATTTTCACTATTTTTTAAGTAGCGGAGAAGATCTTCTTCCTAATAATTGATCACCCTGTTATTTTACAATCTTTGGAAGAAATTTTTATTTTTGTATATAAAAAGTCATAGCTTTAAGATAGAGAAAAAGGGTTATAACTACTTATATTTAAATTCAAATTTGTTTGATAATGTTTATTAAGGATGATTGCATAAAACAATATAACTAAATTCTATGTTCGAAGTTGTCTTTCATTTCATTTTGGAGAAGTCATGGATTGACCAGCATGGCCAAGAGCACAAGTTATTTAATTTGTTTCAGCTCACAAAGATTAGCTTTCGATAGGAGCATTAATCCTCATCTCCTATTCCTTCTTTATTCTATAGTGTTTTTAAAAGCCAAAAAATGGTTGGGACTAGGGATCAGTTTCCCATGCATTTGTCTTTAAAAGAATCATGAGAACGTGACAATGGATACATTGGCATTATAAATATGAGTTTCTCCACTTCTCCTTATGGTTTTGTTAGGATATTGTCTGGCCTCCCTCAGCTTGCAAAGATCAATTCGTACAGACAAATTTTGGTGCTGGGGAGTCAGGAAGGCATTTAAACCCAACCGTTTGCTGAGTGAAGTACTTATTTTGGAAGCTTGTGGCCTAGCTAGCAAATTATATCTTTCTTTTTCTTTGTTTGCTCTTTTTTTGTTAAAAGTCATAATCTACGGATAAAAAAATTATATATATTAAAATTTGAATTCAAAATTTATTAAATATTATTTTTTAAAATTAATTGAATGAATCAATTGAATTAAATTTTAATTATTTTTTTTAATCTACAACTTGATATTCTTTTTATCTCAAATGCATCTTGCATTAGAATAATATGCGTCCATTATAATATAAATCCCATGCTTATTTCACCATTCTATCTTGTATTAAGTATTTCAATTAATCAAGAATGATTGGACCTCACCTCACTAGCTACTTCCTATATTTTGGAGTGATTATCGGAAGCAATCTCTTGTCTTTTTGTTACTCATGTCTGGTTGGAATAACACAATTTGTCTATTAAAAAAAAGAAAAAATAATAAAAATAATTCAACAATTGGATAAAGCAAACAGGGGGTGAAGGAAGAGTAAACTGATTTGGATTGATGGAATTAATTATGAATATATCAAATTTTGTTGGGCCACTTTATGATTGTAATTCTTTGTTCATATAACCTAGAAATTAGTCCATATCAAACAAAAAACCTTGAAAGGAGGGAAAAAAAAAACCTACCCCACCTCCCCAAAATGAAAGGGATGCTTTGGCGAGTTCCAAATTTTCACATTTTTATTTTAGCTTTGATTGAACAATATATAAAAGCTAATTATCTTTTGAATCAATTAAAGTATCATTGAAATTGATACACAAATATTACAAATTTCAGAAAACTTAAATGTATAATATTTTTTTCAATCAATTATGTAATAAGATAAGAAAATTTAAAGATAAATTATGAGTTAAAAAAATATATGAAATTAATGATATATGTTGAATTATATATATTTAAAGTTTAAAAATTAAAGTTGATATTTATTTAATTAATTCATATAATCATTTTTTAAAATATGATTTTTATTATATTTGAATTCAAAATTCAATATTTATAATATCTTTCTTATTTTTAAGTTAAAATATTTTTTACACAAAAAATATTAAAATTAAAATTTAATTATTAAATTAAAAATTTAACACTTTTATCAATATTATTAACAAATTAAATACATATTCAATGTTTGGTCGTAAAGGAAAAGAACAAACTATATCAAATAACGTGAACTTCTCATATTTTTCATAAATTTCCTTTTTAATAATTTAGGGACGAAAATTAAACCTGATTATCAATTTGTGGTACGTATAAAAAAATTGGACCACAAAATCTATTAATACAAGTTTTACCAAATCATAAACATGATACGCAGCACAAAGGCAAAAAAAAAAGGAAGCGAGTTTGCAAAGCGTTGTCACGAGTAATAAAGTTTGATCGTTCACGTGTAGTGTGGGAGCGACTCAACCAAATTTGGTTAAGGCCGTCCCACATTAATTGATCAGCTAACTCTTTTTCGCAGTCAGACGGACCATATTCAACCAATTTGGTCTCTCTTTCTCACCCTGCTCGGTTGGAGGCGTAACATGGATTCTTTATGGGCTGTCCTTTTTTTTTTTTTAATGATTAATTTCAATTTTTCTTACCAAATTAGGATTTAAAATTATGATGATTTAATCTTTTTTTTAACCCACAATTTAGGCTACAATTTTTTTTGGTTAAACTCTTGTCCTTCCTGTTTCGTCTGAAGCTCCAAAAAATCATTTGAATTCTCACATCTTATAAGCTATAGGGATTTAATTGTTTAGAGTTTAAAAGTTTAAGCCCTATCTTGAATTTCAGTACTCCAAATGCTATTAATAAAATAACCTATATAAGTTTTGATCTTAGCAAGGAATATTCCTATAAAAGAGGTTTGATCCCAGAAGTAAAGCAAATTTCTCTATCGATCTACACCCCCCCCCCCACCTTTTTTTCCCCATTTTTATCCTCTTTTATTTTGGTCCACGTGTTTTAACATGCATGTATGTGCCCATTAACAAAATTGGTGCATTTTTTTAATACAAAAATGAAAAAAATTAAAAATAATTAAAAAAATAATGAATAAAGAATACCAAAATGTACCAGTTATTTTTTAAATAAAGAATACTTAGAACTGAAGTGGACATAATTTTATTTTATGCAATATCAATTAAAAAATTTTAAATATATGGTATTCCCATTCAGTTTGGGAGGGCACTAAGCTATTAGATTAATATATCCTTAGCAAGCAACCATAAGTTCCATTTTTTATCATCAAATTTGGACCCACTGCCATGATTCTTTGACTTTGATGAAAATAAAACCTTATTATAATCTATTTAATATACTTTCATGTGGAAAATAAAATATGCATCATTGCCTTTGGCTATTGGAAATCGTTCATTTCACTATTTTGTTTTTTTACATACATTGCAGTAAGGATAAACTTTCAATAACTATATTGTTTATATTATAATCCATGCATTTTATATATACATTATATATTCTAAATAAGATCAAAATTATAAATTGAAATTTCACACCAAACCATAACAAACAAAGGTACGAGTATGTATGTACTTAATTTTTTTTTATTTGATAATTTTATTAACTTTAACTTTTGAAATGAAACATAATAGTGTTTGATATTATTTTTTAAAATTATTATAGTTATCAAATCATTGTGGTGATTAAGTGATGATCACCACTGATTTTAGATTACTATATTTAATATTATATTATAAATCACTAATATTTTTAAATCATTGTATTTTGTGTTATATGAAAAAATAAATCCTATAATACGATAAATTCAAAAGAACCTTATAAAAAAATCAAAGTATCTAATATTTATCGAATCAATAATTTATAAAATAATTAAACTTTATTTTATAGAAAACTATAAAGTGTAAATCAATTTTAATAAAATAATTTCTAAAAAATTATTAAATAAATTTATTATCTCTTTTATAATCAATATAAATTTATAACATAAAACATTTTTTAAAAATAAGTGATTATAAAAATTGATTTTTTTAATTTTTAGTGGGCAACTTTAATGTTAAATATAATTTTTGTGAAATTTTAATCAAAAAATAATATTAAAAATTACTTTGTTATTGTAATAAAATTTTCTCATCATATAAGTTAAAAATCATATTGCTTCTCAAGGTAATGATTTTATTATTCCAATAATTTAAAATTATCAAATAAAATGATATAATTATTAAATATAGATTAATGTGATTTTTAAATAGATCACTTCACGCAAAATACTCTTCCAATGACAAAAGTTAGTTGTAGGCTTAGTAGAATTGACTGAATTTGAAAAGTTGCTCGATATTTAATTGAATTTGAACATAATTCAACTCAAATTTATTTAAAAAAATTAATAAGCATAATTCGTTCAATCCAAATTTAAAATTATTCAAATTTAAATTTATTCATATATATATATATATATATATACATACAAATATAACTTTATATGATTTGAAAGTATAACTCAAAATAAAAATTAATTTAATTTTTTAACTCACTAATAAACTTGAGTTGAATACAAAACAAAATCATTCAAAATCCGGGATGAGTTGGATACAAAACGCTCAATAGCAACTTCTATTTAGTAGCCCGTCAGTGAAATTTGACTCCTCGAATTTTAGTACGATAAAGAAATATACATCGATCCAAGGCGAATGCGTTCTTGCCTTCTGGCACAATATAGCAACGACTACGAACTGTATCGTAGCCAACGATGTTGCATCAGCACTCGTGCTACTTGTCAGCTTACGGCGCTTCGTTAAAGCATGACGTGAGTTTTACATGCAAGGGAACGGAAGAGGAAAGTATTGTTTTCTTTTTTAAGAAAAAAAAAATGTTGTGGCTCTCATTTTAAGTGAGTCGGTGAAATTCGATGAATGGTTACTTTTTTTTTTTTTCTTATCCTTTTTGTTTTGTTTTCTGTTTGTTTATAACGAAAACCGTGCTGGATTTATTCTATCCCTTCTATGAATGGGAAAACTTATTTTTTAATCCCTTGCTTTAAATAAAAATATACAAGTTTTCCGTTACACTGTTTTTTATTTGTAGCCAATCACTTCATGTGTAACGTGAAGGCCCTTTTCTTTCAACGAGGAAAATCAAATCAAGCCAATCAACCAATCAAAGAAGCTAAGCACACAAACTTATACATGTGAAGACATCGTTTGTCTTCATGATAATTGGATTAAGACAAGAAAATCCATTTGGCCAATCAAAATTCATCAGGCTTCAAATCATCAAACTAATTAATTAATGAATGCCTTAAATACAATTAAGATATTTCAAGATTTGTTACTAGGTCATGAGTATACTTTGATATTGGGTCCATAAAGTTTTATTACTTTTTTTTATTAATTATCAAACAAATATTAAATTCCTACAATCTCAAGTTTCTTGAGAAAGAAATAATTTTGATAATGTAGTGCAATTCTATTTTGTTGAAAGATTAATTTGGATGGTCGATAAAATTAGTTTTAATAATATTAAAAATAATAATAAAAGTTATTATAATTATAATTATAAAATTATAAAAAAATTTATATTAAATGAAATTTATTAAAATTGATAATTACAATTAACTAATAATGTGATAAACTCGACTGCAACGCATTAAAAATATAATAAAATTCAAACTCAAAAGCTGATTTTCTTATTAAAAAACAAAAGAAAGTACTACAACAATAATATAATTATTTAAATTATGATATCATTATGACAATTTTAGTTTCAAATATAAAATTGTAAAAAAACAAAAAGAGATTTTGAAATTTTGGTGACAAAAGCAATCATTTGGTGTTAATTTTCTTTGATAATGTCAATTGACTTTAATTTAAGTGATTAATGTGAGATTGTATTTAAATACAAGATCTGAATAGTGTATTTCTCTCTTAAAAAGCATTTGTGTGATATATATATATATAATATGATTACAGTGTTTTTATATTTTATTTAGATTTAATTTTTTTAGATAATCTTAAAGGTATTTGATTTATTTCAAAATTTATTTTTGAAATATTTCAGTAAGAATTAAGTTTTGATTAACGAAAAATTAAAAAAAATGTTTCACATGAGTCAAATAGTCAACATATTATATTTATTTGCGCTAAATCTCATAAGGGTTACAAGATTTTGCCAGCTTGCATTGTCTTCGAAAGTTTATAAAAATTTCAATCAATTAATAGTTAGTTTAATTAGTTAAGGATTGTTTTTTTTTATAAAAAATTTTGAATTTGAATTTTATTGATGATCATTTATTAATATCATATTAAATGCATGACTTATAATTATTTATTTTATATTATCAAATATGACATATCTTATTTTAATTTAAGAGATTAAATAATTTATTTATTTTAAATTTTTTATAAAAAAAGAAAAAGTTTATAAAAAATCCGACATTAAATGCCAATTGCCAAAGTCATCAAATTACAAGTGACGCTGACATAATGCAATTTTTTTTCTTCTAATCGTTATCTAAGAAATATCACAAAGCATGCAACCATTTAAGCCCTGTTTAAGTCAAAAGATTTGCGGAAACATTTTTTTTGTGAGAAGTCCCTATCTTAAGGACAAACAAAAATTTGTAAGGACAAATATTTAAATTTTAAATTTATTAAATATTAATTTTTAAATAATTATATGTATCGAGTTAAATTTAAATTTTATAAATAATTTGGATTAAAACATTAAAGAAGGTCTTAAATTATTTTATTTTTTAAAAAAATTCTCATAATTTTTTTTATAAAAAAAATTACAATTTAAGAATTATAAAAAAAATTATAAACACTAAATTTTAATTTTTTATTTATCGATACCACTTAAAAATTACTATATAAACAAACTAATTTATTGATTCAATTTAATTGCACTCAAATAAATACTTTTTTTTATTTATATCAAAATAAAATTTTATTTCAAATAAAAAATTAATTTATATTAAAATTTTATTTAAATACAAATAAAATATTACAAATTTATTTAAATAAAATTAATAATTAAAAATTTATTATGATATAAATTAAAGTTTAAAAATTTATTTAAATATAATAAAAATATAAATTTATTTAAATAAAATAATAAAATGTATTAGTTTTTTTATTATTTTAACCAAGAATTTATCTTAATTTAGACCAACGTTTCAAATTCAATTATTCCGATAGTCAAAAACCAGAATCTAGATTAGTCTCTAAACGCCGCCCCAAAAAAGAGGAAATTGAGGGATAAAAAACAACCTTATTTTTAATAAAAGCCCAAAAATAAGTGGCAACATCACACTTTTCCAAGGAAAGAAAAAATGGAACACCCAAAATAACAAGAAGAAAACTTCAAAAAAAAAAAAAAAAAGAGTCCGTCAGCTTTTTACAGCACAGATAACAAACAAATCAAACCGTCTAAAATATCAAAGTCTCTCGAAAAAGTTTCTTCATTAACAAAAACCGTCACATGCAGTTACTCAAAGCTACCGAAGACCATTCCAATGGCAATCCCGTCATTTGGAACAAAATTAAGGATACTTTCGTCATTTCAACTTTACTTTTTCCAATGACGACATGATCTTCCCCATTCCCATTCCCCTCCCCTCAGACACTATACAAGGGCTCCAGTTTTTGTTTTTATATTCAGGAAAACCCGCGATTTTCTCGATGGTCATTGCTTCCGCTTATATTTTAATATTTCATTTTTTTTCTCATTGATTCTTTCTCTTTGCAGTGACCAAAAGAATACATAAAACTTCTGTCTCCTTTCTCTTCCAAAACCGTTTGTGCCCTCAGTTTTGGTTGGGTTTATAACAATATTAAAAGCCAAATCAACTGTATGTAGTCTGTTCGACCTACTTGTTTTTTTTTTTTGTTCATTGATTCATTGACTGATATCTTCGTTTTTTCAGAGCTTGCGTGTCTGGGTTTTTCTTGGGGTTGTTTGATTTGCAGGAGTTGCATGGAACGAGCGAGTAGTTTTGGGAGGAGTTGACAAGTGAGGGAGGAGGAAGAAGAGAGAAAGAGAGAGATAAGTGATCTCGTGAGGGCCGTGAGAAGATGCCCCACCGAACAACTTACTTCTTCCCTAGGCAATTTCCCGATCGTGGGTTCGATGCATCTTCCAAACAACTATTGGATCACGAGAAAAAGCTCGTCAAGGAAACGTCAACAACAGCTACATCAACAGCGGCTACTGTCGAAAATGAACGCAATAAGTCAATCTCAAGGAGAGCTACAAACGAGTTTACCACGCCAGCTGCTAAGACCAACAACAACAACAACTCTCCGCTATCAGATCTTTTCAAGGACGAAAATTTTCATGCCAAAAAGCAACAGCTCGCCGCTTTCCGCGATTGGTTCATCCAGAAAAAAGCTACTACTGACAGATCACGTCACGTGAAACCTTCCTCTCGACGTCTCTCTTCGACTACTGATCATGATGAAGATCGCCAGCTGTTATTACCTCCGGAACCAGCTCCACCGCAGACAACTTCCCCTCCTTCTCCTTCTCATCCAGCACCTGCTCCGGAAACCACCACTGTCGTTAATGACCGTAGCGTTGACCGCAACTTTGATTGTCAGGTGTCACTGCCGAGGTTCTCGAGTGGTAGTAGTTATGCAGGGAGTTTGTTTTCTGGGACGGCATTAGATGGCAACTTTTCGAGTGAGGTTAAAGATATATGGACTAACGAGTCGTCGTTGACGACTGTGCCGGCGACAAGGGAAGTCGAGGAACCGGTGGCAGAGGAGGAGAGTAAAAATAGCTTAGTGCTCAAGTCAAGGGAGAGTTATTATTTACAGCTTATGCTGGCCAGGAGGCTTACTTCTCAAGCAAGTCTCCTCAGTGAACCCTCGCTTTTACAAGAATATCGTGGACCTGATGTCGCCGATGCAGAAACTGTTTCTTATCGACTTTGGGTATTTTATTTTCTCATCATTTTCGCCTGAATTTAATTTTATTTCTCTTGCAAATTACTGTATATTCATATTCAAAATTAATGAAACTATAAAAAGTTTATCTCCCAAGCACAATCCAAAACAAACAATAAATCTTCATGTACAATAAAAAATCCATTTTCCTTTTCAAGTTTTGTATTTTTTTTTATAATTTTTGTATTAATGTGATGGCTTTGTATTTAATTTTCAGGTTAGTGGGTGTTTATCATATAGTGATAAGATATCAGATGGTTTTTATAATATTCTTGGGATGAATCCGTATCTATGGGTGATGTGTAATGAGTTTGAAGAGGGAAGACGCTTACCACGTTTGATGTCTCTTAAAGAAATTGAACCCAGCGAGACATCCATGGAGGTTGTTCTTGTTGATGGACGCGGGGATATACGCCTCAAAGAGCTTGAAGATAAAGCACAGGAGTTATATTGTGCTTCAGAAAATACCTTAGTGTTGGTTGAGAAACTTGGAAAGCTTGTTGCTATATACATGGGGTAAGGTGGTTTTTTTTTTTCAATTTTCTCGATGAGGTATTTCTTTTTCACTGTTTCTTATAAATTCATTGTGCCTGAATTGTTTTGAAATTAGGGGAACTTTTCCAGTGGAGCAGGGGGATCTTCACAAACGCTGGAAATTGCTTAGTAGGAGATTGAGGGATTTTCATAAGTGTATCGTGCTCCCCATTGGCAGCCTATCAATGGGACTTTGCAGGCATCGTGCAATCCTCTTTAAGGTGCCAAAAGAATGGCCTGTTTTTGTTTGTACTTTATCTCTTATGCACAAATTCTCCATACTCCTATGACCAATCCACACTAGCACACGCTAACTGCCGTGGCCCTGTGGTCTGTTAGTCAAGTGCTAAATTCTTAATTACAATGATCAGGTTTAATCCCTGCCAATATAGAAAAATCCACACGCAAATAAAAATAAAAATGATAGGGGTGGTTTGACATCTGCTTCTTTTATTGGTATAAACTATAAAGAAGAATGTTTTGATTTGAAGAATTACTGTCTACATTTGACAAGCCTTTAATTATCCTTGTAGATATAACTTTGAACAATTGTTTTGTAGAGATAGTTTTGAAACCATTGGATGTTATTATACTTTTAGTTAAGTGGTTGGATAGTCTAAATCTTGGATTAAACTTCTAGTATTATGTTCCTTAGAATAATGACGAATAGATATTCCTTGTTTTGGTATTGGCAATGACTTTGTTGTAGATCCTCTGTATAAAAATTTTCAAAAGAAAGTTTAATTGAGGTAGTAAATGAGCAAAGCCAATATAATGAGTTGAAGTGGATTAGCAACTGCTATTTAGTCTGTGTCGGGACGTAAAATGGAAGGGCAGATTGTGACCTAGTTGATCTTGGGATGTCTGGAAAAGAGGGTTGGCGTTAATCATCTTTGAGAAACCGTAGTTTGTAGAGGGTGGTTGTGTATCTTTGGTCTCATTTGCCCCATTGCTAAACAAAGTTCTGGGTACGGACAAAAATTAACTTGAATGTTATTACTACTATCTTGTGTACTAAGAATGATTTAGTATATTTCATTTTGTTAAAGTATACGCTTGGTCACACACATTAAATTAAAGGAAGGAAGTTGCTTTTTTTCTTTCTTTCTTTTGGTACGTTTGTTCTGTTTCTTCTTTGGCCAGAAATCCTCTTCTGAACTGAAAAACCTTTTGCTTATATATATTTTGTTTGAAGATTTGGATTGGCAAATTTTTCTTTTTTATTTTGATCCCAAGTGTTTCTAAAGTTTTTATATTATTGGAAATGCCTCTCTTATATAAATTTTTAGTAACAAGGACTGCGATGTCATAAAGTACAAGAATTTTTTAAAGCATATATAAATGTCTTAACAGGGGGCATCAGTATTGCAACCAAATTAGAAGCATCAGTGACACCCAGAACTATAGCAGTCCATTATGAGTATTCTCTATTCCATGATAATTCAATGAGGTATTTGTAGTCTGCCATGGTGAATTCATAAGGTTTTTGTAATAGTTGATTCTTGTGGGGTCTTCATGGGAGGATCAGGCCAATTTCTTTCTCTTAACCACATTTTTTTTCTTGAAAAATGAATTTTGCTTTTTCAAACCAGGTGTTATACAATGAACTTAGCTTCTAAAACTTTTAAATCCTCTCTCTTTCACAATTTAAAAGATTTAAAATAAGATGTTATGAATAATCTACTTGCCAAATATGGGTTATCTTATTCTTGATTGAGTGATGTACTGCATTACTTGGTTCGCTTAGTGGCTTTATGCTGCTAGACCAGGATATCAAATGAAGAATGTTTGAATTTATTGGTTTCTGTGTATATGTTAATGCATGAAATGTATTTATGTACTTACGGCCTGATCACCCTTCAAATGTAGATTTAATATATGATGATCTTGCAGAAGATGCGTCTCTTTTGGGATCCTTCACTAAGGTGGTGTATTGTTTGCATATGCAGAAATTGGCAGACTATATAGGTTTGCCATGTAGGATTGCTCGAGGATGCAAATATTGTGCAGCAGATCATCGTTCTTCTTGCCTTGTCAAAATTGAAGATGATCGTCGGTCATCAAGGTAAGATACTCAACTTTTAGTTTGTATATTTGCTAATAAGATGAAGATAACAAAATATTTAGGAACAATTTTATGTTATTATTTAATTACTTGCATTAAGAAAATTTGTTATTCTTTAATCTTGTCTATTTTATAAATTGTTGGTTGGGTCGGGCAGAACAGTTCTCCTGAAAGAGGAGTTTACCAGACGAGTTTACCCTCTCCATTCCTTTCTCTCTTTCGGATGAGTAAGGAAATGGGCCTAACTCCATTCGCTGATGAACCCTTAACCTCGTTCTTGGTGACGTGTGCCGTCTACTCAAAATATTTAGGAACAATTTTATGTTATCATTTAATTACTTGCATTAAGAAAATTTGTTATTCTTTAATCTTGTCTATTTTATGTTGTCCGAGTGATCTAAATCTTTTAGACTTCATACCATCATAGTTCATCATTCCTCTATGATATCATTATGTCAGGATATTGATAGAATTTCATCCTGTCTCCAAGTGTTTTTTGTTCAAGAATTTGTCTTTCTATTTAATGTTTTGTTGCTCAGAGACGAATACATTTTTTAACAGGGAATATGTAGTTGATTTAGTTGGAGAGCCAGGAAATATCCATGGTCCAGATTCCTCTATTAATGGAGGATTCCTCTCTTCAATGCCTTCACCATTTCAAATTTCTCATCTAAAAGAATTCCAACAACCTTACATGGATAATGCATCATATTGTCAGATTAGAGACTCAAAGAATTCAAGTTCTCATTTCGAGAATCCTCTACATTCTGGTACATGTTTTTACACAAATTCTGCAAAATAGACCAAATTTTTAAAACCAAATTAAAAAGTGGAGATCAATCTCTTGTAGGTGGCATTGAGAAATCTCAACAGTTGAAGGACAATGGTTTGCTTGAAAATCAAAAGTCATCAGTATATGTACCAATTGATCAAGATTGTTTTGGAAAGGAATCATATTTGATGCCTTTTGAAACTGCAGCTGGATCAACAATGCATGAAAATTCTAGACTCGGTGAAGACAAAGTTGCCATAGAACAAACTCTTAGAAAAGAGATTGTTGAATCTGGAAGCTCAGTCGTTAAAAGTGTGAAGCAATTGAAAGTTAACTTGCCTAGTCAGTCAGCTCCGGAGGAGATAGGGGCTGAACTTGATAGTCGGGGCAGATTCTCCGCTGTAACCATCCCCAGATATCTAAATCTTGAACCTTCTCTTGCAATGGATTGGCTTGAGATAGCATGGGATGAATTGCATATAAAGGAGCGTGTTGGTGCTGGTACTTCTTTCTTCTTAATTGGATATAAGTTCTACTTCTCCGTTATCTTTCCTTTTCTTTTGGCTCCTCTATCAGAAGATAACTGGTTTTGCATGAAATCTCATTTTGCAGGCTCATTTGGAACAGTTCATCGTGCTGAGTGGCATGGATCAGTTAGTATTTCCTCTATTTTTTTTCTCGCAACTGAAAATCATTGGTGTTTTAATTCCATGGATGAATGATTGTGACATCAATATGTTTCCTTAAATAATGAATCTGATGTAGAATGCAGTACTCTTATGCATATTTGCTATCTTTGCCAACTTGGCTTGATGAATGAATATCTTTGACGTGTTTTATTTATCCTAAGTGAGGAAGGTCCGGTACACTTTGTCAATCAGTTTCTAGCACCGCAGATTAAAACCTTGCCTGAAGGAATCTAGTTTACATTATGAACTTAAGTTCTGTTAAATTAAAGGAGGTTGAGAATCTTGTCTTCAACTGATTCTGTAATGAACTAATAAATGAACTTACGGTGATTGTACCTAACACACCATGTAGGAGTAGTGAGTATTAGTGATATATGACATGCTCGTGCTGTTGCAGACGTGTAACAATGTACAAGTTGATTTTTCTTACATGATAGACCATACTATCTTGAAATACTTGGTATGGGCATTAGTCTCAGGAATGGAATCAACTGTTTTTTTTTTTTTTGTTTGTTTATTTCTTTGTTTGGCTACATTATCAGCTTATTTTTGGGATATTTTTCTTTTGTCACATTGTTTTATTGCCTTGAGCAAATAAACAATTGCTGTTCCAATGCAGGATGTTGCAGTCAAAGTCTTGACTGTACAAGATTTTCATGATGATCAGTTGAAGGAGTTTTTAAGAGAGGTGTGTACTGGATAAAACATAAAAAGAAAAATATTGTTATTATCCATATTGTGTTAGCATTACATATTTCTTTTGACCGGTTCTACTTTCTCAATGCATACGTGTTCTATAATTTGTGTACAGATGTCCATGCTACATCCTTTTTTGGGACATCCATTTATGTGCATTAATGCATTCCAATTTTGTGCTTTATGGTCAATCCTGTAGTTATAAATATTTGTGCTTGGAAAGCTCTTTCCTTGTGATACATTTGGCATGTTGCATACATGGCCAAGTTCTCATGTAAATTACTCCTATCTTTGCATGTTCTTGAGTGAGATGATAGTCATTTGATACGACTATAGCTTAAGTTCTGATGCATGTTTTTAGGTTGCTATAATGAAACGTGTTCGACATCCAAATGTGGTCCTTTTCATGGGTGCTGTTACAAAGCGGCCTCATCTGTCAATTGTGACAGAGTACCTGCCAAGGCAATCAACTAATTTCTTATTATGATAATGAACTGATATTTATTTGTGAAAATATATCTATGGCTAAGACCTGGCTTTTGTCAAGCAGGGGTAGTTTATATCGCCTTATTAATAGGCCAGCTGCTGGGGAAACACTTGATCAGAGGAAGCGATTACGCATGGCATTGGATGTGGTTTGTACTGTTTTTTACTTGCACATTTTATACTGATGCCACTTGTTGTTAGGACAAAATTCATGTTTTATGTTGTAAACAGGCCAAGGGGATCAATTATCTTCATTGCCTTAATCCTCCCATAGTTCATTGGGACCTTAAATCACCCAATCTTTTGGTTGATAAGAATTGGACAGTAAAGGTATGATAAAAAGAGTTTTTCGTTTTGCAAATTCGTGTATTTTTTGTTTCAAATTCATGACTTCATCTTCTTATGTCATGCTCAGGTGTGTGATTTTGGACTGTCCAGATTTAAAGCGGATACTTTTATATCATCAAAATCTGTTGCAGGAACTGTAAGTAGCCCATGACCTCCTTTTTCACTTGCACATAGGCAAACTACCCATGTACAGACACCAATAGGTGGTCACTAAGATTGCTTTTAAACTTAATTATTTCAAATAACGTGAAATATTTGATTAAATGTGACTATTTGATCATGAACTGTTGCCAAAGGCAATATCAAATATAAGGTGCTTGAGCCGTTGTTGGTTTGCCATGTGGGTTGATTCCAAATCATGGCATTATATTCCGTATTAAGGGACAACAAACACATTATTCATTATTATAAAAACTTTTCTATGTTCAGTTTTGTCCAATGATAGATATCATAATTGCAGACTCGCATTTTGTTTTCCATATAAAGTCAGCTATTTCTGTCAATCTCTTGTCCATGGAAGAAAATTTTTCTCACGTCATCAATCAAGATGTAAATCTCTTGTTTTTTTATTTTCAGCCTGAGTGGATGGCTCCGGAATTCCTTCGTGGAGAGCCTTCAAATGAGAAATCTGATGTTTACAGTTTTGGAGTGATCCTGTGGGAGCTAGTGACCATGCAACAACCTTGGAATGGACTCAGTCCTGCCCAGGTGGATCTATTTGGTTTTTCTAGTTTTCATTCTGGTTCCTTTCTTGTATATTTCTTACCATATGCAATCATAAATGTCAAATGTTATTGTTGTTGGAGTTATTATGAGTAAAAGGTAACGAAAGTGCATTTCCCTGCTGTATATGTACGATTCCTATTACCCCCTTTCTTTATGTCTAATAGTGGCTCAAATTTTAGGTGGTTGGTGCTGTAGCTTTCCAGAACAGAAGGCTCTCCATTCCTTCAAATACCTCCCCAAAGTTGGCTTCCCTCATGGAATCTTGTTGGGCAGAGTGAGTATGCTTAGTCCTATGATTTATTCACCGCATTTCGATTTGTATGATGATGACTTAAATTAGGTAAAATGTAGAAGGCTACCTTTTGTGTGTATTGCATTAGCTTTAACAAAAAAGAAAAAATGACAGGGAGGGCATATTGCTGGTTTACGTTTGGGTTGGTCATGCAACCAGCTTGCTTTAGATGTCCTTGACAGATTACTGTAGTTATGCCTTAAAAAAAGGACAGTTACTGTAGCTGAGTATTTCTCAGATTGCTCAAGTCATACCAAGAATACTAGAACTTTTTGTGCTTCCTTAATATTTGTATGCTTTTGTTTACATTAATCGCATGTTTTCTATTCCTGATGATGGTTACATTTTGTTCTTAATTTGTAGTGATCCTGCCCAACGGCCATCTTTTGCTAACATAGTCGAAGCATTAAAGAAGTTGCTCAAGTCTCCATTGCAGTCTATGCAGATGGGAACGCAGTAATGATGGCCCTCAACTGAAGCCATTCCTTCTGTTGGAATAACCTGAGCTGACTTTGGAGATTTAATTAACTACAGCAGCACCTGCAACTCTTGGCCGTGTAATGTTATTCCACTAACCGAACCTTTTCAGCTCCAAGGCAACTTTAGATGCCATCTAACTCATTTGGAAGGCGGTTATAAATCCCATTAAAATTGAGGACTACAATATATATATATATATATATATATATATATTATAGCAAAGCGCTATAGCTAACTTGCTGTGTTTATATAGGTTTTTCGATGGGGCCGCCTTCCCACATAAGCTATTTTCAAAGTGAAAATCCGAAGGATTTAGGAATTCGGAATTTACTTTGATATGTATTTTCTTTGTAACTGATGCTGCATATGGGCTTTAACCGTAATCCGTATTCTATCAATGTTGTTGCTTTCTCGTGCTAATAGTAGAACCAAACTTTAAGATGCCAGTAAGTCCTCTGGCCTGTAGTTTGTATTTGTGCTTTTATGCTTTTCAGGAAGTCCGAAAACTAACCAAATTCCATTCTACTAATTGAAAATGCACTTTGTCTCGGGTTGTTCTGTTCTGAAGCTGCTGGGAGTTGGTTGTGAGATCAAGAAATTATTCAATCGCGAGTCATTTTTTCTACTGCTGTAATCTGAGATAATGTGGGGGAAGACAAACCCAATATAGCTTTATAAACGATGTCTTTTAGGTAGTAATGTATCTATCCAACATAACATCAAACATGTGAAGGGCTGGACGATCAGTCCTTATATCGTCAACTATAGAGAACTTTTGAAGTATAGTTGGCCAAAAGAAATTACCAAAGGATAAACCCGAGCTGCAAGGCTCAGCCGGAAAGGAAAAATGAAGCACAAATGCTATGAATTCTATCTCGATCTAATAGCTCAAGGGATTCTCAAAAGGGAAAAAAACACTAGAAAAAAAAAAGGATAATGCTACATATACATGCATTATGCACTATTTTTTTTCTTAATTTAGTCTTTATATTGTTTAATTTTTGTATGAAATTTGTGTAAATTGTTATGTAATCGTCCCACCAAACATGGATGAAACTTGGGGCAGGCGATGGTGGTTGCCTTTAGAATTTAATTTTATATAAGTTTAGACAAATAAAAAAATTATAATCTCGCACTAAAGTTAAATATAAAGTTTTCATCTCTGAAATTGAAATCCTAGTTTCGTTACTGCCAAATAAAAGAATGGCTGACGGATTTTTTTTTTTGGGTGGAATAAATGGCTTACAGATTAAAAAAAAAAAAAAGAAATTTCCTGTTTCTAATGAGCAGTTGAGTTGTTTCTAATTGTTGAGTTTAATTCCCAGGTTTATAAGGTTTGGACCTTGGGTCCATCTAAACCATTCATTTTTATTATTTTTTTTAGAAAAGTTTAAATCCAATTTTTTTAGCATAAATGGATTAAGTATTATCACATCAAATCTATTAGGAAGTTAACACAATCTTTTATCATATAAATTTGTTTCAATTTGTCAACAGTCATCAAGAGTTTAAAATTCTAAAAATCTTAAATATTAGTAAAAAGATATTTTAATTCAAATTTAAGTTAAACATTATTAACATGAAAAAAACCCTTAACTATTAGCCTATGGGCTATGGACATGGGAGGAGGGGACATGGTTTAACTTCATCTTGCTCTGGCTTAGCCCGACTATACCTCCAAAGCAAAGGTGCGTTTGGACTTGTTCACTTTTTTTGTACCGTCCGTAGTTAATTCGTCCAACAAACAAGGAACTTCCATCCAAGTTAAACCAAATTGACGGCCAATGTCTCAACCGTCGTAATTTCAACCACCATTTCCTTCCCCTCCAAAAGCATACCTTTTTCTTTTAGTCCTCTGTTTTGAAAGGTTAAGTGAAAGATGTGGACTGATCTTCTTTTACAAGGCGCTTTAATTCTTGTTACGATTTTCATGTTCCTCGCCATGCACGATATCCCCAAAAAGATCTTCACTAAATTCCGGTATCGGAATCGAGCCGACTTCCAAGCTAAGCGCCACTTTGTCCTCGGAGCCCAGCTTCTTTCTCAAGCCAGATCCTCCAAGTCTCGCTCATCCACCACTTCTTTAGCCAAACATGCCGAATCCGAAGCTGAGAAGGCTATTTCTCTTGACCCAAAAGACGCCGCCGCTTACATCCTCAAAGCACTCGCTCTTGATCTCCAGGGCTTCAAGACCTCCGCTCTTGACTCCCTTGACGTCGCTCTCTCCCCTCTTGCTTCCAAGTCGTTGACTGATGAAGAACGAGGCGACGCTCTGTTTAAACGAGCCGAGTTGAAGATGTCCATGAACCGCCGAGGCAGCCGAGTGGACTCGGCGATCGACGATTTGACCAAGGCTGTAGAATTGAGTGCGGATAACGTCAAGGCGTTTTGTCTGTTGGGAGAGTGTTATAAATTGAAGAAGATGAAAGCCGAAGCTAAAGCAGCTTTCGAGGAGGCTCTTAAGGTCGAGCCCAGCTCCAACGCTGCTCGCACCGCCCTTGACCGGTTGAGCTCGTAATTGGGTCCTCTTTTTTTTTTTTTTTTTTTTAATTCGTCACCTTGTTTTTGACGTTATTGTTTTAAAATTTTCTATATATTGTAGCTTAATTGGTTAAAATTATTACAAATATAAAAGACAAATGCTTGTTTTGAATTTTGTTCAAATTGGAAAAGATTCTCGACTCCATGAATCTGTTGTAAAAAAAAAAAGAAAGGGAAACAAAACAAGACACAGCTGACAACAATGTAACATATTGTCAGTTCATAAATGTCGTTTTGAGGTTTGTCCTAGTTTCTGTTCATGTAGCACTTTTGGTTTGAATTTTCAATGAGAAACCATTCCCGAGATCATCTTGTAAGCGTTTCAACAGAGGATCATAAATCTACAATGTTGATGTTCAAATTAACCAACTTTCAGGGTGATCCTATGGTTCTGGTCCGGATCTTTGCCACATTAATCGCCTCCCAAAATATTCCCCGAATTTGGATTATCTTCATAAAAGGAACTGTTGTAACAATCTCAAACAAAACAATTCAACTTAACTTCTATAGAGGAATTTGACAGCTTCTTTCGGTCTCCTTTTCCCGTGTTAAAGCTGCTTTTTTCGGAAAAATAACATTCAATGTGACTGAAGGAAAATGAAGCATGACTTATACAGATACACACCTAGAAGTTTCAGCGTGAGTTTTTTCAACCGGGGCTGGCTACTGGGCTCATTTTAGTTCTGAACCTGGCTAATATAAGCAGAGCAGGCTCTGTTTCTAGATGGTTAGGATGTATCTCTCAGGTAAATGTTACAGTTTTGAGACTCTCTTTGCATAAAAGTATGTAATTCCAACCAGGAATGAAAGTCTACTCGAACTTATGGTCTTCCTCTCTGGTTGTCTCAAAATGTTAAAGGATATGATGCAGCAGCCGCGTAATGAACATACCATTGTTGGTTGACTAATACCATTCAAAGAACTTAGTTGAAGACGAAGAAAACTAACCCCGAGTAGATTAGGCTAACCCCAACTATGTTTCTGACCAGAAAAGAGAAATTTTTACTTGATTACTCCAATGACCCACCTTGGAACTTGACCTGGTTAGATGACTCATTGCAATCTGCTATTGTGTATTAAATTGGTAATCTGAGAGAGCAGAAGCACTCCCTCATTGCTTGCATTAGCCTTCAGTAGCTGAAAAGAAGCTAGAAAGTTTCTATAATGGACCAGGGATATTTATCTCTGTGCTCTGCTTGGAGTGCTTATATATGTTACCTTAAGCACATGTTTCCATGAATTACATAACAATTTGGAGGAACAGAACAAAGAACATCTCGCGAATATGTTGAAGCCTGAAAACGCTGTGAACAAATGAGGGACGAAAAGAAAAAGTAATCAAATTAATTTTTCCACAATTTCTCTTTTTATGGATTACTGCAATTTTAGTTTGTTTCTATTCACTTGTGACTCATATTTGCAGTTAAGCAACAAGGCTTTGGGGCAAGAAACATGAGTGATGGCTTCACAGCATTGGCAATTCAGTTCCTCCATTTCTTCCTGGCGAAATGTTTGCAATTCAAATACCTTCTGGTGCTGCAGCCTGCTCCTTTTATGTCTATGCCATTTTGTCTATCATTTATGCGATCAATCTCCAATCAACCTTAGTAATAACTTTTCAAGACATAACTCTATGGTAGAATAAATCTAAACATGTTTTCTCTCCATATTTACATTCATCATTTCATTCTGAAGTTCTTATAACTGGTTATTAAACAGTTGATACAGAAGGACATAAACATTTCTGAGTTCATAAACATTTTTTAGTTCATACCGAGTTCAACATCTGGATAAAAGGAATTTTTTTACTACGCAAGGAAGTAGAAGGAAGTTTTACATGTATAAAGTGAACAAGTACTAGATTAACGTTTTACATGTGTCCAAGCAGACTTATCTATTGGTCGGACTAGATCCGACTGGCCTTTGAAATCCCTTGACCGATGCCAATGCCAACCCATCGGCTTGAAAAGATCAAATTACTGTTAAAAATATTAAAATAATAAAAAATATATTTTATATTAATATTTTATATATCCTTAAAGTTAAATTTGAATAAAAATATTTTTTATTAATTTATTAGGATCAGGTCAAGTTTAGGCTCCAAAATTCATATTTATAGCCCAACTTATAAACAGGTCTAATGTAAGTCCAATAAATCTATAGACCAGACAACGTACTCAGCAAAACAAAAGGGTTAATTAATACTATGATTTATTTTGTTGGAGGTTGACTTTGTGCTCTGCAAGACTCAAATCTGTAACAAAACAATCATTTCTTATATTTAAATTACATAAACTTTTATATGGCAAACCACCAGATGCTGAGGAAGTCAGACAAGAAAGATCAATGAACAATGAACATCCCTACTTCCTCGTTTAGTTTTGACAGAAAAGCTTCAAGATTATTAAAAATTATTAATCAAGCATGACCCGGCAGATTGACTCGGTTTCTGATGGGATATATTTCGGCAAAAAGACTCTATTCCATCCGACCAACAAAAGTATAATTAAATAATTAATCAATTATATAAGAGATAATAATTTAATGTAATTCGTCCTAATCAACTTATGTCCATGAATAAAAAAATTCACTAATTGCAAAAAATTACAAACAAATATTAACTCAAATACTTACAATTAATATTCATAGACCCTCTCAATCTACTTTGGTCTTATAGAGTATTTTTAATTTAAACAAACACATACTCATATGCACCTATACACCATACCTATGGACTCTCTCAGTTTCTTCTAGTTCACTCACAAATATTCAAACATACACACCATGTAAATCTTTAATAGTCCTATGAGATGTTTATCCCATAAAATTCTATAATTCTCTTACATATTTTTTTCATACCTAATCATATAGAGACTTCATCTATTTATAAGTATACAAATTTACCTATCAAGAATCCATTTCCTTTTAAAATTTTTCTTTGCAAGTCTTCTTATCCATCAAATGATATTTAGCCAATCCCAAACACTACTTATAAGCATACAAACTTATCTATCAAGAATTTATTTTTTATTAGAATTCTTTTTGCAAGTTTTCTTATTCATTAAGTAATATCTAGCCAATCCCAAACAAATCTCTTATAGGATTTAAGTCATTATTCTCAATAATCTCTACCTTATCTCAAATTCTATCAAATTATTTATCTTCATGCTAGACATGTTTGGCTCTACTTGCAATGAAAGTCTCTCAATTATCTTCTCTTGTGTGTCTTTACGTTTCACGTAAATCTATTCTCAATCTTCAAAATACAAACTCAAACTCTTTTTTTCAATCGAGCTCTTTTAACTTTATCTCTTCTCATGTTTTAAACTTTCAGCTCTGATACCACTTGTTTGAAAAAAAAGGTGCCTGATCAATTAACCATTCATGCCAGCGGATGTTAGTAGTTTAGAATGTGGTACATCTCACATTGGATAAAAAAATTTAATTGTTAATGAATAAAATTAATTTTTGTATTAAATTTATTTATATTTTAAATAATTATGTTTGAACAAAAACAATTATTATATGACAAATGATCATAACTATTTAATATAAATAGATTATTATTTATAAAGATTATGATTATACAGAAGATCATAACCATCTGAATAAAAGTTTATGTCTGTTCATTTATTATAAATAAATCTTTTAGTATAACTATTTTCACTACTACTGATTAGAGAGTTTAAAGCTTTGTTGTATCTTAAAGGTATAATTACCTTTAAGAAAGTGTTTTTCACGCCTCAAAGCCAAAATTTTTTATTATTATTCATCTTCTCTTATTTATTTTTTCTAACAATTTAAAAGCAATTATTAAAAATTTATATTTTACACATGAAGATACAAAGGAAAAAAATTGGTATGATTTGTAAATCAATATTAAAAGCGGCTCAAGGTGTCAAAGGCTTAATGTTTCTATGGACCAAAATATTAATTTTTATAAAGATCTTTATTAGAGGTATGTGTTTTATGTTTTACATAATTGCTGGTAAAAAGATTGATTGAATAAGATAAACTCGTTAACAATTTATTTCATTAGTATATACAATCAAAACACAATATGCAAAATATTAATTACATTGTATAAGTTTATGCATATACTGAAATTGACTCCACAATTGAATTTAATGAATTGTATTATATTTATTTGAAAAATCGATACTTATAAAGAGTAAGATGGGAAATAGCTTGAAAATATAAAAGAAAAAAACATGAATTGATCTACAGTCAAAAGAATTATCACTTGTTATCAAGTAACGAATTAAATTGGGTCCTAATGGAATGACCGATTGTTTAATTGTTATATCTTTATTATATATAAAACAAACAAATTGTCCCATGGTTTCTATGAAAAATAATCAGAAATGGGTAAAAGAATTTACCATGAGATATTAGATGCAAGTAGAAAATATATGCAAAAAATAAGATTTGGCTACAAGATTAGTTTTATTATTAAATCATGACACCAAAATTGAGATAATAAGTTGAGTCAAGCTATTTGTATAATTCTATCATTGTTGATCATTTATAAATCAAATGTTAATATATATATTTAAAATTTATTATTGGTTCAAATTTTTACTAGTGTTCAATTTCCATGAAAATCAATTAAAATTAAATTGATATACGTGAATAATTATTATTAAGATATGATATTTCATAGATTAATTGGTGGATAATAAACCAAATAATGATTATTATCAGAAACATTGGTAGTATGACATGTATTTTGTTTGCTGGGTGTATTACACTAGAAGTGATTTTACAAAATAAAATTTTATTATGAACAATCACAAAGTGAAAATCATAAAAAATCGTCAAAGAGTTAATCAATAGTTACAAAAAAGCATTATTGCTTTTTACATATGGGATATTGATTAAATGAAAATGCATGCCATTAAAAAAATATATTGAAGCATTTGTCAGTTACTAGCATTTTGAAGGATGCTCATCAATGTCTAATTAGGCATGTTTATAAATTAGAAAAAAAATGCCAATTCAATGTTCTAAAGGCACTAATACATGCATGTGTTTAATTCCATTTTGTAATAGCATGGAGAACATTGGTATAATTTGCCATATATTACAAAAATAAACTAAATGGGATGGAATTTTTTTTCTTATACATATAAGAAAGATATGGATTATGGAGATAGAATGCCATCATCCAATTAACACATTATTGGTTAAAGACAATAAAAGTATTTTTGCTTCTTATACCTAAAAATTGGCCTTTTGTAGGCTGTTAAACTGAAAAGTGAACAAGTTTTCAAGGTTTTCAATAATTTCATGACAATGGCAAGGATGCGGTTGGTTATATACCATATTAATATATGGGCTTAGATAATAATATTGGTTTGTGAAAGCTATAAGCCTTAGAGTTAGCCAATCAATAATTTAACCAATGCAAACTCATCATGAATTTTTTCATGAAATATGAGTAAAACTCATATTATAATTTTATTTATACTATTTTATGAAAATGATCATTTGGATTCATGTTTCATGACTTGCATTGATATGGCGATCTAGATATGAACATATTGGTCACAAAATGATTGTGAAAGTATTTGAAATTGGAGTTAAATATATTATAGACTTTTATTGTATATAGGCATATTGGTCCTATGAGAAAGTTTGAATTTATTATATATCCAAAAATATTTTGACCAATAAAAAATGATAAATAATAGAGATATATAGGCTACACAATGGTGGAGAAATACGTTCTCATAAAATTTTGAAATTAAGTTTCGAGGTTTCAATAATCATGAACTTGGAATTGGCCATAAGGCAATTACTATAAGTAATGAAAACTTATGATAAGATTTAAGACAATTGGTTTTCACTAAAAGTTATCATTATAAATAAGATAATTTTAATAATTAAATCTATATAATTTATATGTATGATGTGGATTATTATGGTTGGCTTAGAATAATCATAAGTCAAAATTGATGCCACAATTTTGATCACATTGTGGTAATTTTTTTATGTATATAGTCTAATTCATGGACTGTACAAATGATTTATCATCAATGGTTTTATATAGTAAAAAATTTCAAAGTATATTTACTTTGAAAGCCATGGTTTTTTTATGTATATAGACTAATTCATGGATTGTACAAATGATTTATCATCAATGGTTTTATATATATTTACTTTGAAAACCATGAATGATTCAAAGATTTTATGAATTTGAAAACTTTTATAATAGCAAAAAGAATTCTATTCGATCCATTTGGGTGATCAAAATGGCTCTGTTCATGATAATAAAAAATTATTAATAATATCCATGATGAAATAGATTCATATAAATATTTATGAATTCACATAAAAGTCTTAAAAGAAGACTATAGAAGCATGATTATATTAGAAATCTATTTATTGATGTAAACTCTTATATTGAGTTTAAATATAAAAGTTTTGAAACTTTTATTAAAATATTAAGATATCAGCTAATTATCTTTCATTAATGATGGCTTTAAAGGCCTCTTACTTAAAAAAAAACACCAAATAGTAAAAAAATAAATGAAATAGCAACTTAATTAAATATATATGATATCTTGATAATTGAATGAGATATTCTTTAATAAAAGAATGCATACCTGTACATGGTGGGGGTGATAAGAATCAAAAGAAATAAAAATTACCACTATACTATTGTAAGATTTTAGTACCACTATAATGTTGTAAGATTTTAGTTTAATTTTGTGAGCAAATTATACAAGCTAATAAGTTTAAATACTTATTATAGTAAAGTCATAAAAAGATTCTTAAAAATCTTAAAAGGACTAAAATCGTTTAGTTTATTCATTGAGTTTATCCAATTGTACTAGAAGTATAATTGTATTAAAAATATATAAAAGTATGGAAATAGAATGGTTGAAATTAATAAATATAGAGTTATGGCTCCAACCAAAACCAACTATTTTTTAAAATGATAAGAATAAGGCAACAATGTCTGAAGCATATAAATGATATACAAAATGAAAAGTTTAGACATTTAGCCTGAAGTGATTATATTAGAAATTCAATATCAAGTGGGGGTAATTATCATAAAAGAAAATTGAATTTCAAAATATTTAGTTAGTAGTACTACAAGTAGAATGGATTAAACCCTTACTATTAGACACCAATAATGATAACCTAACTTTGAACTAGTAACCTCTAATTAATGGGTAAAAACAAGTTATTGTTATTTGTCTGTTAAATACTAGTAAAATCCATTCAAATTTTAGAAACTAGTGTGATCTATTACGCGGGGAGGATGAGTTTTTATACTCTTAATGAAGTTTTAAATATCTAAAGTAATAGAGACATAATGAAAAGTCTATCTATATAAACATAGAAGCTGTGACACTTAAACAAGAAGAATTGGAGTATCTCTTGTAAATGTTTATGAATAGATAAGCATATGGCCATAATAGTGCTAAAAACGATTATAAACCTCTGATAGAAGAATAAATAAGTATTATGTGTGTTATATTTTTAATTCTAACACTAGGAGTTGAGGTTTAATATGTGAATACCATCAATTTCGTTAGAATTTTAAGATATATATGTTAATTGAAGGTTTAAATCGAGAGATACCTTCTTGTATTCATAATATTTATTTGTGTGAAAGGTAAAAATTAAGCACCAACATTTCAAATTAATAGGGGATTATTGGTAGTTTAGAATGTGGTGCATTCTACATTTGATAGAAAATTTAATTATTGATAAATAAATTAATTTTTGTATTAATTTTATTTATATTTTAAATAATTATGTTTGAATAAAAATAATTATCATATAACAAATGGTCATAACTATTTGAATATAAATAGATTATTATTCATAAAGGTCATGATTATATAGAAGGTCATAACCATCTGAATAAAAGTTTATATCTGTTCATTCATTATAAATAAATCTTTTAATATAACCATTTTCACTACTTTTAATTAGAGAGTTTAAGGCTTTGTTGTATCCTAAAGGTATAATTGCATTTAAAAAAGTGTTTTTCTTACCTCAAAGCCAAATTTTTTTTCCTATTATTCCTCTTTTCTTATTTATTTTTTCTAATAGCAGAAACGAAATCGAACAATCAATCACACAAAAGATAACAATTTGGCATGGTTCAGTCAAACAGACCTACATTTATAGATGAAAAAAAAAGATTCACTAATTGTAAAAAATTACAAACATATAATTCATATCAATCAACACTCAATAATCAATACCCATAGTTTTTCTCAATCTCCTCTAATCCTATTGAATATTTTCAACCCAAATAAATACATTTTCATGTGCACTCATGCACCATACTTATGTGAACTTTCTTAGTCTCTTTTAATCCACTCATAAACATTTAAATATTTACATCCATAAGATGTAAATCTCTAATAGTCCTATAGATGTTTATCCCATAGAACCTTACAACTCTTTTTTATCTTTTTTTATACCTAACCTTATAGAGACTTCATATATTTATAAACATACAAACTTACCTATCAAGAATCCATTTTCTATTAGAATTTTTTTTATAAGTTTTTTTTATTCATTAAATAATATCTAGCTAATCTCAAATAAATCTCTTATAGAATTTAAGTTATTATTTCTAACAATATATAAGAAAACTATGAGATCCTTGAAAAAGCAAGATCTTATTGTTATGAGTCAACCTTGTATAGGGTTAAGACTGCACATACATTGTCATGAGCCACCCATGTATAGGGCCATGTTCATGTAAAAGTGCCAAGGGGGAAGGTAGATCTCATGTGCTAGAAAAAAATATCCCTATTTCAAACATTGTAATAATTTTTGGTAGTATAACTATAAAATCTCATTTGCTCTTAAAGAGGATGAGCAGTCTCTGTATTGCTAAGCTACCTTATTGACTAAGGTATGTGCTAGACCATCCATCAAAGCTGCTTCTCTGATCTCGAAGATGGTGGGAAGATTTATTGTACTATTCTTGATATTAATAAAATATTTTTTATATGAAAACATCGGAGGTCACCTTGGTGTGCTCCAATTTTGTCATGATATACCGTTGTGTATGCTTGATATTAACTTGTGACTTGTTGATTGCCTATTCAGATATCGAAGTATCCTTGGCTGACTTATGTGAAAACATTCATTCAAGTGCTGCATGGTCTATTACTTTATTAAAAAAAAGTTTAATCCGTGATACGTGGTATTGGAGCATGGTTGAGAAGTGCTAGAGAATTGATAAAATGGTTACGAGTGATGGATTTAGTGATCAATAGAGGATTGAAGAGCTTGAGGCCACGGTAGCTACCTTTAAAGCTCATGTGGTAACTCATAATCAACTAAAAAAGATTAAGACATCTCAACAGAAGTTGTCTGATACTTTATATAATTTAGGTAAAGAGACTAGAGATGCCTTGAAAGTCTTTTAGAAAGAGTTTGAGGAGCTTCGAGCCCAAGTAAGTGTTCTATAAGTTGTTGTGGCCAGGTCAAGTTCTAGCTCGATGAAAAATGGGAAAAGGGCCAAGATGCCAGAGCCTCGATGTTATGAGAGGGCAAAAGATGCAAAAAAGCTTGAAAACTTTCTGTTTGACATAAAATTATACTTTCGAGCTGTACACACAAAATCAAAGGAAGATAAGATTGCAATGGTGTCAATGTATCTCTCTGAGGATGCCAAGCTATAGTAGCATTCAAAATTTGTAAATGATGAATGCCCTATTAAAATTTGGGTAGATCTTAAGCAAGAATTGAAAAACTAGTTCTTCCCTGAAAATGTGGAGTATATAACCCAAAGAAAGTTTCGAGCATTGGTGCAAACGGGAATGGTGCAAGAGTTTGTGAAGAGTTATTTTACCTTGATGTTGGACATTAAAGATATATCCAAAAAAGATAAGATGTTTTATTTTCTTGAGGGCCTCAAACTTTAGGCTAAGATAAAATTACAAAGACAGAAGGTGGAAGATGTGGCCACAACTATGGCTGTTGTTGAACATCTTCATGATTATAATGATGACTTCTCAAAAAGGAAACATCTTTCATCAGGTGGTAATAACTCAAACTTTAAGAATGGAAGAAATATGGCTATAGTGGATCGACCCTTCAGAGGGAGAGCAGATAAAGGCATTCCCGTCAAGACAACACCCAACCCAAGGTAAATAATGCATTAAATTTTAAGTTGAAGCAACCACTAGTTTACTTCCTATGCCAAAGACTATATCGGGTGGTTGAATGCCCACATAAAAGTGTCGTTTATGCTTTGAGGGCATTATCTCAAAAGTTTATAAAAATGCCTGAAACAGTCAAAAAAGTTGAAAAAGAGCTAGCCAATATAGGCTCAATATGGTTCTTTAATACCTTTCATACCCAATTAAACATGATAAAGAAAAAACTTAGAAGAAGCTTAATGCATGTGGATTTTGTACTCAATGGGAAGACCACAAAGGCTATAGTAAATACGAGTGCAACTGATACCTTCATCACACCAGAAAAAGCTAAAAAGGTGTAGTTTCAAGGTTAATAAGAACTGTGGGCAAATGAAAGCGATTAATTCACTAGCCTTTGCGATAAATGAAAGCTCCAAGAGTGTGATAACCAAGTTGAGGCCATAGAAAGAAAAGGTAGACTTCACAGTTTTCCCCATTGATGACTTTGATATTATCTTAGGATTAAACTTCATGATGTTAGCTCAAGCGATCCCAATCTCTATTGCTAATTGTCTATTATTCTTGGGGGAACGTATGTTATGCCAACCACAATCTTTTCTAAAAGTGAAAAGAAAATTATTTCAGCATTATAATTTAAGAAATGGGTAAAGAGAAAGAAACCCTCCTATGTGGCTATGTCGATTTACAAAAAAGGATTGAACTGGAATTGATATTTGTAGGGTGAAAAAAGTATTAAAAGAGTTTGGGAATGTGATGTCGGAGTAATTACCTAAGGTATCACCTTTTTAAAGATCGATGGATCATGAAATTGAGCTTCTCTCATGAGTCAAACCATCAACTAGAGTCTCATATCACATAGTTGCATCAGATTTGGCTAAATTGAGAAAATAATTAGATGAGCTTTTACAAGCCGGGTTCATTAGACCATTGAAAGCACCATTCAAGGCACTCGTGTTATTTCAGAAAAAGTATGATGAGAGTTTATAGTTATGTGTGGACTATAAGGCCATGAACAAAGTCATCGTGAAAAAAAAATACCATATTCCCTTTATTATGAACTTATTTGATCAATTGAGCCAGTCCAAGTACTTCTTCAAATTGGACTTGAGATCTGGCTATCATTATGTTAGAGTTATTGAATAAGATGTGCCAGAAAGCACTTATGTAATGCGGTATGGTGCATTTGAATTTTTTGTTATACCTTTTAGATTGATTAATACCATTACCACATTTTGTACCTAGATGAATCAGGTGTTCCATGAGTATCTTAATAGGTTCATGGTCATTTATTTAGATGACATAATGGTCTATAGTTCTATGTTAAAAAAGCACCAAGAACACTTACGTCTTGTATTTCAAAGATTACAAGACCACCAGTTGTATGTTAAAAAGGAAAAATATGCATTTATTCAAACACAAATTCACTTCTTAAACCACATTGTTAAACAAGGCTATATTCGAATGGACATGAAAAAAGTTATATCAAAGAGTGGGCAACACCAAAGAATATCAGTGAACTCTACTTATTTTAGATTGGCCAATTATTATAAGAGGTTTATGAAAAGGTACTCTCATAGAATCATGGCCCTCACCTAGCTACTAAAAAAGGAGCAGAAATGGTATTGGACAAGTAAATGTCAATAAACTTTTGAGGGATTAAAGGAAGTTATGATAAGGGACCATGTCTTGGCTCTTTCTGACATTAAAAAGCCTTTTGAAGTTCAAACAGATGCATCTAACTTTGCTATTGAGTGAGTACTTTTACAAGAATGGCACCCGATAGCATTTAAAAGTCAAAAGTTGAGTAAAATCGAAATGAGATATATGATTTAAGAAAAAAAAAAACTACCGACAATAATTCATTGTCTGAAAGCATGATGGCATTATTTGTTAGGTTCACACTTCATTGTGAAGATGGACAATGCAACAATTAGTCATTTTCTCACCCAATTGAGGCTCACAGCTAAGCAAGCTAGATGGTAAGAATTTTTAGTCGAATTTGAATTTTGTTTTAAGCACACAACTAAAAGAACCAATCAAGTGGCAGATGCATTGAGTACACGAGTAAAGTTGGTTACTCTTAGGAAAATTACCCTAATGGCAACTAGTAAAGTCACAACAGATGTTTGCAAGCTAATTGAAGATAATTTAAGAAAAAACTCACAGGCTAGTACCATCCTGAAGCTAGTAGAAGAAAAAAATCCAAGTACTTTTGGTAAAAAAATGGGGTCTTGTTGACAAAGGGCTCTCAATTGTTTGTGCCAAAAATAGGAGATCTAAAATAGATGCTAATGAGGGAATACCATGACACACCATAGGCGGGGCACCCTGGTTGGCAACGCACTTTGGCCCTACTGAAACAAGGCTATTATTGGCCTCATATGCGACAAAATGTGATGGACTATATGATGACTTGCCTTGTTTGTCAACAAGATAAAGTTGAAAAAAAAAACTGATAAGTATGCTTGAACCACTACCTGTGCCCCCAAGACTTTGGAAAAGTATCTCCTTTGACTTCATATCGGACCTTCCTAAAGTTGGCGATCTTAGGTTTGTTATGGTGGTGATTGATTGTTTTTTGAAGTATGTCACATTCATTCCCACACAAAAGTATTGCACTGCTGAAGATACAACTCGACTAATGTTTAAACATGTAATCAAATATTGGGATCTTCCTCAAAACATTTTCAATGATACGGATCCAAAATTCACTGGGTTATTCTTGAAGGAACTTTTCAATATCTTGGGATCTCAACTCAACATCTCTTCAAGCTATCACCCGCAAATCGATGGTCAAACCAAATGATTCAATGGGTTGTTAGAGGAGTACTTAAGACACTTTGTTCAAGCTAATCAAAAAAATTAGCCTTCATTGTTGGATGTAGCTCAGCTTTGTTTTAATTCCAACAAGTGTTCTTTCACAAATAAGAGTTCATTTGAAATGGTCACTAGATAATTACCAAGACTACCGCATACTTTCTTAGAGTTGTATGGAGGAAAGAATCCGTAAGCCTTCAACCTTAACAAATAATGGAGACAAAATATAGAAATTGCACAAGCATACTTAGAAAAGGCATCGAAGCACATTAAGAAATGGGCAGATAAGGGTCGTAGGGTATAGTAATTCATAGTTGGTGATCTTGTTCTTGTCAGACTAGTGTCTGAACAAACTAGGTTCCTAAGAAAACAAGATCATAAATTGATGCATAAATATAAAGGTTCAGTGAAAATCCTTTCCAAAATGGGGAATGCCTCTCACAAAATTGACCCGCCAAAATGGATGAAAGTGCATCCAGTGTTCCATGTTAGCAACTTAAAGCCTTTCCATGTAGATCCCATAGATGCAAGCCGTGGGGAGTCAACCAGGGTTATCATCAAAATGTCAAGTTGAAGAGATTTTAGCTGACAGGGTATCTAAGATATCTCAAAGAATAGTTCATGAATACTTAGTGAAGTGGATAGGCCTAAAACCAAAAGAAACCAGTTGGGAAAGAGATCATGACCTTTGAGCTTTCAAACGAAAGATCGAAGAATTTCAAGCTAACAAGTTGACGAGGGCATCAATAGGATAGATGGGGAAAGATGTCATGAACCAACGTTGTATAAGGTCATGATCGGGCATAAGTTGTCATGAGCCACCCATGTATAGGTTCATAACCGGATAAAGATGCCAATGGAGAAGGTAGATTTCATGTGCTATGAAAAAGTGTCATCATTTCAAACATTGTAATAGTTTTTAGTAGCATAGTTATAAAATCTTATTTGCTCTTTAAAAGGGGTGAACAGTCGACATATTGTTGTGCTATCTCACTGGTTAAGGTATATGCTAGATCATCCATCTAGGGCTGCCCATCTAGCCCCCACGATGGTGGAAAGACTCGTTGTACTATTATCAATATTAATAAAATGTTTCTTTTTATATGAGAACACCGAGGATCGCCTTAGTGTGCTCCTATTTTACCTCGATATATCATTGTGTATGCTTGAGATTAACTTGTGGCTTGTTAGTTGCCTATTCAGATATTAAAGTATCCTTGGTTAACTTGTGTGGAAACATCTATTCAAGTATCGCACGATTTATTGCTTCATTGAAAAAAAAACTTAGTCCATGACACTTATCCTCTTCATTGTTATCGAGTGTAGAGTATTGCTTGAAAAAAAGAAAAAAGTGAAAAGTAGGGAAAAGGTTTCAGATTATAGAATGGCATCAAAGTTGGAGAACAACATGAACAAGGCTCTAATTTTACATGCCCTGCTTGGACTGCTTGTTGGTGTCATTGCTGGCACATATTTTCAAGGGTTGGAAAATAACGTGGACGAGATTCAGAAGAATCAAAGCTACTGTGGACAACAATTTGGTGAGTTCCATTTTGAATATTATTGATACTGATAAACTGTTTTCCAATATAAATTCCCTTTTTTCTGATTTCCAATGTTAATAAAATTTTTCAGGTAAACTCGCTGGTGCTATGAAAAGAAGTATTCAGGATGACTTTGTTACATTGGCAGTCAAATTTCTCCATTTCTTCATTTCCAAGTGCTTACAGTTCGGATATTTGCCAGCCCTGCTTGTTGCACGTTCTACAATGTCTCTGTTATTTTAGGTAGCATTTACTCGATCAATCTCATCGATGCCCGACAAACGTCTGTAAATTATAATACATTTTAAACAGATTCATTATAATCCACTGCGCGCAACTTTATCTGGAAAACTTAAGAGAAAAAAGGTAGGAGTTGAGGTGTAATCAATCGAGTTTGAGTCGATACAGTATTAAGTGTGAATTCGAACTTGATTCAAAATTTAAAGTTTGATATTCGGTTCGAATTCGATCGAGTTTCATTTTTTTAGTTTTAATTCGTTCGATTAGACTTGATTAACATATAAAAATAAATTCAATTCTTATAGTTGATAAAAGCTTGATTATTTATATTCGAGCTCGAGTTTAAGATATTTTATTAATTAAAATAATAAAAATATATTTAAATATAAAAGTTCAATTAGGCTCGCGAGCTATTCGAACTAAATATAAGAATGTTTGAATTCGGCTTGATCAATGAATTGTACTCGAACTCGAGCTCGGCTCGATAATAATCGAATCGAATTCAAGTTTTATTTGAATCGAATCTGAATAATTTATAAGTACTAATATATTATTTACATTCCTAAATAAGAGAAAGCGGACACCTAAAGTCACGGTGAATTGGTGATGTTAGGTCCATAATCTTCAACTTTGAGAGAAAAAATTTCTGTAGCAGCAAAGCCTATCAATCCATTAATGATGCTTTTTCTGGTTCCAAGTTGTAGGCAAAGAAAAATGCTATGTCAATTGAAAATCAATTATGAGATTTAAGTGGATTTTTAGCCCTTTCTGTTTTTGTTGAAATCACCTAAGAATGAGATTGAAGTTACTTGTTTTCCTAGCTTCTGGCCATGAATTTATGAACAATCTTTGCTAAACGGCCTTCTTATACTCTTTCCATATAACATACGAATCGGAAATAGACCAGAAAAGGGTCAAGAGTTTAAATGTCATGTCAAATTGAGTGATCAATTATCCTAAAAATTTAAGTTGACAGCAACCCAATTATTATTATACTTAAGCTGTAAACAAAGCCAAACATACTTAAAAAGTTATAACATAGATATTCACTAGCACTTACCCAATGTTGAAATGCTATGTTATTTGATCCGAAATGTGAAAGACTGTTCATCAGCTGAAGACAGTATTGAGAGGAAAAAGAAGTTGGGCCAAATGTTAAAAAGCAGGATAAATAGGGATTAGCGCAAGCGGATTTAGAGTTTGAATGTAAAATATTGAGGCGTGAAATATTCAAGATTGAAATTTTATGAATTTTTAATGATAAATAATTTATAAATTTAAAAAATCTTAAAAGATTTATAAATCTTCTTTTAGATTAATGATTTATTTTTAATTTTAGAGATGAAATAACCTCTCATTCTCTTAATTTTTTTTTCGACAAAAATAAATGTAAAAGCAAGATACACTATAATTTTCAAAGCCTAAATGTATTTTCATTTTTGGGCAAAGCTAAGGCCTAAATTTAATATACATATTGTCGGTAAGATTAGTATTTTAAACTTGATCGACCTTTAGAAAAGTGTTTATAATTCTTGGGGATGATCCTCTCTCTTGCATAGATTTTTCTTATTATGGCCAGTTCGAAGAAAGTTTTCAGGTCTGGATTTCTATCTTTATAATTCAACAATGAACAAAAAAAAACCGTGAGTTATTACTGAAGATTGAAAAGTAACCAAACCTCTCGATCATTGAACTTATATCGAAATTTCAAGTAAGCAACTTTTCTTTTCTTTTTTAATTAAGAAAAAATATTTATTTTGATTTTGAAAATAATCAACAAAATCTTTGGAGGATGAAAACACATCACTTATAATTGTTATAATATAATATAATTAATTAATTATAATTTAAAATTATATAACGTCTATCAAAATTTTATATAAAATCTATATTGTAAATGATAGATCCTTATATAATTATTTAATGTGATTAAATAATTATAAAATTATAATAAAAATTGTAAATGAGACTTTGTTAATACGAAACAATCAAAATTTGCAAGCATGTTAAAAATGAATAGTTTGGAGTCCAAGAAAAGAGGTTTACGATTATGCAGATACAGGTTGACTTTGTGCTTGGCGAGATTCGAATCAACCATATTTCTCCATTTTCTTATCTTATAAACTAACATAATTTAACGATATATAAGAAATTACAGTTTTATTTTTAATAAAGCCAGTCCCCATTTTCTGAACAAGTTAGCTGAGAAGAATAAAGATTATTATGCATCTTGACCCTATCAATATTGACCAACGAACCTTCCTTCTTACTACCAAATTTTAATTGAATAGTGTTTGTTAATAATAGATGAAGGCTTTGATCATGTGTAGATAAGAGGAATGTGAGATCATTGTTAAGGCAGAAGCGTTTCCCATTCATTTCAATTCAGTTGTTTCGGAAAAGGCCAGAACGTCAATCCAAGATAAGATTGAAAAAAGGAGGGAAGAAATTCCAAATTAGAATGGCATCAAAGTTGTATAATAACATGAAAAAAGCTATAATTTTTGTTGCCCTGCTCGGGCTGATTCTTGGCGTCTTAGCTCGCTCATGCTTTCAGGGGCTGCAGAAGAATGTGGAGGAAGAGACAGGAAGCTACTGCGGACAACAATTTGGTGAGTTTAATATTCTTAGTCCTAAAACTAAATCAACTTGATTCTGCCTGAATAGAGATAATGTCATTTGTTTTCCATGGTATATTAGATTTGACTAACATTTTGTAATTGGAATTTTGCAGATGAACTATGCAGTAATGTAAGCAGAAGCATTCAGGATACCTTTGTCACTTTAACAGTCAGTTTTCTCCATTTCTTCATTTCAAGGTGCCTACAGTTTAGATATTTGCCAGCATTGTTTCCTGCACCTTCGACCATGTCTCTGTCATTTTGTGTAGCATTTACTCGATCAATCTTATCGATGCCAGATAACCCTCTGGAATAACTTTTGATTTTACCTTTGGCTATCATCCACTGCTGTATTTCCAGCCACATGCATCCGTAACTCCTTTTTTTTTTTTTTATGGGGGGGGGGGGGGGGGGTGGGGGCGAAGGGGAGAAAAGGAAACGAGAGATGACTGAAGAGGGAGCAAGGGTAAAGGGTTGGGTTGGCATTGTGATGTGCACGTGAATTTGGGTAAAATAAAGTTACTATGACAGCATAGCCCATTCCAAGTATCTGAGAATGCAAAGCTAGGCAAACTGTTTACTTATGATAGGCAACAAACATGAATTATTAATATAAATCAATAATGATATCCAATTCTAGGTGGATTTCCACAGTTGTTCAAGTTTGACAAAAATAATTGGTCAAACTTTTATTCAATGTTTATAACCAACAACTTTTAACACAATAACATCTTCAACAAATTCTCATGTTACAATAAAGTTCTCATATTACAACAAAATATGGTATGGGTGGGGACTAAGGTGGATATGTAGAGAGGTTACCAAGAATACAAATTAAAACTTAATCTAATAGTTCCCCATCCAGTTGCTTAAGTGTAGGCATAACCTTGACCAGAATTGAATTAAATTTTTCATCAGCAATTGCATTCCCCACAATATCTAATTGCTTCAAGTTCAACTCTTTAAAAATAAAAAAAGCCTCCCAATGGTTAATAAGAGCAACATCACTGATCACAGTTTCATCGTTGTTCCATTCGCTTCCTACTGAATGAGACAAAGGAGAAGAGCACAAGTACCTTGTTGTGTCAATAGAATGTTCACCAATCTGGTTGTATGAAATATCCAATACTCTTAATAACTTCAGCTTTCTCAAAGGATCCAGTGCAGTAAAACTTCTCAGTTTATTGTTTCTCAAACTCAAGCAAGAGAGGAGCTGCATAGCTTCCAATCCTACCATTAAAATTAATGAAAATAATGCATTCAGTAAAGTGTAAGTGGTTGAAAGGATTATCTGTAAACATAAGTAAAAAGTTCTACTCCTAATCAGTACATACAACTCTAGTAAGGTGATAATTGGTCACACTGCAAACTACGAGTATGAAGGGAAAAAAGGCCCAAACAAGGAGCATCATGCATGAATTCATGGTTTTTGTGACTAAGAATAAAAGGGTATGAAGTGGAGTGGAGTCGAGTGTGAAAACAAGAATATATAAGAAACACTAAGGGCAGCTCAAGTGTAAGGAACTTAATTAAACAGCCTCCAATTTGACAAACAATATTTTAAACATTAGTTTGAATATTATACCTTCAATTGATTGTAGTTCATTATGGCTGAGATCTAATATTTGGACCCACAGTAATTTCTCAAAAGCTCCCATTCGTGATAGCGATAAATGATTCAGCCGGAGACAGATAGGTTTGCAAATAGTTGATGAAACTGAGTCCTTATACTGAAAGCAGTGTTTCATTAAAGATTCCCTACTAGAAGTCACCTATAAAATAGATAAATAAAAGGTTTTCTGTTAGCCTCCAAATAAATCTAATAATCTATACTAAAGTTAGAACAAAAGTGAAAACCTACATCTTATCATGAGTGGGGGTCAAAAATGCGTACAAACTGAGAGGACCAACATGCACAGAAACTTTCTAATACCTAAGTTGAGCTATTTGGATACTAAAAAGCTTAAATGGTGATGCTTTTGGAGACAAAATCACCGTGAAAAGAATGTACTGACCTGCTGCAGTAAGACTAAGCTACGTTCATCCTTGTAGTACGAGTAATGTGATGGATCCAACTTCATCAAATCACTATACAGTTCAAGAACTTCTTCTGAATGAACCAGTTTGTTAGCACATGAAAATGACATTGCATCATAAACCATCAACGATCTGGCAAGTGTAAGCTTTCCAATTTTACTACAAGAAAGAGGAACAAAAAGAAAAAGAAGAGATGTTGTATTAACAACGTTGCTTCTTAAATGTTTAATAAGGTACTGATAAAGTTAACCTGGTTTACCAGTCCATTAATGATAACAATTCGCGGAAGCATTCAATCTCTTTAGCTAAAGCCTCTGCACACCAGTTAGATGCCATTGGTTCATGATCATTCCTCATACTTAGTTGATCAAAAGAGAAAATAGGAATTGATTCCTCAGATTGTGTTCCATAGACCTTGAAATTTTCTCCTCTCCATAAAATACTTTCAGAAACTGAACCTTGAGAGGAATCTCTTTCAATAGGCTGTACATGTACTTTAAAGGAAAATATTGAAGGATAGCTATTTTGAGACCCACTTGCTGAAATTATTCCCTTAGAATGTCCAACACTAACTTTCACTGAAGAATGAAGCTCTGAAGTTGGAAATTTTAAATGTGCAACCCAAACTTGTGCAGTTTGTGAGTTGCTTAGTGAAAGTGGTTTCCAAACAAGATCTTCACTATTATTAAATCCAGATTCAACAGTAACTGTAGATGAGCTTACACCCTCAACAGATTGATTAAAATAAAGAACAATTGGAAATGACCCTGAATTGGATTGCAAAGTTGTGAATGGAGAAAAAGCAGAACCATTATTGCACCTATCTCCCAGTACAAGGACATCAGAACCATGAGCAGGCCAAGAAGAAACAAGGAGAGAAGAGTCAGCTTTAACTGTTTGGTCTAGAAGCCAAAGATGATAAAACCATCCACTTTGATCATCAGGGTCAGTAAATATAGCTTGGTGTATAAACTCAAACTCCTCTGGTAAGACACTCTCTTTGGAGAGAAACCCTTCAGCCTTTTTCTCAAGTAAAGTGGACAATAATACACTGCAGAAATTATTCGCACAGTACAAATCATCAGCAGACATATTGAGCATGAAGAGAAATATTATATACCAACAATCAGCATGTTATTTTGGATGATGATTCATAAATACAAAAAACACATAAACCAATTAAAGCCTAAGTCTGACAACAAATATCACATCACCAAAAGGGAAATTATATTGAATTGCCAGAACTTAATACACTTTTGTCACTACTACCACACCTCAATATAAAGCAACTTCACCATGGAAAACATCTACAACCAACTAGCATAGATAACATATTTATTTAAAAAATTAGCATTTACTTCCTATACACACAAGTAAAGCACCATAAAAATACTTGGACCTTAGAGTTACAAAAAGTTTTACCTGCGATTATGCCATGCTGAGTAGTTGCTAAAGTTCGTATAAATCATATCCTCAGTATACTTCAATTCATCCTGTTTTGATCTGTTCATCAATTCTGCAACAAATCTGGGAAGAAAATCAAAAGAAAACAACATGAATGGCACAAAAATAAGAATTGTCCACGCCTTCACACACACCAAGAATAACAACCCCAATGCCAAAGCAATTTTACCTCCTATAATTCCATGCATGAAAATTACGAGAATCAGCCTTCTGGAACTTGTCCAGCAATATTAGCTCATGATCAATCGACGAAAGGCCCTTGCTTAAAACCCATTTACGATGATGCCACGCTCCATATGACTTAAAATTTTGCCTCAATGCACTCTCTACCTACACGAATTCATTCGATCATTACATTTAAGGAAAGAAACAGAATTTTAAAAAACAAGTAAAGCAAAATAGCTTTAATAAAACTCAAATATAATTCAGATCGTAACTAATCCAAAGTCCAAAACTCGATCTTTTCTTTAATTTTGAACAAAATCGCATTGATTAAACTAAAAATAATGTAGTAAAAATCAAATCTTTGGGATAAGTAAGCGGCGCACCACTCTGAGTTCGTCATCGAGAATGGACTTGGCTGAGTTAGAATTAGACTTGGGTTGACTCAGATAGTGCTCAACAGCGAGTTTCCTATAGTTCCAGGCGGTGTAAGATTCAGGATTGATCTCAAGAAGTTTAGCACTGAGTTCAACTGCCTCTTTAGTGTAACTGACCAATTTTTTCATATCAAAAGGTCGAAAAAAAAAGAAGAATAAAAATTAAACTAGTTGGATCAGAGAAAGTGTAAAAGAAGATTATTAAAAAATAAAAATAAAAAGGATACATTTTATTGTGGTGATAGGAGAAGAATTGAGTTTGGAGAGCGCGTAGCTTCTGGGCTTTGGCAGCAGAAGCTGCTTCGTCTTCTGGTTTGGGTGCTTTGCGAGGCCGACCGTGCATTTTTTTTTTTTTGCTTTCCTCTGTTTCCTTGGTTTCGTCTTCTCCTCTTTTCTTATGGAGGAGGAGAAGCGTTGAGTCAAGGTTCTAATTAAGTTGGCACCTGGGCTCGGCAAATGGTTTTGGACCCAGAGCCCATTTGAACAGCGGGGAGATTCATTCCGCTCAAAAAATAATAAAGGAAGTGAAATTAATTATTATAATAATTAAATTAATATTAATAATAAAATATTTTTTTTGACATAAAATAATGGTGATAATGAAAGATTTTAAATTATTTAATATTTACAAAAATAATAAATTATTTTAAAATTAAATAACAGTTTTATTAACAAATAAATTAAAATTATTTATTAATTAATTTATTATATAATAATAAATTTTATTTTATATTAAAGTAACAAAAATCATTTTATAATTTTTAAAAAAAAAGTTAAAAATATGAGAAAAAATAAAAAAGTCAAAATAAAAAATTAGAAAAAAAAAGTTAAAAGTTGTTAACTTAAAGAGAAAAAAATAAATAAATAAAGAAGTTACGATTGGAATGAACTGGAACCTCTAGCTCCTGTAAGCAAACAACAAAAATCCTAATGCACCACTGTTGTTTGGATATAAAACTTACTGTTGGCCTAATTTTTCATAATAATTATACCGTCATCGAAGGTCCGATGCATTTTAATTGAGGCCTCATTAAGAGATTCAAAATTCCAATATTGAATTTTGACTAAAATTTTTTATTTAAATTATTAAACATTAATTTTATATCAATAATATTATTAAACTTTATTAATTATATCAAATTTAGAAAGTCTAATAGATTTTATCTAAAAATTTAAAAAAAAAAAAAGATTACAAATAAATCAACCAAAAATCTTCAAAATACAAAGAGGAGAAAATTACTCACAATAATTGATTCGAAAAACAAATCAAAATTTTTAAAAAAAAAAATAGAACCGGATATGCTAGCTGATAGGGTGTTGATATGGCACTCGTGGTCACTTACTTGGTAGTCATATCAAATTTTTTATTAATTTTTGGATGAAATCTGTTTTGGGTGACTTGATTTAATGTAGTTGTTAAAATTAAATAACTTGATTGGAACAAAATAAAGTTTAGTGATTCAAATAAAATTTTGATCAAAGTTAATAATCAATGAAGAAATTTACTCAAAATTTGGTTACATTTGAGATTGAAGCATGTTATTATTATTGAAATGGATATTTGGATTTTTTACGAGAAAATAAGGCAATAGGTCTATGTATCAAAGTATATGGTTCACCCTGTTTGAATGTATTAAGTAAATGTCTCATTAAATTTTCTTTATGAATAAGGTATAATTATTTATAATTTATGCTTTTGTTATATAATAGAGCTGAAATCAGGTCTTAATGATGATTAATTTATCAAATCAAACTCTTACATGAGAAAAAGAAACTCAATCAAGGTAGAACAAAATTTGGTGAATACAAAGTACACAACTGGAGTTGAACTCATGAAATAAGAAAAACAGTTTTTTTTTTGTCACAACCAATATAATGTTCAAGGTACATGAATCATAATAAGTTTATCAACTGCAACACCTTTAATAACTTTTCTAATAGACCTTTGCCAAAACATTTTAATTGCTCACATGCTTTTTGGCTGGGGTGCATACAGGGTTTGGAGGAGACAAATAACTTTATCGCCAGCAATATTGCTTGGCACATAGCAATAGCATATGATTAGTTGGTTCATGCAAGGGAGGTCAAGCACTCCAAATGGAAGATTCAGAAAAGGGTTCACTATCTTCACAGATATATATATATATATATAGGATAATAGACACAATTCAAGCTGCTCTTCATTCTTCAAAATGTTCAAATGCAGACATTTGAACCATAACAACAGTACTCATGTGGATCCTGCTCCAAAGTTCCCAATTTACATTAAAAACATTGAAGCAGATAACAGCAACTCTAATCTACTAATCGTGCAAAATTCTCTAGATGTCTGTAAAGAAATCTACTAGGAGTCCTGATTTGCCCTGTTCCCTCCATGGTTTCTCTAATTGCAAAATTAAATCCAGATGATCAAGCCAGCATCTGCTTTTTCCAGGCCCTATGCTTGGCCAGCATTTGCATGGATCCTCTCCACTGCTTGGTTTAAGCCAGGCATGATTTTTGAAGCCTCCATCTGACTCTGAGTTGGATCATTAACCATTGAAGCCAGCTCATCCCCGTCAGTCAATTTAACCAAATCAGTTAGATCATCATAAAACAAGGAGTTATTTTCCTCATCTGGAACCTCAGGATTGCTATGAATAGAATTCACAGCTATTAACTGCCCATTTTGAGAATTATCAGCAAGCTGGGGAGCCAATGCAACCTCTGCAGAAGGCTTTTTTTGCTCACTCAAGTCACTCTCTATCTTTGTATCCTGGAGATTCCTCATGACTTCTGTACCTAAAGTTTCTGAGCTCACGATAAAAGAATCAGTTTGAACCCATTCTGATTTTGGCAGATCATCTGAACCGATGACCAAATTGCCAGTAGTTTTGTCTTGAGAATGATCAGAGTTGTTCCCAGCAAGTTTTGTTTTCAACATTTTCTTCTTGAATCGGGTTTTCTTAGCCTTAGGAACATTCACAGACTCATCAGGATTACTAGCTGTCTCCATTGCCCTCTTTCTGCAAGGAATAACCGTTAGCTGAAAGTTGCCAAGTGCGTTATCAGATGATTCTGATGTACTTGACTGAATAGCCAGTAGAGCGGTTCTGGCAGCTTTGATCTCTGCCTCTTTTTTAGTTTTTGCTGCAGCTCCAATATACCGAATGCCTCCAATCTCAACTTTACATGAAAAGTGAGGCAATCGCCCTGGTGCTTCATCCTTCTGACACTTATATACTGGAATTGCATAATTCATCTTCTGTGCGTACTCCTGCAGTAGATTTTTGCACAAGCCTGTCTCATGCTGAAGCAGACATCCATACAAGAAGGTCATCCATGAATAAGATTTTTCTAAAATGAGAAGAAGCCATAACACCAAACTAAAGGAAAAGTACTAATCAAAACAACACTAGTTAATTTACTACAAGGTGGTTCAACAACTTAACAATAAAGTTTTAGAATTTATCATCACAAGCAACAAACCTCAAGTTCTGAAATGAAATCAATAAAGGAAAATGCCACCACAAAATGAATCCCATAAACTTAATCACAGTAAAATGAGATAAAGAAACTTACAACAGGTTGAGAGATGCTTTCATTAACTTCACCAGCCTTTAACAACTCCGTGAGAGCAACTTCAGCAGCAGACTGCTCTGCGGCCTTGCGGTTAAAAAATCCGGGCAGCGACTCATATTTAACATCATTTACTATCACTGTTGATCTGAATGATGGTTCATGGGAAGGGCCTTCCTTGATAGTCTCAAATACGGGAGTAGGAAGACCCATTTTCTGCGCATACTCCTGCAATCGGCTCTTGAAAACATAGCAATTCCAAACACCTGGTAATAATATTGGAATAAATGGCAACAAAACTAAGTTGCACTCCCACTTAAATGGGGAATGAAGAATTTTATGAATATCATAAAGGAACAATCCCCTACAACAATCAGCCAGGAAAAAAAATAAAAAAAAACACAATCCCATCATCGAACCTATAATGTTGAGCTCGAAAAAGCATCCTAGACAATCATCCAGGGTCAAGGAACATGATCTTTCAAAATACTTGGACAAATAACAGGAACAAAAGCTTCATAATTCATCATAGCAATTGAATCACTTGATATGTAACCATATAAATTGGATTTTTTTCCCAACAAAATACCCACTTTCACAATCACAATTTACCATTTACCTTCTCATCCAACGAAATTATACATACATAGATAAATGATAATTACTCAAATTAGATATAAATATAAATTTTATAATCTGCAAAATGATAAACTGAAGATCATCCAAGTTCGTTCAAGTGATAAACAAGAAATTTGAATCAAAAGAAAACCCATTTCAGAATCAATGGCTCATCATATTTATTTGGAAGAGAGCTTAAAACGAGTGTTCGTTAACAAAGGAATTTCCTGCAAGTAAATAATTTTTTTTTTGAGAAAAAAATTACCTGAGAAGTTTTCGTTGGTGGGCATGGCTTACTGACTATTGCGATTCTTGAGAGCTTTTGATGAATTGAAAATTTGAAGAAAATAAAACGAAATAAAATGAATTTGGGCGAGAAAATGAGACGAAGATACGGTGAAACTTTCCTAGCAGGAGCAGGGTACTGAAATGGAAAGGGTTTCTGTTCAGAATTCGGGGAAACTCGCGTGCACGGGAGTTAATGAAGGTGTGATATCAAGGCCTGCAAGAGATGGTTTGGGCCGTCCTCGTGGATTTAATCCTATAGCCTGTATCTGTATATCTAGATGCTCTGGGTCAACTCAAGAGGGTTGGCTATAAGCCAAATCCATGACATTTTTGTATAGGGAAAAACAAAAGAAGAAAATACGTATATTGGAAATCCATTTTTATTTTCTTCGTATTTCATATATATTCCACGTTATGATTTGGAGTCCCAAAGGTTCAAACTTTCATAGTATTTGTTCGATAGACTTTGATTTAATGACAAGAAAAATATTTTAGAATTTTAAATTTTTATATTTAAATTTTATTCTTTTGGTTTGATTATTTAATTATATTATAAGTTATTAATTATTATTCAATAATTACAATTTTATTGTAGTGTAATAATTGATTATTTAATTGATTATATGAATGTAATATTTGATAATAATTATAATTTTTTTTGTATTTGAAATTTAAAAAAAATTATTAATTTGATTGATTTGAATAAAATAATACAAAAATTCACGCTACTTTTTTTAATTCAAATTAATATAGCGATCCTTCTCACTGCTTGCAATTATAATAATGATTTCCTAATATAAGTAGAAGGAAACATGGAAAGAATGAAAAAACCTCTAAAACTTACAAAATTAATATTAAAAAACTACTTAATAAATTATGAAATTTAAGGATGATATATGCTTCTTATAATATATTTATAAAAAAATACTACATTAATTTTTATTTTTTTAATCTTATTTATAAAATTTTAAAAAAATTTCTCACGTATGAATTAATATTCATTAATACTATAATTATTAAATTTAATTGATAAATATAATTAATTTTAAAAAATAATATCAACAAATAATTAATTTAATCGATTAAATTCTTTCTTGACGAAAAAATTTTAAGTTCAAATTTTATCAGTAATTATTTATTAAGGTCATATCAAATGTACGATTTGTAATTATTTATCTTAAATTATCATATATGATATATCTTATATTAATTTAAAGATTAAATAATCTATTTACTTCTAAATTTTTTTTATTAAAAACAAGTTTTAAAAATAACACACAAAAAATTTTAACTTTAAAATTTTCTAATAAAACAAAAATAAGCCATTTGCAACCGACGTTTTGGCTAACCAGCCCAAGGGATATCTTAGTGTTGAGATAAGAACAATAAATGCCACCGTTACTTTTGAGTCTTGGCCAACAAATTGAGTCATCGATAAGAATGTAAAATAAGCATGCATTTACCAAATTTGTCCCTTTATTATAAATCTGCTGCTTTTCCTCTTGTTCATAAAATGCCAAACAACAGTAAAAGCTAGTAATAAGTTTGCACTTATCCTTTTCTTAGAAATTTTGTTGCTTTTCCACTTCTTAATACACGTGCATTTAAGGATGCAATTGAGTCAAAGTGAAGTTGATATAGTGAGAAGTTTGAGTTTAAGTTTGATTCATAATTTGTGATTCGATATTTGATTTAAATTCGATCGAGTTTTATTTTTTAAGTTCGAGTTCGATTCGTAATCAAATTCGAACTACTTGAACTCACTCAATTAAATTTGATTAATATGTAAAAATAAATTCGATACGTATACTTAATAAAAATTCGATTATTTATGTTCGAGTGTGAACTCGAATTCAAAATAATTTATTAATAAAAATATATTTAAATATAAAAATTTGATTAGACTCACGAGTTATTCCAGTCAGATATAAGAATACTTGAATTCAATTCGATTAATAAATCGAACTACTCGAGCTCGACTCAATAATAATCGAATCAAATTTGAATTTTTTTTTAATCGAACTCGAATAACTTACAAGTACTGATATATCATTTACACATTTACGTCAATCTAACGTTGTCAACAAATTAATTGTTATCATTTCATTAATTAATCAACATTAAAAAATTTAAATTTTTAAAAGTAAATATTTCTCTCAAATTTAGTAAAAACAGTATTAAATACAAATATTTTTAAAATAATAATTAAAATTTTTAAATCAATGTATGTAATCATTCATTAATCAAATTTTTATTTCAAAGACTGTTAAATTTTTTCAATTTAATCTTTAATAAGCTACATTATTCATGCGTTACTGTGAAAATTTTAACTAAAATATTAGGAAATTAAATTTTATTTTCAAATAGCATTAACTCCAACGTATAAATAGATTATTGGCTATAATTTTAAACTTAAAACTTATAAACCATTTTTATATATGATTTATATATTTCTAGTTATTAAGATGTCAAACGAGCAAACTTCACAAAGTAATTCCCCCATGTTTTGTTGGTAAAAAAAAAAAAATTACAAGATGTTTTGACAGCAACCGATTTTCCCCTGCTGACTTGTCATCAGTTCACTTGGTTCAATTGTGGGACTGTTGGTTAACTGTCAATAACTGTAAAATGGAAACTCACTCTTTTCAAGTCACCGGGAAACAATTTCATCGCATGGAATCGAGTACTTGTCATCCAAGCCAAACCCACAATGTCTCTCATTTCCAGACCCTTTCTGCAAAACCAGAGAAGACTCGGATCCAAGGATTGTTACAATTTGTTCAAATAATTCTCTCATTGGAGAAAATGAAATACCAAGTAATGGTATGATATTAAGCAAAGTTGAAGCAGAATTTTCTGTCTCAAAGGACGAAATAGCTGAATTAGCGAAGTTGATTGCTGGAAAAAGGATGCCTAGGAATGGTCTGATCGAAGAATTGTTAGAAAGAAACGTGGAAAGATCAGATTTTGTAGTATATGGAGCAAAAATGACATCTTATATTTTTATCATTCATACATGATGAGATATGTTATATAATGTAATTCCGTTTCAATTTACACATGAAATAGTATCATCTCATTTTTTATTAAATAAAATTATCTCGTATCTATTAAATATTAAATTTTATAATTTTATATAATCTTATATTAAAATATAGGGTTGACATCGAGTCGGGTTCGGACGAGTTTTGCTTGTCCCGAATCCGATCCTACCCAATTTTTTTTTTTTTGTTTTTTTCATACCTGAATCTGACCTCGACCCAATATCATATAAGTTGTATCCGATCCTACTCGAAATTAATAAAATATTTTTTAAATATAAAATATTATTTTTTAAATATAAATATTTAAAAATATCATTATATAAATATATATAAATAAAATAATTAAAAAATAAATTTTTATATAATATCTGGTCTAATCGAATTTGCCTAAAATTCAAACCCTACCCGACCTCGATTGTTTTTTAACTTTACCCGACCTAACCCAAAACCCAAAATTTAAAAAAAAAAATCGACCCCATAAGATCAAATCAAGTCGAAACTCGTCGAGAACGGATTAAATTACCGATTATATTCAAATGTGATCTACAAAGTTTTGGGTTTAATAAATTATAAAATTTAATAAATTATCAACTCATTTTTTAAGTTGGGCTTCTCAGTAAATATTCGTATTATTTTATTGTGTTGCCAAACTATTTAACTAATGTTTATTTATGCTTGCTTTGGCAATATATGGGAAACTTTAATGGATTAATATATCCACTCCAAAATGCTTTTTTTTTTCCAAATAATTTTGATATTTAAATTAAAATTTGATAAATAATAGTTTGCTTTTTTGGGAAAAAAGGAAATACTTTTCAAATTAATTGAGAATAAAGTATATTTTAATTAAACTTTAGTAAATGATATTACTTTCACTTCAAAAAAAAAAAAATAGTATAAGGTGTTAGTGCACTTGATCACGAGAAAAGCTTTTTTTTTATCAATTAAAATCCAATTGTTGAATGTGAACGCACTAAGCCGAAGTGGAATAACGCATTCGTAAGATGATTCGATGAGGATTAGATGAAATACTCTGATTGTATTAAAAGAAGGAACCAAATAAATTTGGAAAAAACTTAAATTTAATGTCTTATCCATTGGGCTTAAGAAAGGCAAAATAATTTATACTCAATAAAATTTGATTCATTTTGATATGATAAAATAATTTTAAAAATTAAAAATTAAAAGTCTAATCAGATATTAGTCGAGTTGGATATTTTTAAAATACGGAAAAATAAATTTTAAAATGCTTTACCTAATCTATTCCAATATACAATAAAAAATATATTTTATAATTTATTTAAATTTAAATTTATATATATATTAATAAAAACTATTATTCAATATCTTAATTTAAGATATAAGTTTAATAAATATAATAAATTTTTATATAATTAAAATATAATTTATATTAAAAATAATATTTTATAAATATTATATTAAATTAATTTCCAATCAAACGAAGATCAAATTATAAAGTTATATATATATATATATTAAAATCTAATATTAAAAGTAATAGCAGATATCAAATCAAAATCAAAATCAAATAAAATATTTTAAAAATTCGGACCATCCGATCCTTACCTTACGGACTAATTGCTGTAACAACGGGGCTTCATGGTTGTTATAGTCGTACCAAAATTAATTGAGTGTCAAACGTTAAAAAAAAAAAAAATCAAGGAAGTCACTTTCATATTTTAATTCAGTTTCATGATTTGATAACTTACTTTGGCAAAAAAAATTTTTTTCTTTATGATGTCAACCCATTTGATGCAAGCCACTATATATATATATATATTTATTGCGTGTTTGAATATCAAAATATTTATCTTAGAGATCAAATTAGTTCAAACACATATTCTGAATTCTTGTTGTTAGAATAATAAAACAAACTGCCATAAAAAATTGATAAACAATTAAATTAATTGATGGTTATTATTTGAGACATAATCATTCATTGGTTATGATTTTGATTTCTAAAAGAAAAATTGTCTTACATCATTAAAATGGTAGAAAGTCAATTCAAGGTTTTAATAAAAAAAAAATTACTGGTATTTTTTATTTTTTTATTTTGTATAATAAAAAGTAAAATATATAAAATATAAAATGAACTAAAAATAAAAAAGCCTAATCACTTTTCAATTTTCACTTTTTTATTCTTTGCACTGCAGTAAACGGAGGACTGTAACAATGAAAAAAATTTCTCTAGCAAAAAAAGTGAAAAAAAATTAAAAAAAAAAGGGAGAAAAAGACAACCTTCTGTTTTGTGTTCTTTTATATCGGCTTCGTCAACGATTGCTGTAATGAATTCGAACACGGAAAACGGAAAAGTGAAAACACTCCCCAAAGTTTTTCCCATCATTGCAATTAAAAGCGCATCTGTAAAAGTAAGAAAAAAAAAAAAAAGTAAAACCCGGACGGACCCCTCTTTTGTTTTCACTTTAAAATTTCTGGTCAAGCCTTTCTTTCTTTGGGTCCCTCTGCCAAAACAAACACTCTTTCAACTCCACCCTCTCTTGCTCTGATCAAACCCCAAATCTTCTAGGTTTTTGTTTCACTTGAATTTTCATTTTTATTTGCTTTATTTGTTGGGTTTCGTTATTTTTTGGGGTTAGAGATGAGTTCGAGCTCGGATTTGGTGAGTTTTGTTGAATCGGTATTGGGAGTATCGTTAGGGGGTTCTGTATCGGATTCTATGATAGTGATCGCAACGACGTTGTTGGCGGTGATTCTGGGGCTCTTGGTTTTTCTCTGGAAAAATTCGGCTTCTGATCGGAGCCGTGATGTCAAGCCGTTGGTTGCTCCTAAGCCTGTTTCACTCAAAGGTGATGAAGATGATGACGCCGTTATCGCTGCCGGTAAAGCTAAAGTTACCATTTTTTACGGCACCCAGACTGGAACCGCTGAGGGATTTGCTAAGGTAGAAAAAAAAAAAGAAACTTTAAAGTTTTGATTTTGATTGCTGAGTATGATGATTTGATTGTTATGTTGAAAATGTAGGACTTTGACTGTTGACTAATTGAGCGAACTAAACCTTTTTGCTTATGGAAAATAGGAAGAAAATTGATGTCATTACTGCTAATCAAGCTTATTCTTTTAATCACTGATTTGTTGTGGGAAATTGGGTTAGGGTATAATTAATTACATGATACAGGTCAAGATTAAGAAGTTGCAAAGAGATGAAGGGAGTGATTTTTTTATAGTTAATTTTATGAAGAAATTTAGGGGTAAAGGCTATATTTGAAGTTTAATGTACATTTCATACACCTTCCAAGATTTCAGCAATTTAGCTGTAGGTTTAGTTGTAATAAATTTTTTATTCGGTAGCTATTTAGCTGCAGCATTGATTTGCTAAGTTTTTATGTAGTTAGCTTTCGGCACTCAGAGCTCAAAGAAATCTGGACATGACTATAGATAGAAACGTGGCGTCAATGGTTGTTGGTAGTAAATCTTTGTTATTAATTGTTTTGTCGCCTATAGCGGCTAATTTAGCTACATGGGGAGTTATTTTTCTTTTGTTACTTGCCATTACACTGGGCCGAAATTGATGTGTTCTTGGCATGTGGCACCGCATGATCGGAAGAGATGTCTGTTTTTATTTAAATGTTCATGTTTTGATGTGAGAATTCCCTAATGTAGGCTTTAGCTGAAGAGATTAAGGCAAGATATGAGAAAGCAGCTGTCAAAGTTGTTGACCTGGTATGTATAGGGAATTACTCTGTTGCTTTGTTTTCTTACTTGAGAATTTTTTCTAGTATTTACAATTACATTCATCAAATTGTGTATTTTTTATGTTAGGATGATTATGCTGTGGATGATGAACAATATGAAGAGAAGCTCAAAAAGGAGACTTTGGCTTTTTTCATGGTGGCCACGTAAGATTGATTCTCACTTCAATTGGCACTATTCTTGGTTGTGTATTTGTTTTGGCGTTATATAAAGTATGAGGTATTTAATATAGTTGAGCATGAAATTGTAGTTATGGAGACGGCGAGCCAACTGATAACGCTGCTAGATTTTACAAATGGTTTACTGAGGTTGGTGGCTATCTAAAAAGAACATTCAAATTTAGACTTTGTATTATGCCAGCACTTGCCATATTTGTTAATTGACACTCATTGTTACATTTTATTATTCTACTTTAGGGAAATGAAAGGGAGCCCTGGCTTCAACAACTCATATATGGTGTTTTTGGCTTGGGTAACCGTCAATATGAACATTTTAATAAGGTAACATTGAAACAGAGACACATGACCCACCCACTGAATAAAGCACTTGAGATTACACAATTTTGCTTGCTTGTTTTTCTCCTTTGGAATTGTGTAAACTGATTTGATCATATATTTTTGGAAATAGATAGCAAAGGTGCTTGATGAGCAACTTTCTGAACAAGGTATTTTCCTATTTTACTTATTTTTAGATTCCACCCTTCAGATCTAATTGATGGCATTCTTCTTACTATTGATGCGGAGTCAAAGTATCAATGTCAGGTGGGAATTGTGAAATTCAGGATGAAAATTAATACTCAAGGTTCCTTGGGTACCATACATATAAGCAGCATATTCCTGCTTAGGAAAATAAATATATATAAGCATATTCCCTACGGGCTCTCTGGACATCTTTTAAGAATTGTCTTAAAAATAAGAGTTAGAAAAATAGATTTCACTATTGTGCTATCATCCTTCTGTTACAAGGAAACTAATAGATTGCATGTCTCCTGCTATTATTTGCATCTATACTTTAGTGTTGAGAAATTGGAGGGAATGATGATATTCATTTGTTACTAATTTTATGACTTTTTCTTGTGCAAAAAGGTGCGAAACGCCTTATTGAAGTGGGTCTTGGTGATGATGACCAATGTATTGAAGATGATTTTACTGCATGGTATGTTAAACTCTTTCAGTCATTCTCTGTAGCTTTCTTACTGTCTCTCTCAGTGATTCTGTTGCATTTTTTTGTTGAAGCTGAAGCATCATCTTAACTTGGTGACAATGGAACTTTTCTTGGGACAGGACTTCAATCTTGTGCTCTTTTAGCTTTGCTGTAATTTTTTTTGCTTTTTTAATTTTTTGTTCCTCCCTTAGGAGAGAATTGCTATGGCCAGAGTTAGATCAACTGCTTAGAGATGAAGATGATGAAAATACTGCCTCTACCCCATATACAGCTGCTATTCCTGAATATAGAGTAGTGATTCATGATCCTGCTGTGATGCACATCGAGGATAATTACTCAAATAGGGCAAATGGGAATGCTTCATGTGACATCCAACATCCATGCAGGTAATAAGGGATGTGCATTGCGTTGGTTTTCTCAACCCCTCCCCCCTGCTTTTGTTATCCTTTCTGAGATCACTGTTACATGATTGGCACACAGAGTTAATGTTGCTGTTCAGAGAGAGCTCCACAAGCCTGAATCTGACCGCTCTTGCATACATCTGGAGTTTGACATATCAGGGACTGGTATCATGTAAGTTCACAGCTTTGTAATGTTTGTTACCATAAACTGGTATCATGTAAGTTCACAGCTTTGTAATGGTTGTTACTATAAATTTAAAATTGATTTTCTGTGAATCAATATCAGTGAAAGTAATAGTAATATTTTGCTGCGTTTAAGTGCTTTTGACCCCATGGATTTGGTTTTACAAGGATAGATAACATTGCCTTATGATTTATAACCTTATACTCCTGCAATTAATAAGTTCAACTGTCCCAGATATGAAACTGGAGATCATGTTGGTGTTTATGCTGATAATTGCATTGAGACTGTCGAGGAAGCTGCAAGATTATTGGGTCAACCTCTGAATTTGCTGTTTTCTATACACACCGACAACGAGGATGGTACATCCCTTGGAAGCTCATTGCCACCTCCTTTTGCTGGTCCCTGTACACTTCGATCGGCATTGGCACGATATGCAGATCTCTTAAACCCTCCACGGAAGGTAAAATAACCTTCCTCCCGGAAGGGAAAAAAATTTTCCAGCTGATTTCTGCCTTATCTTCTAGTCTCTTTTGTTGCTTAAATAACTGGTTTCTTTGTATCCATCTTTTTTTTGTTGTCAGGCTTCTTTGATTGCCTTGGCTGCTCATGCCACTGAACCCAGTGAAGCAGAAAGACTTAAGTTCTTATCATCACCGCAGGGGAAGGTTGACAAGATACTTAGTGCTGCTTTTGTTTTTCTCCCTTTTTGTCTGATCATGTTACTCTTGTTTCTTATGTTTCTTATTGATTATGTGCTCTTCTTCCTTTTGCTCAGGATGAGTACTCACAATGGGTTGTTGGAAGTCAGAGAAGTCTTCTCGAGGTTATGGCTGAGTTCCCATCAGCAAAACCTCCCCTTGGTGTATTTTTTGCTGCTGTAGCCCCTCGTTTACAACCTCGTTATTATTCTATCTCATCCTCCCCGAGGTGATTGAAATTATCCTATCTATATTATCAATATGCAGTATTACTTATACTTAAGATTTATGAGAAGGTTGATTACTTTGAGCAGGTTTGTACCCCATAGAGTTCATGTAACCTGTGCATTAGTTTATGGTCCAACTCCAACTGGCAGAATTCACAAGGGTGTGTGTTCAACCTGGATGAAGGTAGCGATTGAAATTTATTCTGTTTGTTTTCCCATTTTTATGCTTCATTCTTATTGGTTTTTTTTTTTTTTTTTTGCAAAGCTTGCTGATATCTGCTACCTGCTAGACATTACTTAGGCTTTAGCGACATCTGACATGTAACTGTATTAAAAAAATTCAGAATGCAGTTCCTCTGGAGAAAAGCAATGATTGTAGCTGGGCTCCTATTTTTATCAGGCAATCTAATTTTAAGCTACCAGCAGATCCTTCAGTTCCAGTTATAATGGTTGGACCTGGGACTGGATTGGCACCTTTCAGAGGTTTTCTACAGGTTGATTACTCTGTTCTACATTTTCTTTTATTTTGCAAAAGGAAGAAAATAACTTAAACTAATTGCTATTTGCAGGAAAGAATGGTTCTTAGAGAAGATGGTGCTGAACTTGGTCCATCTCTACTCTTTTTTGGATGTAGGAATAGGCGAATGGTTAGGATCCGATTCTGATACTAATAATCTTTTAGCAACGTTATTAGCATGTCTCATTGTAATTGGCAGCCAATGTTGGTATTCATTTGTAAGATTTATTTATTTACTTTTTTGGCAACTTTTGTAGGATTTCATTTATGAGGATGAGCTCAATAACTTTGTGGAACAAGGTGCTCTGTCTGAGCTCATCGTTGCATTCTCACGAGAGGGGCCACAAAAGGAGTATGTGCAACATAAGATGATGGATAAAGTAAGTTGTAGGAAGCAACAGAATTTGGAGTTAACGAAATAAAAGTGGTGCATTATAACACCTGTTCCTTTCGGTTTACAGGCAGCATATTTTTGGAGCCTAATCTCTAAGGGAGGATATCTTTATGTATGTGGTGATGCGAAGGGTATGGCAAGAGATGTTCATCGCACCTTGCACACTATTGTTCAGGAGCAGGTATTGACTCTTTCTATTTTCTTCTTTCTCTGTGCGGATAAACTTAATATAAAGTTTTTCAGGTATGCTTGTAATGATAATAGTTTCACCATCAACACATCCTGGGAGTTAGCCTTTCTTATTATAAAATTTGGTGTCCTTTATTCAATAGGCACTTCTTGTAACATTAATCTCAAAACTTGTCTATAAATTTCAGGAAAGCGTGGATTCATCAAAGGCAGAGTCTATGGTGAAGAAACTCCAGATGGAAGGACGATATCTTAGAGATGTCTGGTGATGGTGGCCATTTTTATTTTCTCTTTAGTTCATTAAAACATCCATGCCCAATGTGGTGGTGGATTTATTTTCTAGTTCTATCTTCTTTCCCTGGTTCATCTCTGCCCATCCGGGATAAAAACAGCCGGTTGGATGCTGTAGTAGCGGAAACATAAACTGGTTTCATCTTGTGATAGGAGCCATCTGCTAGATGTTAATCCACCTTTCTCTTTCTTCTTTTCTAATCTCAAATAATACACTGAATATAGAAGGATCATTTGCTTTTAGACTTCCCCCGTCTCCATTCAAAATTCAACAAGGGAACAGTATAATAGCTAGTTACAAGGATGTCAAAACATAGTCAAAGCTGTTTTCAGGTTATTCGGGATGGTCATCGTTCTAGTGTTTGTAGTGAAAAAAATAAAACTGGATGTTTGGCTATTTTATGGGATGGTCATCATTCAAGTATTGTCTCTTAAACTAGAAAAACTAAGGCCTTGTTTGGATTGTGAATAAAAAAGGAGGAATTAAATGAGAAAAATAGAAAATGTTATTTTCCATAGTTTGTGAATAACTATTGTGTCAGGTCATGGTTTCTACTTGGAAAACTATATTTTTCTCAAAACATTTTTGTCCAAAAGGAAATCTAAAATGAACACCAGCAGTTGTTTGATGTCTATTCAATAGAACATGTGAGCATCTTTTTGATAACTGTGTTAAGGCCAGCGATGCTTTGTCGGATTCAGGGCCTATGAAAGTCAAATGGTTTTTTTTTTTTTTAAAGAGATGAATGAGTGGTTGGTGTTTCATGACATCGCACAGATTCCCACATTTATTTTGTTTTGGACTTTACTAATTTGTACACATATTTTTGTCTCGCTCTTTTATTTTTCTTGTTCGTATTAGCTCTTGTGGTTGTTAGATTCTACCCTCTGAAGTGAAAACAACCAAAAAAAAAAAAAAGGTAAAGACTTTGGGAAAGGAATTTCATCCTTAATTTTTTTCAGTTTTTACAAGGAATCATGTCTTGGAAAATGGTCAAGTTGTCCAATTCATTTTCTCCTTATTATTATCATTTTTATTTTTAAATACATGCACTATTTTATTTATTTTATTTTATCTTGTGGAGTTGAACAAAGTATTTGTTTTCTTTTGTTTTTATTTTATAAAGTAAACTTAAGTTTGAAAAAAACAAAAAGAATTGGTGGTATTAAAATTTGAATTTAAAATATATTAAATGTTATTTTTTAAAAATAGTTTTATGAATTAATTATAACAAAATTTAAATTTTTTTATTAATTTGGAAGAAAGAGAAGATTAATGGAGCATAATAATTGTGTAATTCAAAATAAAAGTTTTTTAAAAATATATTTAAAATAGCAGTTAATGCTGGAACAACTAGGCTTCAATTAGCTTTTTTTTTTTCCTTGCCTTAAAAGAATTTTATTAAATAATGCACTAAAATTTCTTATACGAAAGAGAAGATTAATGACTCTAGTTCTTCGATTCAAGCACTAAAATTTACCCAAAATATCTAATATACATATATATATATGAGTAAATAGCATATTTCTTAAATTTTAGATCAAATTTTATTTTGGTCTTTAAATTTTAAAAAAATTTTAATCGAGTTCTCAATTTAAAGATCAATGTAATCATTTTATCTGTTGGATCATCTAAATTAATATAAAATTTCATATAGCATAACAGGTAACTTTTAAAATTTTAAATACGTTAAATTTTAAAGTTGACTTAAATATATGTAATTAAAAATTAAAAATTAAAAATAAAAGAAACCCTAAATCAATACTCTAATATAACTTGATTTTATTTTTTTTACTTTGTTCTCCCTTTCTTCTTTTTGCTCCCTTTTTATTCCAACAGCCAATAGATGACCAACCACTTAAAATGGCCAGATAGGGTAGCATTTGTCACTTCCACCACCTACATCGGAGCTGGAGTTCAAAGTTGATCTACCTTTGTCAGATGAAATGCAAGTGATTAGATTCGACATTGTTAAGGTTAATCCTATCCAACCTTTCTCCAATCAAGATTCTAGCAAACTATCTCCTCCATCCATTCCTAGCTTACTACCTTAGCAGTGCTTGTATTACTTTTTCATTTATTTTTAAAAAATTTTGTTCTATTTTCTTATTCAAGAGATGATGAATCTTCTAAAAAGTATTTACAGTTTGAGAGAAAATAAATTTGTACTATTCAAATTCTTCTTATAAATAATCGATTATCTCTCGTGCTCGTTATTACTTATTTATTGCTTTCAATTTTCATTTTCCAAGAAAAATACATTCACCTAACATTGGGTTATAAGTATAAATATTTTTTCACTTAATTTTTTAAAAAATTTGTTCTCTATATTGGATTTAGGTTTTTTCTCATTTTGAAATTTACCGATAATTTGTCGAGTATCCTTTTCTTTAGTAGCCTTTCTATGGAGAATATTTCATTAAAGGTATATGACTTTCAATTGAAACATTTTATCATTTTATTTTGGTTCCCTTATCCCTTGAACCATAGACAATTCATCTAAAAATATGGTCATTGGGAAATTGTTAAATCCATGGGTATTTCAAGCTTAAAAATAATATTGGGATTTTAATTTGAATATGGTTTTTTGCATATTGTATTTTCATAAATATTTTTCTTAGAAAAACTCGTTCATTTCTCCCATCGATTCTAATTATCAGTAATTTTTTAATTGGATTTCTTTTGAAAATTTATTATGTTTGCTTTATTAGATTTAAGTCTTTCAACATTTTAGGTTTTTTTGAAAGTTTAATGGGTACATTTATCCATATAAGTAATCTCTTAAATGGATATTGGTTGTCAAATTACAAGTTATAACTCTTTATCTCTTTATTTTCTCAAATTCCTTTCTGTTTCTTGCACTTGCTTTTGAAAAAAAAAAATTTCTCCCATTTTGTTGAAATTTAAAAATAGACCAATCTTTTCCTAATTTGAAGAATCCACTTGAATTAAAAAAAAAAAATCATCAAATTTAAAATTTGTTTAATGATTATTTGACTACCCATTTTTCATTTAAGTTATTTGCAATTTCTTTTTCAATGCAAGTACATTTCTTTTTCCTTTCCCAATTATAAAAACTAGAATTTTATTTTATTATCATTGCATTATAGTTTTGGTTTAATAGGAAAGATTTTAATAAAAAAAATGTGAAATAAATCACAATAACTTATTACTGACTTTGTTTTTTTTTTATTTTATTTATTTTATTTTTGAATATGAAATAAGCAAGGAAATGTTATTTGGGATTGTAGATTAATTTATAACTTAACTGAGATTCATTTGACTTTTTTAGTAGTGAAAAAATATGATTTTTTTAATTTCTATTTGTGATTTTTTCATTTTTAAAATCTATTAGATATTTGAAATGTGTTGAAATGGCGTTCTATTGTCAATCTTGCTAGATTTGATATTGATTAATATTAAGTATCTAACTTAAAATCAATTGATAATAAATAGAGGGACTCAACCTAAATATATGATTACAAAAAATTAAATATTTATTAGATGCAAAATAACACTATTTTAACAAACCCCTATAACGTGCAAACGAAAATGAAATAAATCTATCACATGATATATTTAGAAAAAATAATAAAAAAAATCTTAACCTAATACCAATCAACAATAAGTAGAATGATTCAATCTAAATATAAAATTATCAAAAATTAAATATTTATTATATTTAAAATAACACCACTTGGACAATTAAAGGTTCAAATTTTCTTTATATTTGGATCCAAAATCACGTAACTCTGTTGAAAAAAGAAAGTTGCAATTTTGGAATGGATTGTTTTATAGAATAGTTTTCAAGTTTTATGCTTATTATGCGCTGATATTAGAACTGTCACTTTTATCTTTGCTTAATGTTTTTTTATTTTTTGCATAATATTTTTCTCATAAATATTTTTGGTTTGTAGACTACTATTTCATATTGGAAATATTTATTTAAGAAAATTGTTGTTTTTCAAGTTTCAATGTCCTGATGTGACACTTGGGCTAAGATATCATGGATTAAAATAGAGATTTGCTTAGCATTTCAATGGCTAAAAGGACCTTTGTTGTAGTCAAAATACAAAAAATAGACAATTATGCAAAATCATGGCTTGAACTTTTGTCTTTCATTATATAAATTTGTTTGAGAAACCTTAAACCCCCAATTCCATTACTTATTTTTAAATTTCTCTTACATTTCTCTCTATTTAATGATGTAACTTTTAGTATCTCTTACATTTTTGTTTACTCAATGCCTCTTACATTCTTGAACTTATTTGTTCGATAAGAATCACCAATTAAAAACCAAGAACAAAATATGTTGTTGTTGAATAAATGTTTTGTTAGAAACATTTTTTTTTTTTGTAAAAAAAAATTCAAAGTAAATAAGTTGCTTAATCTTTTAGATCAAAGTAAGATATGTCGTATCCGATAGCTTAAAACAAATGACTGTAAGTCGTGCATTCGAGATGATCTCAATAAGTGATCACTGGTAGGGCTTGAACTTAAAATATCTTCATCGAGGAAGACAAACCTTAATCGATTGAACTTTTAGTATCTTTTACATTTCTGTCTACTCAATGCCTCTTACATTCCTCAACTTATTTGTTTGATAAGAATCACCAACTGAAAAACCAAGAACAAAATATGCTGTTATTGAATAAATGTTCTATTAGAAACATATTTTTTTTTTGTAGGAAAAAAATCTGAAATAAATAGGTTACTCAATCTTTTAGGTTAAAATAAGATGTACATTTCTGTCTACTCAATGCCTCTTACATTCCTCAACTTATTTGTTTGATAAGAATCACCAACTGAAAAACCAAGAACAAAATATGCTGTTATTGAATAAATGTTCTATTAGAAACATATTTTTTTTTTGTAGGAAAAAAATCTGAAATAAATAAGTTACTCAATCTTTTAGGTTAAAATAAGATGTGTTGTACCTGACAGTTTAAGATAGATAACTACAAGTCTTGCATTCGAGATGATCTTAACAAGTAACCACCGACAAAACTTAAATCTAAGATCTCTTCATCGAAAAAAATAAACCTTAATCGATTAAATCAATCACTTATTGTTATTAAAATATATTAAAAACATAATCTAAAAAATAATAATATACTATTTTATACTTTTTTAAACATGAAAAAAAGAGATTATCATCGAAGAACCCCCACAAAAAAAAGTATGATCCACATATAATTTATATAATTTGATTAAATAAACTTACTCAATCACAGATTTAATACATGGATACAGCTAAATATTAATTAAATATAACCTTTTTCAATCATTGCATGTTGAATAATATATTCCCACCACAAAATCAAGTTTAAAGATTTTTATTATTAAATGAAACATTGATTATATGCTATTGACAATTTTTCAATAATTTTATATTTGAGATGTTTATAAACAATTTGGTATTACAAATATAAATTTATAATAGTTATGTCAAACATATTTATTTTACCTTTTAAAATATATTTTTTTATTTTTATAATATATATTAAATAATAAAACGATAAATCGCATCAATGTGCGAATTGCGATCTTTTCACGGACAAAAAGGTGGCGGCCGATTACCATAATCAATAGTTTCAGTTTAATATAACTATATATAAAGAAAAATCTCTCATTTAAAACATTTTTTATTTTGTCATATTTTAGAGTTTGTCAAAAGATTTTGGAGCAACGGAGTTGATGCTTTTACGTGAAAAAGACCCAGATTTTCTCAAAGATTATAGACTTGACCTATCGATTGATGGAAAATTATACAACCTAGATTTCCTTTTGAATATTCAAATTCCAAAATTAGCAACACAGTAAAACGCAATTATAAGAAGAAAGGAAGGGCATTATCGTCAAAGAACGCTCCGTCCTCCCGAATTTTCTTCCGTCCCTCAAGGGCTCCTCTAGTCCTCTCACATCCCACTAATCATCGTCGCTCTTAATTTTTTGTCAACAAAAAAAGAAATACAATAAAAATAAATCCCTTTTACGGAGACATCCCGTTTCTTTCTCCCCAAGAACCTTGTCAGGCGCGTGCTTTTCACGCTCTTTAACGGTCCCCTTCCCTCAATCACTACTATACACGCTTCTCCTCTCCTCCTCTCCTCCTTCAACTTTTCCCTCTCTCTTTCCGTTTCTCTCTCCATTGAAAGGGTTTTAGCTTTCCCTTTCTCTCTTATCTTAAACCCTTATCTAGGGTTGTGACCGATTCCAAAACCCCCAATACAACTTCTTTTTCCACTAATTTCGCCATCCGTAATATGCAATTTTCCAGCAATCAACAAATATGATTGACAAAACCAATAAGCAGATAAAGGGTTCAATCAGTGAGGAAGATATCTCTACTCTTTTACAAAGGTCCGTCCCCTTTTTTTCCTTTTTATTTTCATTAGTTTTATCTTTACTTTGTTTTTTTATTTTTTTTATTTTCTTGTGGTTTGGGCAGGTATACAGCAACTACTATTTTGACACTGTTGCAAGAAGTGGCACAATTTCCTGGTGTGAAGCTGAATTGGAATGCTTTAGTGAAGAAGACTTCTACTGGGATTTCCAATGCGAGAGAGTACCAGATGTTATGGCGCCAGTTGGCCTACCGCGACGCGTTGCTTGAAAAGTTGGAAGATGGGGCTGAACCCTTGGTCGGTTTTATAGTTTTTGTTTTCCTTTGATATATATGTTTCTATCTTTTGGCAATGCTAAGGGTATGCTGAAATGTTTTGTGGGAATTGCTGTCAAAAGAAAATACACCCTTACATAATATTTCAATATGATGTCAATCTGTTCTGTATATTGGGTTGCTTTTCGTTAATTGAGGGTATATATGTTTCCAGATATTAACTTATAGCCTGCCAATGTGCTACAGTATTGCTTCGGCTTTGGAATTTGGACTTTTGATCATATTTGGTCCACCGATCAAAGGGCTATAGTCGTGGTTATTTTACAAATAAGTCCTTTTGGTTGAAGGAGATGTGTTCTTGGTAGTTGTTGCTCTAGTCTCATTCGTTTTTACGTTTTATTTTGCAGGATGACGACAGTGACTTAGAATATGAATTGGAACCTTGCCCTTCTGTTAGTAGTGAAGCTTCAGCAGAGGCTGCAGCATGTGTGAAGGTAAGTAAAATATATGTGATTGCCATAAAAAAGAAAATAAGGGTTTTACATCTTCTATCATTTGTGGTTGATGATCATTTAACCTCTTTAGGATGGAAAAAGGTAATGGTAGCGTTGAATATATAAGTAACAAGCGACAAAGTTAGCACCAAATCCATTTGTGGCATGGTTGGTAGTATCTCTTGCCAGTTACATAATTGGGTTCTGAATATTCCAATGGTTGGAATATTAAAAAGTATGAAAATATTTTAGACTATGTGGGTCATATGAAGTGTTACAAGTAGAAGAACCCATACTACGAGTGAAAGGGAAAATGTAAAGGCTACCATTAAAGCAGCCCAAGCAAGACTTACTATATCTACTTGTATTATGTCCCTTATCTCTATGAATATGAAACAAATATGAAGGAATTACCGGTGTGGAGTCAAAAAGAAAAGAGAATTCTAACACACCACCATTGATGAAACACTTCAATAAATTCACTTATAACAAGTTCTTATATGATTTCTAGTAAAATTGAGAACCATTAAATTCAAGCAAATATGCAGTAACACTTTCGGAAGTATCAAAAGAATGTTACTCACATGTAGCAATAATAAGACTTATTCGTTCTTTTGGTGTCCTTTATTAAATAAAAACCAAGTATCCATCCAATGTAATATTGATTGGATACTTGAACACTCAGAGACTTTCATTAGTGTGTATACAAAGTGTTTTCCAACCCTTGTACAACCATTCATTAGTTATTTAGACACTTCAGTTATCCAATCTAATTTAAGACTCCGCTGGTAGCCCCTCTATTAGTATGGGAGGGGCTACCATATCAAAATTTACTGATTCCCATCTGCTATTATGGTTTTTCCTTGAATCCTAGACGTAAGGATTTACAACACTTTAGAAAACAAAACCTCCGGAAGTTTATAATCAAGTTTATAATCAAGAAAGTATCAAGAGTCCTTTTCTTACACTTGTTTTTGCCGGAGAAAATTGGTCGAGTTATATCAGCAAAACAGAATATAGGATTTCGCGTTTTTTGTTGATCAGGCGACACCCGGATTTGAACTGGGGAATAAGGGATTTGCAGTCCCCCGCCTTACCGCTCGGCCATGTCGCCAAAAGGCTACAAACAAAAAAATGAGTATCCTTTTTTTATTATCAAGAATATAAACTGAATCAAGAACAAAAGTGGAATAAAGAACAAAAATGTAAAAAATACAATTTTAAAAAACATTATAGATATGATTTTTTATCATATAAATCTATTAATTATCAAGATAAGAGGGACTTGTATACTTATGGATCACCATTGCAAGAAAATAAGAGGGAAGAGATTTCTTATAATTAGAACATGGATAAATGAAATTTTTTTGATACACTGGGGATATTCCTATCCATAATTATATGGGAGAAGACGATATTCTACATGCAACGGGGAGATTTTTGCGTTGAAAATTTCTTAAAAGGAGAATTCTTCATTTTGTCTTAGAAATAAGGCCGATATTAAGTCCTGGGTCGACACCACTACCAAGAGTAACAAAAATATTAAGACTATAACCTGCGTCCGCTTTCATACAATTAGATACAACATTATCAATTTTTGAAACAAGAATTAAAGTAGTCAATCTTTTAGCTCCTTATCATTGTGGAGGAAAAATCATACTATTTGGGGGAGCTGGGGCAGGTAAAAGAGTACTCATTATGGAATTGATCAACAACATTACCAAAACTCATGGGATTGTATCCGTATTCGACGGAGTAAGTGAACGTACTCGTGAAGGAAATGAAAGAATCTGGAGTAATTAATGAACAAAATCTTACGGAAGCAAAAGTGGCTTTAGTCTACGGTCAGATGAATGAACCGCCAAGAGCTTGTATGAGAGTTGGGTTGACTGCCCTAACTATGGCGGAATATATCCGAGATGTTAATGAACAAGACGCATGCGAATATTTTAAACTGTGTGGGTCATTTGGAGTGTTACAAGTAGAAGACAAATTTTCACCTAATCTGGTTAATGGCTAACCTGTAATCTCAATCAAACAGATAAATATAACCTCATGGAAATCAAACTGATAATAGTTTTGGCTGTCTGACTACCTGCTCTTCTTCGAGTTTCAAAACTGTTTTATCTTATTGTTCACTTTTTTCCTAGCCAGTCAGCTTAGATGGTTCTTGTCAGGTACTGATTGCTTCTGGTTTACCAAATGACTCAAGTCTTGCAAGCAACTCAACGGTAGAGGCACCATTAACAATAAATATACCTAATGAGCGGTCATTTAGAGTGTCTTCAGAAAACTCACAGCCCACTTGCTCAATGCAAGGGATGAACATAACTGTTCCAGTTTCTGTTCAGAAAAAGATTCTGCCTGCAGTTACATCGGTTGAAACATTGGAAGGAAATGGATCAGCTGGTGCAAAACCGCCTGCTCGAAGGAAAAGAAAACCTTGGTCAGAAGCAGAGGATATGGAACTTATTGCTGCTGTGCAGAAATGTGGTGTTGGGAATTGGGCAAACATCTTGCGAGGAAACTTCAAGGGGGAAAGGAGTGCTTCACAGCTGGCTCAGGTTGTCTTCTAAGTATTACCTAAACTGACTTGTTTATATATATATATGTGTGTGTGTGTGTGTGTGTGTGTGTTTCCTTTAGTATCATGCGGATCCTGCTATTTGTGCATTATATAGAAGCCAATGCACCAGTCTTTTTGTGTACGGCTGAAAGTTTGTAGATTCACTGAAGTTATAAAATTATTATAAGTCATGTTTTGTATGTGTTGCTTGAGGAGCTAGGAATTAATAGACTTCAAATGAAATGTCTATTAAATGAGAAAGTTAATAGATTCACTGAAGTAATTCTGTGTTTCTATGTTAAATTGAATCTGCTTAGGATGCAAAAGGTATGTTTTGGTTGACAACAGCCACCAGCTGTATCCTGCCTGGGAGATCTAGTTGTTTGCTTCACCTAGATATGCTATGTACCGATAATGTGGTAGAAAAAACTTAGGTAGTTTTTGGTTTCAAAAAATAAAGTCATTTTCTGTTTTCATTTTCTTGGAAAATGAAAAACATGAGTGAAAACGTATTTGGTAATTGAAAATGAAAACAAATATTTAGGAAACAAAAATTAAAATGGGTTGAAATATGAAAATAAAAAAAAGATGTTTTCAATTGTGAAAACAAGGGATGTACATTATTTTTTTCCTTGTGTTTTGAAAGTTATCATATTTAAACACTTTTTAATGTCATTAATTAATAAATATGTATAATATTTATAATTAAATGTCATTAGTAGTAATATCATTGAATATTTATTTATTTCCTTATTTTTGCATTTTTGGAATATAATTTTTATTTTTTTTGCCAAATACATTTTTGAGAAAACAAAAAATACAAAATAAAAACTATTTTCTAGAAAATAAAAATAAAAAATAATAAAAAAAAACATTTTCTCAAACCAAACAGAGCCATAATTGCTCTCATTTTCTGTACTGTATGATTTTTCTTCTTTCTTAAGTTCTGTATGATGCTTTTGGATCTTCTTATATTATATATATGTGCATGCTTGCACGTGTGTGATCCTTTTTTTTTTTCCTTTCTTTAAGTGAATATGGAATTGAAAACATATTCTGAACACTGGTGAAAATTGACAGCACTGGTTTTATTTTTGGTGTTTGTGTTTGTATATAACAAACAGTTAGCTTCTTCTTTTGTTTCCCCTTTTACATCATCTAGTTGCTGCTTTAGAATAACAATCCGTTGTCATCTAGTCCGGTGATGATGTCTGGGTTTTGCCCAGTTTTTCCCGGGTTCAAATCCCGGCAACGGAATTTTTTTCAAGTGTGCATTCATTTTTTTTTTTTTGATCAATTCTGTGAATCTTGATTGGATGGCTATAAGTTGTGTCATGCAAATGAAGGCTCCCCACCAGAGTGGTTTTTTCTCTGCTTTTTCTGCAGCTAATTGTGGCAAGTTTGTTCTTATATTTGCAGAGGTGGACTACTATTAAGAAGCGACTTGGCAACTTAAATGTGGAAGGAAACTCAACTATTCACCAACTTTCTGAGGCACAGTTGGCAACTCGAAGCGCTTTGTCCTTAGCCCTTGATATGCCAGATAAAACCTTAACAGCAGCTTGTACAAATAACCCTGGTAATCTTCTGTATCTAATTCTATTTTTAGCTCTTTGAAGTATTTGATGTGGCAACATTCTTTCGAACAAGCAAGCTAAACTTACGAAGTGATGAAATTATGGGAACTTTCTTTTTTCCCTCCAGCTTTCTTCTTTGAAAATGGAAGGCCTATTATTCTCTTTCTAACAGACTAACTTCATGGCTACGGGACCAGGTTTGAAGATCACATCCAGTAACTCTGCACTTCCAACTATTAGTGGTGAAGCTACAGTTCAAGCCCAAAGCCAGTTCCAACAAGGTCCCACTGCTTCAGTCCAAGCCCCAAATCGGTCTCAGCAAGGTCCTATCACTTCTGCCTCATCCCATAATCAGCCTCAAAAAGGTCCAATTCCTTCTGTCCCTGCCCAAAATCCATCTCAGCATGGTCCTGTTGCTTCAGTTCAAGTCCCAAATCAGTCTCAACAATGTCCCATGACTACAAATGCCTCCCCGAGGGGATCATCAAGTTCTACTTTAAAATCTCGGGTCACGTCAAAAAAACCACTGGCAAAATCTTTTTCCGCTACAGGTTCAATCTTAGATGCCACTGCAGTTAAACCTCTCATACCCGGTGGAACCTCTTCCCATTTGGAGGTTCGTTCTAATGTGCAATATGTTTGTACTGGCCAAACTGCTGAACCACTCTCTTCTCCTATTGTTACATCTTCTACCTTGCATCCTGGTTCAGTAAAATCTGCAGCGCAGAGAGTTGAGCACACTCCATCTGCTTCTTCCTCATCATTAAATGTGTCGATTCAGCAGTCTAATGCTGTTACATCTAGTCCAACTACTGAAGGTCCTCCAAAGGAAGAGCTGGAGGCAGCAATAGTGATCAAGAGTTCTGTGTCAGACAGTTTGTCTAAAGAGCAGGTGAAAGAAAATGGAGCATGTGTGTCAAAAAATGAACCAGGTGAGCTAGTTATAGAACATAAAGAAGCTGTGTTAAATCCAGAATATGTGTTGAAGAATCTTGAGGCTGTTGCTGAGTATCCTAATGAGAAATTAATGTCTGAGGGTGATCAAGTAGATGTCAAAGCAAACCTGGTTGAAGAGAGTGAAAATACCGGTGATAAGAAGATTGATTGTTCACTGGTTAAAAAAAGTGACAGTCAACCTACGGCTGAAGAGAGTTGGAGGAATCAGAGCATGATTGAGACACCGGCTGAAGCCTCTTTAAATGATGGATGTACCATGAATCTGGCGGTTTTGAGCACAGCAGAAACTGGCCAAGCTACATAGTGAGACATGGTATCTTGTCTGTAGTAATATATCTATCTATCTATTAATTGAGGTTTTGATCCATCTATTTTAGGAAAATATATTGTAGATTTATCTGGCAAAAGAACCTTGTGAAAAGAAAGAAATTGGATTCAACACTGTAATTCCTTTTATAGTTCTTGTAGAAGGGAACAGCGAAAAGTAGCTTTGATTACACCTTTTTTCGTGACAATAATGTACACACTTTTCTATGTCACTTGCAATTTACAATTCTTTCTATTTTTCTATTATCAACTGCGAAGCCTGAATCATTATCTACTGGACTGATAATATGTACAAGAAAAAAGGCATGCATGTTTTTAAAAAGCAATCGCTTTACTTCAAGAAGCAAGAATTAGTTCAAGCTGATAATTCATAAGTGGGATTCAATTCAAGTCTTTGCTATATTTTGCTTGATTACTTCTCATACAAGAAATATAAGATCTATCTTCTATCTGGTTTTCCTAAGAAAGAAGGGCTTACATCCACAACGATTTGATTCTTATTATGGAGGAAGCACACGAAAATGGTTCTATCATTATATCGTTCCAGCCCGAGTTTTAATCTGCGTTGATCTAAATTCAAGAACAGAGAAGGAAAGAATGAACAGGCAAGGACAAGGGTGTAGATGATGATGAAGTAAATCTTCGGAACATCTGTTACTTCTACATTAATACTAGTATAAGATAACATTAAGGAATCCAAACCGGAATTAATAATCACAATGCTATCTGCAGAAAGTGTTTAACCTACTAGAATTAAAGTGAGAAAAGAAATGAGAAATCTTCCATAACGGTGTCTGTGAAAATTACGAAGGGAGCTGCAAGAGACAGGAGTCTATCCTGAGGGCTCAGACTCAGTAGGTTCTGTAAGGAAACTGTGCTGTCTCTGCAATGTTGGATGCCCGCATGCAAACATTGATGGTCCCTTTGACTGCCTCTTGTTCTTTAACTTGATTCCAAATAAGAAAAATCGCAGAGGAATTCTAGGCCGCCCTGTTCTCGACCCGGATTGTTGAGTCGTCGATGCTGACTCCCCAAGTTCCTTTTCTAAATTCTTCATTACTTCCTCAACTTCCTGCTTGAGTTGTGTCACACGAGCGAAGCCTGCTTTCAATTCATTAGCAACCTTTCTGTTTTCCTGTTTCATGTTGAGAACCTCACCTTGAAACTTTGCAGCCTGATATTCACTGAGCTCTGTCTGTCCTGCGTGGCCACTGGCATTGGTCACTCTTGCTATCTCTTCTTGGATGTTGCACAAGGAAGAATATCTACCTTGCACTTCGTCTGTCAACACTGCATTGTTTTCCAGCCATAATGTTAATTCTGTTTCTATTTCTCTGAAGTGAGAATAAATGGGGCGTGCTTCTGATTTGAGAGATTGCCGCTTTCCACTTCCTTCTTGGTTCTTTTTTTCTCTCAATGTTGACAACTCTGCTTTCAAGTCCTGGACTGAAGTTTGATATTTTTGTATCTGATGAAAACATGTGCTGAACCTCAACCAGAACTCTAGATTTTCCTCCAGCAAGTTATCGATACCTGAACGTATTTTATCTTCTACGGTTAATACAGAAGGGGATTGACTTACAGGTTTTACCTGCATAACATTTTCTCCCATTTTCTTGGGAGGTTCTTTGAATCTTCCATGTGCAGTTGGTTCGACTACTTTTTCGTTGGATTCAACTTTCCCCCGACCTACTGGCGACGTCTGAATGGATTCGGTCAAGGTAGGTTCCTGGCCTGCGCTTCGACAGGGTCCTTCAAGTTCTACCAAGTTCCCATCCTTGGGAGATTCTTTGAGTTCGATTACTTCATTGGATTCAACTTTCCCCTGATCTACTGGCGATGTCTGAATGGATTCGGTCAAGGTAGATTCCTGGCTAGCGCTTAGACGGGGTCCTTCAAGCTCTACCGAGTTCCCATCCTTATTTTCATCTACAAAGCTCATTTTTCGACGTAAAGATTGAATCTCTCCATCTCTGGCGGCGACAGCATTCTTCAGTTCCCTTATCTGCAATGCCAATTCAAAGAAACCGTCGCGGTTTTTCTTATCTACTTCGTTAAGCTTCTTTCTTACCTCCTTATAATTCCAAAGAACAGAAGAGTACTCGTCTAGTAAAATCTTTTCTCGGTCGTCCAGTCCATTCAAGTACAGTTGCCTCCAGTTTGGCTGCTCTTCTTCATCAGTCTCTACTTCCTCAGTGTCAGTGTCAGGGATACTGCTTGCGGTCTCAGACAAATATTTCTTCTCAGCTTTGTCTTCTTCCACCAGTTCCAGACCCTTTTTCGAATCAACATCAAACTTATTGCTTGATTCAGAATCAACATAGCTTTCTCCATCAGCTGAAACATCTTTGTCCTTCCCTTCCAATTTAATTGCTGTGTCTTTTAAGGCTGAACTATCATCAGGAGCCAACTCAATTTTGTGTTCCTCCGTCCCCCTGTCAGCTTTGGCATCCGATCCAGTTTTTACTTCTTGGGAGAGTCCTGCATTCTCAACCTCCTCATCCATCTTCACAGCTTGTAACTTCACGGATAAATGATTAATATTACAAATTGCTTCAGTGAAAGAAATTTTGAGACTGTTATTTTGGTCTATAACCGTTTTTACAAGATCTTTAACTCTACTTAATTCCCCTTCCAACTCATTGATCCTCTTGTTCATGACGTCTGAGCCTTCAATCAGAGCTTCCTTATCTTCTTCCAGGCTTTTAACGTGCGCCTGAAGCTCATCTGCATCTGATTTTAATCTATTAACTAAAGCATTTTCAGAAAAGACTGCAATTTCCAAACTAATAACTCTTTGCACAAGGTCATCAATTTTCTCTGCAAGCTGTGCCATTGTAAGAGATGCATTTGAGTCTACTTCAAGCTGCTCTTTCATCTTCTTTTGCAACACTTCCAAATCTTGTTTCTCTTTTTCCTCATTGTCAATTTCGTAGACCATGTCATCAATCTCCGTAGTTGGACTAACGTACGTATGCTTCTCTTGCTGATTTGTTTGTGGGGAATTAAATTTATTCCTGAGAGCTTCAAACTTCTGATTCACATGCTTAATCCTTCTGGATTCTACTCTTGCCTCTTCAGTTGACTGCTCATGTCTTTCTTTCAACTTATCCAAGGACTCTTGGCATGATTTAAGAGCTCTAGTTGCCATCAGAGTCTGAGCTTCGTTATCATCAATAACGGAGTCAATGCCAAACTCATCCTGTAAATGGCATACTCTCGTTTGCTTTTCAGTTATATGGTTTTCTATCTCACAGAATTTTTTATATCCATGCTCATATGAACTCTTCATATACTCCCTTTCAGTTTGCATCTCTAAAATTTCCTTCAGAAGCTTGTCCATTTCATCTAGTGCCTCATCTTTGCTCAGCCCTGAACTTGGAAATCTTTTCAGTTGTCCCTTTCTTGACAAAAACATAGACTGGCTCCTCAAATCTTTCTTTGGAAATGGGGCTTTTAAGATGCTTTGTTTTGAGACACATGGTTCGTTAGGACTAGGGGAAGAAGTTGATGTTTGGCTAACATTTTCGTCATCTTCTTCATCCATGGCAAATGGAACTTGCTCAGGGAAGACAGAAGCAATGGTGCGATTGGCACTTTGCAGGTCTTTTGATAAGTGATCAAATCTTTCAGCTAACGCTCGGTATGCTCGATAAGATTCTTCAACAATGCTTACAAGTTCTGGTCTCTTCTTGTAATACATTTCTGCCCTCTGCGCAAAGGAGTCTCCATCATCATCAATGATTGTGAGCATATCAGTGACCTTCTCCTCCATATCTGTCATTTTCAAATGTCAATGTTAACCATCACTCCCCTAAAAATGAAAGGCATCCCTTGGCCATTAACCACTAGTATTAAATTATCAATGTTCTTGGAACACCACAAACTATAATTTTGCTGGATGAGAAACTGATCATGGATGTGTTTGAATAGTAGCAAATAATGCTTTCAGCAGTATAATTTTTCTCTAATGCCAATACATAAAAGAAATGGCATCTGTTTGTCCTATATATTTGTATCTGTCTCATTTTCCTTGACTTTTCAACAGTATAATTTCATTTCTCTTTCCTAGAACTAGCTATTTTAGAAGCATTTTTAACCATAAAAATCAGGCTTGTTTTGATATTACGAAATTCAAAGAAAATAAAGAAAATCCATGCAAACATGCAATGGCAAAGAATTGAAAATCATGGGACAGACAGAACCACTTATGAATCATTCAAATAATTAGATTTCTATGTTGATCCCATAAATTAAGCCCATATTGGTAGAATGCTTACCTTGAAGGTTCTGTTCCAGCCATTTTGACTGCTTTGTCCTGATGTGGCTTGCCCACCACCATGAATATGCATTGCTTGCAGCTCTCTGCAACATCCTTTATTTGTCTGTTAATCTGTCTCTCCCTCTATCTGGAAAGAAAAGAAGAAGAGATTCCATCCACAAAGGAGATGGCCTTGATGATCATCAAGAATCAATGCCGGTGAAAATTGCACCAAATGGGGCAGCGATGGAAGGGAGGATTGCTCGCCCGGATTATGTGTTGAATCCTTTGACAGGCTCAAATATAGGAATAGGATGTCCAAATGGCACTATGCCAGTGTCCTTGAATTGCCAGGTTGGGGTTTCCTATTATAAGCAAACCATCTTTTCTCATTTTATCATTCATTTATCATGTTTTTTTCCCTAATGTTCTTCTCTTTGGAGTTTGAAATCACAAACTACAATGTTTTGAAAAAAGGTTAAAACAATTTGAATTTATAATAATTTCTTATACCACTCTCTATGAGAAAAATAGAACTTTTATCCGTTCAAATTTTGTATGGAAAACGAACTCATTTTAAAATAGTTAATATAATATGACAGTAACAACCATAGAAAGATAAGTTACTAACTTGATTGGTTACAGAAACTAAAAAATGTTTCAGAAGTTACTAACAAAAGTAGAAGTGGTCAAAATCTTTGTTTTCCATTTCGTTCTGATCTCGACCAATTGGAAAGGGTGTCTAAAAGACAATAATGATACTTGTTCTTTTTTCCCCGTTTCCAAACAAACGAAAAGCAAATGAATGTTTAAAGGATGAAAATATGTTTTTAGCCCTTCTATTGTTTCATATGACAAACAGATTTTGTTTTCTATAGAAATTTACGATTCTTGATTTTCCTTCTTACCAGAACCATACAGCTTTTTTGGTCTTTTCAAAAGGCCAGAATAACACAGCATTTTTGGTCTTTTCGAAAAGATTACTGAGGGTGCAAAGCTTCTTTCTTTTATTTCACAGTAAGATGTTTTTGGATTTTATTTAATATATTATCTTTTCGAGTTGGTTTAAGCAAATTTATTTTGTCGAAGTTAATAAATTCATAAAAAATTATCTTATCACGTAATCTCAACGGACTAAGAAAAGAGCAGTATTTTGTTTTGATGGAACTGATACGGTTTCTATTCAAACCTTATCAGTACATGTTCTGAAGCCATTTGCTGGCAAACAAAAAAGGATCGTAGAGTAAAACACAATTAACCATGGCTGGTTAACTGTAGGTTAATCTGCTTGAACACTGCAAAAGACTGCTATGTTCACCATTTCATTTTAGCACTTTCCGACTTCTTGCCTTAACCATGACATGGAACAGTAACAAAATCACTTGATCATCTGCTGCTATAGTCATCTATTCTTGTTCGGACAATGAAAAACTGCGACAACCATTACAGTGACTAGTCATCCCACCGTGTTCCAATACGCCAATGGCTTATCTATCGACATCCATATGTTGGGAAAACGAAAGACATCTGTCATTTACACAACACTTGCCATTATTCATATATTATTTACAGTAACAAGACAAGTATAAATCTGCTTCAGTTTTTAGTATGTACAGCCACTTTTACACCAAAGAATTGAATACACACGCACACACACAACTTTCTCCTTTCTTCTAGCCAAGTCTCCCAAGAAATCTACCACACACACACACACAAATGAGCATCAATCTACTTCATCTGGACAGCTTGCAAGCAAGACATACCGTCAGATCCTTCCTCTTAAGGTCTCAAAGGAAACAGAAGAAAAGGACATGTCTAGTCCAATATTCACACCATGTTTGTCCCTTCACTGCAATTTCTGCTGCTCATTAGTTGATACTAGCTCAGATTCTCTAATATTTGTGACAATAATTCAACAAAGCAAGCCATCCACCTCCATTTTTTATCTTTTTAAAATTTTACACTATCTACAATATCTTTATACAATATTTATATCAATGTTAAAACACTAGACCATGTTCTTCCAGCAGATGGGCAACAGAATATCGATTCATATCAATCTTCAACAGTCCAGAATATCAGCTAGTCTGCAGAGATGAGAGCCACTGTTCCACATATTTTTTGCTTTCTGCACATTGAAGAACACGAAGACAAATACAGACTTAGCACAATGCATATGCTTCAGCAAATTCCACGAAGCTTACGGAACACATTAAAAAAATAAGAGAGCCCAGCCTCAATTTTCTGCCATTTAATCTAAGGTAAGCAGCAGTTCAGATAACACCACAAGGCACCCAGTAAAAGATAAAGTGGAAAACAAATTTTCAAGCATTAAAAAGAAGGATGGTTGGAACTCATGATTGTGGTTCAGTAGCAAGGCATAAATGACCATGATTGGAAACCTAAAACACATGGCTTCACAATGTTTGCCTAACAGAAAAAAGTAATCATAACAATGGATTAGTTAACAGAAACTCGATAGACTTCACAATGACCTACATATAACCTAAATAGTAAACATACAGAGGGGTGCAACCAATCTGAGAATCAGTGTAAAAGGGTTGAACAAAGAGCAGTAGTCGGTAAAATTAACAAATTAATGGACAATAGCTCAACAGCAGCTTCCAAGTTGGAACGACCAAACATTTCAGCCTTATAGACCAAAGCAAGATGACATTTATGCAGAGAATCCCTAAAGCTCAAGCCCAGGATTCTTCAATCATAAATAAAAAATGATACCTCAAGCGCTTATCTCAGATTTTAATCATCACATAGATCTTGCTAAGCTTACATAGCATAAAACTTGAAAAACAATCTTTAATAGAGGATTGCTGAAAAGATTTGATGGGTCTCTCTTCCAAATTAAGTGCAATCAGACACCATTTAGCACAGTATGCAGGGAATAGGAAGTTATGAGAGCAACATACCCATCAAAAGAAAGAATAAGTAAAAGATGAGCTAGATTGATTAACATTAAATGTAATAAAAGTTTATTTAGAGGTAAGAGGGCTCATCCACATAAGAATTTCAACTTTTCATAGTTCAATGCGGTATATATTTCACAACTAACTAATATCACTTATCTCCTTCTTTTCAAATCATTATTACAGCATAAAAGTAATAGAAAAATGCTATATAATAAGTTAAATGCCAAAACCTAGATCATTGTTAGCCTGCCCCTACTTTTCCTAATGCAATCTTTGTCAACACCTTGAACAATTCAAGCAATTAAACAGTATTGTGGACAAGCTCAAAAAACCAAAGAAGTTCATCTAGGTTCATAGTGTTGAACATGCTTTGAATTCACAAAACCGGGAGCTAAAAATAGTGTTAGCAACTGGTCAATGACCTGCCAAGTGCCGTGCTACATCTTAGACTTTTCCTAGTCATAAATAATACACTAAATAGCATTTCAAAGGCTCAGGAATGAGAAATAACCCTACAAGGAGTTTCCATAGTTCAACTCGAGGTTGTTTCCTATGAAATATGACATCAAAAACTTGAAATCTAAACCTCAGCATTGACTTGCTAAGCAACAAAGAAGACAAATTGAAAATTAAAAAATATTCTTAACATTAGCTATGGGTAAGAAATGGTTCTTACCAGCAGAATAATTGTCAGGTATATTCACAATGGCACCCACAATGTTGTTCTTTGAATCCAACACTATATTATCCTGGCTGTGCCCATAACATGGAACCAGCACAGCAAAACTGTTATCTGAATCATCATCACTCTGGAATCCAGGTCCATGAGGCTCCAACCATCCAATGGAGTAATCAGAACCATCAGACTCAGACCCTGAAACACACCCTCCATCAGATGGCACAAGAACTACATCATATTCCCTATCAATCTTTCTTTCCTCCCGGCTATGCCATTTCCTCTTAACCCTTCTCAATGAAGAAGCCATATTAGCCCTCTTAATCAGTGGAAACTTCAGATTATCCGTGTCCCATAAACCTGAATCAGGTGAAGAACTTAAAGACGATCCATTAGCAATTCTAGGCTCTTGATGTTTCCCACTCCATAACCACCATGAAAGATGAGCAAAGGCCGCAGCCATATGCATAATCAACCAAAGAAAGCTGTTGTTCCAATCTTTCGGCACCAAAAAATTTGTAATATGAAACACAAATAGAGCTAATATCCAACCCCCAGCAGAATCCAAATCAGTAGATAAGCAATTTAATCTGCACTGTCTGCATTTAAAACAAATCACATACTTAACAAATTGCATTCAACCCATAATTCATTGAAGCAATTAGATGCAGCAAAAACCAACCCATTAAATTAAACTTTTTGAACCTTATATTTTCTTTGGCTTCATCCCCCAATATCAATTTTGTGCTAAACAAAAAGAATAAAAGTTTTCTTTTTCTTTCGGAGGCAACAAAAATACAGTCTTGATAACATTTACTATCAATACAATGAATTTAGACATAAACCAGAAGAAATAAAAGATCATAAGTGATTAAACCGGTCCCACCAAATCAAACAAAATATCCAAACATAGAGAAAAAAAAGGAAAAGAACAGACCCTTTTTTTCTGCTAAAAATAGATTTCTCAAATTTTATTTCAAAAAAACCATAAAACTGACAACCGTTTTCCATTTTTTTCAAATTTCATTTACATTTTCTCAATCAATTACAAACTGAATTCAAAGGAATCTCGAAATAAACCATTTAACGACCCCAAAAAAGGTAGAGACTTTGAAGTTAAAGCTTCCTTTTTGATAGATGCCAAACAAAGAAGAGAAAAAACCCAAAATCCCTTCCTTGTGTTTCAATGTTCGAATATAAAGACGAAGATTCATTGGAAACTTTAAAGAACAAAACTCAACAAACAAAGTACCTTAAAAGCTTTCCAAGGAAAAAGAAAAACAATCCAGATTTTCAGATATTCTGCAGAATAATCAAACAAAACGGTGACGGAATCGAAATCCCACAATTTTTTTTTCCCTCCGTTCACTTCACTTCCAAGAATCAGTTTTGTTTTAAAGATTCCCACGGGGAAAGAGTTCTATACGGATTCAACCAAGATGAAAATAATAGTATAATTACAATTATTTATTAGGGATTTTATTCCCTGCAGTCAGAAGAGGGGAAGTTTTTGACCGGCTCGCAAAAAAAGTGCATGTTTGGGAATTTTTGATGGATATGAACTAAGATGAGAGGTGGAATTCGTTGTTTGAAGTGAGATTGGGTGTAGAGAATTAACTATATTTGGGGTGGAATTTGACTACCAGGTCAGAAATGAGGTGCCGTGGAAAGGGTGACGTGGCGGTGGACTTGACGAGAAAAGAAACGTGTGACGGTTGTTCAAGTAACCCATGCCCACTTCCTGGGAAATTCCAACCTCTTTTTGCCCTGTGGGCTTTGCCTTCTGTTTTAATGGCTCCTATTTCTTTTATTATTATTATTATTATTTTATACTCTCCGAGGTTTTTAAATTTTACTAGTGGAATTAATTAAAAATTAACTATTTTATTGTATTAAATTCAATTTTTTAAACATAATTTAATGTATTAGGTAATATTTCTATTGTTGAATTGTTACAATAAGTAAATAATTTTATTTAAATCATTTAAAATTATATTCATAAAAAAATATTATTGATAAAAATTTTAAATTTCACAAATAAAATTAAAAGTTAACATGCTTTTATTTATTATTAATAAAATTTTTATATTCATAAATATATTTTACTATGACCTATGTCATCATTTAACTATTTTGAAAAAGTCTAAAATTTCATGTCCTGAGATAATTTTTCTGATTAAATTACTGTTTAAAAATAATTTTTTATTTACTATATTATTTTCATTAAAATTAAGAAACCATCTATTAATTATAATTTTATTTTCTATAAATTTAATCTTAGCTAGTACCAGCATACACTCTCTCAAATATTTTTCTTTATAAAAATTAAATGTTCATAAAAATTACTCATGTAATTAAAAATAATGAAAAAAAAATTCTATTGCCAAACAAAATAATGAGCAACACTACTTTTTTTTCTAGCCACCTTTTCCAAGTTTGGAATTTTTAAATATTTTAATTAATTTATCATAGATTAAATTAGTAATTTAGATTTTTATTGGCTCAACGTAACATTCATGTGTCACGAGCATTCATTGGTCTTAAGCTTAACATTCTGTGTTACATGCATATTTACTTCTTTCATCCTCATCTTCAATTTTAGCCATGGCTAATTATTTCTATGGACAGATAATATATTATAATTTGAGTTCAAATTTTTTATAATTGTGTTTTGGCAAGGTTTACATTAATATTTAATATGAATAAATTCAGTAAACTTAAAAATGTCAATAAAATATAAATAATTAGAATTTTGAATCACTTAAATGTAGTGATTTGTTTTAAAAGTTTGACAATTAAGTCCTAAATTCTAATTATACACTCATTTCAATAATTTATTTTAAATTTTGATGCTGAAAATTATATTGAAAAACAATACCTATAATGAAAAAAAATCTTAGGTCTTTTTAGTTTCATCTTCCAAAATTGATACTTATATTTTTGTTTTAGGATCATCCATGCAATAATTTTATATTTAAAATTATTAAAAATTAAATTTTAATTATTAAAATTAAATTTTAATATTCTATCATTAAAATCCGTACAATTCCTAATCAAGAAAGTCTTTGGACGTTGCCTGCTTAACCTCTCTAAATAAAAATATTCATTGAGATAATCATGCACTGTTTGTACACAATGATTAGCCGATAAAACAAGAAATTCCACAAACAATTCTATAAAAAAAACTATAAAATAATAATAATAATAATAATAATAAAACACCACTTTTAGTATTAGATCATTTGAGGCTGATCCTTATTCCCCACTTTCCCTCATCCATAGAAACCCAAAGATAAGGACAATGTCATAGAACAACATGTTTGGTAGGCTCTCATTCTTCCACCAAAAACAGAAATTGATCCACAAAATAATTTTTACCTCAAAATCTAAAAAAAAAAAAAAAAAAAATCCCCATCGAATATATTTAAATCAGCTTTCTTGTTTCAATCATTTATGAGAGTGACGACATATCCCACATCAACCAACCAATATATAATTTTTAAAAAAAAATTTCCCTTGATTTTTTCATATCAACTTTAGCATATCGATAGCATAAATGTTGGCCGTATAAAATAAGATTAAAAAAATCTATGGGTTTGGAAAAGAAATGTGACCCATACCAAATTTAACACAATTATTGCAGGAAATTTGGTTTGTCAGTTTCTAAGTTCACTTTTTGTCAACCTCATGATTAATTTATATAATTATTTTTTAAAAAATTAAAAAATTTTAATTTTAATATTTATAATTTTTTTTTATAAAAAATTGTTTTTTTTTTTTAAACCCAACCAAAAGTTAATACTTGTAAAATATGGTGGGATATTTTGAAGGAAGCTTTAGACTTGGGAAAACCCAAAGAGGAAGGAACTTTGTGAGAGAAATTAAATGTATCTGAAGATGTTTATCTAAACTTGATGGCTTAGGCTTCAACCTTATCCCAAATTAAGGACTCAATTTTTTTGATATGTAGCTTTTGTAATTTTTCACTTAAATATTCCCTACACGTTTTGCATTTTGGCTTCATTCTCTTAATCTATTAGTCTATTGCTTTTAAGGGTTTCGAGGAATATATAATTATATATTATTAATCATATCATCTGGCTCTTCGTTTGTTTTTTCCAAAAATAAATTGAGTTGTCCTACTTAACAATGGTTCAAGTTCTCAACAACCATACACAAGTTCATATTTTTATTTTATTGAGGTTAATATATCCTTATTGAAGGCTCAATCTTTATTATTAATTTTTTTTTATAAAGGATGTGATAATGTGAGATGACTGAAAGAATTTCAAGTATTAATATTTAAAATTTAAATTTATTGACATTATTTTATAAAAGTGATTGTATGAATCATGATTTATTGAATTAAATTTGGAGTTTAATCATCAAATTTTTTAAAATTATTAATTTACTTTTAAACTCTTTTAATTTATTATTTACTTAATTAAAAAAATATTATGAGTATAAATTTTAAATCTATAATATTCAAGTATCAACTGATTTACATTATATATAAATATTCGTTCAACACGCCCATTAACCCTAAAAGTAATCATGTTAATACTAAGTCCACTGGACTTCTGAATTAGTTTAAACATGTCCAATTTATTACATCTTCCTTTAACAAATCCAATAAAAAGAATATGAAAATTTTTATTTTCCCAAGTTTTTAAGCCTATCAGCTCAAAAGGAGACCTGACGTCCCAAACCCAAACCAAGCCCATTATACTTTGAGCTCACAGGGTTGACAGCATTGGGAAAAGAACACCAAAAACCCTGCTTAATGAGGTAATCCAGGGCACTAAAATTTCTCATAATGAGGTCCTTGATTTTTTCTTCTTGGCCGAACCCATTTTTCTCCTGCCTATCAACCTTCGTCTCCGACCGATCCGTGCCGGACCCAAGACCCATATTCCCATTGCTGCATAGAGTCAAGCCAAGGTTCGAGCCATTGTGGTGCACCATGAGCCAGTCATCTGAAACCGAGCATAAACCAAAGGAGACAAAGCTGTGGGGTGGGAGATTCGAAGAGAGTGTGACGGAGATCGTAGAGAAGTTCACCGAGTCTATCTCGTTTGATAAACAGTTGTACAAGCATGACATTATGGGAAGTAAAGCCCATGCTTCTATGCTCGCTAAACAGGTTCATGTTTATTTTTTTTCGGTCTTCCAGTTATTGTTTGCATTGTGTTATTGGGGAGCTCATCGGGTTTCAATATGTGGATAATTTTATACTCTGAAAAAATGCAAAAGCAATCCTAACAATTTATATGTACTGTTTTGCTAATTCAAATGCATGTGATTTTTCTTATTTTTGTTTGTAGGGTTTGATTAGTGTAAGTGATAAGGATAGTATTTTGCAAGGTCTGAATGAAATAGAGAGACGCATTGAAGCTGGTGAATTTGTGTGGAGAACTGATAGGGAGGATGTCCACATGAACATTGAAGCTGCATTAATAGATATGGTTGGTGAGCCTGCAAAGAAGCTCCACACTGCTCGAAGCCGAAATGATCAAGTTCTGACTGATTTTCGCCTGTGGTGCCGTGATGCTATAGACAGGATTATTGCTAGCATTAGACATCTCCAGGTTGCTTTGGTGGAATTGGCTCGAAATAATGAGGGTTTGATCATTCCTGGATATACACATTTACAAAGGGCGCAACCTGTTTTACTACAACATCTTCTTTTAGCATATGTGGAGCAGGTTTGAATCATTTCATTTATACACTATTCTAGATGAAATTGAACATCTATATATCTATTTGGAGAAATAAAGTGGTTGTTTTATTGGTTGATTGGAAAATTTTTATATTGCTATAACTTAGAAGTTTATCTAATTAAACATTTATAAGAGAAAAAGGACTAAAGCTTGAAAGCAAAACACATTGATGGTAGGCAGCTTGGCCCTCGAAGAGTAAATAAAAGGAGGAAATATTGGAACCTGGGTAAACCTACAGAATGTAATTATAAATGGTTAGTGGATATGATCAAGTCAATGGAATATTAGAAGTCTTTGAATATTGGAATCCACATGATAAGATGTGCTCATCAACTTCTAAACAAATCAATTATGGTTTTATCACTGGGAAGACCAGGCCTTTTCCATAAAGGAAAGAACATAGTATTTCTTATATATAATAATTGCAGATAGTAAATTCAAATTTCTATACATTTACATTTTGATGTCTTAGCTTGCAAAAGGAACAAATTATCTTGTTGGGCTTACAAAACTGTCTTGTATCTTTTATTGTAGCTTGATCGTGATGCTGGTCGCTTACTAGATTGCAGAGCTAGATTGAATTTCTGTCCTCTAGGTGCATGTGCACTAGCTGGTACTGGCTTACCAATTGATAGGTTTATGACTTCTGATGCTTTGGGATTCACAGCTCCCATGAGGAACAGGTATGTGCCGATTCAGTCATCAAATTTCAGTTTCTGGAATGTCACACATGACCATTGTATGAGTTGTCTCTGTTAATGTCTTGTAGCATGAATGGTTGTTACCCTTTCCATAGGATTTTGTCAAACCTAGATCTCCATCTTAATTATAATGTTTCATTAGATCTTGATATCTGGCTTTCCTTTAACATAATTGCATTTCACTATTTTAAACAGTATTGATGCAGTTTCAGATCGAGATTTTGTCCTAGAGTTTCTTTCTGCTAATTCCATCATAGCGGTTCATCTTTCTCGGCTTGGTGAAGAATGGGTATTGTGGGCTTCAGAGGAGTTTGGATTCATCACACCAAGTGACTCTGTTTCCACTGGAAGTAGCATAATGCCTCAAAAGAAAAATCCAGATCCAATGGAACTTGTTCGAGGAAAGTCTGCTAGAGTGATTGGAGACCTGGTTACTGTTCTCACATTGTGCAAAGGACTTCCTCTTGCTTATAATCGTGATTTGCAGGTAGAAACTAATTTTATTCACTTAATGGTGTGGTTATTTCAGTATATCCATTTCATGGACTCCATTGACACTTCCATTGATGTTATGGTTTATGTTGGTGTTTAATTTGATCTTTTATGGGTACTGACAGCTGTTTGAGCCTATATATTTGACCTTTTTTTTTTTTTGTATTCCTTTATATCTTTGGATTACTTACAGAGGCATTCTCTTTTCTTTTCTTTTCTGTTCTTTTACCCGTTGAAATAGGAAGATAAGGAACCTATGTTTGATAGCGTCAAGACCATTATAGGCATGCTTGAAGTGTCAGCAGAGTTTGCTTACAATATTACCTTCAATGAGAAAAGAATACAAAAGGCATTACCAGCAGGCTATCTTGATGCAACAACACTTGCTGATTATCTAGTTAAAAAGGTGAGTTATTTCGTATTTGTTGATTTTTGTTTTCTGTAAAGATTGTGTCCCAGTTACTTAATACAACTGCTCTTATTTCTGTTTCTTTTCTTTTTCTCTTTGTGCTTCTCTTTCGTTTTGAAAATAATAAAATCCCTGACCCCTTTTTTTTCTCTCTTCAGGGGATTCCTTTTAGAACTTCTCATGATATAGTTGGACGGTCAGTTGCATTATGCCTTTCGAAGAACTGCCAGCTTCAGGGCCTTAGTCTAGAGGATATGAGAAGCCTAGATCCTGTATTTGATAATGATGTGTATGAGTTTCTTGGGGTAGAAAACGCTATCAAGAAATTCAGTTCATATGGTTCCACAGGTTTAGCATGTGTTGCTGATCAACTTGACTACTGGGTAACCAAGCTTGAAATCAACAGAACAACAGGATGAAGACCTCATTGATATAAGAGCTAGAGATGAGTTATTATAGCTTGACTGCTTTGCTATAATCTGATGCTCATGGTTTTGAATTTGGATTTTGGAGATATGATGCTATTGGCATAAAGAAAATGAAACTTCAAAGGAAAATGCCATTAGTGATTGAAATCTCAATCAAATGACTTTTATTTAAGATTTACTATTTTGAGCAGATATTAGATCAATATTACGGATCAAGTGTTGAATTTCATACTGTTATTTTCAACCTATCAGAGCTTCAATATCTGAATTTCTGTAGTAAATTGTTTTAAAGTCGATATTTAGACTAATTTTTGTGCAAAGAAAATTGCACTGCTTTATTTATGGAAACAAGAAAGCTTGATATGATTGTAGTCATTAATGAGTTTCTTTTTTTCCATGATTTGAAGATTGTTTCCTGCATTTAGATCCTTCCACTAGGGAAAATTTGCGGAGAATTTTTGTTCACTAGTTCATATATGCATATAGTTGAAGAGACAATAATGATTAATAGTTAAGTTAGGGGAAAAAATCAATACAGAAAAATTATATGAAGTGAAAAAAAGAACAAAAGGCTTATGGAGAATATGAATAGGAGATTGTTTACAATCCTTTTTTTTTTCTTTTACAGTAGTTTGTAGGAATATCTCAAAATTCCATGCGAATGCTATTGTTTCCTGACCAGAATGCTTCGAGCAAGAACTCATGTTTCTGCCAATCTACAGAGTACTTGAAAAACTAGACTGGCTATCCTGAATTTTTGTTTGTTTTTCTTGTTCCTCTTGTACCTTCCAGCAGAGATAAGGGCGGATTCATAGTATCAGGCTGAACAACAGCTTTTTGCGCTTTCTTTCTAGGGCCAATGTTTCCAGTAATTGATTTGATCTGTAAGAATTCAACTATGCATTAGCAAGCAGAGGAAAAATTGGTATACCCAAATCATAAGGCTCCTGCAAGTTGCTACAAAAACATTGGATAACCAATGCTTTTGTTTTTATGGATGGTTATGGAAGTAAGATTTAAATTTGGGCCCTCTTTGGAGGAAATTGCTACAGGGAAAGCATATTAGACCAAGCATGAGTGTCAAAGAACCAAAAAGAATTTTAATTTTCCAGGTTACTAATCCAAAAGCACATTAATCCAAGTATGAGTAGAAAGAACGAAAATGAATGTTTCATTTCCAGGTTAGTTTTTTTTAATTCAATTTCCAGATTACTTAACCCACGGTGCCCTAGAAATATTAAATACGATCTTAATCTAGGGAAGAAATAGGCCACACACCTAATGCTAGAAAAAAAAAAGAAAAAAATCTAAATGTGAACATGAAGCAGACATTCAAATGCATAAAAAGGGAAGACCAGAAGAAAGGTGCGGCAGTAAAGTGTACCATTGTGTTCCCAATCTCACGTAATGGCTGCTTTCTAGTTTCACAATCTTCATTTATCTCAGGAAGCTTTTCAACAACTTTATTTTGAAGCAGCATTGCATCTTGAACTGTGCCCTTCTCTTCTTCAATATTGCATGGCACAATGTCTTTTGTCATCTCTGGTTGTGGCATGTCATCCAATTTGAAGGGAACTTTCTCTCTGTTTGTGCACTTGGCTATTGCACAGCCACAAGATATCCCACAGCTGCTCCCAGCTGCTCGGCATCCACATTTCAGGGTCTTACACAAAGACTTTTTAGAACAAGAGCAGCACACTCCTGAAGGTCTCTCTATCATAGCAATAACTCCTTCAGAATGCTCAGATTCTGATGTATCCATGTCTGATGAATGAATATTACTCCCAATGGAAACAGAAGTCTGAACCAAGTCTACCTGATAAAGAAATGTCATAACTGAACAAATTAGATGTTATAAATTTAGAACCTTATTTCCCTTTTAATCTTGACCTATAGATGGTTAAATATCAATTTTTGTTTTCCTACTTCCACTTGCAATGAATGTTCAACTTATCTCTGAATCCATGTTAGAAATTATTATTTAGAATCAAAAGTATTAGCTACAGGAAACTGCACTAACTTGTGACCTCTCTGTTTGAATGAGTGGTGCCTTTGACATATTCATTTGGCTAACCATACAACTTAGTTTATCAACTTCTTCTCTTAGATCTATTAACTCTGAATCATTTATGACAGCTTCATTATCCTGTGACCTGCAACTTGAAAGAGTAGGCAAGAACAGGTTTAATAATCATTGCAGTACTAGTAACAAAAGAACAAAGCAACCCTTGTTCCGGGTAGGAAAGTTAGAGATGGATTCTACCCGGCTTGTTCCTCCCTCAGCATCTCCACTTCTAGCTTGAGTTTCTTAATCTCATCAACCATCCTAGTAAAAAATGTACACTTAAATCAATTTTAGGTATAAACAATTAATGCCAGCAGAGCATGATCCCACCTCCTTAATCCCATCGAGTTGGAAAGAAATTAGGCCTCAAGAAAGTACAACATAATGTATCAAAGTAATAGACAGATTAACTAGCTTTATGTTAAAGAAGAAAAAGATGGGGAATCAAAGTATATGTAGTGGGGGTAGAAATAAAAGCTCATTCAAACTAAGGACTATAAGGGAATTATTGTTAAAATAACCTATGGAACTCACTTTTCAATTCGATGTTCATATTTAGAACATGCTTCATCAAGCTTCATTTTGACTTCAAAATCATGCTCAATACCCTGCACCAGTGCCATTTCAGAAGCACTATCGTTACAATCATCAAACAACTGCCCCTGCCCTTCGAGGTCCATTGACACACACAATTAAAAAGAACAAAGCAAGGAAAAGAGTGAAAAGGAAAAGGAAAAACACTGAAATCAACTTCCACAAACAGTATAAACTTGTGTGAAAACTGCCTCCATTTTTCAATTTAAGAAGTAAAAGTATATGCATGATATCATGATGAATCCATTTAACCCCCAAAGTACATAAACAAATAATCCCTTTTCAATTCTAATTCCAATTACAATTAAAGTACATGTACTATTAAAAAGAATTAATTTAACCTAGATAAGTAACACATACCTGAGTTCCAATTTTGCTGCCATTTCTAGCACCTACTTAAAATTTAAGCAAAAGAAAAGTCAATAAATCATAATCAAATAAAAAAAAAAATTCATGAGGACTTCTTATTTCTAACCAGCTATTTTGCCAGATGAAGTCTTTCTGGATTCTATTAGCTCTTTTAGACGTTTTACCATCAGAAAAGCTTCTTCTGTTTTCCGCTGCAAAACCTGAGATAAAGCATAAAAGAAAGAAAAACATATCTTCACAACTTAATTACCAGATTGAAGTCAACAGAAAAATGAAATACAGTGTCTTAAAAAGAAGACTGACATACATGCTTTTGCCTCTGATTGAGAGTTGAGAGCACTTGCTTCTCGTAGTTGTTCCTTCTTTGCTCTTTCTTAAGCTGTTAAAGAGGAAAAAGGACTATTAAGATAAGATGAGTGCCCTCACACCCAGAAATTGCCATCTCACAGTGTGTCCTCTTGAAATAACAACTGGGGCAAAAACAGCATAAATTTTAACTAAAGATGGAAAAAAGAGAACTATGTGAGCAATCATAGGCGGTTTCAAGATACTGCCCTACATGTAATATTCAGCTTATATACAAAACAACATAATTTACCGACATAGGCACATTAAACTATTTTGTTTTCCTTTTTTTATTGCCTCAAGCAGAACATGATCATACTGTCGTATTATTCAATATCTCACACTTTCAAGAGTTAATAAAAGACCTATTTAGCATTCAGATTAGTCAAAGATTATTAAATGTAAATCAGGTTAAAAAGAAAAGCCTAATTAAGTAGTGCCAATGTATTAAAGATGTGAATCACAAAACTCAAACACACAAGGTCACTCTTAATTAGATATTTATGATAAGGCAGAAATATTAGAAAGATCCAGCATTGTCATATATAAAAATGAAAAGATAATAAATTTAAGACCTGAACGTATAATTATTGTATTTCCTAGGATTTACAATGACAAATGTGAGCAGCATTTAAGCATGGCTAATATGAGATAAACCTATGTACCTGAAGAATTTCCTTTTCCAGTGAAGCCTTACATAACCTGAATTGCATAGATTCAAGCTTCATCTTGCATTGGAGCTGAACCTAAATAAAGAAAGCTTCCATCAATAATAATAGCAATAAAATGAATATCATAGTTGTACATAGATGTTCATCTAAAGAAAATACTCACCTTTTGAACCTTTAATCTCTGAATCTCATCCTGAAACTGTTTTGACGTTTCATCAGATTTAAGTTTTTGTGCAGAGAGTTGAGACTGTATTCCTAGTTTCTTTGACTCCACAACCTGAGAAAGCTTAATAAATGGCTTACAATTGAACCATAAGAGTTTCTAACGCTCAACATTGATGCAAATCAAATACCTGTCCTGCAAAGGTCTTTGAATTTTGAGGATAAACTTGATTCAGTTTTTGAACACCAACACAGGAAATGGGTGTAACATCACCGAATTTGCTCCTTAGTTCCTCAATCTCCCTCTGCCACTCCACAAGAAAGATATTAATACCTCCTATTTACTTGTTGAGAAGCTAATTCAAGAAGAGTACTAAAAGAAATGAGCTAAGCTTGTTTTTTCCGAAGTTTTATACAGAAATACGTTTATTGAAAGTTGAAGACATAAAATTGAATCCTACATTTGACGCGTAGTCTCACTAAGATTTTATTTGCATCCTCAAGCACTATAAATGGATAATCGAAAGGATTCAAGCACGATTCTAACACTCACTTTCTTGCATTTCCTCCTAAATCAAATAGACTCCCAGTTATTTAAACTCTAACCGGATTCCCAGACCCAATGCCACAAAAATTTTACTGAATTTTCTCAGCAACCAAACGGATTCCACTAGATTAGTAAAAAATCGAAGAGAATAACAGCTTTTTTAATTCAAAAACTAATAGTATAACCAAATCCAACTGTAATTGGATATATTACATTTCTGCATTTTCTCAGCAACCAAACAGATTCACTAAAACATTGAGGTTGAACTTATAAGAAAAATTAGCACAAAAACCAAAACAGAAATTCGAAGTATGGAATCACCTTAAGAGCTTCGTTTTCTAGCTCCAAATCTCGGATTCTTTTGTTTTCCTTATCGCTGGATACAATCGACGGCGAAGAAGAAGAATCGGATCCGCTCTTTTGCTTTGAACGACGATTTGGCTTCTTCATTTTTTCTGCAAAGTGAAAATCGAATCAACGATGATTCATTAGACAACCATCGAAAATGAAAATTCTAGTAAAACAATCGATCGATCAAATTAAATTTCAAAAAAAAAAAATTAAAAGCCCCAATACGATACCAGATCTCTGCCGCTGTATCACTTAACTTCTTCAGCTTAGCGTTTGGAGAAAGGAGCGCAATTCTTTGCGACACGCAAATTTGAATTTCGTCCTTGGGAAAATAATCTCGCTTAAGGTTATATTTATAGCATTCTTATGCCACGTCAGTATTTTTAACTAAATTTAAATCGGGATTTTCTTTTAATTAATTTTTTAATAGTATTTGAGTACTTTTGTGAAGTAGATTGTTAAAATAAAAGCTGGACATTAAAATTTATAATTGGATTAAAAAACTCTTTACTATCATTCTTACTTCCCATTTTAAAATAGATCATGTTTGATATATAAATTATTAATAAAATAAAATAATTATTATTTTATATCATATTTGATTAATATATAAGAAAAAAAATAAAAATTATAAAGATGATTAATATATTATTGATATAGGATTATTCAATTTTTTTGAAGTAAAAATAATTATTTTTAATTTATAAGATTAAATTAATATGTCTAATTATACATTTAAAAATTATATTAATAATTTAAATTATATAAATTTTGAGGAAGAATAATTTTGATAAATAAATAAATTATTCTATCATAATCTTTTCATATATCAAATATAAAATATGATGATATTATTTAATCTAATCATATTTATAATATTATTTTATTATATTTTATCATAATCTTATGTGCCAACCATGATCATAGGTCATATTTGATGTATAAGATTATTGATTGGACACAATTATAATCATTTTATATCATATTTAATTTGTATCTAAAGAGAATTATAAGAATTATAAAGAAGATTAATATCCTCTTAATATAAGATTATTCAATCATTTTCAATTAGAGATAATTATTTTTAATCCATGAAATTAAACTTACATATCCAATTACATCGTTAAAATTTATATCAATAATTTAAATTATATAAATTTAAAAAAAGATAACTTTGATAAATAAATAAATTATCCTATCTTAATTCGTGCATACATTAAACATAAAATATGATGATATTATTTAATTCAATCATATTCATAATATTATCTTATCATAATATTATATATCAAATATAATCATAATTTATTTTAATTCACAAATAATAAAAGCAAATATGATTCAAAATTGTATAAACAATAAAAGCTCTAGCTTGTGAAAGCTTAGAAAACTAGTCATTTTTACACTTCTGCTTATATGGGTAAAAAGGAAATGGTAAGAAAATAAATTACATAAAATATCTTGAAGTGATATATATGTACTTTTTTACTTTTTCTCTTAATTGTTTGAATTTAAGCGAAGGAGCAAAATAAATTATAATGAAATTATGATAAATCATTTTTTATGTATATTTAAATTTAACACATTACAAGTATTTTTTTAATTTTTAATTTACTTAATTCAGACATCTAAATTCACTCAAATCTATAATCTTTAAAAATCTAGCCAATATGCGTATAATATAATCTAATTAATACTCAGTTGACATGTAGTATAAGTATTTAATATTTGTGACATTACAAAAACTACACATTAATTATCTAAAAAATTTACTTGCGTTTAACAAGCTTCAAAAAGTTTCGCAAACCAAATTTAATGATTTCTCCTTTTTGGGAAAACAACACCAGTCTGCCTGATCTCAAAGAATAACTATACTCCTCAGTGGTGGAGTAAAACAGGACACAGCCTAATTAACTACCTCTGTCTTCAAGTGTCAAACAACATCAAGTCATCATCATCACTTTCAAAGGATTCCAACTTCTCATTCTGAATCCTTTCTTGTACAGAACCAAAATGATTAAGCAAAAATAAATAAATAAATAAAGCATTTTCATGGAAATGGCATACATCATAAATCACAAAGCTGGTTAGTGACAGTGCGGTGGTGGGGCATTTTATCGATGAATGGTTAAGGAACATAATCTCCCAAGTTAACGACGGCAGTTCTCTTTCTCTTCTGATGTTCTTGTTGGCCTAAGAGGACTGCTAGGAGCAAGGACAGCTGGTTCCTTGTTGGTTGATTCATCCTGTCGATCTTCATTTCTTTCTCTCAGCAACTTGTTGCCATTTGATGAAGCTGATCGCATTGCTCTTGGTAACTTCAAAGGGATATCTGAGTCGCTTAGGCAGTTATCTGGTTTTTTGAGAGGATCAACATTTTCCGGATTTTGGGGTGCTGCAGTATTCTCTGGTTGTGAAGCTGGTGGAGCGACAGGAACCAGCTGAATCACTGATTTTCCCCATTTCTTTCTCTGATTAGGCTTTGATGCATTGGGTTTAGCCTGTCAAAAGAATAATAAGTAAACTTAGCATAAGCTTAAAAAGGTGAAAAAAAAGAGGATTGTGCTAAACCAGGCAATCTTTTCATCATGTAAGACCAGAAATGATACCAATGTGTTTCCAATGTCTGTGAGTGCTTTTCTCCTTGTAGCACAATCCTCATTTGTTTCAGCTGTCTTTTCACTCTCCAACGCATTCTGGAGAAGCATTGCACCATGAGCAACAAGGTTCTTCTCTTCATTAGTGCCAACATCATTTGGCAAGTTGGCTTCTACTTCTCTATTGGAACATTTGACCAAAGAACAACCACACGACTGTCCGCAAGAATTTCCATTTGCTCTACATTGGCACTTCGGTGTCTTGCAATAAGACTTCTTACTGCAAGTGCAGCATAACCCATCGATTTTCCCTGTAACCTCAGCACTACATCCCTTAATGTTTTCCACGTCATTGCCTTCTGATTGATGAATTCCCAAACTTGAAGCTCTAGATCTAGAAGCTCTTCTCCTTGTTGGCTTTTTTTCTGACTGCACCCAGTCATCATCATCATCACTTGCATCCATATCTGAATGTTCTGACTCAGATGTATCCATGTCCTCCACAAAGATTATTGAGCTTCGCTGTTCCTATAATAATATTTTTAGGTCAGGAAGTAATTATTTAAAACCATTCTACTTTAACTAACAAACTAAATGCAATAGAAAACAACAGAGGGGAGTGGCACCTACCTGCTTCCGCAACTCATACATATGCCTTCCGTCATTTAAGCCAGGGATGCCAGAATCCATGGTTTCTTTTATGGAGTGCTTAACGGTTACATTCTGTTACAAGGTTCACACATAGCAAATGAGAATCAAGATTCCAAGCTCAACAGACATCAAAGGAGAATATTGAAGAGCGAACTGGTAATGAGCAGCAGACATGTATAGTGATAGCTTACCTTGAAGTTAGATTGAACGCCAATAAAAAATGAACTAACCTTTATTTTCACTTGATGAACAAGATCTGCCTTTTGCATCTCAAGTTGTCTAGCCAAACTACTAAGTTTCACCACCTTTTCCTTTAGATTTCTTATTTCCTCATCCTTTTCTCTGCAATGAACTTCTTTATCTCGCAATGAGCACCTTGAAAGAAGGGACAGCAAGTTATTAATTGAAGCAAATAGAAAGCAAGATCCATGATGTTAACAACCATGATAACAAGAGCAAAAAGTTGCAGCAAATCAAGTAGTAAAAAATGGAAATGGAAGAGTAGCATGCAGTTTTTCTATTTGGAAAGATGCATTACCTTGAGGATGATGCTAAATTGAACAGATAATTCATAATATTTTTGGCATCAGCCAGAGACCGAACATGGTTCCAACGTCCTCTTCCACTAAAAATGCGTTCACGTTCTTCAGCTTCAGACAGTTGTGAGGCCATAGCGACCAGAGTACTAGAAGTAGCAGCAAGCATGTTTTCTAGGGCAAAAATCCTTGAGTTTCGTGCACCAGGAGACATTGTCCCTGGATAATCTCTGCATTTGGTAGCATTAAAGGAAAAGTATTTGATCACTGGTTTACATATTAATAGGAAAAAAAGGAAAAATGGATTCAAATAATGAAGAGCATACACAAAAAGCCAAGGTTTTAACCTTAAGTCACCGTGCTTAAGAATCTCAGCTTCTTCCTTCAGTCTTGCAACTTCCTTGGCCATCTTGGCCCTCCTATAGGACAAACAGAACATTTATTTTAATTGATTCAACAACATTACCAAGAGCACCATAAGATGGCTTCCACTTCCTAGTTGGAAACTTATGTAATAGAAATGAATAGATATTGAACCCAAATGTCTTTGTGTAAACAAACTTTCTCAATTTTATCTGCCATCCTCCAAAAAATCGAAGAGCTAGAGAGAAGGGGCAATTAAACAAAAATCAAGGAAAGCATGGTCATTAAGATACTTGCTGCCACTTAATAAAAGCCCTATCCAACATACTAAGTGGCAGTCAACATTCCCTTAAGGTAGGGTTTTTACTTAGGTGGCAGCATGCGAATGCCAGTTAGCGAAGCAAGTTCAGTTGTAGAATCTTGCCATATTATAATATTTGCATTAACTAGAAATGGTAAAACTCTCAGAGCTGCACATGAAATAAATAAAGAGGACTCACTCTTCCATTTGTCGTTCATATTCAGAGCGTACTTCATGTACCCGTACTATGACCTCAAGTTCATGCTCAATTGTCTGCATTATTGCCTTCAAAAGAAGAAAAATATATTAATAAAAAAAGAGAGCCACTTAGAACACAGATCAAATCTACAAGTATGAAAATTTTTTTTGAAAATATAACCCCTATTGGTCTAAGCAATTCCAAAACAAACTGTTCAATCTGTTTGTTAATACCTGAATTCCAGGACCATTGCCATTTCCAGCACCTGCATAGCAAAGATAGTATTGTCAGTGAGTTGTATAATTACAAAAAACAAGAATAAACTGCATGATACAAAAATGCGCCTAACCAGAAGCTTCACGTGAGGAAGTCTTTCGAGATTCTAGAAGCTCCTTTAGCCTTTTTGTAGCCATAGCAGCCTCTTCAGTCTTTCTTTGCAAAACCTAACATGCATATGCAGAGAGTGAGAACAGTTCCTTCAAATTAGAGAGATTAAAGCTTTCTATGTGAAAATAAATGTTACCATTTTTTGCCTTTGATTCAGAGATAAGAGCTTGTGCATCTCATACTCATTTCTCCTTCCCTCTTTCTTAAGCTAGTTATAGAAAATAAAAAAGAGACAATAATTATATGTTAACAAAAAAATTAGTTGCTAGAATTATCTAAACTGTACAACTCTTGAAATTTGAAAAAGAAAAAAAAGAATCACCTACCATTTGAATTTGCATTTCTATCTTTATATCTAACAAGTAAGAACACTAAAGTTATGCTTAGTGCTAACTTTAAGTCTTAGAAACAAGTAACAGCAACATTCCCTTTAATTTGCATTTGAAAGCAGCTACTATTATAGAAAAAAAAATCCTTTTGGTAAAAGAGGAGCACTATGGCTCAACGCTAAGATCTCTACCCATAGCCCATCCCACGTTACCACTTGAGCAGGCCAAGTGATGCGACTATTTTCGATTTCAAACCTATATGACTTAGCTGACAGGTAGTTGACACAAAGAAACTTTAAAGTTAAAGTGGAGTATAATTTAGGTATCACAATCACAACAAAACATATCACCTATTATCAGTTATCAAATGATTACTATTTAGATGGTATGCTAGATTGTAAACACAAATTTTATTACATAGCCTGCATAGCCTTTAGAAAGGTACTGCAAATAACAAATATTTATCACATAACAAAACCGAGAATTAAACATGCACTTAATCTCATATTTGCATGTACCTGAAGAACCTCCTTCTCTCGTGATGCTTTCCATAACCTAAACTGCTCAGATTCTTGCTTGATCTTATGTTGCAGTTGAACCTACAAAATAGACATTTGCATTGGTATTGGTAGCAAGAATCCTATCCCTATTTTGCAGAAAAACTTTCTGTTTTTTAAGATGAAAATTGCAGAGCGTGGGATTGAGATTCACCTTCTGAGATTTGATTCTCTGAATCTCATCCTGAAGTCTCTTGGCTGCTTCATCACTTTTTTGTTTTTGCCTCAAAAGTTGAGCTTGAGCATCTTGCTTCTTCTTCAACTCTGCAACCTGCAAAGTAGAATATTAATCTAGAAACTGATAACTGCTGTTGAAAGGGTAAAGAAAATCCAAAATTTACCTGTGACTCAAGGACATTCAACTTCTGAAGGTATTCTTCCTTTAACTTTTGAGCACCATCATCAGAAGGAGAGGAAATATTGGCAAGGTTATGTCTCAGATCCTCAATTTCTTTCTGTCAATTGACAAATAAAAAGGAAAGGAATTAAACTTATAAGATGACACTAAGCACAAAATAACACGATAACTTTAAATAGGGGACTAACCTGCAGAACCCTTTTTTCTTGTTCCAATTCATTAACTTTCTTCTCATAATGTTGTTTAAGAACTGAGGTGTCAGAACTTGTAAAACGCTTCATTTCAGCCTTAATAAACAAATAATAAGCAGTTAGGAAAATAAAGACAATGAAGGAACAAGTAATGAAAAAGGTAAAACCATGATGGTCAAAAAATAAAGATTTTGCTTTAGCATGATAAGATTAACATCTGAACAAGTGATTCACAAAAATTTATAGCAATAACTGTATCCAGCTTCTGATGTTTCTAGAACCATAAAGGCAGCAGACCAAAAATTGCTGTAAATGTTTCAATAACAAATATTCTTGAATGTCTGATACCTCCATGTGTTAGTAGCAGTAATGTAAAATGAAAAAGAAACTGCATGGCCAAATTAAATTCTTCAATTAATGACCTAAGCAACATTTACCTCCTTCTGTTCAAGTCTTTTATCCAACTCCTTAAGTTCCCTGTCCAATTTTTCCTGGAGAGAAGAGTGTTCTAGCTCCTTTTCATTGTCCTCATTCTCATCTGCACGTGAAGGAAGAATTATTCTTATCTGCATTAGTTCTATGGTGAGCTCTTAAAAGGTTGGATAGAGAATGGAACAGCAACAGAAATGAAATGATATAAATGTAAAAGGCTTAAGTGATGATGTCTCCTTTCAGAGATTAAATTCTGGAACTATATATGCACCCTAACCAATAATCACTGCCATTGGAAAATCAATATCATGAGATGCGCATCGATGCATCAAAATCTTTGAATTTAGTCCTTAATAAGGCTTCTTATAGTAATCAGGTATGCAAATGGATAAAACTTTACATTCCAGGGATTAAGATAGATATGCATTTCAAGTACAATTCAACTATAACCTGAATACGAGATTTACGAGCAAGACAAAAAATAATAAGAAAGTACGAATAACTTTGGATAGTGACAATTATGTTTATTTACTCTTCAAAATTTAATAACAATTTGGAACATTTTATAATGAACGGACAGAAAAGTTTTAACAAACAAAAGGAGTTAGCGTCTAACAAAATAATGAATAGTTAACAGCAAAGTCACAACTTTCTTAATTTACCTGAAGATGAATAATCATTTCCCGAAGAAAATAATGAATTTTTTGAGGTTCCATCATCATCGGAATCAACACAATCAGAAAACTGGTTACGCTTTAAGCTGTTTAAGCTTTTCAAGCGTATCAGTTGTCCTTCTAAGTCTTGAATTTTCAACACATAAGTTTTTATCAAATCAAAATCCTGCAATAATGCAAAAGCACATGTCAACCAAAGTTTATGTTCATCAACTGCTAGATTCAATAGCTAGGCACAAACTTTACCTGATTTTGATTAGAATCAATCTCATCCCATGATTTACCATTACGGATTGATTCAATTTGCATTATCAGTTTGTCTTTCTCGACCTGAAATATTAAACATACATGAGATTTCTTAGTACCTTTGACCAGCTACACAAGCATGGAATGCAAAAAGGGAATTTTATAACAACCTAAACAACTGAAGACAAAAATGAAAGGGAAAAACACCTGAGCATCAAGTGCACGTTGGGCTAATTGATCACTACTGAGTCTACGTTCTTGAAGCTCTCGTTGTAGCTCTGTGTTGCTTGCTTCAAGTAAAGAAACTTTGTGCTTGAGAATCTGAAAAAAAAAAAAAAACTACTTTAAGCAACTAGGTTAAGAAAGTCAAGAGAAGTGTTTGCATTTTCTATGTAAAAAATAACCTGAAGTTCATCAAATGATGCATTGCCATCCCCACGATAAAACAAAAGCTCAGCTTGCAATTGCTCAATTTGGCTACGCATTCTTTGCAATTGAGCTGCCACTGGGTCGCGGTTTATCTAATCAAGTATAAGAGATGAGATAGTTAGAATGATGATTATAATACCCAGCAAAGAACTTTTCTTCTTGCAAGCATGCTCCACAAGTATCTTACAACTGCCTTGTTCTGAATGTTCCGAGCACGATTGGCGTACTTCAAGGTGTTTAGGGTTTCTTCAGCATTGGTGTCAGCCGGACTAACACAAGCTACAATCAAGTAAATAAAAAACAATATTTATGCACACAGAAATTCAAAGCAGAAAGCTGGGTACTAGTAATATAACAAAAATGACCGCTATTTAATGCTCTAAAATATATAAAAGCGTACCAATCATCACTGTTTTGCTGTTTCCTCCAAGTGAATCCTGAGAATTTAAATTTCCATCAGCAATTTTAAAATTTCTTTGTGAAGTAAGTAGTTTCATCGAAAGCCATATTTATATATTTTTTTATAGTTCGAGCAAATTTAAATCCGAAACTAGGAGAATTATAGCCAGTACATTTTAAAATAATCACATTCCAGATCCAAAGAAACACAAATATCACCACATCCAAGTAAAAGTCTTTGAAAAGAAAACCGAACATGTTCTCCTTTTGCCTGTTGTAAGAAACATCCATTTTATAGCCATTAGTGTTTTCAAATTTGACATTATAAATGTGATATTAGTAATTAGCTCACTTCCGATTGGTTTAGTCTTAACAAATAGTCTCTGCATCACACACCAATTGAATATTTTAATGCATTGAACCTAAGACTAATTGACAACTGACCAACAGCAATTTGTTTTGTGCTTTTCAATTTTTCTGAATGAACAGTCCACTTCAACAAAGTGAAAGTATCCAATTAAAACAACAACTAATTGAGATAATTGTTCATAAATATCAGGATATATCACTACTTAAAACAAATTGTAGAAATTAGAATAAAAAAAAAAACATGCCTGTAACAAACGTGTCAACTTGCTATCACGATATGGCACATGTCCCCCTTCTTTCCTCTTCTTCTCGTCTCCCAATGCACTAATCACATTCCCTAGAGCTAGTAAACCTTTATTAATATGAATACCTGCAACAACGTAGTGTCAAAATTTTAGATAACATAAAGCACAAAATTTCATGTTGTGGTTTATAGCTTACTATTAGAACCCATCACATTGGGTTTTCGAAAATAGAAAATCAGAATTACCTTCTTTGAAGCGCATGCCATCAGCACCCGTTCTTTTTGCACGTTCTGAGCCAGCAAGGTCCACCAAATGAAGCTTTGCACATAAAATATCATCACCAATATCATCATTTACCCCATCTGAGCAGCTAGCAATCTTCTTTTGCTCCATGGTTATTGTAAAGATGGCATGTGAGCGACTGGAAACATGTAATAAACATTGCACTTGACATAAGCACAAATTTACTACAAAATATAACAGAATTACATGATAAATGATTTATGATTATATAAACCTTATAAATCTAACACATTGAACATGTAAACAGAAGAATTACTCTATTCTTATTAAAAAAAAAAAAAGCAAGACCAAAAACCAATTGCAGGACTTGTTTGTATATTTTATTACTTAAAAGGAAACTGAACGTAGTATTTTAAATAAAAAGAGTACTGATTCTGGTAAAACAAAAAACAAAGGGCAAGACTACTAAAACATATAGCTTAATAAAACGCTCACCTTGATTGGCTATTCATATTGGTACTCCCTGTAGCACGAGATAAAGAACCTCGTGACAAGTACGATGCCATCTCTTCTTTTGTCCGAACTTCTGCTTCAGTCACCCCAACAAGTGTTATCCCTCCATTCACTGTTTCCCTAATTTGTATAGGAAGTCTTCCAGGAGCTGTAGGCTTCGCAAGAGACGCCCCTTCAACTTTAGACAAGGCAGCTGAATTTGAGTCAAGTAAGTCAAATACTTCTTCCTTAAATATCTGTCAAATTCAAAGATCATTTATAAGCACATTACCTGATACGTAAGAAAAATAAGTAGAAGAATTCTTATTAGCCAACTACCTCAATAAATGATACTCTTATCAAAAATTCCGTGGACTGTTTTGTTGCCCCAACTCTTTTGAATATAGTTTCCATGACTTTAGGTATAATCCCAGCATTACTTCCATCCCCTGTGTAGTTGGTTCCCATAGTATATGTTTTACCAGAACCCGTCTAAAAAACCCAGAAATACAAGATCATTGTTATTCAATTATAAAATTTTATGAAAAAAAAATAATAATAATTAAAAAAACCCTCATTAGAACAAAATTAAACTAACCTGGCCATATGCAAGCACAGTAGCATTATAACCATGAAAAAGCGCACCAACAAGAGGAGCGACACAATCATCATAGATAGTTGAAGACGGCGAGCCCGCTCCCCCATAAACGTAATCATAGGTAAAGGCATGTGACCCAATTTGAACCTATAATTGCAACAATAAAGAAAATAATTAAAATGAATCTTAACCAACCTAATATTTCAACATCTATATTCATTTCAAAATCAAAATTCATGAAAAATTTATAGAATAATAATACCTGAGGTTCGCCGGGAACGACAGTGATGCAATCCGTACATCCATTGAGAAGCTCGGTAGTAATCAGCGGCCGAATATTAACGGCGACTCTCACGGATTCTGAATGCTCCATCTCCTAAATAATGCGACACAAATCTAAAAAAAGGAAAATCAAACCATTAAAACATCTTCTGAATCTCTTAAAACCACATGCATCAGATCTGAAATCCATGAACTGAGGAGACTAATTTATACTGACGAAAAAATATGATGAGAAATGATTAATTTGATAGGAAAATACAATACCAGAAAGGCAATGGAGATATTTCCTTTTGGATGGGGATTGGTTTTTGGTTTCTTAGACGTTAAAATTTGAATTTCATAAGAGACAAAAAGGGAACTGGGAATTTGAACGATCGAGGCAAATGGGGCAATTTTTTTAAGCATTTAATAATTGAACTGGATTTGAGAAAAGGCGCTCGGGTACGAATTCAAAATGTTTATGGGACACTAGAGAGAGGTTGGGTCACGTGGACTTCACGTGATTGTTTAAATAAGGCAACGTCTTCCAGACAGGCTTGGCTTAAAATTGGGCGGTAGGCCTTAAGGAGTGGTTAGCCACTTGTCTACTTAGCTTGGCCTTTGCTCTAACCCTAACCGATTTTTCTTATAATTGTAATTTTATCCACACCTAATCTTCCCAGTCAACTATTTTAAGTGTGTAGTTTTCTTTATAAATTTTAGATTTTATTTTTTAAATAGTTTCTATAAAAAACAAATTATGATTAATAAAAAAATAATTCTCATTTCCTTATCAATTGTTCATCAACTGAACTAAAATTTATGGATACAAATTGTGTTTTTTTTTTTTTTTCCATCTTACTAATTTATAAGTCTAAAGAAGAAAGCATGTACAATCTTATCAGGAAGAGAGTCGGAGACAAAAAGAGTGAACAGAATTTAATTGTAATGGGAGAGAACATTATCCAATACTATTTGCATGCAAGGAATCATTGAAAAATGGCTAATTAGTATATGCAAACTATAATTAAAAAATTATTCAAGTTTTTTTATTTTTTTATTACAATCAATCAATTCTATAAATATTTATTTACATTTAATTAATCATTTATTTAAATTAAAAAAAATTAATACTGTAAATTTTTTTGTCAATAATGATAAAATTTTATATGACATCAACAAAATAAATTAAAGTTTGTCACTTGATATAATTAATATATGTGAAAATTAAATAAAATTTAAAAATTAATTGATTAAATTTTATTTATTTAAAATTTAATTGAGTTAAAATAAAAAATTAAGGATTTGATTAAATATATTAAAACAGTAAAGATTTAAATGATGATTAAATTATAATTTAAAGATACTTTTTATCTTTTAACCTTAAATATAGTTTAAGAAATTAAAATTTGTGATTAACATAACATCAAAACATGATCATTATAATATTATTCACTTATTTAGAATATATAAGAGCATGGATGCGGAGAATTTTTTGCATTGACGAAAATGAATATGATTGTTCATTATATTTATATAATTTGTTATTTTAAGTTTTATTATTATAAATATGAGATTTATAATTATTGTTTAAAAACAATTAAAAATTATATTCGAGTGCAAAATATGTGACTACAAAAATTAATCAAAATGAAATGTGCTTAAATTTAAGAATAATTAAAACTTTTTTTTAATTATTAATTATCATTTAATCCTTTTACCTTAATATCTTAATATTTATATGACTGAAACAATGTTTTTGTGATTTGATCCGATACCCGTCGATTTCGATAGATACGAACAGATTTGATGAACAAAAAGCTAAAATTATAGTGAAGATGGATTCGGTTTTCAGTTAAGGCCCAGACGATTTAAAATCACAGTGGCGGCTAGATTTTCAGATTGGAGATTTGGACTCCCAAGAAACCCAACGTCCATACACAACGGTTAACGGCTTTTTCTCGAAGTGGGGCAGGGGCTCCTTTTGCATGTAGACTATCGAAAAAATGGAGATTTGTTTTTTAAAGGAAGATCTAAATATCATCATAACACGAATGATGAAAAGATTTTTATTAACAAAAATGATTTATTTTACTTCATTACATTTTGAATATATTACTTTTTAATTTTTTAATATTGAATTAATATGTAATTTAATTCTTAAATTATATTATTTTTCATAATTTAATATTTATAAAAAATTTCAAAATTTGATATTCAGATTTTTAATTTTCTATATCATATGTTCTAACGTCAACTTCGTTATTAATATGCTAACACGAAAAGAAATCAATGAACAAAATCATAATACGTGAAATATTTTTATTTATCGATATTTATAATATCATCATTCTACCTAACATTGATATTAAATTATACAAAATGTTTGATAAAAAGTAAAATGAAGATATCTAATTATGATTTTTTTATAAATATCAAATAAAAAATATAATTCAAGGACTAATTTATACATAAACTCTTTAATGTTTGGGATATATATTTTAAAAAGTAATTTATTAGCTCTTAAATTTTAAATTATAACAGCAGTCCTTTCATTGTTATTTTAATTATAAAAGATTAATTAAAACTCCTTCAAATTCAAAGCCAATTCCAACTTCAAAGAAAGTCATTAACATAAAATGCTTGTAGATCATAATATGTTCAATCAACTAAAATAAAATCATAATGATACTTAAAATAAAAAAAAATTTTGAATGGGTTTTTTTTTTTTTTTAAATTGAATGGTAAACATTTTTAAAAATGGCTTTTTCTTATGGTATAATTTGCAAATCATAAAAAAACAATAGATTAATGTGTCATTATGGGCAAGTTGGGTTAAAAAAAAGTGTAATATTTCAAATTTAAGTTCACTTAACTAATAGAAAGTTTGAGATAGTATTAAAAAAATATATATATGTCATGGCACAATTTTAGATTAATCATGTTCAAGTTTCATCAAACATAAATTTAATTATATTTTATATTGATTTGCTTCATTGATTAATTTGCTTGTTGATTTATTTTGTGGATTTTGGTGATTTACTGTATGATAAATATGGAAAATTATTTGATTGTGACGATAAAATCTACTTGTAATAATAATTTCATAAAAAACAATGCTCAGGATTTTAGATGTTTTTAGTTTTGGGAGTTATAGTGAGATTCTTAATTTCAAAATCGATTTTAATTTACTGATCTAACAACACATTAAATAATGAATGACTCAAAAATCGTACAAATTAAAACCTTATAAATTTCCATGGATTTACCATTTGATAGACTAAATTACTTAGGAAAAAATTAAACAAGAAAATTGAAATTTGATTGTCGTTGACAAACAGACATAAAGAATAGAATATCAACATTTTTTTTGTAAGAAAAAATATAAATTATTTAATCTCTCAATTTAAAATAAAATATATCATATCTGATAATTTAAAATAAATAATTGTGGATCAACAAACACAATTCAAACTTAAAATCTTTTCATAAAAAAAAAAACTTTAATAAATTAAACTAACGAATATCAACATTTTCTTCACCTACAAAACTACAACTCCATTTTTCACGTGCAGCAGCCGTTCCTTCGAAAAAAACAAAAAAAAGTGGCAAAAGCCAACACGTTTTGGAAATTACTTCAATAACGACAGTAACAGCAAGCTATCCTTCTTGGCCAAAAATTTTGAATAGTTTTCTTATCAGGCTTAAATATCTACAAGTATGACCATCAGATTGTACTTTTGTCATCTTCGATTCAAGACTTCTAAATCTTGAGAATTAATTTGGTAATAAACTTACAAATATTTACATTACAATTTAGAGAATATATCATAATTATGACTTTTAAATATGATGATGATTTTTGGTAACTTTATATATTGATATGAAAGATAAAATGAGAAAAAAATAAGCTATTTAATATTAAAATATTTAATTTAGGGTTTTATATAGACAAAAAAAATTTAATTTTGTAATTTTTATATCTCATACCATTAATTGATTATATAAATATCACTGTCAGATCTCACAGGCTTAATTTTATTTTAACTCTTATACTTTCGTTATGAAATAAAAGTTATGAAGCTTAGGCTCCCGACTATTACGGTATAACAAATCGTTCATTTCTTTTCTCATGAAAATATCTTTGATTATTTATCCAATTGTCTCCCAATCCACATGCACCTCATTAAACAATTGAATAGAGTAGGAAAAATCATTTCCTATATTTTATTGTTAATTAATTAATCAAGAAAGTAGGAGGATGCAATTTAATTAGTAATAATTACTAATTAATTAGCAAAAAGTGGGAGTTCGAATTTTTTTGAAAGAACATTAGAATTGCCGAATTTATCTTTCTGGACCACATCTGACGTGGCAAACCACGCAACCGACATTGACGAAAAAAAGGAGAGATGGGGAAGGAGATTGGATAAAACCTCCGCCACGTAGTCAACCTCAAATTGCCGCATAAGGTCAATAGTCATTAACGATGAAATTAACATCGTCCAAACTCGCCGATTGATTGGACCACGTCGGCTCTAGAAAAGTCCACTCCCCCCGGCGCACGTTAGATCCACCGCACGGATCGTACTTCGGTCATCTCCTTTACTGTTCCTTAAAAAAAAAACAAACTATTATCCATTACCCAAAGCACAAGAAAAAAAGGAAACCTTATTGGGAAATTATATTCTATTTCGTCTCACGGGTAACAAATCTTTATTTATTTATTTACTTGTTTATTTATGTATCAGTTTCACCAATTTACTTGAAATGTATTTCTTTTAATTTTTTCCCCTTTTCTGGATGGTAAAATTTGAAGCAATCATGACTTTTCTGTTAAGATTAATTATGAGGCTTTATTTTGTTACTTCATCATTTATTTTTCGGTAATCTATATGAAAAAATTTGTCTAATTTCTGGTTTTGTGTGGATTTTATTGTCTCATAATTATGCATTTTGCGATCTAGGGATTCCAATTCATGCTTCCATTCAATTATCCTTTTGAATTAAACATTTTAATTTCGTTTATTAGAATCATTAACTTGTTAAGTTTTTTGTTGTAATTTCTATGTTTCTTTTGTATTTTCAGGAGCTAATTGTTTGGATAATTTATTACTTATTTCAGCTTTTTAAGATATAAAGTTAGTAGGAAGTTGGGACTGTATAAGGTGATATTGACCTCCTGGAAGAATTTGGACTCTGTTATTAAAAGATGACTCGTGTTGCTTCTATGCGATTGTCCCATGAACTGAAAATTCACAATAGTCATGGATGCGGCAGTCAGCACATTGTATGTGATATTTAGTCTTATTGTTGATAATGTTATGTCCCGTCATCTATTCTTTAAGTATTTGCAACTGAATATGTGAATGTCGACAGGGTGTGATGGAAAAAGGCCGACTACATTTAGTTCATATCAATCTTCCCTCACATGCTATGGTATGATTTTCTTTTCCCCTGGCGGATGCAGGGGTTTATGTTTGCATTATGTATGTAGCAATGTTTGTTTTACTTTGTTTTTGTTTGGCTTTTAAATAACCACTCTCCGTTTGCCAATTTTGTTCAGTTACTTCATCTAGTTTAACATAACATGAGATTGGTTTTTGTGACTGTTTTATGCATTTGCATCAATGCATGTGATAACCATGTTTATAATTCTTATCTCTCAATAAAGTCTGGAGACATGAAAAATTCTTCTGTTTTGTATCCAGCGACAGGATGCTTGGAGTCTACATCTTTTGAGCAGTGTTTGTATGCCGATAAGACCTGTATCTTCCAGGTCTAATGTCATTCTCTGCCGATCTGTTATAATTCCTACTGGGGGAAATGAGATTCCTGTTCTAAAATCTGCTAGTACGGCTTTGACAAGGTGATCTATATTTGTTTCTTACCGTCTGTATTCCTTGTAGATTCTTTTCTTGATGCTGTCTAAATACCGAAAGCAGATACTTGTATTTTAAATCCTGGGGAGATTTATGAATCACCTTTATTTTGTAATAATACTCTAGCTAAATTATTCAGAAAATTGAATGATATATGTGTCACATTGGAAATATGAGCTTTTTATGCAGTAGGTTTCGGATGTGCAGCCTTCCACACCATCCTTCATTCGAGTAACTCTCCACAGATAAAGGCTATCATGAGTAACTCACTGGACTTAGACTTCAAAATGCCATAGCAAGATTCATTAGTTTTTAGTGCATTAGTTTTCTGAAGCGATATATGAGGCTTTATTAATTTAAAATAAAAAGTCTTTTCTGCTTTATTTTCCTAATTTTTAAAGTTAGAGTGCAGAATAATCATGTAGCTTGGATAGGGATTGTCTTCTTTTATTTAGGGAGATGCTAAGTGATTGTAGGAAAACTTTCCTCTCTAAGTTATGACTTATGAGAAGCATTTGCCCACTTATGTTATTTATTTGAGAAGACTTGCTATCATCCTCTAATACTCATTATGACTTGCTATCTTCTCCTATGTTGGAGACAACTATTTTACTTTGTTCTATATTCAAATTTATGTTTTTTTTTGGGTGGGGGTGGGTGGATTGTTGGGGTGAATTTCTACTAGGTGGGGCTAGTTCAGTTCTATTCTCTTGTGTAGCTTCACACATCTTTTCTTTTTTTCTCCTTAATGTATAATTTCTACTCGTTTCATTTTATTTGGATATCTCAGGACATTTGGTACTTTACATGGAAGCCCCATTGTACTTCGGTTGGTCCCAGCAGTTGCGATTATTGCTTTTGCTACTTGGGGTCTTGGGCCACTTATGCGGCTGGGCAGGGTTATCTTTTTCCATGTTAACACTTAATACTCTTCTGCATGCCTTTGTCTTCTATGGTGGTAGAATTCCTTTATTGATTCATTACCTTGCAATTTTCTGCAGAGGAGCGATAGCAGTTGGAAGAAAAGTAGAACACATCATATTATGAGCTATTATCTTCAACCTGTGTTGCTGTGGACTGGAGCGACACTCATCTGCAGGTGCCCCCTAAAGGGTTTAGAGTTGAATCTTCATATTTTTGCAGCCATTATGTTGGTCTGACAATATCATAGTTTCTTTCAGAGCAATAGATCCATTAGTTTTACCCTCAGAAGCAAGCCAGGCTGTTAAGCAACGACTTGTAAATTTTGTGCAATCATTATCAACGGTGCTAGCTTTTTCTTATTGTTTGTCAAGGTGAGTTCAATGGGATGCTTTCTGTCTTAAGTTTTTAACAACTGAGTAATTACATATACTCTTTTTTTTTATGTATTTCTTTATTGATTAATTTGATTCTTCATCTTCATTTTCTTTTTTGGTTTGAAGGGGTTATTTAGAGGACACAAGAGGAGGCTGTTGTGTGTAGTTGCATATTTCTATGCTTGCAGTGATTGACATTCTGATTTTTAGGAGTGTTTTGCTGCGTGCCTATTGAGTTTTAACATTTGATCTTTCTTGTGCATGTTATTAAAACAGCTTGTTGATTGCCCATTTATTCTGCTTCTTTTTTTGGCCAAAATTTGTTCTGCATGTTAAGTCTAGTTTTAGGAGCTTGAACTATGACTTTAATGCAAAACAATGCGTTTTTCTTGCAGCTTGATTCAACAGGCACAAAAATTCTTTATGGAGATGAATGACTCTAATGATGCAAGAAACGTATGTTCTGTTACTTTCACATTATTCAACTTTCTTAAATCTCTTAGAAGCATTTGCATCAATTGTCAAATTACATTGAGGTGCTAATGGTGTATTTTAAGTCTAGCAACTTTGGTCAATCTGATAAGTATTTCTGCTGTCTCCACTACATGGTGAATAATACCACTCATTTGGGGGCTGCAGGAAGGACGATATTATTTTTGTGCTCTTTGAATGCAAAGATTTCACCATTTATACCATGTCTTCAACATTTTTTCGGAAACAATTTAGCATTTTTTTTCTCTGGATTGTTCTATCTAAAGATTTGTTCTGTAGTATGTGGAATGATAATGTTTCTATCTTGAGGGCACTTACAGATTGCAGTGAACAAACCTGAAAACAGTTGTTTAATCCATTGACAGATGGGCTTTGATTTTGCTGGAAAAGCTGTTTATACTGCAGTATGGGTTGCTGCTGTATCATTGTTCATGGAGTTGCTTGGTTTTTCTACCCAGAAGTGGGTAACTGCCGGAGGACTTGGAACAGTATTGATCACCCTTGCTGGTCGTGAGGTAAACTGGTTGCCTTTTATACTTGTAATGTATAAAAGAAATGAATTTACTTTTTTTTTTTTTAATTCCTAATCTACCCTTAACCCCTCAACCCTTATCTACTTAACTTACCTGAGGAAGACATTATGCACCGTCCTAACCTACAACCTCTTGGAGTTTGACTAGCATACATGTCATCTGAGCTAATACTCTAATTTGTTGGAAAACCTTATATCACTCTCCTTAAGTAATAAGCATCATAGGTAACAGTGTCATTCAATGCTAAAGGTAGATGAACATAAGCCTGGAATTTGAAACTATCTTGACCCAGTTATCCTAAAAAATTTTATATTCTCACATCCATTATTTTACCTCTTCCATGGTTGCTTTTTTTTAATAAATTTGTTGGGATATTCCTAAATATCATAGCATATTCATAATGTGCTTTTATAGAAGAGTTTCTTTGACCTTCTCTTGACTTGTTTATTTCTTTCATGCATTCACCATATCTACTTACAGCCCCTCAACCCTTATCTACTTAACTCATCTGAGGAAGACATTATGCACCTAAGTCCTAACCTACCTCCTCTTGGAGTTTGACTTGCATACATGCCATTTGAGCTAATACTCTTATTTGTCCAAAAACCTTATATCACTCTCCTTAAGTAATAAATATCATAGGTAACAGTGTCATTCAATGCTAAAGGTAGATGAACATATGCCTGGAATTTTGAAACTATCTTGATCCAGTTATCCTAAAAAATTTTATATTCTCACATCCATGATTCTTCCTCTTTCATGGTTGCCTTTTTTTTTAATAAATTTGTTGGGATATTCCTACATATCATAGCATATTCATAATGTGCTTTTATAGTAAAGTTTCTTTGACCTTTTCTTGACTTGTTTATTTCTTTCATGCATTCACCATATCATGTTTCTCACCTCTGGCATTATCTGTTTAAGTATGGAATCAGTTTGTTGTGCTTTTATTGATAGCACATTCCATATTGTCCTTATCTATAGACTTCTCAAGTTCTTTACTGTGAAGCCTTTTCTGATCCTTTCTTTACTTATTCATGCATTTTGTGCATTCAGATATTTACAAATTTTCTTTCAAGTGTAATGATCCATGCAACAAGGCCATTTGTTGTCAATGAATGGATTCAAACTAATATAGACGGCTATGAAGTTTCAGGGACAGTTGAGGTTTGTGCTTACTTTGCTCTAATTGCCTCCTTTAACCAATCTGATAGATTGAACAACTTGGTTGCTTATGTTTACTATCCAGCATGTTGGATGGTGGTCACCAACAATTATAAGAGGTGATGACCGCGAGGCAGTTCACATTCCAAACCACAAGTTCACTGTGAATGTTGTGAGGAACCTTACCCAGAAAACTCATTGGCGCATCAAGAATTACTTTGCCATTAGTCACTTGGATGTTGACAAAATCAATGTAAGAAGTTTCAGTTTGTCTTGCTGTTAATTTATCAAGTACGAACCACTTTGTCTTCTTTCTAGAGCTCATGCAAGAACCTGTGTACCTTTTCTCTATGCAGAATGTTGTAGCTGACATGCGGAAGGTTTTAGCCAAAAATCCTCAAGTAGAGCAGCAAAGATTGCATAGAAGAGTATTTTTGGAAAGTATCGATCCAGAAAACCAGGCTCTTATGGTGAGATTTTTACTGTTGGTATCTTTTTTCCTTTAAAAAATAATTTAATGTAATGCCTAGTATTTCTATTTTTCTTTCATCTGATTACATTTCATTGAAATGCTATGACCCAGTTTTTTCCTAGATATTTTTTTATAACTCATTTTGTCCCTTAAATTTTCTTTGAGCTGATTTAGTTCATTCAGAGTGGGACCCTTCTAGACTTTGTTTTGGTCTATTGAATGCCCAACTTAGCTCATTTGTTCATTTCGTCTTTCTTGCATCTATGTAAATGATGTACTAACTAAATGCAACGTTTCAGTGTAGACTTTTGGGGCTGTTAACTCATTCTTTGTGAGTTATGACAATTGCTTCAGTTTGAAGTTTTTAACTTCCTTTTTGTTTGTTCATATTATTTCAGATTTTGGTTTCTTGTTTTGTGAAAACATCACATATTGAAGAATACCTCTGTGTTAGGGTAAGTCCATTCTTTCTCTGTGATTCATGTAAAGATATGTTGTTAAAATATGAAGTGGTGATTTTAGTATATAATATTTTTATCTAGAATCTCTAGATGAAAAGAGATAATATTTTCAGTTTCTCAATTATGGTTTTTAGTATATATATTAGTTTAGTTGATTAGTTGTGTATCATCATATCGTTGATTGCCACCCCGCTGGTTTGGCATCATATTGTTCAAAAGTATCACTAAAAGAAGTTTTGACAATCTTTGCTTGGATAACAATATTGGATCCCTGGAAGTTTTATTGGGGATGCTGCTGACCGTAATTAGCATAATTTAGTGATGAATTTACGCCTATGCACCTGCATGTACTTGCATAGCCACTACATACATACAGATAAAACTGCTACGTTTTATTTGCGCCTAATGATAGCATTGCCACAGGAATCAATACTCTTGGATCTGCTCAGGGTTATTACCTATCATCGGGCCCGGCTTGCGACCCCTATTCGCACAGTTCAAAAAATACACAGTGAGACTGAAATAGAAGATTTACCATTTGCTGATACCATTTTCAGTCGTTCTAGAGCAGCTACAAACCGTCGACTTCTCCTCATTGAGCCCTCTTATAAAATCAATGGTGATGACAAAGTCAAAGCTTCAACACATTCAAATGAAGAAAAAGATAACGTGGAGGAAGTAGCCTCAACATCTGACTCAAAGGCTAATATCAAGTCTGCATCAATATCTACTATTGACTCCAAAGGAGATAAGGTTACAGAATCATCAACCGTTAACTACAGTTCAAGTTCAAAGGTGTCATTCTCTGAGGCCCAAAGTAGGAATCCGGTGCCTGATGGTTCAGTTGAAGACAACTCTGAAAAGCAATTCAGTGAGAGCAGGGGTGAAACTTGGAAGGCAACAAGCTCGGGAAGGGCGGAGATCACTGAGAAGTCTCCAGTTGCTACCCCACAATCTGCAAATGACGAATCTGAAATCCCATTGGGGGTTTCACAGGCAAAGCGGGATGCTGACAAGTACGTTGCACTGCCATCGGCAGCCAGGCCTTCCTTGGGACAGAACATCGTTCTTGGTGTTGCTCTGGAGGGCTCAAAACTGACCCTTCCAATTGAGGAAGAAATGTCCATAGAGTCTAAGGAATTGGGTGCTCACCAGAGTGGAAGTGGGTCTCATCTGGTTGGCAAGGACAAGAAAGATGGTCAGATGCCAGTAGGTCACGGTGGCGCCGCCCCCAAATAATTAGTGGGATAATTGCGCACCCGCTTGCCGTTAATAACAAGTAATGTCCAGCTGTGTTTTTGAAGCTGGCATTATTCGTTGTGTACTCATCCTGTGCTTGTAAATAATTATTGGATTCATAATTCTTGGGGGTAATCTAACGGGAGGAACAATCAGCTTCCACGGGCAACCAGCTTTGGAGGATCAAATTTGTTGTATTTATGCCAAAATAAAAAGTCGTTTGCACGATGGTAATAAAGGCTTTTAGTTTCAATTTGAAGCAGGATTCATTGGGAGGGAGAATTCGTCATCCATCATGCGGTGAGTCAACTCGAAAACATGCAATGGCGAGATGAGTCCACTTCCATTACTTTCAATGGCTCTAAAGTTGCCTCGCAGGAGCAACCGAAGATATTCATGTTGATATAATTCTAGATCTCAAGTAACCTTCAAAAGTAAAGAGTCCTAATTGGATCTCCTCGGTACTAATGGGTAATATTTGATTCCCTATCTTCATAGTTCATCCCCCCTCAATAAGTGGTCTGCTTTCTTCTGCATCAATGGAATCCTCAAAATAATTCGGAATATTATCACTTTCTCTACCCTCTCAGCAAGTGTGCTAAAAAGACATGTACATAAACATGGTCATTTCATTTTCAATGCCATCAAATTGATCTTTCCTAGAAAATGCATCTCTCTCTCTCTCTCTCTCTCTCATATATATATATATACTCAAAATCGTGGCAAAATAAAAGATACATGAAATAGCTTCAAATCATGATGTTTACAAAGTTAAGCTCGACACATGCAATCGGGAGCAGGATATGTATATATGGATTGCTTCTCCTTCCTTAACCTCATTTGCCCTTGTCTATTTCTATGCCCATTGATAACTGCAAGCTGAAACTCAGACCACCCCATGCTCTTGTTCAGGAATAAGGGGCCCAAGAGTAACATGTTTGGTCTTATGGTCTTCAAGTTCAAGTAAGCTCGATGTCCAAGCTGAAAACAGATAATATGAACTCTCATTTACGAAATTTCTTCGATATGATATATTGAATTTCTACCCAATGAAACTTTGATACTCCAAAAAAAAAAAAAAAATCTGAAACTTCGCGAGGGAACTTGAAAGGTGATTCTTACCAGAGCATTGTGCATGTTTCCGGGAGAAGCAGAGATGAAGATATCACTTTGCAGACTCACGTAATAATCAACTGCAGCCAACAGAGAAGCCTTGCCTTCAACCTCGGCTAGCTCCTCCACTGAAGCAAGGCTCTTCTTATCTTCCATTAGCGGAAACAGTTTACGCAATGTTGAAATTCTTGCCTCTCCTCCATAAACCTTATAAAAGGAAAAATGCTCTCTGAGTCCCACTGAGACCAAAAACTTTCAAACTAACCTAGTGAATATGAAAAAGATCAAATGCACTCCCACTTTGCAAGCTTAGGTGATAATAATAAATTCCTCTATCAAGCAAGGATGAAAACAGACTTTGTGTGAAGCAAGATAGAGCCGAGTACTGTTGTTGAAGCCCAAAGCTGCTAGCAGCAATCCAATCTCCTCTGGAGTCAATGGACACCGCCCCTGATTTCTCAACTCATTGTCAGTAAATTGAGAGTTTAAGACCCTTCCCTGCCATAAAACTTGGCGGTATTTAGCTAGGGCCAGTTTCTCAGCTTTGCCTCCACCAAAATCACAAGCTGAATGAGCAGCCATATCCTGCACAAGGTCTGATTAGAAAAGTAATTATAGTAGAACCATTATGCATATATATTTTCTGGTAGGAATACAATACAACCAATAGATAAAGAACCAAAAGGATCAATACTCATCAAAGAGATGGTATGGTATACAACAGACACATACAGAAACCACCATTAGGGCGCTCAAAATATACAGGTACGTATGCTTTTGATATTAGATGTGCACCACCGAACCAATCCCTCCAGAAATTATTTAACAAGAGCTCATCTTTTTAAATTATAAAGGACTGAACATCATCTTCTACTTTTAGCACAAGAGACTCCAGGAACACTACAAATTAGAACATCAATTGGTTTACTCAATGATTTAAACGAGTTGGGGATCATACTTTGTCAAAGCGAAGATGTAATACAACAAACTTTCCAGCTCCTTCTTTCTCATTATCATCTATTCTCCCTTGCATGACACCAGTCCCTGATGCTTGAAGCTTCCCAGAAGGATAACGGAGCCGGTGAACAAGGGTCTCTCCTATTGATCTGATCCAAGGAACAAAAACTAAAGCTTGGAAGTTTACTTTACAACGTAAATGTTGAATTTTCATAGGCAACTTGTCAAAAGCTAGACGATGGGAGAATGGTGAAATAGCAGCAATCCCATAACTGCATCCATGAAGATATATCAATTATCATAACGATCTCATTTAAAGTAGTTGAATTGCACACACAAGTTCACAGATTTCTAGGACTATATGTTCACTAAGTGGATATTTCACAGAAGGGCTGAAAATGGTATTAATTATCAAGAAAGTGGCATTTGTTGCTTACACCTTTACCTTTGCAAGACAGGCAACACATTTTCCAGATACCAGTTTGCTGAAGCATGAATAGGTGCAGTTTTAATTCTAGTAGCTCTTATACCTGTAGCATAATATTCCCGTGTGCTCCAAGAGTATTCTCTAGGCAGCTCTTTAACTATAGAAACTTCATCACGCAGGATATTAATAAAGTGATCCACATCAAATATATCTGTGAGTGAACTGCAAAAGCAAACCCGAATTCTCAAATGTCCCCTCAAAATAAAAAATAGAAACCAGGACAGGTTGTATATCTTACTCATGAAATACCTTGAATCTTGCCAAACGGGGTTCACTTCAAGGTGTGGTATTATCAGTGTTGCATTCAATATTTTAGCAACAGCAACTGCATCACATATCTTGGTAACAAAAAATAAATAAAAGACTAAAACAATTAATGCTTCAAAATCAAAGTACAAAAACATACATTATCGACTCATGAACTCACCCCCATTCTTTGCTGGTTCAATCCTCCATCAAGAAATACCTGAATATACCCCTGAGATTTCTCTGGCAATGCTTCAAGAAGTGCAAACAAGCTTATTAGGAAAAACAATTCCATTTTAGAGGTCCACTTAAACTTGATGACTAAATCCAAGATTCTCATCACATTATCATTAATACCAATATTCTTTACATCAATTTTCAAACACTTACAAGGGATATTGGTAGAGTCGATGCAAGGTTGCCATCCTTGATTTGGCAAGGGAGACCAGAGATCGGACCGTTGTTTAATCGGCTGAAAATGAAAAAATTCAAAAACAGAGTATTGAAAATATAAGCCTTTTCACCAACAAATAAACAATTTCATTAAACAAAAATCAATAAAAAAAGAATACTAACAGTTTTCCGATGTAAAGCGACCTCAAGTAAAGGCAAGTGCCTTGGTTTCGGAGCATTCCATTCCTGGAAAGGCAATAAGCAAATATAAAAACAATTACTAAAAATTATTATCCAAAAATGCAACCTAAAAATAAATCTCCAGTAACAAAATCAAACGTGAAATAAATTATATATACGAAAAAGAAAATTGTCAGCGGAAAGTGGATAATTACGGAGAATAAAGAGGGAGAAGCGCGTCCAAGAGGGGCGAAGAGATTTGGGAGAAAAATTGGCAAGAGAACAACGAAAAGCGCTGCAAATGCGGTTCTATGAGATTGATGAATCTGGTGATTGTAATTGAACGATTGCTTCATTCTTTTTTTTTTGTACAATTCTAAAACCCTAACCCTAATCCGATGAAAATCAGAATATTTTGGAGGCTTTTCCAGTGAAATCAGAAATGGCGGTGATTCAGAGCAAAGAGAGTGCCGAGACCAAGAGCGCTTTGACGGAGAAGCTGGTAGTTCATTTTGTAGTATTAGTATAAGAGGTCCGGTGATCTAATACGAGCGGTTCCGTTAAGGATCCATTTTCCATCGAGAAAGTAGTACAATCTGATGGTTCGTAGATGAACATGTAAACGCTAATTTCGACTTTTTTTTTCCCTTAATAATTGGACAAAAAAAGGTGGAGAGACAGAAAGTGAGAAAGGATTAGCACTTTGGCCAAGCACAAAAAAAAAAAAAAGGGATTAGTACCCTTTTTTTTAGATTAAAGGTAATTAAATTGTTGAAGTTTTAAATAATTGAAAAAAAAAATGGAGAGTGAGAAGAGGTTAATACTAATTTTTTTAGGCTTAAAGCTAATTAAATAGATTAAATTGTTGTACGCACAAACAGTTGAAAACTCGTTTCTTTTTATATTAAGACGGTGACTCGAAAATAAAAAAAATTACATATGCTAAAATTTAAACTTAAAATTACTAGATATCAATTTTTTAAAAATAATTACTTAATCCAACTGCACTGAATCCTGAATTCTGTTTCCTTTCACTTCCCTAATTTTTAGCTTCCAGTAAAATGTGGAGTCCGCAGCTGCCAGATGCAGTGGAGACAGATCATTTGCTAAGTTTCTAAATTAAGATTATGCTTTGCTAGGCAGGAAATTTTTGTTGAATTCTTTTATAAGCTATAAACGCAAGAAATCTATCCAAAAACAATTCTCCTACTTGCCCATCCTCGTAGCCATACTCAACGGACAGCCGCGAACACTATTCACAGCATGGCACACAAAAATACCTACTGAGATTTGGATTCCTAAAATATGGCGTGGAAGACAATCAATCCTGTCCTACTTACGAAAACAAATGTCACCTTCCACAGGCTTCCTATGAGTTCACTTTCTACTCAAGGGGAGGCGTAAGCCGCATCCTTTTTGCAGCTGGTTGCCCGGCTAATTCTGCTGACAGATTATCACCAGTTATTTGCACATCATCACCTGCGGCCTTGTTTTCAACCACTTCAATATCCTGATCCAATTGGTTCACCGCTGTAACTGGATTTTGATGCAACATTAAAGTTGAGTTATCTTCACAGGGAAGGTCATCACTAATCATTTGCACATCTTCACCTACGGCATCACTTCTAGCCTCCTTGTTTTCAACCACTTCAGAATCCTGATCCAACTGGTTCAACACCATACCGGGATTTTTATGTGACATTACAGTTGAATTATCTTTGGACGAAAGGTCATCACCAATCAGTTGAATATCATCACCTCTAGCCACCTTATTTTGAACCATTTCAGTGTTCTTTTCAACCAGTTCAGAATCACGATCCATCTGGTTCAACACCACACTGTGATTTTGATGTGATAATATAGTTGAATTATCTTGGGACAGAAGGTCACCAATCATTTGCACATCACCTCTGGCCTTCATGTTCTCAACCATTTCAGCATTCTTAGAAACCAGTTCAGGATCATGATCCAACTCGTTCACAGCTGCACCAGGATTTTGATGTAACAATACAGGCAAATTATCTTCGGAGGGAAGGTCTGCATCCTCAGTGCTATCGCGAATGTTGTCAGTGTCCTCAGAAGCTCCAGAAATGTCAGTGAAAGAAGTCTCCAGCACCTCAATGGAGGCAGGCATGAAACCTTTCTTTAGGCACTCAACATTTTCCACTAACTGAGCTTGTTCCTGATCTTTGTCCTGTTTTTCAATTGGATCTACACTATCCTCAATGGGGTTATTTTCAATGATCCCAACATCATCGTCATCATCATCATCAGAGGCACAAGATGTTTCAAGCAATGAGTCAACTTCATGTAGGCACTCAACATTTTCCACTAACTGAGCTTGTTCCTGACCTTTGTCCTGTTTTTCAATTGGATCTACGCTATCCTCAATAGGGTTATTTTCAGTGATCCCAACATCATCATCATCATCAGAGGCACAAGATGTTTCAAGCAATGGGTCAACTTCATGCTCTCCTTCCATGGAACTTCCAGGATTCCATGAACTGCCCATGACAAAACCTCTTGATGAATATGGAACTTCACAGGCTTGAGGTGTGATTCCAGTGAAATGCGGAAAATCAGTTTCTCCAGAAGCTAAAAGAACAAATTGTTGACCAGTTTGCACATCTTCTTGCTGTAAATAACACAGTTTATTCTTATTTTGATTTAGAAATAAAAAATTCAGTGACCTATAGTTAGTTAATTCCTAAGAAAACTTAGAACAATTAATATGATATTGCAGGAAAAGTCCCTCTGTTCTCCAATTTCTCACTGTAATAGAAGTAATTCCCCAATTTTTCAGGTGTGTATGCATGTCTAATATAGGGCCAGAAGGTAGTAATTAAGTAGTTGGCAATGCACCAAACCTAATTAGGTAGAACAAAAGATTATCAAAAGAATGATGAAATACAATACCTCTCTTGGTGATACAGCCCCATTCAGATTGTAATATGATGGCTGCTGGTCAAAAGATTGAAATTGTCCAAGCAAAGATCCTGTTGTAACTCCTGGCTCAAAGAACTCCCTAAGAACCAAGCCAGAATCATTAACACCCTCCATATTTCTCATAGAAGATGATGCTAACAGAGTCATTTCAATCCCTTGGCCCTCTTGGGAATCTAAATTCCCATGACAAGCTACTTCTGGGCTAAAACTCTCTGAAATAAACTCCACACCATTTTCATTTTCAATCTTTTCTAGAGATTTAGACAAATGATGTTCATAACTGCAGTCTGATGAACTGATTTCCTGTGAATGAATTTCTATGAGTTCAAAAATTAACTTCTGGATGAGAGTGCGCTTTAGAGATGCCTCGGCAGGTGGAAACCAACCTAAATTAAGCTGTAAAAAAAACAAAGGAAAAACACTTATAAAATTATGGCTGATTATTCAGAACATACAACAAATAAAAGATTGGTCACAAATAGTCACCAGGTTATTCTCAGCTTATCCTAAAGAAACTTTTAACTTGGTGCCTGGTCCTAAGAACAAAGTCCAGAACATTTCCATATTAAAGCATTTACATTTTAAAACCTTAGATCACTTCAATAGCAACCTGGACAAATATGGAATAGAAAATAAAAATGTACAAATTTATTATAAAATAAATATATATTAAAAATAAAACAAGATGATGCTTGGATGAGCCTTCATATGGTATTAGACAATTACAAACTTAAGCATCACTTGCACTATAAACCACAATAACCACGCACACCACTTACAAAGTTAGAAAACTTGGTTATTTTGAATGGATTGAAGTTAAGAGGAGCTTCAGCTAAAAAGTGCTCCAGATAGTGGAGTAAGAAAAGGCCGCAATCAAATGAATTCTCCTGCTGTGGCAGCTGACAATAAATGAACAAAATGTCATATAAATGTATTATATACATATTGCAGTTTGAGAGGTGACTGCTAAGCAATCATAAAGTGTAAACTAACAACAGAATTACGAAGATGTAATGCACAACAAATTTAGTTTCTTTATTTTCCATTGTTCCACTTTTTTTTTCAACTTTGCAGTCCCCCAACTGAATAAACAATGGTCAGTTCTCTAAGTTGCATGCAAGCACACAGAAAAATGTCAAAAAAAAATCTGCATAAATGCCCAGAGGTACAACTGACAAACAATCACATATGAAAAAGAAAGGCAAAAGATGTAAAGCATAACAACATGGCATACTCATACATAAGTACACACGTATATTTTCACTACTTCCCTAGTGATCCCTAGTGAAAAACAATTTTGTTCTTCGTAGGCAGGCATATTTAGAGTAAAAATCATTATACTGCATATAAATACTCTACATTCATCATGACATTGAGAAAGTGGAGGCAGGCACAACCAAAATATCATCTCTCTGAATGCTATACAAACACAGTGCAATCAAAAGATAGTGGCAACTACAAGAGCTCCCAAAAAACAAGATTATTAGATAAATTCAATGCATATAGTCAAATAGGACAAGAAACCATAATATTTAAACCAGTTATCAGTGCTTCTTGAACCCCCAGGGTGGGTACAAGAAGTTGTTGAGGAAATTCTTATTCCAAGACCATACTCTGAAATAGCTAACTATTAAACTGAGACTAGCAGTACCTCAAGTGAGACAAACCGCAGATTCAAGAATTTTAAAGAAAGATCTTCAGATGTCTCCTTGTGCCTCTCTTTCCACTCTTCCCGTAGGTAACTATCATTTTCAGGGACAAAAGTCATGTCAATAACTAACAAGATTTAGCATTCATAAATGCATACCGGCTAATTAAGGAAAAAAACGAAGTTACAATTATCACAAAACTGAACAAGCTTGAAATTAAAGATGCAGACAAAAAGATTCATCGTTATGGATGGGAAGAAATTCTTCAATAAAACCATATAGGATCAAATTGGAGAAAAGAAAAGAAAAGATCAGTTCTTAAAAGCACTACACGAGCAGTAATCACAAATAAGGCTTGGGCCCCTTTTGTTTACAGGCTAGCTTTTGCTGCAATTTAAAGCATGTTAATCATTTATGAATCCACTTTTTTTCCTTTTTGGATACTTTATAAAGTCAAATTTTGGGTATACTAAGGTTGAAACTTTTACTTAAACACTAAATAACTTAGCAATAAAGTGATTCAGGAATTCATGCAACTTCAATTAGAGGCTTTTCAAGCTATAAGATTATCAGGAAGGGAGGAAAAGAACTCTGGACTCCTAATCTAAAGCCAATTCCACTAACTCAGACCAGAAGAGGTAATTCTAATGGCAACAAAGTTAATCAGAATTTTGATTACACAATTAACACATTGAGTGAAATACTGCTTTGCATTCTAAGCAGACCAGGAAATAAAAAAAAAATCAAGCACCTAAATCTCAATAGATCTAGGCACTGTTGGCTGAGGGTTTTTTTCTTTTTCTTCTTTTTATTTTCTAGGGTGGGGAGATGCAAGCAAGAGAGAATAAAGAAAAGGGATTATCTATGAATATCCTAAAAAGCAAGTCTGTTGTTCACACTCAAGTATAGAATAACAACATATGCAATGCTTTGCTAGGAGGAACTTCATGTTTCATATAGATATACATATGCATGCGCAAAAGTATATATGCATACATAAGAAAACTGGAAACGGGTTCAGACAACATGCAGAAAGGGTATGTTACCTAGAATCTTTCTACAGAAACATGCAGAAATTTTATCAACCTCCAATTCATGTTTAACACTGCAAATGAAAGTTAAATAATTTCACCAAGAATGAATGATTAATGGCTCATAATGTTACAGCTGGAAATATAATTTCCCTAACAGCAAATTCAAGGGAATGAATAAATACTATATACTGGCCTAGACATCCAAAATCTAGTAAAATGTATGAGATTGATTCAGTGAGAGTGAAAATTTAGTTACTTCATCACTACTGCTACAGATTTGATTAAAGGCACCCTAATCCATTTCATTTACAATCCCAACTTCATAAGTTATATGTTCTGTGGCAAACTCACACGGACCACAACGCATAACACTAAGGTTCCAACAGAATCCTAGAGAAATTTATGCAACTAATTTGCCTAAATTCTGATTAACTAGTAGCAAATATTGTTCAAAATGAACATCTTAACCATAGCAAAGATATGACACGACTGTTTAAGAGATGAAAAACAAAAGTTCTTATATGAAATCTAGAAAAAATTCAGTACTTCCCACTTAGAAACCCAACCATGCTCAGCAAAAGAATCGAAAAGTAACAGGAAACTTGCATATGTATGTATTTATGAAGTCAAATATATGAACCATAAAAGCTTTAGGATACCTTTGGACAAGATTTTTGAGACCTGCATGATTTCCTCTGATAGAATCCATATGCAATATGCAAGGTATTTTGGATGACTTGTCCAAGTCTTCTTCTGAAATATGATAAATATGCATGAAAAAAGGGTAGATTTTCCAAAAGACAATGTACAGTCAAACAAGAATATACCTTTAAATTCAGCCACTTCACCAAGATGACATATGACTATCAAACTCCAATGAAGACTGTGAGTAATATACATATACACTTTATATTAGCTCACAAGTTCTTATCTGTAATCTCTTAAAAGAAATTGATAATTCTGTTGGACAAATTCTTACTTGAAATTTACAGGAATAAAGATGTAATCTTTTCCAAACATATCCAATTTCCTTGTCCATTTACGAACACGGAGGAAAGCAGCCCTGCCATCTGAAATACTGGATGGATCTTTGTCAAGATCAGCAAGTTTCCGAAAGAAAAAACTGTTAAAAAAATGGAATCTCTGCCTTTCTTCGGGTTGAATCTGATTCTTCAGGTACCTAGCAAACAAAATTGGTGTAAAGCTCCTCTACTAGCACTAGATAGGTATGCTTAACCCTTGATTTTATGTTCCAAACTTGTGTCTGCAGCATTCCTTTAAAAATAAAAACATATGTAATGGTAAAAGAATTGTATTCATCTTACTTGATGTAGAAGTCAATGATTGTATCATTGATGAATGTCTCTGGTTGTAACAGATCGACATCTCTCTTGCTAATGGAAACTGCATCAAAATCACCTTTTGGGTATATAACCTCATCAAAAGGCTCATCAAAACTGCAAACCCAGGTGTTGTAAGCATACATTAAATATAAACATTAGCAGGAGTAGATCATATCCAACAGGAACATGAAACAAGGGAAGACATGGGAAATATTAAAGAAGACCAGACTTTAAACTTTTTTTTTTGGTGTGTGCGTGTTGTGGTGGGGGAGGGGGGGGGAATTGCCCTCACTTACTTGGGAAAATAAGACTTTTGAACAAATGAATCATCTCCATCCATTCCTGTCAGCGGGCTGCAAGCAAATGCAGCATAAAAAAGAATAGGAATATTTTAGCCGTGCTCTACATTTAACAACATAATATCATGACATTCATGTAAGTCCCTTTCAAAGGCAACAAAATTAGCAACATAAAATCCCAGGAGTAAATCAACATAGTCAGACATTTAGAGTTGACTAATGATTTTGAAAAGAAACATCTATTTAGAAGCTTACTCAAGCACAATATTCCATATGGCCAAGTATTTAACATTTAATGAGGTGATTGCTTCCTGTTTCTCAGACCATCTGGAGTCAATTACTGCAAATTTTAACTCCTCAACAACTGGGAAAAAAAAAAAAAAAAAAGTTAGCAGAGAGCTAGCTTCCATATGATGGTGAAAGCATATATTGAACAGAAGCCAAGACTTCAAACAAGGAAAACAATTGAACTAGGTTCGAATCAAATTCTCAAATTCTTTCTTCACCCATATAGACATTAAAAAAAAAAAAAAAAGATATAAGAAGGTAAGAATCAAATTTTACAAGAAACAAACCAAACAAACATGAACAAGTGTCTTCAGTATGTTCAATAAGCAATGATTAGTTATGTTTCATGTTTTCTAGGTGAAAATAACAAACTTATGAATCACAAACAACTTCTTGTCCGGTACAAGACATCATAGATATAACAGATTATGAGAAATTAGTGATAGCAGCATCATGTCCATATCACACTTTATGGAAATTTTCCAAGTTCCTTCATTCCTATCTTTTGATGAAAACAAAAGATATACATCCTTAGCTCACATAGGCACAGGCAATATTGCTGTGCAAGGCCACTGACCTGAAGTGCCACATGCATTCTCTAAATTCTCAGCCTCTACCACAACCTTTGATAGGACTTTCAGATTGACTGTCATAAGCCCAACCTAAGATGCAATCCATACAGAGCTGTATACTGTTAAAACCAAGAAACTGTACAAAAGCACTAACATCAAGCATTGCTATTCAGTACTCACCCTTTGAAACAACTGACAATCAATATTAATGATATCATCAACTCCCCTTTCAATACTAAAGGTCCCTAGGTGTTCACTCACAGTTGAGCTCTCGATTTTGATGCCACTAGGTGAAAAAATGACTGACGCCCCTGTATAATAATTATCTTGATATAGAAATAATCTGAATATATAACAACTGTCCTGTCTATGTTATCCTGCAAATTTCACAAAAAGGACAATTAAAACAAATCCAAAAGCCATCAGAAGATATATAGCAGGTACTTATTCATATGGATCTTATTGGCAAAATAATTTTCCCTAAAACTGTTTTTACAGTCAACCAAAGATAACCTTAAAATTAAATGTCGAGAGGGCATATATCAGAAAATCAATGCCCAGAGAGTTAGTAATAGTATCAGCAAATTGACAAATGAATACTAGGTATATGAGTGAACCCCTTATAGATGAAAAACACTCTACAGCATCATCAAGCTCATTATCATAACTAATATATTTAAAAGAAAAAGGAAATTACCATAGGGATATCGCCAAAGCAATGATCTGACACATTGCCATTCAAAGAAACTGAAATACGTAGATAACTATATTTAGAAGATAAAAACCCACTACACACAATAGGGGAAAATGAACAAAAAATTTCAAATCTGAAAGAATACCATCATCCTCTCCTACATCTGAAGCAGGACTTGATGGAGATCTTTCACTCATGCTTTCATTAGCATCCGAAGCCAGATCAACTGGATCATTCTGCAAATGTTCAAACTATCTAAATGCAAGCCACAATATAAATATCTCAATTCAAAATGTAGCTTAGGAAAAACTTGAAAAGTACACTTAATGGAGAATTAAAAAGGGCACAGTTTAATTGTCCTTTCCCAGGTGAAGGTGCTTCAGCACATGAATCTCTCAACTCAGATTCAGGAAAGGTACTTCTAGGCTCATGGCTATCTTTTTCCAAGTCTGCCTGTTTCTCAGAATGCATAGACTTGGAAACCGGGGAAGCATCCATCTCATTATTTCCTTCCTTTAAGATAAATTCCTTTTCACCAGTACCCAGCGGGGTAGATGGAGTAGCACCATCACAATTACAATCACCATCAATTGCATAAACATCTACGCAAGGAATGTTGTCCATTTCCTTTCTCTGAGCAGCAAGGCCATGGGCAACTTAAAGCAAATGTAAAAGAATTACTATTAGAAAAGCAGAGTAATAAGTAAATATGGATCATCCTCCCATCTTATTTGACAATTATCCTATAATACAAATTTGTGGATAAACCTTGCATATGACGTTACTTTAATCATCCCAAATTCAACAACCATTGTCAGACAAAGAGAATACTAGTCATACTTTCTAACCCCATTCCCACATGCACACATACAAAAAGAAGAAGAAAAACAAGAACAGAATCCATAACGAATTGAAACTAGAACATCAAGCTACTACTACTACAGTAAGGAAACAGTGAACACAAGCCCAACGATACAGGCCAAATTAGAATGACAGAGAAGGAGCTGATAAGGAGCTCAAGACCCTTCACAATTGGGAAACAGAGAAGAAGAATGGAGAAGAAGATGGGAAGAGGGAGAGAGATAGAGATAGAGAATAGAGAAGATAGTAAAAGAGAGAATCTTGAAATAGTATTGTATTCCCGAATGATCCCTTACAGTCAGTAGCTACAGCTAAATATCAATCCTGTTACAATCACACCATAACTAATTCCAGTATTACTAACTAATCAGGATATTAACGTTACTAACAGACTCAAACTTCCATTTGAAGTAAACATAGTTATTGGACTGGACTTGACCACTTTTATATACTGATGCTACTACTGGACCTTACTAAACCACAGAGCCCACTTCACTGCATAATTCTGATCTATAACACCCAAACAATCCAAACGGGATTATATGTTTTCATGCTAGTGAAAAGGAAAAAACAAAAAAAAAAGGCATCCACTTGTTAGACACAACTAAATCTTATCAAGCACGTTTGATCAAACAATCTATAAAGCTTGTAATTCACAATATTTCCACGACTTAGACCACAATTCCTCAATGAGGGATTACAACTAAACAATAAATCTACTAATAGCCAGCAACTTCCTCTGATATGAATTCAAAGCTCTAACATTCACTAAATTATGGAATTCAAAATCAAAATAATGATTGCAAAATGTTTCCTATAACATCATTGCTTAACCACCAGCAAACAACTGAGACCTCAATTTTAATTGGCACATATCAAATTCATACAATTACTCACTAAGATTCAATCAGGTCATTTTCATTACCTAAATTTACTAAAAAGGCAAGTGTTTTGGGGATTTAAATTATACAGAAAATTCGATCGTTTCTAGCGGCTTTTTTCAGCACCTAAACAAATTTGTTATGAAAAAATTAAAAAATAATTAAATAAATAAAAAGGAAACATTTCTTTGTTTTAGAAACGTACCGCATTCGAGAAACTGGTATTTCAAAGCCGTGGGGTCCATCGAAATTAGGGTTTTTCCAATTTGCTCAAGTATTTATCAGCTGCCAATTCCGAATCTCGTCTTCCTCCTTAAACTCGAATACCTCGAGACCGTTCTTCGTTCGGCGCAAGAGACGACTTAAGGTTAGACTGGACGAGCAAATTGGCAACTTGGTGAGTCGGAAATAGAAACTCAGCGAGTAAACATAGAGGAGAAATTACCCACGATCTTCCGAAAAGGACAGAAAAAGCACTGCCCCTAATTTCTCTGAGCACGTGAGCCAATTAGATGGAAACAAAAAAGCTTGAGTGAGCAAAAATATTGGAAACGTGTTGACTTTGAAATTGTTAATGACGCGAATGTTTGGAGACTGGATAACACGATTCAATCAGATGGTAGAAAAAGTTAAGTGCGCGTAGGATTTGGTTATAGGAATTTAATCGGACATGAAAAGGGATTTATCGAAAGTTGAACCCTCCTAATTTGGCCAATTTTCTAGATTGCCCCAAAACCTTTTTTAAACTAGGGAATTGAAATATGGTCCAACTTTATGGCAAGATTTTTTTTTTTTTTTTGTACATGTGATCTCGAATCATTCTTAGTAAATACTAGTTTTCTCCATTGATAAGTTTCATTCCATTTTATTCCAAATTTTAAATCCAAATTAAATTTATAATTAACTTTTTAACCGTTAAAATATTTTTTTAATAATAGTTAATTTCTAACCATGATTAACAATTTACACGTATTTTTATTTTGTCAAGAATCTTATTTAAGAAAATTACTTAATATTAAAAGTGTTTATAGGCCGGATTAGATTATTTAGATTATTGAACAAGTTCGGTCAATCTTTTAAAAAGTTTTGTTTAAGATTTATCGAATCCAAATAGCTCAAAATTTTCAAAAATATATATTAAAATATTAATATTTTTTAAATTTTTTAAATTAAAATAAAATCAAATATATTTTATTAATAATTTAACACTTAAGACCAAATCAAGTATAACTTGAAAATTTCTATCCAAGGCTTCATTCGAGTTGAATTCGGCTGGAGGAATAACAATAATTATAATCATACATATATTATATTATAATATATATAAATATTTAATAAAATTTGTCACATAGATGTTTATGTGAATAATTTTTTTAAATAACACTGTAATAGTTTTTTAAAATAGTAGGATAAGTTTATTTTTACCTGATAAAAATTTTTACATAACATTTATGTGATAGTTTTTGTGATAATTATATAATTTTTAAATAATAGGATTAGTTATTTTCATTACCAATTAATAATTTTAAATTTATTCAAATATAAAAATTATTTAAATTATAATTAAAAATAAAATCAATTTAGAGATATATTTTTTAAAATAAAATTGGAATTATGAATTTTATTCTTTATGATCAATAATTTTAATTGTTTACCAATAACTTTGTTTAAAATTTTATTTAATTATAAAAATCTTTCAACATATTTAAATTTCCAAAGATTAAGCTTTATCTAAATCGTTTTAAACCAGTCCTTTTTTACTTAATTTCAATCAGTAAAAATTTATTGTTTCAAAAACTTGACTTAAAACATTATAATTCAAACAACTTTTCATAGTAAATCTTTTAAATAATAAAACTATCAAAAAGAGTTATATCCATTTCACTCAAATTATCAAATTTATGTTTCAAATATATACAACAAATTTTATCTTCACATTTAGATAAGTTTGAAAATATTTTTTGAAAATTATCTATTTAATTCTAATTATTGCCACTCAACAAGTTTTTCTATAATTTTAAGACAATAAATGTAATATGTTATATCAATTTTTTATTTTTCTCCTTGCAACTTTTTTGCAAAGTATATTCTATTACTATTATAATTTATTCTTTTGGTTTACATTTTTTTCAAGATATACTTTATTGTTATTGCAATTTCATTCTTATAAAAATAATATATTTTTTTAATTTTTTTTTCACATATCTCATAATATTTTTCATATTTTGTAAAACAATTTGATCAAGATTATACAAGTGAAAAATGTTTAATTTTTTTTTATTATTCAATAATATATATGTTTTATTTTTTATAAAAGACATAATTTATTTTTATTTAATATAATATTATAAGTATATAAATATTACTGTAGATAAAAATGATCAGTCATGTTATTTTTTGTTACTTTTTTATAAAAAAAAATTATGACAAAAAATATATATGAATTTTATATATGTTATGATATTTGAAGATTTTCGTATAATATTAAAAAAAATAATTTATATATATATACTCATATTAAATACATAAAATATTTCATGCATCGCATGATTAAAATCTAATTATTACATATAATACAAAATTATTACTGTAAATAATATGTTTAACTAACTTTCTAAATACCCTCGCTTTTAAAACTTTTGTGTTTTTTGTGGTTTCAATCAAAAAGTACAAATAATTATTTAAAAACTCTAAAAATGAACGTGTGAAATACTCCGTCATGCAAACCATGCAAGTTTTCATTATATTTCTTAATTCCTACTAAAGCACTCAAATTATAGAGTCCCAACGTGGAATGTTTTGATTCAGTTCCCGAATTCACGGAACCAAAACTCTTCGCAGTCTCATGATCACTTCTCAGTGAATGCATACCGTAGACGTCAAATTTGTTTGATATTTTTTAATTAATAATTTTTGTATTATCGAATCGATACTCGATTTCAATTCAATTGAATTTCAAGTTCGATTTTAATTCAATTGGATTCAGATTCGATTTTAATTCAATTGGACTTCATGTTCAATTTTAATTTGACTGGACCTAAAGTTTGATTTCGATTGAGCCCAAAGTCCATTTTGTTTTTTAAGCCCAATTTACCTTTTTTTTTTGTTTTATTAAATTAAATCAAAATATAAAATATCAAAATACCAAAATACCAAACAAAAAAATAAAAAATAAAAATAGGGAATGACAGGCACCACTGGCCATCATATCCTACCCTCTGATCACCAATCCCACTGGTCACCATACCTTACCCTCTAGTCACCTATACTCTGTTCACTATCATCGCCTAAGCTCTTAGTCATCATGGGGATATGACAAAAAAAAATAAAAAATGGGACCCGTGTTTTCACCCCCATGCCTAGTCCTGTGCCACTCCTCAAGCACAAGTCACTGTCGGAGCTTTATAAATAGAGCTCCTGGCCAAACCAAAAAGACAGGAGAGGACGCTGCCCAAATAACAAAAAACTCTAAAAAAAAAAAAAA